>OY978225.1:10242996-12642996 GCA_963854785.1 Vaccinium vitis-idaea
ATTACAAGCACTTGTACACTTAAGTTGTGTACAACAACACACACTATCACTCACAATGGAAGACTCTCTTGCACACAAGAGGTAGTACACACACAATCTAGGAAGACACTATAACTTTGGACACAAACTCTTTTAGTACTTGGACACTTCACACTTGGACTCTCACTCACTTGCTTGGAGTCTCTCACACTTGCTTTCTTTCTTGCATTACTTGCATTACCCACAAATAAGGACCTCACCCCTATTTATAGGCACCAATGGATAGTTCTAGAAGCACTCATCACTCCATGCTTCTAGATGCTTCTAGTAGAGCCCATAAGCTTCCACCATATTCCGGAACATTCTAGTAGAACCTCGAAGGTTCTAGTATACTCCACAACATTCCGGAAAGGCCCAGAAGACTCTAGCATATTCTAGACGATTCCGGAGCATTCTAGAAAAGTCTAGGTATTTCCGGAATAGCCCGGAAGTTTCCGGCAACATCTGGAAGACTCCGGAAAACTCAAGAGAGATGGTGATGATCTTTCAACAGATTACTCATAGTTTTCTCATACTCATTTGGCCAAACCCAGCGTTTGGATTGTAAAAAAACAAGTTGTTTTGACTTTATTATTTTTTTTATCATAACAAGTTGTTTGATTTGATACATGGTTTTATTCTCAGGTTGAGGAGTTGAAGCGTGATTTGACTGACTTGGGGACACTGGTTGAGCCTGTTATTGATAAGATCATCCCCAAGGAACATGGTGGAAATTAAATTAAATATAGTTCGGAAAAGCATTTTCTATATCTATAGCTCTTGTAGTACTCTTGACTTGATCATATTCCAATACATGTATATATTGAAGAACATGTAATTAAGTTCGCACTTCTAACAGTTTGAACAGATAATCCACTTGTTTCATCTCCTAATTCCAATTCAAATTTTTTATTTGTAAAGATAGAGAGTTCTTGGAGCAATTCTTTAATATGTGTGGGTTCAAATTGATAAAACATAATTAAATTCTATACCCATTATTCGAATTTGTAGAAATTCGGCTCGATTTTCTGAGGCAAGAGCCGAGCCGGCCCAGCCCTAGTCCATAGCCGGTTCGGCCCTTGTCTTGATACGATCTGGCTTATTCCAGCCGATTTTGGACTTCGTTTGGACTTCCTAAAGATTTGTTTCATTTTTAGTTCATGTCTTGAATTGCAAGGAAATCAGTTTTGGCGAGTATTGGCTTTAAGAAGGATTTTGTGGCTATAAATATAGCCTCAGACTTATTGAGTGAATCCCTTTGAGAGGCCCCTGGGGGGTTTCATCTGTAGAACATGCAATTAAGTTCGCACTTCTAACAGTTTGAACAGATAATCCACTTGTTTCATCTCCTAATTCCAATTCAATTTTTTTATTTGTAAAGATAGAGAGTTCTTGGAGCAATTCTTTAATGAGTCTTTCTTCAACAAGGACATATTATATGAGTTAATTATGGAAATAGGACACAAACTAATTTCTTAATTCAAAGAGGACAAATCACTTACACATTCCCAAAATGCCCCCGCTAGCCCATGAAAGTGCCTAAACCCTCCAAACCCTATAAAAGTGTCTAAATCCTCAAACCTAATGAAAGTGCCTAAACGTAAATCCTAGGGTACCCTATGAAAGTGCCTAAACCACTAAAACCCTATAATTGAAAAAGTGCACCCTAAGTGCCTAAACCCAAAATGTCTAAACCCACTATAACCTACTCCAAAGAGCCTAATCCCCTTAAAATTGAACCTCAAAATTGAACGCAATCCTAAAATTAAAGAGACAAAATTAATTTTGTTCCGCCCAAGACCCACGCATGAATGAGAGAGAGAGAGAGAGAGAGAGAGAGTGATGACTGACGGGTCAGTAGCAAAGGAAATTTGAACCAGGGAGCTGTCGCTTTCAGCTTTCAAGAGTTTAGTCGGTCAGTAGCAAAGTGACGGGTTGTTGTGCCGCTTTCTTTTTGTAATTTTTTTTCTATCATTAAGGATATTTTTGTCTAGTGTTGTCCTTGAACCTTCAAAAATTTCACACCAATGTATTGGAGGCTTTAAAATAAGTTAAGCTGGACTAAACACCCTGTAAAGCTCCAAACTTGGTCTTTAAGCCAATTTTCTGTTCTTTAATACGTGTGGGTTCAAATTGATAAAACATAATTAAATTCTTTACTCATTATTCAAATTTGTAGAAATTAAGCTCGATTTTATGAGGCGAGAGCCGAGCCAGTCCAGCACTAGTCCATAGCCGGTTCGGCCCTTGTCTTGATATGGTCTGGCTTGTTCCGCAACAGGGTTCTAAACTCTCTATAAATCTCATTGGGACACTGGTCAAGTTCGTCGGTTGACGCATATTCCAGCAAATTTTGGATTTTTTTTTGGGTAAATGCAGATTTTGGATTTTGTTTGGACTTTCTAAAGATTTGTTTCATTTTTAGTTCATGTCTTGAATTGCAAGGAAATCAGTTTTGGCGAGTATTGGCTTTAAGAAGGATTTTGTGGCTATAAATATAGCCTCAAACTTCTTGAGTGAATCCCTCTGAGAGGCCCCTAAGAGGTTTCATCTATAGAACATTAGGGTTCTTTTACACGATCTTCATCAATTTTTGGTTGCCACCTTTATGGTGGATTCTGTAGGTCTTTGGTCATTTGGGAGTAGGGATGGACATGGGGACGGATCGGGGCCGGAGAGTACTATCTCCACCCCCAATTCCCAAATCCCTTCTCCATATCCATCCCCTACCCGATCCCCAACGAGACTTTATTTTCATCCTCCATCCCCACTCCAAATGGGGAACGGGGGATCCCCACGAGGATTCGGGGATCCAATCATTTTTATTAAAAAAAAAAAGATTACTAAAAATCTAGAATCCCAGTTACAAATTAAATGTTAAAATCAAGTTACAAGTAGAGATGTCGAATGGACCGGGCCGACACGGGCACGGTAAGTGTTTGCCAGCTTCAATTCAAGTTGTATCAAGTATCAACTAGATTTATAATTTAAAAACTAAAGGAACCACAAGCAAGATAATATATTATCGTATCCATCAGTCGTAGAAAAAATTAAGTGGATCGCGTATCAGTAGGCATTTAATCGGATGAAAAATATCATTAAAAAAACACAAATTGGGTCCCGATTGACAAGCTTTCTAAACTCAATAGAGAAGAAAGTTTACACAATTGATTCCATCATATAGGAACAACAAAATCAACGGCTCGATTGGAAAAATATTGTTTTTATGTTGCATTTTTTTGTGTTTATTTTAAGGAATGCATATGATTGACAATTGAGTAGATGTCAACCTAGTTGGGATGTATTCAAATTATAGTGATGCATTTCTTATTTAATCACATTTATTGTATTACAAAGTTCAATTATAATAAAATATTTGGAGAAAATTTAGTGCGACCCCATGTGTTTGAAGAAAATTTAGTGGGACCCAAAAGTTTCATAACTCATGAATAGACCCCTATATTCGGGGATGGGGCGGAGCGGGGCGGGGATGGATCGGGGAACGGATTCGGAGCGGATTCTGGGCGGGGACATGCCTATCTCCACCCCCTACCCAATCCCCAAACATTTTCAAAAAAAATCCCCATATCCTATCCAATCTCCAAACAGATCTCCATATTGCCGATCCGTTCGGATCGGGGATCAGATCGGAGTTGAACGGGTCGGAGGAAATGGCCAACCCTATCTGAGAGATCATCTGTTTCGGCGATTCTTTCTGGTTGAAACCGTAGGGTTTCTTAAGAACATCTATATCTATATGACATCCAGTCACGTCTGTGGAACTCCGTTCCTTCTATGTCTCTTGGTTAAAACCCCTAGGATTTGTGATATTTAATGAGAGAGAATCTGTTTAGTAAGAAATTCCAATCGAGTTTTGATGAGAAAACTTGTAAATGGGATTGGTGAGTGTCTCTTCGTAGGAGTTTGTTTGTTTGTCACCATTGTAATCCTTGAGAGCATTGTTCTCTACACATAGTGGAATTGCCTCTTGTTTGCTTGCCCCGTGGAGTAGATTTACATACGTAAACCAAACCACCTAAATCTTGGTCTCTATTATTTGTTTTGTTGGTGGTTTGGTTTCTTCCTATGTTTTTTGTATGTTTGGTTTGTTACTTCTACATTGTTATGACCATCAATAACCATTGGGTTGCGGTTGGGTTCTTAGGGAGCCCGTCACACAATAGAAAAATTTTGCATGTCGCCCCAATGCTATCTAGCACGAGGATATTGTTTTTTTTTTATTACTCCCTCCGTCCATGTTTGTTAGTCCACTTTCACTATTCCTAAAACGTTAAAAACTTGTACATATTTGTCACTACGAATTTCTAAAAATATGCAATATGGATCTTATTTGATAGCTCTCAACTAGTTCTATCATACGAGTTTTTTAAAATCATAAAACCCATTATAAATTGAAAGATATAGACAATTGAAGACATGACACGAATACCGAAAATGGACCAACAAATACGGACAGAGGGAGTATTATTATTGAAAGATCATCCAAGAGATATTAAAACGAAAAGATTACCACTACAATAATAAGAAATCAGCGTCGAGATCGGACTTATCAGACACACTCGTGACAAAGGGCAGAGTGATCAAGTCCGCACCTACTGAGGCTTGTTCATGTCGCATGCTCAAGGACCACCACCGGATTCGCTACCAATGCTGCCATCATTGCCATTGGAGAGATTAAAAAACCGTCGGCAATGCCAATCCTATTTAAGAGCCAAAACCCAAATCTGATTCTCCAAATCCAGGGCCCCTGAGGCCAAAAATGATGGGGTGAGGGGAGACCTTCCCCCTCCCTAAGGAGAGAGTCTCAACCACTCACAATCATGGAGGTAGAAGAGGAGAGGAGAGAGTGTCACGAGCAAATGGGAGACGGAGAGGGAGGAAGGAGGAAGAGAGATCGGAAGGGGAAAAAGGAAGGGGGAAAGAAGGGAAGGGCGGGGCGGAGCGGGGTTGGGCGGGAACCCAACCACCCAAACTCTCTTTCTCCCTCCCTCGCCGAATGAGTATGAAATTCAAAAATTTGTATAATGACCCATGTTCACGAATAACAATAACTTTGGTACATGCTACGTTATTATACTCCAGTAAATTACTTGGCCAGTGATTTTTTTCAAAGCGTATCACAAAAATGTCCAAATTGTCTGAATCAAAAATGTCTAAATTGTCTGGATCAAATGGAAATGTTTATGCCCCACATTAGACGAATTACAAATCTAACATCTCCAATGTTCTTAAGACACTTTCCAACATCCAAAAAAAAAAAAGGCAAAGGACTCCCATAAACCGTCAAAGAGCCTTGTCAAATTTTGTGCCAAACTTTTGACAAATTCTTTTTGCAGAATTCGCAATGATATAAGAATACGAAAACAACATTCTCGTCGGAAAATAGAATAATTGCACAACTACAACATAGAGTACATCTATAAGAACACATTTGTTCTTCCTTTTTTATTTCACTGAATTCATTAGAGGTTCAGATACAAATCTAACATGATAACCTCTTTTCTGAAGCACGTCTACTTTACACTTTCTGGGGAAAAAGAATTGCAAATCAATATCCTTTCCAAAATGTTCATAACAAATCTCGGTTATCCTGTAGAACAATGGTTTAATTTTCGCAAGACTATGAAAAAATCATATGTTATAAATGAAATTTGATGTTATGACGTTACCATGTCTGAAGACTCTGAACCGGTAAACCAGGGTTACGATTCAGATAAACCATCAGTCTAACTGTCAGATCTTGGTTTCCCATTTTGGGTAATGATACCGCTTTCTGAACCATAGACGTGCCCCATTTTCGTTCGTTTCGTATCCAAGTATCTTTTGTTTTCCATAGTAATGGGTGTAAGAAGGGGTACTCTGCCTGCAACTGCTAAACCGTAACCCTTGAGCCCGATGTATTTCGCAGGGTTGTTTGTCATCAACTTCATCGTTCGAACCCCAAGATCTCTTAGCATCTGCAATATCAACGAAAAAACATCAAAAAAGTAGTTCGGTAATTCCATTCTAGGTAGAGGAGAAGAGAAGAGACACATTTATGCCATATTTGTGTGGCACTGCTGGTTTAGGATTCTAATTTTCTGCTTTGTTCTTGAAACGAATAAACGCTTGGAAAATGAATAACGATACATGCAGAACGGTTTTGCAAGGAAACAAAATGGCATATACGATTAAAGTAGGCCAAACTAAGCCTTTTATACCTTTGGAGTAGGCCGCATAAATCCTCTTTCGGCATTATGCTGTAGAGGTCGCCAAGTTGGTATTAAATCGAACTTAATACATCCAGGGCAGAGCCAGGACTTTGGGTTAGCAGTCAAAAATTAGATCTATATGCAACTTATGTTAATTTGCGCATGCAAAGAATTACTAAATTAAAAGGTTAACTATAATGTAGATATGCATTGATACATGTATCTTTGCTCTATAATGGGTCCCAATGACTTATTATATTTCGAAAATAATACTCCGTATATGATAGTCTCATTTGTAATACTATCAACTCTCGAAAAGAAGAAAAAACTTGAGAATTATATGCATTTTAAGCAAGTTGGGTCAATTTATGGAATTTTTGTGGGGTCAAAATTGCAAAAGTTAGCTCCAAACTGTCAAAAATCCTTGTGAGAAATTAAAATAAGAGTGACCCCTTTTGTCACTTAATCCCTCCGCTCATGAGTACATCTATTGAGTCTTCTATATTTTCTAAACTTCGCCTCTATTGCATTTCGATCTTGGGCTAAGCCCAAATGGCCCTCGCCCAAAGTTTTCAAGGGTGAGGTAATCGGTACGAGTTCATAGAGCAGCATCGATGCCCCAGCCCAGGAGCAGCATACTTCATCCTATACTCCAGGAACAGAAAAAACCTATGCTTGTGTCATGACTCGAGTCTTATCTTTCTCACAGTCAGACTCAAACCTGGCAAGAGGCCGAGGTTCATGTGTTAGGTAGTCTGAGAAGGCCCGAGACGTCAAAAAAAAACACCGTGAAATCTATCATGAAAATATAAATCCAAGTATGATTATGCTATATCCAGTTAAAGTCAATATTTTGCTCATTTGCATATCATTTAAGTCCATTATCCTATAGTGACATTGAATTCGTTTCTCTCTAGCAATTCAATCTAATTAGGTCATAGGATAGTGGAAGAAGATCAAAGGTTTCCATCGCAGTTGTCAACTATGGTCGTCTTTAATCGGCTATCCCTAGGGCCTAAAGCGTATGCTGCACTAGATTGCGGAGAAGTCATTTGTAATTCAACGAAGCAAGAGTGTCTCCCTTATGATGTTAATATCTTAGGTTCAATATAGCTTGGGATGCCAAATAAAAATGAATATATAATGTTGTTTTCAAGAGAAAGAACTACAAAAAACAAGACAACAAAATCATTTTACGTGCAGCATAAAAGTGAAAATAACTTATGGTTTTTCAACTTCAAGCTTCAATAAAATAAAACGAAAATCACTTTAGAAAAAGTGTAACAGAAATTCTAACCCTAAACAAAACATAACAATAATAATTATAACAATCAGTAAATCAAAAAAGCAGGTTGGCAATCTGCAAGCATGTGGGGGATAAAACGAAACGATATAATACTTGGACCAACAAAACAAAAAAATTGAGGAAGTACCTGTGCACCAATGCCGTACTCTCTCGAATCAACAGGCAGACCCAGCTCCTCGTTAGCTTCCACAGTGTCACGTCCATCATCTTGTAAGTTGTAAGCACGAAGCTTGTGACCCAAACCGATGCCCCTCCCTTCATGGCCACGGAGATATACCAAAACACCCTTGCCGGCAGCCTCTATCTGTCGCATTGCAAGTGCCAGCTGGTTCCCACAGTCACATCTTGCCGATCCAAATATGTCTCCAGTGAGGCATTCTGAGTGCACCCTCACAAGAATATCCTCGCCATCACCAATCTCACCCTGTTTGCATAAAATCAAAATATAAAAAGTTAATCGTGCCTAAAAATGGTAAGGGATTGTTTTGCCTTTTCAAAAATACAAACTCAAATGAAGCTCAAATGTGTTATTCCTTCAGTCAAACGAATAACCAAAAGATATAATGGTCAAAAGACTCCAGGTTTCCTTTCTTTCTTTTTTTTGGACAAGGCAACTGTAATGATCAACAAATTTACCCAAGAGGAAAATACCAAATAATTAAGAGTCTTGAGACCTGATGAGTATAAGCTTTCCCCTTTTCCTAGCATTCATGACTATAACTTTGCCATTTGTCATAGCCGAAACAATTTTAGTTGAATAGTAGGGGCAGGAATGCCGAATCAAGTTGGGACAAAATTGATAAATGTATGCATCATGCAAGAACAAAGATCCATGGCCAAGCAACACAGGAGGATAATTTATGAACGAATTAATGAGAGAAGAGCAACAATGAGCATGAGTGCTCTTGAATACTTTACTATTGATCACTTCAGCCTCGTTAATATTGTATTTGGATTGTAATATAAAACAAAATCCTAGTAATTGAAACCAGAGGGTATCTGTTGAGCTTCAAGTATTACTCACCTTGACCATTGCAATGTGCTCAATCCCATCCAAGACCGACTTATAGCAGTATGCAGTGAAAGGGCCCCACATAGTTGGTATCCTTGCAGCGGAAGAACGCTCCACTAGTTTATCTCTCTTCCTCCTATATCTGCCAATTTTAGACCATATTTAAAAAGTCATTTCCTGCATATGCATTTTCAATCTGATGCTATTAAACATTACAAAACGTTTGCCAAATATTATGCCACTACTCAAAGATAAAACAAGGAAGAAAAGAACAAATAAGTTACTTCTTTACACAGACACAGCAGTAAATCTGGCAGATATATGTAGGAATTTCTAGCAATAAAACACGCTATGACACAATGGACAAAATCATGAGGACAGAAGAAGGGCTACAAAAAAAAATACTATACCAACTACCATAATAAATAGATATTGAAACATTTGATATACATGTCTGTGTATTCTTTTGTTACCAATCCATGTGATCATATCATGAGCTTCCGACCTGCCCTCTTAATCCGTACATAAAATCAGGATCCATATCCAAGTATCCTTTATTTTTCAACTCGACATGTTGGACACCTAGATTCGCACACGCACCCGATACCCATACCCGAGTTCGAGTAACCCAGGCGCTAACTAGTCAGCCCCCTAATCTTGGTGTTGGACCCCCGCCTAGCGCCTAGGCAGGGACTAGGCGGCCGACTTTTAGAACAATGCACACAAGGAACCCCATTGGTTCACCCAACTGTGAGATGGACTGCATATCCTTTTGGCTTGTGACCAGACAACTCAAGGTGGTATCAAGCAACCAGTGCAAGCTGGACAGCTTGACAGAAAAGTAAGCCCCCTTTTCAGCCAAGAAATATCTTAAATGTTTTCTTGCCAAAAATAACAAAATCCTGCAATGCACCATCCGGTTATGTTCAATACATTGCAACTTTTCAAGTTACAAAGCACTAATGCACAACTATCTGATTTCTTCACTTGATTTCTAATGCTTAGACACGTAATTTTCAGCTGCAACCTTTTCATCCACAATATATGAAATTCATCTATACCCCTGCTTATCTTTTCAAACTCCACAGAGTTACAGTATTTAAGAATAAATTATTGGAGGACTAATCCATGTTGTCACCCTTGTGTAAAAGTATAACCTTGCTTATAGTGACTCCTCATGCCATCAAAAGAATAGCAGCTCCTTTCCTTCATTACTGCCACATTACCCAATAGTTCCTCCCTTTTTCTCTTTTGGCAACATCTCCTTGTATACTATCAACAACCTCCCCGAGTATGAACTTATCCCCCATCATATCAGTCTAGAGATCAACAAGGTACATACATGCCTTCCCTGCCTCTCTAGTGTGAATGAGAAGGGGATCTATCCATCATCGTACCCTTTAAATTGCAAATCAGCTAAAAAGGACCTTCATTCATGTAATAATATCACCAAAACATCTTTCTATAGTATGTTTCAGAACTAAAGAATGTGACCTAGGATGTAACTTCTACACTCCAAAGTCCCAATTCATTTCCAAGGAAAAACAAAGTTTTTTCCGTGGTCCATAAAACCTTCCAAACATGATTCAACCTTGAATTTTCCACCTAGGCAATCCATCCAATCCAATCCTCCCCTTCTACAAACTAGTCCACGCAATACTACGTCTAAAGAAAAGAAAACTCCGCAATCTCTAAACTGATGGAAACCCATTCCAAGGACAGCATCTGATCATATCACCAAGAGCACAGGGGTTGGGGAAGCACCAGAAGAAGATAATACTTCTACTTGAAAAAACCTCCTTAGCGGACTAGAAAAAGGCATACGTGTCGTTGACCCATGCAGAACTACATGGGAAACTAGTTACGTTATTGAAGGATACACGTGTAAAAAAAGAAGGCATTTTGTAAGCATTTTGCACCACCCCAAAACATTTGGCATACACTTGTTAAAGGCTATAATGCAGGCAACACAGATAGTCCTTGTGAGGTTGGCAATGGTCAACACCCCAAAGCGACGCACACACTTCTTAGAGTTTCATAGGTAACAATATATTAATTTGAACAGGAATATCGTAAGTGTTACTGTGTTATTGAAACAGGAAAAGAGGCAATAATTAACTAAATCACACTTTCTTTCTTTTTTTCTTTTTGAACGGCAATAATTAACTAAATCACATATTAGTTTTGGTCTTTGGGGGAAATCTGAATCTTCCTCGTAGGGTAGTACTATGAATACAATGAGTCTATCGTATGACCTGCGTTACTTCAAAAACTGAATACTGCCGATCAATCAGCATAATCATCAAGCAAAATAGTCAATACAAACTTCTAATCTAACCAACTTATGATAAAAGCTCGGACACTTAAAATTCAAAGAAAAATAAGCAAAATATCTAGCGCGCATTTTGAGTTCGTCTTAATATGCTGAAAGCAATGGTAATTGGTTGCATTCAAGTTCTGTAAGTAGTACTAGGACAATTGACGACAGAGTTGGTCTTTATCCATAAAAAATAAATAAATAAATAAATAAAACCTACTATAGTATGTAAATGGAGAAATTTTATGACAGAAACTCATAAATGGCAGAAAAGGAATACCCTCCTCAGGGATTATATCCCAAAAGTACCTGATTAGATCAGCAATGGAAATGATTTTCATATCATGTGATAGCGCAAATTCCTGAAGCTTTGGTAATCTAGCCATGGAACCATCATCATCCACAACCTCACATAGAACGGCAACTGGGTCAAAACCAGCTAGAACAGCGAGATCCACGGATGCTTCTGTATGTCCAGCTCTTTTAAGAACACCACCCTCCCTGTACTTCAACGGGAATATGTGGCCTGGACGGTTAAAATCCTCAGGCTTTGAATCTTTGGATGCAAGAGCCAGTATTGTTGTTGCTCTATCATTAGCTGATACCCCTGTTGTTGTACCATGTTTTGCATCCTGCAAAAGCACATGACTTGTTAATGCATTAAAAATATGCCTAACCAGATGATAACAACCGTATAATAATTAAGTTATGTAGGGAACTGCTTCAAAAAGGGTAATTAGAAGCTTGAAAAGGTTCGTGGCAGTCCTTATCTATGTCATGATATTTGTTAGAAACTTTACAACCTTCTGAGATGCTAAAGCAGTACGAACCTCAAACATAGGATTTGTGTTACTGTTTTCAGAATACTAGCAGAATATTTTCAAAAGCTTGTTCAGTTTATGGTTTCTTATTATTTGAAAAAAAAAAAAAAGTAGCGTTTTTTAGAAGGCAAAAAAAAGGTACTTTCAAATTCTCAAAATCAAATGCGCTAACAATTCAATATGGATATAAAAACGTGAAAGTACTTTTTAACATTCACAAAGAGTTTGCACAACTGATTCTGGAAACTCAACGAAACCAGGCTGTAGATTCTAAAGCACGGGCATATCACAAACGGATTTTATAAAACAATTGGAAATTTGAATTTGTGGGGAGTGATAATTGAAATTAATTTTTAAAAAGTAGAAGTCCCCAAAACCAAGAGAAAAATCAAAAGGCCTCTGGAAGTAAAACAACTACATACCACCGACACTGTGAATGCAGTAGAAAGTTTCTCTTCATTAGCTTTTGATGCTACCATCAAAGGAAGTTCCAATCTTTCAAGATCATCCCCTTTCATGCTAACACAAACAATTCCAGTTCCATGTTTGACAAAAAAGGCCATAGCTTCCGGTGTAACCTTTGCTGCCGCCATTATCAAATCTCCTTCATTTTCCCTATCTTCGTCATCTACAACCACTACCATCTGCAACATAACTCTAAATTAATATGGAAAACATGTTTTTATGTTTGTGCGTGTCTGTGAAGCGCCGACACTCCTCAATATCTGACACATCAAGGACAGGGCCGGTTCGTATGAGACAGGCCAGTGCATGTCCAATTAATTGCATTAACTTTTATGCATCGAAACGCTAGGGACATGCGCGTCTCAGGTGAGACACGTAAGGGGACATGATGGAGGCCAGTTCTTAATCTTAATATAAAAACTTCTTTCATGGATCAAATTATCCTAAACTTGTCACCAGTACCTTGTAGTTTTGGTCTTTTTGAGTGATATATCATCTATTGTTTAGGTAGAGTTAGTGTTCATATTCATTTTTTACTACATTAGAAACAATTTTCAATAGTGCTGTTTCATTGTTATCTGTGATGCTAAATCCATTTAAGTATTTAACAAACGACTCAATATAGATATATGTTTTATTTCACTGTGTCCCCCACCATGTCCGCGTCCCCCTTTTTTGAAATTGTCGCCTCTCATTTTGTCTGTACTTGTGCTTCCTAGGACTAAGTGTGGAAGAGAAAAACTGCTTCAATTCTTGTTACAGCAAAGTTCAAGAGATAACCAACCTTTCCCTGGTGAATATCTTCAATTGCCTCAGGGATGGATGAGAAACCTTTTGTGGGAAGGTCTAAATCAAATTCACCATTATCACTAGGAAAACCAATAGTTGTTGGAGTGGTTTCTGCAGCAAGTGTTCCAAGTGCTATTGCATCAGGCTGTATCTCAATCCCAGCTGATAAGTCACCAAGAAGAGTACTTTTCGCTGCAACATTAATACCATTGGGATGAGAACGGAGGTCACCTTCTCCTGATAACAATGCAGCTTTAGTTCTAACACCACTCTTGATAGTGAAGAATGATTTGGGTCCTTGCTGGATCAAGTTTGCTGGAAATAGTTTCATACAGTGTAGTCCACTGGACAATTTGGAGTGTTTGAATGCTCTGCAAAAAAGGGATGATCAAAACAACACTTTCCAATCACCAAAGCAAAATAAAAGGGATTAACAATACAGAGAGGTTTGTCACATTTTAGTTCAAATCAAATTGCCACATTTCAAACATTATGAAGAGAGCACAAAAAATTGCTAAATCCATTACCATCTCAGAATATCAGGTCGTAATTGGCAACTTAAACAAACACGTCCTTAAAGCCTAAAAGAGGGAGTAACTGCACAGGGTTAGAAGCCAAGAAAAACCTTTCTTTGGGAATTTCACTTGGCTAAATGAGCTAGCCGAGCATATTTTTTTCTAGTTTCTAATTGATCGTGGGGGACAGTGAACCAAGAGGTCTAAAGGGAGAAAACAGTAAAGCTCTTATAAGTATAACGAAGATGTAGAAATCATGCACAATCCGTGGTGTCTAACACTCTTTACAAAATTAACCGAAGGGAGATAGAAACAAGTAAAGACCGATCCTATGTATAAATATTTATAAAAATTGATTTCTCAATAACAAGCAATAGTAGAGAGCCTGTAGCTTGGCCAGAAGTTTAGCACGTGGAATGTATGTGGGAACTTCTTGACATTAATGATTTTGTTAACAGAAAATCAAGTCACAATCACGAAAATTTCGAAGTTAAACAAAAGCCAAGTGATAGCCCAAAAACAGAACCCAACCTTTTTTTTCTAAATACAACCATTTCTCCCAAGCTTACTTCATAAAAACAAGGCATGTGCCACCATTGACATGAAAATTCAGTTCGACCTAGCGTACGTTATGATTTTGAAGTGAGCCAAATAGATAAATTCACCTACCTAATATTTCATACTCAATTCTATTTAGGGAACAAAAATTAATTTGGCATAAACCACTGGTCCACTGCAATGGGTCTTCGTCAAATCTTCTATAAACCAAATCCTACCTTACAAAATCAGATTCAGAAAGAACATATAGAACGAGAATCACATCAAAAGGCGAAAAAAAGAAAAGAAAACCCAAAAACATCAAAACCCACATGGTTTTCAGTTCATCCACGTAATGTAAAGAAAATTTTGAAGGAAAATTACAACTTTGACTGAGAAAAAAGAAGAGAATATGCTGGAAATATCCCAAAATAAGATAGGAAAGGGAGGGAATCTCTTACTTTGCACTTGGAGTTGCAGTTGCAGGGCAATAACTGTTAATGGAAGCCATTGTTGAAGATTCCAACGGTTCTCAAATCAAATGAAGAATCAAATCTCTGGGTCTCTCCCTCTCTTCCAACCCCTCTCTCTTATATCAATGGGAAGAGAGAGAGAGAAGGAAGAGGAGAAACAACGACGAAATTGTGAACAAATTTGATAGGAACAAAGCTTGTTACCTGCGGGTGAGATACCCGTGTCACCGACCAATGATGTGATGAGAAAATTTACATGAAGAATTTTAGGATTATTCTAGTCTAGAATATAATGAATGGTCTTTGCCGTCTCTCTCTCTCTCTCTCTCTCTCTCTCTCTCTCTCGCTCCTAGACTCCTAGGATTTCCTCGAAACTACATGCAATTTTTTACTTAAAAATAATATACTTACAAAAAAAAAATTATTTGTAGTATAGATCTTATTTGATAGATCTTGATGAAATCTATTGAACGATGCAAAAAAATCAAAATATTATTTTCGTTAATACATTATCTTTAAAGTTTGAAAATTACACGTAATTTCGTAGTGTACCAAAATTTAGGGACGGAGGGAGTAATGAATTAAAACTAATAGTAATAACATGTACTACATCCGTCCCAAATTGTTGGACCTGTTAGATTCCAATGCAATTTTTTAGTACATTTTGGATCTTATTTGATAAATCATAAGAAGTTATATTATACAAAGTTGTTAAAGCCTCTAAAAAATATTATAGATTGAACGATATGTTCAGTTAAAAATTACATTAGAATCCGAACAGAACAAACAATTTGGGACAGGGAGAGTAGTTAATACAAAATAACGTAGTCTTACGTGGACTGAATCCATAAAAATACTATAGACGCAAACAAAAGTGCATAGACCGAACTCATGCGTACTCGGAGCACTCGATACACAGGTCCCATACAGTACTAATAAATATGGGACTCACTCACATCGAATAGTTCTAGAATTGTGCACTTTCATCTTTGTCCACAACACTTTCAAAAATGTATAAACAGGATCCTAATTTCCCTTGCATGTTGTTGTTATTATGCCGGCGTACTACTTATTAAAATCACTGAATTAACTTGATGTGATTTTAGGAGGCTTCAAATATGAGGTTGTGTGTTGATCCCTATACATTACACGAGATTTCACGTGGATAAATTATGATATTTAAAAGATTGTGTGGTAAAAAGGACCCGACTACATGTACAGATTCAAACGCACAGAAAATATACAGAGCATGCTCGGGGACCCACTTTTGGGTCTCACACGAGTGATCCGAACCGTTCATATTCTTAAAACATTTTTCCGAGGGACCTCACGAAATTTCAACTCAATCGAACGGTTAGAAGTGTTAAAACCAAAGTCCTACCGTTTCAATCAAAATTATCACTTGTGTGGGACCCAAAAGTGGGTCCCCGAGCACTCTCTGTATGTTTTCTGTGTGTGTGTGGATCTGTACCCATATAATTATCGTGGTAAAAATGTGCCAATTTTTATGGTACTTAAAATTTTTATTCATCAATGCAATTAGCATTCAATCGCTACATCAATGTATAAAACAAACTTACCGACTTAATTTATTTTGTAACATGTTATATTAACCTTGCACTTCTAAAATCTTCAATCACGAAAGAATGGAAAACACATCCCAAAACATATGATAAAAAATCAATAATAATTATGGAAATGGAAATATTAATGCTAAAATTATTTTTGTAAATGCCAAACTCTTATGCACAAAGTACATGTGCTATGTGAAAGGTACAATATTGTTATGCACAGAAGTTTTTGGCATTGACAAAAAGTGTTTTGGCACTATCGCATTGAATATTACATGATATATACGACACTTTAGATTATGCACCGATTATTATATGTATTATGGATGATTCAAATATGACGCACAAACATATATTGTCATTAATCACCCTATCAAATAGTAATAACTTGTAGTTGAATTGAATTTGCCCAGTTTTCCAAAAGATTTTAGCACCTGGGTGCTTAAATCTTGATATTTTACATCAAAAAATGAAGTAGTTCCGTGTATCGTTTTTTGATTTTTTTTTCGCACCAAATTAAAGTCACGAGGAGTACTTTAATTTGGTGCGAAAAAAATCGAAAAACGATACACGGAACCACTTCATTTTTTCATTTGAAAAATCATGATTTTAGCACCTGGGTGCTAAAATCTTTTGAAAAACTGGGCCAGAGGGGTAACATGACCCGAGTTGGTGAACGAAATCATATTCTCACAAATGGTTAGTCAGCTATCATAGTTCTCTCTACATTCGAGGAGATGAAACTCTAGAAAAAATACAATATACTATGACGAATGAGTCGTTAATTTTAAAATTAGCTGTGACGAATAAATGAACGAATCGATGACCCTCGCGAGTCACAACGGTAGACGAAAGAACATACTTACAGTACAAAGTTTTCACACTCCTTAAAACCCCACTTCCCCAAAAGGGGCAAGCAAATTGGGACGGAGAGAGTATTTATATAGGTGAACCGCGAGTGAGATTAAACCAATTCTAATATAAAAGCCACCGCCGCTCCAGGCAAAGAAAGGGATGGGCTGCGGCCTGCGAAGAAAGCACATGCAAAGAAGCTATGGGCAAATTGAAGTTGGTTTGTGCTTTGTACAAATGTGGGCCCAAATGCCCAACCATGATTGGAAAAATTATATCTTGTACTCAAGGTCACACGCCAAGATGTGAGAGATGCTCACAATCTTACACGGAGTCGCCTTGTAATGATTTATTAGTATAATGTACACTTATGTTTCTGATTAAAAAAAAAAAGTGTGTGGGCTCCACTTCCAAATATATTAACACAAACACTTTTGAGAGACCGAGGAACAAACATGCAAAAAAGGATGGGCTGCGAACTAGGCACATGCAAAGAAGCCATGGGCAGTTAGGTTTTGCTTAAAAAGTCAACTTAACTTTTTGTTTTGTCTTTATTTGATTTTTTTTTGCGTTTGTTCGTTTTGCATCGATTTTTTGAGTATTATTGGTTCGTCTTGGCGAGAGGAATCCAACAAGGTAAAAGATTATGACTAGAACTTTCAATTTTTTGAATAAGATCGAAAAAAGTGTAAAAAACTGACTTTTGGCTTATTTTTGTCTTTATTCAAAAAAAATTATGATTAGATCATAATTTTTTACTTTTTTGATTTCTCTTGCCGAGACGAACCAATAATACACAAAAAGTTGATGAAAAACTAAAAAACACGAAAAAAAATCAAATAAAGACGAAAAATAAGCCAGCTAACTTTTTAGGCCAAACCTTAAGTTGGTGAGTGATGTGGGCCCAAAATGCCCAACCATGATTGGAAAAATTATTTTGTGCTCCAGCATGTACCATTACTCTCCCCTGAGCCCCCTCTCATGGATGTTCGCTTGTTCATGCAGTGTCGTCAACATGTGTGGAGGCCTTGGCGATTTTGCATGTCTTGAGGTTGTTTAAGGATGTTGGATTCAAGAAGCTGCATGTTTCGATGGATAGTCTCCAAGTAGTTCGTGCTTTCAGATGCTTGTATTGTTATTAGGAACATAATTATGGATATTTTGGATATTGTATCTTGTTTTGATTGTAAGTGTAATCAAGGCCACACGCCAAGATGTAGAAATGTTCACAATCTTACGCGGAGTCGCCCTTGTAATGATTTATTAGAATAATGTACACTTATGTTTCTGGTTAAAAAAAAAAAAGTATGTGCGCTCTACTTCCAAATATATAGACGCACACACTTTTGAGAGGAGGAACAATGCTACTACAACACCAAATTATCCATAGTGCTATAAATACTGGAGTAGAAAATACGGATGAGGCTGTATCTCACATCAATCAAGGATTGATTTTATCAAATTTTGATAAAATCTATTGGAGAACAAGGCCTTAGTATGCATGTATATATATGCCCGATCAAGTTACTTTTTGCAACAGTTCAAAAAAAGTTACTTTTTGCAAGAATATTTTGATTTGCAGCATCTAGAAGATGAACAGTTTGTACTAATTAGTGGAATCAGGATTTGAACTTGAAGGTGGCACTCAAAAAAATTGATCAATATATTGTTACCATCCCAAAAAATGTTCAATCTAACGAACAGACAAAATATAAAAGATATATTTATATCTGAACAAATTCAAACTTATTTTCAAAAATTACTAAAAGAATTCGTTGATATTTAATATCTTACGGGATTAAAGTAAGAAATTATACAAACAAACATGTATGTATTTCATTTATTGTTTTATAGACCGAACAATTTTTTTATGGAATAGAGGAGTATTAAATATCAAGAAGCATATGTTTTTAAAGATTAATTATATATATAATAGCCTAAAAAATAGACCATGTATTGTAGAAACTGAGACCTGAAAGTGACTCGTGCCATTGACCCCCTTATCAACCTAATTCCGACCAAGTGGGTGTGAAAAAACAATTATTAAAGGGCAAATACGAAAGAGGTCGCATCAAATTTCACGAACACCAAATATTCTAAACCTTAGAATCACTAGAAATTTGCCTAATCGTTAATTTCAGAATTTTAAAATTAGTCGATCTGTGTGCAAACCGACCCAGATATCTAATTATTTAAATAAATAAAAAAAATTTGAAAGTCCCGTAGCTCCATCCATTGAACAGAACGAAGAGCCATCTTGGTTTGACCTGGTAATTTCATTAATCCTACTTTTTTTTATCACTTCGGTTTCGTTTCGCACATTTCTTTTGACTTTCAACGGTAATCAGTGACGTCGGGATAGATTTGAGCTCAATGGCGTGTTTGATGAGGTCAAGCTTAGGGCTCCAATATTTAAAGTTTTGTAGTAAATAAAGACAAAAAATAATCCAAATTTTGGATTATTTTTGTCTTTATTCACAAAACTTTAGAATAAGGTTAATAATTTTATATTTTTTAGATTCCTCATCAAACTGGTTAATAAGGTTAATAAACCAAAAATGATACGTACACACCCTCTCAACCACTCCCCACCACACCGCCACCATTGAGCCACTATTATTCCACTGTCATCATAACTCACCATCATGCCACCACCACCATTACTCCACTGTCATCATGACACCGCCACCACTACCTCCCAATCACCACTCCACCACGACCACAAGTACATGATGACTATTAGTAAAATTAAGAGATAATTATAACTAAAATAATTTTTCTATTTTTTAATTCAGTGCTTAATATGTTTTATCAAACAACTTTTCAGCTTAAAAAATTCAACATTCAATTTTTAGTACTTAATTTTTCAGCTTTCAGTTTCAGTTTTTAGTTTTATCAAACATCCTCTAAAGTTACGTCCAAAAGAAATAAAAAAGAATTGAAGAAATTAATTTACTGTTGGGTTATTTTTAAATGGCAAGCTCTATATATTAAGGGTAACGTATCCAATTTCTTCTTACTCATCCAATCATTCTCAATTCTTTTCAATATGTCAAGTCAATGTTGTGCTCTAAGTCACATCATCCGCAAGCATGCGCATGTGCGTGTGCAGAGCGTGAAATCGTCTTTTGAAATATTTCAAATTATAAAATAACAATGAGGATTGAGAGTTAGAATATAGATAATGAAGATTAAGAGCGAAATCAAACAATGCTACTGAAAAGTGAAAAATTATGTGACTAAGGTCATGCTTATAACACCCCGTGGATATAAAAAAACACACAAACCCACAAATATAATATACATATATTCGTACTTAGACACACGAAATTTAATTTATTATAAACATCAAATGTGACATCAGCCTACATTTATACCAAGTCCAACAGACAACCCATTAAAGGAACAAATAATTAAATAAGTAATCCTTATTTAGGAGAAGAAATAATCAATCTCTGTTTGGATACATTGTATGTGTCTGAACCATTCATCTGTTGGTTCATAGCTAGTGTCGTATGCATACTCTCTCATCATGCTAAATACCTATTGTTAGATCCTCTTACATTAATAAATCACCAAAGGAATTTATAACAAAGATACACGATTATGTGTAAAATTTATCATTATAACCATTATCTATGTACCATTATCATTAATGTCTTCTATTATTTCAAGTTCAACTATTGTTCTCCTACACATTTTTTTCCAATAAAATCTCATATTTTATCACACTCCAATCTCAACACATAAAATGTAAAAGTGATTTTATGAGATTTTCATAAAATCCTCCTAAAATCTATAGGAAAACCACTACATTTTATCATTTGGGAAAACAACTTCATTTTATCACCTCTCCATAAAATGTGCATTTTATGAAATTTTCATAAAATGCACCTAAAATCTATAGGAGAACAAGTGAAAATGAAGCTAAACAGATATAGGTTTTCTTTTTTTATAATTTCATCTTCTTCCACTAAATGTCGTTTGCAAGTCCACACCTTATGCTATATACAACACTTGAACATACAAATCATTCACATCCCTTAGTTTTCATTTAATTTTAGCAACCCAGTTGCTAAAATCAACCATGATTTTAGCAAATGAGTTCAGCAGGTGCTAAAATCATGGTATTTCAAATAAAAAAATTAAGTGTTTCCGTGTATTATTTTTTGAATTTTTCACACTGAATTAAAGTACACGAGGAGTACTTTAATTTGGTGCGAAAAAAATCAAAAAATGATACACGGAATCACTTCATTTTTTTATTTGAAATATCATGATTTTAGCACCTGCTTAAGTCATTTGCTACCAGATTTTAGCAGCCCAGTTGCTAAAATCAAATGGAAAACTAAGCCTGATCAGTCCCTTATTGGGTGTTCCACTAACTTGTTTTTTGGTTTTTAAGACCTTTAGTTGTAGTTTAAATCTACAACTTGTTCCACTAAAGTGTTTTTTTTGGTTTTTTAGTTGTAGTTTATTGTAAAGGGTAGTTGATTTTTTTTGGGAGCTTTTTTATTAGTGGAATAGGGTAGTTTTTGAGTTAAAACAAAACTAGTTTTTTGGGGGAGTTTTTTGTTAGTGGAATAGAATGGTTTTTGAGTTTTTTGTTAGTGGAACATGGCCTTGACTTATGTTTTTCCAATTTTATTTTGATAATTTAGACATTATATCAATTGTGAGAATTCGCGACACATTCAGGCCCCATAAGTCTAGGCTAGAAACAAAGAAAGAAAAGCCTTCACACGTAGGCGGGGAGATTCAAACTCCTGACCTCGTAGTGAGATGTAAGAGTCCTGACCAACTGAGCTAACCCTAGTTGGTTACTCTCTCATGTATTTTGTAACTTATTATTTTTGTTTATTAGCATCCATAAGCGTCGACCGGTGCTTAATTTTGTTTTTATATTTTAATTGCGTCAATTCCCTCAATTCATCAATGTTCGCAGAATATTTGCCACTTGAGAATTATCATCATATTTTTTAATCTACTATGTCGTTTTATCTATGACATCATCAAGCTGTGGAAGAATAAAAAATCTTGTAGTATGTTTTAGTTCGCGACTTCGCGTTTAGGGGTCCTACAATCCTGCTATTACTATATCATTAATTTAGTATATTAAGCTCAATATTCTTTGTTCTGCTCAACTTATTAGTAAGTAAAATAAAGGAGTTGTTCCCCTACTTGGGTTTGTATGGTATGTAACCAGTGTTCTAATAGAAAGTCTGGAAGACCGAGTACTCGCCGCCTAGGCGCTAGAAGACCCCTCGCCGACTATCCCCACTAATCCAACTAGACCGACTATCCCGACTAATTGCCCGACTAGGCGCCGAATACTCAGCCCTGAAAGCTAGAAGGTGTCCAGCTGCCCTGAGACTCTGAGAGCGCCTAACGAGTTTTAGAACCTTGTATGTAACCTATTGAATCTCCCTAAAATTCATAACTTATAGAAGTTTCCAAGTTCCGCGTGTAAAAATAAAACCTAGACACTCGTAATGGCCAATGAATTAAGTGTGGAATTTTTTTTATTTCTGAACTTTTATAATGGCCAATGAATTAAGTGTGGAATTTTTTTTATTTCTGAACTTTTATAATGGCCAATAGAGTATCCTTGAGAGCAAGCCGAAAACTATACATCCCCATCCATTACAAAATACAAACAACCTAGCTCGGAAACCATTACACCCCTATGCCTGTTTAACTCAAGAGAAAACAATCTACTATATTTGCATCATTTACATGTATGGATCTTGTTTGACAACAAAAAAAAACACTAGCATCACATAGTATATTAATGATCCAATTTTCATCCATCCTTTGTTTTGGGAAAAAAACTCTGTTATTCCTCTTCCTATAGATATCGTAGATTGAAGCATCTTCAACCTCAGGTACAAGAGATGGAGGGGTTAAAATCGGAGGTGTGTATTGTAGTATTGTTCCGGAAAAGAAGAAATGTAGCTGATCCCAATAAAATAATTGAAAATTCAAGATTGCAAATTAAAATTAGATGTCTATTTTCTCAGCTAGAATAGCAAAGTTAGTGAAAGGTATAATTGTTATTTAGCATTGCAAGAAGTATGCAGCTTCTCTGTAGTATAGTTTTTTAAGGATTCCTGAAAAAAATCAGCTCAGTTAAATATCGGTAAAAGCTTGATAAATTTGTTAAAATTTTGGTCTGTTCGTTTCAAGAACCGAAACTTGAACGAATTAATCGAGTCTTTACTAGTATTTGATTGAACTGATTTTTCACAAAGATCCTTAAAAAAAATATTCTGAATAAATTAAGCGGCTCCGATCATATTTGTGTGAGACCCCGAGGTGGGTCCCACACAATAGAATGTGAGCGGGGGTGTGAGCGAGAGGGTGTGAACGTAGCAGCGTTCATATGAGAGATATTGATATAGGTGGTGTACCAATTTTTCAAGAATAAAATTCAAACATATTTTTGGACGGAAGTTGAAAATAAAGAAAATAAATTTATCATATTGCGGACCGGAAATATATTTTGGGACGGATATAGTTGTTCAATGGGAGTTGAGAAAATAGGGGGAAATGAGGTTGAGGAAAAATTAGTTAATATTTGGAACCCTTTCGTTGGAGTACTATTTTAGAACCTACCAAAATTTGACACTTATTAAAATTGGTTACCCACTTTTTAACCACTTTGTAACCAATTTTTTTATTTTTTTTTTTGCTGCTAAAAGTGGACAAATGGCTATAGGCTTTTGTGTATTTTCATTAAGTAATTGAACTCCCAGTGTCTTTTTCCTCATCAACCACTTCTCTCTCTCTCGTCCTTGCAATTTCCGCTCCACTCATCAGAAATGGAGTAGATTCTCTCTCTCTCCTCCAACGCCATTCCTCTCTCTCTCTCTCTCTCCAACAATGGAGAGCTTCACACTCCATTCTCCCGCCACCACCACAGCCTTCTCCCACTCCTCCCGCCTCCGCCTCCGCCGTTCTCTCTCCAAACTCCCAGCTCATTTCCTCCCTCCCCAACCCCCCCTCCACCGCTCCCTCTCCCTCTCTCTCTCCTCCCCCTCCCGTATCTCTCTCCTCCACAAGGAAAAACCCATCCAAGCCGCCGCCTCCTCTTCCTCCTCACCACCCCCCACCGAATCCCAACCACAAGGTCCAAAAATCCTCCCCCTCATACTCTCTCTCTCCATCGGCCTATCCCTCCAATTCCTAATCCCAAAACCCATCTCTGTCTCCTCCCAAGCCTGGCAACTCCTCGCCATTTTCCTCTCCACCGTCGCAGGCCTCGTCCTGAGCCCACTCCCAGTCGGCGCCTGGGCCTTTCTCGGCCTCACAGCCACAGTCCTAACCAAAACCCTAACTTTCACCGCGGCCTTCAGCGCCTTCACCAACGAGGTCATCTGGCTGATCGTGATCTCCTTCTTCTTCGCTCGAGGGTTTGTGAAGACGGGTTTAGGGGATAGGATTGCGACCTACTTTGTCAAGTGGTTGGGGAAAAGTACTCTGGGGCTGTCGTATGGGTTAGCTTTCAGTGAGGCGTTGATTGCACCGGCTATGCCGAGCACGACGGCAAGGGCTGGGGGGGTTTTCTTGCCGATTATTAAGTCGTTGGCGATGGCGGATGGAAGTAGGCCCGGGGAGGAGTCGAAGAAGAAATTGGGGGCTTACTTGGTTATGTCTCAGTTTCAGGTTAGACTGATAGATTGTGTGGTTAATACTAGTTAAATTTGGGTGTTTTGATGTGCATGAAGTGCAATTCAATTTGGGTGTTTATCTTTTGGAATTAGTATGCATGAAGTGTAAATCAATTTGGGTGCTTTTTCTTTTGGAATTAGAATGCATGTAGTGTGATAAATATTTTTTAAGTTTAATGCTTTTGTTGGGAATACCCTGTTTGGAACATTAATTACTTTCGGGAATTAGTTTTTTGAAGTTGGAAGGAACATGATTAGTATGACTAAAATGAATTATCCTTCCCTAGTGTTAACCTCCCATGCCAGAAAGGCCCACTTCTCCGAGAAGTCTTTTTTTCAAGTAAGACTCAAACAGGCTTTATCTAATCAATTAAATTGTTGTATTTAAGAGAAATATAACAATTTAAACAACCAGTGATTGTAATTATATATTGCTCATGAACCAAATAAAAGTAACTGAAAGCAATGGGAATGTATAATCAAATGAAATTTTCAATAAAATTTCATTTTTTCATACCAGCAACCACCGATTAACCAGTACAATAGCACAATAAAATGATCAAAGAAAGCATATGGAAATCCTCGCTGTTTTCATTCCAGGTGAGAGGTTCTAGCACATTCAAATTGTAGCTTAACTCCAATCCCCATACTCTGATGCTAGTATTGCTGGTTCTAGAACGTTTAAATTGTAGCTTCACTCAAGTCCCCATTCTTTTATGCTAATATTGCTGGTGCCTAAAGGCACAACACAATCTGAAGCCAACTTAAATTATACTTTCCCTACCATTGGTCTCTCCCACCAACAAACTGCACTTCTAGAACATTCAAATTGTAGCTTCACTCCAGTCCCCATTTTTTGATGTTAGTATTGCCAGTTCTAGAACATTCAAATTGTAGCTTCACTCAAGTTCCCATGTTTTGATGTTATCATTGCCGGTTCTAGAACATTAAAATTGTAGCTTCACTCAAGTCCCCCTTCTTTGATGCTTGGCACAACACAACACAATCCGAACCAACTTAAATTTATCCCTCCCTACCATATTGGTCTTTCCCACCAACAAACTGCTCTTTTACCCAAATTTATTTTCCAGATATTTCACATTAACCAATTTCAGAATATAAGCCACACTAGTTAGCCACTTAAAAAAGGAATGTTAGGGAAATGTGATTAAGCTATAAAGAGTCAGACCCATTTAATGCATAGCATGTTCCTGCTATTGGTAAAGAAAACAGTCGGACGAAAATGAAGCAAATGAAAAAGGCTTGATGTATTCTTCAGCAAATTCAAAACTACACGTAAATGCCATTAGCGAAGAGAGGAAAAAAGATAAATATTTACAAAAAGCCAACACAAAAAAAATTGTGAACAGTTATGCAAACCACCAAAGATCCTTTTTGAGTGAATGGAATTCATCATGTACAGACTATCATACTCTAGCTGTTTAGCATTTTCCGTGTCTATGTTTTGAGCAACTGGATTGATCCCAAACAAGGGAAGTTCTCACATTACATGAGAAAAGTAACCACCTGGGCTGTTTAGAAATATGAAAAGGCTTTTCCTATGATGCTCACTTCCTTTGAATTACTGCATTTCTCCCCAAACAGGGAAACTTCTCACATAACTTGCGAAACATATCCACATGAGTTGAGTTGAGTTTATTATAGCTGAGAGACCCTACTAGACAATCTTTATTTGGTTTATATCTTGAAAATGCACACCCTATCATGCAAGTACGCCCATGTTTGTGAAAGGGAAGAGCTTCTTTGCTATTATCATTAGATTAAGAAGCAAGCCAATACTTTTGTTGGTAAGCTTCTGTCGTGATCACTATTTTGATTACTCTACAATGCATATTGCTAGAAGCTGTGAAGTGTGTATTTCTTTGCTTCACATATATGCACACCATCACATGCTATACTTGTGACTTATGAATTGCTGTTGTCTGGTGCTTGACAGTCTGCTGGTAACTCTAGTGCTCTTTTCCTAACTGGTGCAGCTCAAAACCTGCTGTGCCTTAAACTAGCCGAGGAACTTGGCGTGGTAATTGCAAACCCATGGGTTTCTTGGTTCGTTGCTGCTAGTTTGCCTGCGATCGTTGCTCTACTTGCTACTCCTTTTGTCTTATACAAACTTTATCCTCCTGAAACCAAAGACACACCAGATGCCCCTGCCATGGCTGCACGAAAGCTGGAGCTTATGGGTCCAGTCACAAGAAATGAATGGGCAATGATGGGTACAATGCTTCTTGCAGTCTCCTTGTGGGTCTTTGGGTAAGTGCTATCTCCTACTTCATGAATTATTCATTTGGAATCCTTTAGGAATGTCTTTTGAGTAAAGGATCTGAAACTTATTTATTACGAGATAAAGTTGAAACTTACCATAAGAAAGGATATCATAGTCTTTGTAAGGGTGTTTTTTTTATACATCTTGTAACTGACAGTTAATTTGAGGCTACTGTTGTCAGAGAAACGAATTGGCCGGTGCACAGTGGGTGTTTGTTTTAAATATTATTTCTTTTTCATTCCAGACATCAGAATCCTATTGTATTATATACTATCCGTGATTCAGTAAACTCCTAATGTAATGTGCAAATTGCAATGGCTGTGGGTTAGATCTCCTTGTATATCTTTGTTTTATGTCACTCGACTAAGCAGTGTCATTGCTTTGTTTTCCATGCAGAGATGCTCTTGGTATAGCAAGTGTTGTTGCTGCTATGCTTGGCTTATCGATACTCTTGTTGCTGGGGGTTCTTGATTGGGACGACTGCTTGAGTGAAAAATCAGCATGGGATACCTTGGCTTGGTTTTCAGTTCTAGTGGGAATGGCGGGCCAGTTGACTAACCTTGGCATTGTATCTTGGATGTCCGATTGTGTAGGCAAATCCCTTCAGTCTCTCTCTTTGAGCTGGCCTGCTGCATTTGTTGTCCTTCAGGCTTCGTACTTCCTCATTCACTACATGTTTGCGAGTCAAACGGGTCATGTGGGTGCTTTATACTCTGCATTTCTTGCTATGCACTTGGCAGCTGGGGTTCCTGGTGTGCTGGCGGCACTTGCTTTAGCTTACAACACAAATCTATTTGGTGCTCTAACGCATTATAGCAGCGGTCAGTCTGCTGTATACTATGGAGGTGAGCAGTCATTTAATCATCGTTTTAATAGTTATCATCAATTCGTTCGATTACCTGTTACATGTTATTCTCGTATGCATATCCCCTTTTCCCAGGAAGCGCCCATATGTTCTTTGCCCTTGAATATACACCCATCTACAATATATGTGAGGTCATATATTCTTTGCCCTTGAATATCAACAAGCTATGTACATGGACTCTTCTAAGTGTTTACACTTTAAAGTACTGTGTTGGAACATTTGAAACTTGGATAAGGGTATGAGATCCGCAGCTGACATTTTTAGTTGGACATTCACATGGCAAACATTCTTTTGTTATTAAATTCAAATGCACCATGAGTTATGCTTAGAACTCCTATTTCGCACATGAAATTCTGGAACTTTGCAAACATCATTTTGTTAAGAAAATGAAAGACACACGAGTAACATAAATATGATGGCATGTCCCAGTGTCTCTGAGAGATAAATAGTCTAATAGATGAATCCAAAGTTTTAGACCTGCGATTGCACACCAGTACCCCAAGTCTGTGCAACACAGCCAAGAAGATGGAATCAATAACTTGCAGCATCTTGAGGATTATTCTCTCGCCAGCTATGTTGGCAGACTGATGGCCCTTTTATCCATCTAGGATTGAATACAAGTGACGACTGTTTAAAAATTATAGTACCTCATTTTATATCCGAGAAGCTGCTGATATATATCATTCATGACTTGTATCCGTTGATATGTATCATTTTATATCCTAGTATTGTTGCAATGTGAGGGCTGACATTGTTCTCTGCTATGTATGAACAGCTGGTTACGTAGACCTTCCTGATCTGTTCAAAATGGGCTTCGTAATGGCTCTTGTAAATGCCATTATCTGGGGAACTGTGGGCACTTTCTGGTGGAAGTTTTTAGGCTTATATTGATTTCGGGTTTTTTCGTGTAAAGTTTCCAACTGGTTTTATTAGCCTTCTGTTTTTAAGGGCATTGTTGAGCAAAGCATCATTTGCTTCCAAAATAGAATTCTCAATTATTTTTGGGTTTAAACTGACAGTCTCAGCACACATTCGGCAATATTGTAGTGCAATAACACTCATTGAAATTTAAAGGATTTATCTGCCATTTTATCGCAGATCATGATTCAATAAATTTTTCAGTTCATACTGATCGGATGTTAAGTTTTATCTTAGTATCACTGTTTGGTTGTTTCTCCATATTTGGTTCTATTATTGAGTTCATGATTCTGAGTTAATAATTTATATGACGATTGAAAATCCAATTCAAATGGGCTAATATGGAAAACAGAACCGAGCTCCGGGTGGATGAGCGAAATGAGACGGTACAAATGGAATTGTTGAATTCCTGAGTCCCCTAAATTCTGGTGTACATCCAGCAAACAGCAAAAAATGATGCCACTGGGCTATTTCTTTTGAATTTTACCCTTTTTCCACTAAAGCTGTTTTGATCTTGCCTTCACTAACCCCTCCGCGCTTCTCTTTTTTTGAGGGTGAAATTCACCTCCAGAGATGGAAATTTGTAAAGAGCATGGAGAGATCCACCCATTTATAGCAGTGGGCTTTACTGTTTCGATCCCCTTAAAGTGGGTGAACAAAATCAGACTTGCGAGAAAAGAAACCTTTTCAGCCTACTCTTATTTGCATCGAGTTCACAGTTTTAACACACGCAGACAGATTTAAAAGCGAATACTCCTATATAAATAGGTCACTGGAAAATCACATGTTTGCTGCAACTATCTGATTATTGGGATTAAGAAAGAAGCCAGAGAGCATTAAGAGCCCCGTTGAGATGACTATTGCCAATTGCAGCTACTGACAAACAGAATTTCTTGAGTCACTGGTGACACAAACAGTTACAAGCTTACAAATCCGCTGTTAAAATTCTTATATTGACGTTAGAAACCATTTCCTCAGCCAAAAAATGGAGCATCCTAACTTTCTTTCTCTAGTTTTGATCAAAATTAGAGGTTTCCCATGTAATTTTGACCCAAAATGAATTCAAGATTTAAGCTAATCGTTTTGATCCATGGTCGATATGACGAGACATCATCTAAAGTGCCACAAATTGTGCAAAAATCTACTTTTCCATCAATTCTAAGGGAATAACTGTCTCACTTTGGTCCGTAGTACAAGAAGTGTAAGTGTTTAAAAATATATATAGTTGAGGGGATGTCTCTGAAATTCGCTCAAAGTATCAGGGTGTAAGTGAAAATTTCCCTTCTTTTTGTTTATCAAACCACTTCTGTCTATGTCGTTCTTGTAATTTCCCCTCCACTAATTAGGATTCAGGAGTAGATTCTCACCACCAAGTGGAGACTAGATGGCTTGGTGACACCGGATTTTGCCCCACCCCTCTTATTGAAGAAAATTGATGACATCGATGCCCCCAGAGCAGAGACAATTGATGCCAAGCACGTCAAACAAATACTACCGCAATAGAACGCACGATTCCCGGTGAAGGTAAAACCGTGTTGTACATATCATGCTGCTCAATGGTGAGCTGTATAACTATCTTTTGTATCAAGCATCATAACACATCTTTATGTGCATAGCCCAGACATCAGATATACTATTTTAGGACAATCGTGGCTCTCCCTCCGCCGAATGGTCAAAAATTGGCTTTCGGTAACTCGATTCTTGACCAAACGACCAACTTTGCCTTTGAGAGTGTTGTACATATCATGCTGCTCAATGGTGAGCTGTATAACTATCTTTTGTATCAAGCATCATAACACATCTTTATGTGCATATCCCAGACATCAGATATACTATTTTAGGACAATCGTGGCTCTCCCTCCGCCGAATGGTCAAAAATTGGCTTTCGGTAACTCGATTCTTGACCAAACGACCAACTTTGCCTTTGAGAGACCTAGTCTCACATCTCGGCACCGACACATGCATTCGTTTTGACATTCTTGGGAGATCAGTCTAGACCACATCAGAATCAGAGGACATTGACCATTGGATCATCATCGGCCTGTCCGAAACAAAGTAAAATCTAACAATTGGGGCCAAAAACCCTAATTTCTGTCATCTCCATCCCATATCATACCACACTTCATACATACTATCTACGTGATGCCTCGAGTCCTCATGTCAAGTTTCATGTGATTCGGAGCTTGTTCTATTTTTTCTAGGAAACTATGCTTCCTGAAACAGCCAGCATCTTGATCACGAGACCTGAGACCCAATTTCTTCAATCGAACCATTCATAAATTCATTCTCTTCATTATGAAGCTCCTGGTCAAATTTTAGATAATCAGACTTTGTTTGGTGATCCAATTTCATGCATCGCTACAAATCAATCGTGAATTTGACGATCAATTTCTTGATGTTGGAGATATAATTTTGAAAAACGAACGTCACCACGACGTCTAGAACGCCTCAAAGTCTTAGGGGACCATCCCAACGGAATTGTACTGAACCTCGCCCGAGCACGGACAAACCAGAACACATCGCTCGAAAGGCGGAGAAACCCCTTGGCTCCCCACTAAGAGGCGCCGATCCCAAGGCAGCCTCTCATGGGCTGCCACGTGTCCAAGGTGAACCTCCGACTCTCCAATTTTGCCTATAAAGGCCCCCCCCCCCCCCCCCCCCCCCAATTATTTCACACATAACTTTCCTACACTTTCCAACTCCAATACACATGATATTCACACACTTTCACTCTCCATTTTCTCGACCCAAGCTCGACTTTCTCTGAAACTCCGCGGAAGCCCGGCTGGATTTCTCAAAAGAAATTTGGATATTCCAAAACCTCGAAAACCCGAGATAGGAAGCCGTATAAAAGCCTTTTCTAGCCGAATTTCTGCTCAACAACCGCCGGCGATTCAGAGAAATCCTGACGTCATTCGAAAGGCTTGCTAGATTTCTGCCTACAAAATCTCAGTCAATCATCTATTTTTTGCTCGATTTCTCTCTACTCAGGGTTCGAACCAATAGTCTGTAAGTAACTTTTTTCTACCATCTTCATACTCTACATTCTAACATTTAGTTGTTAATGTCCAACATATGGCAGCTCGACCGCTCGCTTGGATAATCTAAGATTAATAAAAATTAGTATTTAAATTTAGTACGTAAGCACTGTTTGAATGCCTCCCAAAGGTCAAGAGGCACTGGCCTCGTTTGATTCGGGGATTAACTGTCTGGGATAGGACTAACTGTATCACTTCTAGAGTTATTCCATATTTGGTTCCCAATTGACTCTCGGGATTATTAATCCTAGGATTATTTTTATCCCTATATGCGGGGTACTATATAATCTCAGGGGGGGAGGTGTGACTAGGTAAGATTAACAAAGATGAGATTGTTTTCAAAAATATTCGGATGATATTGGAATTTTTCTCAAAAAGTATTTTCGATTTTTTTTTTTTGAAAAAATGTTTTATTTTCTTTTTCAAAATCTTTAAATAAAAAAATTTACAAAAAATATTAAAAATATATTTTTATAAAAAACTTTATTTTAAAAAAAAATTGTTTTCAAAAAAAATATCTCAAATTTTTTTTGGAAATAATTATTTATCTAAGTTTTTTTTGTTGTTTTAAAAAAACTTTATTTTTAAAATATATTTTGGAAGTAATATTTTTTAAGAAACTTCAATTTTTTTTTTTTTTTTTTTTTCAAGAATTGTTTTCCAAAAATGTTGTTTAAAAAAAGTGATTGTGATTGTTTTGAAAAAGTATTTTCAAAATTGTTTTTTCAAAGTAAATGTTTTTCAAAACTAGATTTTGTTTTTCCAAAGCTGTTTTCAACAAATATTTTTTAAATGTGGTTTTTTTTTAAATATTTTTTTTATCCCATAAATAATCCCACGCGAATCAAACATGGGATTGAGTAGATTTAGGGATTAAATTAATATCAGGACTACCAATCCCAGGATTATTAATCCCATCTATTTTAATCCATGAATCAATTTAAAAATTGTTTGTATCCGGGAGGGACTGTATGGCTGTCACGCCCTCAAATTTAATAAACCAAATACCAATAAAATCCACGTAGGATAAATTGAAAGTTATACATTTCACCGTTGAAAGGTCAAAGTCAAAGTACACCGGGTTTCTACAAGAGGTACCCGTACCCATGCATAAGTAATGAATAGTTAAGAGTTATTACATAAACCAAGTTGTGTCAAAAGATTGAAGGGATTAAAGTTACAAGATCATCTCCCAAAATATATTAACGATAAAGAGGATAAAATAACTTCATGTCCCATGAGCTTCATGATATGCATCCACATGCCAAACATTCCAATCACGTGCCTTGCCGAGTACCTGAAAATGATAGGTTGAGCTCACTAGCCCAGTAGGAAACTTTTCTACCAACGCTAAGGGTATAAAAGATGAAACATGCACATGGAGATGTGATACACATGAATGAATAAGCTAAAATAGACCAAACTAGGTCGACTTGATGAGAGAATATCCAATAGATGCCCCAAAGATCGAATCAAACCCAAGTGTCTATAGATTTCCTCGTAAACGTTACGTGTCATGTCGTAGGTTCAATCATTTCCAAAACATTGTCATTTTCATAAAACATTTCATTTTTCACATCTCCTAAAATAACCACTTATTTAAATAGGGAATGAATCCCTTTGCCGGATTTCGTGGGCTCCGAACACCCATGGCTAGGGACGCACCAAATGGTGGCTCTAGAGTAAGCAAATTATCCTTTTCAAAAGTTTATCAAACAATCAAGTGTCCAAAAACATCCATGTAATTCATTTAGTTTGAAAGCTCGTAGTGTGTCGGTTGTGGCAAAGTTAATATGTGTCCAAGAATGTGAGAGATCATAACAAAACATCATTCATACCACGATAGGCTACCAAAGCTTAGAAGTCGATTTGTGAAGCTTAGGAAAGACCAATAAAGGCCCGGCGCAAAGAAACATGAAAATGGAGTTATGAACCTCGAGAAAACCCGACACCTTGATAGGAAAAAGCACATTTCTCTCAAAATCCAAGGGCTATGAATATGAGACCAATTGGGTTTGAAAGTAGACTCATAGAGCTTTCCAACAGTTCAAGAATCACCTCAAACGGAGTTCGGACGAAGCCGGGGTGTGCCCGCAAAGTTGGGTCAAAATCTGCCTTAAGCAGTCGGGTATCGATACACAATAAAAGCTGTATCGATACCGGGTCACTAAAATCTTTACAGAAACACTGGGTATCGATACCCATGAAAGGGGTATCGATACAAAGGCCATCTCGAGCAAAATTTTCAGACTTTCAGATTTTTCCAAAGTGGAGGGGGTTTCAACCCAAGCCAAAAATTGAGGTTCCAAACAACAACTACTCATAGGAGAGGGATATATCAACAACTAATTCATGATTTTACCAACTAAACATGTAAAACCCAAACTCAATCAAAACCAAGCTCATTTCCATGGTGACAACAAGTTTAACAAGAAATTGGGAACAAGAACACCAACAATGCAATCATTCAACAAATATACACTTAGAGGAGGTAGATGATTGTTCCCTACCTCAAGGAGTTGCTCCAAGTCAACCCAAAAATGAATTTCTAGATCCCCAATTTGAGCAATCCCGTTTTTGGTCCTCCCGGTGCGAAAAGATGGTACTCCGAGCTCCCAAACACGCATAGATGATGACTCTTTGGTCAATTTGTGAAGAAGTTTGATGAGGAGGGAGTAATTTGAGCTCAAAGGAACAAAAATGGAGGAGAGAGGAGGAGGGGCTGATTTTTTGGAGAAGAAGAGAATGATTTTTGGGCTCAAAAATCAGCCACACATATATATATACACACCACTAATAGCACTAGCACCCCTAACATTCCAAGTGTTCCAAAGACACCCCAAATGCAATCACCAACTCATATTGACCCCATATCACACTATTTACATTTCCTTACATTTCCCCAACATTATTTCCGGAAAATTATTTAAAAACATGAGTCCTTACAATGGCATTGCGGTCGGTGATGGGCCTGGATCCCCGTGTTCGGATATCAAACTAATCAACTTAAAAAATGCAATAATAATTAAGTCGATGAGTGTTGGTTTTTAGTGACATTAAGAAAGGCTTCCTTGGGAGTCCGGATTAAAAAAATAGACGATGAATCAGCTCTCTCAAATAGAAAAACTTGCGGTTACCTAAGTGGCACTGTACGACATTGCGACCATTGATGGGCCTGGATCCCCTGCACTCAGATCTTATCGTAGAACACATTTTCTAATCAAACTTGAAAAACTTGCAGCTTCACTCAAGTCTTATTTAACTATTTTCGATTATAAAAGAAAAACTCGACGCAAGTTTGAACTACGTCTGACCTGATTCCCCCTTTGCGCTAGGGATACGTAGGAAGCCTGTTGTGGGCCCGATCAACTTTTTTTTATCTTCACCAAAAATTTCGAATGAAGTCATAGAGAATATTCCGGACGTCGCATCATAAGGTAGTGATATTGTGATAGCCCCCCATCTTGTTGTAGCCCCACATTAGAAAGATTTTGGGAAATAGATGTGATTTATAATAAAATCCAACTAGCTACTGTATAACTTGAGGTTAACTTTTTTTAGTCACGTGGTTAGGCTAAAGCTTAATAGGTTAGCTAGCGCGAATCATTACACTAGGCATGAGAAGCTCTATTTCTCCAATTCTCAACCACTGGGTAGAGTGTCTAAATGCGATCAAAACTAACCTGCCTCCCAAACCTAAATGGAAAAACAACAAAATACATATGCTAACTGTTTGTTGGTATCTAGAAAATACAGGCTCGCCCTCTCAAAGCATTTCCTATCAAGCTCTGAAATCTAGAGATCAAATGCGACATATTGAAGAGAGATTTTGTTACTAACTCCATTTTTTCTTCAACTTTTTGTACTTTATCGATGAACCCATCGTTTTTTTTTTTTTAGAGATTTGTCCCCATATTTACTTTTGGGTCTCCAACTATGGAGACTCACACCTCTATTTTAGTAAATGATGATGATGGTTCTCTTTAAAAAGTAAAAAATAATTAATAATAAAAAATAAATTACAAAATCTCTCCTTAGAGCATCAATATCAAAGTTAACAAATTAGCTTTTAACTAAATACAGAGAGCCAAACCCCCCAAAATCAGTCTCACCAAACAATTGGTCAAATTTATTTTTGCTATAGTGACTACTCAAATTTGGCGCAGCACTATTCACACACTAAAGACACTGTTCACGCGCTATTCACTTTTTTATTACTCCCTCCGTTCCTATTTGTTTGTCCAACACTCTCTCTCTTGCATTTTTTTCAAATAAAAAAATTAAGTGTTTTCATGTATCATTTTTCAAATTTTTTCGCACCGAATTAAAGTACACGATGAGTACTTTAATTCGGTGTAAAAAAATTTGAAAAATAATACAATTAAACACTTTATTTTTTTATTTGAAAAGTAGCACGACTTTTCGTAATGGACAAACAAATAGGAACGGAGAGAGTATTACTTTTGGGGAGTAGGAGTAGAAAGAAAGAATAGTTTAATATAGTAAAGTTAGAATAGAGAGTCAGATTTTGTGAATTTTTTGAAAAGCGACTTGTTAAATTATAAAAGGTGTTTTTAGGTTAAATTTGATGTATTTTTTTTTGTGAGGCGGATATGGATGCCCTTAATTAAGTCTAACGCTGCTACGTACACAACAACATTGGATAACAGCCCTAAAACGACGTCATTTTGGGGCCTGTTATTAAAAAAAAAAACGTGAAAACTTTCCTCTTCCCCGCCCCCCCATTCACAGTCGACGGAAGAAGGAGAGAGAGAACGGGGTGACCGCCACGACTACCCCCTCCACTGTCGACACCTCCGGCGACCACCATCAGATTATCGGGGTTTTCAATATAGGGATCTGGCCCGAGCGGCGGAGGTTCTCTAATGTAAAACTCGGACCGGTTCCGAGCCGTTGGAAGGGGGTTTGCTGACACTGAGTCCGGTCCAATAGCACCTGATATATTTCTCACATTTCTTTGAGATCTACCTTCCAATCGCAGAGCTAGAGAGAGAGAGAGAAAAAAAAACCTTGGTAGTGGTGGTCGTCGGTAGCAACAGAGGTCGGCGACGGCGGAGGCGGTCGTGGCTCGTCATTGTGACCCAACTCTCTTCTTCTCTATCTAAAGAGTTGATTTGGGGAAGAAGGGGAACTTTTGGTTTTTTTTCTTTTTTTAACAACAGGCCCCAAAATGACGTTTTGGGGCTGTTGTCCAATTTGTTGTACAATCTGTTGTTGTGTATGTAGCATTTCCGAATTAAGTCACACGTCACTTACGTTACGTTTACAGTGCTAGACCGTAAATAGAAGATGCTCTCTGGGAGTCTCCGGGAAAAAACTCTCTGTAGCTCTCTCGGTAGTAACGATCATTTGAAAGCCTCCATTCCTCACTCTCTCTCTCTCTCTCTCTCTCTACAACAATGGAGAGCTTCACACTCCACTCTCCCGCCACCACCACAGCCTTCTCTCACTCCTCCTCACTCTCCTCCCACCCCCGCCTCCGCCCTTCTCTCTGCAAACTCCCTCCTCATTCCCTCCCTCCCCAACCCCGCCTCCTCCGCCACTCCCTCTCTCTCTCCTCCTCCTCCTCCTCCTCCTCCTCCCGTCTCTCTCTCCTCCACAACAGAAAACCCATCCACGCCTCATCCTCCTCACCTCCCCCCACCAAACCCCAACCACAAGGCCCAAAAATCATCCCCCTCCTACTTTCTCTCTCCGTCGGCCTAACCCTCCAATTCCTAATCCCCAAACCCCCCTCTCTCTCTCCCCAAGCCTGGCAACTCCTCGCCATTTTCCTCTCCACCATCGCAGGCCTCGTCCTGAGCCCACTCCCAGTCGGCGCCTGGGCATTTCTGGGCCTCACGGCCACAATCGTAACCAAAACCCTGACTTTCACCACGGCCTTCAGCGCCTTCACCAATGAGGTCATCTGGCTGATCGTGATCTCCTTCTTCTTCGCCAGAGGGTTTGTGAAGACAGGGTTAGGGGATAGGATTGCGACATATTTCGTCAAGTGGTCCGGGAAGAGTACTTTGGGGTTATCATATGGGTTGACTGTGAGTGAGGCGTTGATTGCGCCCGCCATGCCGAGCACGACGGCAAGGGCCGGGGGTGTGTTTTTGCCGATTATTAAGTCCTTGGCGCTGGCGGCCGGGAGTAGGCCCGGGGAGGAGTCGAAGAAGAAGTTGGGGGCTTATTTGGTTCTGTCTCAGTCTCAGGTTAGATTAATAGATTGTCTGGTTATTGATAAATAATTCAATTTGAGTTTTTTTCTTTTCGGAATTACAGTGCATGAAGTGTGATTCAATTTGGGTGTTGTTCTTTAGGAATTAGTATGCATGCAGTGTGCTAAATGTCTTCGAAGCTGAGTGCTTTTGTTGGGCATTTACCCTGCTTGAAACATTGTTTTGGGAAATTAGTTTTTTAAGTTGGAAGGAACATGATTAGTATGGATGTGTTTTTTTGTTACTTAGAATAAGCTCGACTAATCTCTGTTCTAATCTCTGTTAGGGCTGATAAACGAACCAAAATACTCGAGTTCAAGCTCGTTTTTTTTAAAGCTCGTTAAGATTTCAAACCAAGCTCGAACAAGCTACTATTTGGCTCGTTCGGCTTCTGGTTTAAAAAATTCAAGCTACTCGACATCGACTCAATCAAGGTTCATTCGTCTCATAATCAAGCTAAATTGTTAACCAAACCTGAACAACTAATTGCTTGGCTCGTTCTGCTTGTTTATCACCCTTATATTTGGGACTTATTACCTCGTCCCTGTAGTGGTTCCAATTAAAACTGGGACAAAGACCCATATGGACTGAGCCACAAGAGTTGATTGCACCTTGGATGTTTTGAACATGAGACGTAGGAGGGAGCATACCAGACCTTGACCACGAGGCCGACACACAGTGTAGATTCAAAGTGTATTCAGAAAAATTTCTAAGTTTTATTCAGAAAAACACATTGTGTGATCTAATCTTTGACCTGTAAGATGGGACTTTATTTCCAAGGGCCATTGCTCCCACTCGGCCCATACCCCTCCTGCTCTGTGTTTGGTTACTTATGCTGAAAGCTAAAAACTTTCCTCTTTAAAATGCAAATACAGAACTTGTATCACATTCGTTGAGTAGAACTACAGAAGGCTTGTCGTATCATTACTCAAGTATAGTTCTAACTTTGTTGCTTTTTTGGGGATTTACCCAGGAAAGCAAAGTTCTCACATTACTTGAGAGATATGACCGCATGGATTTGAGTACGAAAGGCTTTCGCCATTTTCTTTCTCTATGTTTTGAGCAACTGGGATTGATCCCAAACAAGGAAAGTTCTCACATTACTTAAGAAACATAACCACATGGGCTGATTAGAAATAAAGGCTTTTCCTGTCTTGCTTTATGCATTTTTCTCATCACTTTCTTTGAATTACTGCATTTCTTGCAAAACAAGAGTTGAGTTTATTATAGCTGGAGACCCTATCAGACAAAATATTTTGTTTGGTTTCTATCTTGAAAATGCACACGTTTGACGTTATCATGCCAGTATCCCATGTAAGCCCACACTTCTGTCATTAAGCTTATGTTATAATCAATATTCCGATTGCTCTACAATTCACATTACTAGAAACTATGAGCAAGTGTGTATTTCTTTGCTTCATGTTTATAAACGCCATCACATGCTATATTTGTGACTTATGCATTGCTGGTCTCTGGTGCGTGGCAGGCTGCTGGTAACTCTAGTGCTCTTTTCCTAACTGGTGCAGCTCTAAACCTGCTGTGCCTAAAACTAGCTGAGGAACTTGGGGTGGTAATTACAAGCCCATGGGTTTCTTGGTTCGTGGCTGCTAGTTTACCTGCGATCGTTTCTCTACTTGCTACTCCTTTTGTCTTATACAAACTTTATCCTCCTGAAACTAAAGACACACCAGATGCCCCTGCCATAGCTGCACGAAAGCTGGAGCTTATGGGTCCGGTCACAAGAAATGAATGGGCGATGGTTGGTACAATGCTTTTTGCAGTCTCCTTGTGGGTCTTTGGGTAAGTACTATCTCCTACTTCATTAATTTATTCATTTGGAATCCTTTTGGAATGTCAGTAAGGATCTGAAACTTATTTATTATGAGCGTGAAACTAACCATAATAATGGGTACCATAGTCTTTGTAACTGGCAGTTAATTTGAGGCTATTGTTATCAGAGAAACAAATTGTTCAAGTCATAGTGGGTGTTTAATTTCAATTTTATTTCTTTTCATTTCAGACATCAGAATCCAATTGTATTTATACTACCCGCGATTCATTAAACTCCTATTTCTGCCAAATGTTATGTGCAATTTGAAATGTCTGTGGGTTAGTTCTCCTTGTATACCTTTGTTTTATGTTACTCAACTAAGCAGTGCCATTTCTTTGTTTTCCATACAGAGACGCTCTTGGTATAGCAAGTGTTGTCGCTGCTATGCTTGGCTTATCAATACTCTTGTTGCTGGGGGTTCTTGATTGGGATGACTGCTTGAGTGAAAAATCGGCATGGGATACCTTGGCTTGGTTTTCAGTTCTAGTGGGAATGGCTGGCCAATTGACTAACCTTGGCATTGTACCTTGGATGTCTGATTGTGTTGCCAAATCCCTTCAGTCTCGTTCTTTGAGCTGGCCTGCTGCATTTGTTGTCCTTCAGGCTATGTACTTCCTCATTCACTACATGTTTGCGAGTCAAACAGCCCATGTGGCTGCTTTATACTCTGCATTTCTTGCTATGCACTTGGCATCTGGGGTTCCTGGGGTGCTGGCGGCACTTGCTTTAGCTTACAATACAAATCTATTTAGTGCTCTAACGCATTATAGCAGCGGTCAGGCTGCTTTATACTATGGAGGTGCGTAAATCATTTAATCATCTTCTTAACAGTTATCATCAATTTATTTAATTCAGTCGCATTATATTTTGGCATGCACATTCCCCTTTATCCAGGAATCAACCAAATCTAGTCATCATTGATACCCATCTACGGCACATAATTTATATGGGAGGTCATATATTCTTTGCCCCTGAAGCTTGGATAAGGGTATGAGATCTGTGTCTGACATTTATAGTTGGACATTCACGTGGCAAACATTTTTTCTAATTTAAACGCACCATGAGTTATGCATAGAACTCCTACATCGGGTATGGAATTCTGGAACCTTACAATCACCATTTTGTTAAGAAAATGAAACACACACAAGTAACTTAAATATTATGGCGTGTCCCCATATATTTGAGATAGAAATAGATGAATCCAACTTTTTGACCCATACTGACATCCGCAACCGCACACCAGTACCCAAGTCTGTGTAACGCAGCCAAGAAGATGGAATCAATAACTAATAGCATCTTGAGGATTATTCACATCAGTTTTGTTGCAAACTGATGGTCCTTTTATCTGTCTACGATTGAATACAAGTGACGACTGTTTAAAAATTATACCTCATTTTATATCCGAGAAGCTGCTGATATATATCTTTCATAACTTGTATCCATTTATATGTATTGTTTTCTGTCCTAGTATCTGTTACAGTGTGAGGACTGACATTGTTCTCTGCTATGTCTGAACAGCTGGTTACGTAGACCTCCCTGATCTGTTCAAAATGGGCTTTGTAATGGCTCTTGTAAATGCCATCATCTGGGGAATCGTGGGCACTTTCTGGTGGAAGTTTTTAGGCATATATTGATTGCGGTTCAATTTTCCATTTGTTCCCTCTCATTTCAAGTTCAAGTTATATTTAACATGCCAATTAGAAATCCAATTCAACTTTAACAACAGAACCTAGATCCAGTTTTGACATGAGGACGAGAGAATGAAACGGTAGAAATGGAATTGTAGAATTCTGAATCCCGTAAATTCTTTTGTACAAATTCTCAGCAAAAAACAAAATATGGTATCACTGAGCTATTTCTGTTCAACTTTACCCATTTTGCACTAAAGCTGTTTGGATATTGCCTTAATTATGTTGAGGTGAAATTCACCTCCTCTCTGATGGAAACTGGGAGATTCACCCATTTAGAGCAATGGACTGTACTGTTTCAACCAACCTCCAAGTGGGTGACCAAAATCAGACTTGCAAGAAAGAGTACGTCGAGATCATGGTTTAACATACCCAGATGGTTTGGAACGAAACAAACCGGAAGGCAGGGTTTGGAGGTCCTTTCAGAGATTCGAATGGCGAATGGATGTTGGGCTACTATGGAAGGCAGATATGTGACTCAAGCTTGGAAACGGAAATTTGGGCTATTTACAGAGGCCTGACCATCATCTTTGAGAAGAACATGTCAAATCACTATTGAGTCGGATTCAAGTGTGGCAGTGAGGCTGATCAATGAACTGTTGAAAACCATGCACAATGCAATATAATCAAGGTTGCTAATGCTCTTCTCGTTCGAACGGCAATGAAACTGTCCCGCATTTATAGAGGAGCTAATGAGTGTGCTAATCATTTAGCTCGTCTTGGAGCAGAACAGGAGGAAGATTTGATCATTTCTGACAATATGCCCTTCTCCATTGGAGAATTAATGATGAGGGATTACATGAACCTTGGGCAAATCTAGAATAATCTGCTGGCTTTATGGTCTGTAATCTCACTACTTAATGCCCGCACCTCTATTGCGAAACATGTATTTTAGTTAATAGTTAATCTTCCTAAGTACCAAAAAAAAAAAAATTAATGAAAAATATAAATACTCCCTCCGTCCTTTTTTAAGTGTTTAACTTCGTAATTCTAACTTATTTTCTCACATCAACTTTTACTACTTTCCACTACTTACCCCTTATCAATATAATAATATCTACTAACTTTTCAAAAATGAATCTATTTTTAAGAGCAAAATAAGAAATATACCCACTAACTTTTCACAACATATACACTTATTAAGGGACAGTCTAAAATAGAAAGTTAAACACTATAAAATAGACGGAGGGAGTAGTTCAGTGGAGAGGGTGCCAAGAGACATAAAACTATGATAAATCACCTCTTTGCTGCAACTGTTTGATTATTGGGATTAAAGGAGTACAGCCAAAGAGCATTACCAAAAAAATTACTCGAAACCTTGGACAATGCCACAATGCACTGACTTTTGTGTATCGACAACAAGATTGATTTCTGCAAGTACAACTTCCTTTTCACAGGTGGGGGAAAGAATTAAATCCATTGAGATGACTTGCCAATTGCAGCCACTGACAAGCAGAATTGTTGAGTAACTGGTGATAAAGTTACAAGCTTGCAGTGTTCCCCCGCTACATATAAATTGTACCAAAAAATGAGGGTTCTATTTTGTTGTATACATGTGTATATTTGTCGGCGTGTTCTGAGACAAAATTTAGAACCCTAATGGCTGCACACGACCTTCTGGTTAGCTGTGCACTAAGAAACTGATGTATATCACCTGGTGGGCCCCGGCTTCCTGACATCCATTGCATGCTCATCATAATCATCGTCATCGTCGATATAAGTTCTACTCTCCACAGCAGGTTGCTTTAATCTCTGGAATATTTCGTCAAGTGATTCAGAAGAGGAAACTCGGGAGTGCTTGGTATCTTCAACCTGGCGCAATGGAAGGAATTTCTTGGCTCCAATATTTGACTTGATATTTTGGAAACCTGATTTCATAGATTGCCACGTTGAGGCTATTCCAGAAGAGGGTCCCACGGGTGTATTCTGAGAATTGCCTGCATCAGACACATTGGCATTGAAGGCGGCTCTGCTCTTCTCAGTCAAGTTTTGAGTTGTCGGTTCTGTTCTTACGGCGGTGTACTTTCTGCCAATGGTTTCTCTGTTGGTTTGATGTTGGGCCTCTCCTCTTGAAGGTTTTACGATATCTGCCTGTCGATCCTCTATCAAACTGGCCGTTGCTTTCATTTCAACAGCCACCTTATCCACACACAATTATGTAATTTGAGTTCATCATCATGGAGTAAATACAGAAAAGAATAAAGCAAGAAATCTGGCTAGAGACGATATCAGCCTAAGATCTGTAGGCACACACACAAGGCCCGTCGCCTGTGGTTGACTGTGGACTTGACTGGCCACATCCAAAAAGTTATTTTCTTTGGTCTTTTATTTTCAAACTGATTATAAAGAGTTAAATTTCAAATCATTTTGGCTTAGTTTCAAGTGGCCAGAACCTTAAACTTCTCTCGAGGGGTGGACCAATGGTTAATCTTCATTGCTCGTGGGGCTTAACCTCAGTAATTATGATTTATGCGATACATGTGACATGGAAAGATTATACACAGATCAATCAAACAAATCCCGGACACTCTTGTCAGGGAAAAGAAAACAAAATAACACACTAACGACTGTGGAATTGCCATAAAGGGGAAAAAGAAATTTAGGTTTTGGTGTAAATGATGGAATTCAAGCAAAGGCTCCTTAAAAAGTTAGAACTAGTATAGCCAATAATTTCATGAGAAGTGATGAAACAGCAAAAGCTTTACACTAACATTGTATCCCCTAAACTCCTCCAACAAAATAGCAAACCAAAATGGCGATTCCAGAGATTCCATTAGTCTAGTAAGTAGTAACCAACGGGGTCTCTATAACAACATTGCTTTTAGTTTGTGTAACAGATAAATTTTCGATAAAATGAGTTCCCAGGGAAAAAAAATGAAACCATTCTACTCCCCATTCTAAGAGGGACACTTCTTTGTGTTGAGAGAGCATCGAGCGTGGGAGGTCAGAGGTATGTTCTAAGTGTAACTAGTCTAATTCAACAAGCTTTGCTATAACTGCATGGGAATAGGCACAACACATCCATTTCCCCAATCCAAAACGATATCCCTGATTAAAAGCATCATAAATGTAATAAATTGGAAACATATATACTTTGGGCATCCCCAAGAAAAACTGCACAATAAGTTGGCATTGCATCAAGTAAAACAAGGAAACAACCTAATAATCAGCAACAAACGCATACCTTGCTATTGCTGCCAGACTCAAGATCCATACTTGCATTGTTGAAATTCCGTGCCAATGGAATAACAAGCTCGCCAACTTTATGTCCTTGTTCAAGCCAAGAACGTTCTGAACAGTACAATAAGGGGAAATAAATTAAAATTTTACAAAGATTTAAGCAACTACAGTGGATATTGATAGGAGAGAAATATCAAGAGAACTGTTCTCGTTTATTTTCAGCTCTTCCCTCCCATAACTGCTGTAGTGTAAGATAGTAGAACCGAGAATATCATAATAACTAATTGGCTTAATTGGAAAACACAAGCGGACACCAAGATGCTAAAACATGTTCTACCAACTGAGGAACAAGAACTCATTTTACACCTTTTTGCAAAATCATCAATCCCGACGGATCGAATCCATCTAGATCTTCAGATTCACCTTGCAACCTGAATATCTTCCAGTTTCCAAAGTACTTAATGACCCGGTCAAAAAAATTGCTGGCAATCAAAATTGTGTAGATAACCATGATAAGTGGGTAGATCTTGTTAAATCCTTTCCCAAAGAAAGGTACAGCATCATCAATATTTCCCATTCTCTGCACATGAAGACAAGATTTTGTCAGTTACAAATTGTATAACCAACAGTCAAGATAAGCAAAGGTGAGAGAGACTCTAAGTTCACAATACCCTCACCTACTATTCAGTATTTACCATGTTTTTGAGTGTCCACCACTCCACCTTCTATTATGCACCAGACTAGTAATTGACTACTCACCGTTCATCAAAATCCTCTCATTAATCACAAGTTTCAGAAGTCTGTAGATTACTTCTTTAAAATTATCCTATACACTGCCCCAAATATGAATGGTGATTTGTCATTTCTCCCACCATCACCAGAAATGCTTGATTTTCCACATCTGGCTGGGTCTTCCCAACTATTTCCCAGCTCTCTAGTAAACAAGTTCCACAAGATTACAAGAATAATTGGGGAGAGTTTTGGGCTACACAACCATTGCGTGGAATAAATAATTTGGCTTACTATCCCTGAGATCAACCTAATCCATGCTTCTAATGTTCCGGTCCACAAACAAGAACTAGGGGGCTCAATTTACTTGACGCTGGTTAGACATGTCCTAGGTCGCCCTCTGGCAACAACCTTAGTGTTTCCCATATTCTCGTGGCAGGCATGCACTCAGATGTGCTCAGATTTCACAAAAGTAAAATAATCCACCATGCAAAGGCTGGACAACCACAGCATGGAATTGGGTTTGGTTGGGTTGTCGATATAAGGAAGAAGCACTTGTTTTCAATCCCAACTCTTAGCCCATCACATTAAGCCTAACCGAGCCAATTGACCAAGGCAACAATTATAAATATCAACTTCTGTGCAGAAGTGTTAAATGGGTGCCATTTGTATCAGAAAGTAAATACAACTAGATACATGCTTCATCTGCCCAGTAAGACATGCTGAGAACCAAAAAATGTATAAAGAAAGGCTGACCTTTTCAAAGATGGTTTTGCGGTCCACATCAAGATGAATAAGATTAAGAAAGTTGTAGGAAATTGGAGGCGCATATCGTGCAACCATCCTGGAAAAGACAGTTTCTGATGATTATGTGTATTACATAGAAACGAGGAATATAACTCAAGTCAGAACAGCCCGCCATTAAACAAAAATCAGGAAAAACAACATACGAGCATATCATAAGCAAGCTGACTGAACTTGTTTGTCTTGGAGTGAATGAGTAGAATGTCAACATTCCAATCTGGAACAAGGAATAGTATGTACATATGCACATATACATGAGGGGAATGAAGGCAGCCACCTGCAAACACGAACTTATAATAATTAACAAGAATGGTACAAGTAATTTACCAAAAAAAAAAAAAAAGAACGGTACAAGTAGAACTTCAGTAATAGATGAAAGATGTGATGGCAATGAAGAGCTACAGCCCTAAAAAACTGCAAGCATATATAGTCTCACTCTAAATAAATATCGTTCATACAGCCATCATGCAGAATTGAAACACTTCCTAAACGCATTTAGCAGAAGAGTAACTTGGCACTGCAGAAGACTACTCCAGGAATTTCATGATGATATGGTTGAAGTTTCCTTAGTCAAAATCAAGTTAGCTAATGTTAGAGTCGTTCAAGCTTTACCAAGCAACCGAACATCCGATATTGGTCGTTATCTTAAACGTCGGTCTTAAATAGTAGAAATATTAATTGTTAAATCATACAAAATTTACCTGCACCAGCACTTCCTGCTTTCCTACAGCATTTATTAAAATAGAGAATAGAGATAAATCAACTCCACTTGGCAATATAGTAGCCTCAGCCAGAAGAATTGCAGCTGACATGCAACCAAGTATCACAGCTAAGGCTTTCTGTAGTTGCATCCTAAGAACACACCGCCAAACCAACTCTGCAAGGAGTCAATGATAAAGATTAGAGTGTGTAATATACAAGAATGAGCAAATTGTATCATAGGCCATACGCACCAGAGTAAGTGCAACCCTTGTATTTAGTTAGGGCTTATACGTGAGAAACATAACAAAAAAGGAACCTATATAATGGAAGCTACAGTACCAACAGGAGTCAACTTAGTACCAAATATCACTACCTCCCGCAGTTTGTGATAAGGAGGTTTTTTTTTTTTTTTTTTGAAAAGCAAAAAAAAAAAATATTGAAAATGGCATCAAGGGGATGCCACCCATGTACAGAAGAAATCGAGAAATAAAAAAGAAAAGATCAAATTCACAAAAAACCTATACACCCCTCTATACTCAATGGAATGACTTTACAACTGTAGATCATTTATAAAACCTCTGATCTAATTCAATTGGCTTACTAAGCCAAGTAAAAATGTCCCTTAAGAATGTAGTTCAAATGAAAGAGGCATAACCATACTTCCCAAAAAAGATCACAATTAATCGAAATAGATGGCTACGAAAGAAACATGTTAAGAATATTTTTGATATTTACCAATCATATCGAGAAAAGACCCTAGCCTGCCTGCTCGCTCAGGCCTGAAGCTTGACATGTATTTCCTGCAAATTTACAAAATTGATATGAGATACGACAGCAACAAGGGACTGGGAGTTGGCACACAGGAAAACTGAGTTTGTAGGTGGTATCTGCTTTGAGAAACAAAGTGTTGGTAAACAAAGATAGATTTAAGGAAAGAAAAGGTTAGTTATCCTTGTCTCTTGCTTCACTTTCATCATAAATTCTTTGACATGTTAGATATTTTTGGAGTATAGAGGGGGGAATAGGTTTTTTGTTAATTTGATATTTTCTTTTCTATTCCTCGATTTCTCCTGTACATGGGTGGCATCCCCTGATGCCTTTACTACTAATCAAAAAAATAATAATTCATCATAAGAACAAAGGCAGGGGAATATTGGTTCTCTCTAAAAACGCACATATGGGAAAAGAGTGACAGTCAGCAATAAGAAAATAGAAAACATCAACATTGCTCCACTAAAGCAACAGAATCAAGTGATGATCACGAATAAAAAGATTGGGCAGTTTAGCGGGCCGAATCAGCCGTATCTCCTGTATTGTTCACACTTCTCAAAATTATAAATAGACAGCAGAATATTGGTAGACATCTCTGGATTAAAGAAGAAAGAGAGATCACAAACAAGAAGAAAAAGAAAAAAATAAGGAGTAATAGCAAACCATCCAATGGCATGGCGACGCTCGTAATTCTTTATTGTATCCTCCAGCTCAAGGGCTTCTGTCACGGAGTTCATATATTCACTGCAATAGATAGTTAAAAATTTACCGTGAAATTCGCTATGTCCCTCGTGGATTCCATCAATCCAAGGATTATCAAAATTAAAGCTACCGCGAGAGATACAAAGCTTTAAGAGACACAAAGCAAGGAGAAGGCTGGAATGAAAATGTTGCTGGAAGTAAACGACTACAACAAATAGCTTTTATCCTTAAAAACGGATGGACAAAATATAAGCCAATGCAGGTGAAAGCCTTTGATAATATCATAACTAGATACAGAGAGAACAACAAAAAGAAGAATATAAAAAAAAAAATGAAGTACTAGGTCAAGAACAGAGCCCCAAAAAAGACACTAAAGTTGTTCACTTAGAAAATGTGTACCTTTTGCACCTGTAGTACTCCTCTCGAGCGATCTTCAATTGACGCCTAAGAGCCGCCATTGATTTTTCATCAGTGTCATAATCCATATCATTTTCTCCTAATCTTCCACCTTGTGGTTTGAAAGATGGATCTTCGCTAAACTAGCAGCAGAATGAGAGTGTTTGTTAAAAAAGAAAGAAAAACACAGAGTAAAGAATGTTAATTTTGGAAAAAGCTTGGTGTAACACATAAATAAGGATTTTGAAACATAAAACACCTAAGGCATGCAGAAGAAGGGTAATTACCATCTGAAGCAACATTTTATCAATAACATTCATGTAGGGTCTCAGAGGATCACGCTTGGACATTTGCTTTGAAGTTGCTTGGGAAACCTAATGCATTGACCCATCAAAACTTGTCACGAGAGATAAAAATCCAGGACATGATATAGTTCAAAATTCATAGGCTTCAAGTAATTATGGACGCAATTCGATGAAGATCAAAAGAACTGATACAACAAAAGACCTTTCTATTATCCTGAACACCAGAAGGGCTATAGTCACCTCCCTCTGTAACACTTGAGCTGTATAAGCCCAACAGTTGTGGAATAGACATGTTCAATTGCAGAACTAGCATGGTGAGAGTTTGCTATTCTCAAGAATTATGATCATCATGGCAAGAGAGAGAGAGAGAGAGAGTACATAAAAAAAAATTGCCATTGGGGGATAGAACTTACTACGATAGCATTTGACAATTCTTTATGAGCATCATCAAGTTTCACAGCCCTTTTAGCCACTTTATGAGAAAGAACCTTCTGACGGATAGTCCAATCAGCATTTTTCCAAATACTCTTTGGAATCTCACTCAAACCAAAGCCAAGAAGAAATGCACCAGTAACAAGTCCAAAAGTATTTGAGCACGCCATCGCAAAACCCAGAATCCCACCATTCCTGCAAAAACAATATCAAGATTTGACAGTAGGGAAGAAAAATACACAAACTATCACATGGAACTTAGTGCTCCAAACATGAAAACGCCATAAGAGGTAGATGTTGATGCAAAACAGTACGGAGTGATGTTCCTAGATAGATAAATCTATGGTTTACACTGTTATATCATTTTTATCCATAGTAAATCGCGTAGTTACCGCATATAACATTTCAAACAAATAGTGGCAGTGCAGATGAAACCAAGGTAAAGATAATGTAAGGACTACTGTATCAGAAGCAGATAGGTACAAAAACTCCAATGTTTTCTTTCTGCAGATAATAAGATTACAATCCCCGAATCAACCCTCCAATTTGTATTCTTATCTACACTGCACTGTTTGAGAAACTTGTAACATGCCAATCTAGCACTTAAGTTTGATCACCGGACAGGATCCCAAAAAATGAAGATTCATGACAGAAAGAACAACACTTAGTCTAGAAGGTGAAGAACGAACCAGCTTTTGCGCCAAATAATGAGCAGTACAAGTCCAAAAAGTCCAATAGAACCGACACAGAGGTAGAAGATTAAGTTTGCATGTACACTTGTCTTCAATCTATCTGCCACTGTGAAGTCCCCAGCATCTTCATACCCCTGAATTATAGGCACCACGGCCCTGCTTAGAGAAATAGTTTCATACAACTCTATGAGAACATGTGTATGCTAGCAATGAAGCTGCTAAAAGAGTACCTTAACCCTGTAGGCATCTCAGCATATGAAGACAAAACAAATGGCAATGGAAAGCACAGAAGTTAGGAGAACCATAAGATGAACAGAAGGAGAACTAACCTAATCACCGTTGACAATGAGGATTGGCATTAGGCCCTTACATTTCTAGTACTTATCCTGATTTGCTTTCATAGCTATACTGTTTTAATTGATGAAACAAAAGCAAGGGCTAATGCTAGATCCATATTTTACAGAAGGAAAAGGGAAAAAACTTCCGGAAAGGCCTAAAAACCTTCAACCGGTGGTGTCTGCATCTGTAAATGTAAGCAAACTAGAAACATAAATACATAAGTAGCGAAGTTTTTGAGGCCAAGAATATGGACAAGTGACTAGTTTCATAACTTAATGTTCTAGTTACCCCCACATCAGTAATTTTCCACATTGCCTATTGGTTTTAGTTGGATGCTTTAACACTGAGGCATGATGTTTCAAGTATCATTGAAAATTAATGGGTTAATTAAAACACTGGTTATGGCAAACTAACGGTTTCTATGAGACGAACCCTGATCAACATGAAATTATACTGGGTGGCTAAGAACCAGCATTATGAAAGAACCAAGGTCAAATAAGAGCTAAAGATGGATGTCTGGTTTAGTATCCCATTAGAAGGCACAAAAAAAAGGATGGACACCTGGCTCGTGGAAGAAAAAATCAAATTGGAAGGTACACAATCGCGAGATGGCAGAAGAACTAAGAAGTAAGAAGAGGAGACAAAATGCAACAATTGCTAAATGGTCGGACATTAACTATCAAAGACAATTTTAATATAGAGGAAGGAACGAGTGGACCATCCACAACAAGGGTGATGGAGAAGAGTGCAAACTAACATGGCGTAAGATAAAGGGAAAATTCGGTACCAACGTATTTAACGGTACTAGTAGTTTTATACAAAAGATACTGCCAAAACAAGTCATGTACCAAATCAAAAATGAAAATTCTTTGTTGAGTTGATTGAGAATAAGAACTACATGAAAAGATGTTGTCTAATACAAAACAAAAGAGCACCTAGTCGATGGCATAAGAGTAAAACATTTCATGTACTCTTAGATATCCAAACTAAGTAATAGTTTATGTTTACCATGCATGTAAATTTCTTTTATATGACAGCGCGTCCCCCTTCTCTTATACAATGTTTGGAATCAATTTGCTAAGTCCATGTATCCTAAAGCTTGGAGTTCAATGCCGCATACGGCATACCCCTAGGTTATATATCCGCGCCCAAGTCCATTCACATAGCTCGCCGTGTTTAACTAGGTTGGACATGAAACAAATAGTAAAAGGGAAAGCATACCAAGTAAGTAGGAAGGTACTCCAATATGACCAGCTCCAAAAGAAAGAGATTCCTCCATTCTCATGACCAATTATTGTCTGCATAAAATGAAAGAGGGATCAGTTACTCCATAACACAAACCAAAATTTGTCTTAAACCTACTAGTTTACTACTGATTTTGTAGAAGATTGGAGTAGAGTTCCTAGCCCTTCTCTGACATTCCAAGATTGCTTGACCATGTTTTAGCAAAAGTTTTTGGGAAAGGTCATTCAAATAGGATAACTACGGCCACCCAAGTACATCAAAGCTCTTGGGGTCACTCACAGTCACAGCAAAAAATTAGGAAACTGAGGCTTTGTTTGAACACGTGGATTTCGAATGAAGGTGTTTGACATTACTATTCCATAAGCATAGCTAAACTCAGATAAACAGTTCATCTAGGAATTTCGCTATTGAGTTTGAGAGCTCTATCATGAAGGATTCCAAAAATTACTTCAAGAGGAGAGACATGAAACCCTTCGTGTTAAAGATTATGTTTTGTTTTTTAGGATCATGTTATAAAGGATCCCGGTTAAAATACACATCTTCCACTTCTAATAGATTTTCTACAATAAGTAAACAAGCCACCTATAACAAAACTCTGTGTGCTTTAAGACTCTGTTCGTTTCTACTCATACTTGTGTTAAATTAGACATCAAGATCAATACAAACAGAGCCAAACATCATTTCCAAACAATATAATACATATCTCCTACATTCTTACTTCTAATTGATCTTCTACGAAAAGGAAAAAAGCTACCTACGCCAAAACTCCTTGTACTTTTGTTAAATAAGACATCAAGGCCCGTCATTTGGAATTTGCATCAACACAAACAGAGCCTAACAACTTTACTTCTAGTAAGTTCCAATAAAGAACTGCATCCTGCAACCTTATTCCACCAAAAACTCCAAAACGAACATGTCAACTTGCCCAACCGATCACAAGGGATCTCTAATTCGATGACCACAATCAAAACTAAGTATTTAATTCCCATCGCTTTCACCAATAAATATAAATAATAATACAGAATTCCATGATCAAGCTGCGAATGGCAACATGATCTAATTCATAGAAACCGTTACAAATTGTAAACGCACACATATATACATCTATATTAGGATCCCAATAAAATATAAATCCTACCTCTAATCCATTTTCTACTAAAAGGAAACGAGCCACATACAACAAAACTGCTAGATAATAGTCCCACATTGTTTGGTTATGGATGGGAGATCACTTTATACCACGAGGGACCTCTCCACTCACTGCCAATTGGTTTTGGGTAGGATATAAAGTTTTCACAAAAACTCCGTCTACTTTCGTTAAAAGACATCAAGTCCCTTTCATTTGGAGTTTACATCTATAAAAACGGAGCCTAACATCTTCATTTCCAATAACACACCGCCAAACCGATCATAAGGAAACGCGAATTCGGTGATCACAGTATAAATTAGGGTTTAATTCTCATTTTTTTCTTCAATAATGCAGGATTCCTAGATCATTCTGTGAATTGCAACATGATCCTAAGAAATCCTGAATTCGGTGATCACAATCATAATTAGGGTTTAATTCCTAGTTTTTCCCTGAATAATGCAGGACTCCGTCATCAAGCCGTGAATTGCAACATAATCCATTCCATAGCAATTGTTAAGAATTCTGCACGCATACACACACATATCATATGCATAGAGAGAGAGGGAGAAATTATTACGGTCCAAATGTCGGCGGGGACGAGGATGATGATGGAGAGAGAGCAGAACCAGGTGTATCCGACGGTGAAGAGGACGTATCGAGGCACATCTGGACCTGCGAAGTACCTCAGCGTCAACACCACCATGCCCGTCGTTAGCGGCAGCGAGATCAGATAGAACACCCACATCCCTCCCCCCCTCTCTCTCTCCTCCTTTCTCTCTCTATATGTATATATGTATCTTGTCTCTCCGGTTTCTCCGGGAAGAGGAGAATTTTTCAGGTCGGTTTGGAGGAAGAAGACGAAGAAGAAAATAGGCTTTAACTTGAATCAATGTTAAAGGGACACGACACGGTCAATCGGAGCTCCGGTTACGGCTTTTTCTACGGTTTTTGGGGCTCATGGGCCCTCCTCCTCTATTTCAGTTATTGTAGGCTAAGTGATTTATGGGCTGAAGGCAGGGTCTTGTTATGGGCCGTATGTTAGATGGGCTCTCGAGCCCGATGTAAGCAATTGTTAATTTCACATTTTCGGGGAAAATTCAGGGAACTGATTTTCAAACCACTTTTTTTTTTTTTTTTTTTAAACCATCCGCGATCGTCTTTTTATTAATGTGAGTTTACTACATAGAAAATAGTGCGGATAATAAAAGAAGAGTGCAAAAATCAGTACTCAATTCATAAAGTTAGAGAACGTGACTCAAACTCAATTGTCAACACAAAGTTAGAGAACACAACACGATTAAACACAACGAATACGGGTTGGACTCGTGTAACTCGATAGAAGCACGAATAGTTGTTTAATTTTTCGCGTCAACTTATTCAGTTGAATGACACTACTCAAATACTCGAACATGACACGACAAAAAGTTATGCCTATTAATTTAGTTCTAATCTTTTAGTTTATAATCTATACGAAAAGACACAAAAACTATGCCTGAGAGGTTTCAAACGTGAAAACTTTAGAAGAGAGCAAATCTTTAAGTCTCAGGCCTTAACCACCAGGCCAACCCTCATTTATCATAGTGCTTTGGAGATCACTAGACATATGTTACCGTATTGTGGTTGTCCACGAATCTTTTGTGAATTACATTCAAGACAACTTATTAACACCACTATCACACTGTCACTGTATAGTGTTATAGTTTGTGCCTTGTGGACTATTGGCATAAAAGTTTGATATTGTGTTAACTACGGACATTGAAAACGAAAATACATATAAATCTACTTCTTTGTGAATATTATGGAATTGCTCAAATGTCGTTTTAGTTGGATATGTGACGCTTCGAGATATATTTATGTTCGGATTTGTATTTGATGTCTATGCCTGAGCATTACCTTAGAAACAAAGTTACACACATTTCCCTGACAAAATCTTCTCAAATAGCATTTTCTCGACAATACACGTTGCAATACAAGAATGATTTGGGTTTTTGGTTGTCATTTGTTCAAGTGATAATGAGAATGGAAAAGTGCTAGAATGTTTTAGGGTAGTCGGTGTTTTGGGTGTTCGTTTGCTACTTTTGATGAAAGTATATATAAATGAGATTAACGATGATTACTGATGTCGTGATAATGTTAGGGAAGTAATATATACTTGTCCGGAACATTTTATTTCGGCTTTAAATGACATGTTTTTTACACCGTGTTTTTATTTATTTGTCTTAATTCATGTAAAGTTATTAAATTATTCTCACTTTATAATTTATTTTTTACGTATAAAATATGGCTTTTTTTTGGAGGCTTTAAAAATTTATTCAGTACCTTATTATTTTTTCAGAAGTGCCAAAAAAATCATTTTTCAGGAGAAAAAAAATATGGAAATTGGATTGGGCACTTCTAAATGGCAAAATGACTGAAGTATCCCCGCGAAAATTGGTTCAGCCCTCTTTTATGCACAGACGGAAGACAGGAGATATATATAGAGAGAGAGAGAGAGAGAGAGAGAGAGAGAGAGAGATGGACGGAGATGCCAACATGGCCGGAGGCGACGACGGAGCTGCTATGGTTCTTCCAGATCGCTTCTATCTTTTCCTTTTAATTTTTCAATCTATATGTTTTTTTTCGTCTGAAAACCTAATTGTTACTTTTCTTTATTTTTTTTAAAAGGAACTGGATGATATGAAGAAGAGGTTGAAAGAGATGGAAGACGAAGCCGTCGCCCTGCGTGAGATGCAGGCTAAGGTCGAGAAGGAAATGGGTTCCGTACAAGGTCCTCCCTTTCTCAATTTTCCCAATTCTTCTAGGGTTTTTGTCTATTATCGTGTTGCATTATCTTCTATCGTTACTTTCGAAGGATATTCTGTTTGGATGATAGTGTCAATCAATTTTAGGACCTTGAAGTTTTGTGTCTACGTTTCATTCATGCATTGCTTTTTCTTTGTTTGGCCACGCACATATATCTTGATTTTACGTAGGACATGTCATGCCTCTGAAAATGCGTTTAAACAACATTACAATTGCTATTTGAGTTATCAATCCACATGGGGTTTGGAACAATTCCAGATGGAATCGGGAAATTAGTACCTACTGCCAGTTTATTGTTTAGTTAGAGTTAAATGGCGTGAGGATAAGACGAGTATGATGGAAATGTATTCTGCTTATCTTATATTGGCTGATGTCTCATGATTGTTTATGTGTTGATGATGGCGGTGGTAACGTAGGATATTACCTAACATCTATCTGTATGTATGTTGCTTAATACCATTCACTTATTTCCTTCCTCCTAAAAAATCAGATCCCGCCGCTGCAGCAGCAAGTCAGGCAAATAGGGAGGAAGTTGATTCTCGTTCAGTTTTTGTTGGCAATGTGAGGCCTCTTTTCTATGTTAAATTTATGGTTGCTCATCTTAATATTGTTGGGATATTTCTTTTCGTGAAGGGAGATGTCAGTTTCTGACTTCATCTCAGAATGTTTAGGGTGGTAAAAATTTAGTGTTATTTTATTGGTTGGATGTCTCATTATATGAGGTGACATATGTCCAGACGTGGTTCTTTGTTTTTCATTATCTATATGAAGCAATAGTGAATGTAGAGCTGTATAGCCTCATTTGAGGCAATCAACCACCACACACACAGGAACAATACAATGAAAACAACATCCTTACTGCTATGTCAAGATGCTGAGTGGTTTGGGAAACATTTTCAAATGCAACGGGATCTTTAGCATGGGTGTTTCTTGGACTTTTTGTTCCTGCCAGAGTTGTTATGTGCCTAAATCTTTAAGGGATATCTCAATGGTCTTGCTTTTCTTCCTTTTGCTTTTTTGCTATTAAAGGAAATTGTTTGGGCTATTTTAGTCAAGTTCTTTTTCCTTTTTGGGCTTTTCAGAAATTATTGGGGCTAAAATATCTAAGTTGTTTTGGCTGAATTATCTGTCCCTTATGTAGCCTAAGCCCTGAGGGTCATGTCATGAATACCTTTATCCAAAGAGTTATTCTAACGTGGAAGTAAGATCATTGTTCATTATGTGCAATTAATGGAATGTGTTGCCCACAAAACAATTGGGAGATACCTTCCCAGTAAGGAAACAAGTTATCCATCTACGATAGACGGAAATCCATAATAGGTGTCCTGAAATAATAGCAAGTTGTAGAAACGAAATGCGTCAAATGAAAATTTGGAACCCCCTGGTAAAGATATGGAATAAATGTAAGATATCTCTAAGATGACCATATGTGTTAAGAGGCTGGAGGAGATTTCCTTATGTGCCTTAGTGCTTTATTTTGGGCCTCAGTTTACAATTCCAATTGCATTATTATGTATGAGAATCGGACCATTGATAAACGTTTTTTTTTTTTTTTAATGAGTATTACTGATAGTTGCTATTGAATGAGGCTTCTTCCTCTTTCCTGCTTTATTTGGATGATAAAATGTGACTTCCTGTCATGCGATCCAGTTAAATATTTGAGGACTTTCTAGGAATCTAGAGCATGTGATTTTGGTGGTGGTGTGCACCAAAAATGTAGTGTTGTAGAGCATGGTTGTGTTCACTTGAGGTGGCAGCAATGTTGTAATTTGGGTATGGTTCGCTACTTTGGCTGTGGATGGAAAGGGATGTTTTCTGGAAGTATATGGTTGTGGTGGTGGTTGTTAGTGTTACAGTGGAATAAGGCACCAGTGGTTGGCTGTTGGAGGAAGAATTACATTCGGAGAGTAGTGGTGAACACCGAAAAAGAGTAAGAGGAGTAGGAGTAGGAGGGATAAAAAAATGTTATTTGGCGCAGCATAAAACCTGTCAAAATTTGGTTTTAATATGAATACTTGGATTTATAAGTGAGGAAACAATGTATCAATATGCTTCACTTGTAACGGTGTTCTACCGATTGCCGAGATGCCTGACGGTGACAGAGGAGGTCAGTCTCATTTTAAAAATGAGAGTATTATTTCTGTGTTATTTTATATCTTCTCTTTGGGACAGGAGGGACTGATATTAGTTTATCACTTATTGAATTCCTTTTGACTTCTTTAGAGATTGGCTCTGTGGAGGTAATCCTTTCGTTGAGAATTGAATCTGTATTTTGGAGAAACGCGGTTGGTGGAGGACGTTACATGTCAAAAAAGAAAAGAAAGAAGAATTTCTAGAAGAGGCATAGAATTAGAAAGTTATGAAGTAGATACAACAAGTCATACACTGATGTTTCCTCAACACTGTAGGACACGGGTGACACATATTTTAAGTGTACTCAATAGTTCCAGGAACTTGTTGGACACTCCTTGAGTAGTGTCTAGAACATGCTTAACACATTTTATGTTAGGACTTTTTTACAAATGTTTAATAGTAGTGAAGAGACAGAACAAAAAAAGGATTGATATGGTGTAACTGTTGATTAAAAAATAAAGTACATTTTTGTACTATATTTTTTAAATGATGTAAAAAAAGCTAGGAAACAATTCATTGCAGTCTAGGTGCAGAGCTGAGAGGATGGAGTAGTCAATGGAATAATTTTCTTGGTCATTAGATGTGTTGATGATTGTATATGGTATTATGGTGTCATATATTGCTATTACTAGACCAGTCGATCAGTTGGTCCTCAATCCCATCTTGGTAGGTCATGATCCTGGCCTTGACAGCTGTCCGTTTGGACTCATAAGCAGCAGGGTAGGTCAGCGCTTCCTCCCCCACCTTCTTGTCTACATATGTTTTCTCTTTTCTTCTTTCTTCCTACTGTCTAAACTGCTTATTTTGCCTTTGGTAACGTGGTTCTAAAAGGAGACCAGACCTCTATGACCTGTAAATATTATGACCAGTATGCCAACATACAAATACAACAAGGTTTACCTTTATGGTTTCTGCATTTTGAACAAAAATTGGTTTTCAGAATCTTCTTGAGAATTTTGGTTAATCATTTCATGGTAACCAATGATGAACACTATGTGGGCCATTTTTAGTTATTGAAATCTTGATTGATTACATGTTTGACTCTATCGCAGGGTCAGGCCTCATTGATCGAGTTCTCTGGTTAGGTTCATATTATGACTTGAGAGAGACAAGAAAATAAATTTATAACTGCTTGCAACAACTTAGAAAGAAAGGAGAACAGTTCAAAAAAAAAAAAAAAAAAGGAGAAAGAAACTGTGAAGTGGGATGGTGAGAGAAAATGGAATAGGCATGTGATTTGAATATAATGATGGGTAGAATGATAAAAATTGAAAACCAACGAAAGAAAAAGGGAAATACTGGAACCAGTGGAAGCTAAAATATTCCTGCTCCTGTAAGAAAAATGAAAACAGAGCATGGTATTTATGGACTTAGATGTAGATTGTGGGGTAGTGTTGAGAACCAATGATGAGTGTAGGAAAATCAGAATGGATTACGCACAAATCTAATCAGGTTGGATGAGTAATGCGCTTGAAAGAGTGAGACTGGCCATCGTTCTCTGATGTTTTACCTGCTGAGCCAGAGTGCATCCATTGGTGGTGGTTATTGCTTCAAGAACATCTAGGTACTTTGCTGTTTATGATGAAGGGTTTGTAATCTGTTTTCTTTTCACTGCCGTTTTCATTATCTCGCACAGGAGGGATATACAGGGAACATCAAGTTCTTTGCTGTAATTTCCTTGTTTGTCGTCCTTACTCTGATAACAAGCATTGAATGTGCAAGACTGGTTGTTTCAACCATATGAAAGTTCAAGACTTCATTTCTACGCTTAAGGCTGCATTTATATTATAATTGACATAAATGTTAAAACGAAAAAGGGTTAAAGAAATCACAGCACCTGGAGGAGGTGGTGAGGTTAAATTTTGAGCAAATCATTCATGAAGCAGCTAATATGTAGCAGTAATCATTTTCCCTCATTATACGACGTGATTATGTTATAGATATCCCAGCACTGTGATGGCTTTTCTTGCTGAAGCTGTTCCCCTGAAAATGATCTCTGGTCTTGGTTAATATTATTATTGGGCAGCTTATTTTTTTGAATAATTCTAATAGATTTCTGTGTGGAGGCAACTGATGGGTTAAACTTGCTTTTCAAAGGTGGATTATTCTTGTACACCTGAGGAAGTCCAGCAGCATTTTCAGGCATGTGGAACAGTGAATAGAGTCACCATTCGGACTACCAAGTATGGCCAACCGAAGGGCTATGCCTATGTGGAATTCCTTGAACCAGAAGCTGTGCAAGAGGCTCTTCTTCTGAATGAATCTGAACTTCATGGCCGCCAATTAAAGGTCTGAAAAAGATAATTTTTCGTTTTATTATACCATTATAGCGCACTGTATGTAGGTTCTCTGCAACATGAAGTGTTAGGCTTTGTAGTTGTGAGATCTCTTGTATTTCTGTTTCTTTTTTTTTTTAACAGCTCAGAAATTTTATTTCCCTTCAAAATGTCATTTCAGATATCAGCCAAGCGGACTAATGTTCCTGGGATGAAGGTATTCCGTCCACCCCGCCCCAACCCTTACATGGGCTTCCGACCCAGGAGTGCATATATGCCGACTTATTTCTACCCTCCATATGGATACGGGTATGCTTTGTTATTGGCTTGTATTCATTTTGGATCACACTTTACTGCACCAACCTATTCTTGACCTCTCCCCACTTCCCAACAACCAGATCGTTGATCGCTTTTTGTCTACTTCGTTGCAGGAAGGTTCCTAGGTTCAGAATGCCAATGCGGTACAGCCCGTACTACTGAAACTTAAAACTTTTTCTGAAGAGAAATACTCTTGTTAGTCGATAAAACGATGACATGATACTTTCTCGTCCAATTGTGATATATTCATGAATGAGGCTTTTTCAAGATTTTAGTTTGAAGTTGTGTGATATATTCATGAATGAGGGTTTTTCAAGATTTTAGTTTGAAGTTGTGTGATATATTCATGAATGAGGGTTTTTCAAGATTTTAGTTTGAAGTTGTTGGGGACGTGAGGGAACTTGTGTGTTCTGATGGTCGATCCTACCGTGATGTCCAGTGTATTTAGAAGCATTTTTGGCATCATTTTTCATGACTAGTTGTATCAGATGGTGAGCTCTCGACACTGATATGTGTTGTAAGTGAAGGTTGTGGATATATATGCTGTGATTTTATGAATTGTTGTGAGAAAGTGGTGGGGGAGCAGTCGAGCATAGATTCTTAGAACATAAAATCCTCCAACAATGCACCCACTTCTTAACCTCTCTCGTGGAGGTAGGTTCTGGGGTGGTGGCCGTGCCCTCGAAATGGGGCCCATATCGGGCCTCGCAATGTGAGAGTCCGTCTGAAAGATCATCTTCTACTCTCTCCATCCCATAAAGTTAGGCTTTTATTTTATTTTTTGCTGTCCCAAAATAAATGTCCTACAGAATTCAAAGTCCAAAAGTTGATAAATTTTAGCACCCAATCATAACTCACAACCGAGAAATAAAATAATACTGAGGGCAATTGTGGAAAGTGAACATTTGTACAATGTTACCATTATGTCCGAATAAAAAGTTAGTAGATTCACAAATAGGAACAATTTTTTGGGACGGAAGAAAAACAATTGGGAATAACAAATAGCAATTGTTAATTTCAAAGAAAAACATTTCACAACTGGAAATATTTTTGGTATAATACATTTTGAAGAAAAATAGGATTTTGTGGATCATTTTCCGGTGTTTTGGCTTTAGAAGTATCCCATTGCAAAAATTCAATAACGTAGCACAAAGCAGTATGAAAATGACCAGATTGAGAACTGAAGGCTTTTTTTTTTGGGTAATGAATAATGTCCCGATGAACCGGATTAATCTCTCCATCTCCTCTTCTAGCGTTTTTCATGTGTTTGCGTGAGGTGAGGTGGCCCAAATGACAAATTGTTGTCGAGGGGATTCAACAGACTGAAGCATTAACCTCTACTAAAATAGATGAAACGATAGCTGAAAAACAAAATACGTAGAATTTGTTCATTACAACCATTAAAACTCCATTTACTGCAATCACAGTTCTTGAAAGAACTCATACCCAATTCCAGTTCATATTTGTTTACCTTTTTTTTCTCTCTCCCAAATTGGACACCCAACACTCCAAGAATCTAAGAGTTTACTCATACATGTTCATCGGAGCGGGGGCCTTGTAGTGAGCTAAACTCATTACAGGGTGTAGTAAGCTCGGTTAGGCTGTCTGATCGGCGATCAACAGTCTAGATCTCTGTAGTGAGCTCCTCACTACAGGCCCCCGCTCGTTCAGACAACTTTTAATTTTACCAAACATTTGGTGGGCAAGAAGTGAAACTAGCTCGATGGATACAAACAAAATCTATTAATTCACCCAAGAGATTGTGTAAAGCAGGTGGGAATTGTTGCCTGTGGGTTGAATGCACTGGGTTGTTTGGCTATAGCCTCTATCTTCTTCGAACAATTAGGGGATGTTCGAATCAGTTTACGCAAACCTCGACTAAGCTCTTCCTCGCTTCAGTCAACGGCAAGAGCCATTCATATCGGAATTAAGAAATCCATAAAAAAATTACTTTCTCACGAGTTGACCAGAAGAAACTAAGAAACTTTGGAAGAAACTAAGAAACTTTGGCTATAGCTTAATGGACCAGCCGACCAGCAAGTGGAGACCATATTATTGAGTGGGAGAAGCAGAGAGGGAGGTGAGGAAAGGTAGATTTGTTTCCTCCGTGCACGTGTGGCATGTTCTTTACTCCTCCTCCCCACACGGTGGTCAGGCTTACGTACCAATCATCAGCTACCAAGGGTTAAATATTGCTCCCACTTACCGTACCCCTCAACGTCGTGCTTTATGCTCACTAATCTCCGTCTCTTGTTCCTTAATCTTTTGCAGGTGTTCTTTCGTTTGGTCGGCGTTGAGGGCATTCTTGTATTTTTGTTTCGCCTTGTCTGCTTGTTTGGCTTTTGTGTGTTTGTCTGCCTCTTTGTGTTGTCTTGGATGTGGGTTGGTTTGTTCTAGTTTGCGTTGTGAGTTGCTTTGTATAGATTGTAGGGGTGCCGACTCTATCCGGCCGTTCATTTCGCGCATCAACAACTCCTGTCGACCCCATTCGCCCATCCGTTTCGCGCATCAATAGCTCATATCCAATCTCTCCAAATTATATCCGAACCGTCTATTATTTGATGCAATCTGAACTATTAATGCAGAAAACGGACGGTGGGCGGACAGTAAGCCCCCGGGTTCTTCCAATTGAATTCCGCGCTATTTGATGTACACCAAATGGCATACCCATAATTTTGTTTTTATTGCTCTCTTCCCCTTATCTGTCAGTTTCTTTTAATTAATCCCCATACTTCAGCAGAATATTTTCTCTCTCCTGCTCATTCAATTCCCTCTGTGTACCTCCGTTTTCTCTCTCTCTCTAAAACCAGAGAAAATCAGGAGAGAGAGGAGAGAGAGAGAGAGAGTAACACGATGGCTATATCGAGCACAATTCCACCCCTCCCCAAACCCCACCGCTTCCCTTCTCCTTTCTCTAATCTCAACCGCACCACCACCACCACCATCTCCGCCGGCAAAAAATCATCCACCGCAATCGCCGCCTCCCTCAATTGGACCCCAGACAGCTGGAAATCGAAAAAGGCAAGCCAACTCCCCGACTACCCTAACAAGGCCGAGCTCGAATCGGTCCTGAAAACCCTAGAATCGTTCCCCCCAATTGTCTTCGCGGGGGAGGCGCGGAGCTTGGAGGAGCGTCTGGGTCAGGCCGCGCTGGGAAACGCGTTTTTGTTACAAGGAGGGGATTGTGCGGAGAGTTTCAAGGAGTTCAGTGCGAATAACATTAGGGATACGTTTCGGGTAATTTTGCAGATGGGGGTTGTGCTCATGTTTGGTGGGCAGATGCCTATCATCAAGGTTAGAAATCATCGAATTCTCTCTCTCTCTCTCTCTCTCTCTCTCTCTCTCTCTCTCTCTCTCTCTCATTTGCTTACAGACGAGATTCGTTATTCTTTTGGATGGAGTTTACATGTATTGCATGTGCGTAAACTATGAACTTCCTCTGTTCGTCCGGTCGTATCAAGTAGTAGTTCACTAGTTTGTTTATTTTCGCGAACAAAAGATTCTTCCACACACAAAAACACGTAGATGAACACTCGACCCACACTGACAAGAGAAGAGAGGTGGGGCCCATACCTGCGTGTGGGTGTGCATGTGTTTTTGTGTTTGGGTGTAGTGCTAGCGAAGTTGCTTGGCGAATCTTGTGAGTAAACAGATTATGAGGGAGTGCGATTTTGTTCATCCTATTCTAATCAGTGGAAAAGGTGTGATACTCACGGAATTAATACATTTTTTGGTAATAATATTAATAGTAGTATTAGTTTGTGGTTGTCTCACGCATTTTCCACCAATCAGGGAACAAAATCACAATCTAAATAAGGTCCTTGAACCCTGTTTGTGGGCCCTGCCAGGTTTTAGGTTCATTTTGATTTCGTACTATTTCTGGTATTTTTTTATTTTTCGTAATTTTTTTTAGTTTTCCATTGTAATTTTTGGGATTATGTTCAAGGAGTCAGAAAGTATAAAGTTGAAAAACGTTCATGACATTTTGGACAAAAAAAAAAAACCCATTTTTTATTTTGGTCATTTTTTATTTTTACTTTTTATAGTCCTCTAGTTGAGACGCATGATTAAATTCATAAAATATAAAATGAATTTAACGAAAAGATTCGCTGTACTTTTGGATGGAGTTTACTTGTATTTATATGTGTATAAACTGCTTCAGTCTTGTATAGTATGTCTATTTTCGCAATACGGATTAAAAAGGGGTTGGTCCTCTCTCGTGCAGGACTGGGCGTCCTGTTGTGAGCCCATGCCATTCACTATTTAGACCTAGTTAAAACTTTATTCACGACTCTCGCCTAAAATTATGTTAATAGATATATCAGGCAATAGCATCGAAATCCATTTTCGCCACATAATTGTGTTCCGATAGTATATCGAATGCGATCTAATAAAAATTGTTCTCCATGGGGACTAAAAATGAACGGTTCAGATCATCGAAGTTGGCTGGGAAAGGACCTACAAATAGACGGACTAGAGAGGATCTTTCTCCTATTAAAAATAAAGCACGACCAAAAAAACAACTTTTGTACGTAATTTTTGAAAGTTATGTGCAGAAGTGCTTGAGACATGATTTTTGAATGGAGAAACAATCTGGATGTAGTGCCTATTTATGTTGAATGTGAAGTTTTGAATGCACATATGTAGTTATGTTTTTTTTTTTTTGGTGTGTGCTTTTACAATTTTAGTCTAAATGATCGAGTAGAAGAACTCAAGAGTTGTTTTTGGTAAGTAGAACTCGGTGTTAAAATTGAATGGAAAGGATTGGGTTATCATTCTTATGGTAGCTAAATCTTTGGGCGCACATGATATTCCTTTATTTTCTTTTGGCTGCTTATTGTTTTTCTGTTTGTTTGAATTGTTTATTTAGCATTGTGTACTTCCATGTCTGTTCCTTTTGAGTTAGAATATCTTGAACAATCATGCACTTAAGAGAATCGTTCTCGGTTAGATAAGATGGTGAGAATTTTTGTTCAACGTGTCAAACCAAGATTGGAACTGCTATCATTTGTGTCAGTGGATCATCCCTTGAGTTCCAGCTTATTCTGTTTGATTGAAGCGCCTTCAACTGAACTGTTCAATCTAGTGCCTAGATGACTCGTGGAGTCAATAACCTCATTGTATACTTTGTAGTTATTCTAGACATATAAATCATCTCATTGGGTTGCCTAAATATCAGCTGCAACTTTTTAAAATATGGTTATGTATCAGAAGGTTATAGATGATGGTTTTTTTAGAATAAATGATGATAATCATGGCAATGGCTCATTAGGTCGGAAGAATGGCTGGTCAGTTTGCGAAGCCCAGATCAGATTCATTTGAGGAGAAGGATGGGATAAAGCTGCCTAGTTATCGAGGTGACAATATAAATGGGGATACATTTGATGAGAAATCAAGAATTCCTGACCCTGATCGGATGATAAGGGCTTACACACAATCTGTGTCGACGTTGAACCTCCTAAGAGCTTTTGCTACTGGAGGGTATGCTGCCATGCAAAGGGTTAACCAGTGGAATCTTGATTTCACAGAGCACAGTGAGCAAGGGGATCGGTATGGTTTTATTTATTTATTTATTGGTGCTTAATAGGTATGGTTTCTCTACTTCCATTTAATTTGTTTCCACAGTTGAACACCTCTATATGATCAAACATTGTTTAGGTTGTGCACGAATTCTGGAAACATATTATTTGGCCTGCAAATGCTGAGGTTTTTGCTATGGATTCTACATTTCTACTAGATAGGGACCAAAAAAGACTTCAGGAGTTGATTATTTTCGAGGCTCCAGTTCTTAGTATTTAGGTTCGGGTTTTTAGAGAGAACTTTTTTGATGGACTTGTATTTATTTGTGGTTAGTCTTTTCCAACAGGTACCGCGAATTGGCTCGTAGGGTTGATGATGCATTAGGGTTCATGGCTGCTGCTGGCCTCACAGCTGGTCACCCAATCATGAAGACAGCCGAGTTTTGGACATCTCATGAATGCCTCCTTCTACCGTATGAGCAGGCACTTACTAGGGAGGATTCAACTTCTGGCCTTCATTACGATTGCTCTGCTCACATGGTTTGGGTTGGTGAACGCACGCGACAACTTGATGGTGCACATGTCGAGTTCTTAAGAGGAGTTGCTAATCCTCTTGGCATCAAGGTATTTATCAATGTGTTTTTGTTTGACAACTTATAACAGTTTTAATTCTTTTAGTATTCTCCCTAATTTGCAGTCTTGTCTTCTACTAAGCCTTTGAATGCTTGACTTTGGGTTGCCCCTTAAATAGGCATCTTCATTGGTTTGGCAAATCCCTTGCAAAGTTGCAATTTGCAAAATTCATATATATGTGCAAAAGTGTTGCATCCACTGGTTGGCAAATCCCTTCCTAAATTTTACAAATCTATTTCTCGTGCCAAACTTTGGAAAAGTTGTCACACCGCTACCATCAACGCTCTTGATTGGCATTGCTTATGATCTGACGGGAGACCATGAGTAGTTTAACTACAACAGCATAGAGTCAATGGAGCAAAATTGCTGAAAGTTTATAAGACGACACTTTAGCAAGCCAATATTTTGGCATATCCAATGGAGATGCTCTTAATGCAGGCAGTTTAGCTTTCAAATTGGCAAAATAAGTCTTCCTGCATTTTTCTTTCTCTTTTTAGAAGTGGCAAATCCAGCTTTGTAGTTTTTTCATTGTAGTAGTAAAAGTTTAATGGCTAATGCTAAGCGTCCACAATGCAGGTGAGCGATAAGATGGATCCGAATGAGCTAGTAAGGCTCATAGAAATTCTGAATCCTAAGAACAAGCCGGGACGGATAACAATAATCACAAGAATGGGGGCTGATAACATGAGAGTAAAGCTGCCCAATTTGATTAGGGCAGTTCGCAGAGCAGGCCAAATTGTCACATGGGTCAGTGACCCCATGCACGGGAACACTATAAAAGCTCCTATGGGCCTCAAAACCCGTTCCTTCGATGCAATCAGGGTATTGTTACAGTTTCATCTTAGTCTGTGCTTTGAGTATTTTATTTGTTGATTGTAGGGTGTATCATGGTATTTTCTCCGTAGTTGTTCGCGGGCTTTTCATCTGTGTGAGCGTGTGTGTCTAACATGTTTTTGTTTTTCTGTAACTTGGAGACTAAGCCAAAAAGCACTACCTTCCTCTTTTTAGTTTTCTGCTCTTGTACTGCCCACAGGCCCGGCCCTGAGATTTTCGGGGCCCTAAGCGACTTTCATCAATGGGGCCTCCAAGTATATATATATATATATAGTCCGGGATCCGGGACTCTGGGACTCCATGATCCAAGCATTTTTTTGACGATCCGAGCCGTCCAATGTGTTCAGAAGGTGTTTTCAAGGGTTTGCGCGGAAAATCTTCAAAAACAAATACCGGGAAGGGCTTGATCCAAACAGTTTTCGCAAAACATATATATTTACAGTTTTTGCGAAAACTGCTTGGATCAAGCCCTTCCCGGTATTTTTTTTTTGAAGATTTCCCGCGTAGACCCTTGAAAACACCTTCTGAACACATTGGACGGCTCGGATTTTCCAAAAATAATTTGCAACACAAAAAAAGCCATGTTTTTCTTATTTCCGGGATATATAGGAAGCCGATCTACTAAGGACTCCCTCAAACAAAAATTCCGTGCGGACCAAGCCATTTTTCGACTTTCCGGATCAAATTTTGACGATCCGAACCGCTCAATGTTTTTTTTAAAATGCATTTTCCAAGGTCCACGCGGAAAATCTTCAAAAAAAAATACCCGGAAGGGCTTGATCTACACAGTTTTTGTTAAAAACGCTATATAGCGTGGACCCTTAAAAATGCATTTTAAAAACATTGAGCGGTTCGGATCGTCAAAATTTGATCCGGAATGGTGAGGTCCGCACTCCCTTATCCTAAGGGAGTCCTCAATAGATCATTATTCTATATATATATATCAGTTGTTCAGCTAGAGGTTCAAAGATTCTCTGTGTTGCAGTGGATTTTGCAAGAAATTCCATTAGAACCCAGAGCTGACGGTTCCATTGACGCCGCCAGCAGGATAGACTTGCGCTTTTTTGCACATGCTTGAATTATATACGGGGAAAAAAACGAAGATGGCAGAGGTTGAACACGCGACCTGCTTGTACAACTCCGGAATCTTACGACACAGCTTCCAAGCCTTAACTGCAAATCAGTTGACGCATATAATATTTATTATAATCTGGAATTTGGGGCCCCAATTATTGGGCCAAAAACTAGGGCCCCCTGGTGGGCTTATGCCCAGGGCCGGCCCTGACTGCCCACACCAGGAAGAAGGATAGTAATAATCTTTATGTTGTCTATTTGTTTACAGGCTGAGGTTAGGGCCTTCTTTGACGTGCATGCTCAAGAAGGAAGCTACCCAGGAGGCGTACATCTTGAGATGACGGGGCAGAATGTGACCGAATGTGTTGGCGGTTCACGAACTATTACTTACAACGACCTGACGTCACGCTATCACACCCATTGTGACCCAAGGCTCAACGCGTCTCAATCTCTAGAGCTTGCCTTCATTATTGCAGAGAGGCTTCGAAGAAGAAGGCTTGGACCAAACCATTCTTTCAGAGGCTCAACGCTTCTCACTGTATAGAGCTTGCCTGAACTATTGAAGAGAGGCTCCGAAGGAGAGGTCTTCAGAGTTGCAGACCACATCACTCTTTCTGGCTTTTGGAAGCTTGCTTTGTCCGTTTGGTAAAATTTTAGCTCCTTGGTTTCAAAGTCTTGTTTTATGTCTATATCTTAGAACTAGTCTTGTATGCTTGAGTCGGGAAGCGAGGCCCGTCTTGCTTCTAGATTTTATAAAGCTGAATACAAAAACAGGAAACTCTTGGGTCTTGGTTGGGATCAAGTGATGTGCATATAATAAATTGCCGAGGTTGCTCATTACTCATTAGTTGTAACTGTTGGCCATAATGGTATTTTGTCGTGCTTGTGTTCTATTAACCCATGGATAATTGTGGGCTATATTCTAGCAAAAGCATCATGTCCAAAAACTTTTAGCGAAAATATGTTTGGGATTACTCGTGACTGCAAATTCCAACTTCTTAAGTGGGTTATCTTTTTATCCAACTCCTCATTTGAAGCTTTACATGCCTGATTAATCGCAGGATAGGGGTAATGGGTGGTGTTCTCTTGCATGCTCTATTGCCGTTGAACCATTGTCAATTTCGTGTCTGCATTGAACAAAACCTGGAATGTGTATTATGCTGCCTTTTAACTTCTGAGTTGGACTTACTTCCATTTCCTCATTCGCCTGAAATAAATCACAAAATCATTCGATAGCATTTTCCGCTCCAGTTCTCAATCCTCGCTCAATGTTCCCTCTCTTCTGGATTTTTGTAGTTTGAGATGCTTTCATTCTTGATTGTATGTTCCTGGAAGCTCGTTTATGTGATTTAGCTCCTGAACCTTAATCATTCATTGAACTCGTCTACCTGTTTGTCTAACAAATTGAACACTTCCATTAAGAATGGTAGTTGACTACGTTCGTTTTAAGACACTTACTTACCTATTACCAGAAACAAAGCTAGTGCAATAAGCAAATAAATGCAACAAAGCTGGGGTACAGAGGTGAAAAAATCTGTTACCAGAAGAAGTTTATGTGGTTGGAGTTGGGGTGGGTATTGTGTTATGTTGTTTCGTGTCGTGCCATCTCATGCAAGGGTCAGAATTTTCGTGTTATTGTGTCGTGTCGTATTCGTGTTTTGCATAAAAAATAGTCGACTCTAACCTGCAACCTTCGGGTTGGGTTCGTGTCGTGTTATCGTGTGCTTTCATAAATTCCTGTGTCATGTTCATATCATGTCATCTCGTATTCGTGTCAGAATTCGCTCAACCCTAACCTAACTGGCTAACCCGACATGGTTAGCTTTTCGTGTTATTGTGTCGTGTCATATCTGTGTTTTGAGCCAGAAATAGCCGACGCTAACCCGCTAACTTCGTGTCGTGTCTAAAATTCCCACCCCTAGGTTGGAGATGTAGAGGCGTGGAGGGAGGAGGTTGTTTGTATTGTCTCAAGGAGGAGGGAGGCGGTGGAGGTTGGTGGCAGAAAGCGGACATGAAGGGAGGGGATGTGGGAGGAGTTGCAGCCTAAAAAGCGTGGATATTTCTGAGATGGTGGCATGTTGTACGCTAACACTCGCCTGATACTCCCGGACACTGGGTTGCACTCTCATACAGACATGGAGCTCTTCCTTTCGCCTTGTATTTTGAGGACCGGACAATCTTTGTGCACTTGGAACCACGCATTCCATCACGTGGACATGCTATAAACACACAAAAATTTTGAAAAAAATAACTTAGGAAAAATAATTAGAACAGGAACTACATAGATTTGTGCCTATTAATCCCCCATCCTTTAGACTTACTATAGATGAATGTCATCTTTTAGTTAAATGGCCTATGAATGTCATCTATGGAGTTTCAATTTCTGCATTTTGTGAAGGGAATTGGTGCATCGGCATGTCCTTGTCTACTAAATTTGCAGTGTTCGTGCCCATACTCTACTATAGTTGCGAGGCTTCTGGATAAAGGCTCACAAATTGAACACCCTGTTCCCAGATTTTCTGCTCTGCTCCTTGGGGCTTGTTACACTAACTTTGGTTTTTTAGCTTTTTGGGCTGATGTATGTAAGAAGAATGATTTATCTTGTAAAGTGTGAAAAACTCAAAAGGAAAAACGAGTTTTTTAGTGGAACCGGGCCCGAGTGTTCGCTCTCAATCGAAACATGCCTTTTGGGTTTGTTTGATTGTGGGATAATAGAGGGGCACTAAGGAGAGGGATTAAGGATGAGTCCGCATGTTCCGACAGTTCCCATTTTTCTCATAGTCTCGTGTTTGTTTGCACACCAAATTAGGACCCAATTGGACAAGCGATGACTGTTTGTCTATTTAGGAGTGTCTCATTTGGGGGATTAGCTAATAATGGGTAATATTAGCTAGTTCCTTTCTCCGGATTATTTCCCTCCACTTCCAACGGTCGAAAATAATGTCATCGTCTTTATACCACCTTTATCACACTCCGTTTTTTATACCAATTCTATCACACTCTAAAATAAAACTAATCCCATCATTCATATAATCTCATCTGATATTTCATGGACCTCCCCTTACATTAAATCATTCCTAATAATTTGGAAATCAAATGTGCCTTTTGTAACATTGGGCACGGCCGCGCCGTGCCGTGCACAACACGCTGCGCAGCACCACCCCCAGGTCCCATTGGGATTTAAAAGCTCTTTTGGTATATCATTATCTTGACAAAGCACACAACCCCTACCAGCTCCTGGTACCACTACACCTACCCTCCCCACATGCTTCCACCCGTGACCATTACTCTCATCCCCAAATGAAATAATTTTCATTAATTGATTTTGACACTCCGCTTCTGATACGTGACATGTGACATGAATCGCCAATAAAAAAAAGTGTGGTTATTAAAATCTCGAGAGTGCCAAAATCATTTCCTCTTTTGACACTCTCTCATTGCCAATTTTATTTGTCCATTTTCAATATTCGCTCCAATTTTCAATAAATTATATATTTCAATATAAAAATATGCAATATTAATTTTGTTTGATAGTTTTTAGTTAATTTTCTCATTTAAAATTGTCAAAATCATGAGAAAAACATTGTAAGTTACATTATTTATATAATAAGCAATTAAAAAATGATACGATCATCAAAAAATAAGTAGAGTACATCCTAGCCAAGAGTGGGGATCCATTATTAAGCAGCCGTAATAATACTATGCTCACCAAAAAAGTCTGCCATAATGGTCCCCTAGGCCCCAACACCTTTCTACATGCATATTTCAATTTTTATTCACATTTTTAATCCCCACAACATTAATGAAAGTTCATTCTCGATATCCCCAAACCCCACTAGAAAACAAAAGCCTCAAAATACTCTCCCCCCTTTATTACTAGTGCTTATCATCATCAACTCACATAAACAAAAGAACTAGCCATCAACATAGTCTGCACCTTTTCTTTTTTTTTTTAATAATTCCCCATTTCATAAAAAAAGAATTAATTTACATGTCACACAAAACGTGTAAAACCAAGTATGTATTCGTGACGACATCAATTATTCTACAACCACACATTATACAAACGGTTTTAAACACATTTACATTCACAATCAGAGCTACATACACTACACTGCCCGTGTGCTTAAGACTCGTACATTAATGTGAGTGTGTGTTCATTTATGTGTTGTTCTATACTTTGTGAGGGCAACATATCAAAAACTTTGAATTCTAATATATCTTTTAATTTATGAAAAACTTCTAAAATATTTTTCTAATGAACATAATTACTTTAGTCGTTTTGTGGATCGAACCTCCGATGTGTTTAAGACCCACAAATTAGTGTGTGTGAGACAGAGCGCATTGTGTGTCGTTTTTATACTTTTGGGGGGCAACATATCAAAAAAATTGGCAACTAATATATCTTTTAATTTATGAAAATCTTCTAGTAAATCTTTCCACGTATCCACACACACACATACATATTACTTTGAGGTCGTTTTGTGGATCGAACAAATACTTTGAGGCAGTATAACCTTCATTTCAATTGAAGTGCGTCATCATTTGAATGATGTGATGTGCAATTTTCAAATGAAAACTAAGGGAGTGTTCCACTAAAAACCCATAAAAAATAAGCTTATTCTAAAATAAAAACTCTTAGCAGAATACCCCTGAATTGCTTCCATCTAATTTTTCAATATTTTTGCGGTAGATTTAATATTAAATTACGAGTTCTTCCATTTGAAGCAACGAATAATAAGAATTATGCAAAAAAAATACTTTATTTTCTAAACTGGAATTTCTCCTTCTTTTTTTTAGTGTGGGGCACTTAAAGATGGAACTACTAGTCCTTTCCTCCTCCATCATATTTTCAGTACTACTACTAAAATTTCTTTTCCCATTACATTGCCCATTTTTTCGAAAAAAGATATAAAAAAAAAAAAAAACATAATTTACACGTCACACAAAACGACAAACCAAGCCCACATCTCTATGCGTGACAGCATATATCTACAAGCGTACACAAGCCCACACCTAATCATATCTCCCCCCCGTCAAACGAGTGTCGAACAAGCAGCCTTCGACGGGTCCCACATCGCCGGAAGCAAGTACTTCCGCCCATTCACCCCGTGCGCATTATAGCTCGCCCCACTTACCTTATCCACCAGAACTTCCCCCGGATACCCCGGGTACGACCCGGATCCGAACATCCCCGTACACGCCGACACCGCCTCCAACGGCGCCGTTGCGGGTCCCTGGAAATACCCGTTGTTAAACGGGTTCGTAACGGCGCCCGCCAAAACCGTCGCCAGGTTGATGATCATGCCGTCTATCCCGACGTCTCCGTTAGGCGCCACTAACGGCGGGGTCTGCGGGCCGTAAATGGGCTGGTGAAACGGCCACGCGCACTGGCCCGGGCACTGAGTATCCGAGTTACCCACCCACGCGTACGCGTACCGGGTCGACCCACGAGTCGACCCGTGGCTCCCGCACCTCATGCAGAACCCGTCCACCAAGACTTCCTTCGCCGTTAAAACGACGCTGACGGCGTTAGCCTGTCCGTACTTTATAGCCAGAGCCTCGATTTGGATGTTCTTGAGCGATTTTCCCAGCGAATAGTTCTCGTTGAGGATTTGTTTGCCGACGACGAGGGAGGCGGCGCCACCCTTGTACCTGGCGGTCGTCTGCCACCACGCGGCGGCGGAGGGAGATGGGGTTTTTGGGGCGTTCAGGGACTGGATGAAGTCGACGATCGTGGAGCGTTGGATCGGGGTGAAGCGACCGTACCAGATGAGATTGACGGTGACGGTGCCTTTGAGGAGAGCGCCGTTGTGGTATTTGAGGATGAGAGGCTGTTGTTTGACCAGGGCGGAGGAGGAAGGTTTGAGGAGGAGGAAGAAGAAGAAGGCGAAGAGAGCGGTGATGTGGTGGAAAGAAGCCATGATCGAGGTTGAAATTTGAAATTGTAATGGCTGTGGAGAGAGAGAAAGTAAAGAGAGTGGGGGAGTGTGAAGATGGGAGAGCGCAAGGAAGGTATTTATAGGGGGGAGGGAGACAGCTGGAGATGAGGAGGGTGTCGTTTTCGGTCGAACGATTCGGGTTTAGGATTTGAACTCGGACATTCGAAATAAGTCGAATACTAACGGTGTTAAGACAATAAGGTGAGGTTTGGCTTAAAAAACCAACTTAACTTATTTTTTTTGTCTTTACTTGGCTTTTTTTTTTGCATTTGTTAGTTTTGCATTGATTTTTTTTAGTATTATTGGTTCGTCTCGGCGAGAGGAATCTAAAAAGGTAAAATATTATTACTAGAACTCTCAATTTTTTGAATAAGATAAAAAAAAAGTGTAAACATTTGACTTTTTGATATTTTTTTTTGTCTTTATTCAAAAAAAATTATGATTATATCATAATTTTTTACTTTTTTTATTCCTCTTACTGAGACAAACTAATAATACACAAAAAAGTTGATGCAAAACTAAAAAACACGAAAAAAAATCAAATAAAGACGAAAAAAGAAGTCAGCTAACTTTTTAGGTCAAAACACACCTAAATCCAGGAGTACCGGCCACTCCTGTACCGATCATGTTCAGACGGTGTCAGATATCCCTTTGTGGGTCCCAAACGGTCATTCCAAAATATTGATTCATCTCAAATGTTTTTGGATTGAGCTCTTAGAGTCGTTTGATTGTTTGGATTCCCGCGTGGGGCCCTTCAGAATTCAATTTTGAGATGAATCAATGGTTCGGATTGACCGCTAGGACTCACAATGGGACCTCCGGCACCGTCTGTTCGGTACCCTTTGATCGGTACTAATAGCAAGGATGGCGTTAAAAAAGTGTTACCATAAATTGAATTTTGAGACAGATTATTTTCTTAGAGTAAATTAACTGTGTTTAGTTTTTTTTAACACTTGTGGTAAACTCTCGGGCATTCACAATGGCTTCTCAAAATAACTCTTAATATTTAACAAACAATTTGCTCAATTATGATCTTCAATAGGCTCTTTATACCAATTTCCAATGGTGGCTCCTATCACATAACTTAAATTTATGTAGGAGCGGGGTCTCTTTGTTAGGAGTGTAGTCTCCTCTCTATCTCTCTCTATAATAGAGAGTTAGGGTTTTTCACTTTCCATACTTGTCGCTCTATTTTTTCGGCCATCCAATCGCATATCTCCTCCTCCATCACTCCCCCTCTCCTCCCTTCTTTGTTTGATCATTGATTTGGGGTTGTCGCCCTCACGCCCCACCCTCGCCTAGTTTCTTGCCTTCCGTACACCAGTTTCCAACCCCTTACCGCCCTACTGCTTGCGCCCTTGGATTGTATTCCAATGATATTTCCCCAAGCGTAGGGTTTAGGCCGGCGATAGCATAATAACCGGAAGTCCGGGTCGAGTCCACAGAGACCGAATGCGCGGAACGTGAGTGTTGATTCGCGAATGTTTGTTTTAGCCTTGAAGCGGCAAACTTGGCTTTTGTAGTTTGGGGGTGAAATTCACTTAACTTCGTGAATGATGCGAGATTTAAAAAGGCTAATTAAAACAAGGCTAAGTCAAGGGGTTCACAACACCCATGCCTTAGGCCAATTCATTCTCCTCTAAAATAACCGGCTCGGGGACATCGTTAAACGACCCCGAACGGAAGATTTGGTAATTAAACTCGTTTGACTAGAAATGGTGTTTCTCAAAGAATAGGATTCTTGTGCCATTTATACAAACATTTTGATTGACATAGCCCGAAGCATCACACGTGCCAAGTGGTCAAGCCCTTGGCTACGTGTGATCAACGGGATTAACAAATCCAAATTTTGATACATAAAATTAATCCTAACTCTTGATTAACAAGCAATGTTTGCATTATGGCGAGGAGAGTGAATCAACTTAAGTCACGGGGTGCTAATCACCCCATGACCGAGCCTATAACGACTACTCGGTAATTACTAAGTAAAACATGCCTAGTTTTATAAAGGAAATAAAGAACATAACAAGTGACATTAAAAACTTATTTTTATGGAAGATCCTAAGTTAGCCTACCACTTTAATACTTGAGAAATTAACTAACAAGGTTTAGAACAAGGATTTTTAAGAGAAAATAGCTAGAGGAACATGGAAATGAGAAACTTCACAAGAACGAAATTCAACTAGATAGATAGAACAATCTAAGCACAAGCTACAACATTAATAAACGACAAATTAACGGGAGAAGTAAACTTACATGAGAGTTCTAGAGAGAGAAAGCTTAAAAATCCTCCAATGGAGGAGCAAAAATTACACTAGGAAATGAAAGAGTAAAAGATGGGGGAGAAGGAGAGAGAATAGTGCCTATATAGTCTATTCCTTCTCTCTCTACAAAATATCCAAATAAGGCTCTCACAACAACCATAACTTGCCATTAATTAAAAGTAAATAAAGAGCAAAAAATTGGTTCGGAGTGGTTCTGGACCGGTCCAGAATTATTCCGGATCGGTCCAGAATTGTCTGGAAATTTTTGGGCAATTCTGGATCGGTCCAGAATAATTCCGGATAGGTCCGGAATCGTCTGGAAATTGTTGGGCAATTCTGGATCGGTCCAGAATAATTCCGGATAGGTCCAGAATCATCTTGACTTGAATTTGACCTCTTTGATCCCTCCCGTTGAATTGCGTGCTTCCGGACTTCCTCCAAAACACTTAAATGAGTTGTGCGACCCTCGGGGGAGGTGTTCCTTGGTCACTTGAGTACTCGCTCACTCCCGGACTCCACCGGGAGTTTTTGTGAGTGTCAAACACGGCTTCAAAGCCAACGGCGTGACTTGTGACTTTTCGCATTTTCGGGCCTTGGCCGGATCGTCGTTTCGTGGCTCTTGAGGCCCGGTGTTGGCGTGCCATGGGGCACGTGGCCCTCAGTAACTTGGGATGGTTCCCAATGTGTACAAAACACGCTCATTTTCCTTGTTTAACCTGTAACTTACAAAAACACCACTACACGCATATCAACCAAATTAAAGTGCGAATTCGCGTATGTGTGTGGAATAAATGAGCGAGATAAGCCCCGGTTATCTACAATATTGGGGGTTTATCACCTACCTCTTGCCACTTCCAGATAAGCCTCCATACACCGCCATCCACCAGATCTGTTACCCACCAACCCTTACCATCCTCCATCTCACCTCATCACATAGCCATCCCCCATCGTCTAATTCAGGGCATTTTGGTAGATTCGACGAAGGGTTGAACTCGGGTGGTTTGGCCCCTTAAAGCTCTAGATCCGCAAGTGACCGGCCTTGGAGTTTGATTCTCATCCCGGAGATGCAGCTGGTCTGCTACTCAGTGCACTGCGATCTGACTCAATGAGGCGACTCAGTGGATGTTTTCGGATGGAAGAGTTTCTAAGCCCAGATTAGTTGGGGTTTTTTTTTTTTATTTTTATTTGCTTTTGTTTATTAGTTCGTTTTGTTTACATTTGCGCTATTTTTTGTAATGGTTTGAGTTAGGTATCCGTTGGGATTCTTTACTACTAACCATTGATAACATTCATCATCCCGTCCCAAAGGACTCGGGTCTGCTTCGATAGGTGTGTCTGCGAGCCAGTGACCCTTGAAAGCCTTACCATGACGTGCTCACTTCAATTGTTAGTGGCTTTGGTTTCATTCATGTCTATTGATTTGTTCATTGCTGGATGGTGTTTCTTATGAAATGACATGATAGCTTGTTCAAAAAAAAGAAAGGCTAAATTTAGGTAGCACAGTACCTAGCTCGAAGTGGAATCCTAAGTCTTTAAATCTTTTTTCAAAATGGAATTCTCAAAAGATGAGAATTTATTTACAAAATAGAGAATGTTCTAACTAGTCCATTAGTGTGTATCAAATCAATTTCGAATAATCATACTACAATATCAAATCAATTTCGAATAATCTCTTAAAGCATCTTCACTCTTTACCCAAATTTTAACTCAAATTTGAGTAAAAACTTGATTTAATATGACTCATTCCAATCCTTACTCAAATTGTACGGTGGAAATTTAATCTACACCATTGAATGACAAAAGAGTAAATAAAAGTGCAAAAAAAGAGCCTTGAAAAATTGGTTCAAGATTAGGTGATGAGCAAATTTGGTGAAACATTTGAGTAAAACCAAATTCAGTGAAGGATTTGATGAAGAAGTGGAGTGTGATTTTTGATGTTTTTTACCCAAATTTAATTTTGATGAAAGATTTGATGGAGGAGTGGAGATGCTCTTAATGGATAAGAATGAACTTGAACTCAAATCAATTTGCTCATAATTCGGTGTGCATTTGCAGTGACCAAATAAAGGACAGAGGGGGTGTTGCGCAGAGTTTTGCGCGACATCCGAAGTAGTCGTGCCGATGTCGGTCATATGGTCGGAGGTGTTCATTGCATAGAGCTTGTCGATTACATACAGACCTTTAAGTTCATGGTTGGAACATATAAAACTTGAAAAAAAATTTGAAACACATATAACTTGAAACATTGGATGAAAACTATTGAACCGATTTTTTTCATGGCTGTAAGAGTCTAATGACGCAGGATGGAGTGGTTGGAAAGTTTTATGGGGAGAAAGTTTTGATGACAGGCTGTGAGGGTTCTGAGGGATGACGTGGTGGTCTGAGGGGTGATGGTGACATGTGAAGTCATTGCATTTGCATGGACCTGATTTTGATGGGGATTGGATATGGGGGGGTTGGTTGTAAATGCGTGGTATACAATAGTGCGTGCGTGTGGGGATGTGATTTGTGATTTTGACCCAACTCAAAATTCGATAATAATAATAGGAAAATTCTAAAATCAGCCCAATGGGCTAATTATAAGGCTTAAAAAGTGTATTAAAAAGTGTAAAAAATGTACAAAAATATATAAAAGTGTATGAAAAAGTAAAAAAAATATTGGAGCATGTATTTTCTTTAATTTTTTTGATGTCTTTTTGTCAGCCCACACTGAGCTGACAATAGAAAAACCCATAATAATAATAATAGTATTGTTTTGCAGTATATAAACTCCTGTTACACGCCACTACCCGATCACCAGCTTTGGATACTTGAGATATTTTTTTGTGTCAGCCCGGTACACCGACGGGTTTCAAATTTGGGTTCTGTTCACGGCCTACGGGACTGACAATGGTTCTGACAGCCACTGGGCTAACAATAAATAACGGAGAAGGAAACAAAAAAAACAACACACACACAAATTTCAGTGTGTGTTTTTTTGCTTTTCTATATACTTTTATGCCGAGTTGATTTTGGAAATTTTCTTCAAATTTTATTATGGACTTAAGATTTTTTAATGCAAATTTCGTACATGGAATCAAGTAATTATAGTTATTCGATTGAGTTGATTTGTTCGTAAATTTATTCTTAAACCAATTGAAGATACTCCAATATTCTAAAGTTAGTGAACAATTAGGATAATTTGTACAAAAATGATAGGTACACACCCTCTCAACCACTCCCCACCACACCCTCTCTCACATGTATAGTGGGGCTCATCCGGTGGGTCCCAGTGGGCCCTACCACACATGTGAGAGAAGGTGTGGTGGAGAGTGGTTGAAAGGGTGTGTACCTATCATTGTTCTAATTTGTATGGGGACCGCGTGCCCTCGATGCATGATTGGTCGGTTGCAGTAGAATTATAAATATGGTGTTATCTAAGCTCCTTTCCTAACCACATCCTCGGATGGAGAGAAAACTTATTCAGTCCCCATAGGGCATCGATCTTAGATGGCACCACAATGTGTAGTGGAGAAGTGGCTTAGAACATTAAACTACGTTTTTTTTTTCTTGGACAGCTAAACTACAAGCTGTCAAGTCAACTAATGAACGTTAACGATTGAAGCTGTTCGCATTATAGACCACTTTGAGAACCTCAACCAGGTTAAAATTAGATTGATTGAAAATTGTGTGATATGATTTTGATTGCTATTTAGTTTTAGGTCAATGGGTTATATAGTTTGCATTGGTGTCACAACTTTTTAATGATCCAAAATTAATGCTATTTAGTTTTAGGTCAATGGGTTATATAGTTTGCATTGGTGTCACAACTGTTTAATGATCCAAAATTAATAGGTTTCGAGATCATATAAAAGAGTGTCCGATCAAATATGTTTTTGACGTGCTTATTATTATTTGCAGAGCGCTTTGCTCCTATTTCAAATTAGTCATCGCTAGGACATTTATTCTCAGGGATCAATCACGATGCATGTAACTTTGCCCTAACACTCTAATGTATCCAAGCAATTCCGATTATTAACGTGGACGCACAAAAGTCCCACAAATGATTGCAATTGGACAGTCTAGTCCAAAAACACTTAGGGCCTCTTTGTAAAGGGGATAAGAGAGGGGGATAAAGGAGGGATGGGTATAAGCTAACCCGGGCCTACTCTTATTCGGTTTTTGCTTCATATTTTTTGTACCCGGATTGCTTATCCCAACCCCAACCCCTAGGATAAGTTTATGCAGGTGGTATAATGACATCCTTGTCCCTAAAATCTCTCCAAGTTCTTTTTGTACTCTCACTGAAAGGGACAATTAATTAAATTCTCACAGTATTTCTTTATCCACCCACTTTTATCCATCTATTTCAACTAGTAAGCAAACTTCTTAATTTCCCTTTATAATATATCCAACCGACAAATGAGCCGTAAATTAATTTTTCAACAATCACCCAAATGAGCCGTCATGTTATCTTTGCATACAGAAAGTGCTAGTCTAGATGTGTAGTAGGAGTAAAATATTTGTCAATTTTTTGGGTGATCTCTATCCGCACACCACGAGCGAGAGGGGTAGGAGGGACAAAGGGAGAGGAGAAATTTACAAAAAGAAAGAAAGAAAAATATAGAGAGAGCAGAGGAAGTGGCAGAATCAGGATTTGAGTCGAGGGAGGCTGACTTAATAGACATATTTAGCTACGCGTAAACTCATTATATGATACAGTATTTGCTTTGCAATGTAAAGCATTGCCGAGTTAGACTTTTCAAAAAAATATTTTTTTTAAAACATTAGAAAAAAATAAGGAAAGCACAATATGCAATGGAGGGAGTAATCTATCATTTTACTCCAATTTGAGCTTTATTTGGCATTACTAAGAGAATATTTTGGGTGCAAATAGGGTATATTCGACGTGGTACCTCTTGAGCACATCTGAGCCGTCAAAAAATACAATTGATGGTCTGGATGTGTTCCACACTTGGATGTGCTCAAGGGGTACCGCGTGATACCCTATTAGCACCCCAAATTTTTGCCAATGTTTGTTTTTGTTTTATTTTTAATTTTTTTTTAAATATGGTCAAAATTGCACATCTAAAATAATAATGAAAGAGCTGTTAACAAAAAAAAAAAAAAAGAGTATGGATTTGGGTGTCCCCTAATTGGGGTAAGAGAAAAGGGAAAATTTAAAATGGGTAGGCATATGGATATGGCATTAGAAAAAAGGGTAACAATTTTGTAATGCTGGCCACCATAGGCATTCAAAAGAGTAAAAATTAGAGCTTATAATTACTTTTAGTAAAAATTAGAGCTTACTAGCGCAGTGAATCACATAAGGGGGGAAAAGAAAAAAAAAAAAAAAAAGGACACCACCTTCATAATTTGCCTTAGCTCTCGAAATGGCCAGGATCAGACATGGCAATAAAAATTCTCTTTTTGAGCTTTGACCCATTTTTTTCAAGAAGACTACACTAACACCATAATTGAGTATTGTTGAATTTGCCTCACAATCGATAATTATCACCTCGAAAACTAGTATATAAACTTGGACTGTAGTAATTTTGAGTTGGATACTTTTAACGTGGTATAAGAGCTAGGTGTTTAGAGGTTTTCCCCATTTGTTTGTGCCATAATTGCACTTTGTTTGGTTGTGATATGTATGTTCAAGATCCTTTGTTGACATCTCCACGTGCGAGTCAGGGGTCGCACGTGCGGGTGAGTGTTGGAATTTGTCCCACATCGGTTAATTATCACCTCAAAAACTAGTATATAAACTTAGACGGTCTCTCCATTCATTGTCAATTAGTTTTGAATTAGATGCTTTAACAAGTATCGTGTAAGTTGAAAAATTATTTCTCCACAACCTGCAAGAACAGTCAATTTTTCACTGTTCAAATCTTTCAAAAATTTACATGTTGTAGTTTACAATGTTTATTTGTTATAATATAAGAAGTTTAATTTGACAAATATAAGTGAGATATATTTAAATAAAATTTATATTGCATATAAAACAACCTAGTTTAAATTGGAGTATTAAAATGCAGGAGAGTTTTTTTTTTTATTTTTTTGTGAAATTGTGAAAGTGAAAAAAACTAGTCCTATGGAGGAACTACATGGATAAACGTGAAAGTTGTTGCATAATTAGAAGCCAAGAAAGGGGCAAATAAAAGATGGTGACATCAGCAAGGTGGAATAATACAGAGTTGGGGGGAAGTGCGTAGTGTACTTTTTTAGTACTCCTTCCGTCCCAATCTGTTTATTCACTATGGTTATGTATGTTTTTTTAAAACTCTTATAGTTTTCAATCTATTTATATGCAATATGGATCTTATTAGATTCATCTCAATTAGTTCTATTAAACAATTTTTAAAACTTTAAAACACACACTTCAAATAAAAAGTTATAAACGTTTAAAAATGGAATGGATATTCATAGTAAGCAAACAAATTAGGACAGAGGGAGTACTACGAAAAACTTGGGGAACCGATGGGCTGGGTAATGATGGGTAGTTGGGGTGCTCTTAGGGGTCTTATACTAATGATTCGAACCGTTAAAAAAATTTTAAAATATTTATTCGAATGGCGTCGTGAGAAATTAGGTCAAACGGATACTAATAACTAGTTGATCTGATGTACCAATTGTTCATTTAGATTATAGCCGCGAGCACTAATAGGACCCAGCACGCTGTCTGTAACCCATCGGTACCTCTTGCAGATTTATTTTTACTACCACCCCACTTTCTCTACTTTGAGGAGAGTGATTTTTACACAACCGAATTAATATCAACATTTTTTTATCTTAAAAATTTCACTAAAAGACAAAAAAATATATATAAGGAGAGTATGAAAATCAATCAAGTTTTGTTAACGTGTGCCCAATGGACATACAATAAATATGCAAATAAACAAAAAAACACAAACTCCAATACACTTTTAACACTTTTCAATACACTTTCACATATTTCTATACATTTTTCACACATTTCAATACATTTTTTCAATATTAACGTGTTTCTATTAGACACACATTCGCATTTTCCAAATCAATTAGGCTGAGTTCTCCAATGGGTTTTATCAACATTTGATAAAATCAACTCCCTAATTTTATCCATTCGTGAAGACGTGTGATAAAATTTGTAAATTTTTTCATTCAAAAATCTCACAAATCATAGATTTTTATCAAATGTTTTCATGAATAAATAAAATCAAAGGGTTGATTTTATTAAAATCTTGATAAAATCCACCGGAGAAGTCACTGTTACTCATTTGGAATTTCTGCATCGGTACCAATTCTGCTGCTAGGCTCTCTCTCTCAGAGAGATCTAGGGTGGCCCACCCTCTAATCTGGGTTCGCTGTGTGGTCCCCTCGGTTTACGTCATGGCAAGTGGATAATGGGGATAATACGGACAACTATTTGGGATTTCGTTGTTTGACAAAACAATACTACTCTGTCTAAAAATGAATGTCCATTTTTCAGTTGTTATATCTTTTAATTTATAATATTTCTAATAATTATGAACATTTTGAATTGTAAAACTCGTCAAGAACTATAAAAAAAGATTCATATTGAATATTTTTTGAGATTCATATTTAAAGATATAAGCGATTGAAAATGACACGAAATTTAAAAATGGACATCCAATTTAGGACGGAGGGAGTAATATTTGTTGTTTGTTTCACGAAACACAAGAAAATGGTTATTGCACTTTCCACGTTTGTACTCCTCCCTTTAGTGAGGTTTCAACATTTTTTTAAAAGACATACTCCCGCCATCTCAAATTTGTTGTCCATTTACGGGCGTGCGTGCCATTTTTCAATTGCTTATATCTTTCAATCTATAATGTTTTTTACAATTTTGAAAACTTTATTTTATAGAACTCATCGAGAGCTATCAAACAAGATCCATAGTGAACATATATAACATTATACATTTGAAAATATATATAATTTTTTGAGGTGCTGTGAATAGTGCAACTGGACAAGAAATATGGGACGGAGGGAGTAATTATTACACTTTTTTATTTTGTCAATAATCATTACTCTTTTTGCAAATCTATTTATCTCTCGTTCTATTGTAATCGAATAAAAAATTAGTAATCTCTCCGTCCCTTTTTAAGTGTTCAACTTTTCATTGTGGGTGGTCTCTAAATAAGTGTGTGGTTTAAAAAGTTAATGGGTAAAAGTATGTGTAATTATCATTTTGCCCTTTTGAAAATTTAGTGGGTAAAGAGTTAATGAGTAAAAGTGGAGGATAAATTTGGAAAGTAAAAGTAAAAGTTGATGTGAAAAGTGTAAAATGTAGGAAAAAGTAGATGTGAAAGGTGTAATGATGATATTTCTTTAATAAGTTGGATTTACGAAGTAACACATTTAAAAAGGAACAGAAGGAGTAATATCATTAAATTGGTAAGTAATTATATGTCCAGTATAGATTTTGTTTGTTAGATCTCACTTAATTTTATAAGGCAATATTTTTAACATTGTAGGAGTATAAAACATTGTAAATTATAAAATATAATCCTTTGAAAAGTGGTAGTATAGCTTTGCATTTATATGGTTTTTGTTACATAAAAAAAGAAGGGTAAAATTGAAATTTCATCCAATAAAATATATTGATTTTTGTAAACGGACTACCATTTTAGGACAACCCAAAATGAAATACTGTATCAATTTTTTGGAAAAGAGAGTAGTATATAAATTAGGTAATTGGTTTCACGCACACAACTATAGTTTAATTTAATTTAATTTTTTTTTAACTTGACTCAAATGACTATGAGGTGGTTCTAAAAACTGAGGTCTGAGTTTCTCTTTAGCACCCATAACATTTAGCATTTTATTTTTTTGGTTATTAGCCCTCGCAACTTTTAGCCAAAAATGACTTTTAGCTTTTGGGAAACAAAATGATTTTTAACACTTTTAGCACTTTTAGACAAAAATGACTTTTACCAGTGAGTGCAAAAATTGGAAAACTTGGTCTGACTTATTGTGTTTTATGAGACAGATCATTCTTATAATACATCAACTCAAAAAGTCAACTTGAATAAGTTTTTGACTTAAGTCAATTTCTAAAATAGGCTGGACTCAAATTAGCTTAACGCCACTCTTTTAAGCTAAAAACTGGTTACAATCCGGAATTTCAACGTAAATACTTTACCCCGTTCCACTAAGCCCTGTTCCACTTTCGAGGCAGGTCATTCTCCTCACATATATCAATCTAGAAAACTGTGAGAAGCCAAAAAGTCACCTTAGTGGAACACTTTTGACTTTTTTAGTTGATGAATGTGAGGAGAATGACATGTTTCGTAAAGCGTAATAAGTCCACTTGGTGAGAACACGCTAAAAAAATTCAAATGTCAAGTTAAGAAGTTAGTATAAATGTTAAAAAAAATAATTGTGAATTACTTTTGAGCTTTTTTAATTTTACGTTTTTCTAGACGGATAATTTTCCTCACATATATCAACTAAAAAGCCCCAAAATCCAAAGCTTAGTGGAACAGGTTGAACGACGCTTCAGTCAGATTTTGGCTTGATGAATTTTGAGAAAATAACCTATCTTGTAAAGTGCAATAAGTCAATTTTGAGTTTAAGCCAGGAATTGGAACAACCCCATCCGAAACATGTGAAATGTGATACTTTTGTTTCGTCAAATTATGCTTTCACCCCTGTTTTCAACCAAAAGGAAGCCTTCGCCCCGGGTTTGATGTAATTAGGCATTCTGTAGTGTGGTGTTGCACTACAGGGTTGTAGTACAACGTCTGAGCCGTTGGTCGCTTAATTAATGGCTCATATTTTATCTCAGTACTTGTACGATCTGAGCCGTCCATTGCCAAGATGAATCTGAGCCATTGATTACTGGGATCAATAACTCAGATATGACACCGCACTACAGGATCTCCGGACTCAGGTTTGATGGTCGTGTAATTATTCCATGATTTGGGTCACTATCACATAATATCACAATGTTCTTTTCCACCACACATTCGTATGGGGTTCGTACATATGGGCCATGGACTTTCAATGTAAAAGAGCTTTGGGTTTTTGGTTCTGCTTGGACATCCACGTCTATAGCCGCTTTTATTGATTTCCGTTTCACACATTTTTCATGCACGTCACCTATAATAATTATTTTTCAGCCTGTTTTGCGAAAATTTTAAAGTACAAAAAATAAAAGATTACTCGCAAATGGTGGCTAGCTTATGCGGTAGAGCTCTTGGATGTCCCACACCTCATCCCAGAATCGAGTCATATTCTCCTTATATAATAGATTAGAAATGACGAATGACAAAATAATAATAATAAAAAATAAATAAATAAATTTTACTCGCGGAATTACTGTAGGCGTAGCCCTTCAAATTTTAATAAACATTGTTGTGGGGAAGGTCCGGCCACGGGTGGGGTTCCCTACAAACTAGAGACGGAAAGTTGGGCCAACGTAGCCAGGTCTTTTGAAGGTGGGCCAAGTCTGCCGACTTCTAAACCACTACCACAATTCTTTGTTTTTTTTTTTTTTTTTAAAATAAAAAATTATTTGGTAATATAATGTGTCAGCTTATGCACATCTCAAACTAATTTATGAAACTCCGTAGCTTTTTCCACACATAAACTGAGGCGGCCTTATAAGTTGGTGATAAGAAAAATCGAATCTAAAAACTTACGAGGGAGCAAATCATTAAGAGTTAATTAAGATCCAAGACCAATCCCTTATACACTACTTATAATTTTTTTTAATGTTAATATTCCTAATGTTTTTTGTTAATATTCCTAATGACATATAGTATTAATAACTAGCCATCTACTAGTTTTTTGTTCTAAAAAATAACTTTACGGATCAAATTCAAGTAGGTGCCGTTCCACTAAAGGAATTTTTGAATTTTGTGGGCTTTTTTTATTTTATATTTTTTTAAAAACAAATTATTCTTTTCACGTATATCAACTGGAAATTCAACTTTTGGATCAAATCCAACAACTTGTGTAAGTGTAATTTATTCTTTTCACATATATCAACATGGAATCGAGTCTTATTTACCATCTTTTTTACTTCTCTTTTCGTTTCTTCAAAATTGAGAAGTCATTTTGACAAAACAACTTCTGCGTTGAGGCAGCAAATGTGAAAAAGAGAATTGGAAAAATTGAAAAGGCGTTTGCCAAACAACCTCTTATTTTAAGACAAATTATTCTCTTATATATACATCAAATTTTTTTTTGAACTGCTCTTATATTCATCAATAGAAAAGCAACTTTTGGATCAAATCCCCCAACTTGTGTAAGTGTAAATTATCAATAGAAAAGCAACTTTTCGTTTGGTTTTAGCAACCCAGTTGCTAAAATCAACCCTGATTTTAGCAAATGAGTTCACCAGATGTTAAAATCATGGTTGATTTTAGGCTAAAATCAACTATGAACTATGATTGTAGCACTTGGCGAACTCATTTACTAAAATCAAGGTTGATTTTAGCAACTAAGTTGCGTAGTAGGAGACAGGAGTACTAGCATCTGAGCTAAAAATCACTCATACAGAAGTTGTCCTTTTTACCTTTGTTGGGTGTAATTTCATATGTAGGGTCCCACAAAATGACATGCTTTTTTTTGGGTAAAAAAAGTATATGCTTTGCGTTACTTGGGCGGCTCAAGACATTCTCTACGGCCAATTTTTAGTGGACCCTTGCATCCAATGATTCTCATCTAAAATAGTACTGTAGTACTCTACTAAAAGATATTTATAACCTCCGTTTTAATATAATGTTAGCAATGTGTTTATGGGTACAACATACACTGATACACACCCCTTAAATACGCACCACCGCATCCCAACCGTCCGTCTTAGAAATTAATGGCCATGTTCGGATTGGGCTTTAGAAACCCAGCCTCTAACTTTTTCCCCGTGGGGCCTTCTGGCTCACAAGCCATTTTCTCTCTCCTCCCCATTTTGAGAGACACTATCCTAGTGCACAATTTGTGCACAAATGGATCGGTGAGATCTACTTCGGAGTCTAATACAAATGATCCAAGCTGTTCAGCAACTTTAAAATAATTTTTTGAGTTGTCTCGAAAAAAAGTTAGCTCAATCAAATTTTTATAAGTACTTGATCCAATTAGTTAACTTTTATTTAAAATTTCTTTAGAATTCAAGATTAATTTTGAATGAAAATTGAAAGATTGAATCAAATATTTAAAGTTTTTAGATTGAGCTGATTTTCTCGGAGGCCAATCGAAAAATTATTTTAAAGTCGATGGACGGCTTGGATCATTTGTATGAGAGAGAAATAATCTCTCTTTTCACCTATTTACCAAGTGATGTTTTAATCAAATGAGATTCTCATATTTGCAGAAAAAAAAAATCACACAGATTCTCAAATTATAAAAAAGAGTTTCAAATAATACTCCTTCTATCCCAAAAAGTTAGATATTTTCGGTATTCCGACCCAGTGAAAAAATTGTTTATAAATTTTTAATAAGCGATACAGGTTTCAAGTAGTTTTATTTAATAAAAAAATTTAAAATTTACGTAAATATTTTAAATCAAAAGATATAGATAATAAAAAAATTACACACAATCTCGAAAGTGTCTAACATTACAAAGATGATATGTGTACATCACACTCACGTACCTTAGATGCACACCAACGCGTATCAAAGAAGAAAAATGAGAAGGTTCATAAAGAAGAGTAAGGTGACCCTCGATCACCCGATAAGTTGCAGATTGTGATCTAAGCCGTACTTCATATTTCCCACGTTTTAAAAAAGTAAAATGCTAGTAATAAATATAGTACTAGTATTTTTACCATGTGATAAGACTTGAGATAATTCGAGAAAATACTGTTCTCCATCTAAAAGGGAATGGAAGGTCAATTCCGGGTACACAATAATGATCGGAACTGTTCACACTTGACATTGTAAATTTCGCTGATAATTGTGACCAAATAAAATATCATGTTAATTGGATGCTGATAAATATATGATCGGCACACATTTATATTGAAAAATAATCACACAAATGGGTTCGAATCTAGTGCGCACAATATATTTTTTTAATTGCAAATGTGTGCCGATCAGGTATTGATAGGTATTCAATTAACATTATTTTTGTTAGGGCTGCTCAACAAAACCAGTGAACCGTGAATCCGGTCCGGACTGAATCGATTCGCACGTTTTGGATTTTAACCGTGGATTAATGGTCTGGACACGGATTCAAAAAATAAAAAACCGTGACTCGCGGTCCGGACACGGATTTTGATTTTGAAACCGTGAATTAACCGATCCGGACCGTGAGATTTTTATTATATATAATTTAATATATATATATATATATATATATGTAGTTTTTTGTTTTGGACTTTGATGTAGCTACTGAAGTATTTGTATTCTACTCAACTAAGCTGCCTTTGTTTGTGAACTAGAACTATCTACGTACTAGGATAAGTTTGTAGTCTTGATTGGCTTCTATTTCTGCTAGTGCCTTTGTTTGTGAATTGGTACTATCTACATACTAGTGTAAGTTTGTAGTCCTGATTGGTTTCTATTTCTGCTAGTGCATCTGCTACTTGATTTTCTTTATGTAGGGTACGAATAGGGGCAAAATTTGAAATTGAGTTGATGATTTTTTTATTTATTTAGAATAAGTTGAGAATCCGTGGACAAATCCGGAACTGATCAGTGACTCGTGGATCGGATTGGAACCGAACTGTGAGACTTTTGCATCGAACACGGATTTTATTTTCAAAAAACCGTGACTCGCGAATTAGGATTGGATTCATGCCAATCCGGACCGTGAGCACCCCTAATTTTTGTTATGGTCAAAGTTCTCGACGAGATCTATAACATGAATGGTTCTGATCATTGATGTGGCCCCGATATGGATCCATAAAATCGGAAACTGGACAGGACCGGAGACAACTCCACTAGAGAGGAGCCGACTCCAAAGGGTATAAGGTTGAGAATTTATTTTGACCCTTTGTTTTTTTTTTTTGATTGAAAAATACATTCTTTTTCGTATTTCTTTATGTGAGATTTAAAAATTATTTTTCTTTATGTGAAACTTTAAAATCTATTTTTCTGTTTGTGAAAGCATTTACTAGATAAAAAAGGAGAACGTTAAAATTGTTTCCCGATTACGATATCTATCTAACGGCGCCGTGCACCACCACCCCAAACTCTGCACTGGAGCACTACGCAATGCACACTCATTACAAGTTTACAACTCCCATCCTAACAATGGCGGAATCCGGATTTGAATTGGGAGGTGGTATAAAAAATAATCAAGGTACTGACATACTATCACCTTTCCCTAAAAAATGTTTGATCTGTTAAACTGAGAAAACGTAAAGGATATGTTTTTATTTGAACAAATTCATACTCTCTTTTTTTCCCCCAAAAATTAAAGGAACTCGTCGATATTAGTATCTTATAGGAAAAAACTCCAAGGGTTCGGCTAAGTGGTTATGAGAAAACAATGAGTGCTCCTCCATGAGGTCATATGTTCCATTTCCACGAAGGCCAAACATTCCAAACCTTGGGACCACTGGAGGTATGTCGGTTGTTAACTTAAGGGCCCCAAAATTAGTAGAAGTGCGCGGAAACTGACTTGGACATCGTTAAAGAAATAAATGTAAAAATCGTTAACAATATATGTTCATATATTTACCAATGTAAAATGTAATTAAGTTGATTTCTTTACAAATCATGAGGACTACGAGCTAAATAGCATGGATCATTATTGTGAATTCATGATGAGGCCCATCGATAGAGTTTCAAAGGATATGGAGAGACAAGGGTATGAAGGGGAGCTGATCGGACGATCCCCACTTATATTTTTATGCAGAGACGAGGGTACGGGAGTATGGAGAGACGAGACTACGAATAACTAGTAAGGGAGTTCAACATACTCCTAAATTATTCTAGGTATCACTTTTCACCTATGATCCATTTATTTTTATTTTTATTATTTCATTCTTAGGATTTATAATGCTCAATAGAATATGGGGCATGGAGTGGTTAACCAATTATACAAGTTATTGAAGCCACCAAATATGATTCAAAAAACTTCAATGGGATCATCCACCTTTTAAATTTTTATATGGTCTTAATTAATTTGTAACCACCCTAATATTAATTGGAATAGTATTCCATTTCAAAAAGCTATACAAAAGAAGCCAAACCACTACTATCTAGAAACAGAGAATCTATATATGACCAAAATAGTGAGGCCTCTCTTTTTCCAATTTCATTTTTCAAGGGGATGGGAGAGGCCTGAGGAAGAATGCATGCACTAATACCTAACAGTACCATTTCTAATGGTGAAGAAATCGGGAAAGCTAAGTACCCGGAAAAAAATACACCGAAAATACCCAACCCACACACACTGCACATCCAGTGTGTGTGGAGCCCACACACTTTGTGTGGGTTGGGTATTTTCGGTGTATCTTTTCCGGGTACGTATCATTACTGTGAAGAAATTGATAGATCAATATAGAGGTCTAGTACAGTACTAGAAAAGAATTCCATAAAATCACCTAGAAAATACATCAAACGGGTGAAATCCATCTGGTATACTTGGATGCATTACAAAAGCTATACTCCTACAAAAGAAGCCAAACCACTACTATTTAGAAACAGAGAATTTATATATGCCCAAAATAGTGAGGCCTCTCTTTTTCAATTTCATTTTTCAAGGGGATGGGAGATGTTTGAGGAAGAATGCATGCACTAATACCTAACAGTACCATTTCTAATGGTGAAGAAATTGATAGATCAATATAGAGGTCTGGTACAGTACTAAAAAGAATTTCATAAAATCACCCAGAAAATGCATCCAACGGGTGAAATCCACCCGGTGCATTAACAGTGTACTGGATGGATTTCACCCGTTGGATGCATTTTGTAAGTGATTTTATGGGATTCTTTTCTGGTACCAAACACTTTCCCATCAATATATGAAGAGACAATCATGGGCCAAACTAATGACCAAATACTGTCTTCTTATCAATTTCAATGGTTCGTTGTAGTGTCTTTTTCTACTCAATGATTTGATTAAGGCTTGTTGAAACGTAGACCCACGCAAATAATTAGAATATCAAACATCTATATTATCAGAATACTTTAATTTTACAATTCGTAAAATTTTAAATTCTATTAGTACACAGATATGCTCAGATCACGTGACTAGAACTGTTCGATTGATTTGTTTTACCACTTGAATTTCTATTCAATTACAAGACCATCCCGAGTGCATAACTAACTAGCTTCTGAATGTTTGGTTTCCAGTTCTAAAAATTTATCATCCAAAGTGTACACTACTTCGTCATCCTTTTTTTTTTTTTTTTTTCTTTTGATGATTTTTTAATCAAATTATTTATTTATTTTTACTTTTTGGATGTCTATTGTGTATCTCTATTTAAAAAATACTAAAATATTTTTAAAATTAATTGAAGACGAAAAATTAGGCAACCCAGAAACTATTATCTCCAAAACTACCGACCAAAATAGTCTCGTAAGAGTAGATTTCTAAAGAATCCTTCTACCTGCACCGACAGAAATGTACAGACCACGTACCGACGGCGTCGCCGACGCTGTTGTGGGTCCCAAACGGTCGATCCGAGCCGTTCATTGAATGAAATGGGGTAATTTTGGATTGAGCTCATACAGCCGTCCGATTGCCTTGATTCCCGCGGTGGCCCACTCGGAATTCGATTTTGAGAACGATGAACGGCTCGGATCGACCGGTTGGGACCCACAACGGCGTTGGCGACGCCGTCGGTACGTGGTCTGTACATTTTCGTCGGTGCGGAAGGAATTATCGATTTCTAAAGTAGAAATGTTGCCGTATTAAATCGAGGCACATGAAAGAAAAAAAAAAAAGATTTAGCTTTGGGGTGAGAGAGGCTCGAACTCTCGACCTCAGGATTACTCAGAAAGCTATGAGACCTACGCGCTAGCCAACTGCGCCACCACCCCTTGCTGGCTACTTTACAGAATATGTCCTAATTATAGATATATTTGATGTACAAGGGAAATGCTGTCTATGTGTGCAAGACTTTTACTCTTTTATTTTCTCTATCCAACAAATCATTTTTTTTTTTTATCTCTATTCAACAAATCATTTTTTATAAGACATGGCAATGTCTTTCTATGGGAATGCGGATTTTTTTATTAGCGTCACTCATCGAGACATTGAGACTTCTTACTATTATTTTGTCATTACTGCTACAGTTTAGCCACAAATGTATGTCCATTCCATTATTATTAAGGTAAGAGGGACCATAATTAATTGTTGGCCTGTTGTTGGTCGGTCGATATCTCAATAGAAACCACTACTGTTCTGTCAAGTTTTCAATTATTTATATCTTTTAATATGAATCTCTAAAAATATGTGATATGAATTAATTTTTTTTTATAGTTCTCGATTGTTTTTATTTTAGAAAGTTTTTAAAATTATGAAAAATATTATAAATTGAAAGATACAAACAATTGAAAAAAGACATGATTATCGAATATGGATAAAAAAATTCGGACAGAGGAAGGAAGTATCATTTTCCTCTAATAAGCATTCGGAATGGCCAAATTCGTAAAAGGAATGAATCATGGGCTTCAAGCACCCTCAGGAACAAGAAAGGAAGTACAATGGTATAGGAATAAGAGCATCCTCATCAGGATCTCTATTTCACCCTTTTAGACAAAGTAGCAAGGAATAACACCAAGAGCCCCAAAATCTGCTCTGCACCCGGCTCGCTAAATTGACCCAAAGTTGTACATAAGAAACGGTAACTCAACAAAGGAAACTATCAATTGTTCACTCACTTCTCCTTATTCTATCTCTTCTCTTCTCCCGCGCTTGTTGGAATTTGGTTTGGAACCAAACAAAAGTCTCTCCTTCACCTCTCTCTTCCATCGCTTGCAGCAACATCTCATAATTTTAGCACTTTGGTCTTTTTGTGTGTATGTGTGTGTGTGTTGTTCCAATCTGCACATTTTGGAGTTTGATGATGAATTCCCTCTCTTATTTATGATAATAGACCTAATCATTTTATTCATTGTGAAATTGGTTTTGAGATATCTATGTAGGTGTGGTGTGTGAGTTTGTGATTCAATGATTTATGCATTATCAGTGTGTAAATTTGTGGTTTAGTGATTGTTATAGGGTGTCAATGACATTTCTCATAAAAAGGGTCATTGATTTCTTCAATTGTTAGGTCAAGAATCTGCATTTGTCTACTATGAATGTTTCATTGCAAATGTATGGTTAAGTAAGTGAAGTTTGAATGATGCATATATACAAAGTGTTTCTTAAACGGTGTCAATACATAAGGTTTCTAATAAAAGGGCCACTAAAACTAACTGATCTCTCAAAGAGATATCAAGACCTTACCTCATTTAGATGGCAGGCTCTAAATGGGGCCGAAGTCGTAATATCTTTCAGGTTTGAGAGCTGCACCTTGCCTAATGTGAAGGGATAATGAGTTTTGTTTTAAGGTCATATTACTGATCTTAGTACTTTAGGTCACTAACATTGGTGTATTAAGGTCATTTTGGGAGTTGCTCATCTCATATATTACAAAACTGAGGGGAGGTATCTGTTGTTGTCAGAAACCTCAAGGGAGGTAAGTGAAATTTACCCAATTTTTTTTTGTTTGTTTTAAAGTAGTAAAATACAAGAATAAAAATATTTAAAAAGAAAGAATAGTTTAATACAGTAAAGTTTGTTTTAAAGTAGTAAAATACAAGAATAAAAATATTTAAAAAGAAAGAATAATTTAATACAGTAAAGTCCCCCCCCATCCCTCCCAAATTGTTATCCACACCCTTTTTTTGTCTGTTAGTGAAATTTTTACACATGAAAATTTCACTAGAAGACAAAAAAGGGGTGTGGATAACAATTTAGGGGGTGTGGAAATCACTCCCCAAGTTAGAATAGAGATCTTGATTCAGTGAGCTTTTGACAAAGTGATTAGTAAGTATGAAAATTATTTTTGAGGTTAAATTTGGTTCAACATTTGTTGTGTCTGATAAGGATGCTCTAAGACCGAACTGTACTATTACTTAGTTACCACATTAACTTAGGCTTGCAGTGTTGTTTTTTTTCTATGAACTGGGGCTCTGGGCACAAGGGGTTGCATGTGCACGTCGAACTTTAACAAAAAGAAAAAAATATTTGTGGCAATTGAAGGGGCCAGAGGTAATTGTGTGACAGTTAAAAAGGACAAATTGGAAATTTAAAATTGTAAATCAGCCTCTAAAACTAATTTATACCAAAGTACTACACCCCTTTCTAGATTTAGAATAGATTGATAAGTCCCTAAATAACTACTATGTACAATTTACTAGTACTGTTACCACTTACAGGGATAAGACCAAACTGTACTGTTACTTGGCATAGTTACCACATTAATAACTTGTAGTTTTGTTTCTTTCTATGAATTGATAAGTCCCTAACTACTACTAGTACTACTGTTATCACTTTCCTCCAAAATTGAATTTATGAAAATTGTCGTGTGCATTGTGTGGCTGTGAGTAGATATTGTATGTACATTGCTAGGGATGGCAACAAATCGGGGTCGAATTATTGTATTTTTCGTCTCCGCCTTGTTCCTTATCGTACGAAAGTAGAGCGGGGAAAGAGCAGAGGTGTCATGGTCGGAGAATAATTGGATTTCCGTTCACTATTGTAATTTTCACTAATATTGTATTGTTATCTTTGGACAGTTGACAAGAAACTTACAAAATTGATGTGCGATGAAAGTTACTCCCTCCGTTCCTATTTGTTTGTCCACTACGAAAAGTCGTGCCACTTTTCAAATGAAAAAATACAGTCTTTTTGTGTATTATTTTTCAAATTTTTTTACACCGAATTAAAGTACTCATCGTGTACTTTAATTCGGTGCGAAAAAATTTGAAAAATGATACACGGAAACACTTAATTTTTTTATTTGAAAAAAGGCAAGAGAGAGAGTGTGAGACAAACAAATAGGAACGGAGGGAGTAAAAAATAGTGATTTATTAACCGACATTTTATACTAGACTTTAATTAAACAAATGAAATTCATATAAATATGTAACCACAAAAATATTAGTTATTTTGTACAACCAAAGGTGAGTCGGATTGGTCAGATCGAAATAGGGCAAGGGACAGTTCAAAAAAAAAAAAAAAAAAGGGCAAGGGAAGCAAATCTCACCCCACTTATTTCCATATCGGACCGGAAAATACCTGCTCAGATCGAAACGAACTAGTCGGAGGCGGGGACGGGCAGCTTAAATGGCCGTCCCTATACATTAATTTCCCCCCAAGAAATTATGTACTGCAAGGTCAATATAATGCCAAAAATGGTCTGACTATTTGGTTTGTGGATAGAATTTTCCCAAGTTTAGTTCCTGTCACCACAGCTTTAATGATTTGCAATGATAAGTTATGAATGCATTCGTCAAATATATCACACATCACACGTACGCAGGTCTATTTATTAGCGTCAGTCATGGAGAAATTGAGACTTTTCAAGTATATTTGGTCATTAGTCACATTAGTCACAAATGTATGTAAAACCACCATTATCAATGTGACCGGGATCGACTTGAATCGGTGGCGTGTTGTTGTTGTTGTTCGCGTTGTTATTCCTATAGTATACCGTCATTTCTTTCTCATCCGAAAGGACCAGATTTGCGAAAGGCATGAATTATGGGCTTCAAGCATCCTCGAGAACAAGAAGTGAAAACAAAAATAAGGAAATACAATGATAGGAATAAGACCAAATTAAACTTAGTTGTTGTGTTGCTTCTTTCTATGAATTGATTAGAGTCCCTACCTACTATTATCACTTTCCGCCAAAATTGCATTTATGAAAATGGTCGAGTGCATTGTGTGGCTGTGAGTAGATTGCATATATAGGCGAGATGGCAAGGAACCGGAGTGCTGGTGTGCAGCCTTGGTATGTGCATCTGAGCCGATGATCTCGGCAATCAACGGCTCGGATTTCATCTTAGCAATGGGCGGTTCGGATCTGCAAAGAACCAAGATGAAATCAGGAACGTTGAATTAAAACACATCCGACAACTCGAATGTCGCACGCTAGGACTGCACACGCAGGAGTGACTTCTAGGATCCCCGTTTCCGGGATGGCAATGGATGGCTTGGGGAGGGATTTACAGTTGGCATGTTTTTTTTATCGGGGTGGATCCACCGTTATAATTTTCACTTACATTGTTCTCTTTAGACTGTTGACAAGAAAACAAAAAATTGATGAGTGACGAGAGGTAAAAATAGAGATTTAATATCTGACGTTTAATTTGTATTATATTTAAGTTTAAAAGGAAACTTATAAAAACATGTAAACAAAAAAATATCAATCGCTATATGTAATCAAAGGTGAGTCGGATACAAATAGGAGAAGCAAATATCACCCCACTTATTTCCATATCAAATCAAGAATACCTGCTCAAATCAAAATGGACGCGGGGAAGGACGGAGGAAATTGTCCTCCCTTACTTTTTATTTCCCCCAATAAGATTTTGTTTTTCCTAAATTTTTGGTAATCATTTGTTTTGGTATTTTGGTAATCATCTGCCTCGATGAGAGGAGTTTAAAAATTAAATTTTTTTGACCAATAGTAAAAAAAAGTTCAATAAAGACAAAAAAAAACAAAAACAAAAACAAACAACTAGGATTTTTTTAGCATTTTTTTGGTCTACAGTATCAGCTTATATAAACCTTTTTCAACTTTCAGTCCACATTTTCATATTTTTTTGATTCCCTTCATCGAGATAAATGATTAAATCCTAAAAATTACGACGCAAAAAGCCAAACAAAAAATTACAAAAATGTAAAAAAATCCAAAAGTTTAGGGAATAAATCACTATTGCAAGGCCAATATAATGCAAGGATTGGTTGCATTCACATATGGAATGGGGGCCTGCTGTGCACCAGCCGCATGGCACCGTGCCATGCGGCCATCCGAGCCGTCCATTGCGAAAATGAACGGCTCGAATTTAATCCGAGCTCAATGCAATCCGAGCCATTCATTATTGGATTAAATCCGAGCCGTGCATTTTCGCAATGGACGGTCGGATGGCTGCATGGCACGGTGCCATGCGGCTGTGCACAGCAGGGCCCCCGCCTCCATTCACATATATAGTTTGGTCAACTTTTTTTTCTCGGCAAACAGAAAAGTTTTATTAAGCTTGAAAGGTACGTACATCAAGAAAAGAAGGACAAGGTTTGCATTGCCACGTTCAGAACCTCGCGTGTCAGCTGAGGTTTGCATTGTTGTTTCGTCTTTCAAATGGAGGCTTTGGGGATGGCGGTTGATGGAGGGTTTCCTCTCTCGCTGGGTGCTGCGGCCTGCGGGTGTAAAGGCCTAGGTGGATTTCGAATCCTTGGGTTTGGAGGCCGGGTAGTGATCATGAGGCCGTGAGGTTTTTGGATCTCCATATGGACTTATTTTTTATCTTGGATTTGGATTACTCATATCTTAGGGGCTGGGTGTTTTCATCTGATACTCCACGTGTACTCGGACCTCGATGTTCGTTTTGTGAAGAGAGCATTATGCTCGTGTTAGGGTGTAGGCATTAGCTTCCTATAATGCTTCATTGTATTTTCCTTTTCCTTGTATTTGCTTGGAGATCCTTGTAAGTGCCGGATGGCATTTTGATGAATATAATATAACAATGAGTTTCGGATCAAAAAAAAGAAAAGAAAAGAAAAGAAAAGAAGGATAAGGAACGCATTGTATCAAAGACAATCATCCCAACAAGGTTGGTATTCTAATTCTTGACTTAAGTTTAAATTAGCTTTTAAGTCGATGTATTTTGAGAGAATGACCTGTCTTGTAAAACATAATAAGTCCCGCCAAAAAGTGTCCAGCAAAGCATTGGATAGTTCCAAACCTAAATTACATCAGTGAGTGGAACGCAAAATTTTACTTGATTTTCCTAATGCCCTCAAGACACCTCACGAAATCCTCTATAGGGTAATATTCTTAGATGTCATATTTCCCTTTGACCCAGAAGGTCATAATAGTTTTTGCCAACTCTATCCCCTCTCTTCTGCCTCAATTGAAGAATTGTTGTGGAAAATAACCTCATTTCGAGCTATAACCAAATTGACCATATAACAGCATAGAGCAGTGGCAGACGCAGAATTCCTATCGCGGGGGGCCAATTCATATATACTCGTATTCATAAATTAACAAAAATCTAAAATATACTAGAAAATTTGGGATAATTAGAGAGTATGGGGAGACCTGGGCCCCCACTTGCACCCCTTATATCCGCCCATGCATAGATGCATATGCCTCCCAGCATAACTTTTCCAGATTTTTTAAGTTGCTAGAGAACCACCATGCATGTCATCAAGGTCACCCAATGATCCAGGACAAGTAGGCCCGGCCCTGAGATTTTTGGGACCCTAAAGAACATAAAGAAATGTCACGCATAGCAGTCGTTCTATGCATGGAATAGAATGCACTACCTTCAGGTCGTGCGTTCCAGTATTTACAGTGTTTTTTTTTCTCACATTTTCAACATATGATAATATATAGCCTGCGGCTAAATCCACAAATACTTAATTAAATTTTTTTGCTAACCACCGCCTATTGAGTGTTGTATAAGATTATACAAATATTGCCAAACAAGTTTGGATATCAATATACATAACACGAATACTAATATATTTTTTTCGGATATCCATCCACATTTTACACGTTGTCCGCCACCCTTGAGGCTTGTATTTAGCATTTTCCTTAATCAATTTTTAATTTGTAACTACTTTTTCAGCCACATACCCTATAGTCTAATCACAAAACAAAGTTTTCGACCCTTTTCTGTAATTTTCTCTTGACAAGTACTTTTGCAACTGTGTTGTCGGCATCTTCCATCCCTACCTTATGAATGTACAACCAACTCAGAGAATAAAATTCAATGTCTGTATATGTATATTTTCAATGCAGTGCTGATGCACGAGTACATGCATGCATTGTTCCTCATCCTAATCCTCAACTGGAACTCTCTGAGTAGTGGGCCCACCTTGCATGTCTTTGGTTTTGATACTATTTGATTAAAAGAAAACAAAAGTACTCAAATTAAAACAATTAATTGAGCTGCCGTTAAGGTTTAAAAAGTATATTAAAATATGTAAAAAAATGTATAACAAGTGTAAAAAAATATACTTTTGAGTGTGCGTTTTTTCCCATTTTCTTAAGGGTCATGGTGAAGGGTGTCATAGTGCACCCGTTAAGGGTATGAAAAATACACTTTAGTGGCTTCCACTTGTACAAAAAAGTATACTTTAAAAGTACATTTGTACATTAAAGTACACTTAAAGATGTACTTTAAAGTATAACTGTACTTTTATGCACCCGTTAGCATTTCCCTTTTCTTAAATGAAGGACCCAGAAAAATGTTGAAGCACAAAAAATCCCTCCAATTTGGTGAGTGTGGGGGCCAAAAATCTGAGAGATTCCCTCTTGCTTTGGAGATTTACCTACTAGAGCTCAAGTCATTTTAAGTTCGTGTATAGTTTTCCAAAAGATTTTAGCAATTCTGTTGTTAAAATCACTATGATTTTAGCAAATGAGTTCAGCAGGTGCTAAAATCATTATATTTCAAATAAAAAAATTAAGTGTTTCCGTATATTTTTTTTTGAATTTTTTACACTGAATTAAAGTACACGAGGAGTACTTTAATTTGGTGCAAAAAAAATCGAAAAATGATACACGAAACCACTTCATTTTTTTTATTTCAAAACCATGATTTTAGCAACTGGGTTGCTAAAATCTTTTAGAATCTTTTTACTATGGTAAAAAAAGTGGATGTTGTTTCCCTTAAATGGAGTAGTATTTTTATGATGTATGTGAAAGAAATGATTTACGGAAAAATACCAAAAATGTTATAAAAAATAACGAAAATATAAAAAATATTAGTATAAAAAATACCGAAGTACTATTAAAGTGCCACCGTTTCTCTTATGGGATTTTTTTTGGTTGAAATTAGATTCTTTCAATGTTTCACTAATTTCTTCTACGATTTGAGTACTTCGAAGTTTGATTAAGCCACCGCTTTAGGGCCCAAATTTTAAATAATTTTTTAGGCCTCCAATTTTATAGGTTTATATATTAGTTATGCTTCCAAATGACTTATTTATGAAACTTTTTGTTTTCCTTAGTATTTTTACATGTGCTATATTGAGAGTTGAGGGCCCAATTTACAAAAATTCGTTTTAGGCCCCTTATATCTCAAAGCCGGCCCTGTTCACGAAAGGGGAGTAATGGTATTCTATTGGGGTAGACCATAGATGATGAACTGGTGGCTATATGGCCTATATATGAGATGGGATGGTCCCAAAATGCATTTAAAACGAGTCAAATGTGAAATGAATCAATTTCTTTTTTCAATTTTTTGGTGGGAGTTCATGCATTGAGTCAATATTTGAAGAGATTGAAAGGATATGTACATCAAAACAAATTAAAGATAGGGACCCCCTCTATAGCATGCCCTCCATTATTTGGGGGTTGCCTAGCTAGTTTTGTCCTAATTTTGACTAGTCTCTCAAAAAATCTTGGTAGGGTTGCTTAAATCATACTCACTCACCCACAATATTTATGTGAACAAATGATTGGCACCTAGATATACATATTCTGGAAGACACAGAAAATTCATTAATCAAACCCAAGCATTAATACAACCTAAAACTAAGTAAAAAAAAAAATGAAAAGAAAATACAAGAAATAAATAATCGCCGGAGCCGTCGGGAAGTTGTCACCCCATCACCGCCGCTTGACGCCGATGTCGAAGTCTGGATCTGGAATCCCCATATCCGCTTCCCTCTTGTCCAAAAATTGGGTTTTGGCCACACAATGGAAGATGAGAGAAGATCTGCTGCCATAGGAGTTGCTGAAAACCAAGTGGGATGCAACAAATGAGAGGAGGAAGAGGAAACCCTGGGAGGGACCTCTCGGCCTCTCTCTCACTCTCTCTGTGGAGTCTTCTCTCTCCCCTTTTTCAAAGTTATACATATACATACACGTGTATTTCTATACATATATACAATTTTAGTGTCACTTTATTAGTCCCAGTGACACACGCTAATATTATGGGTGCAAACGAGCCGAGCTGAACCGAGTTTTGGAGTATTCAAGCTCGGCTCGTTAACTAAATGAGTTTAAAATTTGAGTTCGAGCTCGCTCGTTTAACGAGCCGAGCCCGGTTCAAATACTCAGCGAGCCCATATAAATAAGTCGAGCTTACACAAACAATCAAGCAGAGCTTTTTCGAGTTGAGCCGAACACTCAAATTAAATTGGGCTCGATTGTTAATTGCGGAGGGATCGAGTGATCCAACAAACATATCTTGGGAGTCGAACTGGAATTACTGTAGCTAGTACTGCTTTTGCTTAATAAAAGGACAGAACGGGACAACTAGCTCAGCAACCCCTTCAGACATAACTATAGGAGTTTCTTGCCCGTCGCGAAATGTTGGGTTGGGAGGTGGTCCATGAATCGAAAGGAACAACTTGCTATTACAGCTCAACTAAATAATCAAATGCGGGCTCAACAACAATTTCCTGCCATACGACATTTGGTTTTTGATAACAAATTTGCCAAGACGTACGATAAAGGAGCACTTAAGCACACTCACAAGTAGAGTGGGTTCGCGTGCGGTTATAAAATTTTCGTTTCGATAATAATTTAATGAGAAATGCTAGAAATACAATCATTCGGACGCAATACCGAACACAGCCCATCACATCCATGTGGGTGATTCATGCCCAATTCACACAACAAAGTAGTTGAAAATGCCAAGTTGGCAACTTAGAGATCTACCATGATCTCCCTTAACGATTCACAAAATCGTTACTTTCGCAGGACTTTGGTGTACACTTCATCTTACTCCCTCCGGTCCGGATTCCAATGCAAATTTGTAACTGTTCATATCTTTCAATCTATAACGTATTTTATGTTCAACATTGATATTATTTGATAGATATCAATTAGTTATATTGCATTGAAATCCGAAAATAACAAACAATTTGGAACAGAGTGAGTATACAAAAAGTCAAATTGATCAAACACCAACATGATCTACATGAATAAAACATAGTAATTGTGATAAAACAGAATCAAAACAATGTTCGATCAATTTGATTTTTTTTGCATAAATTATAAACACAACTAGACTTACAAAATGACAGACTTCAATCGTCTTTTAAGACCAAGTTTAATTTTACGTCACATGAACATCACACGAGTGGATCTTAATTCTACCACGAGTGAACCCTTTTTTTCATTGCCTCTAGGGTTAGTCCGGTTTGTTGGTGTATTTATTACCCACATAATTGATCAATGATCGATTATCGTGTCGGGCTACAAGACAATAATCTCTTGCGAATCCCCTTATTCAGAGTGGATAGCTGCCTTTAGCTAGCTTACCCGGACACCCCAGACCGTCCAGAAAGAAAAAGAGAAGGTGAATCTCTTTTCCGTATCATGCCGATAGGACTGCATGTATGATGTGGGTCCCCCATAAGCTTATCACAAAGGTTGTGGGGTTCGAATCTCTCACATTCAGTGAACTGTTCGCTTTTAATGATACTGAAAGACACATAAATACATTTCAATCCTGTATCTATTACTACAACCTTCTTGCCGACATCCTAACCTCAACTAGGGTTCTCTCCTAGGGTTTTTTCATAGACCAAAAAAAGAAAGAAAGAAGAATAACATATACCGGGTTCGTCGAGGTGAGCGTAAATGACCCGGACACCTGAGTTATAAAATAAAAGGTATACAGAGATCATAAAGATACAGCACTGAACCAGCTGTCAAAACATAAATTGGAGTTTTGTACAAATTACATTTCATTGCATTTGAATGTAAGCAAAATTTACACAAATTTCAGATTCTACTAGGCCAGCAAAGGTTGGACCTGAATAAACCACAAATTTGTGAGTTTTGGGTAGGGGGTGCTCACGGTCCGGATTGGCATGAATCCAATCCTAATCCGCGAGTCACGGTTTTTTGAAAATACAATCCGTATCCGATCCAAAAGTCTCACGGTTCGGTTCCAATCCAAACCGCGAGTCACGGATCGGTTCCGGATTAATCCGCGAATTTTCAACTTATTCGGAAAAAACAACAAACAAAGGCAGTAAGCCACTAGCAAGTAGCAAATGCAAATGCACTAAATAGAAAGTTCAAAGTTGGAAACATTGCCAGATTAAGACAATAGCAAGACATTTCCAGAAATTTCAAAGTTCAAACTAGCAACACAATAGCAGATTAACACTTCCAGTTCACTCACAAACAGAGGCACTACCACATAGTTCTAGTTCACAAAGACAAAAGCAGACACAAACAAAGGCAGTTTTGTAAAGTGGAATACAAATACTTAGTTACATCAAAGTCCAACATAAAAAAACAACTACTGAGTGAAGAACTTCAAAACACAAGGCATCAATCACTTCAAATGCATATATAAAAGTGAAAAAATTATATATAATAAAAATCTCACGGTCCGGATCGGTTAATCTACGGTTTCAAAATCAAAATCCGTGTCTGATCCAAAAGTCACAGTTTTTTTATTTTTTGAATCCGTGTCCGGACCATTAATCCACTGTTAAAATCCAAAAGGTACGGATCAGTTCGGTCCGGACCGGATTCACGGTTCACCGGGTTTTTTTAGCAGCCCTAGTTTTCGGTACTATAGTGGACCGAACCAGTAGGTCCCCTGATGCCTAATGCATCACCGGTCATAAATATCCTCATTGGACTGGACCGAGCAATAAGGTGGTTCGAGCATGTGGACGTTACCGTCGCGCTCAGTGCGTCATATGGGACGTCATCCGAAGCGGTTATCACATGTGCCGAGCATGAGGATTCTTGGAGGGCAAGTCAACTCTATATAAAGTCAGATGTTAAACCCTAAAGAAGTAAGCCGTTTCAAGCAACTCTAAAGCTTTTTTATTTTCCTTCCATCTCTAGATGCTCACTTAATCATCGGAGTGCCTTCCCAGTCGGAGGCGCTAACAATGAGTTCTTGCTATGCAAGTCAGGTTGAGTAGCTTGGTCTCAGCCCAAATCCGAGCCGGAGGTCTTACTGAGTCCACACCGGTTATTTCACAAACACAACAAAAATTCCACACTTAACAGTAACCATATAATCAAGAAACTGAGAAGTGAAATATAAGAGCAAATTCCATTATAAATACTACTCGTGAAATAATTGGAAAAATAAACCTAATTTTTTTCCCTTCCCAGCCCCTCTCAAAGTGCAAATGTATAGTACAGATTACAAAATTGATTCCGGAAGTTTCCTTGATACAGAAAGCAGCCTCTGTCCGACGGAGGATTAATCGGTACCCACAAGTGCAGGAAAAATCAAAGATGTATTAAATTAAAACAACAAAAGACCACAATTCCCAGCTTCCATTATCTTCTACTGTTGAGAGGTTTTGCCTTGCTTAAGTCGGCAAGTTCTTCAATAAGCTTCCTCTCATCACCACTCAATCGTTTCGGTATCTCAACTTGTACCTTTACCAACTGATCCCCTCTCATGTTACTCCTATTAAGAATCGGCACTCCCTTTTTCGCCAGCACCAATGTCGTTCCCGGCTGGGTCCCTGCCGGAATCTTCAAATCCACAACGCCATCAACTGTCGGAACCTTTGTCGTTGTTCCCAAAATAGCATCGATATAAGAGACCTTGCATGAGTATAGGATATTCGTGTCATCCCGTTTCAAAATGGGGTCTGGACGAACATTGAGAAGGACAAAGAGGTCTCCAGGAGGCCCACCTCGCCTCCCGGCATTACCTTCACCCCGGACCCTTAGCCGGCTCCCGGAATCAACCCCGGCAGGGACTTTCAAGCTAATCCGCTTCGACTTCCTCACCCGCCCATCGCCGCCACACGTGTTGCAAGGAGTGGAAGTTTCGCCAGCCCCACCACAAGAAGAGCATGTCATTACCTGCTGGAAGACCCCCAGGGGAGTCCTTGCTGATTGCACAACTTGGCCTTGTCCACCACATGTGCTACATTTGGATGCGCGGGTCCCAGGCTTCGCGCCAGAGCCATCACAGGTGCTACATGCCTCAAGACGGGTTACTTCGATCTCCTTTTCTATGCCAAATACGGCTTCTTTGAAATCTAAAACCAAATTGTACATTTGGTCCTCACCCTCTGTGGCTCTACTCCGGGAACCTCTTCCACCCATGCCCATACCCCCCATACCACCCAAGCCATCGAATAACGATTCAAATAGATCAAAGGGGTTGCTAAAATCCTGTCATTAAGGAATGCACCAAATGTGAAAAGAGCGCCCAATAAGATTAGGGTAGTGATTTTCATTCACTCCCTTATTTTACACCTGCAATCGGTTTCGTATTTTTTTTGGATAAATTGCAGTATTGCGCTCTAATATGCTCACTTTTTCACGAATTGAAGGGAAAAACTAAAATCCACAGGAAAAGGAAAAAATAATGATGCTCGAGGTGAAAGGGGGAGCGCAAAAATAAATTCCAGAAGACTCCAATAAAAATCATTGTGGACGTCATAATTTATTTTCTTAGTAGAATAGGAACTCACCCCCGTGCCAATGCCAGCACCTTTAAGTCCTGCCTCTCCGTACCTGTCGTATATGGAACGTTTCTCATCATCTGACAAAACCTGTAGTAAATGCGGCTTGCTAATAAATTTATATGCTCAATCAGTCCACTGGCACTAAACCTACCACTGATCAATTGAGAATTGCAATGTGAGAAAATATGTTTAATATACAGAAGTTTACCTCGTAGGCATTGCTGATCTCCTTAAATTTTTGTTCAGCTCCAGGTTCTCTGTGGCAAAAGGAAGATAATTGAGAACAGAGCAATTCAATTGAAGAATTGAAAACGTAATAAAAACTGGAAGTATTGATAAATAACTTCACTAGAGCAACATAAATTCAAATAGTCCAATGACCTCCATATAAATCAAAAGGACATGGTACTTTCTACAAAATAGTGCAGTATGAATGAAGCCATGAATAAATTCAAGAGTCATAGATTGTACCCCACCCTTTTCCGCCTGTTAGGAGAGGGAAGATTATACATGAAGCAATCGAAAAAGCAAACCTATGAGGCATAGTTGAGATTGGGAGTACAGCATTTTCTCATAGGGTTATGAGCGTCAGTTCCATTATTAATTGCAAAAACTTTTTGAAAAGTCAGCGGGCACTGGGCAGTGAGAAATGATTAGAAAGCTGAAGTTCCATTGTGAGGCGAAACACCCGCACAAATCTGGAGAACAGACTATTCAGAACATAATTTCCCCAAACTCTTGGTGTAAATTGGATATGCAAATTGGGTTGTATGTTTATAAAATGCCAGATTCCAATACACCTGTGTCGTTTAATGCAAAATTTGCTAGGTGAATGTGAACTGGCGACAAATTGGAAGCGCCAAAATTTAGGGATTCCACATGACACCATTAGGCATTAATCACCAAATCCCTCCATTCTTAACAGCTTGACCTCAGTTGTTCTCTTCCACTCGGTCATTTCAATTAAACCTTACATCTATCCGTTCTCGTCAAACAACGGGACAAATGATCAAGAGTCTCGTCCAAGAGCCTCTGAAAGCCTCACTCTCATACCATGTTAAGGGATCCAACTCAAATCCAAATAGCAATGAGTGGAGAGGTCACCCAGTCTCATATACTAGTTTTGGAGTTAATAATTAATCAATATGGGACAAGCTCCACCCAAGCATCCACCTCAAAGCAAATGACAATGAATGGAAAGGCCACCCATACTCATACTAGTTTTGGAGTTAATAATTAATTAATGCGAGACAAATTCTAACACAAAATTGTTGGAGTTAATAATGTATACGGTGAGGAGAAGTCTCCCATCCCGTGTACAAAAGTAATCTGTATTATTTAGTGTGATGACACCTTCACCTAAACAACTAAATTCTGGGTTTTATACCTAAGCATCAAGATTATTTAACGAAGCATCCCAGGCAGAGCACTCAGAGATGGGTAGGTTGCATGCCGCTAGCTGCGGTGAGAAATAGCTAATACAACAGTTATTCAGGAAGATAATGCCACGGTGAAATCTCAGATAATAAAGAACAAGGAAGCTTGGCAAGCAGATCAAAAATCATAAATCATGAGTCTGAAAATCGCGCATAGATCATAAATATCAAAAAACAAGGGGATGATAACACCGGATGGAAGTGTAACTTACTTGTTTACATCAGGATGATAACTCCTGGCAAGCTTCCGATAAGCTAAATGACAAGAAAGAAAGACAAAAAAAAGTTATTAGCTAGTGAGCAAAGGTATTATTAGGGATGCTCGTAGTTGAGAACAATGAGAAGAATAGCAAATAAAGACGAACATAAAATCTGAGGTGGCACGTGACCATAACATTGAAAAACTGTCGGACGACGCATGTTTGGAAAGCTTTACATAACATGCAACCAGTGCCAGAAAGAACTGACCCAATAAAAGAGGAGGTAAAAAAGACACCAAGGCTACTTATTTGATAAAAAGGTGGACCAAAGTTAGGCAGAACAAAGCCAGCTAATGAGATATCTATACATCCATCCAAATGATTTCAGATCTGAAAGATAATTCAAAACATTTGTCAATAACAAAGCCATTCCCAGGTATTGCTCAGCTTTCTGTGCTTATTTGAAATTCGAAAAGCTTTCCAATGGTCACAAAAAAGTATATCAGGATGGCCTAAATACGTTTCTTGACGGTGGTCAGAAGCAAAACAGGTAAGAAGAGAGCAAGGGCGGCTCTAGGATTACTTCCCAGGTAATTCATTCCAAAGAAACAAACCTCAAATGCATCATTTATTATACTATGAAAGCTCATAGAATCAGTTATTTCACAATACTATTAAGATGAAGAATTGACTCAACAATGAAGCAGTACGTTTTAAAAAGAAATCTAACAGCATCAAATTTTACTTCTGATTTTAGGTGGGAGAACACACTGAAATATGGGAATTGACTAAAAACAAAAAGGAACCAGAGAATTGGAAGAAGCAAAAACATAGAGGGAACAACTAAAATCAAGATTTGATAAAATCAGGGTTGATTTTATCAAATGAGGAAGAGGTTTGATAAAATCTCAGCCCTTTTTAATGCAAAAAAGCTGAGATTTTATCAAACATCTTCCTCATTTGATAAAATCAAGGGTTGATTTTATCAAATCTTGATAATTTTTTTTGGGAAACTAGGCCTAAGATTTGGAGAAGAGAGAGAAGACAACAGAAAGCACATTGCACAGAGTTGCAGAGATATTCTGGATGGAAACCACAGGTATAGGATCTAGTCCTCTGACAGGGACATATTATTCTTCTCACTTTTTGACCAATTTGAAGAACAAGGTTCAAAATTGGGTTTTTACTTCTGGTCATCTAATATGCTATACATGGCGCCACCAACGACATGGGGTATGAGGTTCTGTATACTACACATGGCGCCACCAACGACATGGTGTATGAGGTTCTGTATGCTGAGGCAAGGAAGGGAGGTCCTATCTTATAGCTTTGGTTCAGGTAAGAATACAGGTATGTTCCATCACTTAAAAATATAATTGTTGAAAACATGTGTAAAAGATTGAGTCCCACATTGGAAAAAAAGAAAAAGAGTTACCTTAATATTCAATTGGGTGGCTCACCACTTACAAGGCTTAACCTACGCACACATGGGAAGAACCTTAGGCGAATCAGACTCCTTTCAAGTGGTACTAGAGCCGATGGCTGATGATTTATGGGCGGACTCTCCTGGAAGCATCGGTGGTTGTGGGCTTGCACGGTCTCTCAGAGGAGCGGGAAAATCCATTGTAACTCTCGATGGAGCATGAAAATTCCTGGTGCATGTGGGAGGTGGCCGGCAGCAAGGTGACTCTCGATGGAGTGGGTATTCTGGATGGAGCACGAAAATCCCTAGGCCGTGCGGCACGTGGCTCGCAAGTAAGGTGGCTCTCGTGGGCATGGTGGTTCTCGATGGAGTAGGTGCCATAAATAAGTCCAGGTTCAGACACGGTGTTGGAAAGATTGATCAAGAATTAAGAGGGAGTTAAGTGGATCAGATTGAGGGGGAGCTAGGCCCAATGTATGGTTCACACATGAGGGAGAGACTGTTAGGAACATGTGTGAAGGATGAGTCCCACATCGGATAAATAGAAAAAAATGTTGGACCTCAATTTACAATTGGGTGGCTCACCACTTACAAGACGTAGCCTTTTAAGTGGATATGGGTCATTCAATGTCTATTGGGTCCACGTGATATGGTGGACTCTGTGGATAATCCCCAACAGATTGGGCCTACACGCACTGGGAAGAACCTTAGGCGGATCAGACTCCTTTCAAGTAATTAAGGGGGAGTCAAGTGGACCAGATTGATGGGGAGCTAGGCTCAATGCATGGTTCACACCTAAGGGGGAGATTGTTGAGAACATGTGTGAAAGATTGAGTCTCACATTGGATAAACAGAAAAAGAGTTGGACCTTAATATACAATTAGATAACTCACCACTAACAAGGCTTAGCCTTTTTAGTGAATATGAGTCATTCAATGTATATTGGGTCCAGATAATGTGGTGGACACAGTGGACACTCCCCAATGGATTGGGCCTACGCGAACATGGGAAGAACCTCAAACGGATCAGACTCCATGGAGGTTCAACTGACAATAACGGGTGAACTAAGTTACAATCCTCAAATGCTAGAATCTCAGGAAACTTTTATTCCCAAACACTAGCATAGACTCCTCAACAATAGCCTAGGATATCAAACCTCCAATCTTCTGTGCCCATGACAGGATAAGCTAAACCTGCAGAGATAAATATCCAAGCAATACGACCTAGACTCAACGGAAATGACCCAAACCACTCAATGTCAAGAATTCAAGAGGCAGGCCCTCCAGCATCACATCTGAATAGATAAACAGAACCACCATTTGCATCCAGACAATTCCGAAAGAAGTCACTGCAGCAATGACGAGTAAAACCTACATCTTTCTTGGTGAGTAAAGCCTATATCCAACTCCCACGATACACCAACTTAAATATACGATCTCACTCGTAAATGATGTCAAAACCTGCTTGATATGAGAAACTGATGGCAGATACATGGAAGTCCAAAATCGTGAACAAAAAATTGCCCAAATTCCCTAATGATTAAAAAAAAAAATTATTTTCTGAATTAACTGTAGGCTAGTATTGGCTTTTTTCCAAGTAGTATTGGCTTTTTTCCAAGTACTTAAGAGACTAGTGCGAGGAAGAGAACAGTAACGCCTATATTCCGAATGAAAGGAGCTCCAAGAAGGGGAAAAAATAAGCAAAAGAACTTACACCAGTGGCAATAACATGCCTAAGCTTGTAGTCAACCACGTCATGATGCTACTAATTTTCATTATGTAATTAAACATGAAAGACCTTAACTAACGATCTCAAGGGCAAGGTAAATTACCACAGCAAATACTCATGAGAGGATCAACTCTGCACATAGAATTTCCACCACACAGAAATTAACTAGTAAAACACAAGTTTGAAGATGTCGGAAGACAGCGATTAAGTGTGTACTCACCACTTTTGATTTCTGATTTGCTAGCATTTTTTGACACCCCAAGGACAGCATAGAAATCCTGTGGAACACAAAGTTAATACTAGAAGCATATAAAATAGTCAACTTCCAATCAAGGAAAACTGGAAGTGACACCCAAGGTAAAATTCAAATAGGAAACTCACACTCTCAGCTCTGACAATCAGGCGGGCTCCCCTAGTATGACGTGCTTTTTGGGATCGCAGCCCACTAAGAGGGGCATGGAAGGAGTCCTGAGAAAACATGGTTGAACTGGACAACGCCAATGCTTTTATGTTTGTTGAGAAACTGCACGCAAAATAGTAATGCGTACAAAAAGTGAGTTCAATATAAAACACATGATTTTTATGGATATAGAACAAGCTACAAAAAGTGAAAAAACTATCAACAGCAACATCATGCTTAATGAAGCCTGGATGCCATGGAACCATTAGTTGATCCAATGGTTACCTCTGCCAGTCATTTGTAGTTACAATGCCACATGAATCTAGGAATACTACACAACACAGCTGAGTTTCATTTGCAGGTAGAATTCAGACAAAATTGTCTATTATGTCAATAAACGAAAGCAACAAACACTGCCCATTAAAATTTACCATGAAATGGTAACTTAAACCAAAAAACAAATGCCAAAAAACTCAGTTGACTAATTGGTAAATGGAGTGGGATTGAGAATCTAATTCATCTATTCCGATTCTTCTGTGAAAACCATAAAATTGCTTCAACACAATTCTTGCCCCGTCTGTGCAACTCTGACAGAAGAATATTGTAGGCTGTAAAACCACTTTCAGAAGGACACACATAATTGATCACTATCATCATGGACCACTTGCATAAGCAACTCAGAGTCAGTCCTTTTTTCTTAAAACAAATAGGACTTGTACTCGCATGACAACCAAAGCTTTTAGCTTTCATCCTTCTACTCAGTATTTATGTGCTCTATTTGTTAGCTTTCATCCTTACCCATAGACCTATTGAATGAGCCAACTTATCCTTCAATCTTTGAGTTATAACTCCCTTGAAAACCACAAAAGAGCCACTAGAATTGTTTAGATCTATGGATCACAAGCAATGGCCACAGCAAACCACATTCCCCCTATTTTGATTTTATAGTCCGTTTTTTTTTTTAACCTCAAAACTTGTTTCTTCACTTCATCATAAGGAATATCAATGTCTTCTGTAATTCCCTGCCATCAGACATGAAAGTTGATCACAACCACACTTCGGAAACCAATTATCAAGGCCGAGATTTATTACTTTTTTTTAAAGAGATAATACAGCTACCTTTTATTGTGGTAACAAAGCTAGTATGTGTTCCTCACACTTGTCCAGCATCACAAGCATAAGAAACCAACAAGTTTGTAGTTTGTACATATTTTGAAGTTAGATATATGCTCCCTATGTAACTTCCATACCAGCCATCAACATTAATAGGAAGCAGCCCTAAGGATGGTGTTCTTACAGAGAACAAGCTAGTTGTTGAATTTTCAATTGTTAAAAACTAAATATGATTAGTTTCCCCCTTATCCATAGTAAATATACCATAACTAAAAGACAAATTCAAAAACAAAAATATGCTTAAGATTCTATATTTAATCCTACACTTAAATAAAAGCCACACGCTCATGAGGAGGTGATCTAAATTCAAGTTTCTAAAACTCGCTAGGCGCTCCCAGGGCGGCCGGGTACCTTCTAGCTTCCAAGGCCGAGTACTCGGCGCCTAGTCGGGCAATTAGTCGGGATAGTCGGTTTAGTTGAGCTAGTCGGGCTAGTTGGCGAGGGGCTTCTAGCTCCTAGATGGCTCGGCCTTCGAGACCTTCTTTTAGAACACTGTCTAAATTTGAAACCTCAAGTAGTAAGTTCATAGTTAAATCTTAATCTGGTTCCGTTACTTAACATCCAACACTACTAATTCACCACTAAAATCAAGAAGCGCCTAGGTCGTCTTCAAAGAAAGTTGAGTTTCTCAGGCCATGCTGGTGCTATTATATCTATTACTGCAGCTTCAAGAACTTTGAAATGTCCTCGAGGACAGTGAACTTGCAATAGCTGAACTAAGTAGTTCAGTTGTTATATAAGTAAAATAAACGCATTGACTTTGCCACAAAAGTTTCCATACAAAACCCAAACCAGAAGCAATTCAAGCTATAATAACTGCATTAGGAGACTATTTCATACCCCAGAAGGCATAAGGCAAGAACCACGATTAAGTTTAAGGTATTCAACATGAAGCACAATACTTGCAAAGAGTTTCGGCATGATGCAATAAAATCATGTAAATGCCCAACAAACAATGGTAAACACACAATATCCAAACAAAGTTATTACTTTTAGAGGAAAAAAGCCATTTGATTTTTTTGAAAATGGAGCAAATCAATGCCCTGGATATATTATTAGTGAAAAGGACCTAAAAAGGGAGTTTGAAATAGACACTGAAAGGACCATCTTTTTATTAGGGTTCAATTCTTTAGAACCTTCCACCGCAAAGAATTTATTAATCATAGTTCCATCAGTGATCTTCACACTTGCCCGCTATCGCAAAGTTCAAAAAAGCAACTTAAGGTTGGGAGAACGGCGCAGATAGCACGGGGGCTTTAAAAGGGGGTAAAATTATCAATTGCTGCTAATCAAATTCATACGGTAATGCCAACAAAAAGTAACTTCAAGTACTCACCAATGCGAAGACGTAGATAACTTGTTCATCGCAGGTGATCTTAATACTACTTGAGGTTGTCCCCACCGAGCTACCCATGTACTTCCACAAGGTATGATCGCCATTTAATAAACCTAAAAGGAAAAAAGGGTTAGCATTTCATAGGACATTTCACAATATTAAAAATGGAAGCTAGGAGATTCTTCGAACATTATGCAACTACTAACAACACCAGTGCAATTATCTGGATGGAACTAATACCAAGAAGAAGAAGGAAGCAGTGTACCGCACATGATGCTACTCAGATAAGACAGATGAAAATAAACTAATCATCTAACACAAACACGGAGTAAAGCGGAACAAATAGTTGCAATGGAAAATTCTCAAATGGCTAAGTTAGCATAAAATCAATTGCTAAAAGCGCTAGTACTGAAATTATCAAATCCCAAATCCTAAAATGGCCAAATTGAAGAAAGAAACATCATTTGGATACAAGGGGGGGGGGGGGGGGGGGGAACAGTAACTACGGAGAGCCCATGATGTCAATAACTAGATGAAATACAGTAAAACCACAGTCCAGTTACAAAGAACCCCTCTTTTGTGAAATTAGGGTCTGGGGAAGAACATATAAACAGTTGTATATGTGTACATGGATATGAAGAGAAAGAGAGAAAGTATCATAAAGATGAGAGAGAAGTTTTACTTTGGATTGAGTGGTGGAAATCGACGACGAACCTTTGGGTTGTATGAGATGAGAGAGAAGTTTATAATTGAAGAAATGTAAGCTCGGTTTTTCAGAGATGAAATTGCGGTGGTTGGTGGCGGAGAGAGACGGAGAGAGAGAGAGAGAGAGGAGATTGCGAGCTTATTTGGTGTGGTATTTCTTGAGTGGTAGATGAGAGGCTCCAAAACGACGGAGAGCGAGAGAGAGAGAGAAATTTCTAGAACTACTGTTCTATATACATTGGGTAAATGATATCATCGGTACCTTAGTTTTCAAGATACTTCACTTCAGTCCCCAGATTTGTAATTTCTTGAGTATGAACCCTAACAAATTTATTGGCTGTGTCCACCCATTTTAGTTTAGTTAGTTTTCCGACTATTACTCTATTTCTCTCTCAAATCATTACTCCACTTTTTATGTATTATTTTCATTTTTCTCTCTCTATCTCTCTCCACTTATTACCCATATTATTCTCTTTACTCATTGTCTCCCTACAAACTTAACTAAACTACCAAAACGAACACAGTCATTGTAGTTCTGGTAGAAGTATTTTCCATTGTCACGGTGTACAAGTATTTCAAACAAGAAACACAACACAAATGATCCATGTCCCCCCTATTGGCAGTGTGTATAGGGTGGGTTGCAGGTTCTATTGGCTCTTTACTCTATTTTGGGATTTGTCGCAGGTTTGTAGTCTTTGTGGTGACGCTTACGGAAGGACTGCTATGTTTTCGTGCCCCATTCCCAATTATTAGGCTAAATAAAATATGAAAAAATTGACTCATGTGACCAATCATAAATCATCAACTCTAACAACAACTTCTAATAGAGTCTTTGTTTGGATGGAGAAGATTGTATGAGGATGCAGACATTAAAGGAAGAAATTGGGGATGATCATACGCATTCACATTTCGATGTCATCGTTGGCACGCGATGTTGAAAAAATATACTACTTCAATTGAGGTTAATCAATATCGATTAATTGATGTTGTTGCCAGAATTCTATTAAATGTTATAACGACCACTTAGCATAGAGAGATAGTACACGCTATGCAAACACATGCCTTTCACGTTCAAGTTCGTGTTTCCACATTTTGCTAGCGTTCACGCACACGCATCTTAAGATAGATAAATATAGTACAGTATTTGTCAAATACCAGGCCACCTAAACTGTAATTTCCCATAAACAGGAAACAAGAAAATTGGGGAAAAATAAAACCATCCTCCCATACCAAAATCAAAATCCCTCTCTTTTAAAAACCCTAGTCTTCTGTTTACAGTACAGCAATGTTTCAAACTGTCACAATTGAACACCAGTCACATTAACCAAACCCACATCACTCCCTCCCTCCCTTCCACCCCATGGAAACAACGGCGGAATCTCCACCGGAAACTTCCGACCACCAACCAGTCACATTAACCAAACCCACATCAGTCCCACCCCTCCTCCCCATGGAAACAACGACGGACTCTCCACCGGAAACTTCCGACCACCAACTCCCAAACGCCACCTCATCCTCCTCCTCCCCCCCAAACCCCCTCTCTCCTCCACCGGAAACCCCCGTCTTTCACCCCCAAACCGACGTCGCCGCTCAACCCGAGCTCCAACCCAAGAAAAGACGCCGTCGCAAAAAACACTTCCCGGAAATGATCCCCTCCTTCGCTGCTATCAACCGCATCCTCCGAGCCGGCGACAAATCCGCCGACGGCGCTGCCGCCGTCGAGATCGACGACGACGCCCCGTCGAAAAACCGCCGCCGGCGCCGTCGGGCATCAAACCTTGACAACGAGGTTGACACCGAGGCCCTCATCGCCATCTCCGTCGGCTTCCCCGTCGACTCCTTGACCGAAGAAGAAATCAACGCCAACGTGGTCTCCCAAATCGGAGGCACCGAGCAAAGCAACTACATCGTCGTGCGCAACCACATCCTCGCCCGATGGCGATCGAATGTTTCCGTCTGGATGACCGAGAACCACGCGCTCGAGTCGATCCGAGCCGAGCACCGAGGGTTAGTAAACACGGCGTACCTTTTCCTCCTCCACCACGGTTACATCAACTTCGGCCTCGCTCCGGCCATCACAAAAGAAAAATTGAGCTCGCCGGAGGGCCCGACCAAGGGTAATGTCGTCATTATCGGAGCCGGTATCGCCGGATTGGTCGCCGCTAGGCAGTTGATATTTCTTGGGTTTAAGGTTGTGGTTTTGGAAGGGAGGAATCGGCCAGGCGGAAGAGTCAAGACTAAGAAGATGACCGGTGGCGACAGAGCCGCTGTGGCTGCGGCGGCAGACTTGGGTGGCAGCGTGCTGACGGGGATAAACGGGAATCCGCTCGGAGTCCTTGCGAGGCAGCTTGGGTTTCCGCTTCACAAGGTAAGAGATATATGCCCGTTGTATTTACCTAATGGCAAGACTGTGAATTCGGATACGGATACGAAAGTTGAGGTTTCGTTTAATAAGTTGTTAGATAGGGTTTGTAAGCTTAGGCAAGCGATGATGGAGGAAGTTAAGTCGGCCGACGTTAGCTTAGGGACCGCGTTAGAAGCCTTTCGTCGTGTTTACAAGGTTGCAGAGGATCCACAAGAGCGAATGCTCTTGAATTGGCACCTCGCGAATTTAGAGTACGCCAACGCTACGTTGATGTCGAATTTGTCAATGGCATATTGGGATCAAGACGATCCCTATGAGATGGGTGGGGATCATTGTTTCATTCCCGGAGGGAACGAGAGGTTTATTAGGGCATTCGCGGAGGACCTACCAATATTTTACAACCGGAGAGTGGACAGTGTTAGGTATGGAGTTGATGGGGTTTTGGTCTATGCTAATGGGCAAGGGTATAGGGGAGACATGGTTCTTTGTACAGTCCCGCTAGGCGTGCTTAAAAAAGGATCGATCGAGTTTGTACCCGAACTCCCACAACGAAAGAAAGATGCTATTGAGAGATTAGGGTTTGGGTTGCTAAATAAGGTTGCTATGTTGTTTCCTCATGATTTTTGGGGTGGTGAGATAGATACGTTCGGGCATTTGACAGAGGACTCGAGTATGAGGGGTGAATTCTTTTTGTTTTACAGTTACTCTTCCGTATCAGGGGGACCACTTCTTGTTGCTCTTGTTGCTGGAGAAGCGGCCATTAAATTCGAAAAGATGTCCCCAGTAGAATCCGTGAATAGGGTTTTGGAAATATTGAGGGGTATTTTTAACCCGAAAGGGATTTCTGTTCCCAATCCACTGCAGGCGGTTTGTACTCGGTGGGGACAAGACCAATATGCTTACGGGTCCTATTCATATGTTTCAATTGGTGCTTCAGGCGATGATTACGATATTCTTTCTGAGAGTATTGGAGATGGGAGAGTGTTTTTTGCAGGAGAAGCGACAAACAAGCTGTATCCTGCAACGATGCATGGAGCTTTTCTCAGCGGGATGAGAGAGGCGGCGAATATATTGAGAGTTGCTAAGCGGAGATCATTAGTTCCAGAAGAAAAACCAAGTAATGTTATAAAGGAAAGTAACGATCTCGTTAAGTTATTTGAGACACCAGACCTTAAATTTGGTAGCTTCTCTGCCTTGTTTGATCCTAGGTCCAATGATCTCGTTTCTAGTTCTTTGTTACAAGTTGCATTCAAAGGTGAGAAACTGGATTCGGGTTGTTTGTATCTTTACGGATTGATTCAAAGGAAACAGGTCGTTGAACTCAGTCAGGTCGATGGAGATGTTAACCGGATGAAACTTTTGAATGGTGAGTTTCGGGTGAAATTGGTTGGGAGAGAGAGTCTGTGTAGTGCTGCAGAATCTCTTATTGTTTGCATAAGATCGGTTCGATCCGGCCTAAATTGAGAATAAGCTGAGAGAAGTTCTCACCTGGGAGCTTATTCCTGTTCGCACCGGATCGACTCGAAATAAACCTCGGACGATTTGGTTTTCTTCTGGGCATGTTTATCTGTACAGTAGTAGGACATTTTAGTGATTCCCTCGTTAAAAATTCAGATAAGACCACCATTTCATAATGCCTACAACTTACTGGCAAATAGCTCATTGTAATTTATTTCCTCTGTCCACATTGCTGTACCATTCATCTCTATGTATAGGTCACCATTCGTCTCCTGTATTCTGCTATCTGATTGCACTTTGATATTTGTTTTTTTGGTTCGATTCGATCAAATACGAGATATGTTGGAGAGCAATTTTGTTCACCCTCGGCGAGGATACACTCATTCCGTATCTTAATTTGGTGATTGAAACCATTTATTCTGTCCAGATTCACTTATTAGGAGACCACGCAAAAAAATTAGCTTAATCAGATATAAGTAACTATTTCATCTAGAGTGTTTATTTATTTCTTTAAAATTCTAGCTAAAAAATTGAAGTTTTATAGCAAGCGCTTACGAATATTGGATTGAACTCAATTTTTGCATGGACTCCTAAAAAATGAATTTAGACAAAGTGAATGATTTTGATTCTCGATGTGAGACATTAAATGAGTGTATCCTTGCAGGGTGAACAACGCGAGGGTGAACAAAATTACTCTCGATAGGTTACCTTTTTTTCTTTTTGGAGTGATCACATGGACTAAATGAAACTTCTAAACAATCATTTCATTGATTTTCAGCTTGAGGGGTTAATTAGCGCTGTCAGACAATTGCTTCGGTCCGCTCTGCTGCAATTCTTTCCAAATGTGCAGTTCATACATTTGTAAATGCAGTTTACACAGTAGTTTTTCGGCATAACGAAATCGTTGTATAACAAAATTCTACTGTTTCCGGCAAATACACCAGAACAGTGTGAAAATGCAAACTGTGTGGACTTGAATTTGGATCTCAGATTCTCAGCCACATTTTCATGTTGGTTTTGCAGTTTTGCTTTTCATGTTCCTTAATGCGATCAATGAAACAACCTATTAATTAGTCTTGAGTATGTCCAAAGTCTGAGAGTTCATCGTCAGCCGTTTTTCATCCCCCTATTCATCTCTCTTTTTTCGTCACCCTGAAAATGGTGGAACAAGTACTGAGCCCCTCTTTTTTCTAGAGAGAGAGAGAGTCCTTCTTCTCTCTTTTTTCTAGAGAGAGAGTCCTTCGCCTCCTCTCCCCCTCCTCCCCCTCCCGTTTTGCTCCCCTTTCTCCCTCACCCCTCAGCCTATCTCCGTTAAGGCTTGGTTCTTGAATGGATTTTTGCGTGATAAAATCTGAGATTTTATCTCCATCCTCTACCAATGGATAAAATGTAGGAATGATTTTCTCTCCTTTTTTGTGAAACCCATTGTGGTCCCCGTGTGGCCCACCCCACAAATTAGGGGTGTCCACGGATCGGATCCGGACGGATCGGATCCGGATCCGATCCGATCCGCTCATAGCGGATTATGGTTTTTAAGATCCGGAACCGAACCGAACATTCACGGATCGGTTACAGATCGGATCGGATTGGATCGAGTCGGATCGGGGGGATTTGACAGATTAAAGAAGGATTATTGAGCGGATTGAGCGGATCGGATCGGATCCGATCCGGATCCGGAACCGTCAGATAAGAAATTCTCGATCCGGAACCGAACCGAACATTCACGGATGGATCAACGGATGGTTCGGATCGGTTCGGATTGGTCGGATTGGCGGATCGGATGATCCGCTGGACAGCCCTACCACAAATGACATGTCAAATTACCATTTTAACCTTTATCCTTTTAGATATATGAAACAAAAAGGAGGGTAAATCGGTAAAAATGGCATTAGTGGAGATTTTATCACCCCTCCATAAAACATCAACTTAAATGAGATTTCTCATTTTATCTCATAAAATCCATTGGAGAACCATGCCTAAGTGTGTGCACGCTGCCCATCTCGGTTTCTTTGGCGGCTTCGTTTCTGGTACCGGTAGTTCGGTCCTCTTGCCGTCCTCCGTCGGCAATGTTGATCCGGCGAGCTTGGTGCTGTTCTGGCGCGGCTGGAGAAGTTTTGGGGTGGCCTGGCGTGGCGGCTTGCGGTGGAGAAATAAGGAGGGGTTAGAGAAAAATGGGTTTTGCCGACGGCTCTCCGTCTATTTTTGTACCAATCAGGTCTACTCAGATCTGGTGGTTGGGTGGTGGAAATAAAGCGACTCGACTATAATCTGGGGTAACTCGGCTGAACTCGGCTTGACTCAGTGTTACAACTGAGTTGGGTGTCCGGGTGTAGATCTGTTTTCTGGGTTGTTAAGTTGCTTTTATTTTTCTGTTTTTAGTTGGTTTTTTAGTTGATTGTTTTGTTTTTCCGGCTGGTTTTACCTGTTTCCGGTGGTTCTTTGAAGATTTCTTTTGGTTTCATTGTTTATGGATTGGGCTGGGCTCCCTTCGGGATGCTTTACTGCCGAATCTTTGACGGACTCCACGCCGACACACAGGGTTGGTCTGCCTTGTGTAGTATGATACTCCAGAGCTCGTACGCCCTTATGTGGTTTGTGCTCGTGTCTTGTATTCGGTTGCTTTGGTTCGTAATTTGTTTAGAATCTTCCATATATGTACGCGGACTTCTTTTGATAAAATAAAATAAAAAGTACAGGTACTAGTAACACCTTTTTTTTGGAAATCCTTATGGAGTCTTTCAATCCCAAATAAAATTAAAGCTTTTATTTGGCGTTCCTCTCACAATGCTATTGCGGTACTATCTAACCTGAACCAAAGACAAGTTGATGTGTCTGAGGGGTCGCAAGGCACTGAAATCAGTGCTAGATTCGATGGTCTTTTCACTCCTCGCACAACAGAAGCTATGAATTTCAGGACAGCTCTTACCTTTGCTATGAGTAAGCATTGTGACTCCATTATTGTTGAAGGTGATTCAGCTCAAATTGTGCAGGCCTTGACCATTCGAGTCAATTTTTTTCCAGACTACAGCTCAGTGATGATCTGGATTGTTTGCAACTTGTTTCCTCTTTCTCGATTTGCAATTTTATCTATGTTAAACGTAATTGTAATAAGGTGGCCATTCGTTGGCTAAGCAAGCCTTATTGGGTGTTAATGTAAAGTTTTGGGGGGTCCTGTCCCCTATGGCTGTCTAATCTTGTCTCCCAGGAGGTTAGTACCTCGGACCCGATTTCTACTTAATAAAATTTATGTTTCTGTGAATAAAAAAAAAAAACAGAGATATTTCAATCCGCAAAATGATGACTTCAAAAAATATACGTACCTTTTTTTATCAAAAAGAATAAAAGCTTTATTCACAAATTAAATTTTTTTATCCATATCTATTAACTTGTGCAAAAAAGTTTGAATTTTTTTGGCAACAATGTATTTTTTTAAGACTTCGTTTTATGGACCGGACTCTCTTTTTGGAACAGAGGAAGTATATGAAAACAGAGAATATTTTAAATGATAGATTTTTAGATTTTTCTTGAAGATTTAAATAAATGTAGTACACATTTGTCATAATTGATTCCGGAATAAAGTGATTATTCATGGAAAATCAACCTTCCACATCCTTTTCCCCTTCAAATTCAAGATCCAAATATTTGTGAGATACGAATGTATTCCTTTTGCATTTGTCGCCTGGCACCAACCTTCTTCGGCTGAGTTCTTTTCCGTGTTTTTTTAATCTAGCCCCTATTTGAATATACTAAAAGGATGGTTCATCTATTAAAATTCTCTCTATTTTCCAAAAAAAAAAAAGAAAAGAAGAAGGATGGCGGACACAATTTTAGCGTGTGCACAATTTTACGATGGTTGCAAGGATGAAGCTAAGGGGGACAAGCGGTGGTGGCGGCCGCCACCACAACGATTTAAAAAAATTCTGTTGTCACGTTGGAAAATTTATTTTTACCCTCAAACTACCACTAGAAATTTTCATAATTTAATTTGTTAGCTACCCTTTAGTCCTTCTGACATTTTTATTATAAATAAGTCCAAAACTAAATTTACAAGCCAAAGTGAAGTAATCTAGAAACTTTTGCTAGATACTTTAACATTAATGCAAATTATTTCTTTAATATTGCCCTTTTGATTTCATAGAGCAAGAAAAACTACATTTGAAATTTTAAAATTTAAGTACCTTTTCCCAATGGCGTCAAGTCGTGAACAAAACAACAAAACTTCTTATTTTCTTTTTGTCAAATTAATTCATTCTGGATTAAAGATGCTTATGTCAAAGTTTATAATGTAGAGTGTTTTTTCAACTTTGAAACTTGTGTGAAGACTAGATTGAGAAATAGCATGGAAGATGAAAATTTTGACAAGTTTTTTAATCACATACATTAGGAGAGATATTGGTAGAGATTTTGATGTCGGTTCAATCATTGACCAAGCACAACTCAAGATGCCTCATTTTTTAGTAGACAAATTAAGTTAAATTACTATTTTTTGGTACTCTACGAGCATATAAAAAACATCATGTATTATACTTTTAGTATGCTATTTTGATTTTGTTTAAATCGAATACTCATAATGTAGTTTATCTTTGTTTTTAGTCTATAAGTTCCCCACGACACCACCACTAGGTAAAAATTCTAGCTCTATCCCTGGATGGTCGTGAATAGCGGGGTTGTGATTATGATAGGTTAGATCAATATTTTGCTCATATTTAATAGCACATTTAAAATAATGGTAAAAACTTATTTTTTAGAGGAAAAAATTAGGAAAACTATTTTTGTGATGGAGCTAAAAATATGTTCCCACCAATATGACTTCTCCCTCTCTATATTAAGAAATAGAGTTTGCATGTGTGATTGTGGTTTTTAACATCTTATATATATTATTCCAGAAGATGTCAAGCAAACCGACCTTAGCTCAGTTGGTAGAGCGGAGGACTGTAGTGGGAAATATCCAATAGCTATCCTTAGGTCGCTGGTTCGAATCCGGCAGGTCGGATATCTTCTTTTTTTTTTCCCATTCGACTGGATAAATTGCAACGTTAGTCCCTGTAATTATAGATAGATTTCACTTTTGTCTCTCTCTCGTTTCAATGTATCTTAATTCGGTTTGAATGGTAATGAAAATTTGATTGAAGGGCTAATTAATTTCGTTGTTCTAGGTAGGAGTAGATGAAAAAAATGAACCGAAAGGAAAATAGCAATTGAAAAAAGGATTGAATTCCTACGGAATTTAGTGTAAGGTTTTTTGTGAAAAATTTAAACTGAGAATTTATTTTATTTAGAGATTATTTGAGGATTATTAGACATTTGTCCTTATTTGGAGGTTTATGTGCCGTCAATTGTATCATTTGGAGAATTATTTATTTTTAAGGCAATGTAGAAATCCAGGTCATGACATGTTTTCTGCTCTTCTGCCTTTTGATGTAAAATTCTGAGTTGAAATTGATCAGAAAACATCGACACCTTTTACAGTAATATAATTTAGTAACTCAATAACTCTACTTGTAGAATAATTACTAGAATTGCTGGATAAAGATGTCTTTCAAGCCTTTGTCATTGATTTTTTTTCCCCATTATTGCCCAGACCGTTAGAAAAGAAAGGTGCTTTTTGACACACAAAAAAAAACAAACAAATAGATAAAATTTTGAGGGTGGTTTTTCATTTTTGCTAAAAGTGCTAAACACGAATTTCAATACAAGTTATTCTCTTTACATACATTAACTACTCTCAACCCTCTTAGCACTTGTTCTAAAAATGGGAAACAGTCCCTTGGCATTGGAAACCAACTGGAAAGTGTGCGCCGGCGCCTAACTCACCTATTGAAAAGGCTGCCGGTTCATAAGAAAAATTGTTATTGTTTTTGAAACTAACATAAAATTATTTGGAGACACAGAGAATATCGAGGTGTGACATGAACTCGGCTTAAATTTCACTTAGATGTGATTTAAAGGGAAAAAGGATCAGATTCCATGAGTGGGACTTGCTTTTTTTTCTTTTTTTTCCATTTCCCCTTTTAAAAGTTGTCGTTTAAAGCTTTATTTCTCGGTTAAAATTCATTTTATTTGGACATTACATTAGGCAAAAAACGAGAACATTACATTAGGCAAAAAACGAGAGAAAGTTTTCAATGCCTCAGGGGCATGATTGAGCACCATTCTAGACCACACAATCGTGTGAGGTCTACAGACCACACACTTGAGAGTGGATCTAACATGTTTGTGTGGTCCAAAATGATGCTTAACCATGTCCCAAGAGCATTGAAAAATTTCTCAAAAAAATGATCCGCTCAATATTTTTATTTCATATTTTTATTTCATATACTGACTAACAATATGCAACAATACAAGAGGACTACCATCAAATAGCGCCACCTCCCAATCCAAATCCTAGCTTCGCCATTGGAATCTACATAAAAAAATTCTAGCAATTTTTCCTCAATAAATGTCATCAATAAACTTGCCAATATTCATCATCCATCCTATTGTATAGATTATTTCTTTTGCAAGTCTCATATCTGAAAATACGCGCTTCGTTGGGTCTTTGGCACGGGCAAATTAAGTCAACAACATATAAATTAATTTGTGGACAAAAGATGATAGATTGTCCACTTTCTTGTTTTTTTCAAAACTTGAAATGGAGGTCGGATTTTGAAACTCAGGAGGCTCTAGAAACATCTTGTTTATAATTTTGCAGCTAAAATGTCAAATTAGCTTATTTTGCTCTGTGAGCCATTTAACAGCATCTATTGATGTCGAATGGTAACAATTTGACAAGGGGGTGTTTGGCCCCTACACTCCCCCAATTTTCTTCCTATTTTTAGTACACTTTTAGATTTTTTTTTGTAAAATTACTGAAAAGGGTTCTCCACAAATCAGGCAAAATTTGCAATCCCACGTCCGTCACTGCACGAGTTCCTTGTCTTTCGGACAAACGCAGCTTCCCAGCTTGATGAGTCGATCTACTTTCAAGTCTTGCTTTTACAGCACAAAATGAATTTTCAGTTTTCGGCATCTGTTCGTTATATAATGAATTTATATCGAACGGTAACAATTTGAAATCATTCCAAGGACATAACCCATTTACTTCATGATTCCTTTCCTTGGGGGACATGGCCTAGCATCCCTTCCAGCTCAAGTCTCAAATCCATTTGTTAACCCATAACCGGTAAATGACCTCGCAGAGGCAGCAGAAGCGAAGGCAGTTTAAGATCCAGTATACCATCTTGTTGCCCGAGCAGAAGCAGCACTAACCAGAGCAAAGTAAGCATAGACAGGTGCTTTTTAATCTAATCCTTACAGCATCAATTTACCCAGATGGGAATCTTTTATGGTTCTTACATAAACCTGCTTTCATGTCATTGTATCATGAGAAAAGAAGAAATGACATGAAATCCACGTCGTGGTGGAGCGTAGACAGATTTCAAACGGTAGCCGAAAAACAAGGTGATGTAATTTGAGACATTTTCTGGAGAAACAATTCTCAAGGTTGCATTGACTATTGAGGGATATAACCTTTTCCAGATTCCTTGAGTGGGATTTGCATCTTGTTCTTTGTTTTGTTTTGTTTTTTTTTCCGCACGTTTCCCCCTTTTTTTGTCTGACCTTAATTACCAATATGATTCTTGAAATTACCAGCTCAGTACCAACAAGAAAATCAAGTTGGAATGTGAATACTTTGGAAAGATAAAGCCTATGTACTTTGCCTCATTCATTGATCTGAGTGAGGAGCATCTAATTCTTAACACTATATAAAGTGGTAGAATGAGACGTTCAAGTAACCAAAAACAAGAAGAACAAAAAAACTGAACAAATACCGAAACTTACAAGTTTTAACCCAATCAGAAGCTTTTTGGCTGGAAGCATATTCCATTAAGCTCACCATATTTTTGCTTCCAGTATCGTTCTTCCTCTTTGCCTGCGAAAAAAGGCGATAAAAATGGATACCATCATATGTCCTAACTGCCATAACCAATTTCCAGGGACACCACATTCCGCAACTTACAGCTGCAAGTTTTGCAAAGCCAAGATTTCAATGGAAAAAAGTGAGACTGTCCCAAAGGGACCTCTGCAGTTTCGTTGGACAACGAAGATGTATGGAAGCAATTGCCTGTGTTCTACGCCAGATCAGAAACCAAAATATACCAAGTGTAGTACTTCTAGACATCAGCCCAAGAAGGCTGTTCTTTGTGGAGTTAGTTACATAAAGAAGAAGTACAAACTCAAGGGAACGGTTAATGATGTGTCCAGAATGAAGTCTCTTCTGGTTGACCATTTCAGTTTTCCAGAAAATGCTATTCGTGTGCTTACAGGTATGCTTGCATTTCAATGCTAACTCAATACTAGTATCATTTATCAGGTTTGATCCATTACCCATTAGATGTTGGTTAATATACACATAATGCCAAATAAGTACAAATTTCAACACATTATACAAAGATTGATTGCACCTTTTTACACATTATCCTCCGCTCTTCGGTGGTGGTTAGCTCGCCCATTAGACGGTGTATAATGTACCTATAATGCCAAATAAGTTCAAAATTTGAACACACGCCTCACATATATCAAACACATTTTACAGTTATCGATTACCCCTTTACATATTATCCACTACTCTTAGGGTGGTGGTTAGCATTTTCCATCATTTATTTACTCAAACTTGTTCTTCCAGTTACTCATTCTTCCAAATTGCTAACAACCAAATTGCTAACAAAGAAGTAATAACCTGGGAACAAATATTTGCTTGTATGCTGCTTCCTAAATGGTGAAATCTTCTCGGCAGAAGGCTGAATATTTCTAGAAAAAGAGGAAGTCTTATGCTATTGCTGAAAAGTATCAACTCAGCAAAATGTCTGAATACTTACTCTGTAACCGGTATGAGACCTAGAGTTACTCAGCAATAGTATACTGCTTGTGTTGAGTTGTAACAATTCAAAACCAAATTGCAGAAGAGCAAAGTGACTCAAGCTTTCTTCCAACAAAGAAGAACATACAAAAGGCCTTGAACTGGCTTGTGGAGGACTGCAAGTCAGGGGACTCCTTGGTCTTTTACTTTTCGGGACATGGCTTAAGACAACCTGATTTTAGTCATGACGAGATCGATGGGTACGATGAAACTATATGTCCTTCCGATTTTATGACTGCTGGCATGATATTTGATAATGATATCAACACCACCATTGTCAAGCCACTCAAGAAAGGTGTCAAGCTTCATGCTATTGTTGATGCCTGTCATAGCGGAACCATTCTCGATCTGGAGCATGTATACAACCACAAAGTGTAAGTTTTTTTGAGTCTTTTAATCTCAACATAGATTCGGTTAAAAGGGATTTGCACAGTTCTCCCAGAAGAATAAACAGTTGGGATGCAGTTAGATTCGGGGAGGAAAGCACACTGGAATTGTTCAAATCTAATGTAAACTGCAATGGCTTAGCTTAATTTTCTTGGGTTGCATTATTCCAATGGTGGAGGAAGAGCGTGGCAACTGGAATCAAGTAACCACACGAACTTGGAAAAATTTGTAATATGTTCTGGTATTATTTTACCTAACTCTGGTATTATTTTACCTAACTCTGGTATTATTTTACCTAACTGACCCCTTAAAAAGCAGAATATTGTCCCTATGGCTTCACTAATATTGAAAGAAAAAAAAAACCCATGTCTATTTGCTATTTTTATGCATAAACTAAATGTGGTCGTAGGTACTTTGAGCCCACTGCCTAAAATTTCTGGCTATTCTGATTTGTTTGTTTCATAATTGGATTTCAACAGGAAAAGGTGGGACGATAACAAACCTCCATCAGGTGCTAGCAAAGGTACAAATGGAGGACTAGCCATCTCTCTCAGTGCCTGCGCTGATGATCAAATGGCTGCTGATACAAGTGTAAGAATTGACTGCCTTCGACCTCACTGGATTCCTATAGAAATGCCAGAATAGTTAGGAGCATAGGACTAGTCGCTATTTAGTATTGCTAAACGAAGAATTCATATTTACACAACCAACTTGCTTCGATAACTCTTCATTGGGAGGACTTTCATTCATTCTTGATTGTTTTGACTTATGCAGGCCTTCACGGGGAACGAAATGGCAGGCGTCTTGACTTTTCTTTTAGTTGAAACGATAACAGAAAATTCACATATAACATATGGAGATCTACTCAATAAGATAAACGAGAAGATTGTTCTTGCTAATAAAAAAGGATGCCTCAATGCTCCATTCCTAAGGAAGCTGTTTCGTAGAAATTTACCACAGGTTTACATCTCTTCTGCTTTTGTGATCATGAATTTTGTTGACAAGGTTCACTACTCTTTTTGTCACAGAAGTACATTCTAGGGTTGGATGACCTTAAATTTGAAATTTATCACCTTAATAAGGCTGCATTACAGAATCAAATGTATAAAGTCTAAACACTCTGTTGCTAGATTAAAGGATTTTCCCATTCAATAGTAGGTAAACTTCGTCATAATCAGCAATTTCTGAGGGAGATTCATGTCTGCAACGAAAAAGGTCACTCATCAACACGATTTTGAGAGTGTTGAAAGTTTTTAAGGAATTATATTACTTCCATATTTAACTTCACTCCAACCAACCCTAGGTCCTATATATGCCTTAGATTTTATAAGAAAATTAATTTTTAGTGTTAACAGTTATTGTGTTTGCCAGTAATTAATGTTGGTAATGGCCTTTTCACACCACTGCCTAGATTTGAGGCAATGGTTGGAGTCATGGCAATCAACCTCCCCACAAAAATTGAGGGGTAAGGATGCTACCTAGCATATCAATTGTAAGTTGGAGCCTTGAATTCCTGTACAATCTCTACCTTTATTTACATGCAAGAATCGTGTACAAACCATTTTATGCGTGATTCTAACACACGTAAACATGAAAAGTCACTCCATTCTAACTTCTTGTATAAAAGAAAACATTACAAAAATTTGTAGATTCATATTGGACAATGTTCAAGTACTATAGGCGTTGCAACTACAGAACCTACTACATTGACATCAAGATGAACACACGTAAAGCTAAAATTCTCCCCAGTTTGATGTCTGGAAATAATATTGCTTAACTGGTTTGGTTATTACTTGGAGTTCTGCAGGAATGCCAACTATCATCTTCAAAGAAGTTTGATGTTAATAAAGATGAATTCAAGCTATAGACATATGCAGAGGGTTAGATTCAGCAATGCACGAGCATTGATCCAAACTTGGCCAATTGCTTTGAAAGATCTACGGTCGATTGCAAATGAACCAAGCCGCTCTTTGGTGAAGTTACATCGTTGGGCCTTCAAAATTAGGAATTGACCATTTTGGAGATTTTTTAATTTCTTCACCTAGGAGATTCCGTTCAAGTCTAGGTTTTTCGGACATCGTTTTATCTTTCACTCAATCTTGCTAATCAATTAGTTCGCTTAGCAAGGTTATCCTTTCTGAAGTTATTTCCTAGAAGCCTTTCATAAAAAAAAATGTTGGTTCCTAGAATGTTTAGTTTTACTTTTGTCCTATATAAGTTGTAAGCGTTAGGGCTAAAGGATTTGATAAATGACATTTTCTTTACGAGAGAGCATCTTGTCCTTTTTTCTTAGTATTCTTGTAATCTCAGGACGCAACAATATGTAGAAGTGGCCACTCCAAAATGGTCAATTCCTAATCTTGTAATCACTTAGGTCAAGAAATTAAAAACTCTCCAAAATGGTCAATTCCTAATTTTGAAGGCCCAGTGGCGGAGCCAAGATTTGGATTGGGAGGTGGCGTTGTTTGATGGTAGTCCACTTGTATTGTTGCATATTGTTAGTAAGAATATGGGAGAAGTATTAAGTTAAACTCAACCTTTGTCCTAAGCTTCGTTTTTAGTCGAAAAAATAATAAAGGCTTGATTCAACTCTCTTGTGGTCCTTAAATGTAAGCTATCGAGATATAATTTTCATGGTCCAAATCGTTCATTCTTCAAATTGCTATTTTTTAATCATTTTTTTTTTCTATATAGTTCCGTCCCTGGAAGTGGTGTAGTGTTCTTAGCTGCAACATTCTCCTGCTGTCACGTACTGCACGACGCCATTCACTCTACAATCTACATATTTAGAAAAACTTCTCTATGTAGTTTGAGTAAAGGAGATTCCCAAACGACATGGTTTTCCATTTTTGGGTAAGATTTACTCTCTCAGATGAGTGATGTGGAAGATCAATTTTATCTACATTAGTTCGTGAGAATATAGTATGTAAATCTCCATCTTTTTCATGACCTGAAAGCTAAAAGAGAATAATTTTACAGTTGCATCTGTGCTTTGCCGCTACCAAAAGGAATTTGTTCTCTAAGATTTTGAAGTATTCTATGAAAAGGAAGTCAGACAGCATATAAAACAACTAGAACCCACCATTTGACATAATGGTGGGGGAGAGGATTTTGCAAGAGCCCTTTGCTAACAAGACAGTTTTGAATTTCATTAAGAGATGTATGGTAGATTGAAAATGATCATATGAAGTTGAAATGGGTTCATTACATGATTGAATGAAAATAATGGAATTGTCATACATGCCATACAAATTTCATTACTCAAAACATAATCAGCTAGTTGACCTAATGATTTCCAGCTGGGCACAATTTATTTGCCAACAAAGACAAGGAATATGCCGAAGAACAGATGGAACCATACCCGATACCAACTAGGCATAACGTTTGGATGGCCTTGCATAGGTACATGTTGACCTGCCAAAAAGGGGAATCATATCACTTCTCAGGCCATGGATCAGGATTGTGCAACTTTGATAAGATGAGATTGACAGCTAAGATAAATCACAATGCCTACGTTTGTTATGAGAGTGTCACCATATATTAGTAAGGTCACTACTTCAGTCTTTACCTGGTGCAGGGTTGACAAGTACTTGAATGACAAAATCAGACACATTATACAAGAAGCGTGGTTGCAAATATTACCTTGACATCAAAGTGTTAAATATTACCTTGTATGACAAAAGAAGCAAACGAAAAAGTATCCACATGGTTTTCCAATGATTGCAAAGAAGCCAAGATTTTTCATTAGATACTAATAATTAGTAAAAAAAGGAAAATGTTTCTCAACGCTTCAAAGAAGAATCACCATTTCACATGCAATATATAATCCATTAAGGAAACACCCGCTTTTGATTTGAGTTCAAAACAATTTTGTGCTGAGTATCAAAATAAAGTGAAATCGTCAATTTGATCATACACAACTGCCAGCAGAGCTTTTACTCTATAACTGTGCAATCACACTTTTCTTAGAAGATCATATTATTGCATTCAGCCACATATACTCCGCATGCTTGCAGCACACATACATAAAACCGAAGAAGGTTTTTTAAGACTACATACTACTAAGAATTAACATTTAGTAAGGAATTAACGGTACCTGTTTTCTTCATTGACAACACAAAAGAGAACATTTTAAATTACCCAGAAAGCCCAAGAGAAACACTCCTCAAAATAGATGTTTAGTGCTCTTGGAATAAGATCACAGTGCTCTTGGAATAAGATCGCAGGAGCACATTGTGTATGATCTTAAAGCATTAAAACAGTCCCAACTGGAATAAGAACCCAAAAAAGTTTTGAACTTTACAAATGTCTTAACGCTTCCAGAAGATTTATTCTGTGAACTATTGTTCAGCAGCAATAATAGCTATTAAAATAGAGTATTTTGAACTTTAAGTTTCAGTCAATATTCTCTAGTCTTAATCACAAACAGAAAAATATAGATAAGTATAAAATGCAATCTCTTTCGTCCAAAAAGTCAGTTAAATTCAAAAAAGAAGAGAGAACCTGATTCTCCAACACCACCAATGTGGCAGAATGAAGATAAAATCTCGAAGTACAACTCTGTTATTGTCCTGGTTTCGCACACTGTCCTTTCCAAGACCCCTTTTTCAGCTTTTTCCACAACCTACAACCGCAGGCAGGAGAAATGGCTGGAAGAAGAGAGAGATGCAGTTGGTGCGGAGTGCAACTACTAGTCCCACCCGAGGCACAAACCATTCAGTGTTCGGTCTGTCAGGCAGTGACCCGGACTCGACCTAATGATCCTTTGGTTCAAGCACAAGACTCGGTCCACCTGGCGACAAATTGTGTAAAAGGGTTTATTAACAAAGTGCCAAGTAACATCAACACAATGGCCACATCAACGAATAATTATCCGATGCAGGGGACATATGATTACGGTCAATACCCTCAGCGTGTCCAACCTCCTCCACTCATACTACCTGTTTCAGCACATGGGAGGAAGCGAGCACTGCTTTGTGGAGTGAGTTACTACGGGCGCAGATACAATCTCAAGGGAAGTGTTAATGATGTGAGGTGTATGAGATATTTCCTAGTTGAAAGGTTGGGATTTCCAAGCGAGTCCATACTTGTTCTCACTGGTATATATAAATCCTACATACTCTTATCATGTCAAAGTACACAAGCTAAAAATAAATATGAGAGTAACACAAACTCCAGTTCATTTCCAAATCTTTTGCCAAGCTTACCAAATTCACAATTAAGATATAAAACTATGGATTGTAGAACACTTGGTCTCACTAGAAAAGTCATAAGGTACGAAATGATCCATCAGATCACCTATTAGGGGCCTAAACAAATAGAGCTGCTCATCAAAGAGTTGACTGCAGCACTCGGACAACTTTGGTTGGTTCATGTTTAGAGTCTAGACTTGAAACTAACTTGAATATGTTTAATTGTACCTCCTTTCCTGTCGTTTCTCTAGGATTCCACAGGATAAATGCAGTAAGGCCCTGCTTGTTTATCCAGATTAAATCATCAGATTGGACAATAAATTCTATGGGACCATATATTCCACGTTTGCTTTGAACTTTTGCGGTTATGATTATGCATACATCAGAATCTGATATCCTGTAAACCATGGTATATAAAATACTTAAGGGGACGTGGCTTTATTAATCCTCTCACCACTAATATGATAGGATTACTTATCCTATGAGCTTATATAACTCCAGCCAAACAAACAGGAGCCGAGAGGCTAAAAGTCTGGTAGTGTCTATGAATAGAAGAATTATTGATGGCGCCTCGACATATACATCTAGACATAGTTGGGTTGAGGATTGAGTCTGAAACTGCAACATGTACGCATTAGAAATGGTATCCTGTTCTCATATTACTGGGACACTTGAATCAATTTGCAGAAGAAGAGACAGACCCACTGCGGATCCCCACAAAGCGCAACATCCGAATGGCCTTTCAGTGGCTTATACAAGGTTGCCAGTCAGGGGACTCATTGGTCTTCCACTACTCAGGCCATGGCTCACAACTCCGTGACACGAACAGTGATGAGATTGACGGGTATGACGAAACATTGTGCCCTCTAGATTACGAAACTGAAGGAATGATATTGGATGATGAGATCAATGCAACCATTGTGAGGCCACTTCCCCATGGTGCCAAGCTTCATGCTATCATTGATGCTTGCCACAGCGGAACTGTTCTTGATCTACCATTCGTGTGCAGGGTGAATAGGTAAGTTTTTTCTACATTAAGCTTATATGGTTTTTTGATATTGCATACATTTTTCGGGCTCAAAAAATGTTATGTCCCCACCATTCTGGCTTGCCCCCAAACAAGTAATTACTTTCCAAACTAAATTTGCACACCTATTATAAAGAGTAAAAGAGACAATAAGAGAGAATACATGACTAATATTTGTAGCAATAAGACCTATAGTCATAGACCTATTGTTTGTGTATAGATAGCGGGAAACATCTTTAATAACACTCAGAATAGGATAATCATACATTATCTTCATACTTCATAGCATGGCAAGTTGTTAGGGTCAATGTAAATCAAAATAGACAACAGCAATGAATATTACAGTTTTCATCTTCTGTAATCATTATAACATACATAGAGGACTCAGTTGTTGATTAGGACAGATTTTGTGTCTACTTTCCAGATGACAATTTGTCCCCGCATGACAAAATTCCTGTACCCACCCCCATTATCTATGGTTGTATAACCTGATCTATCACTGCAGCTGTAAAAAAAGAACCGTATATTCTTGTTTGTTGTGTAGGGCAGGATACTATACGTGGGAAGATCACAGTTATCAATCAACAACTTATAAAGGTACAAGTGGTGGGCTAGCCATATCACTTAGTGCCTGTGATGATCATCAAGCTACTTTAGATACCATGGTGAGTAGTCACTTTATGTATCTTTTCTTTTTAAGACATCAATCAAAACTAGAGGACAATACATGCATAAACTACATCCGCAAAGCAACAATCCCCAAAGCATAAGTATGTACACTGCACAAGTTGCTAAATCATGGGAATCTCATCAACAGAGGAACACATAAATCATGAAAATTAACCATTATAGATGCATAAATTTTTGTAGGATTCGAAACTGCAAGTATAAGCATGCTAACATATGCAAATTGCAATGACAATTAACATGATGGAAGTATTCAAATAATTCAAGAGCGTGGGGTAAGAAACGTCCGTGTAATGTGAGGCTTTAATAGACCATATACGAGTAATATCTCCAACTATTTGAATTCTCAAAAGCGTTGGCACAAACGTGTAAACCTGAGTGTTTGCCATCAACTGTTAGCTTGGATGCCTTCTTCAATGTAATTAATATGCATCAACATCACAAAAACTTAGTTGCCATTTCGCGTAAACTTCTTTATATTGACTTGATAGATCGAAGAATGAGATATAGGAGTATATGTTAAATTTCGAATTGGAAGGGAGTGTAATTCCTTTGTTCAAGAAAGCGGGATTGCCAAAGGAAATAGGCCTTATGCAAAGCACCTTTTTCCCATATGGCCGATTTTCCTGCCTCTTTCAATCCCCCTTAATCCAGTCTTCCATTCTCTATCTATAAAAGGAGATCCTAAGAAAAATGAAAAGTTTTCTACCCACCTTGAAAAACATGATATGCTCAGTTTTGCCGACAAGATACTGGAAGTCCATGAGAGAGAGAGAGAGAGAGAGAGAGAGAGAGAGAGAGAGAGATTTCCCTTTGGTAGTGGATGATCAATCGTTTATAACCCTCGAAGAAAAGTAGATATATTATGTATGCATGACAAGTTGGTTTCAAACAACATTAGCATAGAAATATTTTTCTTAGTGTGTTCATTTATGTCTTGTGCATTTCATATTACTTGTACAGGCTCTCTCTGGCAACACTGTAACTGGTGCCATGACTTACAGCTTCATCCAAGCTGTACAAAACGAGCCTGGATTGACATACGGTCGATTGCTCAACGCCATGCATCGCGCAATTCATGACGCTAAACCAGGATCACGATTCAATGGTCCCATTGCTTCCTTCATAAGGAAAGTGCTTATCCCGACACAGGTATATTTCTCTAATCTCATTTTCCTCAATGATATCTACCAAATGGCCACAGTAATCATTATCAATTATACTTGAGAAGAATATTTCTCAAATACATTCACCACATGTAAACTTGTTATGGTTAATTGGATTAGATGGATAATGATTACTGTGGCTACCCTAAGAATGATGGAATAAAATATGAAACATCCAGTATATATGGACATTACAACTTCATAACATTGCTGTTAGGGTTCTTGAATAATTTTCTTACATGAGTCATAACATTTGACATCCACTGGCAAAAACTTGCAGGAGCCTCAACTTACGTCTTCGGATAAGTTTGACATTTACTCAAAGCCGTTTAGTTTGTAAGCGTATATGAAAGAATGAATACCGCAGACAATATATTCCTGTAATAAGCTATTACGCAATGTCTTAGTCTTTCTAAGTAATGATATGAGACTATTGATTCCTGAGAGGTCTAGGCCTCTAGGGTTCAAGTCTTCCCATCTGCATTACTTCACCTTTTGAATGCAACTTTTAGTGTACGGATCAATGGATCTCTAAATACTCTACTTGTGAAACGGGGTTGCAAGTAAGGGATGGTGTTGGATATATATGTATTTTGTTTGTGAGAATGATGTGTTATATGATGATATACATTATCGGGAGATTTGCTAATAGCTTCAGCATTTCGGATAACTGGTGATCTGACAAAATCCACTCCTGAATATTTGTACTTTAAAATGAACTTAAGTAGATTACACTTGAAAGTTAAGCATGGCGAGGATTCTCTTTGGTATCAGTATGTGTATACTCAGTATGTACGTCGGAAAATTCAGAAACTTTACCCTGCAAAGGCTAAACTCTTGATCTCTTCAATCCAAGGCTTACATTATGATTCATCACTTATGCGAAAACGCAGAGTTACTTAAATTCATGATGGATCATAATGAAACTTCTATAGAAAGGAGAATATGTATCAAATTCCAACATGAAACAAAAACCTAACAGCAATGGAATGCCAAAGACAAAAAGGTGTGAAATCAACAGAAAGACGGGAAAAGCCCAAAAAGAAAAAAAGGAAGGTCATGCCAAGTGCATTAGGCTCCCACTTATAGTTGGGTTTGGGAAAGGAGGAGGAGGAGGCAGCTATACCCCAACTTCTGTGGACAGTCTGGTTCTCGTGACTTGAACCTGCGAACAAGAAGTTTCCTCGTTGAGAAAGATCACATAAAATGACTACTTCAGATATAAAGAGATCACATGAAACGAATAGGAGGACAATAACAGGATGTTGGAAACAGAAGTAGTGCAGAGTGCAGACAGTGACGGACGTACTTAGCAGGTGCTAACCACATGTACTTCTTCATTGCTAACAACAAGTATATTTCATAAGTACATATTGGTAGTTCTACTTCGAAGGTCTGGGAAAGAGATGAAATTGTATGTATATACGTAGGAGCCATTTTATACACACGACCAAAAAATAGTTGACAAATGGAATTTGAGGGTTTTTTTTCCTTACAAATATAAACTTTTTGACCTTTTTGCACCCAAGCAACATGCAGTGGCCAATTCCATAGAACTTTTTCATATCAACCTGAAAAACTAGTACAATTAGTAAGAGTATTTGAAGTAATGCAGGAGCCCGGGCACCCCTCCTGTGCGCCCCCGAGTGCAGAGGCTTCTGAAAAAGGAAAAATGAACGGATTCCATTGCAAAAACAAAAAGGCCAAAATAAATTTCAGTGGAAGTGTGGAACAATGAGCAAGTGGGTCTTCTCCCCTCACAAATTGTTGCCCACTGCGGCAGAAAGGTGATTTTTTGTGACTTTGGAAAACCCATGCAGTGTTTGTATCAATGCAATCAAATTTAGAGCAAATTTATAAATGTGCCTTAGAAATCAGTGGGCAACACTAAACAATCCAACGTAACTCTATAACTATGGTGCATTACAGAAACTAAGTACCTACATTGCACAGGTTGACATTTATGTATGAATGTATGTTTTAGGAAGGCATTTTGTCAAACAGTTAGAGGACAGCGGCAGAAATAGCACAAGAAACAGAGGGAAGAAAAAAAAACCCCAACGGATTCGTGTACCGATTGGTTTCCGGCGCCACACCCATTGGTGAAACCCAACTCCGGTACCCCCACCCGCATATACACAAACACAAGCACATTTGCTCGTGTTTTGAACAGCGCAATGTGATTTTAGAACTTCGGTGTGACACCCACTTTGAGGCTGTCATCTTTTCTCCTTGCCCTGTATTTTTTCTTTTAACTTCCAAAGCACCCAGGTATCTCCAGACAGAGGCGTGGCCTGAGCTCCATAACTGTTTGCACCGAAGAAGACATTAAAAGCGTGTTTACAAAACACGTTTTTAAGTCAGATTATAATAAACTTGTTTGGTTAATCCATCCTAACCCACAGTGAAAGCGTAAAACTGAAACACGTTTTTTAGAAAGTGTGTTTTCCAAACACGTTTTCACGTATTTTGGTAATAAAATTCAAAAACACGCGTTTTATTTAATAAAGTTTTAAAAAAAACTTCAATCGGTTAATGAGCCCCACTTTGATTTATTTTTACCGACAATGTCTTGAATACTGTAAATACCGACTGTACCGGGAAATACCGGTAGGCACTACCCGTTGAATACCAATCGGTACCTGTAATACTGCTACTAAAAAAAAAAGAAAAAAAAGAAAAAAATCGTGCTTTTTTTTAGAGATATTTCTATAATTAATTCTTGTATACTTTAAATTTGTAATTTGTTTCTCTCTTAGTATACGATGTTCATAATCACTAATGTTAATATTTTCTAGAACACCTAAGGGGGTTGGCTTAGTGGTCAAGGTCTGAGACTTAAGGGCATTCACGGTAGACTCTTAAAATGACTCATAGGTGAGGCTCTAATGGTCTCCAATGGACTCTCAATACAAGCTCTCAATGGTAGCTTCTAAGCATGACTCCTAACCCATTAGCTAAATCTAAGTAGCCTTGTAGGTAGCTTCAAGTGGGACCTAAACACTTTTAATCGTTTTAGACTTATCAATTTATGGGACGCACACTTTTTATTATTTTTTCCCACAAAATAAAGAATGCTCTTGCTAGCCCATTGAGTGCACATATGCTCTCTAAATTTAACAAGCTCTAGGAGTGAAAAATGGGACCCAATTAGGCTTATGTGTACACCTTAGGAGCCAACTTAAGAGCTATTTTTAGAGAGCCCAAAGGGTTTGTTTTCTCCTAAGCTATCAGATCGAAACCTCTCAGGTGCTATCAACTCATTTAAGGCCAGTCCACATAGAGAGTTTGCTCCGGCTTCAAGTGTCCCTTGCTAGTGGATGGTAGATTTATGGTTCCCATGATTAGTCCTTACCCGAACACCTAGTTATAAAAAATTAAAAAAAAAAATCCTCCTGATTGAATGTTTTAAGTATACATATAGCACACCATTATATTTAATCTTTATAACGCTAAATCTGAAACGACACTTTATATTGCATCGTACCAATTAGAAAACTGGTATCGTTATTGGTACGGGATTCAAAAGCCTCTTTTGCGGTTGTTTTACTCCCTGAAATTTGAGAATATAGACAGTAATACGGTCATGCCAAATTGGAGTATATGTATTACATCTTCTGTAACTTGAAATGAAGTAGCAGTATTTTTTTCATTGAGTCCTGGCCAGTGAAATTAATTTTCTGAATTAACCAGTCTAGTCGCTTTCTCAGAAGTGCCAGATGATCCTGTCGTTCATATAACATCAAAAATAAATAAATGGTATAGTTGCGAATTTATGTTGAATAAATTAATAATTTGATGTTATTAATTTACTAGTATTTGTAGATAACAAAATAAAACAAAAGGGGAGGCAAATCCCCTCAACAAAACACCAACGGCTTGTAGTCTCAAATTATATTTTTTCTACAATTTCATTCGAGAGGTGGGGGTTCGAAACCTTGCAAGTGCAAAGTGCGAGCATGCCTCCTTAGCTAATACCCCAATGCAACTCCATTGAGGGTTTGTCCGCTTAGGCCGCTTAGCGCCTTAGCGGCACCCTTAGGAGTAGGCTAAAAATCACTACGAACTTTCTTTTGATGCACTAAAAGAACACAAACAAAACAGAAGGGTGAGAAAGGGGATAAAAGGATTTTTCTTTCTTCTTTTTTTTCTTTTTGCTCGCGAAAATCATTATTATTAGTCGTAGTTAGTAAAGTTTGAACTCCAGTTAAATGCATGAGAGTAAAGATCTAAAGAAAAGGAAACCATAGTGTTCTGAATAAACATTTGATATACAACATACATGAACAAATTGCGGATGAATCACTTCTGAATCAATTCCAAGAAAATTGAAGATTTAAAGTATCAAATTTCATGTTTTTTTTATTGTTTGGGAAGATCAAATTTAATCAAGGAGAAATGCCTTCAAGTGCTTGGTAAACTCCTTAGCCTTCTCTAGGTGGACAGCATGTCCTGCATTCTTGATTATCACCAACTCAGCATTCTCCCCAATATGCCTATATATCCAAATATTTCATAAGTCAAAACACATTAAAATGTAATTATAAATGGTGATAATGCAAAATCAATAGATTGAGAAATGTTTAACAAACCTTTTTAATCTGTGTCCCAATTCTAATGGGAAAATTTGATCTTGCTCTCCCCATATTATTAGAGTTTGCTGCATAAACAAGAAATTGAATAAAAGGATATAGCTTAAATTTTTTAGTTAGATAAAAATTTTAAAATGGTATTAGAGCAACAAAGGTTGCAGGAAGATTGACCTAACAAACGTTGCACATGACAAACCTTAAACGATAATTTATAGACTAAAAAAGAAATTACATGTGACATGCCTCACTAGTGGTTGCACGTAAGGGGAGTGAAGATGTTAGATTTAGTCACACATTGGTTGGCTATGGAATAAGTAATAATGTCGGGACCTCTCAACCGAATAGCTTAAACTTTTAGATCAGTTAGTCTTTACTAGTATAATTTGATGTTAGAGCAAATAATAGATCATGTGTTCAAATCTCATCGCCTAGCCTACAGTTGTAATAGTATCACGTGTTGTGCAGTGGGCCCACAGATACTCAAACGCACCCAATCAAACAGATGCGATTATTGAATATTGATTCGAAGAACAAAAACTAAGTGCAAAGCTATCAAAATAATCCAAACCAAATGTGAGAGGAGAGAAAAAACAAACAAAAGGAAGGAGAGAGAGAGAGAGAGAGAGAGAGAGAGAGAGAGAGAGAGAGATTTACGTGATTAGGTCTTACTTTGGGATGTAAGGACAAATCACGTAAATCTGTCCACGGGCAGTCGATCAATGGCTTCACTAACAAAACGAATGCTCGAAAGAGCTACAAAGAAGAATTCTGCAGAAACTCTTCTACCCAAACTCACCAAAAGCCAAGAGCAAAGACAACTCTCATAAACCCTAATCCAATGCCCTAAATATATGCTCTCACACCAATAAAAGAGGCATAATACATGTATGGTTCCACTTCTAGTCAGGGATCCCTGACTTTGTTTAAAGTCTAAAAAAATGAAGTTGCGCGCGTTTCCGTGTAGCTGACTGTCCGAATGGCTCTGAATCCCGTCCGGACAGCTTTTTCAAGAGAACAACCGAAAAACCCAATCTGCGAAACCCGTCCAGACGGGATTTTCAGTGAACCCAAATCTCGCCAGAATTCAACAAATCTCCACCTTTGCGAGATATCCAAACCAAGTACTAAGCGAAGCCAAAACCGAAGCAACCAAATCCTCAACAAATCCACAGCCAAACAAACTACCAAATTGTAGATGAACCCAAATGGCAAATCAAGCAACGGAACGAATCCAACCAATTTCTGAATCTTCGAGCATTCTTCAAAACCAAAAGACAAGTCGCAACAACTTCAAACTGCACGTTCCGATAGCCAAACCAAATCCAAAACACCAATAAAGAACCAAACGAACCAAATCAAACCAAGAACTGGCCCAAGATACAGAACAACCAAACCTTTTTTAAGTCTCTCTAAACCGTGCCCTAAGACGCGTACACTCCGAAGGGTGGTCAACAAGTGCAAATCGAATTGAGTTCGAATCTTCAAACTCAACCCCATATACCAAGATCTTCAAATATGTAGTACCCGAAATCCAAAACCAATGTTTTAACTCCATGTTGAAGCCCAAGTTAGTCTTCAAACGATCTATCTCCACAAGCAGCAAATACCCATAAACAAAATCGAAAGGATAGATCTAATAACAGGGATAACAATAGACCAACAAACCAAATTGTCTCCCCAAAGCACAATGCTCACCAAAACCAAACCCCAGTTGGTTCCCCAAATCTTCATCAAAGCAGTCGTGCACCAAAGCAATTGTATCTAAAATAGATTCCCCAATAACAGTAGCACCCGGGGCTGCTCCACCCAAAACTGTACTCCCTTCAAGATAGTACGAGTTCTTGCGCCACACGCCCTCCATCACAACCAATTTGCCCACACAAACCTTTAGAGTCTCATTCTTCAAAGTGATCACCAAACCAATGGACTCTAAAGCACCCAAAGAGAAGAAATTAAATTTCATGTCCGGAACATACCGAACATTTCCCAAAGTCCAAACGAGTCCATCATGCATAACCAAACTGATTGTACCTATCTTGATTTTCCTCCAAGTATGGTTAGTACCTACAAGAACATCATCACCCTCAAACTCCTTCAAGTATGAAAACCAATCCCTATTGGGACACATATGCTAGCTACAACCAGAATCTGAAATCCACTACAACTTCATCGAGTGGCTAACACGAATGGGACTCACCAAAGCAATACTCGAATCATCATCCCTATCACAAGCATAATTGGAATTGGTGTCCTTATTTTTCAAAACTGGACAATTCCTCTTTCAATGACCCTTCTTGTGACATTAGACACACTCATCTTTTGCGATACCCATTAGTTTCACAAAAGGGGAAACTTTATCTGATTGGGGCCGAGTCTTATTCCCCATTACAAAAGCCTGATTAGATGTGTCTTGATGGGTCTGTTTATCTTTTAAATGATACTCATTATTAATCAAAGCATTAGACACATCCTCATAATGAATTTCATCCTTACCATATAACAAAGTAGTAACAAGGTGATCATACGTAGAAGGATGATAATTCAACAAAAGCAAAGTCTTATCCTCATCAAGGATTGTGGCATCCAAATTTTGAAGACCAGTAAGTATTTTACTAAAATCATTCAAGTGCTCGTTCGAAGAACTACATGAATAGTGTTGGAAACGGAAAAGCTTCTTCTACAAATAGAGGCGGATCTCTACACTATTGGTCATAAACTGATCCTCGAGTTTCTTCCATAGATCCTATGCTTTCGTCTCCCTCATAACAAAGTACTTCTGATCTTTTGCGAGAGACAACTGGATAGTACCACAAGCCTGCTGATTAATCTGATCCCAATCTAAAACTCTTATGTCTGCCGGTTTAGCCTCCAAAGCAAAATCCAACCCTTGTTGGACCAAAACATCCTAAACTTCATACTAGCACATACCACCAAAGTTGTTCGTCCCATCAAATTTTTCAACATCGAGTTTAGCATTCGAAATCACCGTCCTCACCATGAAACTAGTGTTGGACCCAATTGCTACAGATTTTCCTACAGATTTCTCTGTAGATTTATCGAACGAATCCTCAGGCATCTTCGAAAATATTCAATAATCACCAAACAGAAAATCCGAAGAACCAAGCAGAACGAAACGAAGCCTAAGTCGAAACCTACGCTCTGATACCAGTTTGTTGTGCGGTGGACCCACGGAGACTCAAACGCACCCAATCAAACAGATGTGATTATTAAATATTGATTCAAAGAACAAAAACTAAGTGCAAAGCAATCAAATAATTCAAACCAAATGTAAGAGAAGGAGAGAGAAAACAAACAAAAGTACAAAGAGACACACACATATTTATGTGGTTCGGCCTTACTTTGGGTTGTAAGCCTAGTCCACGGGCAGTCGATCAATTGCTTTACTAACAAAACGAATACTCGAAAGAGCTACAAAGAAGAATTTTGTAGAAACTCTTCTACCCAAACTCACCAAAATCCAAGAACAAAGACAAATCTCTTAAACCCTAACCCAATGCCCTAATATTTGCTCTCACACCAACAAAGAGGCACATACATGTATTTATACTAAACAAATGAGTGCCTAACAAGTTAGAACCAAATTGAGCTTTGCAACCCCTAAAAAACAAAGTTGCGCTCATTACCGCATAGCCGACCGTCTGGACGGCTCTGAATCCCGTTCGAACAGATTTTCCAGAGAAAACCCAAAAAACCCAATCTGCCAAACCCGTCTGAACGGCCCTGAATCTCGTCCGGACAAGATTTCTAGTGAACCCGAATCTCGCCGAAAGACAACAAATGTGTTAGTCCTATTGCAAACTAATAGCTTAAAAACTTTTGGGTTAGATCTGTTGGAGAATTAGGGATGATAACGGGGAAAACAGAGGGACTCCCTAAGGCAACCGAAGAGTCTCAACCAGTTTGTGGTTAATAGTGTGCGGCTATTGATAACCCATGAAGACCGTCCCTATTATGTGTGATGATGGCATATTAATTCTTGGTAGTTATCGGGTCGTTTTCAGAGTTTATTTTTGCATTGCAATCCAAAGGTCTCCCTTTGGCTTTATATTGATCAATCCCATATCGCTCTTTTCTTTTTTGAAAAGAGTCAATTCATTCATATCAAAGCTCGAAGGCTAAACAGATTTCAACGATAAACAGATTTCAACGAAAGATACAGGAGTGAACCAACACTATCAAATCCTAGACACTAGGCACCTACTGCAAATGCAGGCCCGACGAAACAAAGGTACTTAAGAACCCGTCACAGACAAGACAGTGGAGAGTCCAACGAGGACGCCCAGTTCAAACCCTAAACTAAGCACAAGAGAAATCTGGAGCACGAATCTACATCCCCAATGCCACACCGGCGGATTATGGCCCGATACACTGACACGCAACCACAAACACAGGACGCCACTCCATGGCAAACCCTCGTTGGCACGTAGAGTTCTGGCCTAAAGGAACATCACGCCGGCAGCAAACTGCTGAGTCCTCGCGGCCACGGCAGGCAAGATGCAATCCGAGAGAACAACCTCAACACAGCCGCCAACGGTCACGGCAACTGGCGACTGGGATCTACCCCTGCCGATTCAAGCAGAAACGGCAAAAAACAACCAAATACAAAACAACTGAACAGAAAATAAATCAACTATACAAGCAACAAAACAAAAAAAAAAAAAAAAAGGAATTGAAATCAACTCATCCAACCCAATATACTGAGTTAACCCGCTAAACCCATCACTGAGTCCCACCGATTTACCCGAGATACACCGAATATAAACGAGTCGCTACTCCGGTGTGAAGACCCAAACTCCATAGCTGCCGCCAACGGGTTCTGAATAAATTATTCACCGGAGGGAGCCTAAAAACCACCCTAAACTTCATCTTCGCGTCAGATCCGGCCACCCAAACTAGAGGGCAGCGCAGAGGCAGCGACAGAGGTATGATGGAGGCGAGAAAACTGAGGGGTTGTGGAGAGGTGAAATATGGAGGTTATTAGGATAGTGGATGATACAGAAGAAAGGTAGAGGTGAGTAAGAGGTGGATCTAGTTGGGGATGGCTCGGAACAGGCGTGAAGGTGAAGGAGGGTGGCCGGCAGGAGAGGATGGAGGGGGTGGGGAGGTGGGGAGGTGGGGTGTGGAGGCAGCAACCCCACCCCCCAAGGAAACCCTATCTGTTGGAAGAAGGGTAAAGGAGGAAATGAAATTCCTAGAGAGAGAGAGACGAGAGCTCCCCAACTGCAGCCGTAGGAAGTTATCCCATATCGCTCTTGGTAATAGAAATTCGTGCACCTTCAATTCTACTCTGAAAATTCAATTCTATGTGAGAGAGGGACAGATCAGTTTCGCCAAGGCGTTCATTGGAGGTGGTCCGACGTTCGTGGTTCACCGTTTTATCCTGGAAGACAGATGCCGATTTATCTACAACACCTTCGGGAGGTGGCGAATCTGTTTGAAAGAGACTGTGGTTTTCACAGGACTTGGTTCGGTATTTCCAGTTCGATTTCTAGTTTACGTATTCTGTTATTTCAATTACTCTCATGTAATTGTTTCCTAAAACAATTTAACAAACAAGAAGCTTGGAGATTACATTTACAAGTTGATTTTGATGTGAACAATTCGAAAACAAATACAATAAAATACAAATGTGACAAATAAAAAACCTGATTGATCTTGGGAAGATTAGAAAGCTTTCGATCTTTGAGGATCTCTTGGATTAATTCCCTCTTCTCTTTCAGATGATCCATACACATAACCTGTCCATGTTGAAATTAGTAAAAAAATAGAAGAAAATAAGCTTTGCGTTCACTTAATTTTCCAAAGTTAATAATCCTTTGAAATTGCCTCTATATCGATGGAAATCCATCTTTGATGAAATTATGCATCTGTACTTTTCTTTAACGAGATCTATTTTTCAAGGATTATATTTCATAACTATATAAACACCATAAAAAATATTCAGGGTTCATTTGTTTTTTAAATAAAAAGCTCAGCAGCGAATTCCGGCAAACGCGACGTTTTAAAGGTTTCTCGCGACGTTTGCCAACTTTTATTTTCTTTTCTTTTCTTTTTTGGGTACGCTAAAGAACATTAATGTTAGTAATTTTTTCTGTGTAAAAACTCGATTCATGATCAACCCAACGTCCCATGCCTCCGTCAAGATGTCTTTTGATTTTTTTGATTACGAAAATGCTATCGTTACATCTTTTCTTATGTTAGTAGAAAAATAAAAATGGAAATTCAAATCCAAGAAACCTGCACAAAGTCGATAGCAAATGGTTGAAATTTGACACTCCATCCGTCCCGAATTTCTTGTCTATTTATGTGTATGTGTGCCATTTTTCAGTTGCTAATATCTTTCAATCTATAAAGTTTTTTATAGTTTTGAAAACTTTATTTAACAGAATACATCGAGAACTATCAAACGAGATCTATATTGAATTTATATATATAACATTATCAGAGCCGGCTCTGGGCTAAAGCTCGTAAAGCAACCGCTTTAAGCCTCCAAATTTTGTCTAATTTTTGGGGCCCCCAATAATATAGGTCCATATAATTACTAGGTATCAATAAAAAAAATTAAGTTTAATTTGTCTAAAAAATTTGAGGGCCTAATTTAAAATAAGGCCCAAGTGAAAGGGCCCAAATGTAATCTTGAAGATATTTTGAAAAGAGATGAGCTTTTTGATATTGATGGGAAGGATTATGTTCGGAATTGAAAGTCGTGAGAGAAATTTTACCGAAAGAGCTAAGAAAGCCCATTGATGTGCTCAATTACTTGAAGACAATGGATAGTTTGTTTTTCTGAATGTGTGGATTGCGTTCAGAATACTATTGACTATTCCGATTTACAGTTGCCTCTGGTGAAAAAGGTTTTTTGAAGTTAAAGTTGATCAAAACTTATCTTACGTCGACGATGTCACAAGAGAGACCGAACGGATTGGCTATGTTGTCTATTGAAAAGGCTATGGTGGAGAAACTTAATTATGCAAGTTTAATTAGTACTTTTGCTGCTAAAAACGCGAGAAGCGTAAGCTTTAAATGACAATTTTTAATGTATTGTAATGGCTATTGATTATGGGTACTTATGGTCTCAAATTATTGCATTGCCTTCTTTATGAATGTTTTTTCTTTCTCAAGTATCATTCACTATGCAAAAAAGATTGAAGGCCCATTTTTTTTTCCTTTAAAAAGTTCGCTTTAAGCCTCAAGAAACTCAGAGCCGGCCCTGAACATTATACATTTAAAATGTCGTGAATGGTAAAAGTGGACATGAAACTTGGGACGGATGGAGTATTACAATCAGCAGTTCATATGCAAATGGTTCAAATTTTGGTAGTGTTTTCTCTGTACAAACACAATGCCAACCCTTACAAAATCCAAAGAAAACCTAAAGACTATAGAGAGGAAAGGGACTCACTTGAATGAAATCAGAAAGAATGAAAGAGGGCACCCCTCTGGCCGGCCTAACAAACGAAAGCTTCATCAATTCCCTCAGCTTCTCCACCGTCTGCGGCAACAAAATACTCGCCGCCGCATCCAAATCCGCCACCCGAAACAACCCCTCCCCCATATCCCTCTCCTCCAGGCACACCCCGGCGCAACACACCACCGCCCTCTCCACCGCGGCCGGGAATTGAGCCGCCATACTATACCCCACAAACCCACCATAACTTATCCCAACCAGACTCACCTTCTCCATCACCCCATGCACCTCCATCAACTTCATCAAACACTTGGCCTGGAATGCCTCCGACCGGTCCGGTTCCGCCGTGTAGGAGTGGCCAAAGAAGAGGAGGTCCGGCACGTAGAGGTTGTAGTGGGGAAGGAGGTGGCTGATGAGGTCGCCGTATTGCCACATTGCGTTGGCGCCAAAGCCATGGATGAGGAGGAGGGTTGGTTTGGTGGGTTTGTGGGTTTTGGGAATCCAGCTGTGGATGACGGTGCCACCACCGAGGTCGGTGGCGGTGGACCGCAGGCCGGAGTAGGCGAAGAAATAGCGGTACAACCTGTCTCTGTACGCTATAAAGCTAAAGCGTTTTGCCATTTGCATCTTATTGAAGGTCATGTACTATTACATTTTCAATCTTCCCAAATGCATGTAGTGGAGGATGTCATTTTCTCCTGCTTTTCTTTTCTAGGGTTTGTAAATACAAAACAACCCTAGAAAAGATATGGGATTGAAAACAGCCCAGGTGTTCGAATTCGGCGAATGAGAAAATTTCAAGGGAGAAATTAAGGAGCCAATTGTGAATGTGGGTGCATATTTAGCAAAGAACGAGTCAAAATGTAGTTGGAACCAACAAATGATAGATGCATATTTGAATTATTGGTCCATATTGCTTTGGTTTCAAAGGGTCAATTGTCTTCCCTGTGAAAATCCACTAGTCCACAATTTTTAAGAAAATTTACCAAAAGAATAGGATCACAAGTTTTATGGGAATAAACCGAACCACTAGGACATCTCTTAATTGGCTAAAAGGAATCACACCCATTAATCACAGCCATAATACCGGGGGTGGTAACTCCAAGGGATTGGCAAAACAGTATTGCCTTGAGACTTAAGGGTTTGCTCCCACCTAAGGTCTCAGGTTCGATTCCTCTTGCTGGCAAGCAAACTCTTGGGGCCACCGGAGGTTATGTGCAGTCGTTACAGCATTACTTCCTGGGCCCCGGAATTAGTCGAGGTGCGTGCAAGCTGGCCTAGACATCCGGTTATCCCAAAAAAAAAAAAACACCAAGCGTGATACCAGGGTTCGAGTCTTACTATTACAAATGCTAAACAGATTACAGAAAAGGGAACAAAAATAAACTGCGAAGAACAAAATTCAATTTGGGAAAAAAAAAAAAAAGAGCTGTGGTTCAGCTATTTACATTTCTTCCGGAAACTATTTCATCATGTTTCCATAGCTTCTGAAAGATAACAAGCATGTGAAACCATTACATGCAACTCATTAATGTTCCACAAGGTCACTGTAGTATCACAAAACTCCCTTGCAAAAGAGAATACTAACCAATGGGGGAGGAGGAGGATTAAATAGAACTGTGAACAAAAAAAAAATGCAGTAAGCCAACAAACAGGGCTTACCGATCACATGTTTTATTTTCCTTTGTTTTCCTCATGTACAAATTAAACATGGGTACCTCGCAAAAGTTTTCCTTCCGACGCTGTGTTGAACCTCGAGTACCACAAAACAGGGGTCCCTCACCGTTTTCCTTCCAATGCCGCAAGGAACAATTTACTTTGTGTGGGTTGGTGTATGTTTACGGGTTTTAGTCATCAACGAATCAGTTTCCTTAGCCTCTTTTCAGCTTCATTGGCATCCTTATTTTGTGGCTCTAGGACAAGAGCATGCTTGAAATCTGCGGAAAAAGAACATGATGTGAGGGTAAACAATAAGAAAACAACACAAGAATAATATAAGCCTTGTGTCTCGATCAACTTGCTCTGGCAACATAAAACATTTTTTGCCATTCTGCTATGGCAAGATCGATATCCTTTTCTAATTCGTCTAGTGTCAATTCAAGAATATTTTCACTTCGAACTTTTTATATCTCCTACTTTTCACCCACATCCATCTCAACATCCTCATCTCACCTACTCTCATTTCAGTCAAAAGTTGTTCTTAACATAGTTGTCAAATCGCAAATCGAATCGAGAATCGGTTTGACCCTTTTCCGAATCGTGAATTTTAACGATTCGGTGTAAGTTTCCAAAATACTTGAAATATGTATCTATGCACTTACATAATAAAGATACATTGTAAAATTGACCAATTTAAGCTTAAATCAGTATTGAAGTTTTTTTCTACGATAAACTGATGATTATATGGTTTAATACGAAAGAGTAGATATTTATACATGAAACTAAATACTATAATAAAATGGATATATGCACATAGATATAAATATTCATTATAAAAATGAAAGCTAACTCTTATAACAAATAACAATAAAAGTTTGTAGCCAAATAGGTACAAAACTAATTTATATGGCAAAATTAAGGTAAAATGTTGAAGTGATTTCACATTAGTCGAATGTAATAATTGTGAGAAAACCTTGATTCACTTATAGATTCGTATCGTTTTTGCATGAATCGTGAATCGAATCGCAAATTCGAACCGTAAATCGTATGATTCACTACCGATTCTAAGTAAACCTTGATTCACCTATAGATTCGTATCGTTTTTACTTGAATCGAGAATCGAATCGTGAATCGTGCGATTCTGACAACTATGGTTCTTAATTGTCCGTCATTTTGTCCCACAGTTGACCATATATTCATTTGTTAAATTCTTCTCTGATTACGAGGTTTACATTGTCCCAAAAGCTCTCTCTTACTATGACTCATGGAACCTAGTAGGGAAATTGTTCGTTGTTTGATATCTCATGATATCAAGTCTTCATTTTTGGCTATTTCTGCTTCTATTTTTACTATCATTATTCCTGTCCAATCCTTATCTCCAAAATCTTCAATCATCAGTAGCTCTTGTTTCAGTTTCATCCAAGAATACAATATCATGTACCACTGTTGTTCAAGTTACTCATAATGTGTTTCTCTCTTCCGTTGTGTAGGTTATTTGCAGTGCGGAAAAGAAACAGAATAAAATACTGAAATACTGGGATTCTCACCTTGAAGAGCATCTTTATATAAGACAAGTGACTCTCTAGCTGTTCCTCGCCTTAAATAAGCCTTCACATTCTGCACCAAAAAATAGACAACACTTACAACATCATCACGTAAAAGTTAATGAGCCAGATAATATCAAAAACTAATTGCAGCTAACAGAAAAAGGCTGTTATATAGAGCATCCTGCCAAAGATAACCTAGTTGTTTGTCAGTACTGAAGGCATTATGTTCAAAAGGACCTACGGCACTAGAGCGGTTTTCAAATATGACTGGGGAAACAGAAGTGTGGAAGAGTATCTTCATTTACGATGACTAAAGATGATCACTGGGAAGAAGCTCAATGGATGAAGCATGAAAACACATGGTTGAACAGGAGGACTGCCACTTTGTGCAATATTGACAAAAATTAGGTACACCAGAAGTAATGGTAACTTGAAAAAAAAAATCGCCATTTCTACACTAGAGATGACGTTGGGCATCTACCATTGTCAATGACAATGCATTTAGCTCCCCCTTTGAATAAAAAAAAAAAAAAAAGCAAAAACTTTCCTGCCATCCGGAACTTACTTCCAGAGACATTAAAGGAGTGAAAGTTGTATACAACTATACATTTCTTGTACTCAAATAATTTGCAAAGATCTTCTCAGCAATCACTTCTTGCATGGAAAAGCACTTGGTGACAGGCTCAAAACTCTAATCAGAGCGGGAAAGAAAAAAAAAAAAGACTTCACAGAAATTCCCAATGAAGAGGACTTGGTTAGTGGTTTAACACTTGACAACCGACAATTGCTCATCAAAGAAAAAGACAAGAATCTACTGAAATTCAAATGAAGAAAATATCCTTGAGAGTCGAAAATATAGGCCGCAAAATGAAACCCACATATATCCTGTGACACATAACATACAGATTAAAACAACCAATTATACTATCTATACGTACAGGAGTTTGTTAACTTCCAAGTCAAACTTAGTTTCTTTGTGAGATATTAAAACCACCAACTATACATATCTATACGTACAGGAGTTTGTTTACTTCCACGTCAAACTTATTTTCTTTGTGAGATATGCACAGAGGGAGTATCTACCACTTCATTGGAAATGGGACACCGCTGCCTATATATGTCATTTCTCAATTGGTAGCATGTATTTTCTTGTTTCTTTTCAAGTTTCGGTGGTGCAAATAGATAGAATATGAAAACCATCAAATATTGTAAGCTAGTCCCAACCTTCTTATCAAGTGTGATTGCCTTAGTGCAGTCCTCCTCAGCTTCTCTATAGCTGCAAGGAACAAAATAAAGTGGTAAACAAAGAAGGCTTCAGAACAAGTGACAAAGCTTCTACTATTTAACAGAAGAATAAAGGCTTCAATGAATTGTACCATCCCAGTTTTAAGTAAGCAGCAGCTCGGTTGCAATAGTAAGTTGCATTTACATCATTCAACTTTATAGCTTCACTGTAGTAACTTACAGCCTTGTTCAACTGATTTCCTTTAAATGCAGCATTTCCCTGCAATGGGTAGCAAATAATACATGAAATTTAGAATTACAGAGTAACAGAATTTATCACATCTCAACGTTTAAGTACAATTGATACAAAAATTAAGCAGCCCGTGACTGTAAGCAAAAATAACTTTAGATAAGCAACACTTGACAAAAGAATTGAACCTCAAAACAGCTTTCAAGGGACCCATATTAACAACATCTGGATTAGAGCCATGGTGATGCACTATGACACACAGATAAAAGGCTTTAATATAAAGCCACACAAGATATGACATGGAATCACTCTATGGAAATGAGAATTATAACCAACCATCACACAAGGAAGTGTGAAGTTCTAGCTTAGATTTGCTACCATCAAAATAAGCTAAATAACGGCGACAGGGAAAATAAGAAGATCTTGGAATTGCTCTCTGGTCGTATTGACTGGGTAAAGAAGAAATCAATAGAGTTTCACCGCTAGAAGTACAAAAACTAAAAGACTGAATGCAAACTCGCACAACTCGTAAACACAAACAAAAAAGGACATTGATAGACTTCTGAAATCGACACACAAAGTGTAACTAGAAAGCAAAAAACACGACATGAAGCCTTCAAGATGTGGGCACTTGAAACAAAAAGGCTCCAATGTACAGTCATGTCCATTACTGCAACAACAGTATCTAGTAGCAATAATCACAGTAACAGACACAACTAGAGCCTCATATCATCAAAGTACTACAAAAATATTGCTTTGGTTGGGAACTTAACACTATTAAAATCATATACACTTGCAGTTAAAAACATTGATGATCTAATACTGAACGAACTTGGGATCTGATCAATATCATTTGTATTTCTAGATATGGAAAATCGATGCTTCCAAAACGTTTTCATTTCCAGGCTAAATGAAGGTCCAATTATGTACGTCAAAAATGCAATTTAAGAACATTGTTTCCACTAAAACAACTTGTCTCGACAAGTGGATTCCAATTCCCATATAGCCTCCCTCAAGCAGATTTAAATGGGCAGAGAGGCTACACTAATTCTATAGAATGCAGAAAGCCACATGAAAAGGACTTCAAACTAAAAACTAAAAACTTACACAAGGCACTGCAGAAAAAGCACCCAAGCAAAAAGACGGGTAAACATCCAGAGATAAATCTCAGACACAACATATTTCCAATTTAAATAAGATATGTCATGAACATCGTAATAAGATGAGGCCTAGTTCTTGCACCTTACCAATTACAAGTAGGCTAGAAGAGAACAAACCTTTTCTTTCAACAGTTCAGAGGCATCCATGTGGCCATTTGTATCCGGCACTGGTGACAAATTGGACACAAGGCTAACTTGCTCCTGAAGAAATGAGTACATATCCAAAACAGTATCCAGAAGAAATTTATCAGCTCCATGGAACGCCAAGAAAGAGACAGATATCGGGAAGCCATCATGCTTGCCTAATGGAACTGTGACCTGCGATAAAGAGACCAAGAATGGTATGTCTATATAACTGGCGAGGGAATTAGGTGAAAATGTAGACTGAGATATGAAGTTACCTCACAACAACCAGACATACTTGCTATGCTAAGTAGGGCAAATGCTCTGTCAAGGAACTCAGCAGAGGGACCTTTCTTTGAATTAAGTTTCAATGGAGGATCAGCAACTGTGGGGACTACTAATATTCCATCATCCTAGGAGAAAAAAATAGAGGTGAATGGGCAATAAGGTGCAATTGAATGTATGATAAAATAATAGTAAACTAAGGAATAACGTCACGATAAAAAGTGACGATTCCCATCGGACACTACAAACACAGTACATGAAATTTGGAAACAAAAGGGACACTTATAAAATACAAGAATGTCTTCTTGAAACTTCGCAAACATTTTAAAGACAAGGATCTTCCATTCTTACTAGAATTTTCCTCCCAAACTGGCTCAAACTTTGGGCTCCCATGTTTCATTGTTTTTTATCTTTCCAACAATCCACACTGTTCCACTCTTTCATCAACTTATGGTTTTTCCTACGAGATACATTATTCAGCTGCCCACTAATGTGGTTTCCTGGTGATTTCAGCTCATTAAACAACAGCTATAGCACAAATCCAAATATGCAAGTGAAGTTGCATAAATATGTAATTCTGACTGTGTTGTCTTTCCCATGAGTAGCAACATATAAACCTTGATCATGGCTAAGAGAATTCCCAATAAAACCACAGCAATAAGAAAGGGTCTAGAATTTGTTTATCTAGACTGGCAATGATTTCTCGTGATCAAAAGACTTAAGATAATCACGAGGCTTGTCACTCTCAAAAAACCATAGGTTACATTAAAGTATGAGCCATGTCATCTCACGTACTTATGGCAACCAGCAATGAAAAGTAAAAATACCTTCAAGAGACTCCGGAGGGCTGCTCGCATTTCACTTCTAACTTTGTACAAGGTTTTAATGTCCTCATGTGTAGCATCCATTGCAGCATTAACTTGATCAGAGACATGAGATCCTAATCTGGGTTTTACTGCTTTAACCCATTCTCCATGATTTGTTTTAAATTCGTATCTGAGATCAAGGCCTCAATTAAATGGCAATATCACATTACAGCTTATGTAGTGAACACAAATTGAACATCACAAACAATAATTCCCAAAGTACCATGACTACAGAATTTAAATGCAAACTTCCTAAGGTCCCCATCTCGTTGGGGCAAGAAGCACACCCCAAGGACACCTCAAGCCCCAACAAACAACATTAGTTATCTCAGACATCCAACAAAGACGGCTCCCAGCACATTCCATGTTATTTCATCCCAGGAAGCTTAACTTTACAACAGTTCACCTAAATACCAGAAACAGAAAGGTAACAGTTCACCTAAATCCCAGAAACAGAAAGGTAAGGTTTCTTCTTCTTTACCCTTTTTATATGTATTTGTTTGCCGGTGTGCAGGTGTGTTTGGAATGGATGGAGAATGATCAAAATTAATGAATAACTTTAAATACCTCAGCAGTAAGAACATAACAGATGATAGAGCTTTCAGAGCATTTATCCCAATTTGAAAGTTCATTGACTCTTCACGGAAAACTCTTAAGCTGGGCACGTTTGCAGCAACATACTGACCGAAATTCACATGTCTTGGGGGCTGGTCTGTAGAGTCAATGAAGCCAAACGATAAGCTATAGTCATGCAACATCTTTTGGCCAAAAGATTAGAACTTAATGACATCAGTGAACTAAAATCTTCACAATCAATTAAAATGCCACTAAAACATGGAATCATGACACACATATGACAAATCTTCAACTTACAGCCGGATAAATTTTCAGTAACTCTGGTTATAACTTGTATACTCTTCTGGTTTGGAACCTTAGAGAGCTGGAAGAGATCATCAGCTATGATAAAGCATCTTGTCCTTCTTGGTTCCACCTGGTTCAATTGAAGTAAAATGTGCCCAACACGATGTAAAATTGATGGGTCACGTGCAAACCATCCTGAAAGATTTTATTATCATCTACTATTTATCAGTAAATAAAAAAGAGAAAACACCTCAAGATGGATGCAAGACCATACAATTGGAAGTGGCAATACCATTTAAATTTATGAAGTAACCATAATAGACGTGTTAACTCAAGAATAGGAAAAGAAATCACAACTATATCAAGAACCCCTAGATCAATTTTAAGTGGCAATGAATCAGGAAATGACAGAAAAAATAACATTACACTGTGCCAAGTCACACTGATAAGACTCGCTAGTTAAACCATGCCAACTAAGTTCAATGCCTGGAACTAAAAGGACATCTGCATAGTTAATACTTAATAAGGTAATATGACGGTGAATATTTTGGATTCACTTGATAGAAAAGTAAAAGAGAGTGAAACAACATACCAACTGTGTCCAAACTTTGTGAATTTGGTAGAACTCCAATTGTAGATACAAGCCCATGAGATGGCCGGCATCCAAGTATACCACAAAATGATGCTGGTGTTCTCACACATCCAATGGTATCAGTACCTAGAAAGTTAATTGCAATAATTATCAGAACGCAAAATTGCAAAGCTAGATTTTGGAAAATGATACCAGCATACAACAAGACATACCCAACTTTTACTGTCACATATTTTAATTTCCATTTCAATACAGCTTTTGTATTCAAGAGCAAGGAAAAACTAACACGATACACCAACTAAATGTAAATGGCAGTTGACTGTCAAAGGACAAAAGTGTGCCACAAATGTTAAGACCTGAATGAAATCTAACTTAGAGCATCAACAAACACACAAAGTCCCCAAAGAGTAACATATCATAGAATTACAGTGTTTGGAAAGTATTTAACAGAAACATCTAGAAGATAAATGCACCAGATACACAAAAGATAGGGTAATTTCCTCATCCATGCCCCAAAAAAAGCCTTATTACTGAATGTTATCAAGTTCAGCCCCACACTCAAAGAGCAAAAACATGGATGTATCCCTACCTGACAAACTACTCAAGGACTTGTTTCCGTCATCATCAACAAATGGTTATCTTGCAGGACCAGGAAGTAATATTCGTACACCTAGAGTGCGGAGAAGTTCAATCAATCAACCTGAGGTTGTGGGTACACCTTGTTTACTAACACAGGTGAACTGTATACCTTTTCACAGATCCATTTGTTCTACTCCAACTTAATAGAGATTGCCTTTGGGGCCCATGAAATTGGTTTACAGCGAGAAATTTTGGGTATATATGCAAACTGTTCCTCGCATGATAAGAAACATCTTGCCATCTTGGACCTCAATATTCACGATGAGAAACAGCGAAATGTTGACAAGCCTCCCAACAAAACTAACATGAATGATAAAACATGAAATAACCAAAATGGCTATATTCTTTTAAAGGGTGTTGAACTCTCTAACATGAAATAACCAAAATGGTCAAAAATCATTCGGCATACTTGAGGTATAAATAGTTGACAAGCCTCCCAACAAAACTAGCCAACATAAAAAGTGCAGTCCAGATGGGGCCTGTAACTAAGAAGTGAAGATGCAACATCCTTTTACCACTGACCAACAGAAGGCAATACCCAAGGAAGTAGACTCAGTCACAACTCACAAGCAATAAGTTGTAAAGAAAAAACTAATGGTATGAACTGATCAGGAATTCGGTCTCTATAGACTAGTTATCCGTTGTCATCTAAAACTTTTGCTAAAGATTATAAATAGTGCCAAATTGAATATAGATTTCTAGAGCGGAGTAAGAAAAATAATCCAAGTACAGAAGGAAATACATAAGCCACTTGGGATATTTTATCTCGCTGGTAAAGTATAAAATCAGAACTGCAAGATTCCAAATTTTCTTATCCCTCCTCAACAATGAGGAATTCAAATCTCTGCACCTCGAATTTATAAAAGATGCAAAAAAAATACCAAGAGCAAAGTCGACAATGCCAGCTGCCACAGCCACAGCTGAACCACTAGATGATCCCCCAGGAATATGGGATGGCATTTGTGGGTTTGTTGGCGTACCATAATGCACATTTTCTCCAGTTATCCTGAAACAACAGCGAAAATTATCATTATCCTCTAATGAATTGTCCGTTCATGTCTCAATTAGTTCACTCAATACTTTACCATGAATTGATTAAGTCCCCCCAAAATTCTTTATCCAAAACAAGCAACACACAATACAGTACTGGAGCTAGAGGAAGGGCGTATACCCGAAAGCAAATTCATCCATGACAGTCTTTCCCACACAAGTAGCCCCATTCTTCAACAGTGCCGTCACCACCACAGCGGTCTTTCCAGCCACCTCATGTGTCCTCTTCCAGTCCGGATTACCAAACCCAGTCACCCAGTCTTTCACGTCAAAACTGCGTAGAAACACCGACACAAAGCCTAATAAGCAACACACTAAGTACAAATGCATAAATACATAAATAGCTGATGCAAAATGGAGATATTATATTATTTAAGACATAGTATTTTTAGTTTTACTTATTTTAGTTTTAGTTGGGAGTATTTTATTAGGGAGTCTTACAATTTTAGGAATCTTTCTGTTTTAGCATAAATTGCCTAGAATATAAGGTTCTCTTAGTTAGGTTGATTCTATTTCTTTTTTATTATTTTCTTGTTCTCCAAGATTAAGATTTAGCTCTTCTTTATTTTATTCCTTTTTAGTATTTCTAGGCTATCATTTGTGTTTTAAATGGCGATAGGCGCACCGAGGCATCATGGTCCCTAGAGCTGAAGCGCGAGGCGAGGCACAATTTTTTACAAGTAGAATTCTAATATAGACAAAACTTTCAACACAAACAAACACTTATAAAACTTCCAAATAAAATGTCATAGAACATAATATTTCAACAACGGTTTAGCTTTAGAGAAGTAACAAAATGATTAACAGCAATCAAATCTAGAGTCATGGCGGTCATGCATAGGCATTAAGAGGATGAGGAGGAGGAGGAGGAGGAGGAGGAGGAGGAGAAGAAGCTGGTAGAGAAGATGATGAAGATCGATCTCTGTTACTCTTCAGACTTCCAGACTCAGCTGCAGCTGCTTCTACTTCGTTTTCTGATTCTAGGGTTATCCATCACCCCTTTTATTTTGAAGGTATTTATATCTGGTGCTTTGGCACATGTTTTAACCCACAAATGAAGGGCTAGGATGCATTTGATTGAAAAATAATAAAAAATACAAAAAGCCCTCGCCTTTGTGCCTTTGCTCTTAAACGTGTGCCTCAGCGCCTCAGATGCGCCTTTGTGTTCTGCGCCTCGCTATGACTAAACAAAGCGCAATACTTGTGCCTCACCTCGCCTCAGCACTTAAGTGCATGAGGCGCGCGCCTTTTAAAACACTAGCTATCATTATAAATAAGGATGTAAGTTCTCCATATCGTTTGTTCGTAGAGAGAGTATCCTAGTTCAAACGTGTTCGTGATTGTCCTTGTTGCGCATTCTTCTATTTCAACACGCTTCCCTGCATCAGTTGGTACCAGAACTTGCACTCGATTCTGGGTCATGGCACAAGAAGGTGTTCGTTAAGGTCGTTATGATGTTGCAGAAGATGTCTACGAACGAAGTAAAGCTGCAAGAGAAGCACAAATGGATGAGAGATTTGAACGACTCAAGGCAAGCTGTTGGTGGTGGGCCAAGGGGTTGGTGCATGGGACATTGTTAATCTTCTTCGAAAACCAATAGATCAAGGCTATGCGGGAAGCATTGGTTAATACAACCAGGGACGGATCCACACAGGGGCACGGGGGGTCACGTGCCCCCCCTCAATTTCAGGAAATTTTTTTTTTTTTTTTTTTTTTTTTTTTACAAATAAGGGAAAACAAATAAAGAAGTACCCCTCGGAACACTTATTTTGAGTTTTCTTTACTTTAATTTATTTATGAAAATAAGGAAGTACCCCCCTTTCGGAAACAATGCCATTTCCAGAATTTTGATATTCCAATCTTACCAAAATCTCATCCCCTCACTTTTAGTACAAAGGCAAAAAACGACACGTTTTTCTCCGAAGAAAAGAGGCAAAAGACAACCTTCCCGTACTTGAAAAGATCATCCGATTATACCATTATGCTTAGAAAAATCTAAGGAACAAATACCGGGACTTTTTATCGGCCAAATTGAAACTTTCCGAAAAAAGATATTTTTCCATACTTAACCAGATTTTCGAGTGACACACAGGGGTGCCTCGATCAAGAGGCGACCCGATGGTGACACAACCGATACCATTCGAGTCTCGGATGAGAGATGATGATGAAGGAATCGATTATGATTCCCCAAGATATTGGAAGACGACGACGAGTCTCGGATGAGAGATGATGATGAAGGAATCGATTATGATTCCCCAAGATATTGGAAGACGACGAAGATAGACGTCGGCCCTTTGAAAAAGAGAGTCCCAAAATCAGCTTCCTAAATTTTGGAGTATCATTTAGTTTACTTGCTCTTGACTTTAGCATTGGTGCCCCCGCTGGGGAGAATTCCTAGATCCGTCCCTGAATACAACCAGTTTGATCGTTGGTAACTACCCACCAAACCCACACCCCTTGGAGGAGGAGGCCAAGGTTGAGTGGCCATTTACATCGACATTTATTCCAGATCCAGCGGTGGATTGGAGTAAGCCACCAATTTTCATGAAGACCCATTCACTGATGAGGAGGATTGTTTATTTACTACCAAAGAAGATAGTGATTTTACACATGGACGTAAAGTTGAAGTGGCTGAAGAACAAAAACTTGGAGTCCAACTAGACAATAATTCAAAGATCCAACCCATTCACTGGGTCAAGGTGCATGGAAGGTGTTGATGGCATTAACTGCAAGACCAGTGAAGATGTTATCGGCACAAGATGCATGTTTTCCAACCCACATCCAACTAGGAAATAGATGAGATAGAAGCTGTATACGTCCATAAATAAATGATTTATTTGGCTCACCTTGTGAACAAGCTCGAGCTCGACTCAAGCCTAGGCCGGTTCGGCTTGTTAAATTTTCATTGGGCTCGAGCTCAAACTGGAGTTTTTTTTAAACTTAAAAAATTCTAGAGCAAATGTAAAATATACACTTATATTTACAGACTTATGTGTATTGGTACATTTACACCTTTTGAAATATACATATACATAGCTATAAGCATATGCGAAAGCATGGTTTGAAACGAGATTAAAGTCATAGGATACGAACATGTCCTTGACGGCGAATGTGAGACCAGAGAGAATGTGTCGAGCGGCGGGAGGCGGCGGCTGAGGGAAGGGAAGAAGCTCGAAGCGGTCGATGAAAGCACCAAAATCTTCTCTCTCTAACTTCCTCGCTCTAAGTCTCCGCCGCCGAGCCTCAGCGAAAATCACGATCCCGGCGACGGTGACGCCGATCACCACCCAAACTTTCGGGTTCGACACAGTGATCTTACCGAGACTCAATTGCTTTGACATAATCGAGCTGATCGGTAGGAGTCTTTGATTGATTTGTGGAAGTAATAGAGAAGTTTTAGGGTTTTGCAAGGGTTTTAGAGAGAGAGAGTTTGATTCCGGCAGCTGATTTTGGTAAGGGTTTTAGAGAGAGAGAGAGAGGGTTTAAGAGAGACATTTCGTGCGCAGGAGAGTACTGGAAATGTGTAATTGCGAGAATATTCTTTGCTGGACTTTTACTATATTTGGTGATTTTATTTCAATTTCTTTTTCTACTTTTGTTATAAAATAAAAAAAAACGAAACATAATGAAATTTATATCAATAAAATCATATACAAATTTAAGGTCCATAGAGATTAAAAAAATGAATGACCCGTAAGAGTAAAAAAAAAACTGAACAGTTCACAAACTGCAAGAAAACAACCTATAGAAGTTCCAAACGACAAAATGAAAAGCCGCCAAAAATAACGCTAGAGAATTATTTTGTTTATTTTCTACTTTTCAGTTCAGAGGTACGTTTGGAAATCTCGATTTTATTGTTTTATTTATTTGTTATATTATTTAGAATTTGAGGTAAAATGTAATTTTATCAAAATGCAAAATAAAAAAAATAAGCAAATATAAGTCAATAAGACATGCAAATAAAAAGGTCGAAAACGGCCCTTAAAATTTTGGTAAGAACATTTTATAAAATACACTCTAAAATTGATAAATCAAAAGAATGAGCTATTTTGATGAGAATCTTTAACAAAGTAGAGTGTTAAAACCATTAAGAAAATCTAACAAAGAGTGATTGATTTAAAATGTATACGCAGATTTAATAAGACTATAAATTTGAAATCACCACCTCAAGGGATAACAAAATACAATACATATCAGTGATTTTTAAACAAGTCAAGCTCCATTTTTATTTTTGGAATTATTGTATCAGTGGTTTCTCCATCCCATGTTGGTACATTTTTGTAATCCTATCTTCAATTTGATCCAAAAAAAAAAATTTAAAAAAATTCATCAATAATATTTTTAAAGATCATAATTGTACATTCTCCGAGGTTATTGAAAATTTGGCACATTCAAAGCCAACTTTGTTAACTCAAAAAAAAAAAAAAAATTTGCTTTTAGCAGAAGCGACAGAGTTGCTCATTCTTGTTCACTCTCAATATTTGAGAATTGAAGTTTCTCAATATTTCAGAACTGAAGTAGGCACAACGGGTTTACGCATCCGAGTACATTCACAAAACAAATGCATACATCCATACTATTTTCGTTATTACAAGAATCCACGGCTGTCAACAGCGTGCACGCAGCTTTTACATGGTCGCGTGCATTATAGAAAAATATCGGGTATGAATCTACATATCGAAGAAAAATCAAGCAATAACAAAACCACACAACCTTGGGTACAAGAAAGTGGGCATATTACAGGAGAAGCGGCAGTGGGCATATACATATGTAACCTGCTTCGGAATAACTTCCATCCATTCCTTTTACTTCAGACATGCGAGCTCTTAAATACCTGCGCTGAAACTGACAAATTTCCTATCGAACAGAAAGCCCCCATAATACACAATCCTGCACAATGGGTGTATTAGTTTCACCCCCTGAAACGAACGACGATGCATGAGATATCATCTTTACTCTCTCTTTCCAATGACTCGGCTATAAGTTGCTTTGCTGCCTTCAGTGGGTCCTTGATTTTCTTCGCAATGTCAACCGCTTCTTGATTAGCCATGACCTGGATTAATTACAGGCAAAACAAGATGCATATATATAAGATGCTTGCAGGGAGGGAGAGAGAGAGAGAGAGAGAGATGATTGGTCTAACCTTCCATAAACCATCACTAGCTAGGATGAGAAAATCTGTATCCACATCAATATCAGCGGGTGTTACATCAGGATCAGACCGCAGGTGTGTTTTCAGGTTCTTGTCTCCGAAAGCGCGAGAAACAGCCAGTTGGCCATTCACCCTTGCAACATCTCCTGATATTATGAAATGGATACGAAAAATGTGTTTAAGACAAGAATTATGCCAAATTAAGATATGATCTAGGAGACGGAAAGGCAAACCAAAGCCAAAAAAAACCCAGCAACAAACAGATTTGAGGTTAACTTAATGCCCCGCTTAAAATGTTAGGGCCGGAAGGGTATAGGCTCTGGTAATCGGGTGATCACACTTTCACTTGCAAAAACTTTAGGCACATACTCAACATATATGAAGCCATACGAGGCACACGTCATCTGGCGTATAGATTGGACTTTGGAGGCCAAGCCCCAGCCCAAATCAAATCTAACAAAAAATAAGAAGACATAGCCCATTCAACTATTTGCCTTCGCAGTACTCGCCATCAGTGTTGTTTTCTACAAGGTCTCAGTCATTTAGATGGACTCACTTGAGATTCCATTTTGGCAAATTTGACAATATATGCACCGTCCAAATGAACATTTTTCTTGCGTTTGAGAACATAATCATTTAGCCGGGGTAATAAATTTCCAGCCTCAGATGTCATGGGAAAATCGGAGCATTTTCTGTTCAAGTGGATGAAGAACAGCAAAGAAATCATCTTAGAGACAAAATGCCGGTGACCTTCATAAGAATTCTGAAAGAGATTACTCTCGCGATCAAAATTTGGAATACAATGGTGGCAAGGATCTCTACACACCTCCCATCTTAAGAAAGCTTTACTTAAGTGGTCGGGCAACTCTCATTAAGTCCTCTATGGTCTGTCCGGTATAGTACTAATCACAGTTTCTCGTCAAGGGTGCCTACATTGGAGGAGAACCATGTGAGACGTGTGAGGAATATTTTCCTTGGTAAAGCCTAGGGGAGGAAACAAAATACTGCTGGGCAAATGCATCTTGAAGAGAAGATTTAGACTCCTAGTCCTAGGCATTATGCTCTTTGACATTCCCGTAAACATAAATTCTCCGTGGCATGCAATTTAAAGTATTTACATCATTTAGATAGGCAGGTTTACATAATTAGAGAATAGTTTTATCTCATGTGATTAATTTTCAACAACCGGTCCAGTCGTTAAAGTCAAATTCTCCGAATTAAATTCACCATTCATCATGGACGTGCATCATCATCACAAGTCCATCCTATGATTATCAAATCCACAAAGACAACCATACCTCTAACACTCAGCACAACCCCACCACATCTTTGGACAATATCATATAAAGAGGAAGAGAGTGAAACTACATGTCTATAAACATACGTCAGAATCTAGGGGTCGCAAACGACTAGGGAGGGAAGCAGGGCCGGCCCTGACGTTTGGGTTGCCCAAGCCCAACCCTAATTTTGGTTGTCCACTTATTATTAAGCCAAATAAATAAAGGGGCAATTGGCGAGAGGTCCAGCGTAACAACTTCCCACCCTCTCGTGTCCACCCAAAGTTTCTGTAGTGTTTCTAGTCCTCGCGCATTCAGATAGATAAAAGTAAACAAAAAAAGTGAGAAATCACTTCCTGTCAATTGATGGCATCCACCACGTACATAAGTATATGCCTGCAGTTGTTCATGTATAAAATCCTAGGGTACCCTATGAAAGTGCCTAAAACCCTAGGGTACCCTATGAAAGTGCCTAAACTACTAAAACCCTATAATAGGAAAGTGCACCCTAAAACCTAAATCCTAGGGTACCCTATGAAAGTGCCTAAATCCTAGGGTACCCTATGAAAGTGCCTAAATCCTAGGGTACCCTATGAAAGTGTATAAACCACTAAAACCCTATAATAGGTAAATGCACCCTAAAACCTAAACCCTAGGGTACCCTTTGAAAGTGCCTAAATTCTAAAAAAAATAAAAAATAAAAAAATTCATGGACCTTAGACCTTGTAAAACTTTAACATGGACTAAATGACGCAATAAGTCCCACTTCTGGACCCTAGAGCAATTAACCAATAAATAAAATGACATACAAATCAAAAAAAAAAAAAAAAGACGTTACATTAGACTTTTAGCTCGGACAATATCAGAAAAATCACAATCAAAATGTAACCCCGGTTATAGTGCTATATGATGAGCAAGATCCAATTCAAAGAACACTTCTCATTGCATTTTTTTAAAGCAAATTCTTCAATTGATTCATCAAACTAACTTATCAAAGAACTCATTTTCAATTGAGATTATAGACAATCTACTTAATCTCTCTCGTGACATGGTACTGTAAAAGTAAGTTTTTATCAACTTCAACTAAGAAAAACTTCTCTCCATAGAAGTACTGTAACCGGCATTGCTGACCCTGATATTTTTGGGGCTCGACGCAAACTCACAATATTTCGCTCCCTGCGTCTTCAAGAGTTCTTTTAAAAAAATTATAAAAGACAAAATTCAAATGAAAATGACACAAAGATAAACTTAAAAAAGATATGATTGTAAGAATTTATTTTAAAGTGGATAAGAAAATTTGCTTTATATATTAACTATGATTGGAGTGAAAAAATAATAATAATAAACCGAGTTCGGTCGCCCAATTTTTTTAAAATTTTCCATCATTGTGGTTTTTTTTAATTTCAAAGTAAGAAATTATCACTTTTACATTATTGTTGTGTTTATTAAATGCAAAATATTGACAAATTTATGTTGATTAAATGCAAAATATTAACAAAGCGTAATTAAGTTTTGTTGTTTTGTAAAATTTTGAATTGGGAGGGAATAAAAAAGAGCCATAAATACCAAAAATAGACGCAAGGATGAAAGAAAGGCATGAAAGATTCCAAAGTCAGCAAAATAAGCATGGGGAATCGAACTCTAGACACAAGGGTGCAAGGGACCAACTACCACTGAGGCAACACATTTACGGAAGTTTTATAATATTTATATATAACCTTCATTATTTTTTTTTTGGTTGCCCTAGCCCGGGGATTGCCCAAGCCCGGAGGCTTGCTGCCTGTTGGGCTCACCCCTGGACCGGCCCTGGAGAGAAGGAGCCAGGGGAGGCCGAGGAAGGTGGCAAGCTAGTGGCATCGAAGAACAGGAAGGGAGGGGCTGGAGTGGAAGAGATTGCGGAGGAGGAGCTTGCAGTGGCGATGAAGGGAGGGATTGGGGATGCAGTGGCAAAGGCCATGTTGACCTATGATGGTTACTGCTAGGGTTGGAGCAGAGGGTTGGAAGGTGGGGAGAAAATATGTTGGATTTCTTGGGGTTTTGTCCTAAATGATAAATGTGATAAGGGGTAAAAATGACCTAACACAATCCTTTGGCTGTAAAGAGAAAATAAGTTCGTATCTTGAACTCGGTGGTCATTTCACCGAGCTCCATTGATGCTAACAGTAAGGCTAGGGTAATATTTTCCCCATCACTACACAAACATTTTCTCATCAACTCTGGAAGTATATTTGGTACTTATCTTCCTCACAATATTAGCTGCACAAACTTCTGGCTTCTGGGAACAAGGTTTTATACCCTCACCTGAAAAGGATCAAACATCGAGAATACACAACTACAAAAGTAGATAACTAGACACTCATGACACTACACTTCAAGAGACACTGCAGGAGTATTGTTCCAAAAGCTACATAATTGAAATTCATGGCATGGCCTCTGACAAGATATTGGCCTTGCATTCTTGGTAAAATTTGATAACCAGATTCAAGCATGAAGGAACACCTGATAAGCAGCAGTCTACTCATATGTAAGATTAATTTGGGTGAGACGCAAATCGGAATAGACTAAACCTGGCATGTTAGAGACGAATCCCCCTCTATTTTCGATGCTGCCCCGCTCAGTATTTGGTTCATGATCAACACTCATCTGAATCGCTTGCCCTCTCCTTGAAAGAACTGCCCGGGAATCTCCAACATTGGCCACCCAAAGCTTCCGACTATCTATAACAATTGCAGTAACAGCAGTGGATCCACCTCTACCCAAGTCAGGACTATGTGTGAGGATTGCTTGATCTGTTCTTTCGTAAGCTTTAGAAATGGCCCTATTTGGATCAGTCCAAAATTCCTCCTGAAATGATTAGACACTGTGTTCAAAGACTCTATCATATCACAAATAATGTCTAAAAGGCAGCATTCAGTTGTAGTCTATGTCACGTGGACTCTGGTGCGGGTAGGTGTCCTTGTGTCCACAAGCGAAACTAGCCCCCCATCCACAAACCCAACACACACGCACACACAAAAAAGGGAAAATGTTTGTAAATAACTAAATATATTGATCTTAAGTTTCTGGTAAAAGTACTTACAAACTGCTTTAAAGAATTTCATGCATAATATTAATTCAACACATTAGTACTATGGTACGGGAATACATACACTTTGCACAACAATATACACGACATGCTTACATGGCATTGTATCATTAGGCAATGTAAAATGACATCTCAACCTTTCTCAAAGATACAGTGCCACGTAAACATGTTGTGCATATTGTTGTGCAAAGTGTTGTATTAGTAGCATACCTCCTATGGTAAACTCAAAGTACAGTTGCCCAACTAAAATGTTAGACACATACGCAATGAGGTACACGAGTCCAAACCAAAAACTCACCTCCTTCAGAATGTTGTGAAACAAATGCTTTTGCAGATAGGCAGGGACAGTATCCCCCAGATGGCCATCAAAAATAGCAAAAAGTCCAAGCTCTCGTCCTTGGTATTGAACCAATTTAGCAACATGGTAATCCTCCATAGGATGATTAGCTTTCCCTTTTACTAGACTAAATCCATACTTTAGAGACCCCTGATAGCTCCTTCCTTTCCCAGAGCCACCTGACGATCGTCGTCCCGGCTGAATTGACAGTAAATTTATGTTGCATAAAAAATTGGTAATAAAGCCAGACACGAAAACAAAAAACATACCTATACGCATAACATATGGCATTGTGTAACTATAGAGGGTCAATCTTCGTCAAGTGAAAATGATTTTATTACAACATATGGATTTCACACAATCAATTAAATCTCATATCTACTCCTGGCCAAAAGTTACACAACTATAACAATACACGTGATCCCCATCGATGGATTTATGGGCCGGGGAGGATTACAAAACTCTAGTGGCGATCCCTAAGGAGCTGAAACAGAGAACTCCTCCTTAATCAAAAAGGAACAACCATATCCATAACTAAGCCATACGTAAGAACAGCTTTCGCATAGAAGGCATCACAAAGTTTCTCTATGGGGGCAACTAGAATTTGCAAACAAGCATAACCCAGTAGTTTCCTATAATTCAACTGAAACCCTAATCAAAACTTTCCACAAATAGAAAACCCCCCAAAATTTATGATCTCCCAAAAACAAAATGAAATCTCTTAAAATCCAACCGATCAACAACCTTGAAAGAGTTATTCAACAGCACAGAAACCATATCAAGGAATTCACCAAAAGGAGTGCAGGAACAAAAAGTCAGTGAAAAACACATAAATTGAAATCTAAAAATATCCCACCTGAGAACCGAAACAGCATAACTTATCCATTTAATCCAGACCCAGTTCAGGTGCTTCCCCTACGACTAAACATCTACCCCTTCTAATTTGATTTTTCACAAGCTGTATCAGCAAGTCAATAATCCTGATCATCAAAACAACATATACCCATTAAAAAACAACACCAACAACACTCCATTAATGCAATAACCAATCAAACAGAAAGTGGGCGAGGAAATTAAAAGATGGGTACCTCAGAATTTACTTACCGATCCACCAATCTCCTATCCTTTCCAAGAAAAAGGAAAACGGAAATTATTCGAGAATTGAATCTGGTGCTGACCGAGTCCTTATAGGTACGAGATATACATGAAAATATTTAGTATTTGTATATTCAAATAATGAAAAGAAAATAGTACTGTTAAGAGGATTTTCTGGGTGTTGAATTGTGGAGCTTGTAAAAATTGGGAATGGGTCTTCGATTCGCTGGGCAAGGCTTCGGCCTTCCCGTATTGACTTTTGTGTCTTTATTGTTTCTTTTAGTCAGAGGCACTGTTTGGTTGATTTACAGCTGTTTCATCTTTCTGAGAGCGGATCCGCTGTCTCAATTTTCGTGTCCCAACTCCCTGTCTCATTCATCCGAGCCGTCTATCCGAGCAATCAACGGCTCGGATTTCATCTCACCCCAAACAAATCTGAGCCATCCATATTCATTTGAGAATCTGAGCCGTTGATTGCTTGGATGAACGGCTCGGATAGACAGGACAGGGAGTTGGGACATGGAAATTGGGACAGCGGATCCGCTACCCATCTTTCTTTGGGTCTTTACAACAGAAGGAACAGTATTGATAAAGCCTAAAGGTCAGTTGTTTAGGTTTTGGGGGACCCCGGTTTTCGGAATATTGACAATTTAGTGGTTATGTGGCACCGAGACTCTCAACATCCTTATCTAACACACATTTTAGGAAATGAATTCCACAAAGATATATGTGGTGGATAACGATTTTGGGATATCACGTGACAATACTTCAAGACCAGTGCATAATTACTCTTGTGTTTGAATGATCCCCAATGGTATTGCCAAGTTGCGTCCCTTCTTTTTTACACTTCATATTTGTGTGGACTCTACACCTTTTATAGTGGAAATAGCATCCTCTATGCATAGGTTAAATATCAAGTTTATATATATATATAATCAGGTGTCCCCAGTTAGGAGGAATTTTTTAGTTAGTATTTGACTTTTTTCATCTTGTAGTCAGGGGACGGATCCAAGGACGAGACCCTGCGTGACCCCTGCTCAAAATTAAAAATAAAAAATATATATTAATTTTATATATTTAGCACAATTATTTAATATAATGCTATATTTTGCATACACTATATCTCAAAAATTAAAATGTAGAATTTTGTGCTACAACTTTCGCTGGTTGGTTCATTTATAATTTTTGGTTCATAAATTGTTTGTTTATTTAAAGATTTATCTTTTGTTTTTCTTTAATTTTTAACCATCGTGGAGAATTTTTTTTTTTAAATCAGCAATAAAAGAATCTCGATGATATTAAAGACTTGTCAATGTAAACCAAACTCTAAAAGTTTTTGTCTAAGATTGTGTGCTTATTTTTATTCTTCTTTGTAAAAAGTATGCATTATAAATTTTGTAGTCCATAATAAATGTCTCAATTTAGCAAGATAGTTGACTAGGAAAATTTTTGTGCTATTATAACCAACTAATAAGGTGTCCCCACTGGTTGGATTCATGGATCAGTCCTTGCTTGTAATGGATCCGTTAGTGAATGACTTAATTTTAATATTAAGGTGTTAGCTAAATTTGGCTACCTTTCTGGCCAAGAGTAGGCCTCCAACAATTTAATGTATTATTTTAAATTTTTACAACGTTAGAATGCAGATAAAAAAAAAAAATTAAAAAAAAAAAAAAAACAAACAATCAACGCTTCATTTGAAAACTATCGGTGGGAAGAGAAAAGGTTTTCTTTTTTTTTTTTGGGGGTAGATGAGAAAAAGTTAAACAATAGTGCTACAACCTAATTCAAATTGGTGGATGTAAATGTTCTGATTTAAATAAATAAATAACACGAGATTTTGGCTCCCCCATCCCAATCAAAATCGCTCATTTCTCAATCATTTGCCAAACTAATCATCTTTTGAATGCGTTTGGTAGAACGTTGAAAAATAGTCTCTTCTTCTTCGTAGGATGAGTTCTCGGTTGAAGAATCAAATTCAACGAGAGTAGTTGTTACCAAAATCGATTCCATTAATTTATTTGAGGATTGAATGAAGCTATAATAAGAAAGAAAAGTTCAATTATCTACTTTACGGTAGGGAACAGAAAAATAAGAGAGAGCTGGAATTCAAAATACATGTATTAGGAATAAAAATAAATACTTGTTGGGCACTAATTTTAACTAATGAACCCTTTTAGTTATCCCATAACAATTGACATGATCTCATTACCTAACTTATACCTTAGCTAAATCAAATTATCTCTAAATTTAGTCGTATGGACACTTTAACATGTAAAAAGTTAACCTATCCATAGTGGGTGCTCTAAATGTGAACCATAAAATATGTGACCAGAGACTCAGAAAATACACTCAGAATCTATCCAGAACTTGAAATTCAATGGCCTAGATCCACTTGAGATTCAATTGCCCAGATCCAAGTGAATTTAAGCCATTAAATTTCAAATTTTGAGAATTATTTCCGGGTACTTAAAGTTTACGGGAAAAAAATGGTTGAGGTACCATATGACATTGCTAGCGTTGAATAATTTTCCTATTGGTCTTTTGGTCAACCCGATTGATTACTTTTTCTTTCTACTTGAATATGACCTGCTTTGTTAATCCATAATTCCGCTCTTTATCCCCAAAGCTTTTACTATTTCTTTAACCTTTTCCCTTTTTGTTGGGGAATTCTTCGTGTGAAATAAAAGGGGAATTGCGTGTTAGTGGCAAAAGGGGTAAAGAATGGATTATTACCTCTAGGTCTAGAAAAAAGATGTCTAATTATCATTAAGGTAAGTTACTTTTTTTAATTACTATTAAGGTAAGCCACTCTTTTTGGGGTTTAGCTTTAGGGTGCACTTTCCTCTTATAGGGTTTTAGTGGTTTAGGCACTTCATAGGGTACCCTAGTCATAGGGTACCCTAGTCATAGGGTACCCTAGGGTTTAGGTTTAGGGTGCAATTTCCTCTTATAGGGTTTTAGTGGTTTAGGCACTTTCATAGGGTACCCTAGGATTTTAGGCACTTTCATAGGGTACCCTAGGATTTTAGGCACTTTCATAGAGTACCCTAGGGTTTTAGGCACTTTCATAAGGTACCCTAGGGTTTAGTTTTAGGCACTTTCATAGGGTACCCTACGGTTTAGGTTTTAGGGTGCGCTTTCCTATTTTAAGGTTTTTAAAATTTAAAATGTAAAATATACTCGTGCTATTTTGGAAATGTGACTCCTTGGTAATTATGCTCCGAAAAAGTGATCTGATGGGAATTAGCCCGGTAAAGAATTATAGCTCTATGGCCAATTTTTTTTGGAATTACCCATCGCATGGTATAAGGAAAAAGTTTTTTGGAATTACTCATCACATGGTCTGAGGAAAAAGAATTGCACATACACGGCACCAGAATATTGATGGACTGAAATACATCATTGCAACTGGAATTAAAACTTATTTTCACTCTCTATAGTACCATATTTCAGTCTAGGGGTGCACATGGTCCGGATTAGATTGGTTTTTTTAAAATTTAGTAACCGGACCATTCCGACTGGTTCTAGAAAATTAAGAACCAAAACCTAACCAATACACATTTAGAACCTATCCAAATCCAAACCGCAAGACTGTTGTTTGGTTCCAATTCTACCCGATTAAATAACAGTTTATCACAACACATGAATTCAAAAGATTATTTAGAATTTAGAACAAGAAAAACAATTCATTAAATAAATAGTTTTATGGTTGGAAGAGATCAAGAGATATTGCAAAGAAATAGGAAATGAAGAAAAAATTATGAAGCATGTCGAGATTAGAGAGTAAGAGAGTTAGAGAATTATGTTTTCCTTTGAGTAGCAATCGACCAATCGTGAAGTTAAGGTAGAACAAAAAAGAATTGAAATTGGTAATTTGGTATTAGTAGATTGATATTAATATATTAAAAATCTCTTAACAAAATAGATTTTTACTCTAAATAGATATAAAAGAATACCTTACTGGAAAAAAAAATTATTAACTTTCCAAATCAAGATACATAATTTTGTACATGTATAAATATATTAAAATATAATATTAATGCTATACGGTCCGGTTCAGTTTTAACTATGGTACTGAAATTGAGAACCAGTAACCGAACCATAATTACCGATTCTTAGTTTTTTAGAACCATAACCAAACCAATGAACCGTAGAACCTAACAAAATAGACCGGTTTGGTCCGGATCGGATCGGTTTGGCAGTTATATCGGTTTTCTTTTGCACCCCTATTTCAGCCGAGGAAGGATAACTAGGTTCGTAGTGTGACGTCTAAATCAAAATTTTCTTTTGCACTCTTAGTGGAACTACTTTGTACTCGATGGAAGATTGAAGACAACGTAAGTACATGTAACCACATCACTAAATAAACTAAATTAAAATTAGGCACGCATGATGATTCCAAAAAATTTGCCCATCAAACCGCAAATTCTTTACCCAAATTGCCACTAGTACGTAATTCTCCCTAAAATAAAAGTCCAATAACGAGCTTTTTAAAAGGCTGTGTTTGGTAACATTTCTGTTTTCTGTTTCTGTTTTCTAATTTCTGTTTTTCGTAAAAAGGAAGTGAAAACAAAAAATATGTTTGTGTGAAATTATTTATAAAAAAAAAAGTAAAAACATAATTATGAGTCGGTTGGAGGTGTGCCAGCGGGAGGCTGGAGGTGGTGGGTGGTGGCAGTGATGTTGGGTGGTGGCTGGAGGTGGTGGGTGGTGGTGGTGCGTGGTGGTGGTGGGGTGGTGGGTGGTGAGTGGTGGTTGGGGTGGTGAGTGGTGGTTGGGGTGGTGGGTGGAGGTCGTGGCTAGGAGTGGGAAAACAAAAACAAAAAGTGAAAATTGAGGTATTCAACTTCCCCAAATTTCATAAATAGTAATAGTAAGAATTAGAATTTGAAAGTGGAAGTGACACACAAACAACATTCTTTTTTTAAATTGTGAAAACAGAAACAGAAAACAAAAAACAGAAGTGCCACCAAACAACGCCTTAACATTTCAACTTGCACTTATACAAAACTAACTTGGTTCATTGGTTCACCTTTGACCTATGAGGTCAAGGAGTTAAATTTTGCACTGTTATCTCTACGAGGCTTGAGGGGCTAGATAGGTTCTCATTACAATATATGCTACGTACGTACCTCTCCACTATACGAGAAATTTTTGGGTGCCGAGTGGGTATTGCCCACGTGGTACCTGCTCGGCAATCCGAGCCGTCCATAACGCGATCCAACGGTCCGGATTTTAGAGAGAGAAAAGGAAGAGAGAGAGTGTTTGGGTGAGAGGAGAGAGAGGGAATCAATCCGGGCCGTCCAAAACACATTTGGACGGCTCGGATCACGCTCGGGTACCAAGTGGCAATACCCACTTGGCACCCAAAATTTTTTCCCACTATACCCCTCATCAATCCCGCCTACGTGGCACGCCACACCATGTAGGCACTGCCCCCCAACCACCAGATTGATTGGCTGGGAACTAAAAAAAAAAAAACTCAAATCAACCTCTTTCTCCTCCCATCAACTTCCAGGGTCAAAACTATCCACTCATTGGTGCCCCAACAAAAAGAAATCACCCAAAAAAATCCATCATTATTGATGAGTCATCACTCGACAACCCGGATCTCGACCTGTTCCTCTTAAAACTCGCGTGTGACATGATCGCATCGGGCAATGGGCTGAGTACGCGCTAAGAGCGTTGAAGTTATCTGAGTGGTGTTTGATCTTGAAATTGAAATTGAAATTGTTTGTGAAGCATGATTTGCTAGTTCTATGAATATTTTTTTATATCTACACGTCTGAGCATGTTTTTTTATCAAGGGTTTAATGTGGGGGATTGTTTTGATGGAGGTTAGTATGGAAATGAGTTCAAAACTGGAATTTTCAGAATTTTCCAGGTCCTAACGGTAGAGGGTGATTGTTCTACCGGTAGAAGAGGCTTTCAAGGTTGCTTGACCATATTCCCCTATCGGTAGAAGATACGTCCCTACTGGTAGAAGCTATAATTGCATATTTTCAGGACTTGTTTTAAACTCCACATGCATTTCGACTTCACAAACTTCTAATACTTCATGATAGGCATGTTTGGACCCATTTTGCATTGTCTAATCATATTTTCATCGCTCATTTATTACAGGAGATTTAGATGATTACGTGGATGGAGGTGAGTGATTAATACCTAAATCATACGGTTTTTTCACACCTTTTATGCTTTGGTTATAAAAGAAATGCTTTATTTATATCAACTTCATGGATGATAAATGAAGTGTCGACTTATTTTTTTTTATTTAATAATGACATCCCTAACATCCCGGCTTGCCAAGGGACATTAGAAGGCTAGCAAGATTTGTACTCCCTCCGTCTCTTTTTAAGTGATCCCTATCAAAATACGTGCTCATTGAGTACTTTAATTTTTATACCAAATTAAAGTGTTCATTGAGTACTTTAATTTGATGCAAAAATTAAAAAATAAAAACATTTTACGGAAGTACATTTTTTAACGTAAAAAAAAATACATGTTTCCCAAATGTATCAGTTAAAAAGGAACGGAGGGAGTATTTGATTTGGGATACCGCAAGGATAGCTAAACTTATCCACACCGGAGACAAAGGCGACTCCAGGATTTTCATCCAGCGAGAACAAAAATACATAGCATGTATATGATGAAAAGTTGTACGCAAAAAAAAAAAAAAAAACCTCTGACTAGCTAGGCAAAAGAGATATATACAGATACAGTACATCATTGGAAAAAAAGACTCCAACATATTATAACATCACAAAATGAGTCTTAAAATTTAACCAAATGCATTTTTTATTTTCTTTCCCAACATAAGTTGTAACCAATGTTCAATAGACTATCTTTAAATGTATTGTAATACTCCATTATCCTTTAAATGTATTGTAATACTCCATTATCTTAAATGAGTATTAGATATTGAGCTCTAGGCTCGTTTTGTTTTGTTAGGATTATGACAATTTGGTTCAAATTTAGTGAAAAATATTTATTTTAACGTCGTACGAGTAACCCAACGCTGACACTACTATAGAAAATTTAATTTATATCTAAATTTTATTTTTTTCTGTGCATTTTTTGAACCTAGCTTTGACCTCGCTGATTGAAAGGTGGAGCCGCCCCTGATCGGAGACGTTTGGTAATATGAAATGATTCGGATATCCTTTTGGAATATGGAAAGCTTTGATTAATATGAGAATGACAATGGAAAGCATGTGGTTTATATATTAATCATTCGTACGAGCTTCGGCTTATGTAATTTTCCACCTTTCAAGGAACGAGAAGGAGGATGGCGTGGTATTATTATAGTGGAGTCGAGTCTTGTGGATATGATGTAAATAGGGAGCTGTACTTTGACTTGCGCGTTTGGCATTCTATATATTTGTAAATGGTTTGTGAACTATATAATGTAAACACAGTTTTGAGATGTACTTTATGTTTTGAAATCCTGATGTAACGACATGTTATAGTTCGTATGCTAATACAAAGTAATGTTTTCGTTGTCTTTGCATTTGTCTCTTTAGTCATTGGATTATACGATGTTATGCTATGAAATCGCCTCAGTGATGGTTTCACTTGTTCTTTGTTGTGATTAAATTCTATTGGGACGGGTTAGAGTCGTGACAGCTCCATTCTCATAAACTTTTTGTCTAGTGGTTTTTTTTTTCCGTATTTTTTTGTCTAGCTCTTTGGGTTTTTTTTTTTTAATTATTCGTACTGACAAAGGAATAAAAATGGGTATGAAATGTGAACCGAAGTTGAAAAAAAGTTTATATAAGACAATAGTACTTTAGACAAAAAAAAAAGACAGTTGTTTGATATTTTTTTCGTCTTTAGTATTTTTTTGCTTTTAATCATAATTTTTAATTTTTACTTTTAGACTCCTCCTGTCGAAATAGATGATTAATTCAAAAAATAAAACTTAAATCTATCAAAAAAAATTATAAAAAAAACGAACAAAACATGAAAACCAAGAAAATACAAAAAAAAAAAAAAAAAAGTGTAGGAGAACGGTGAACAATTCCATCCTTTCAAATCGAAAATGGGTATCTGTTGCGAAATTAACGAACTTATGCCACGATGTAATCGGCTTTATGCCGTGGCACCCTCTCTCCTCTCCACGCGTCCGCAACCCGAAGCTCTCTCTCTGAACTCTTCTCACTCCTCTTCTTCGTCTACATTCCCGCTGTTCACTATTTGATGAGTTCTTCTTTCTCTCTTCCATGATCAATGGCGTCGATGCTGAAACAGGAGATCTTCATGGTTAGAGAGAGAGAAAGTAACGGTGGAGGAGAGAGAGGCATGTTCAACTGGTGGAACGAGATAGAGAAATCAGACGAATGGCAACAAAGCATCTTTTATGTACTCTCTGCCTTGTACGCATTGGTCGCCATAGTTGCCCTGGTATGGTTCTTTCCATTGCTTCATTGAATTGTATGCTTTATTTTATATAACAATTGAGAAGCCATTCTTTTTATCTTTTTCTGTAAATGTTTTTTTTTTTTTTTTTTTGCCTTTTGTAATTTTTCGTAATTTTGTTTTGCTTTTCGTAGTAATTTTTGGAATTAATTATTCGTATCGACGAGAATTTTTGGAATTAATTATTCGTATCGACGAGAAAAACTAGGAAAGTTAAAAAAATATAGACGGAAGTTGAAAAAAAATCATATGAGAAAGACACTTTTTGTTTTTAGTGAACTTTTAGACTCCACTTGTCGGAAGTATGATTGATTTAAAAAATATATCTCGAATCTAACAAAAATTAAAAAAGATGAACAAAACACGAAAACTAAAAAGGCAAAAGAATGGAGCCTGAGGTCCATTTTTCCTATGACAAACGAGTGTAGTTCGTATCTTTCTCTGTTTTGTATTTATGCAAACATGTAGTCCCTCCGTCCCATTTTGTTTGCTTCTCACAGAAATCGTGTCATTTCCTTTGTTTAAAAATCTCAACGAGTACTTCTGAAAGTTGTCAAAATGTTTTTAAGTTCAAATGTTACCTAAAATATAGGACAGAGGGAGTAATATGCAAACCACTTGGTTGTGGTTGGTTTAGGCCTTAGGGTGATAAGATTGGATAAGTAGATACAGTTTGGAGTATAGATATTGAACGAATCAAGCTACTCGAGTTTGAAATTCATGTTCTCTTGTTAAAAGGTTGTTTGGGGTCCGTTTATTACATGAACAAATGAACAAAAAAACACTTGTGATAGTTCAAAAATCAGCTCGGCTCAACTGAAGCTCATTTTGGTAAGTTTCAAATCAAACTCAAACAAAATCTTGTAAGTGGCTCGTACTTGTTTCTCGGTCCTAGCTAGGAACCGATGATGTTTGTAGAATTCGAATGTAGGATGTTCTGATATTTATTTATTTATTTCTTTGATTTTGTTGAAAACAGGTTATATATGCTCCTATGGCCTATGGGTGTACATTTTTTAATGCTGTTGTACTTGAATTGAAGTTTTTAATTACCAAAAAAACAGAGGACTGGAGAAATGCCTGAAGAGAATTTTACCTTATGGGTGAATTGCTTTTGTGACACTTTTTTGGTGAAGACCATAATTTGTAATGATTTTATAATTTACTCTTATATTGTAGGGACACAAGTTCAATCGTTTTTGAGAGGAGGGCAAGAGAGTAGTTCTACTTAACCCCCCAACTAGGCAGGTTATCAAAAAAAAAAAAAAAAACTAGGCATGCTGATGTATATTTGGAGACTATTTTTAAAGACTTTTATGGCTTTCTATTTTTTGTGCTTATGCTTCATAACTTTGTAAATATAAAACAGCATGTAGTTGTGCTCGAGTGAGAGTTTTTCTATAAGGTTACGAATAAAATGAACAGCCACTAGTCTATTCAAATGTGGTATATTGACCCCGGCCGTTGGTTCAACAGCCCTGTAGCACCACTTTATAGTGTAAGGTCTTAGGTTCAAGCTGATGGAACAACATTGATACACTTAACAGCAACCAAACCAACTAATTCATTATCATCCTACTTTTGGCAAAAAAGACACTCAATTTGATGTTCTTGGAACGACATAAATACTCGATGTATAAAGCTAGTGTAATTTGTTGAGAGGTTTTTATAATGTGATGTACAAATTCAACGAAACTCCGGTGAGGTCCAGGAAAAAATGGAACAAGAAGGAATGTATTTGAGACACCATTACTCTGGATTCTGGAGTCAATACCCCATGCAATAAGTAAAACACATTTTGAAATCTATGTACATAAGGGACCACTACACCCACAAAGTCACAAGTTGATTCTTTTAAGTCGTTGATTAATTAGGATGACCTGGACTTTTTTCTCTTTGGTTTCTTTTTGCAACATGGTTGGCACTTGGCACAAAAACAGCTTGTTAATATCTGAAAGCTATAGCTCATCCATATTTTTTATGAGCCAGTAAAACATTGAAGAGGAGGATGGATAAGTGGAGGGAGAAATAATTCAATGATCTTCACGTGGTGCCCCAACACCTTTCCTTACATCACATTAATGTGGGGGCCATACTCTCTATCCCAGGCCCTACAGAAATGTGTGGGAGGTGAAGGGTAGTGGGGCACACATGGCGGTGCCCCAGGAGAACCCAATAATTTTTCGAATGGAAGAGAGCATACTTGTGATTTTCATGATTTAGCCACAAGGCAAACTATGTATTTAAGTATGGAAGGGCAGTCACATCATTAAAAAAATACCTTAAAGGGTAGTTGGCCTACATAAACAAGAGAGTCGAAACCAATTCCATCATCAATAGATAGGTGGCAGTCAACAAATTCTATCCTTAAAAAAGCATTAGTGGTAATCTGAATCTTAAGAGATGCCCTTGAGTGGCAGTGCAACACAAGAGGAGATAGAAACATATGCACTTTTGAGTAGCTTGATATAGCACTTCCTAAGATGCAATAAACAAGTTTTTTTGATCGGAATAAGAAATTCCAATAAAAAAAAATTCCTAAGATACAATAACCAAGTTAAAAGATGGTTTTATCCAATGTTGTGAAGTGCACTGGCCGGTACGTACCATTTTTTCATGAACCAGTACCTCACCCCTATAGATATGTTTCGGTTAAAATATTGCTGGCACCGGAGGGTACCGGTCATCCTGAATTTTTTATTTCCCCCCCTGTTTTTAGTAGATATTCTGTAATTAATTATTTGTGCTAAAAATTTAGAAATTCCTTTATATCATAATAGAGGATTTTCATAATCAGTACTGTTATTATTTGTTAGTATGTATTGATAAAATATTTATAACGCAAATTCTGAAATGGTACCCAAGATTAAAGCGGTACCGGTACGTATCGTACCAATAAAAATGGTGCTGTTACCATTACGGTATTCAAAATCTTGGTTTTATCATCTTCAACAAATACAAATAAGTAAACAACTTCATGGAGAATTGGAGATGCAAGTTCAAAGCTTTAAAGAACAAGTGAGAGGAAAGAAACTAAAATTGAGCGATTAGAAGAGTTGGAAGTCAAAATGCTGAAAAAATATGATCACCACCGAGTACAACGGAAAAGGACTTAGATAGAGAGAGTTCGAAATTTGCAGTACCTATTAGAGGTATTGTTAGTTGAACTTCACCTGGTTTCTATATCTATGGCTGCAAAAGTTGGCTCTTCCATGGCTCTATTCCCCTGCCATTTGATTGTTCCTGCATCAACTCAACTGAACAAGCCTTTGTCCCAATCATATGTCGTCGCGTACACTGATTCGCTTCCTTCAGTTGGTTGTATTAGAAGTACTGTGCTCAATTGTGTCCATGGTGATAATGTAGTTTCTTGTCGACTCAATTCATTTTCTCCCAATCCTTTATTTTTTACCACACTGAACAATCAAACTCTCCTCGGTAGCTTCTGCAGTTCTTTAATTTATCTTTATATGTTTCTTAATGGTTGCTCCCAATATCAGGTGCAACTAGTCCGTATTCAACTGAGAGTACCGGAGTATGGTTGGACAACACAAAAGGTTTTCCACTTGATGAATTTTGTTGTCAATGGATGTAAGGCCTGCATTTACTGTTGTTGTTCTGAGTGAAACTATTATGAACCAAACATGTCCTTGCTGACAATAATCAATCTGTATTTTTTACAGTGAGGGCTATCCTTTTTGAATTTTACAATAGCTTATTCCATCTCAAATCAAAAGTAAGTCTCCTTAATCTGCATTCTGGTCGCATGACCTCCAATTCTATTCATATATCTACTCACAAGTGATTCATAGCTGTTTAGTGATTTCTAGGAGCAATAGAATGAATGAATAGTTGTTTAGTTGTCTTGTTGACTCATTCTACAAATGTTGTGTCAAGAGTTCTTCTGTAGAACGTGATGAAAGTCACGGAACTACTCTTATTTGACTGCGAGAAAGCCTTCTTAAAACAGAAAAAGTTATCAATCAGAAGCAGTTCTGTATTGCAACATTAGAAGGGGAAAATGTGAAGAAAATTTTACTTCTTTCATATATCAATCAAATCATCTCTGATTTATAGGATATTAATCAGTGGTTTACTTGGTCTGATATTGGAGGTTCACTACCCCTTGAAATTGGCTGCAAAACAAAGAATTCAAGGGCTTGTGAACTTTTTATATAGAAGCATAGCATAAATGAAGTTTATGCTTACTGTGAAATTTCCGTGGTGCATGTTTTTTGCACGTGATATTGTCCTAGTGGATGAAACTGCAAGGGGGGTTAATGCTAAATTAGAAATTTGGAGAGAAGCATTGGAGTCCAAAGAATTTAGGATAAGTAGAAGTAAAACCGAGTATATGCACCGTAAGTTTAGCGACAATAGAAGTGCCCAAACAGAAGAAGTGAGGATTCAAGATCAAGACATACCAAAAAGTGAGCATTTTAGGTATTTAGGTTCAATCTTTAGCAAGGATGGAGAGATTATGGATGATGTAACCCACATGATCCAAGTTGGGTGGCTCACGTGGAGAGCCGCTTCAGTGTATTGTGTGATCGAAAGATACCAAGCAAACTGAAAGGGAAGTTTTACAGAACTGCTATCAGACCAGCGATACTTTACGGGGGTGGCCTATCAAGAAGCAGCGAGTAAAATGAGTGTAGCTGAAATGAGGATGTTGAGGTGGATGTGTGGCAAGACTAGAAGTGATAAAATTAGAAATGAATCTATTGTGAAATGGTACGAGTTATACCTATACAAGATAAGTTAAGAGAAAATAAATTAAGGTGGTTTGGACATATCTACCGTAGACCTCCAGACGCAGTAGTCAAGAAGAGTGATATGACAGTAGTAGATAATAGGGCTAGGGGAAGAGGAAGACCTAAATTGACTTTGGATACCGTCATACGAAAGGACTTGGGCTACTAAACCTACGTGAAGAAGTCACCCTAGACAGAGCTCAATGGAAAAACAGAATTCATGCAGCCGAGCCCAATTGATTGGGACATAAGGCTCGGTTTGGTTATGCTTACTGTAAAATTGATATCGTTATTTTTTGCTGACTAGAAAAGCACCCTTTTTTATCAATGGTTTATGGACTTCTCCTGTTAGTTTATCAGTTCTTTTGTTGGTTGTGTTGTCTAAGAATGTCCGTGCTTCAGGACCTTGAAATGATGCTTATGGATCTCCCTGGACTTCTATTTTTTTCAACGTATACATTACTCGTCTTGTTCTGGGCTGAGATATATCATCAGGTGCTTTTCTTTTGTCATAGTTTCTCGTGTGCTATAATCACGCTACAAGGAATCTTTGTAGGCTGAGTCTATGATTATCTGCACTCTGCAGGCAAGAAGCCTTCCCACTGATAAACTTAGGCCCGCTTACTTCATTATAAATGGAGCAATATATTTTGTCCAGGTGGGTAAAACAGTAAAAGCTTCCAATCCTTCATTACCTTTACGAGCAGAAATCGAAATATAACAAATGCAATGTACCCTACTTATGAGTGAATTTGTTAATGATAGGTATGTATCTGGATTTATATGAGACTCAGCGGAAGTTCTGTTGCCGTTGAAGTAGCTAAAATCTTCTTTTCAGGTCAGTGTTGTAAAAAAATTTCATTTCATGCGGTTGCTCAGTTTGTATATTTGCCGATTTGTCAGTGCAAATCTTAGTATTCTGTGGACAAGTTTGATAGTTGATTGTTTTATGGAAATGGTGATGTTTGTAGTCATGAAGTACGATCAACTGAAAAGAAAAGAAAAGGCTGATTCTTAATTTTCTTGTCACAGTTATTTCATTCTGTGCTGCGTTGGGATTCTTGATATATGGTGGGAGGTACAGCTGAATCACCTCAAAGGAAAAACTTCCAGCATCTTTTTGATTTTTTTTGTGCTACATCAAATTCCTTGTCCTGCAGGTTGTTCTTCATGCTGAGGCGATTTCCTATAGAATCAACCGGTCGTCGAAAAAAGCTTAATGAGGTGTCTATTCCTACTGTCTTCTAGCAGTTTTTGTTCTCGCTTAAACAAATGACTTGATTATGACAACTTTATCATTGTTCTTGGTCAACTATGTGGTTACGCTTACCGAGTTCTTATTGCTGATAACCCATGCGTTATTACATTTATTTTATGTTGCTGTTTTTTTTGTCCCTAGTTTATCGCCTTTTCTAAGCTATATGTTTTTCTCCCTATGTTTTTTCCATCCTTAGCAAATAGCTAGCAGCCTAGCATATCGTAGTCTAAGAAGTCCTATTCCTTTCCTGATGAAATATGGTAACCTATATTGCAAAGGTTAGGGAGTGTACTAGTTTGCCCGCTAGTCAAATTCCGATTTCCAAGTAGGTTTTAGCCAAGTAGAAAAAATTAGAAGATGTTTTTAATTCAAGCAAGCAAACGCAGGGAAAATTTGGGAAAGGTGGTCCACTTTGAACATATATGGGTGAAAAGTAAATGCAAAATTAGATTTGTCTCTGTCATTTTTTCTTATTTTATTGACACTGTTCATTCTCATAGAGAATCAGAGGGTGTAGGAATGACTCACTGGGAATTATCACAAGAATGATTCAAAGCTGATGGCGTTTAGTGGAAATGTAAACCATAATTGTTTAGTTATTTAAGCTGTTGTCATGGCTTATGTCAAGTAAATAGCTATTCTATCTTCTGGCAGGTTGGCTTTGTAACTGCAATTTGTTGCACCTGTTTCTTGATAAGATGCTTTGTGGTGAGTTTCTTTCAATTTTGTGTTAAATTCTGTGTTCCAGAAAAAAATACATATGATCGGATCATCTTTACTGGGTTTGGACGTAGGTAGCCCTCTCCGCCTTCAAAAGGAATGCTGACATCGATGTCTTGGATCACCCCATCCTGAGTTTCTTCTACTACTTGGTAAGTATAGCTTGTCTATGATACATGTTCTCTAATTGAGTGCAAGGTAGCGTGAGCGTTCGACATGTTTAGCAAGCATGATATCGGATGTGTGTCCAGTATGTCCAGCTGACATTAATTCCCAAAAAAATGTATAGAGATTTGAGCTCCCTTGGAAGTCCGTAAAAGTTTCATCTTGTAAGCACTATTGTACTTATAAAAACAAATATTCTGAAATGCAAATATTTTGCTGAAGAATTTGACGCTCAAACACGTAACAGGCACTTACACCCAGGGGAGGAGGGATGTTGGATGGGTAAGGGCATATGCCTCCACTCACTTTTCAGAACATCACATATGCCTCAGGAAATGGGATTTTTTTTTTTTTTTTTTGCCCCTTGACCTTATTTTCGAAATATCATCTCTGATTTTGGATAATCGCCCTGACCACAAATTGATCCTGGTTCCTCCCTGCCTAGACCTCCACCCCGTTCCTGAGTTCTTGCGACAGATGACTGGGTCATGATTAGCCTTTGTGACTAAAAAGCACCAATGAATGGGTCATGGTTAGCCCTTGTGACTGAAAAGCACGCACTTATGGTCTTGGCCCACCTTCTGGCCGCTCCGACTAGCATTTGGCACTTGTTGGAATACTTATCCATTCTTATCATACTGATGTCACTAGGCCTTCTCTTTCAAATGACTGGAATTGCGAACATCTTCTTTTGGATATCAGACGGCCTGATATAATGGCTCTAAAAGAAAATTCATCGAACTTTTCTTCGGAGACATTATTTTTGAGAGTTTATCACGTAGTAAGCATGATATATTTTCGCATTGCATACAACCCTCACAGGAAGGCAAGACGAAAGAGTTGACTAATTGGAAAAATAAGTTTTAGGAGGAATTCTTGTATCTTTTATCCTGGAATCATACATGTCTACTGTCTATGCTTCCCTTGTTTTCTGTTCAGACGGTGGAGATTCTTCCTTCTGCTCTGGTGCTCTTCATCCTTCGGAAGCTGCCCCCGAGACGTGTGTCGGATCGGTATCAACCTATCCAGTGAAAGTGGCTATTTTACTAGCATTTCTCAGATTGAAATCCGACGCAGAAGGGAAAGGGTGTCTCACAGTGCCAAAACCGGGGAATTCTTCATTTTCTCAAATCAAATGTCGCGGTGAAAGATTAAAGTAGTTTGCTTGAGTGGTTGATTACCATTAGTACCATCCTAGTATCCGAACATGTGCATGTGTCTGTGTGTGTCTCCATTCATTGATTTTTGTATATTCTCCAATCTTCCTTACGCATTCGAACATTAGAAATTCGTTTCTCTGTCTAGCGAGCTTGGTTTTGTGGAATAGGCGAATTTTGGTCTGATGATGAAATTCGCGGCAGTTCAACTGCTGATTTTGTTACTCTTGCTAGCATCATGCTGTCAATATACACACACACTATGGAAAATTCTGTCATCCAACATTAGCATAATATCATCTGGTAAAGAAGCCTTGAGTATCATCATCTACCTTGCTAAATGTTGCTCGTCGGTAAAGTAGCAACTGAAACCCTTAAAAACCATCCCACATCTCTCTGTAAAGAACAACAATATTTTGTTGTTGCCACAGTTCCTCTTTTCAGAAAGTGAGTCACTATTTATTTGCTGTTCTTTGTTTTATTTATTTACAAGGGTCCCACAAGGAATTCTTATAGCTCATAGTGGGTTGACTGAAGTTAGATTAGAGAGTCTGGTTCTGTTAGTTTTTAAAAAAAATGACGAGTTAAAGTATTTTTTTTGTTTTTGTCGTTCGCGTTCTTAATCTGTTACATGGGAAAAGAGGGGAATGAGACTCGATCTCGGGATTCGGTGTGAGGCATTCAAGAGCTCTACCGCATGAACTAGCCACCACTTGCATGACTAGTTAAAGTATAAACACACACACTATGGAAAATTCTGTCATCCAACATTAGCGTAATATCATCTGGTAAAGAAGCCTTGAGTATCATCATCTACCTTGCTAAATGTTACTTGTCGGTAAAGTAGCAACTGAAACCCTCAAAAAAACCATCCCACATCTGTCTATGTAAAGAACAACAATATTTTGTTGTTGCTACAGTTCCTCTTTTTAGAAAGTGAGTCACTATTTATTTTCTATTCTTTGTTTTAGTATTTATTTACAAGGGTCCCACAAGGAATTCTTATAACTCACAGGGGTTGACTGAAGTTAGAATAGAGAGTCTGGTTAGTTTTTTTTTTAAATGACTAGTTAAAGTATTTTTTTTGTTTTTGTCATTCGTCATTCCTAATCTGTTACATGGGGAAAGACGGGAATGAGGTTCAATCTCGGGATGCGGTGTGAGGCATTCAAGAGCTCTACCGCATGAGCTAGCCACCACTTGCTTAAAGTATAAAAGGTGTTTTTGAGGTTAAATTTGGTCCAAAATTTGCTAAGTCTGATAAGGATGCTTTTAGCTTTCGGGTGTTTTCGCATTGGGTTTTCGCACACTTTTTCTGCACTGATCTTACATTTTTCAGTCACTATACCGATCTTTGCTTGTTTGGGATTCTTTGTGTTTCATGTTGTGGAAGTAGATGCTAAGCCTCTCCCAACTATTCCTAATGATTAACCATGTGGAGATTCATCAAGCAACCTTTTTTACTTCCCCTTAGCCGATGATCAAAGGAAAACTGAAAGGGGGGAAACCGGAAAGGAAAATTTATGGTCTTAAATTTTGATAAGGATTGAAGGCGGATCCGGGTGGGTGTCATGCAGTAGGTGTTGTGCGCCGTGTTGTGCGGTAAAGCTACGTCATTTTGCTTGATTTTTGTGCACACTTCCAAAGCTTCCAAAGCTTCCAAGGGCCTTGTTTGGAGGAGAAAAAACCATTACATAGTGCCTAAACCCTAAACCTGAAGTGCCTAAACCTAAAGTGTCTAAAATCCAAGTGCCTAAATCCACTATACCCTACTCTTCCAAGGGCCTTGTTTGGAGGAAGAAAAAATCATTACATAGTGTCTAAACCCAAAGTGTCTAAACCCTAAACCTGAAGTGCCTAAACCTAAAGTGCCTAAAATCAAAGAGCCTAAATCACCTAAAATTGAACCCCACACTTAATTCTCCAAACAGGGCCCTTGGATATTGATAGGCGCGTGGGAAGCTTGCTTGCGAGCGCCTAAGTAGGGGGTTTTAGCATGTTAGACGTGCGTTTTGAGCCTTATTTTCCAATTAATATGTGCACGTGGTATTTTTGGTGTTGAAAGGGATTTGCAGGTATTTGAGGGGCGTAAGTGTGATTTTGATGCGTTGGAAGGGCATGCACGTCGTTCAGGAGTTGGAGGCGAGCGGATTTTGTATGGAAGTGATTAAAATCCGTCGGGAGCGCTACCCCATTTCCTTGGAGCGCTCAAAGTGGTCACATGAAGGTGCAAAAACTGAACAGAAAGTTCTTGAGCGCTGCACCAGAAAGGGTGTAGCGCTACCGGTTCATTATTGGGCTACGGTCAACGCGAGGAGGCATGGTCAACGCACGGCATAAGGGGCTCGGTAGCGCTACTGGGATTTCAGCTACCGGATGGCTATCTGGACTCACTAAACGGTGCCGTTCGGTTATTTCGCGTGAATAGTTTCTGAATTTCGTTAGATTTTCATTAGGATTATTAGGATTAATATATATATTTATGTTTTAACCCAGAGTAGGGTTCCACGACTTTTACTTAGGTTTTAGCTTTTCAAGTTTTCGGCTACAGATCTCGTATTCCTTGTTCAGCGTTTCGTTTTCAAGATTCTCAACGTGGATTGACGTTCTTCTTTCATAAATCAAGATTATTTTCGTTGCGCAATCTTCGGTACTACTTTCTGTTATTATTTCCATTGTTTAATCATGTTTAGATCTAGGGTTCGTGTTATTCTTGCTGCGTTTTTAATAATGAGTGAGTAGTCGTATTGAGTGCGGCCGCGGGATGAAGGTGTCCCGTGGCTAGGCTAATTTATGTTCCACCTCGGTGCCGAATCATTTTAATCAATGCGCAATTTTTGAATACGGAAGTTTTTTCTAGCAAACAAACCTGGGCATTGCCAATTCCAAATGCGCGCAGAAATTGGTGACAAGTGGTGCGCATTTGTTGGAAACTATTTTTCATATTTTTAAATCTATTAATTGAATAATTGTGGCCCGAGTGAATGTGAATTAGACTAGCTGCGGACACCGTAGTGCCCACGGCTGTGCTCTCCTTTTTAAAATTCAGAGTCCAGTAGTTAAATCAGTTTAATTTAGTTAATTAATTAAATCATTTGAGCAAGGGGTGGCTACCTGAGAGCCAATTACAAACGTAGAGCCGACATTGTTTGAGTTAAGCACCGTAGACCGTCTCTGTGGTTCGACTCCGGTACTTCCGGATTTATTGTGCTGCACCGGTCGATAGTCCTACGCTTGGGACGAAATTCTAGTTAATTATTAATCACCCGAACGGTCAAGCAGATATACCAAGAAAATGAGCAAAACGATGTAGTTTTGCCGCACAACATGGTGCACAACACCTACTGCACAGCGCCTCTCCCGGATTCGTTGAGGGCTAAGTCATTTGGATTATTTGTCTTTATTTAATCTTTTTCGCATTTGTTAGTTTTGTGTCAATTTTTTTGTTAATTATTGATGCGTCTCAACGACAGGAATTTTAAAAGTAAATTTTTTGTTTAGGAAACTTTTTTTTTTATATAGTAAAGACAATAAAATTTAAACTATTTTTGCATCAATTTTTTGTGAATGATTATTTTAACATAATTTTGTCCTTTTTAGATTCTTATAAAAACAATTGAAGCAACATTAACAAATGCGAAATTATTTTTGAATAAACACCGAAAATAAAATCATCCCAATGCCTTAGTAAGAACAGTAATTTTCAAATTATTGGTCTTGGTTTTTTTTTTTTTGAAAATATAGATCAAAATAAATTGTATATAAAACGATGAAAAAACCCTAAAAAAACCAGTCTTCCCTGCATGAAGTATGCGGAAAAAGTCGTATAAATTTTTTTTCTTCAGAAATCAGTCTAATAAGCTTTCGTTAAGGTTTAAAAAGTGCATTAAAATGTGTGAAAAAATGTATAAAAGTTTGTGGATGTCTTTTAAAATGTGTAAAAATACACCAACATGTTTTTTTTTTTTTTTGTCTTTTTCTCTGCTTATTATAAGTGAGGTTCGTAGTTAAGAAGAATGAGCTGGAGAGGTAGGAATAATCAATGACAAAGATGAAGGAATGAAGTGTTTTAGAAGAAGGGTGAAAGAGAGAGCAGGAGTGGACAAAAAAAGACTAAGGCAGTGAAGCTCTTAGGCTAATCCATAGGGTGCCCAAGTGATCTAGAGATAATAAGAACGATGTCATAAAATGTTCTCCTCTTAACATCAGTTACCACCTACTTTTTCTCTCTCTAAAATGACTTACTCTATCAGTTAAATCACCTTTGAGAAATTGTGAAGAGAATGTCTCATATTTATAGGCATTTTGGGCCAATAATTAAGCACCAGGTGTCTCCCTGTGATATGAGAACACATGTCCTTTCCGTGAGACTGACCCTCGCGGCTACTCGGGCACACTATCCTTGTGAGACGCTTGTCATAACGTCATTGGGAGGTCAACTCTGACTTAAGTCAACATTCTTCTGAATGCTGACCCTCCCTACACTTATGAAAAAGGAAAATTCTATCGTCATGAAGACTACTATAAAAAAGGAAAATTCTATCGTCATGAAGACTACTATAAAAAAGGAAAATTCTATCGTCAAGATGACTACTCACGAATAAGAGTGGATTCACCAATGCACTCTTATTCGTCAAAGAGTAGGTGAATGCATTCTTATTCGTCAAAAAGTAGGCTTCTACGCGAAGGACGGTGTAAAAAAAGTCGGGCTAATAAAGGGGCCAAATTCGACCAGGGGAGAAAAAATGAGGGTGCAATGTGTAATTTAGAAGATCCCCAAAACCAGATGGAGTCAACAGAAACATCTGACGCGAAAACAAAGGCGTAGCGGAGATCATCGAAGTTCTCATCGCTTGCTCAACGACGAAGTTGCACTAATCTCTCTCTCTCTCTACATTTATATGTACACACAGACGTATATCTATTTGTACGATTTCATTTTTCTCTCTCTCTAGCAAAGCACTAGGCAGGAAAAACAGAAACTTGAAGCCCTAGCAAGGCGACAATCGATGAAGCTGAAGCAGCAGCAGTGGTAGATAGATATAGGAGTATATGTATACATAGAGAGATAGAGATATAGACGAGTTTTGGTATTTGGTCGATGGTCTCATGGGCGCTACGGGGTCGAGGCTGGAGAAAGCTCTCGGAGATCAATTTCCCGAAGGCGAACGCTACTTTGGACTCGAGAATTTCGGCAACACATGCTATTGTAACAGCGTCTTGCAGGTTCTCTTCTTTTCGATTCAATTTATTTTGATATTGGTTTTAATTTTGGTTTTTGTCGTGTGTAAGTTGATGCCTCTGAATAGCAGGTTTGTTGGCTTTTCTGATCATTTGGTGATTGGAACTCGAAGTACTTGGTTCATACCCAGTGGGGGTGATCAGTTTTTTGTCCGTCTTGTTATTTGTGTCATTTTTTTTTTTACCCTATAGCTGTAGCTTGTGAAGGAATCCTAGTCACCAAAAAATTGAAATAGGAGCATGTAATTTGTGATTTTGCTGCTAATGATGTATATTTGAGGCCTCTTAATTTTGACTTGAATGCATGTGATTGATTGGTTTGTTTGAATGATGGAAACTCAACTTTATGGTTTTTTGATTGAAGTTTGGGTCTGTTTTGATATTCGTCTGACACATCTAAGGGCTTGTTTGCGGTAACATACACTCTTGCATAAATGAATCCATGTCGTGTATTCTAGGTAAGCCATACGGCACAACCGCAAATATGTTGTCAAATCTCTTATACATATAGGTATCAATCCCTCTCGGAAAGAAGTTATAATGGCAATTGGCTTTCTCCTATCCAAAGGGAAGACATCAACCCCAGTGGAATAACCTCGTATGACATGCATTTGATTACATGGAAGCCTGAGTTGGGAATCACAAATTTACACACACACACACACACACACATAAAAATCTATATTTGTATGGTATGGCGGGCTCCTGAATTTGTACCCAGTGATGACAGTAATAATTCAGAACACTGGAGAATACTTTTTAACAAATGTAGTTGTCTGTAGCATATTGAACCATTGATATTAATGCATGTAAATAAGCTTCCTAGGGTCACCACAAGTGTAGATATTGTTCCCGTCAAAATAGAAACTGAAGTTCGAGGTTCCTTAAAGAGCTTAACTTACCTATCAAGAAAGATATATTTGCATGTACTGGACTAATATCCATTTCCGAATTGTTTGGCTTTGGGGTCTCTCAAACTAATTCGTAAGGAAGCTAAGGACATTGAGATGCGAAGAGATAAATAGAGCTAACAAATAGCCTCATCAGCTGGAGTACAGAATTTATTGGTCCTCAGACAAAAATGGAATTTATGCAGATAAATTTATGAATCTCCCATTGACATTTTTTTCTACCTTCTTTTAGTTTTGAGTTCTGGTAACCGAATATATATTTTTAAACGAAAGGTAGGTGGGGGTTTAGTTGAATTTGAGGTTTGATGGCCATTCATTTAAATCACATCCATTTGCTTTTCAAGGATAATTGGAGGAGAATTTTTTTCTTCTTTCTAGTTTCTTTTGTGTCCTTCTTTGTAATAATATCTCATTATTCGGGTATAGTAAGGGACTTTCCCATCCTAAAATTTGCGCTCAAAATATGGGGACGTTAGGTGAAGATAAACTGAGTTAGTCATCGAATATCCTGGTGAAAATTCAATGACCCTTTTTCTTGACTTGCATGGATGGGTATCTGGGCTGTGATGTTATGGTAGAGCTGTACAATATTTGAAAGTTCACAACAACTCTAACATGGACATAACAAATTGTGTGATTGTTATATCCATAAGTGGATTATATTTTTTAGTTTTGGAGGTAGGGTCATTGAAGAAATCTGGTAATCTTGCATCACGATGTTGTGTAGCGAGCAAAACTTTATGTTAGAATTTATCTTACATCAGATAATTACAACCTTCAAAACTAGTTTATGAGGCGAGGCAAGCTCTCCATTTATTGCTGATTTGTTTTGGTTAGATGCTTTAACATGGTATTAGAGCTAGACTTTCAAAGGTTTTTGGACAAGACTTCCTTGATTGATTGTCACATTTGTTGTGCCATGAGTGTGCTTTGTTCTATAGCAGTCCCTACATTGTGGATCCTTTGTTTACCTCTTCGCATGCAAATCAGGGTCGTATGTGCGGGAGAGTGTTAATGCTTGTCCCACATTTGTTAATGATATAGCCTCTAAAATTAGTATATGAGCGTGGTGGCCTCTTCACTGTCCACTCACTGCCAATTTTTTCTTGAGTTGGATGCTCTAACACTTCCAAATACTGATCTAATGATGTTTCGGTTTTGTTGTTTTATCCCTTTAGAATATTGCCTAATAAATTATCCACTTTGTTTATATTTTGCAGGCACTTTATTTCTGTGTTCCATTCCGTGAACAGTTATTAGAGTATTATGCAACTAATAAAAATCCCGCGGATGCTGAAGAGAATCTTCTTACTTGTTTGGCAGATTTATTTACCCAGGTACCAAATGCAGTAAAGATGAGGTGCTTCGGTCTTGTTTTATACAATGATGCACCATTCGCCTGAATGAAATTCGTCTTCTTAAATCATAACTTATGTTAATCACTGATAGTGTTAACTATAATGATTTTGCTTAGTTTGGTGTTCTTCCTTAGATGGAAATATAACCAAAATGGTTCCATTTGACATAACTTTAAAAGGGGGCTTTTGGAATAAGATAAAGATATATTTGCTTTGCAAAACACCCTTCTTTCTCTGTGCCTTCGATTATTTACGCCTTGCTTTTCTTTTCTCTACCCCCCAGGATTTCTTAAATTCAAATTTTAAATCAATTGTTGGCCTTAGAGAACGTCTTCAAAATTGCTATTTATCAAGCTGACCGTAGAATAGGGCTTGGTGATGTTATTGACTGTGATCAAACTGAACAGTCTCCTTTCCCCCTTTTCCTTGTTTGAGATTCTAGCTTGTAGGTTGCCCTTTCATTTCATATTTGTTGCTTGATATTGTATTGAACAAAGCCAAGGCACATTCACAAGTTGAAAGTTTCTGCAAAATTGATTTTCATTGTGGTTGTTACAGTTGACTCGATAACTACAACAGCTCGACCAAAATTTTTTAGACACTGATGTTGTGGTTATCTTTTGTGTAGATAAATTCGCAGAAGAAGAAAACAGGTGTCATTGCTCCAAAACGGTTTGTACAGCGAGTGAGGAAACAAAATGAGGTTTTTCGAGGGTACATGCATCAGGTATGATTTTAACTTTGTTAAGTGGTTTTGTTAGGCGCGATACAATATCCTTGTTTTTTTTTTCCTCTTTCTCTCAGGTGTATTTTTTTATGCTAGTAGTGAAAGAGCTCTGTCCTGTATGTCATAACATATCACTTTGCTACTTAACCTTTTTGGCTTCGCAAGTTAGTTTATACAACATCTCTGATCTGAAATTCCTTTGTTAAATATTGTACTTCAGAAGTGAAGTATCTATTTACTTATTTTTAATGTAGTCTTAAAAAAGGTTTTAGAAATCAAATGACAATCGAAAATCAAAGACCAGGTGTGCTGCAACTGTAATGTAAACATCCAGATCAGATATTTCTTTTTAAGTTCCTACATTTACTTGGTAAGGATTTAGTACTTTCTACAGTATTTAACATACCCTCCTGTCTCTGATGCTCAAATACTCGATTGGTAATGAAATAGATGCCACAAATTGTCTTCTCTTGTTGTCAGACCAAGTCCTTTTAATACAGCATATGATAACCTCAGCTTGTTTTGAATCTCTTTCGTATTGTGGGTCAATTTATGGCGGAGCTAGGTATGAGACAGAAAAACCAGGCCTAATATTCAGAGTGATTACAATTACTCTTTTAGTAGAATTTGAGCTTGGTGCTGAATTGTTCTATCCTCTTCGATTGTGATCTAACAATGGATGTTCCATCTGTTATGTGTGCTTCCCATGGTTCATGCACCATGATACCTGTGCCTTGGCCATGAATATGTATGATTTTCATGGTTGGCTATACTTGGTCAATCTGTATATCAAGATGGAAAATATACTTTTGCGATTCCTTGCGTTTCTGTGCCTTGTGCCTCTCCCTAAAATAGTATTCTCAGTTAATTTACTGAAGGAAACACATTTCTTGCATTCTTCAATAACATTTATGTTAGTCTGACACCGATCATGGCAATGTCTTTGTGCAGGATGCCCATGAATTTTTGAACTTCTTGTTAAATGAGCTTGTTGACATATTGGAGAAAGAGTCCCATGCTGTGAAAACTTCAACAGAAACTTCCCCACCCTCTGAAAAGATTGCAAATGGACCAAAGAATCATGAGGCCAATGGTGTTAAGAAAGAGCCACTTGTTACCTGGGTTCACAAAAATTTTCAGGTGAGTTTATATGGTTTTTCCCTTTCCGGTTGTTTTGAACAGTAACTTCGTAGTTTACCCTCTGAGATTTGAGAGTAACATTTCGTCATCAAGCTGTGTTGTGTCCGTTTTGCACGAGAGTGTATCTTTTTGTGCTTTGCCTATTTCTTGTGTGATTTGCTTTTGTGATTCACCTGGGAATGTTGCATGGTGTACATGGATAGGACTGGATATGGATACATCATACATCGACGCAACAATTTCCAAAATCAGGATGCGAAAGCAACAAGGGCCCAAGTCCAACTACAAGTAATGAAAGTCACATAATCTGGTGACATTTAAAATGACTACGTTAAATATTGACAACTTCAATTTTATGGAATAATAACAGAAGTCTTTTTACTCTTATATTGTGGGTAAGTAGGAATAGAAAAAACCATAACATTGTAGTCTTAAAGTCTCAAGTATCCTCAAAGGAAAGTTGTAATGCTTTAAGGTTTCCAATGCAAAAAGTCTGAAAGAGGGATTAATACTATAAATCCGTATTTATCTGTTTTCATTTTTGGCCCTCATTTTATTTTTTCCAAGCTCTTGCTACATCTTCAAGATGTCTTGGGTATGTCAATGCAATAGGCATGTGTGATTGAATGTGTGTCCCAATTTTGTATTAATAACAAGGTGCAGGCAGCATCTTATATGTTTCAGATATGGACATAAGTCTTCAGAGCGTGGCTGTCCTCTTAGCCTAGTACTGTGGATGTTTGATGTTTTGAAGGACTTACTTGGACAATGTATGCTACCGGCTACCCTTATGGGGAAGTATTTTTTGTTGTTTGACTTTGACCCTACGGTTATCCCGCTTGCTGCTGACCTTAATGAGTCTTTTGGTGCTGTTTTCCCCTTTCTACTAACTGATGACCTTAGTGAGTTGCTGATTGCTGCTAATGCAGGGTATTCTTACCAATGAAACAAGGTGCCTAAGGTGTGAGACTGTAACGGCAAGGGACGAGACTTTCTTAGATTTGAGCCTTGATATCGAACAGAATAGTTCAATAACGAGCTGCCTAAAAAATTTCAGTTCCACAGAAACTCTGAATGCGGAGGACAAATTCTTCTGTGACAAGTGCTGCAGGTAACTATCGTCATTATACTCTTTTCTACTTGAGTCTGGGACTAAAATTGGCCGTGTTAGTCTATGTTCTCCGTTAATTTTTTCAATTGACCTCAGAAAAGTAGTTGGAGTCCCTTAGCAGCAGGGAGCTCCTAAAGTGGTGCCGCTCCCATCCCATCTTAGAGTGCGATTCTGCATTCCCAACTAAGGAGGTTGATGGGAGTGAGCTCCCATTTCAGGGAGCACGATTCTGCGCTCCCAACTAAGGAGCTTGATGGAGCACTGCTGCCATTGAGATGGGAGCTTGCTCTTTACGAAGTGGGAGCTTTTGTGCGATGGTAGTATAGGAAAAACAATAATTTTTACTTAGCTTTATAAAATGGTCTTCAATTTAGCTCATATATATGGCCTCAAGTCATGATATCTTGAAAAGAAAATAATACATTCTAACACTAGCCAATTTCTCACACTTAAGGTAGACTTGGCCCAATTTTTTTACTCTGTGAAGTGATTGTGATTTTAAAGTGTACATGTTTCTTTTCACGCTCCCAACCTTGGGGGCTTCTATATTCCCCCGCTCCTACTTCCACTCTCACTTGGTGCAACTAAGAGTTGGACCCATGTCTTTTAACTTTCGGACTAGGATAAGGTTTCCCTCAAAATTTTCCTTTCCCAGATGCTTTAACTTTAGGACTTCGTTCAGTTCCCTCTCAAAATAGTGTACATTCACTAGTTCACTCCACATTTAGACAACCATATTTTTTAATTCCCCTATGAAATCGCTGGTTTGATGGGATGGATCAAAAGGAGAGAGCTCAGAGAACATAAGACTTATTGGTCAAGCCAGAAAGAGGGGGGAAAAGATCATATCTTTAAGCTGGGGAATTTGTTTGTTGGAGAACACAACAGAAAAATGGGTATCGTTTTCCTTTAGCTCTTGTTCAGCTGCAGGGAAAAAAGAAAGGAAAGTAAGTTATGGTAATATATAGTTAACCCACATTATTTATGTTTCATTACTTTTCAGCATGAAACTTGCGGTGCCCTCAGCTAGAAGTTCTCCACTAGGATTAGTTTTTCCTCGTAACATGTCTTGCAGAAGTGAGATTGTACAGGACTATTATTTTCACAAAAAGTTTCCTGCACAATTTAATACTATTTCTTTGTTTCCTTCATTTATTTACTTAGTTTATGAGTGGGGGGTGTAAACTGTATTGCATTTTCCTTCCCTTTAATACTCTTTTCTTGGGGAGAATTTTTATCCATCGTATTGTTGACAATTTAAAAAAGCTCTATTAACAAAACTAATTTCATCTTCCTCACGAATGCACAGCTTGCAAGAAGCCCAGAAAAGGATGAAGATAAAGAAACCGCCTCAGGTCCTTGTTATTCACCTTAAGCGATTCAAGTACATGGAGAACCTCGGTCGGTACAAGAAGTTGTCTTACCGCGTCGTGTTCCCACTGGAGCTTAAATTGAGCAACACCACAGAGGATAACGACTCCGAATACTCATTATTCGCCGTCGTTGTTCACGTCGGAAGTGGGCCTAACCACGGGCACTATGTCAGCCTCGTGAAAAGCCATAACCATTGGCTCTTCTTTGATGATGAGAATGTGGAGATTATCGACGAGTCAGCAGTTCAAACCTTTTTCGGGTCCGCTCAGGAGTATTCGAGCAACACGGATCATGGGTACATTCTCTTCTATGAGAGTCTTGCTGTTAATTGTAAGAATTAGGAAGGGTATTTTCATACCCTCTCCTCTCCTCTCGTTTCTGTTTCTGTTTCTCTTTTATGGCATTCTGAGTATCTCGGATATTTCGAAGGGTTTCTGTGTACAGTGGATGGTGGAAATAGGCCATCCTTTTTGCATTTCTGACAATAAAGGAGTGCCAATCTGATCATAAGAGAGCTTCACAGGAACTGTTTTTTCCCTACAGTTTTATAAGGATCAGTAGACTTGTTACAGAAATGAAATGAGTTGTACTACAATTGATCGATCTGCTGTCTTATTTGTTCGTTTTTCTTTTTTTGCTGGAAATTTTGCGATCTACACTCCCTTCTTTGGCTTAATTTAGCCTAAATTTTGTCGGCGTGATGAATCGTTTCATGTTACTCTGTTCTAGAGGGTTTTCCTATTAACCTTGTGGATATGTTCTGTGTGCCCTAGCTAAAAATAGGAAGTTGTTCTTTTTTGGTTTAGATTTCGCATCTGAGAAGGCATTTCAAGATTTTTTTGTTTTTTGTTTTGTCATTGTTTTTCCTCTCTTTCTTCCTTCTCCTCCCATTAGTCCGCCCTACAGTTCTGGACTTGATCTCTCCTCTCTCTCCTTTTGTGAATTTGGGTTGAGATCATCTCTCTCCTTCGATTTGTGTTGGATCTCGAGTTCCTGTGTTTGATGGCGGCGACTGTGGTGGAGTTCTGCCAGTGCGGCAGCGGCGACGATGGCTACGGCAACGGCGGTGGACTTGGTGTTTTCGCTTGATGCAGACCTAGATCTTCCAAAACCCAGTCTTGAGTGGAGTAAAGGGTTTTCCACTATTGTCATTGGTTTTTTTTGGGCAGCTTTTGAATTTTGATTTAACTTCTTAAATTAAACGAAACTACGTCATTTTGATTACACTTCCTAAATTAAACCTCTTGTTGCATGTACTTGTGTACCGATAAAAAAAAAAATGTTGTGACAGCCCATGACTAGGGGTGTCAAACGGGCCGGGCCGGCACGGGCACGGCCCGTCAGGAGGCGGCACGGCACGCCAGAGGCACGGTAAAATCCTGGCACGGCACGGTATAAGTTGGCACACGGCACGGCACGCGGCACGGAAATGAGCGGGCACGGCACGGGCACGGCACGGGCACGGCACGGGCTAAGGTGGCACGTGGCACGGCACGACACGGTCTTCTACGGGCACGGCACGGGCACGATAAGAAGTCAACGTGGCACGAGGCACGGCACGACACGACTTTATTCTAGCACGACACGGCACGGGCACGAGCACGGAAGTTGGCACGGCACGACACGGAAGTAGGACGGACATGGCACGGCACGGCACGAGCACGGAAGTTGGCCTGACACGGCACGGCACGAGCACGGAAGTTGGCCTGGCACGAGCACGGAAGTTGGCCTGGCACGGCACAAGACAGCGGCTCGGCACGGGCACGGCACAAGGCAAAAAAAAATGTTAAATAATTTATTTGTATGTATTTTTTGATAATCACAAAAATAAAAAAGAATTATTTTTTTGTTGTGTAACTTGTGTTAGTGAATTATATATTTATATCAAGTTTAAAAAAAATTAAGTCATGAACAAAAAAATAAACAAGAGGGAAAAAGAAGTTACAAAAATTTTATTGATTTATTTTATTTTATTTTATTTTATATTTTAATTTTGAGAGAGAGAGAGAAAGAGTTTGGACAAAAAATTAAAATAAGCTTTTAAAATATTTTTTGCCATGTTTGATAATTGATACATTGCCTTTTATCTAATAAACATTTTGAAAAAAAAAAAAACATTTTTTTGTTTGTGAAAATAAAAAATAAAAAATAGTGTTTTGCAACTTGTAACTAAGTCGCTAAGTCATGAACAAAAAAATAAAAATTTAAAAAATAATGATAATTCTTTGTAGAGAGAGAGAGAGAGTTTGGACAAAAAAAATAAAATAAGCTTGTAAAATATTTTTTTACATGTTTGATAATTGATACATTGCCTTTTATCTAATAAAGATTTTGAAAAAAAAAATTAGGGAGAGAGAGAGAGAGAGATGGACAAAAAAAGAAAAAAAAATACAAATTATTTTTATAAAAAAATGATAGAAATTCAAATTATAGGAATTAGATTCTTTTATTAAATTATATTATAGAAATTATATAAATTATAGAATTATTTTTATTAAATTTGGTTATAGAAAATTATAAATTATACAAATTAAATTTGATTCCTTTCATAGTTTCACTGTCTCACTCTCACAGGAACACAATAATGGGCCTCCACTTTCCGGACCAAATTTCGACAATCGGAACCGTTAGATGCGTTTAAAACGTGTTTTCAGCGTCTTACGCGAGGATTTTGCAAAAAATAATACCCGGAAGTAGTTGATCGGAGTAGTTTTCGTAAAACTGCTATACGAAATCCTGGCCCGATCAAGCCCTTTTGGGTATTTTTTTTTTCCAAATCTTTGCATAGGACCTTAAAAACATGCTTTAAACACATCTAACGGTTCAGATTTTTAAAAAATTGATTAGGTTGCCTTGAAGTGGTGCATTATAGTACTGAAATTTCATTACAAGCACTGAATGTGTTTCGATCGTGTTGTTACCGATATCGGATGATCATCGATTTTGGGGAGGATGATAGAATTGACGAGATATTAAATTGCAACGGTTCAGATCGAACATTTGGAAAAACGAGTCTACACCTACCTTGCAATTCTATACATCGAACTTACTTGGTTATGAACCAAGCTATTGTGTTATAGTATAATGTACGATAGCCACACAATCGCAACATAATTATGACGATCCACACCGTTCACTTTGTCTGTGTTGATGTTTTAATGAGTCTCGCCAATTTTTTCGACGATCGGATTTTGAAAGGCCCTTCATCACAACACAATTACGATAATCCTCACCGTTCATTTTGTACAATGGCTTTAGGGGCACACTTTTTGGCCCCACGTGAATAATCCAAACCGTTAAATGATTTTCAAAATAATGTTTTGTATGGCTTCACAAAAAATCAGGTCAATTGGATATGCGTAACTCGTCCATCCAAGTTACGCATACCTAATTGATTTCAAAACTTGGGCTTTTGGATCGACAACTTACGCATATCCAATTGATCTAAATTTTTGCAAGGCTATACAAAATATTATTTTGAAATCATTTAAAGGTTCGGATTGTTCACGTGGGACCAAAAAGTGGGCCCCTAAAGCAATTTTCTGTGCACTAGATATTCTGTACCGGTAGCCCTAGGTTTTTAGTATAAATATCCCATTATAAACCACTTGCAGCCATTTTCCAACCCTAACTCTATCTCTCTCATCGATCTCCTCTCAAACAGTAAAACTGAACGGTCGTCTGTCTCTCTCATCGATCAGATCTCAGGCTCTCACCGACTCACCGGACCACCACTACTCCACCACCATCATCCATCGCTCACCAGTCACCACCATCCACACTCTCTCAGTCTCCTGTCTCTCTCGACCCTAAACGGCTAAACCTCTTCTCTCACGACACCAGTCACCACCATCATCCACCGCTCACCACCATCCATGATCCACCGCTCACCGGACCACGACTTGTGGTGATTCACGACCATCCACCGCTTACGAGTCACCACCATCATCCACCTCGTTCCTTATACACCGCTCACCGGAGTCACCGGACCACTCTCTCACCACCCTAAATCCCTAATCTCTCACCGATCTCTCACCATCACGATCCACCGTGCACCACACCACGCTCATCGTCACTGGACCCAAATCTCTCACTCTTTGTGTGTGTTGATTCTAGGGTTTCATCCTAGGGTTTGATGTGCCACTGATTTACCACTGATGTACCACTGATTTCTGTACCACTGATTTCTGTACCACTCATTCACCACTGATTTACCACTGATGTACCACTGATTTCTGTACCACTCATTCACCACTGATTTCCCACTGATTTCTGTACCACCCATTCACCACTGATTTACTCATTCACCACTGTTATTTTGTGCAGATGGATGCTGATAATTTTGATTTTTCTGTTGATGAACATGGTACAAGCCCTGTTGCACCACCTCGACAGGGTTTGGACTCTGTAAGTGTAGGCGAAGCTGCTTCAAACATTGTTCACACTGGAACAGGGCCTTCTGGTTCTACTCCAGCAGATTCAACTCCTACTAATTCAACTACTGGTTCAAAAAGGAGACGCACGTCATGGGTATGGAAACATTTCTCTATAGTTAAGGACTTTAAAGATGAAAATGGTATTGACATAGGAACTAGGGCTGTATGTAATTATTGTGGCTTGCATTATACTTGCGTTAGTGATACTGGAACAGGGCATCATGCTAGACATATTAGAAATAAACATCCAGATAAAATAGTCAGTGGTGAATCTGCGAGTAGTTTGGCAGATTTTGTTTATACGAAAGAAAAAATGAGAGATGGACTGGCCCGTTACGTAGCTGCAGCTGAACAACCATTTACTTTTGGTGATGATATTAGATTTGAATATTTTATGCAAAATTGTGTGAATCCTGAATTTGGTAAAGTTTCTAGAAATACAACCCGTAGTGATACAATGAAAGTATATAATGAAGTTAAAAAAGATATGATTTGTGAACTTGCTAAACTTGGTGCGATAGCTTTTACTTCTGATATGTGGTCTGGTATAAATAATCGTGGTTATATGTGTGTCACTGCTCATTATATAGACTCTATTTGGACTTTACGAAAAAAAATTATTGCTTTCCGTTTAGTGGAGTTTCCTCATGATGCTGATCAGATTTTTGAAAGTATTATGTGCGTGTTTAGGGATTATGAACTTGTTGATAAAGTTTTTAGCATTACTTTTGACAATGCAAGTGCTAATACTGCTTCATTACCATTGTTTAAAAGAAATTTGACTCCTGCTTATTTTGGTGAATTGTTGCATGTTCGATGTGTGTGCCATGTGATTAACTTGGTTGTGCAAGATGGTTTGAAACATATAGCACCACAGATTTCAAAAATTAGATCTGCTGTTCTTTTTATTGGTACTTCCTCATCTAGGCAACAAGAATTTGATAAATTATGTGTTACATGTTACAATGTGAAAGCAAAACAAATGAACTCTGATATTGTGACTCGTTGGAATTCGACCTACCTTATGTTAAAGTCTTGTAGGAAATATAGTGATGTGATATCTGCTTATGTTAACCAGAGGTATCGTGGTGATTCTTTGTCTCCATCTGATTGGAAAATTGGTTTTGAGTTCATGAAATTTTTGAAAGTGTTTTATGTTGCTACATTAGCTTGTTCTGGTGTTCGTTATCCTACTTCTTGTATTGTGCTTAATCATCTCTACAATATCAGTCTCACTTTTCGTAATTATAGGACACGCCCAAATTTTGTAAATGCTTGTGTGGATATGGAAGAAAAATTTAGAAAATATTTCGAGGATATGCCACCACTATTTATGTTAGCTGCGGTAATGGACCCTAGGATTAAGGTAGCGGGTGTTTCAGTGCTCTTAAGAGAGATTGGTACAAATTTATGTATTACTACTTTACCTTCTTCTGAAGTTGTGGTTGATGTATTGAATGCCATGTATGCTAGATATGAATCTAAGTTTGGTGCAATTACTTCACTTACTGCTGCCTCTTTCACCTCTTCTTCTACATGTAATGATGCATCTTGGTCTTTGCTTAGTTCAAGTTTAGGATTAGGAAGTAGCACTGTAACTTCACGCAATGAACTTCTTAAATATTTGGACCTAGAATCAGTTAGTGCGAATGACTTGATTAATTTTGATATCTTAGCATGGTGGAAAAAAAATGAAACGACTTATCCCATTCTTTCAATCATGGCACGTGATCTACTAACAGCTCCTGTGTCTTCAGTGGCATCGGAATCTGCTTTTAGTGCAGGTAAAAGAGTGTTGGATGAGAAGAGGAGCAGACTAGCTCCAGACATTTTGGATTGTCTCATGTGCTTGAAAGATTGGGAGGATGCACGCCTTGGAATTGAAAAACGCTCAGCTAAAGAAGAATTCAGAGGTTATTTTGCAGACTCCGATATAGATAGTGATTGATGGCATCCTCTGTGGCTCTTTGTACCTATTATTCATTTATTATGCTGGGGTATGTGTCTGTGGCTTATTCATTTCAGTATGTGGACTGAAGTGGGTTGGCAACTTATGGCGACATGATGTTGCCCCCACTTCAGTTGTGTGTGTGTGTGGGTGTGGCAACTTATGCCAACATGATGTTGCCCCCACTTCAGTTATGTGTGGGTGTGGCAACTTATGCCAACATGATGTTGCCCCCGCTTCAGTTGTTGTTCTTGTGGTGTGTGTGTGTGTCTCGTTTTAGTCTGAAATGAATAAGCCACAGACACAACCCCTTATCACGATGTTAAAACTTAAAAAATTAGATGAATTGTGATTTGTAACTTATGAGGGTCTTAAATGGCAACTTAATGTTGCATCCATTTCAGACTTTCAGTTTTTGGCTATGATGAAACATACCTGAGCCAAAAATGATGTGTACTTATGTTTGTGAATTCTAAGCCCTCAATTTATGTGCAATGATGATGATACAAATGGTAGGCTGGTTGTTGTTATGCCTATGATGGACTACTGAGGCCATTTATGTAGCTATGCCTATGATGGACTACTGAGGCCATTTATGTAGCTATGCCTACGTTAGCTTGTTCTGCTAGCTTGGGCTGCCAAATTGGGCACTGCTGTTGGGCTACATCTGTTGTGATATTTATATTTCTTTAGCTTGTAGCTAATTGGTACCCTGTTAGTTCCTTATTCTGGGCAGTGTGTCTTTTGATTCCTTTGATCTCTAAAACTGTTATTAATCTGTGAACTCTGAACCAGTTTTGTGAACTCTGAACCTGAGATTTTGTGATATCTGAAACTGTTATTACTGGGCTGTGATGTGTTTCTGGGCAGTTTATCCAGTTGTAGGAACTCTGAACCTGAATTTTGTGAATCTTTGAAACTGTCCAAAACATTTGATAGTAGCAAAGGTTGTTATATTGGCGGGGCAATATAATTGCAGCCAAAAGTAGCAAAAAATGTTGAATTACTTAACGATTCTGAGCCCATTGTTATAGTGTTTACTATAACCTGCTACTGCATTTGTTTCTGGGCAGTAGCTGTTTGTGTTTGTGGGCATTGATGAATTTTTTGGTAGTTTCTGGTTACAATGGGTATGGATATCGTTGTGTTTCTGGGCAGTTTCTGCCTTTGTTTATGGTTTACTAGTTTGCGGGCATTTTTACTATCTTTGTTCCTGGATTCCACTGAGCCCAAATGAGGATTCCACTGAGCCCAAATGGTTTAGTAGTGCATTATTGAAACTCTGAAACTGAGCCATTTATGTGGGTGAATAAATTCCAACTCCAAGTTTGGAACTTTGGAATAATACTTACTTAAATGCTATTGTGATTCTGAAATTGTTTTCTGGGCTGTTATGGCAGCATATTGTGACTGATATACGTATTTGTGGGTCTGTTTTACTGATTTCTGGGTTGTTATGGCTGCTGTGGTTTTGAATTTGTTTGCTACTTTGTTGTGGTTCTGCCCGTTTTACTCATTTCTGGGCTGTTTTACTCCATACAAGGCAATGATTAATGATGAATTAGAAATTATGAGCCTTTCGGCAATGATAATATGTCTATGCAGCCTATGATGAATTACTGAGGCCTTGGTAACTCAGTACCACCACTGAATTAGCCAATTACGTATTGTATGTTGTGTGTGTGTGTGTGTGCGCGCGCGCGCGCGCGTGTGTGTTTCAGTGTGTGTGTGGAATTACATGGGATGGATTGTCCTTGGGTGTGGATTCCTCTCCCGTGCGGTGTAAGTCTCCACTTCAATGGTGGTTCTCTGCATTCCTCTCCCGTGCAGGTATAAAAACTTATCTCTACATCTCCATTACCAGCCCTACACTGTTTGTTTTGAATTTGATTTGTAGCTCATTTGAGAAGCTGTTGTTCACCCTGTTAATGAAATTCTTATATGGTGTTTTATTGTTCACCCTCAAGTTTGACTGGATCATGATGATTAGGGTTAATGTCTGTCATTTTGCTCTATGTAAACAATGATGAGATGTTGATAGGGTAGTATGAGGTAGCAAGGAAAATCGTTAACTGATCCAATCATGGTTCACATTGAAACTTTTCTAGGATTTAGTCACCTGAATAGACATGAATCGGGGAGACAATAAATTGGCAGAAGATGGATATGAAATGATGGCTTTATGTAAGAGAAATTAGGATTTGTGTTCTGTTTAGATTAATGGGATATGGATTTGTTCTTTGATTTTGTATTTCAAACAAAGAAGACCAAGAGGCGATGAGTTGTGTGAGATAGAGTTATGTGTGTAAGGACTATACTATCAAGCGAAGGACAAGCCTCAACTTGCTGATATTTATATGACTTAAAGACTTTATAAGAAAGCTTATTTGTTATTCTGTTTGAAGGACAAAATTTCGCTACAAGTTGTAACCTTTTGCGTTGAATTTCTAGCGATGTCTTTGTTGAATTTGAGGTAAACTTGTGTGATTACTTATTTTAACATTGATTTCGTTTTCAGGAGAAGAAAGAATACATCAGTTGTTTGAAATCTGCTGGTCATAAATCTGAGGATTGATGGAACTTCTGTTGATTTTGTTGATTTTATAACTCTTTTTTCTGTTGATTTTGTTGATGGAATGGATGATTTTATAACTCTTTTTTCTGTTGATTCTGTTGATGGAATGGAACTTCTATAATTCTGTTGTTGATCATAATTTTGTTGATTTTGTAACTCTTTTTTGTCTATACCACTTTCTAAAGTTCCCTCATGGTGTCCTTTCCAAATAGGTCACTTCGAATTTAAGAGTTGGACATGTATGATGTATCTGGAGAGTGTAAATGTCCGCAAGGGTCTTTCACCTGCACACAATTTTCCGTGAAGTGTCCGCAAGTATCTCACTTTTTATACTTTCGTGTCGACAAACAATACTCCAATTTTAAGTGCCATTTCAAAGGCAGTAGCTAGAGGTCAAGAGAGAAGAATGGTGGATAGGAAAGTTTTCTGCCCCGTACTTGGTTTGTTACCACTCTTCAAAAATGACGAAACTGCTTTAGTCTCAATTTTCTTCCAAATTGACACTGACCATAGACCATAGTCACCATATGGTCCATACAATACAAAGTACAAACGTAATTTTGGGACGCAAGAAAGTCAGTGAATGGTCAAACAAATTGGGAGCTTGGGAGTTGGGACGGAGGACAGGAGGAGTATTTTTGTTCATATATACATCCCAATATGGTGAATCGGTGATGATACTTTAGTTTTGGGGAAGGAGAAAGTCACAGTTGTTGGCATACATCTTGTAGAGTTGTAATAAAGGTTCTTGTTAGGTGGAACTCAAATAGTCAAATGGTCAACCGAATACGAAATATGTGATTGAGATTTACTTAGACGTGACTCGTGAGGGTTTGAGATTCACTTGAACGCGCACGATTCACACCCCAAAATAAATCTCAAATCACATTTTGAAGTCGGGGAGGTTTTCGGGACGATAAAAAGGCACGGCGTCGGCACGGCACGGCACGACTAAAAAAAGGCACGGCACGGCACAACAAAAAAGGCACGACACGACAAAAAGGCACGGCACGACACGATAAAAAAGTGAACGGCACGGCACGACACGATTAAGTCAACGGCACGGCACGGCATGACACGATTAACTAATCGGGCACGGCACGGCACGACACAACTTCAAAAAAGCACGGCACGGCACGGCACGATGAAGTAAATGGGCACGGCACGGCACGGGCACGTGGCACGGTTGGCACGGCACGACATGGCACGATGAAGTAAATGGGCACGGCATGGCACGACACGAAGCACGGTTGGCACGGAAGTTGAATGGCACGGCACGGCACGGCACGCACGTTTGACACCTCTACCCATGACCCACCTGGATGCAACGGAGCTATGTGATATAAGAGAATCGATCATGCCTAACTTGCACAAGGCCTTTTAAACCCGTGCGGGCGTCAAAGCTCGTTGGTACTTCACAGTTAAGCGTGCTCACCCTGGAGCAATCTTGGGATGGGTGACCTACTAGGAAGTTCAAGGAGCTTGGGCGGCCAAAGCGGACAATATTGTGCAAGGCGGGGGCGGGTCGTTACAAATGCATTCGTTTCTTCAAATCCCAAAATCCTATACATGCACATTGAAAACAGAAGGTTTCTGATTTTCGTGATTCAATTATTATCATAAACACCACATTTTTTTTCTTAAATCAACAACATATATGTTGAAAAACATTTTGATTTGGTAAATTATTAGATCAATTAACTTCCAAAAAGAAGGTTACTTTTTCTTTCAACTATAATCGATTGTTTTATGCTTGTATCAGTAGAATATTCTCATGTTTTACTTATATTGTTGCATTTAGTTAAAGTCTAAAAGTATTCAATTAACAATTTTAATTATGTTTAATCAAAACGAGGTAGTTTCATTTTATTTAGGAAGTAAGATGATCTTGGCCATTCGTTCTAAAATAGTTTATGCGTCACTACCATATTAAATGGAACGAAGATTTCCATTCCATGGGTGGAAGAGAGAGAGTGCGGATCCAGTTCGTTTCCATTTGATCACATCAAGTTTAGATTCTGTAAACCCATAAGCTATGATGCTTATGATTGCATGCTTAACCTAACCTTGGTTTAAATTTGGAAGTGCCAATTGTTTTTAAAGGTTTATGAGGCAAATTGACATCTCAAAATTGACATGTACAAAATCTCCCTATGCAACTATAGCTTTCTCCCTCTCAAAAATTTTCTTTTCGGAAAGTTTTTGTTCTCAAATGGTCACTTTTTCTACCAAAAAGAGATTTTACATTGCCTTAAAAAATGACACGAGTGAAGGTCATGCAAAATCCACATAGGCTTTGGCCTTTGAATGGTGGACAGATTGGAGCTGGTGGTGGGCAGGGATGGAGCCTTCAAGTGGGGCCGGTGACACGTGCCACCCCGGTTTAAAAAAAAAAATTTATTGGAGGAGCACTTATTCTTCAAAACGTATGTATTATTTTTGATATTTAGTATATTGATGAGTGATTAGTCGATGAAAGTTTTTAATTTTTTGGTATTAAATATGTTATGGTCACTAATTTAACCTATAAATATGTGTACTCTTTCAGGTATTTGAAATACTTAATCTTAGAACAATTATACTTTTTCTTATACTAATTACTCCCTCATCCATAACCATAATCCCCTACTAAAAAACCTCCAATTTTCGGATAAGAAAATAAAACACTTAATTTCGTGCATAATTTTCTTACATTTCTTGATACAAAATTAAACTAATTGAGATTTTTATCCAAAAATTATACTGTCGTTTTATAAGAAATTATCTTTGTGGGACGAAAAAAGAGACTATTAATTTTGGGTCCCACCTCCGAATCGAAATCTTGGCTCGTCCTTGTGGGATTTAATGGCTCTCATTGGAGGTGCTCCTTAAGGCCCCTGAAGTTATGCGGAAAAGATGGGCAAAGAATCAAAGATGGAAAATTTAATTTTATTGTAATTTTTTCAGTAGTATTTAATCCGGTTTTTTGGTTTTGTCTTTATTCAATATTTTTTTGCATTTGTTAGTTTTGCGTCAAGATTTTGTGGTTTCTGGATTCCTCTCGACGAGACGAATCTAACAAGTATAAATTTATGGTCAAACCAAATATTTTTTTGAATAAAGCAGAAAATACTTGGATTATTGGATTAATTTTTCCTTTATTCAAAAAAATTTGAGTTTTGACCATAATTTTATACTTGTTAGATTCGTCTCGTCGAGAGGAATCTAGAAACTACAAAATCTTGACGCAAAACTAACAAATGCAATTTTTTTTTTTGAATAAAGACAAAATGAATAATCCAATAATCCGGATTATGGATTATTTGCCAAATGAGCACTTAATTACGAAGAGAGTTACGGAATTCACAATTTTAACTTTCATTTTGAGAAATTTTTTTTCTCCAAAATAAATCACGCAACCCAAAAAAAATAAAAATTATCTTGTTGACTGAACATATACATAAAATGAGAAAAAAAACTTTTCTTATTTACTTCGCTTTTGACAATTAGGAGTAAGAACGGAGCCAGGAATTTTTCTACGCAATGACGAATTTTTTTTTTCAAAATACTTTGCATGGACGATCCTATATAATTCTTAGGAATTCTTTTTCTATGTAATATTATAATTTTTTTTTCTTGTAGGGCGACTGTCCTTGTTGGCCCTCTCTGACTCCATCCTAGTTTATGAGATTCCCTGTTTTCATGGAATGTCTCATTTTTCACAATACTAAGGGGTAACGTACGTCTGTCGCCTTGCTTTAAAATTTAAAGCACAATAGGACTCCGGGATTGAACTGGTTAAATTATTTGAGTTCCTATTAAAAAATCTCGTGTTATCGTTGTAGTAAAAAATGGGGTTGTTCCCACTAGGCCCGTTAATGGACCGGATTGGATCCGAATCTGGATCTGATTAGTTCAAATTCGGATCTGGATCCGATAACTATAAATCTGATAACGGTAATCCAGATCCGGACCTGATAATTTGGATCCGATCCGTGATATTATTTTTTTATTTGGGTTGGGAGTGAGGTGTAGGATTTTAGGAAATATAAACGGAATTTATGTCTATTAATACTAAAATGAAGGGTTTTGTTTTCGCCAATTCTGATCCTTGGATCAGGACTATGGGACTATCGGATCGGGAATATCGAATTCGGATCCCAATTTTTCGGATCAGATCCTATTGACAAACCTAGTTCCCAAATGATATTTTTGTAATGTGTATACGTGGAGAGAATGACTTGTGGGAAAATATCGAAAATACAAAACTTCACAATGCATTATGCAAAATAAAGGCGGCCAAACACTCTAAAACGATAACTAATTACATGTCATATTGAAGACAGTATCTATACCAAGCAAGTGTATTTACTAAAAATACGAAGCTCTCCTTAACCTATACAAGGCATAGAATAAACCAAACCCTTTTATTTCCTTTTATTTCTTTTAAATTTCTCTCATTTTCTGTCCCACTAAATTTTTACGACAACTGTTTTTTTAATAACCAAATGTCCGAGTCAGTTTGCGTATCTCAACTAATTTCAGAACTCTGTAGGTAACGACCAGACATTACATCCAATGGCCCCAATAAATTTTAACAACAAAATCCTAAAGTGATGGGTAAATACCATTAAACATGACATAATTTCTTTGGTCCCATGCATGGCAACTTGTATTGCGCAAATATACACTGCGAAAATGTGTGCAATTTTTGAGATTTTTAATTTATCTCAATAAATTTAAAAAATTATGCACAATAATATTTTTATTTATTTATTACGAGTAATTCAAAAAGTTGCAGGTCTAAAGAAATCGGCACAATCGGAGCCGATTAAGAAAGCCACGTGTCACTTACATATAGTACAGCCATGTACTGTACTACACAGTTGCATTTCCCGGGAACTTGGAGAAAACGAAAGGGCAAGATACGCTAAATCCCGCAAATTCAATGACCAAAACGGTCATTTCACAATGTCGGCCAGATCCATCAGTCAACTCAGCAATCACCCGTTTTCCACAGTCAAAGGCCCCACGCCCATCTTCACCGTTCAAATCCATCACCCTCTATGATGTGTTTGGTTTCTCTTTAAAAAGAAAGAATAATGATACATACACACCCTTTCAACCACACTCTACCATACCCTTACTCATATGCGGGTGGTCTCCACACCCACATGTGAGTAAGGATGTGGTAGATTGTGGCTGAAAGGGTGTGTCTGTATCATTTTTGAAAAAAAAAAGTTGTGTATGCCCATTTATATGTAGAGTTTATAGACCCAAATAAACCTGCATGCAAAATTGTCCAATTCACACGCATCAGACAATTTCAGATATGTTAGTATGCGAACCAGTGCACATAAATCTGCTTGGGTAATATTGGTCCTGTCTTAATTTGGTTAGTGTAAAAATCGATCAATTTTGTTTTTATATTCGACAATATATTAGAAAAATAAAAGATATAGTTACCAAAAAAGAATAATATAATCTAAATTTGAAAATAGTCACAAAAAACAGACTTATTTATTAATTTTCTCAAAAACTGAGAGCAATAGTTTGTGACATCTTAGGTTCAAATTAATGGAACTATGTTGGCCTGCCGTGTCATTCCAATTGATTGGGACATAAAACTCGATTTGGTTTGGGCTAAAGCCAAAATAAGAGAGACATCTTTGTCTAAGAGCATCTCCACTCTTGGACCAAATGTTTCACCAAATTTAAATTTGGTGAAAAATCTCCCAAAAACTCACTCCACTCCTTCACCAAATCCTTCACCAAACTCACTCCACTCCTTCACCAAATCCTTCACCAAATTTGCTCAAATTTTTCACCAAATTTGCTCAAATTTTTCACCAAATTTGATCAACACCAAATCCCACACCAAATGAGCAACGGCTCTTTTGTTCCGCAGAAAAGCTTCTGCTGGTGGATATTTCTACTGGTGAATGTCCAACTGGTGTTGTATGCACTGATATGGAAAGTAGAAAGTAGAAAGTGAGTTTTGGAGGCAAAATGAAAAAAAAAAAAATCAGTTTTGACAAAATGGTGGGAAAATTTTAGAGCCAAAATGCAAAAAACTATTTTTTGACAAAATTTTAACTAGAATTTGGTTAAAAGAGTGGTTTCCCATTGGAAGGGTTGATACCAAATCAAGTTTTTAACCAAATTTTTACTCAAATTTGAGTAAAAATTTGGTGTAGGAGTGGAGATGCTCTAACGCTTGAAGACAAAAAAAATGAAGACAAACGGGCCCTAAAACAAGACGCTGGTGCGATACATTGAATCACAGCCCCCACCTTCACCTCCTCCTCCTCCGCGCTGACGGGAACAGAAAGAAAGAGAATCGTTTCGTAACTGCTTTCCACATACTCTCCATTCACGCATTCGTACGCACAAATTCGCTGCAAACTTCTGAAAAATTCGAAGATGAATCAGATGGTGGCAAGGGCCGCGCTGCGTAGGTTGGTCGGCGGCCGAAGCTGTAGCCGTTACTTGTCCACTTCGACTGTGGCGGTGGCTTCCGTGAGGCCGTTTGAAGAGACTACGGCGGTGCTGTGGCGGGGCCATGGATGGGGCGTAATAGGCGGGGCAGAGTGGAGGAGGGCTATGAGCACGGCTGCGGAGAGGACGTCGACGACGACGGCGCCGGCGGTGGAGGAGAAGGATCGGAAGGAAGGAACGGTGGCGGAGGGGGAGAAGAAGAAGGAGGGCGGAGAAGTTATGGTTTCGAGCTATTGGGGAATATCGAGACCCAAGGTTAAGAGAGAGGATGGGACGGAGTGGCCTTGGAACTGTTTCATGGTAATATTTGGATCTGATTGTTATGTAAATGTTCACTTGCTGTTTTGATCCTTTAACTCGATTTTTCTATTAGGACTTGTGCGGTTTGAAGGTCTAATTTGGCTCGTTAGTTCTCTTTTAGACCGTTAGTACTTGAGTTTTCTTGTCATGCATATGCAAGAATCCATACCTAAATTCATTCATGTTTGCAAACATGGATCCGGGGACCCTGTAGTCCCCCATTCACAGCCGCCTGTTTGGCAATCAACGGTCTGAACTATCCTCACGCTATCTTCACGTAAAGATAAGTATTTACCTGTAGAATAATTCAGGCCGTTGATTGCCAAACGGATGGCTGTGAATGGGGGACTACAACCCTGTAGTGCTTTGGTCCCCGGACCCTGCAAACATGTAGTACTTAATTAGACATAAACGCATGATATGCTAGATGCCCGGGCACATGTGAGACGTGTGAAAATCGTCGTATGCAAAAGAGGAAAAGAGAAATTTTTGGTTATAACTTCTGACGAAACCTGATATGTGAAGGTAGAAAAGAGTGGAGAAGAAAATTAGGGTGAATTTTTTTCCATAGTTTCTTTAGCTACTTAAAAGGGGTAGTTTAGGAATTTTTCCGAAAAAGGGGTAGTTTAGGAAACTAAAATGTGAGCCAAGCTCGAAAATGACGCTCACACTAAAAGATATGTTTACTTTATAATAGTAATAGATTGCCGGATTAGTATCTTGGAGACTTGGAGTAATGGAGAGGTCCATTTGCCTCAAATGGCAAACAGAAAATAAAGGTCTAGATTAAGACGTAAAGTTATACGAGCTTATACCAGTGGTGTCTGATCATAGTATAAGATCATAGAAATGGGGTGGAAATTTAGGTTATAATGGTTTTCAGATATGCTGCATTATTCGAGCCATATGTGATTTGCATTTTGCAATGTAATGGACCTTTCCATATGTTGGTGCAATGGAGAGAGGATCTTGATCCAGACATGTAACTTGTCATTCTCCACATGCCTGGAAGATTTATCATTCAGGATCTTTGAATTTTTTAGACTTTTGAGTTGTGATGGGGATGAATTAAGTTCTGGGATGTGAGTCGTCATTATTTTGTGCATTTCTTATCATTGAGTCATCATGCCCGTCCTAATTAATAACTCGATTTCATCAAGCAGAACTCCTTGAAATGATATTTAATGATAATCTTCTGTGCACTCAGATTGAACTGAAGTGACTTTTTATGTGTTTATTTATTGTTTACTATGGGCTGATTTTTCTTTTCTACTATGATTAGCTCGCAGAAGTTGGAGGTAGTTCCCCGAATTGTTTGCTGCAGTGAAAAGACTACCAGAACTTACCTATGTTTAGCTCATTCGAAAACCTTTCCAACTACTTACATTCTCTGATACATGATAATCCTCGTGATCTATATTTGAATTTGGCCAACTCTTGGTACCAACTGATTAGATAGCAACACTCTCTATCACACAAGGATTTTGGAAGGTACTCTTGGTTTCTTTTCAAATTTGACTTGTACTGGCAGGCATTCTACAGATGTCTGAGTTGACAATGAGCAGAGAAAAGTAACGCGTTAAATGGCATCAACAACATGCTATGCCCGCATATTGTAATGCTATTGTGTCTTTTGTCTGGTTCTGATACTGATATTTTTGGCTTTGTATATGTTGATATGTTCTACGATTTGGAAGAGCAATATTATGACACTTCCACCATGTTGCTTCGTGTTACTTCATATTTCCAGAAACAATTTCCACAATTCAGCCTTAGATGCAATAATTGCACTTTTATTATGTCTAAACGCATCATGGAAGATCATGAGCACTGCCAAGCACAATCAGAAGGCAGGGTTAAAGAACTTGCTCAGTAGGACAGTATATTTTGAAAAGTGGCCTTTCATTTCGTTGTTTTTTCCTGAAATGTCCGACTTCGGAGGTAAACTGCTTAGTTGGATGTTTTGCTAGAAGTTTTGAGGTTCTCTTTTCACAGGGTTTTTTATTTGACAGAGAGAAATTTAGTGTTTAGGGTTGTTCACAAACTTTGAAATGGGTGTGCTGAATTAAGTTGTGGATAGGGATAAATGCTTAACGTGGACATGTTTGCCCAAAGTGTTACGTGGAATCAGACGTGGTTTCTTTTTTTTTTTTTTTTGGTCCACAAGAGGGCCTAGACCCTAAGAAACATAAACACTTGCCGCAGTAGCTCGAGGAACTCCAATACCATCACGGTCGTTGCGTAAAACACCCAGCACTTCTAGTGGCGCTTGATCAAACACTTGCTCACCTCGGTCCAACTGAAGACCCAATCTAGCTAGATTATGTGCACAACTATTTGCCTCTCTCCAACCAAAAATTAAATCACAATTCCATCCCATCTTAAGTTGCTCATTGATCAACTTAATTAGATTATGGTTTCTATTGTGCCTATTTTCTATTATATTGTCAATGATAAGGCTTGGAATATAACTCATCACTTTTCTGTGCGATGGTCAAATTTTACTTCTTTTTGTAGCCATGGGAGACTTACCGATCAGACTTGTCCATAGATCTCGGCAAGCACCATGTACCAAAAACATTTCTGGATAAAGTTGCTTTCAGGACTGTGAAGATCCTCCGAATTCCCACAGATATATTTTTCCAGGTAGGTTCCCTTTTTATCTCCTATTTTTCTTTCTTCATGTCAATGGAATCCAATGTACAAGAATGATCTCCTTGCATAAACTGTGTCTTGAGCTTGGAAGCGTGGACATGGACACAAACATGCGGATGTATTTTATTCATTCTCCAAAAGTTAGGATACGGACACGTTGGGAACTTGGGAACACTTTGTAATCTTGCAAATTCAGGTAATGAATTGTATTATTTATGTCACAGTAGGATATTGTACACCAATAATACCAACATTATGAAGATTCAAAGTAACTGTCACTGAATATGTACTCTTGAACGTAGAATCAGTGTCAGTTCTAATGCTGGCCCAACCTTAAGAAATTGCTTTATGACCTCCTAAGTCCTAATGTGCACCCATCATGTCACCAACGTATCCTAGCGTGTCCCCAAGTGTGCCACTAGAAATACACAATAACAAAAATCAGACACATATTTAAGTGCCTGATAAGTGACCTAGGTGTATCTGTGTCCGAGATGTGGAAGGTACTGTGCATTTGGTAGATGTGTCTGTGCTTACTAGGTATTGAGCTCCATGAATTCCTGTTTTGAGAATTGAATTGTGCAAGACCATCTCTCAACGGAGTATACTGGCTATCATTAAATATTTTGGTGTAAAAAAAGCTTGTTATGAGTCCTCCTCTCTCCTATTCAACTTATTACAAATGTACGATGCTGTATTCTTGGTTGGGCATTTTAATGAAAATTATCAATAAATATTTTGGTGGCAAAAAAGCTTGTTATGAGTCCTTCTCTCTCCTATTCAACTTATTACAAATGTACGTTGATGTATTCTTGGTTGGGCTTTTTTTAATGAAAAATACTCTTACCTGGGAAAAAAACTAATTACAAATGCCTGCAATTCTCTTGAAGAGACGGTATGGCTGTCGTGCAATGATGCTGGAAACTGTGGCTGCCGTGCCTGGTATGGTGGGAGGAATGCTGCTTCACCTAAGGTCTCTGCGCAAGTTTGAGCAGAGTGGTGGTTGGATCAAAGCTCTGATTGAAGAAGCAGAAAACGAGAGGATGCATCTCATGACCATGGTGGAGCTTGTGAAGCCCAAGTGGTATGAGAGGCTTCTGGTTCTCGCTGTGCAGGGGGTCTTTTTCAATGCCTTCTTTGTTCTTTATATGCTCTCTCCCAAAGTGGCACATAGAGTTGTTGGATATCTGGAAGAGGAGGCTATACATTCATATACAGAATACCTGAAGGATATTGACGAGGGGAAAATTGAAAATGTACCAGCTCCTGCTATAGCTATAGACTATTGGAGACTGCCAAAAGATGCGACTCTGAAGGATGTTATAATTGTCATCCGTGCTGATGAAGCTCACCATCGAGATGTCAACCATTTCGCTTCTGTAAGTATCATTGAACTTGAGTTCATGTGTGCATCTCTTTGCTTCTGTTTCCATATACAAGATATGGTACACGATATATATGTAGTAGCTATGAATAGCGATCGACTTCCAGGGAAGGGTGGAACATGGGACCTATTATGGGGTCATCGTTTCCTTGCTCGATTTTAGTTAGAAGAATGGGGTAATCCCAAAATTTCAAATAATGGGCATTTTTGTTTTGCATTTTTTTCTCTGTTTCTTTCAGAAAAGTATTGATGAAAATGTGTCATTTACATACAATATGCTGTGTTTCTCGTAGTTTTATGAGCCTGGAGCCCACTAGTTATAGTGAAGTGTCACTGTTTGTTGGATGTAAATGACTCATCATATTGCATGTCAATTGTCAAAGTAATAAGTTTCCCATAGACACTAGTGCAGTAATTTGCCGTTGGAAACTAGTTTACATTAGATTAATTCAATTGTGTTGCCATTGAAGTCCATGAGAACATTTCATTATGTCAATGAAATAAGTTTGTACCAATTTTATTGCATGTCACTCTGTCAAACTGCAAACTTCTCAGCAAGTATGAAATGCAGATCTGTTAGTAGGAGTCTGACCTGCTGAAAAGCTCAGCCGAAACCTGTATTAGCTGTACAAAATGGTAGTTTGCGTCCAGGCATGGCATGCGGAACTGGAATAGTTCAGATTATGTTGGTGCACAGTGCACTATAAAATTTTCCGCGTTCTGAATTTTTTTTCTGTAGGATGTTACCATTACGTCCTAAGGAATCATTACCGACTTTTCTAAATGTTATTTTGCAATTAGATGAAGATGCTCCACGTAAAGAAAGTGCAGTTGGTTGCAACAGTGCTTATTGTTTAGAATTGTTGTCGAGATGCATTGCATTTTTTTCCCTTCTGTGTACAAGCAAGAAACCTACTCTATCCTAATCTAAGGGGGTAGGAATGGGACTCTACGGTGAGACTCAAACCCATGACCTTATCCTGGTAAAGGGAGCACCTTACCACTTGGGCTACCCTTCGTTCTCAAAAGGTCGAAGTGAGAAACTCGAGATATCATTGAGTTGTTAAGAAAAGGTGCTTATATTTCTAGACCCTTTACTTCATTTTTTGAAATCATATATTGTATTCCTTTCAATGACTTTATGTTTGTATAACACACCATTGTTCGTGTTTGTTTCTGTATTTTCCCCACATTGTATAATCGAATGTAAAAAAGTTTCGTACTTTCTATTACATACCCGTTGCAATCGAATTTTTGTTGGATGATCTCTTTGCCTTGCAGGATATTCATTTCCAGGGGAAGGAGTTGAGGGATGCACCAGCTCCTGTTGGTTATCACTAAAAGCTCTTAGGAGAAGGCCTGTTTCTGTCTAGTATAGTAATGCTGAGAAGAGTGCCTGTTTCTGTCTAGTATGGTAATGCTGAGAACTTGCTTGTGTTTCGTAGAATTATCTGAGAAGCTTGTATGACTCTATGAGCCATCATATGATTTCCCACTCTAGAAGTAGTACATGAAGTCAGAAGGGCCATTTAAGTATTTCAGGCCCTGGAATTGACATTATTACATTTTGTCTGGTGGTATATACACTTTTGGAATTGGATAGACCTTGATTTCATTGTGTTAAGAATTTGTTGCTGATACGTAACCGCGAGTTAGGAATTGGGGTATAATTATTTGATAAAAGATTTTACGTCGAAGACATGTATAAAGGACAACGATTTTCCTCAATTGAGTGTCGGACGCATGTAATGTAAGGGCAACGTTTTTGCTCAAGTGAGAATCAGAAGTTGTTATATTCTTGCATTCTTGCTATCTCTAGCAATAAAGACGAAGCTAGGTAGGGGCTAAGTTCAAGCTATTCCGGGCTATGCTATGTCGCGCTTTGCTATCCTGCCACCCGACGTACCCACCTGCTATCCCTAGTTCACTTTTGTCGTATAACAAAATGCAGCCATCCAACACTTTGTATCCGTGACCAAAAACATCGTCAAAATGCAGCCATTTGGTTGGTAACTGAAACAAGGGGCAGCCATGACCGTGCATGAGAGGAGAGAGAGGTCGAGAGGTGTGGGAGCCACAAGTAAGGCCCTGTTCCACTAAGTAGATTAGTGACTTTTTAATTTTTCATACTTTACGAAACATCTCTTTTCTTTACATACATCAACTAAAAAAACTCTCAGTTCAAAAAAAAAAAAAACTAAAAAAACTCAATAAACCAGTGGAACATGCCAAGTATTCAAGTGAAATTTGATACTGTAACAAACTTTTAACTTAGTCTGTTAGGACATCACTTCACTATCTAAATTTAACAAATACCTAGCACATCAAAATTAGGAATATTAGTACTCCTTCCGTCCTGATTTGTTTTTCTACTTTTTTATTGAAATTTGCATGCCTCAAATTGTTTTTTCCATTTTAAGTTGACTTAAAACAATTCCCTTAATGCCCTATCTCTTCCCTAAAATTATGCTTTGGAGAGTGTGTGCTCTCATTTAAGTATCAAAAAAGTGAGGGGCATCCTTGGAAATTTAGAAGAGAAACAAATTATGCTTTCGATGTTAATCATTGTGTCGCCTTGAGAAGTTGGAAATCCCAAGATTAGAGAAACAAATTGAGACGAAGAGAGTACTATTATTTTTTTTTTTTTAAACCACAAGGTTTATTGAGAAACTTGATAAGGATACATCAAGCCGGGAGACGGGAGGGGAAATCAACCAAAGGTTGAAGAACCAAACAAAATCACCCAAATAATTGAAGCCCAACAACAACAATAACCAGTCCTAATCCTCATTTGTCGGCAAGTGGGGTCAACACCAAATATTATCTTTTGACCTAACAAACTCGGAACGAGAGAATCAAAGCAAGAATATCCACATCTGCAGGTGGGGTCAACACCCAAGACACCATCTTTCGAACATACATACAAACATACATACGTAGATCTACCGGCTCGAATTGGCAGGTGAAAGACTCCAGCGAAAAACCCAGCACCTCAAGTAGGCCATCATCGGTCAACTCTGACAGACCTTGCTGGACCCCAAATGGTAGTCAACAAAATAAGCACAAATTGGGCTTCAGACCCACACCGGCAGTGACCAACCATGATCACCTTCGCCAAATGTCGACCTACCACCACCAAAATCGGCAAGCACTGGTAGCCCGCCGCAGATCCCACAAACAGCCAAAAACCTCCACCGTCGAAATTTGACCACCTCAAACCACACAAACAATCGAAAAAGCCCACCTGTTGAGATCCCGATGCCGCCACGTCTCATTGCAAAACCGCCAGACCAGACATAAAAAAGCCGCGAAAGAAGAAAAAAGCCGCCAAAATGGTTGTACAAGTAGCATTTTTGCGAAACAAATACCTAGGCACCTAACACATCAAAATTAGGTACATTTGTACTATTTTAATCCCATAAGACACCCGCAAATTAAACACAATTCTAGTCCTTCCATAGGAGATGTCCCAGTTCAAAGGAAACCAAAACAAAAATGTTGAAATTCGTTCGAGTCCGTGTAGAGAAGTGGGTGTGGAGGGAGAGAGAATGGCTCATATTTGGAGTGCCAAGCACTGCAACTATAAAATACCTCAGGGAGGGTCACTGCAATTTACCACTAATTAAAGATTGTCTCGGTCTGTAAAACCGGTGACTTAAAAATTACTCACTCCGTCCAGATTTATTGGTCCGTTTTGGGGATTCTAACTTTTTTTTTTCCATTACGAGTTTGTTAATTTTCAATTTTATCCTCAATCCCTCTATTTAATACTCACTCCATTCTAATTTGACTACGAAATTACGTGCAATTGTCAAACTAAAAAATAACGTAGTTACAATTTTTTTTATCAATATAGATCTTGTTTGATACTCCTAGATTTCATTGAGAACTTTATAAAGGTGCAAAAAAAATTCAAAAATGTAAACACATTATTTTAAAAAAAAAATAGTTTTTGTCACGCCCCGCCCCGCAAACGGCACCTGTGGTGGGCCCGAGTCGGTGCGGCCACGTGGCATTCCAACACAAGACCCAACATCACCTTACAAAAACTCAGAATAAAAATACAGCGGAAGACTTCATCATATAAATAAAAGTGTCAACGTTAACCACAGTTTTAAACACCAACAACCGTCTACTAAAAAAAAATAGCTTAAACATTACATGTACTCAAAACACTCTCTTATTACAAATCATTAAAAGAGCTAGACGACAACATGTCCAAAATTCACTCGACACCAACTGCACAACCCAACGCTGACCGGTAGTGGACCCCCTCTACAGCCCCTGCTATCTGGAAAACCATAAAGGAAAAGCAGGAGTGTGTGAGACATAGAAATGCTCAATAAAATACAACCAAATCAACATCCAAAACACAACAGTATTATACAACAACTATCAACATGTATATAACCAATCACATGCAAGTGGCACGTCTGCCACATCCTATGTATCCTAGGTCACTGTGGGAGCACACCCCGCTCGTTGTCACCGGTAGCTAGCCGACACAACGTACTCGCGGTGTAACCCAATCCACAGCCCCTTCGCAGATACCATCTTTCACATACAGCAGAAATGCATATCCATAGCTAAAACATCTATTAGCATGATGTACATCCATCTTCACAACAACACGTCTTCATCACATGATATACATCCGTCTTCACAACAATACATCATCAACACAGTTATAAGTTATTGAACATAATCATGTCAAACACACTCACCTGAGAAACGACCGAAGTATGCCAAACTATAGTTTTGGCACCTCCCGAATGACCGGCTCTTTACCTAGCCACAAATCAACTAATATCAATCTATGAGCTTCCATTGATGTCTCACATATAATCAAAAAGATAAAAATGTAACATAAACAACTTATATGGTCATGAGACCACCACCACTAGAAAGAAGACTTTCGGTACATCAATATCGATATAAAATTTGCCCTAATCGGAGCCCGGATAACCAAGATATGCTTCATAGAAGTTACACAACAAAAACATGAGATTATAAACTCTGTAGAACCGTCTGCCTTCAATAATTCACCAAAAATCGCCTACTCAATATTTTCAAACGATTCCAACTCCAAAACATCACCAACTTATCAACACATAAGACCCCTAAGGATCCATAACCATTAACCATACTTAACTATAGCAAAGTTCATGAAAAACACAGCTCAAAAGGCTGCCCAGAATTCCAGAATTCCAGAATTCCTCAACCATCAACTTCAAATTAAAAACTGCTATTGCCTATAAGAAATCAAGGCACAAACCCTACATAGTATCGAAGATATACGAGTCTAGTTTTCAAATAAAAAAACGGTTCGCAAAACGGATACTCGAGCTATGAGTTATGCCCATTTTTCCAAAGAGTGCCAGTGCTGTCTGCACAGACGCGAACCCGACAGCAGCTCGGTAAAACATTTTTCATATTTTCTGTGTTTCGAATTAAACTCTGAAAATTTAACACAGAATTCACGACATGCATGGGTAGCTACTGTAAAAATATCATAAAATTACGAGTTCGGAAACCATATCTAAAAATTCACCAAACATCAGGCAGATTCGAGTTCCTCTGCAAACAAACACTCTTAGCCAACTTAATCACGAAATTTTTGTAAAAGAAAACCCTAAAACTATCCTCCCAACTGAGAAATACCAGAACACACTACCCAAAAACTACTAAGATTATCAAAATAAGATCAAGAATCAAAACCCTTACCTTGAATTTGGTTTTTCCCCAATTTTTCCCTTCCCTCTTCTTCTTCTTCTTCTTCTTCTCCTCTCTCTCTCTCTCTCTCTCTCTCTCTCTCTCTTTCTACGTAACATCTGATATAAGGGGAAAAATATCTTGGCAAAATTACACTCTGCGCCCCCAACTTTGGTTTCTATTAGCTTAAGGCCCAAAACTCATAATTAACTTTAGAAAATGTGAATTAAACCTAAATACTCGGAATGGGTATGACAGTTTTTGAGTTGTTATTTAAAGTTTTAGAAAAGAGGCAAAAAAAAGTAAATTTTTCATACTTTATCCTTTAACTTTTGAAAATGGACAACATTTTAGAACTTAAAAAAGTATGTTTGTGGACAAACAAATCTGGACGGAGGGAGTACATTTATATCGAGAAAATTTAATCTTATTGATATCTAGTAATTAGAGGCAAATAATTTAAATTATATTTCACCCGTTCGAAAATGAGAAATTTAAAATAATATACTATATCTAATCAAATTTTAATTTTTTTTTCTGCATAAAAATAATTAGTCATAAATACACAATATTTTGTCTATTTGAAGGAAAGGATAAGGAACTTTTACAATAAAACATAAAGACATTGTTTGTAATTATAATTTAATAAAAGAGCTAAAACCTCCTCCACCGCTACCGCCCAACGGCTGGACATATATGGGCTTCACGTTCTCACCTCCTTGAGTTTAATTGTGTCTCTTTAGCCTTAGGTGAGCTCACGTTTTTTTTTTTTTGTTGTGAAAGGGAGCTGAGGTTCATGTTATGCCCATCCACATAATCTCCCCAATCTAACTCCTCCACCTCAACAATTTCAATTCCACTTTTGTTCCTTCCTTCAAACTCCCCACATACCTTGGCTTCAACCATTTATATAGAGAGAGAGACATTTTCTATTGTCATATAGTATTATCCTCTCTCTCTCTCTCTCTCTCTCTCTCAATTTTTAAAAATTAGTGACATTTCATTAATTTTTTTGGTCGCTGAAAGTGGTTGGCTAGAGGTGGGTGGTGGTCGGCTGGAGGTGGGGTGATAATTTTTTTTTTAACTTATATGTTCGAAATTCGATTTTTTTAAAATTAGTGACATCTCACTAATTTTTTGGTCGCCTGTGGTCGGCCAGAGGTGGGGTGGTGGTCAACCGGATGTGGGGTGGTGATTTTTTTAAATTTTGTGTTCGAAATTTGATTTTTTTTAAATTAGTGACATCTCACTAATATTTTTGGTCGCCTGAAATGATCGGCCAGATGTGGGGTGGTGGTGGTCGGCCAGAGGTGGGGTGGTGATTTTTTTGAATTTTATGTTCGAAATTCGAATTTTTAAAGCATTAGTGATTTTTTACTAATTTTTTTGGTCGTCAAAAGTGGTCGGCTAGAGGTGGGATGGTGGTCGGCTCGAGGTGAAGTGGTGATTTTTTTGAATTTTATTTATGAAATTTGAGTTTTTAAAAATTAGTGACAATTCACTAGTTTTTTTGGGTTGCCGGAAGTGGTTGACTACAGGTGGGTAGTAGTCAGTTGGAGGTAGGGTGGCATTTTTTTGAATTTTATGTTCGAAATTCGAATTTTTAAGAATTAGTGACATTTCACTAATTTTTTTGGTCGCCGGAAATGATCGGCCAGAGGTGGAGTAGTGGTCGGCCGGAGGTGATGTGGTGAGTTTTTTGAATTTTATTTACAAAATTTGAGTTTTTAAAAATTAGTGACATATCACTAATTTTTTTGCTCACCGGAAATGGTTGGCCAAAGGTGGGGTGGTGGTCGGCCGAAGGTGGAGTGGTGATTTTTTTGAATTTTATATTCGAAATTCAATTTTTTAAAGAATTACTAACATTTCACTAATTTTTTTGGTCACTGGAAGTGGTCAGCTAGAGGTGGGGTGGTAGTCGGCTAGAAGTGGGGTGATGATTTTTTTTTTAAAATTTATGTTCGAAATTCGATTTTTTTAAAAATTAGTGACATCTCACTAATTTTTTTGGCCACCTGAAGTGGTCGGCCAGAGGTGAGGTGGTGGTTAGCCGGAGGTGGGGTGGTGATTTTTTAAAATTTTATGTTCGAAATTCGATTTGTTTAAAATTAGTGACATCTCATTAATTTTTTTGGTCGCCTGAAATGGTCGGCGAGAGGTGGGGTGGTGGTCGGTCGGAGATGGGGTGGTGATTTTTTTGAATTTTATGTTCGAAGTTCGAATTTCTAAAGCATTACTGATATTTCACTAATTCTTTTGGTCGTCAAAAGTAGTCGGCTAGAGGTGGGATGGTGGTCAGCAGGAGATGGGGTGGTGATTTTTTTGAATTTTATTTACGAAATTTGAGTTTTTAAAAATTAGTGACATTTCACTAATTTTTTTGGGTCGCTGGAAATGGTCGGCTACAGGTGGGGAGTAGTGAGTTGGAGGTAGGGTGGTATTTTTTTGAATTTTATGTTCGAAATTCGAATTTTTAAGAATTAGTAATATTTTACTAATGTTTTTGGTCACCGGAAGTGATCAGCAAGAGGTGGAGTATTGGTCGGTCGAAGGTGATGTTGTGATTTTTATGAATTTTATTTACAAAATTTGAGTTCTTAATAATTAGTGACATTTCACTAATTTTTTTGGTCACCGGATATAGTTTGCTAAAGGTGGGGTGGTGGTAAGGTTGAATGGTGATTTTTTTTTTTAATTTTATGTTCGAAATTCAAAATTTTAAAGAATTAGTGATGTCTCACTAATTTTTTGGGTCGCCGAAAGTGGTCGGCTAAAGGTGGGGTGGTGGTCGGCCGGAGGTGGAGTGGTGATTTTTTGAATTTTTATTACGAAATTTGAGTTTTTAAAATTAGTGACATCCCACTAATTTTTTTGGTCACCGGAAGTGGTCGGCCAGAGGTGGGTGGTAGTCGGTTGGAGGTAGGATGGTGATTTTTTTGAATTTTATTTACAAAATTAGAACTTTTTAAAATTTGTGACATTTCACTAATTTTTTTTGTCTTTATGTTCGATTGCAAAAGTTTCTTATCCTTCATTTTAAAAATGTCAAATGTTTTTTGTTTTTATGTTCGATTGCAAAAGTTTCTTGTCTTTTCCTTTAAAATTGTCAAATGTTTGGTGGATTAATGGGGTTACAAATTATTTGCTTAGGAGTTTTGAACAAGTCGCCTTTGAATTTTTGGCTAAGTAGCCCTTTAAGAAACTCATTGAAAAAACTCTTTGTAATTTGTGAAAAAAAAAAAATTTCTTTTGAAAATAGAATAATACTATTATTTTTAAATATAATATTATAAACAAAGCCTGGAATTTTCCATGAGGTGAACGACACCGGTTCTCCTCTCGCCCTATATATACACGACACCACCGACCTGGATTCTTCATGAAGGTTCCATTTTCATAGAAACACGCGACTCGCGAGACAGAGAAGAGAGAGAGAGAGAGAGAGAGAGATGTCGCACTTCGGAAGGTCAGGTCCGCCGGATATCATCGACACCTACTCGCTTCTCGTCCTCAACATCAGTTTCCGTAATCCTCTCTTTCTGGATTTCGCATTCCTCTCGTTTCTCTCCTCGATCGATTGACCGATCGATGTGTAATTCGGTCTTACTTTTGTTTGTTTGTTTGTTTCTTCTTCTTTTTTTTTGAATTAAAATAGGTACAACTGCTGATGATTTGTTCCCGTATTTCGACAAGTACGGAAAGGTGGTGGACATCTTCATTCCAAGGGATCGAAGGTTTTTCTAAATGCCTCTCTTAATTTTGATTTCCTCTTTTGGTATTTGAGTGAATCGTTTAGAAGGAAAAAGAAACACCAGTTCTGGCTATCGGCGTCACAATTTTAGGGTTTGTTGAGTATATAAATGTGTGTACAGATGTTCTTCAGATATGGAAAATTGAGTATAGTGTATTTATTTTTTATTTTTTATTTATTTTTTGCGTTTTCTTCGATACTGTATATTAGTTGTGGATTGCCAATGTGACCATTTTGTCGGGAGAAATGAGATTTGGACTCCCCTTTAATATTCAACTATTGAATTTTTTTTATTGATTATTGATGTCAAATTACCAAACATTCCTTACTTATTGGCTCACTTTCACATTTGAAGGGTATTGTTGTCATTTTTGCATCTAGAAAGACAAGAAAAGGAATGCAGGAGGATTAGAAAAAAGAGAGACCAGCTGTCTGTAAACCAAAATTCAATTTTCAATATATCTGTCCGATCAAGCTGATTTTTTTAGTGAATACGCTACTCTGTGGGCCCTATGAGGTTAACGGTTTAGACTTCTGCAATGATAGCATGGTGGGGCCACCCCGTGGTTTCCGCCATCCGTTTATAACTTAATAATCGTTAAAAAATAGTGCAAAAATCATTTCCCTTTCGTTGGTTGCAAATATCAATTTTCGATACGCCTGTCCAATCAAGCTAATTTTTTGATTGAATACACTACTCTACGGGCACTATAAGGTTAATGGTTCAGACTACTGCAATGATCTCACGGAGGGGCCACCCATGGTTTCCGCTCATCCGTTTATAGCTTAATAATCCCTAAAAAATTATTGCAAATATCATTTCCCTTTCGTTATTTTATTATTATTTTTTTCCCTTCTATTTTCCTTTATTGTAATGAAGCTTTTGTTTCCAGGACTGGAGAATCGCGTGGCTTTGCGTTTGTTCGTTATAAGTACCAAGATGAAGCTCAGAAAGCTGTTGATAGGCTAGATGGTATACTTCGCTCTCCCTCTCTGTATCTCTTTTATTTTACACTCGAGAGACTGTGGCAGAGCCTGAACTCCGACTCAAGGGGCTAGATTAATTAAGAAAGAGAATTTTTTTGCAAGACAATTTCTTGAAAATAAATTTGGTTCTTCTATTTTTTATGGAATGTTATTAGAAATTAACACATTAAATATAGAGATACTGTTGATACGGACAATGAGTCAATGATCCACGATGTGTGTATTCCAATATCTTTGTCTTCCAATATCAAAGAATATTTGCTTGTTTAATGACCGTGAATGATCCACGATGTGTGCATTCCAGTATCAAAGAATATTTGCTTGTTTAATGACCGCGAATGATCCACGACATATGTATTCCAATATCTTTGTCTTCCAATATCAAAGAATATTTGCTTGTTTAATAACTGTGCTGCTACCGTATCAAAATTTCTTGTTATAATAGAAAAATTATAACTACTTCATAGAATAGTGGTATTAGTCCGAGTATCGTTCCACAGGGACAAAAACACGTCTTAACAGTTTTAACCAACTTTAATTCCAATTCAAGAACGAGTTTCAAGTTTTGATTTTGAATTTAAACCTAAGAAAACGAAAAGGAAATCTAGTCAGGTAAATAGGTGGGAAGAAAATCTCTAGGGCCTTGAATCCGGTTTCCTCCTCCTAACATTATTTCACTTGGTAAAGAACTATGCATTCAAGTCAATACAATCATTCACGGGAGACCGATTGGCAGACTATCGTTGCCTACTACAAGTTGCCTTACTAGTACGAGCCGTATCAAAGTACAAATCGTCTAATAGCACACCTCGTCTTACAAGGTATAGCATATCTCAACCAGTTCCGCGAATCAATTACTCGCAGGGTTGTATGAATGTGTTTGGAATCTAGAATACAAACACAATTGATGGAAAGAAATAGGAAATATTCAAACCATTCATCATAGAACCCGTTTTTGATGAGTGATAGGTTGCCTAAGGCTTCCATAAAGTCATACAACCAAAGTTCAAATTATTCTTAAACCAGTACAAAAGTCGTGCTACTTGGAAAGAAACTTTCATGCAACCCTAGAGAAGAAGTTTGGCTGGTCATGGAAGGAGGAGTCTTCGAGTGGTTTCGGATATAAATCATGCTCTATTGAATCTCCTTCTTTCTCCTATTTTTTTCCTTCTTTTTCCTTTGCTTCACCTTTGCTTAGCCTTGAAGCAAGCCTAAACTAGTTCCAAGGCAAAGTGTGTGCCCAAAACAGACCCCAAAAGGCCTTTATATCCTTAAAATCCGGAATTGGCTCTTCAGGCTTTAAAAAGGTCAACAAAAGTCGCTGAAGTTGGCTAGATATGTCCGGTTGGATGGTGCAGTCCGTCCGCTTGGACTGAACATATGTCCAGGCAAATGAAGTTGGTACAACCTTGGCTCAGCAAAATAATCCGAGAGCAATCTTTTGATACATTTGGACACATTGAAGACTTGTCTAGACACATAGAAGGCTCTTCTGTGGAGTTTTCACTTCAGCTTGACTCCAAGCCTTGATCATTGCTCCTATCCCGTCCACAAGTTCTAACTCTTGCCGATTAGCTATAGAATCACGATGACCGGCCCTAACAAGTATAAATATCCAAGTAGCATCAACATGGACTTATCTACTACCTATAATAAAAGAGGGAGTTGGGTGTTTTCTCTAGCAGCTGATCTCAAATGACTAGTATGCCATTGTCTTTTTAAGTTTTGGCTCATACATCCTAAAACTAAGAAGCCGACTACCAAAGAGGAAAGAACCACCTCACCTTTGCTGTTTGTAGTTGTTTCCTTGCTGCTGCCCAATCATAATACATGGCCCCTTTTAGTCGGCGACCCACACCATTAATTTCTATATATATTATTTTTGATAAAAAATTGAACCCAAATATTTTACTAATTTGATACTGACCGTAAAGAACTGGAAAAGCAACCGAGACTCATAATTAAGGAGGTAAAAAATACTAAAACATCAATGTAGCCATATGGGACCCAACGTTAAAATGTATCGAGATGCGTGCAAACTGACCTGAGACACTCTGCATTATCCAATAATAAAAAAGAGAAATTTCCATAGCCAATCAATTAAATTAATCCCAGAGCCCTCACTTTAATTAGCTGGCTTGCTCTCTGTCTTTCTATGAGCCTATGTGTCACACCTAAGAATAGAGAGGGTCTGGAGATCCATAAGTCACTTAGTATAGGCTTCCTCAATCTCGTACAACCCTATCTAGATCGTCAAAGCGCTTTGTCGATTCGGAACTCTTAGTTGGGCAATCTATTATGGAAGTTAAGAACTTAAGGTATTCATACTATCTTAAGTTGGCAAAGGCCTCCCTTATCTTTATAACTACCGATGAGATTCTGGAAACTCCATTTCTATAAGTGATTGAGTCTATCTGCAACCTGGGGTCTCTATCAGTGACTTGGCCACCCCTGGGTTCCATAGAAAGTATAAAATCTCTCCTACGTGCATTCTATCCTCAGAAAATCATTTGTTTTTGGTCCCCCTGGGTTCCATAGAAAGTATAAAATCTCTCCTACGTGCATTCTATCCTCAGAAAATCATTTGTTTTTGGTCCCCCTGGGTTCCATAGAAAGTATAAAATCTCTCCTACGTGCATTCTATCCTCAGAAAATCATTTGTTTTTGGTCCCTCGCGCGGAAACCGTTATAAATAAGTCCTCTTTTCTTTTAGGCCTGACTAAGAAGATCTCTAGTGATCGAGATTGACAAGTTCGGTCTCTACCCCGGCGTCCTGAGGGTATCAAGTCTGTTCTCCTGACTTCTAAAAGTATTAGGGGCGACTAATAATGGGAAAAATGAAAAACCCTAAAATGTTGTTAGGTTTATGAGTGAAAAAGGGTGCCAGATATGACGAAGCTATTCAAGTGATGTTACTTTATTAATCAACAGAAATAGTGATTATTTCTCAACAAAATTGGAACACAATATTTGCATTGAAATAAAATTAAGAAGGCCTATTGACACAACGTTTTGCACAAAATACATAGAACATTTGGTGTTGCACTAAGTTGGTGGTTGTAAATTAGCATGTCATTTAATTACACCAGTAAAACATTACCCCAAAAGCATATTGTACACATAATTAGGCAAAATGTTTATGTTAATAGCATGCATCATTAAAAGATTTTAATATGATACCGGGACAGGTATTGGGCAGGTGCTTTTTAGCATGTATCATTAAATGATTTTAATATGATACCGGGACAGGTATTGAGCACGTGCTCTGGTGCTAGTAAAGCATAAATTGGGGAGCTTAAATGTGAATATCTGAGCTTTTATCATTTAAGATGTTGCTGTTTTCGTCATGTGTGTATTCCTTTTGAGTCTTGGTAGCATAAGGTACAAAATGTGTTTGTGATTCATACTACTGTAAAATTCCATCATTAGTTGTGACCAGAGGCCAGCCAGCCCTGGGCTTTTTAAGGGTCCGAAGAGGGCTCACAATGGAGCATTTTCATACTTGAATGAAAAGCACTGAACCTGCTGCAACAACAGATTCTTTCTATGCTACCCTCATTATATTATTACTGCAGAATTAATTATAATTCCTGTGATTGTGCTTATGTAGCTATTAGCATCCTATTCAATGGGTATTGTTACTTGATTACTAATTGTTTCAATCTTTCTAGTGACGTGCTTGGCCAAAGTTTACTTTGTCTCCCGTACTGAAATCAAATGGAATCTAAGCCTCTGGTTGATTTTTTGAGATTTATTTGTGGATATTGGTGCTTTTGTCTTGATTACGGTTGTAACATGGTTTTCAGGGCGGCTTATTCATGGCCGAGAAATAATGGTTCAATTTGCGAAGTACGGGCCAAATGCAGAGAGGATGTAAGTAACAAGCTATTGGCTGATTTTATGGTGATTTTGAGTACTGCCTGCCACCCCAAGTGTGGGTATATTTTCTTGACGCGTACCAAGAAATATTAGATTTTGACGAGTTTCTACCATCGGCTACTGTTGCAAATTTTCAAGGAGTTTGATGTTTATCAAGTTCTCTTGTATTCCTTCTCTTGCATCTCTTTTAAGTGTCCTAACTGGCTTGTGATTTTCTTTTCTTCGGTGAAGGTGCTTGTGTGTGGTTAGCTACACTATATGATTTCTAGTTTGCCTCTATTCACGTGCTGATAATGTGTTGATTACAGTGACAAGGGAAGGGTTATTGAACCAGTTCCAAGAACCAGTAGTAGGTTGAGAAGCCGTAGCCCTCGGCGCAGGTAGGAATGTGTTACAAGGGATTCCTCTCAAGTTTTAGGCTTTACTTTGGGGTGTAATTTTTCATGTGTAACAATTGATTAACATTTTCAGGTACCGTGATGATTATCATAGAGACTACGACTACTCCAGGAGGAGAAGTCGCAGCAGGAGTTTGGATAGGTATGACCGTGACAGATACCGTGGGAGGGAGAGAGATTACCGCCGTCGAAGCAGGAGTCGCAGTGCTAGTCCTGATTATGACAGAGGTCGCGGGAAAGGGCGATATAATGATGATCGGAGCAGGAGTAGGAGTCGGTCGTTTGAGAGGTCTTTAATACTCTTGGTTTATGCTTTAAGCACCTTTGGATGGTGAAAAGGAATATGAGAAATGGAGAGAAAGTAACATTTATGTAACTTGTTTGAATTAAAAGACGAGAGGAATGATGAATTCTTCTTAGTCCACTTTGTTTCTCACCAATTTTCACCGGAACGGTAAAGATTTGATGAGAAACTCCTGTCCTTCCTATTTTCTTGCCCTTCCTCACCAGACACCATCCAAAGGTCTGTAAGGTCTTATGCGTCTTCTATTGTGAACTGTAATTAGATAACATTAAGATGTGTGGGATTTTGCAGTGCCTCCCCTCGTCGAGATAGTCTTAGTCCACGGAGAAGTTTGTCTCCTCGCAAGAAACCCTCCTCTAGGGATGAAAGTCCGGACAGGCGCAGCTATGATGAAAGGTCTCCAACCCCTCGTAGTGTTTCACCACGGCGCCGACCTGCCGATTCTCGAAGCCCTTCTCCTCGTAATTCTGACCTTGATGTGAGTTCTGCAAGTTCAACATATCTTTATATACGTACTTACATGCTTATGCGTGTAGACATGTTAATGCATTGGCCTTAAAACCAGTTGGTTGTCATAGCTTGATGTGAGTAACGCGAGTAAAACACGCTCCCGCACACACACAAACCACCCATGTTTGTACATGCATATGAATATATGCATACTGAGATATTTAACATTTTGGTATTTACATCAGTTGCTTGTGTTGATGATATATATAGATGTATATTTCCTAACTTGTGACATTGGAATTTGGATTTTTGTAGGAGTGATGCTGCAAAGAATGGATAATAGGTGGGGGGGGAGGCAATTATGAGGGCGTTTGTGTGACTAGTTTGATACTGTTGGGAGCTTAGATTGTCAAGAAGTTCTAATCAAAGTTGGTGCTAGCTCGGTAGGACCAAACTGATGGTTTATTTCTGAGTTTCGTTCTTTATTTAGAGATGATATCTGAGTATCTTTTGCACATCTGTTTTCCTTTAAGAACTAGGTGTCTTGTGGATGGTTTAGTACTTTGTTGCTTGGTATATTAGTATTAATGTGAGACTTTTAGTATTCGACTGTTTAATTGGTGAAGTTCTCATATCTTAGTATCGTTTCCATTTTGTTCTTTCTTTTAATTGTTCCTTTTTATTCGGTCTTGAGTCTTTTGACACTTTGGTCCTCCGCACCCTTCCAAGTGGGGAAAAAAAGAGACAAAGCATACGTTTGTTGATTCTGTGTCCCTGTGAAAATGTATGTTTACTAATTAATCGTGAATCAAATGCTGGGTTTTATAGTTATGATCGGGAAAGATTGAAAATGGTCGTTGGCTGGGATGGTGATCTTGTGGCTGTTGGTGCCATGATTCTGTAGATAAAAGTTAAGGTCATCCCGGTGCTGGTTGTGAATAGCAGCATATGTTGGTTGCAGGGAACAGTTCTTTGAGTGTGGTTCCCATGTGACTATGATCGGTAAGGTTTATCGTTCAGCTCGTTCACATTAGAAAAATAAATGTTCCTTACTTTCTGATGTCGGTCTTGTTATTCTTGGTGATCAAACTACAAAGGCTATGAATCAGAGAAATCCTTGCTGTGGTAGTCCTAGAAAAGGTTGGTTGCTGTTGACACCTATGCGGATGCACCTGTTAGTGTACACGAATTCGGATAGGCTTGTCTGAACACTGCAATTGATACAGAAAATGAGGGTAACAACTTTGGTCCTTTATTTTGTACGGAGCATTTCATTAGAGAAATATTTTAACGTTGATCTGTTAGTTTGTTTTACTTTGTGTTCCATAGCACATGGGGCTGGTGATTGTAGCTGTGAAGTTGTAGCTGATGTCTTTTCTCTTGTTCGAAACGAGTTTGTTGGTGTAGCTTTGAAGTCAATACTGAATCCTCCATTGCTGAGCCGTTGCTATTCTCCCTCAGGTTGAATTTGGGACTGCCAATTCTTCACTTGCTAATTGGTTCGCTTTTGCTGTTTTTATACCTCTGTGGTGCGATATAGGATATCATGCATTCGTGGGATCATTGTAATCCTGATCTTCCAGTGCCCGCATTCCTGTAGTCACCTGAGTGTCACAGCATTCCTCATGTCCTTGTTATCTTCCGCAGGCAAATTTATGTCGTCTCTCTCTCTCTCTCTGTGTGTGTTGCTTAAAGTGTCGAATATGGGTCTTGAAACGAACTAAATAGTGATATTCAAGTTGTGGGGGACACCAATATCGGTTGATTTGTTGTAGATTTCTTTGTTTTGCGTAGATTGAAGATTAGTGTATAGGTCTTTCTGGTGGTGGGCAAGATTGCCCTTCCTAGGGCAGAGCTGGAAGATGTTAACCAAAGCTTTCATGTTCTCAACCTGGTTTTTACAAGAAGTTGTGTCCGATATGCACACTTACATGGTGGGAATTGGGACATATGCGAAAGCCGTAGGAAGGTTGCGACAATGATGGGATGAAATCGAGTGCAATGGTCGAGAATCGAGATCACGTGTTCTCGTGAGATCCAGTAGGTGCCCGTACCTGCTTCTTATGAATCATTGAGGAAGCGGGGTGTTTCCATATAGAGAAGTAGAGGTGGTTTAGTGGCATACTTGATGATACCCGTGTTAGTATAAATCGAGGTTTTCTCGGACTGGTTGGAGGTGGGATGGTGGAAAGATGAAACATGGATTTAGATTTAGAGAGCAATTTCAGTAGCAGGAGCTATTCTTGGGGTGTCGAATGCTATTTATGGCCTGCTATAGCATTTGTTTGGCATAATTTGGCCAAACTGCTTCAGCAGTGTCCGTGCCAAATTTCTCCCTTTCCCAACTACCTTCCAATTTCCCTTTTCTCAACTACCTTTTGAATTTTCAATTAATATTTTATTTACTTATTGTTTAATAATCATGATTTTATTAACTTAGTTTTATTTACATGCAAATGCATGTAGTGAGCTTCCTTGGTCGCTAAAACTGTCAATATAATGGGAAGGATGGATTGCTAGTGTAGACGATTTGGAAGATATAATAGGAGGACATGTAGTTGCTATTTGTTTACATTTACTTTAATCCCAATTTATCCAGACCGTTGATCGCCGTTCAAACGACTAAGGAAGCTCACTACACGCATGTAATGAACCCCCTCACTATAGGGCCCTGGTTCCCTCAACAAATTAATTTAGTATCACTTGTTTATTTTATCTACCTCTCCTTTCCACCTCTTCCATCTGCCTTTTCCTACTTAACTATATTGGTTCCAACACCACTTAAAATAAATGTAGGGGGCGGAGGAAAGTTTAGAGAGTGAGAGGGGAGGCAGCAAGGAGAAGCTCTCCTCTCGGACATGGGGGCCCTGTAGTGAGTGAGCTCACTATATGTGTGTAATGAGCTCTCTCGGCCATCTGATCCGAGATCAATGGTCCGGATAAATTGGAGTTAAAGTAAATGTAAAAGTGCTTTTTAAAATATAAGATTATCTGGACCGTTGATTTCGGATCGGACGGCCGAGAGAATTCACTACACGCATGTAGTGGGCTCACTCACTACAGGGCCCCCGGATCCCTCTCCTTAGGGTTTCCTCACGGCCGCCACTGCCCCCTTTCACCTTCTTTCTCCTCCTCCTCTCATAAGTAATGACTATGAAGTGCTATAAAGAAATATCATAAGTTTGAAATTAATTTATAGACATAGATTTGAGCCATCTTCGAATCCAACCGAACAAGTTCAGGAGGTGACCAATCTTACATATATGAATAAAGTTGTATAAAAGCTTGATAAGACATCAGATATGAATAAAGTGGTATAAAAACTGATATCAATAAATAAAGATGATGAATAAAGCTGTAGCAGTACAAAAGTAGATGTTGATTTGACCATCCATTGGTTGGCATTGAATGATTGATTACCCATTAAATTAATGTCACTCTGTGGTCACGTGAAATGTTTCTTTTTTTAGGAGCATTGGATTTCATTTATTATCGAAGGAGACCAATAAGGGTAAATAAAAGGTGAATAAGCATGTATATATTAGTAAGGTCGTATAAGACTCTATAAATGAATAAGGCTAAATAAAGCAATGTCATTGCTTTATTTTACAGTAGAAGTTTGTATCAATTATAATGCGGATGGAACTACACAATAACACAACCATGTGGGCGGGTCTCCATTTTGGCATGCTTTATCAAAGCTTTGGATTCCAATGAATGTTGAATAAGGCTGAAAAAACAAGTCGGGACGAAGGTACTTATTTTCATTATTGTTATTTCTTAAAAAAACAATGTACTTTTTCACAATTGAAAACTTTGCCTTTTCGATACGACATCACGATCGCAATATTTCAATTTTTAAATATTGTCGAGAATAATAATCATGCCGAAATAATGTTAATCGGAGCTAGTTTAGCCTGATTTAAAAAGTTCGAGTAGGGATGGAATTTGATAAGATATTCTACCGGAAGGATTCAAACATGAAGCGATTTAACTTGGTCACCAAATTGATGATAAGGTCTCTTCTTAGGTGAAAAGGGGAAGGTTTTCATTTTTGAATTTGTTGATCTGCTACCAGAATGGGCAGTGCAAAGATAATGCAACTAGTTCATGTTATATTTGAGTCTAAGGGGAACAGAAAACTTTTCTAACTAAAACGAAGGATGAAAAAAAAAAAAAAAAAAACACGCTTCGGAATGCCGGGTACGGTAGATGATAAGGTTTTGATAAGATCCTAAATCTTTCATACAAAACATAAAATGAAATTTACTGTAGGAGCTCAAACAAAGACGGGCATACAGGTTTGTTGAACACTTTTTAATAGATAAAAGAAGTACACAACCAATCCTTTGCTACCGGGACTGACAAAGACGGAGTGGCAGGATCAGCCTCTGTGAAAGCCCTACTTGCCATTTGAACAATGCTCATTGTCACCTACACACAACAAAGACCTCTTCAGGGCAGAACTTAAGATAGGAAAATAAAATACAGTAGTCCTACGCAGAAAACAACCACCTTACAATTTAGTCGGAAAAGAATAAATAATCTACAATCTGTATATCAGATTATTTGCAAGTATTCAACTTAAGGGTGTACACTACTACTAACTGTTGGCGGCGGCCTAGAGAAATTTCATCTAAGTAGCAGATATAAACTAGAGCCATAAAACTGTACAAGTTCCACTCTTAAAAAAATTGTTAAAATAAGCTCTACAAATAGCATGAAAGCAGCGCTCTGAGAAGCCAGCGAGACAACGTCCATTGACATTAGATGCTACAGATTATGAATAGACACAATCCAGTGTTCATTGTCCCTGATTGTGCCAAATAGCTTGTTTACTCCTGTTATCCAAAATCATGTCAAAAATTCAAAATCAGGAGAATTGTTGTCTCCCTTCATCGGTAAATGGAGTTCCTCCAGCATTTCGTAAATCAAATCAGAACAAGAATGGGCTTTGTCTGCAACGTAGAAGCTGTGAGTTTCGCTATTTATGGTTATCCAACTGCACCCAGGCAACTTCCTAAGTCGTTTCTCTTTCATTGTTGTTCTGATTTCAGCCACAATGTCCCACTTCTGGGAAGAAGCATGTAAGTTCGAAACTGAGACATAATTAGAAGGGTTCTCAGGTTCTATCTGAATAAGGAAGTTATAAGCCAAATCTTGCATCTCAGAATTCCCATGAATTAGAGAACCAGTTAAAAGAGCTCCCCAAACACTAGGACCAGGTTCCACAGGCATTGTTTTAATGAAATCGAATGCTTGCTTCAACTTGCCTGATCGACCCAACATATCAACTACACAAGCGCATATCTCCAGGGTTGGTTTAATCCCATAGTCATTTACAACCGAATTGTAAATAGTAAGGCCTTGATTTACGAATCCCGACCTACCGCAAGCAGAAAGCACCCCCACTATTGTAATCATGTCCGGTTTAATCCCCTGCTGTAGCATGTTCTCGTACAAACAAATTGCTTCCTGACCATTTCCATGCAATCCATAGGCAGAAATCATCGAACTCCAAGATATTGCATCTTTAACGAAAGAATGATCGGTGAAGACTCGCCTTGCCCACTTCAAGCTCCCACACTTGGCATACATATCGATAAGAGCATTGCATAAAGAAGGTTCACAATTCAATTCCTTTCTAATGGCGAACCCATGGATTTGTTTCCCACCTGTTAAGCTAGCAGCCGAACTACAAGCAGGGAGAATACTCACAAGAGATACCTTGTTGGGTTCTACTCCATATCTCACTTGCATATCGTGAAACACAACTAGGGCTTTGTCTGATTTTCCATTCTGTGCATAACCATTTATCATTGCTGTCCAAACAAAAACATTTCTAGACTCCATGCGGTCAAAAACCTGCCTAGCCACGTCAACTTTATTACTTCTAGAATACATGTCAATCAAGCAACATCCCAAATGAACGTCAGAACCCCAACCCACATCCAATTCGTTCTTCACAATGTAACAATGAAGCTCCGTTCCATATCTCGATCTCCCAGCATCTTCCCCACACAAAGGAAGGAGACTAGAAATAGTAAACGCATCGGGCTCCAACCCTTCAGTTCTCATACTCTTTATAAATTCCCATACACAACTATCACCATCCTCCCCATAATTAACTAAACCTGCCATTACAGCATTCCAAGAAGAGACATTCCTTTGAGGCATTTCATCGAACACCTTCCACGACCCACTGAACATCCCACATTTACAATACATAGACACAATGGAATTAGAAACAACTATATCTGATAAAAACCCAATACGTATACACTTGCCATGCATGGCTTCACCTGCACACAAGTCTCCAACATCACCACACGCTTTCGAAAGAGTCGAAAGCGTGAAATCATCAGGCGAAGAATCCTCACATAAACACATTTGACTAAACAGGTGAAAACTTTCATTGTACAAGTGATTTTTCGCATACCCATTAATCATTGTGTTCCATATATACACGTTCTTGTATCGGAATGAGTTGAAAACCAGTCTGGCGGCACGCGGGTTTTGACAAAGAGAGTATGCAGAGATGAGTTTGGTTGCTATGATAGGGTGTAGGTCGAAGCCAAGGCGGTATAGGCGGGTGTGCGATTGTTTGGTAAGAGAGATTGATTGATTAGAGATGGAGAGTTGGAGAAGGTGGAGGAGAGAGAGAGATGGGTCGAGAACAGGGGAAGAAGAACTGTAGTAGGAATGGAAGGTGCAATGGGTAAGCGATGCAAGTTTCTTGCCTGCGGTGAAGTGGGTTGTCATCAAGGATCCGAAATGCCTAGTCCAACGCTGGTTCCATTACCAGTTCTATAGAACCAAAACAAACAATCAGGCTCCAATGGGATGCCAAATTTGGTTGTACAATGGAACAAATGTATATTGGTTCTATATTTCCTTGCCACTTCACCAAATCCCGACTGCTATCTACCAAGAGAGAGCCGGAATATACCCGAAAATTGCCGGAAACTGGAGCAGTCGCTGGAATCTGAAAACATCGGCCGGAATTTGCAGAGAGACTGTGGGATTGAGAGTGAGAGATCGACACACACACACACAGAAGAAACGCAGAGAGAGAGAGAGAGAGAGAGAGAGAGAGAGAGAGAGATGGTGGTCTGTCTGTCCGCAGAGAGGGATTTGTCCGCGATTTCCCCCGTGATCAGCTTTCTCGTCTTTTAACATTTTAAGTACAGAAATTGCACTTTGGTCCCTTCACAAAGTTTACTATTACTCTAGCTCGTAATATGTTAATCAATCAATGCACTAAAGCTCCTACAACCACCAATTAACTAAATTCATAACTCATTGCATGACAACGAGGATTGAAAATGACGTAGATAATTAAATTGGGAAAGAAAACGTAGGGAAAAATAAGGTGAAGAGAAAGTTAAATTTGAAACTGTTTGGTTTTAAAATAAAACTTACTATTGGAGAGACAATTCTAAAATTTAGCCCAAAAGCACTTTTTGGTGCCAAACTATGGATGACTATAGTCATTTTAGAACTACCATTGGACTTGCTCTCAGAGGTAATACTTCCTCTCTTCATAAATATCAGTATATCATTGTGTTTCAATCAAATTCATTTCTAAAAATTTAGCCATTATTATAAGTTCGCGAGGGAATGCCAATGGATTGATTATTTGTGACGTTCCTTCATTGTCGTGTTCCTTATGGATTGCACGGAAATTAGCAATAGAGGTTCTTTAGACATTTTCAATTCCCAGTCTAATTAGAGAAAAAGTTGCTTCGGACATAACGAAGAGTCCAACAGAACGGTCGCAATAAACAGTTAAGTAGCATGCTCCATTTTCCGAATGGACCAAAGAAATCTTAGCACTTGAACTGCGTTCACTTTAAAATCCTATAGCAACTATTCTTTGCTTCTAGAACAACGCAACCTAATTTAGACAAGTATCACTCATCGTCGAGATGTTGACAAGGAATGCGTTTGAAAAGCTAATCTGCTAGACCTAATTTAAACAAGAATCTCTCATTACCGGGTTGATGCCATATCCCAATCACGCGGAGAACTGAAACATTTCCTTGTTATTCCTAAACCACTGGAGTTACGGAAAATCTTGACTGCTTGTATTGCTGCACCAAATTGATATCACAAGACAGTGCACCCTTCTAAACCTAAGTTAGACAAGAATCTCTCATCGTCGAATAACATGAAAGCTAGACGACTAACATGAAAGCACCCAAGAATCACGCGTTTGAAAAGCTAAAAAAATGCAGAATCTCTCATTCTGCTTGTATTGCTACACCGGATTGATATCCCAGGGTTGATGCCATATACCAAGAATCACGCGTTTGAAAAGCTGATCCGCTAAACCTAATTTAGACAAGAATCTCTCATCGTCGAGATGATGCCAAGTAATGCATTTGAAAAGCTAATCTGCTAGACCTAATTTAAACAAGAATCTCTCATCACCGGGTTGATGCCATATCCCAATCTCGCGGAGAATTGAAACATTTCCTTGTTATTCCCAAACCACTGGAGTAGGGAAAATCTTGGCCTGTTGTATTGCTGCACCAGATTGATATCACAAGACATTGCACCCTTCTACTGGAAAGCTCCGAAACTTCCATTCATCAAAAAATCACTTGCAAAGACTTGCACAATCCATACTCAGATATCGACTAACGCATTACTGAAGAGGTTTTAAGAGAAATTGTAGCATCTGATACTTTGAACAAGATTATTGAGAAATAAAATAGATGACGCCTTGATAATCTCATCTTCATATTGTAAAAGAATAAATAATCTGCAATCTGTATATTAGATTATTTGCAAATTGCAAGTATTCAACCTATGGGTGTACCCTACTACAGACTGTTGGTGACCCAAAGAAATTTCATCAAAGTGAATCAGATATAGAGTTGTAGAACTATACAAGCTCTCAAAAATTGTTAAAATAAACTCTACGAATAACATGAAAGCAGCGCTCTGAAACCCGTTTGTTTTGAAATTTGTCAGGTTTGAACTTTGAAGAGCCAGCGAGACAACGTCCATAGAAGATAATGACGTTAGATGGTAAAGATTATGAAGTGACACAATCCACTGTTCATTGTCCCTGATTGTGCCAAAACAGCTTGTTTACTCCTGTTATCCAAAATCAGGAGAATTGTCCTCTCCCTTCATCACTAAATGGAGTTCCTCCATCATTTCATAAATCATATCAGAACAAGAATGGGCTTTGTCTGCTACATAGAAGCAGTGTTCTAAAAGAAGGTCTAGAAAGCCAAGTACTCGCTGCTTAGGCGCTAGAAGGACCCTCACCGACTAGACTCACTATCCCGACTAGGCGCCGAGTACTCGGCCCTGGAAGCTAGAGGGTGCCCGGCTACCCTGGGAGCGCCTAGCGAGTTTTAGAACCTTGCATAGAAGCGAGTTTCGGTATGTATGGTTATCCAACTGCACCCGGGCAACTTCCTAAGTTGTTTCTCTTCCATCGTCGTTCTCGCTTCAGCGACAACATCACACTTCTGGGAAGAAGCATTTGCAAGTGAGACATAATTATAAGGGTTCTTCGGTTGTAACTGAATAAGGAAGTTACAAGCCAAATCTCACATCTCAGGATTCCCATCTCCTAATCTTTTACCCAATTTTTTGTTCCACTACATCTTGAGAGAAATCAAGGTTTCCCATTGGATGACGAACTACAAACATATCTTAATCCAAGCCAATCCCTCGCTTTGGTGATGGGTAATCACACATGTTCCTTCAACTAGGGTTTTACATTTATCCAAAATAACGATACAAATACAAATACGAGAACAAGATTTACCCATGCATATAGGAGGTGAGTATGTTGTAACATCTACAGATAGAGTAGATGAGTCTGCACAAAACACACTTGCTAGGAAATAAGAAGTAACATCTGCAACTGGAGATCATTGAAGATTGAGAAGATAACATTGTTTCCAGAGAGAAAATACCAGGGGAAAAAAAAAAGGGAGCTTAAGAGCGAAGAAAATTCCTGTGCATACATCTAGAAGCAGTACATGTTCACAAGACAAAATCACTCTAACCTTTAAAATGGTTCAACGTAAACACGATGAATCCTTCTTCGGACGCGGTTTGCCTCTACACAACTAACTTTTTTTCGCGCACAACTATTTATACAGAAGCGTTGTATTCTCCATCAGCTGATATGCCTAAAGGAGCCTCTTGAATTTCATCGTAGGAACCTGTTGCTTCGTTGTATGAGTACCTGTCAAGGAAAGGAGTAAGCCATAGCAGAAGGAATGCATACAGATTTTTCCTTTCTTTTAGAATGGAATGCATGCAGATTAAATGATTTTAATATCTGAGAGCAATCATTAAACATAGAATTAACTAGTAGTGTCATCATGCAAGGTTGAGCCTAATATAGCCCCCCGAATTCCCGAGGCAACCGGTTCCTATGATGAATTTTTGAGGAAAAAAGTTCCCCAAAACTATCATTTACACTTGTACTTTGACCAAAAGCCTAGAATTTTATATAGCAGGTTGAACAAAGAAAGAAAAACAGAACGCGTGAAAAAGGTAAACTTCTTTTACGGCCATCAATGACTTCTCATCCAACCAAAATACATGTTCTAAAAGACGACGGAATCCGAATAATTGGTAATGGATCGTAATTCTTTCAGAGGTAACATTCATGTCAAAGGAAGCCAATAATCTCAAGTCGTCACCGGATGTTCTCTTGATGCAACATACACCTCCTCTAAATGATCTGCATACACCTTCTACTATGGTAATATTTCCCACGACAGCTTCTAAAACCCGCCTTTCTTCCAATTTCCAAACCCATTTATTCCTCAGACAAACTTTTTTGCTACCTTTTAGATTCCTAACACCTACGGTAGGTACGCACTGGATAATATTTGTCAAGGGTGAATAAGGACACCTGAAAATTATTTACTAGATACTCAATGCTACTGGTAGAAAATCTGTTCTCAAAGGACAAAAGGACACACATGGTGACAAAGACTTGAGGGCCATGTCCCATTTTGTATGGAAAGTGAGGGCCATGTGCCAGTATGCATATATATCCACAGTTGAGGATTGAAAACTCAGATACAACTCTGGAAGATAAAAATATATGTAACACTTTTCTGATAAGGGTGAACCAGAACAGCGGAAAATTAGTTGAGACTGACCGAGTAAATTTGATAGCAAGTCGACAATAAAAAAGTGCATGTTACATCACTTCTTTGATAACTTATGGGTAAGTCTTCTCAAACTTATCCATTAAATTCAGGTGCATTATGCCATCTTTTTTAATCTTTGTAAGAGTTCCACCTTGAATTGTTTGCTTTCCATTCTTTGACTCCATATTATTGATCATATTACCGTTTTTTATGATTCAGTCTTCCAACAAAAGTCGAACATATCTATACTAATTAAAAAAGGCCACTTTGTTGAAGAAAAAAAATCTAAGTATCCAAAGCACATATAAGCATGTAAGTTACCATTGTCCCGACGTTGCAGAACAATACAATCCCGAAGATGGGTCATAATAGTAACCCGAGCTACTGCTATAGTAGTACCTGGAGGAACAAAAAATCAATAAGCTATTGTTAGAAACTTCATTTTATTTGTGCAAATATCGTCACATGATAAAACGGTGAAAGTGAAATTTTCACATCAGAATGTCAACTGAACACCAGAAACCTATAAATCAGAACACATTTAGGTACCTCACAATAAACATGGAAAAAAGATTCAACTCAAGCACAACATGAGCATGCAAAAATAATGGATCAACATCTTTAAAAGCAAATCAGCCAGAGTGATCATCATCTTTTCTGTTAATTTCTGAAGAAGGAAATAAAACTTAGTCAAGCCCCAGATGAAACGTTGAAAAGAATAATATCTCACTAAGTTGAGATGAAGAAGAGTGGATCACGAAGTTCTATAACACCAAAATCATAACATTACAGTACAATGTTTACAGTAGAAAATTATTCAAGTCCAAAAGACAAGCAGTGTCGAGCGAAAAGTATCAACCACGAAAAAAGGCATTAGGTGATGGCGATAGCTAAATTAGCTAGTGAATGCTCTTGGTCTAAACAGTAAGGACAAAGGATCTGAACTTCTGATGTAAAAGATGGTGACAATATAGCTTCCCAAAGGCGTAAATCTTGAGTACCAAGTTGTAGCATCACCTCACAGACATTCATTGTACTACTCATGATTTGAAAGTATATTATTCAGTGAGACCAAATATTTGAAATAGCATTTCAAGTTGCCAATTTCTGTTCCCTGTCCGGATTACAATGTAAATAGTTATCACAACACTTAGAGAGGTCCCCAATTCTCATAAAGTTCAATGGGAGATCTACATTTACAGAGCTGGCCACATGTTTACCGTTTAAAATGGTAAAAAGATCTAAAATTCGAAAATCCAGGATTACGAACCGTGTGAACCCTAATTCACATTTTACTTGACATAACTTCCATAAAAAGGGATGGTGACATATGATGGGCATCCAACCACACTCACGAGAGAGAGAGAGAGAGAGGATACCCGGAAGCCTCATCATATACGTAGTCACTCTCCCAACTTCCACCTGCGGAACAAAGCAATTACAAATTATAGACAAAAAAACCACAAAACGAGTAAATAATACCCTCTCCCCGGGACTTCTTAAACTTGTTATTTAAAGCTTGCTTTCCGAGGGCTGACCAATTCTATCGTGATTAGGACCAGAAACCAAATTACCCCCGTCAGGGTTTGCACTGGCAGCAGCACTTTCGTCATCTTCCGCGAACATATCAAGTGAATCATCACCATCAGGTAGAACTCCTTCAGAGGGAATATTCAGGTTTGAAGGCCCTACGGCTGTGTCAAGTATGGAAGATGGCCCCCCGAAATTCGTTCCATTTGCAACAAAATTATTGCCCAAATCCATTGAGATACCCTCCTCTCTAGCTCGTGCCAACTTCTCATATCCCTCTGCACATGACGAAAAAGGCCGTGAGAAAGAGTCCACACATTTTAGTGCTACCAAGTGCAATACATGTTGGAGGATGAAGACATCCTTGAAACACATGAACATGAAACTGATTTAACCAAAAAAAGGATCATTCATTTCCGGCTGTTTAAGGCTCAAAGCTGCAGCAATACACCCAACAGGTAACAAAAAGAGGTACTAATAGAACGATAATGGATGACAACTGCTAAAACATATCTAAACACAGGCTTAAAGAAGCAAAGGTGGCACAATATACTTGTACACTCAAAATCACCCATATATTGCTTCATCAGGCAACAGACTCACCACTAGCACCATACTGAATCAATTTGAACAATAAGAAAAGGACTCTCAGAGCAACAAGCTTAGGAAATGAGATTCTGTAAATCAGTTCCAGAACAAGTAAATAAAATACCGACCTGCCTCACGCTCAAACACCTCCTGCTTTTCTTCATATACATCTGCAATTGAAAGTTGAACCAAGGAGCAGAGTCAGATATATCACTCCTCAGTCTGAACAATATAGCAATACTTCCGTATCCCACTAACTCAGGAACATGGCAGCCAATATCTCATTGCATAAGAATCAGTTTCAATGACATTATATCCAAGTAAAACAAGTCACTTAACTGAAATCACCATTCTCCATCAGTTTCATGGCATCTTCTGTAAGCTGATCAAAGCGAAGTTTTGTTTCTGGAGACATCTTTTCCTTCTTGTTATTTGATGTTCCTTTCAGCCTTCTCAAAGCTTGTAAAACCTGTGACGAACATAAAATCAAATACTAATGTCTACTATAAAAACCTGACAAAATATACGGAATGGTAACGCCAGCAAAAAAACGACCATGGAAAGAGCATAAATGCGTAATCCATTGGACAGATAACAAACCATTTAAACCAATACAGCAATTAATAGGCATATACAGATAATTATAATCATTCTGCACAAAGAAGAATTGCATAAAATGTAGGCATACATAGATTATGGTGGGCCCACACTTATCCAATATGTTAGTCAGCAAACAAATTCGTACCTATCGAAAAAATTAACTTTTTTCCCAGAGGTAAAAACATACTCAAAAGGAGGAGGGATATTTCAATGCAATGCATAAAATACCAAAATTTTAAGCACATCGCAGGCAAGCAATATTCATACCTCTTTGTTCACCGCGATTACATGTTTTTCACAAAAGCCATAGCTTTCCTGTATATTTATGTCATCCAAATTTTGTGCACTACTCTTAAACTTGCTATAAAGTTTTACTGATGAAATTTAAATAGCACACCAGAAAATCATTCCAGGAAAATTATAATGTGCATATTTACTGCACAATTTGAAGATCAAACAGAACTCAACGGTGTAAAACATTTTTCATGAACCAACTGATCAACAGAACTTAACAGTGTACAAAAACTGGTCATGAGCCAACTTTAATATGGCCTCCAAACTCGTCAACTATGATCAGACCTCCAGTCATGAAGATCAATATGAACACAAAATAAAACGATCTAATGTTTTTAATATTAGAATAGAAATTCCTATGCCTCCCTGGCACAATGCAATGCAAAGATAAGACTTACCAGAAATAATATACTAAAGCACTGTGTTAACTAGGTTCTGCTTCCCAGCCTTATAAACATACAAACAAGGATATATGGCACAGCATTACAAACACACACACACGAAATTGAATAATAAGTTCACAAGCTGGCACACAATTCATAATTTCAACCTTGGAAAACGAGAAAAAGTATAGTGCTTTGATAAGCTCCAAGGTCCCTCCCAAAATGAAGCCACCAATATTCTCTACCTTAGTATATGCACAATTTACAGAGTATCTACCACTGGGCATGCAAAAATATATCATACTTAGCCTTCCATCTTTTGACCAAAAAAAGAACAGCCGGTTTAAATGCCAATCTGAGTGAGAATATATCATATGCATGACAATACAGAAATCCTTCCGCAAAAATATAAGGGACAAAAAACATGGGAGTTCACCGTTTCTCCGGGCTCCAACGCATCAGCGATTCGCCTTTTAATTTTCCCAATTTCTTCAGATGAAAGGTCATCATCAATGTCCTCATCATGTGTCACTGTGAATCCCTTTTGAGCAAGTTTAGTATCAACCTCAACACTGTCAAGCCAAGCATCCTGCAATTAATCATACGAAAGTCGGAAATTAACAACCCAATTCCCAAAAAATGGCAAAAGTTAATATAAGTGATATAGTACCTTGATCTCATTATCAATGTACTCAACAAAATTTCCCTGTTCATCAAAATAGCCTTCTTCTCTCTCTTGTTCCAAATTAAAAGGTTCAATCTGAATCCCGTCATCAACAAATGTCTCACCCTCCTGCCAAAAAGTAAATTTCTAGCATTGGCTATCCTTTCCCTTGTTCCAATAACATATAGATAGCAATTATCTTGCCGGAGAAACTAGCTGCCATTAACAAAGATAGTTCACTCCGTTACACAATATTATCAACATTGCAGTTGCTTAAAAACATTAGGGCATCCCTATAACCATTAATTCCCAGATGCTCATCAATAGCAAGTCAGTGACCAAAACCCTTTGGAGAATGGGCGAAGTAACATAATGACACACATTTCTGGATGTTAATAAACAGTTGTTCTTTCAAAATGGGAGATTACAAGCACCAACGAGAAGATAAGGTATCTGTTTTAGATATTGAATTAAAGCTAAAGAAGAAACTATATTTCGAGATATCTATCCACACACACCGAAAAAAAATAATACTTGGAAAATTTGTTCCAACGTGCAAAAATACAAGCCGAAAACATAATATCATTTAGACGTGAGATTGCAAGTTCTTTCGGCACGGTGGCCCATTATCCACATGCCATTTCTAGATTTCACATCTTTCGGCATGGTGGCCCATTATCCAAAGTCAGTATGGTCCCACACAAACAATCAAGACACTAGTCTAAAGACATTTAATAGCAACAAGAGTTAACGAGAACCACGTAAGCAACTAGCATGATATAAAAAATATAAAAAATATAAAAAATGGACAACCATACCGCATATTTAACTTCCACAGATGTAATGTCGTGAACCATCCCTCTATTTTCCTCACTAAAGAGTTCGGTAGTGATCTGATTCCGCCGCATTGCACGCTCCTTCGCCGCATGACGAGGATCATTTTTTGTATTCTGAGCATCTTCAGAAGGCTTCCATACATCAACCTTTTCTTCTCCAGGTTTCACCTTCTTACCCTTTGGAAACCTAATTCTCTTTTGCCTGTAAGTATTCAAAACTACCATTACGTAAGCAAATTGTTTATCCTAACACTGTATTTGGACACCAACTTACGGAGGGGTTCGAGAAGAAAACAAAAGGAATTTGTAAAGCTTATTTATTCTCCCTTTTTCCTCCGCAAATCACTACACGAGGGACGGATCGAGAATCCCAACTTTGGAGATGCAAACAATCCAAACATGGGGGTGCGAACCCTTATCATTTTTCGATTATAGTACAACTCTTTAGTATCATAAAAGTGTTCCTAAAAATCTTTGGAAGGGATGGTCCTATGCCACCTCTGGATCCATCACTCCCCTACTGAGCATAAAAGAAAGTTATATTCCACAACTGCAGAAAATGACTTACTATGATCAATATGGTCATCAATAAATCTATGAGTTCCTATAAGAGAGGATAAACCCAGTTACCATCCTTATTTGGGACCTGCCTCTGAATTGTGCCCCTTGGCCCTTATAAGTACTTAACTCAATTGAAGCAACACACAAAAGATCCAAGGTCTGAAGCCAGTAAGCCACACACACACAAAAAATAGCCAACAATGTTTAATGTCATTATATCCATTATACGTATATACTATATACAGAGATTTAGTCATCACTTCTGAACTGTGCCTACTGCATACTTTAGTTCATAATGGAAGTCTGGAACTAGAGCTGCAAATGAACCGAGTCGTTTGCGAACTGTTCGAGGTTCGACTTGGTAAAGGTTCGTCTCATATGAAATGAACCAAACCTGAACCTCGTTTAATAAATGGATAGAGCCTTAATATGACAGTATCCACTCAATTAGGCTCGCAAATCTGGAACGCATAAATATAATGAGAATTTCATGCATAACCTAACCTTGAATATGTACAAACTTGTATATCTATAAACTTATCGAGATGCATACAGAAATTTTTACGACTTGTACGTAGCACATACATAAAAAAATTAACATTATTATAAAATTATGTGTATATTTTATCTATAATTTTATATATGCATTTATTTATGTACATAACAAAATAAAAAAATTGCGGCCCTAAGCCTACGCAAGCTTGGCTCATCGAATTTTCACTAGACCCGAGCCCGAGATCGCTAAGGACTTATCAAACAAACCTGAACATTCTACAACTCCGCTCGCTCGCTTGGTCGTTTGCAGCCCTAGCAGTAACCTAGGTCGCATAATATTCCAGTAACACCTTCCGCTCGTGCTCTCAATACACTCCTCTACGCTCACATTTCAATTTAGAGAGGGTGGGTTTTTGAGCTAAATACAAACACAAATAACCGAGCAACATATATATACACAGGATTATGTACATGTACAGGTATATGTGCGTAGAACGTAGATATAGAGGAATTTGAAGGGGGGGGGAGAGAGTTACGTGGAGGGTTTGTTGGAGTCATCGTCTTCAGGGAAGGAGCGCTTCAGGTTGGCTCGCGGTGGCTTCTCTTCCATGGCGGCACCGATTTGGGTACGGCTGTACTCGACTCGCAACGTCGTCTGTTGTCTGAATTTCTAGAGAGAGAGGGATTTGTTTCGACTTTCGACCTTACAAGAAAAGGCGGTTGGTGAGCCGGGTACGTGAACCGCTCTTTTTTGTCGGCTTTGGTGATTGATCGGGCCGTTCGGTTCAAATTTTTTTGTAGGTTATTGACCCGTTGACCTGATAGGGGAAAAAATATGGGGAAAATAAAATAAAAAAAAGGAGAGAAATTGATATTTCAAGTTAATCAAGGATTCCATTGCTCAAAAAAAAAAAAAAAGGGGACAATTTCACCCTAGACAGGAGTTTTCGAAGGTTTCTTTTTCAAGATTTTAAAATTTGATCGCAAGGATATTCATCACGGCCTTTGCCACGTTAAAAGGGTCACTGACATCTTTTATATTTTCTTAAGTTATAGGCAATCGACAACTTTTTATTTTGGACTAGTGCTGATTTTAATATTTCATTGTAGCTTTTTGTGTTAGTGTTGTATTTCCCCGTAAACTATTTTATTTAATCTACGAAGTTCTTACTCTTCCAAAAAAAAAGTTGGCATTTTCCACCAAATTTCATGCAGGGGGGTTAGGATGGGTTTAGACTTTTGAAAAACGACGAGTATCATTCGTATTGAAAAAAGTATAAAAATATGGACCAAGTCTAAAATTTTTGAAAATTTCAACTTTATTTTTACCTTAGCCAAAACAAACGACTATAATTTGACATGAAATTAAAAAATAATCAGAAAAGATGACGAAAATGAGCTTACAAAATATGTTTGGTTTCAATTTCGTTCTTGTAAAATCGAAAGGCTGAAACTAGTTTACAAAAGGGTCCAAAAAAATTTCCGGCTTGGTCGATCCACCGACTTTCTTTTAACGTCTCTAGCCACTTTAATAGTTGTTTTAAAAATTTCTTTTTCCGATAAAAACAGAATCTGTAAAAATGTTGACGGAGAAAGTTTTAGGGGAACAAGGAGGTCCAAATTACACTACTTTTAGTATTAATTTAGAAAAGTTCTATGCGATTGACCCCTCCAAAATTCTTGGCAAGGATAAAAAAATCCACAAAATTCTTCGATATGTGTAGAAAAACTCCCCTAAAAATTTTAAGTTATCAACTATTTTTTGGCCTTGTGTATAAAATTAAATATCGGCTACACTCAATACTCAGTATATTTTTTGCCATTAATATTGTTTCAGCCTCCGATAGGCGATAAGTACAAATCATACATCCGCCAATGCTAAGCGGTGGACTTTTTGTAAGTTCACCTGCGCTCAATACTCGGTGTATTTTTTGCCATTAATATTGTTTCAGCCTCCGATAAGTACAAATTATACATCCGCCACTGCTAAGTGGTGGACTTTTTGTAAGTTCACCTGCAAGAGTACAAAATATTATAACCTCCTGTAGAATTTGCGTTCCCTTTTCTAAACTACGATGTTCTCTTTTCACAAAAGAAAGTTGGCACAAAGCAAAGTTTGGAATGAATATACAGTAAACTTGGGAGGTGAGACACAGAATTCAACCTGTAATTCATGTTACAGAAAAGGACTCCCCCAATGGCTTATGTAAATATTTAGAATCTGCATACAATCAGTTGGAGCCCTTTGAATATAAGGTTACCGACCAGTATTTAGCGGGGTAAAGATACGCGAAGAAAACACGGAGGAGATGCAACAGAAAGTACAGAGTAGTGATACTTTTCCCTTTCGACTAGTCAGAAATCCCCAATAATACATTACAAGGAAAGGGTTCAACTTGTCGAGTGCAAATCTCTACCCCCAAGTGTCTGTATGATTGCTTCAAGTAGTTTGATTTCTTTGTCTCGCTTATAAATCTCTTCTTGGTTTGCTCGCAACTCCTCCATGTGCAGTTCAAATACTTCTGCATTATACACCACAAAAGTAAATGTCAAAGGGGAAAACTCTCGAATATGACACGACTAACCATATGCGTCCGGGGTAAGAAAATGCATTACTCAAACAAGTATTTACAGAAGAGAACTAAAGAAACTCTCCCTCTTATCTTACTCATCATTGTTCTTCTTAATTTACTCTAAGTATATACTGTCAATGTAAAGCATGCATATCAATGAAAGTAGCTACCCAAGGGAAAGAAACTGTCCAACTCTACAAATTAGTGCCACAAAGTATGCATATCAATTTCATGTTGGACAAAACTTTCTGCACCCGCACCCTTACTTCTGCGGTCAGCTAGACTTCACAACAACAATTTGCAAAATTGTTTCCTTAACTCCATTTAACCTAATTGTGGGATATGAACTGCTAACCAGCTATATGGCGGGCATTAGGATGGCAGGAAGCAGAGATTAAGAACGGAGATCCCAATACAAGGATAAGAAATCATGTAGGGCACAACCGAATGACGGAATGAAGGAGGCCACAATAAGATCCCCAATCCGCTTATCCATTCCTGCAACGAAAATAATCAGAAAGGAAATTTCCCTTTAACTCAGAAGAGTCAGCACCATGAAAGACTTCACTTTAATCCTATCAAACCTCTTGGACATCGATTCCTTTTTTTGCTGATCAAAACCTTATGTAAAGGGACACAACATGCATGTTGCTCGCATTTCTCTAAGCATCCAGGTCACATGATGTCAAGGATTGTTCCTTTTAGCTCATAGCGACATTTTGTCACCCTGATCTTTGTACAAGTAGGTTATGCCCTCTTTGATATTTGCATTTTGTTGGTTTCTATAACACTAAATTGCAAGGAAAAAACCCTGACGTATATATTCCTCCAAAATAATGTGCTTATAGCACAGCACAAAAATGAGTAAAGTTATCACTTTATATCCACTTTATTGAAGTACACTATTTGCAAGAAATTAACATGTTCCTTTTACGCTTATATCCACACCTATGTATTGTTATCCCCAGAATGACTACTGCTCTGATACCTTTGTTCCTGAACAAAGGACAAATGTTTTTGAAATGCACGTATCACACGGCAGTGGTATTATATTCCACTTGAGGAAGCCACAGTACCAAGTGTCATGTAATTGACAACATTTCATTGCTTTTGAAGCTTAAAACGATCCCAAAAGAAACTGAAGCAGCTCTAGAGGATGGTTACATGGTGACTGCCAAGTGACAAGAAACAAAAAATCCAATCGAACTTCTGCACCTCATGGATTATTTTATAAATTGTTCCCATAAGATGATCTAGGAATCACTTTTCTTATCTCTAGAGTACAAAAAAGAGCTCATTTCCTATTGTCTAACAGCCCAACCAAGTCCAATGGGTGCACAAAGCAAAATCAGTAAGTGCTAAGAGACTAGGACAACAAATACATCTAGAATTGGCACTATATGAAATCCATTGCTTTATACCTAAAGTTCAATTTCGATTACTCGATAAAAGATGTCATAAGTTTATAATGCAACACTGCAGACAGAGTGAACATACTTGTGGTGTTTTCAAGCTCCTTTGTAACCTCTAGCGCACGAAGTTCAGCAGCTTTTTGACCTGCCTCAGCCTGTCTTTTTTCTGAACGAGCATGAGCAGCAGCTGATATGGCAGCATCTAGTTCTCGTTCTAGTGTCTCCACTCTCTGTTCAAGAGCCTGCACTCAATAGTAGCTTGTCACAAGAATAGCCACTCCAAACGATTATCCATAGGTTATGAGAAAGGAAAGCAGGATACAAACATGTGGCATCTAATATCGAGCGTACACCTATCATTTTCTTGTTACAGCAAGATTGAACATCAAAACCACCTAATAACGTAATTTCCAAATTATATAAAGTAGTCCTAACACACCAACGTCTGGAAATTGAAATTTTGCAAATCAGTAGTTTAAAGTGTGGACTGTGGGCTTGTGGCCTAAAAGCAAAACAAAGCGGTAATAGAAAACAAAAACTAAACCACTTAGCAAGGACCCATATCATGAGTATAAAAAACCAGAAAAACCAGAAAACAACAAATGTAGTGAGTAATTAAACAAAATCATTTCAGGTGTCGTTTTGCAATCATCTGCTTGGCTAGCAATTCTTTCCCAAAAGTTTACTCTTACATTGTAGAAATAGATATTTCTACCCTCTACATATTGGGTACGAGTTTCTGGTAGCATAAACATTCTCCCTCTCGTGATAAAAGCAATGTGTCCGTCCATGAACAAATCATTCTTAGCTTTGAAAATGGTAAACTCATAAAACTGCTACCGTTTCGGATGTCATACATTTGCCCGCTTACTACCAATGTAAAGAAGGGCGTCCTATCTTTTCCCTTTCCTATCCCAATTGGATTGCCCTAGCTTTCTACTAGTGCTCCTATTGTTCAATGCTTGGCCACTTAGAAGGTGCATTCTTCTTTCCTATACCAATCACTTAGCTAAAAAGTATGTCCCAATTGTGTTGTGCTTTAAGCCTCCCCGTCAGTCTTTGCACGGCTACTTCAAATAGTTTGACAGGCTTCTGCTTATGGCTTAAGGGTAAAAAACATCTTAAAGTAACTGGAAAAAGGATTTTTGACAAACACCATTCGATGCCACATACCCATTTCCAATTACCGTAGATATACAAATACAATCCTATCCACCGTTGACAAGATACAACATACTTAATTCAATTCAATCAAACAAGAGCAATATAGATACATATGCATACACTGATTACGTGTTAAACCCAGATGGAGAAAATTGGATTTGAGCTGTAAATCAGGAATTAGACTGTGGAAACGAAGTGAAAACCCTAAAAGAAGTGATGAGAGGCACAGACCTTGATAGTTCGGGCTTGTTCGGAGCTGAGAGAGGCCTTGGCAAAGGTCTCGTCGTCAACGTACACGGCTTTCTTGACCAGTAGCTTCTGGAGTGACTCGAGATTGGTCGCCATCTCCGAGAGATTCGCGATCGCTGCGTTCCATCTCTCTCCTCCTTTCCCCTTCTCCGTCTCTCTCTCCTCCATTTCCTTCTTCCACTGTTGTTGTTTGGGCTTTTTATGTTTGGTTGATTTGTCAACTTTGTTAATTTGTTTTACTGGGCTTTATTTTACGATTTGTTTGGGGCTTCTTCCAGGCCGGCCCTCTTTTGGGAGAGTGTTCCCATCTAAGCCCCCGCATCATACTCTCCCGTTTAGGTCCTGCTATTTTCACGCGCGTACGCTACCTTCTTATGCTTCCCTCATACTTTTTCTTTTATCTCTCCTGTACGTACTTTTTCCTTTATCTCGGAAAAAGGAAAAAGTACTACACATATTTATAATTTGACACGCTACTTAGAGCATCTCTAGTGCACTACCTAAAAAATACTCCCTAAAGTGTACACTTAAGCACATGTGAGACTCAATTTTGTTTGCTAAGAACTTAGTTAGCTAGCTAAGAAGAAATTCACTTTAATGGGACTCCCTAAAAATACTCTCTAAAGTGTATGTGGGACCCATTTAAGTGGGCCTCATAACCAAAAAAACAATGGCAGATTCAACGTTATAAATGCAAACAACTTTCTCTCTCCTCTTTCTCTCTATCTCTCTCCTCTTTCTCTCTACTTAAGTCCCTCTCCAAATTTAGGTAGTCACTTAGGGCACTTTAGGTAGTGAGGGGTGTCACCTAGGATTTTAGGGAGTCAAGTTTTGTGCACTAGAGACCATTTTTTGAGGTTTTTCTTAGGTAACTAGTTAGGACACTTTAGGTAGTGATTTTAGGTAGTGCACTAGAGATGCCCTTATTTCTCCTGTACCGACCCAAACTTCACCCAATCAGTACTACCAACCACCTGACACCTCTCTCTCTCTCTCTCTCTCTCTCTCTCTATATATATATATATATGAATCCCGTTCTACTAAGGACTCCCTCAAACTCGTAATTTGCGGACCTCATGGATCGGGGTCGAATCTCGACGATCCGAACCGCTCAATGTGTTTAAAACGTGATTTTTAGGGTCACCGCGAGGATTCGTCCAAAAAAAATACTCGGAAGGGCTTCATTCGAGCATTTTTCGATAAATTATATATGTACGGTTATTATGAAAAACAGCTCGGATGAAGCCCTTTCGGGTATTTTTTTTTTCTCTGATTCCTCACGTTGGCCATGGAAAACATGTTTTAAACACATTGAGCGGTTCGGATCGTCGAAATTTGGTCCGAAAAATAAAAAAAGGGGTGGTCCTCACGGAGGAGATCTTTGAGGGAGTCCTCAATAGAACATCTTCCTATATATATATATTATTTTAGATTTCAAAATAAAATAACTTTTGCTATACATATTCATTTTTTATAAAAATTATATATTTGAAACCTACTCGACGAGATCTTTAAAACAAGATCCATATTGAATATGAAACTATGTACGTAATAAAAAAGTTATTTACACCTCCTAATACAAAATTCACACCTAAAAATACAGAATTCACAACTAAAAATACAGAATTCACACCCTCCAGAATAAAAAAAAAATTCACCTACATCAAATGCAGAATTCAAACATTCTCTGCACAACTTGCACCCTAGAAAAAATACACAATTCACACCCCAAAATGAAAGAATTCACACCCTCAAATGTAGAATTCACACTATCTAAAATGAAAGAACTCACACATGTCAAAAGCAAAATTCACACTCTCCAAAAGGAAATATTCACTGCATTTTTGAACAATTCACACCCTCCAAAAATGAAAGAATTCACACACCTCAAGTATAGAATTTACACATCACCTACACAAACTCACTCTCCGAAATGAAAGAATTCACACCCCTCAAATGCAAAATTCACACTCTCCAAAATAAAAAAATTCACATCCTCCAAAAAAAGGAGTCTACACCCAAAAAAATCTTTTTTTGTACATATAATTTCATATTCATGTCTTTATCACCAGTTTCTAGATGACAGGAGTGCCCTCTCTCTGCCAAAAAAGTCTTTATTTACCGATTGGAATTTTTTTTTTCCCGAAAATTCAGTACCGATTGGATTGGACAATGTCAAAGTTAGAAAAGGATGGAATAAGAAAAAGAGAGTCTGGGGAAATTAATTTGTGTTAGGATAGAGAGAGAGAGAGAGAGAGTAGAAAAGGATGGAAGAGAGAGAGGGTCTGGGTTGCGCGCGTGTAGGAACGGAAGAGAGAGAGAGTGAGTGGGTCTGGGGTTCACGCGCGCGTGTAGGGTGGGTTTTTTTGGAATTGAAACACATTAAAGTGCTTGGATGGGACAAAACACAAAAAATGGGACCGGCCAATCATTTCCTGATTTGTTTGTCCATCTGTAGACCAGAATGGGTCGGGTTGGATGGCTTTTAGGTTGGTCCTAACAAGCGGGAAATGACAGGCCGGTCCTATTTTTGGGATTTTGTTCCATCCAAGCACTTTAATATGTTTCAATTCCGTAGAAACCCACTCTACACGTGCGCGAACCCCCAGACCCACTCATTCTCTCTCTTCCGTGCCTACACGCGTGCGACCCTAGGCCCACTCACTCTCTTTCTTCCGTCCTTTTCTACTTTCTCTCTCTCTCTCTCTCTCTCTCTCTCTCTCTCTCTCTCTCTCCTGCCCCTTTTTTATTTAAAATTTAAAATAAAATAACTTTTATTATACACATTTATTTTTTATAAAAATTATATATTTGAAATCTACTCGATGAGATCTTTCTAACAAGATCCATTGTGAATATGAAATTTTATACATGTAAAAAAAGTTTTTTTTATACCCGTTCATTAAGATTTCATAATTCACATACCTGAATTGCAAAATTCACACATCATAAGTCACTCTCCAACATACAAAATTCACACCTCAACAAGAAACTGTGCTATTAATGGTGTGAATTGTTGCAGGGGTGTTAATTGTGTGTTATTGGACGTGTGAATTGTTACAAGGGGTGTGAATTGTGAGCTATTTTGGTCATGTGAATTGTCGCATGTGTGTGAATCGTGTGCATTTGCAGGTTGTGAATTATTTAGAAGTGGTGTGAATTCTACATTAAGGGGTATGAATTCTTTTTTTGGGGGATGTGAATTGTGTATTTTGGAGATTGAGTTGTGATGTGTGTGAATTCTGCATTTAAAGTCTGTGAATTTTTTCATTTTGGAAGGTGTGAATTATTTAGAAATGGAGTAAATTAGTACTCCCTCCGTCCCAATTTCTTGGTCATTCTTTCCATTTTGGGATGTCCCAAAATATTTGTCCCACTTCTAAAAACATCCATAAAAACTGGGTCACTTTCCAATTTTACCCTTAAAAAGTACGTTTCCCATCTTAATTGGCTAGTCTATTATCTTTTATTTTATAACGATTTTTATGATTTTGAAAATTTTGTATAATAAAACTAATTGATATCTATCAAACAAGATCTATATTGAATATGTTTTGACTTTCATATAATAAATTAGCCTCACAAATTTGGTCACAGTAATATTAACTGGATTTAGGGGCAAAATAGAAAAGTCAATACAAAGTTTTCACACCCCTTAAAAACCCGCTTCCCCAAAAGGGGCCAAGAAATTGGGACGGAGGGAGTATTAATTAATGGATATAAAACAACTCTTTTTTACATGTAAAAAATTTCATATTCAAATGGGATCTTATTTGAAAGATCTCATCAAGTATATTCTAAATATATAATTTTTATAAAAAATAATCGTGTATAATAAAAGTTATTTTATTTTAAAATATAATATATAAGAGAGAGAGAGAGAGAGAGAGAGAGAGAGAGAGAGAGAGAGAGAGAAAGAGAGAGAGAGAGAGAGGCATGGATTTACTGCCGAAAAGTACCCAATTAAGGTCTTTTAGGATTTTTCTTTAATTTCCTCTTCATCATTTATTTTTCTCTTTTTGTCTTCATCACTTTTTTACTAACCAAACCAACTGCCAATACGTAATGAGAGAGAGAGAGTGACAGTACTAGACTCATGTGACTACTCGCCTGACTACACGCATGAGAGAGGGAGAGAGAGAGAGACCCTACACGCCTCACGCCTACAACCGCCTACAAGGCTGACGCCTACTTGATGTGACAACTGTATTATTTGCTTCCACGCGTGGAAATGGGTTTAAAGGAAATGTGTCTGACATGAACTGGGCTTGGAAGGAAAACTATTGACAAAATAGGGCCGGCCAGTAACAACCCCCCTAACAAGCATCCAACGTTCGGGCCGAGTTTCTTAAAACGTGTTAAACGCACTAAAAGTGTTAAAATTAATTGATATATGTGAAGAGAATGACCTGTCATAAAATCCGTGTATTAGCACTAGTTTTTTAAAAACTCCTCCCATCGCTCCGAACCCAACCTGAGACGAGAACTCAGAGGATTTTATGGATGGAGTACTCATTTCATTTTATTAGACGAGGTTAAAATAGCTATAAAAATTACAATTTTAAAACGCAACTCCACATATAACTATGTCATGAGTCGTTCGATATGTGTTATAAGCCTTAGGGCAAACTTGTCTACTAGACTAGACTGATTGCCTTCCTCGCGAGAGTGCCCGAACAAGTGCCTGACTTCGTCGGCTTACATTGGTTGCTGGCTTAGAGTGGGAGGTGTAACATTCTGTGGACCCTATTTTAAACGGAGCATACTTAAGGGTTTTGGCTAGATCGAAGTTAGGGATGGCAATATCGACCGAACTGACGGGTAACCGAACCGAAACCGGTTTTTTTTACCGAACCGTAACCGATTTTTGCCCCGTGGGTGCGGGTGTGGGTTAGATGGATGGAAAACCGAACGAGTTCGATTCGGTTATGGGTTCACCTGGAACCCGAACTGAATCGAACCGAACCGAACTTATATTAATTACATATGACCCCTATATTATATATAAATATTACATAAACCCTATATGTATATTTGAAAATTACCCTTTTCCCCTTCATATAGATACATAGCATTTCCAGGTAGGGTTTCAAAATCTCATTTTCTCTACATCAGAGAGGTCGTGAGACTCAGAGACTGTGAGAGCACTGAGAGACCGAGATCCGGAGATCGAGTTGATCGACTTTCACCGACTACCGTAAGCCTCTCTCTCTCTCTCTCTCATAGTCCACGGCATAGATCGATTTCTTCTTCATTTCCTGAGAATCTGAGATCGACTGTTGTTTTGTTCGTCTGTTGTTTGTACTTGTAGGTCTCTTGCCGATTTCTCCCATAGATCGACGTCTGACGACTTCGTCCGTTTGTAGGTCTCTGTAAGTCTCTCTCTCTCTCTCTCTCTCTCTCTCTCTCTCTCTCTCTCGGCTTAGTGTGTCTGAGAACAGCTTAGTAGCTTACATTTTTAAGATTTGTATCATTTGGATCTTTCTAAGATTTGTAGCTTACATTTTTAAGATTTGTACCATTAAATAAAGTGGTTGATTCATGTAAAACAGTAGTTTTTAGATCCATATTCAGAATTCCAGCTGAATCCCATAATTCAGATCGGGTACCCATTCGGTTCGGGTTTGCCCCAAACCCCGTTCGGTTCAGTTATGGAACAAATTTTTATAACCTGTTCGGTTATCGGTTCGGTTTGGGGCAGTGTGCTGGTGATTCGGTTCGGTTCATACCCCAATCCGCTCTGTTGCCATCCCTAATCGAAGTACAAGAAAAATCACTTTTTGCTCCTAAAATTTTGTCTCCAAAGAGTAATTTTTGTCGCCCAAACTTTTTGCCAACTACCATCTACCATTTTTTTTTTTTTTCCCAACTTGTCGTCGAAACCTTGTCTTGTCTAGGAAGATATTTTCCGACTCAAAATTTTTTGGTCGCCAAAGATTGTCTTTTGCTGACAAAATATTGAGTCGCCCAAAGGTGATATTAGTCGCCACAACCAATTATTTTGGTTCTTTGCAAAAAAACAAAAAAAAATCCTATTATATTTGGCGACCAACTCATTAATCGCCGAGTATATACTTTTGGCGACTAATGATTTTGTTGCCAAATTTTCATGCCAAATAAATAATATTTAATGCCATGTGCCACTTGATCTGCAGCCACATGGAACCAACGTGAATGGATTGTCATGTAGCTCGTCAAGAATAAGACCATACATGCCTAAACACAAATGCTCAACCACTAAGCTACACGAGTAGTACTTGTGTTACATTTCCAAACACATATGTATACATAATATATTTTCATTTCTTCCATATTTTGATATAATACATATAATATGAAAATATAGTATGATACAGTATATGTTATATATATATATATATATATATATATATATATATGTGTGTGTGTGTTATATTAGTATACCATTGGCAACGAAAGATCGATCGCGGAAGACTAACTTTTGGCTCTAAAAGGCAATTTAGTAGGCGAAGACGACCAATTAGTAAGCCAAACAGTAGCACTATTCAGGCCCTCATACATCATATTCACTATCCGATTATGTGGCTATCAACATGAGATGAACTTGATATTTTGTAGGGATTATCTATTCGAAAACCTCTACAAAATCTATGGATCGGATCATAATAACTTGCCGTTTGTGGCCCCATAATATGAATTTAGTTGGAGTGTATTACCTTTAGTGTATTTAATCTATGTCGATCTTGGTATTTTGCATGACAAATATGCTCGGCAGACTCTATAAACTGAACGTTTCTAATCATGCATTTTTGTGCTATGATTATACAATTACCATGCATTCACTTGTATAAAAAATAGAAGTTTTCTGTATATGTGTTTTGCTGCAAGTGAATGTATGGTAGCTATATAATCATAATACAAACTGGATCATCCAAACGGTTCAGATTGTAGTGTCCGCCAAGCATATTAGTCATGTAAAATATGGAGTTGATCAAATAATTGTAGCTACAAGATAAGCACACATTAATTGTAATAAAGGTAGTACACTCCAATAAAATTCCATAGATTTTTGTAGACATTATATATTGATTCAATAATCCGTACCAAATATTAAGTTCATCGCATGTTGGTAGCCACATTATCAGATGGCAAATGTGATGTACAATAATATGAATAGTGCTAATCTTTCTCTTGAGTGACTGAGTCTTTGGTTGCCAAATGTGCTAATTAGTACTAGTGATAGTGTTTTGGTTATCACAAATTAGTTAGGGCATCCGCAGTCGTGGAGTTAAAAATGTGTTGTTATATGACACAAAAGTGTAAAAAGTGGGTCCCATTTGTGTGTTGTTATGACAAAATGTGTTTTTAAGATAAGAAGTGTTGTACAATGAATGCTGCTGGTCTAGTGGCAAGAGTAGAGGCATTGGTTTTGGAACCAGAGGTCTAGGGTTCAAACCTCAACAATAACTCTTATTTGATAAGCTTTCAAATTTTTATGGCTTAAAAAAGAAGAGCCAAGAGTCGAACACGCAACCTTTGCTTAGTGTTAGTGTGCCTTACCACCAGACACCACACAAATTTTATTGCTAGATTTCGACTCAAATAATATATATACAAAACTTATTTCCCAATTTTTTTTTTTTTGCATTGACCCGTGGGGGTCAGCGGGGGCACGTGACCCCCCGTGCCCCTGTGTGCATCCGTCCCTGCCTCTCTAGCCATCCAAGAGTCGCCACCAACTAATTATATTTATTATTTTATTTTTTTCACGTCAAAATTCATATACAGCCACTATGATAGCTTGACTATTTATTTATTTTTTCATTATCAATGTTTGAATATTTTCATCTTTGGGGTTTAAAGTGTGCATATGTTTATGTCGAAAAAGAGCTGTTGGGAATAAAAAATTTAAAAAATATTGTTATTTTTATTTCTAATATCCTACACTGCTGTCTGCGTAATGTAATAAATATCACTTGGACTTTTAGGTGATTTAATAACTTTATTATATTGCCGTTAAAAAAAATTAACTTTATCACATTTGCATTAAATAAATATCCCGGGCAAAAATAAATAGCTGTTGGGTAAGAAATATATTTATTGGCGTTTAATTAAAAAAAAGAGGGGCAGCTATTTGCATTTTAATTGGAGGTATTTATTTTAACTAATGAACTTTTTCACTTATCCATAATACTTCACATGAGTTCATTACCTAATTTGTATCTTAACAAATTGAAATGAATTCTAAATTTAGCTATAGGATCACTTTAACATGTCCATAGTGGATGCTCTAATATCTCTATCGCTAAATGTGCACTAGACTAGATTGATTGCCTTGCGAGAGTGCCCGAACAATTGATCAAAAAAAAAAGAGTGCCCGAACAAGTGCCTGACCTCTCCGCCCTACATTGGCAAAAATACACAGCGTATTGTATGGACCTTATCTCGAATGGAGTAGACTTTTTCTTTTTTGCTATATCATATCGTTCATAAAAAGGTCGAGATGAGATATCGTGAAAGGGAGGTCTACAGTGGCGGAGCCAGGATTGAGAATCCCGGGGGGCGAGTTCAGGGGCGGTTCCAGGATTTTCATCTAGCGCTGACAAAAATACACAGCGTATTTATGATGAAAAGCTGTATGAAGAGAAGTCGTTTAATTCCCTTCAATTTTTTAGTGTTTCCACATTGAACCTAATGTCAGACAACCATTATCCTTACATGTTTATTATATATGGGCTCTCATAATTGGGTTAGACTTGTTTTGTTTCGTTGGGGCTATAACAATTTGGTTCAAATTTTGTTGGAAACAATTATTTTATTTTCAAACGAGTAATCCAGCGCTAACAATAGCAAAGAAAATTTAATTTATATATAAATTTTAATTTTTTTCAGTATATTTTTTAAACTGCCAGAGGGAGGACCCACCCAGCCCTATGGTCCCATTTCTTGTGGGGTTCTCCTATTTTATAATAGAATAGATCGATGAAGCATAAATCTTACTACTAATCTATGATATCCTATCTTAAAAGGTGGAGAGTGAAACTCAGGTCTTTTTCCTAGTAAAAAAGGAAGCATTAAGCCTTACCATTTGGCTATCTCTTTATTATCTCATTACTCTTTTGTAAAGAAAAGTTGTTCCCCTAGCAAACCGACCTTATTGAGATGGGATAAAGCGCAAACTCCCACATTCCAGACAGAAAAACCATAGGTAACTTTGCAATTGTCTTTGGAATTGGTATATAATTATTTGAATTTTTTTTGGTAGTCTTGGGTCCATCATTGGTTACAAAGTTCACATGAGCAGAGGCGGAGCCAAGATTTGAATTGGGAGGTGGCGCTGTTTGATGGTAGTCCACTTCTATTGCTACATATAGCTATTAAAAATATAAAAGAAAATATTAAGTTAAAACTCAAACTTTGTCCTAAGCTTTGTTTGCAGTTGAAAAATAATAAAGGCTTGTTTCATCTCTTTTGTGGTACTAAAATGAAAGTTATCGAGATATTATTTGCATAATTCGAATCGTTCAATCTTCAAATAGCTATTTTTTCATCATTTTTGTAAAAAAATCAAATTATTTGGACATCGATAAGTACCTAATCGACTCACATTCATATAAAACCGGGGTGGCCCGTGCCAGTAGTTTCGTCCCTGCACATGAGACACATGCCAATCATCCATGACAATTCGTTGTCATCACCCTATTACCAGCTGTGATGCTTGAATTTGAACTTAACCCTTGGGCCGGAAATTGCAGCTTCTCCAGCTCTCATCCTCTCCTTTGTATGCATTGAACAGGAAAAACTGCAGTACTTCACATGTGCCATTGTTTTTAGTTTCTGACCAACCAAAAAAACTGCAGGACTTCAAATGTGCTAGACTATTCTTTGTTTTAGTTTCTGATTGACCAAATGCAGGCTATCCACACCAACACTAGAAGATTCACAAGAAAATACTTTTTTTTTTGCAGTTTAACCTAAAAAATCGAACCTTGATCAATTATGTGAGGATACCTATCAACAAACTGGACTAACCTTGGGGGTAGGCTGTCAATGGACCGGATTGGATCCGAATCCGATATTGACAAATCTGATAACGAAGGATTTTTTTGTTTGGGTTGGGGGTGGGGTGTAGAATTTTAGGGAAATAAGCGGAATTTATGTCAATTTGTATTAAAATGAAGGGTTTTGTTTTCACCAATCCGGATCTTAATCAGGGTGGATCCGGGTCTATCCGGACTATTGGAATAGGATTATCGATCGGATTCGGATCTGGATTTTTCAAATCAGGTCCTGATGAAATCCGGTCCATTGACAGGCCCAGTTGCGGGGTGTGCATTTTGTCCACGGGGTGTGCATTTTGTCCACAAACATGTTACTTCAAATGGACTTTGCATGTATGAAGCATTAAACCCCCGTCCCCATACATGTATTGACAAGTCCAATCACCTTAATACTGATACAAACTTGACCGTAGCATATCACATGGCTTTGACGCTATTGTCAATTTTGGCTTTGACGCTATTATCAAAATACTGGTTATTTTTTAATGTGGAATTAATATATATGCATGCTTCTCATGGACATACCTAATAGCATGTAAAGTACTCCCGGTCTCCGTCCTTTCTAATTGTCCTACTCGTAAATTCAACTTTTTATGGAGACATTAACATTACACTTTAAATTTATACTAACTTCCCACAACTACCCTCTATGGAGACATCATTATTACACTCTTACGTATTAACTTTTCAAATGGAATCTACTTGTAAGGGCAAAATGGGAAACGTATCAACTTTATTTACTTACTTTACGAATTAAATGGACACTAATGGAATACTGTAGTCTTAAAAAGGGATTGAGGGAGCAATGTTTATGTTGAATTTTTCGAGAGAGCAAAGTAAATTGAATTTCGCAGTTCTTTGATAAGAAAAATTAACTTTTGAATTCGTCTCAACTTGAAGAATCCTAAGTAAAAAATGTACACATTGGAACACTGAAGAAGTTCTAAAAAGATTAAAAAAATATTAATAATCTGAAAAGAACAGTTTGTTTGGCATCAATAATACTTTTGTATTTAGTTAATCTTTTTTTTTTTTTTTTTAAAGCTTTTACTCATGATTTTTAACTTTTTATATTTCTCTAGCCAAGACGAATTCTGAATTCAACAAAAAAAAAATTAATAAATATGCAAAATTAATTAATACTCCAGTAATTCAAAACAGATGAAAATTACACTAAATAAATAATTTAATCCGAATTTTTACTACTTAATAGGATAATAAGAAATTAAGTGCAACGGTGAAGCTTATAAAAGAAATTGTCCCGTATTCAATGTTTACCCACTGTCCACAAGGTGAATCCCCCCAATGCTACAAAATTGTTACTTAAAACAGTTCTTGCATAAGATTGTTAGTATCATGCCCACAATAAACTTTACGGGTCCCACCTTAAACATACAATAATGATTCAAATGATTCAACTCGTAGACGCTATAGTTTTGAAGAATAATATCTTTACATAAAAAAAACTACCTTAAACATGAAATCTATTAATGCCCAATCAAGTTTTTTTTTTTTTTTTTCTCTTTTCAAGAATACTTTTCTCTGCGGCATGTACGACATGAACAATTCAAATTAATAAATGTTACAGGATCGTGTTGAACCTACAAAGTCGAGCATTCTATGTTAGGCCATTTCCAAGGTTTGGCACCGGAAATTACGTACCACAAAATTAAACTTCATACGCTAACATGCACTGTACTGCAATGTACTGTGAATGTAAATGATAATCTACTTGTTTTTGGTGGTTTAAACATTTTCCCATGGTCATGTTTTTGGAAACAGCAATGGAGAGTTCGAAAACATCTTTGGATCCTCAATCGTTGTTTCTTGAAGTGGGTAATTAACAGAAAATTACTATCTCAAACTATCAAACTATATATTACGTCAAAAATAAAAAAATAAAAATGACAGAAAAACAAACACGATCCATCCCAAATTAAGACACACGTGGTCGGTGGTTCCCAATATTGATACTGTAGTAAAAGTACATATGGTATCCAATGCATATCCCATGTGCTGCCTAGTCGACCATGATCCGTCCTTGTTCCTTGTGGAACAACAGTTCTCTCCCCTAAAACTTCAAATTCGCGCACGTTGTCAATGTTCTTTTTTCCTTCATTGTTACGTCGATCTCTCCTCCCCAATGTGTCTATATAAGCATGACATTCTTAATTTTCTTTCATCATTCAAGTATATGTGATTCACTCTCATTTCCAATTCAAGAGTGTGAAGGTCTGTGGTTTATGTGGTTTAGAATAAAGAAGGATTTGTATATGGGTATAAAGAGGTGCAGAAAAGGTGATGAAGTTGGAAGAAGAGCTCCAAAGGGCCACTTTGTGGTATATGTAGGAGAAGAGATGAGGAGATTTGTTGTTCCTATATCTTACTTGAGAGTTCCAATTTTCAAGCAACTACTGGACAAGGCTGCAGAGGAGTATGGGTTTCGGCATTGCCAGAAAGGCATTGTTTTGCCTTGCCATGAATCTTCTTTTCAACAGGTCTTAGATTTCATTGCCAAATGATCCTAGTAATTGATTTGTACAATGGTGTTAATTTGTTCTTTTTCTACATTACATTTTTTTTCTCTCTCTTTTGTGTCTCTAGCTCAAGCTAGCTAGGGCTCTAAACAACAGATGTAAGTAATTGATCCCAATTCAAATGGAGCAAATCTTTGCAATTTTAGCATTTAAGAGCTGATGAGTGTGTCATTGCATGTAATTTTGTTTAGTTGTGGAAATATGATTCAGTTTGTTCACCTATATATTCCTGTTGCTTATGTTATATTCATGTTGGGAATGCTGTCTTGCCTATGTTTGCTTAATGTTAAACCTGCTCAGGTGAAAGGCTACGGCTAGTTTTGGTGAATTTTACTTCTTTACGATTAGGAGTGCATATGATATGGAGCTTTATAGACGTGACGACTATTGCGGTAAAATGTTACGCCCCTTGTTAGTGAAATTAATGTTACATGCACCTGTTTATGGTGAAAACTAGTTACGTCTGGGCAAGTTTGCGCGCACGTCGATTAATTCCGGAACCCTGGAGGTAATGACCGGTCATAATACCCAGTGGCCCCAAGAGTTTGCTGGCAAGAGGAATCGAACCTGAGACCTTATGTGGGAGCAAACTTCTAAGTCACTAGGCAAGACCACTTCGCCAACTCCTTGTGGTTTTTTAGTTCAAGATGTTACACCTCTTTTGGTTAAAATGTTATGTAATTCCCCTAATTTTGGGAACGTTAAATTTATTACATAAATAATAAATAAAGTCTTATAACTTAGGTAGCCCCATAGAAAATTCATAAATTGCTTTGCCGATACATTTATTCACTAACAGGTAGGCTAGGGTTTCTCTAAGTTTTATCATAGCCAGCAGCCCCACTGGTGTCCGGTCCAGCTCCATACTCCTCCAAGCTATAGAATTCCTATTGTTCATCTACATAGTCTAGAATAATAAGTTAGAGTCGCGGAGCAACATCATGGTATCATGCTAGGATCACATAAGTGCAACACCGTGAGCGAGAACGCTCAGCAGAAACCCCTACCTCAAATCCTTATACTAACAGTTATAAAAGATTTCGACAGAAATGAATAACAATAGTTTAACATTTCAACAGTAAAACATGATGGAATGCTTGTGTCAATGCAAACAGGTGTATCGCACGTATAGAACTGTGTCTCGTATTATATATCAGTGTCAGAGTCCTTCAAATATTAACTAGGTTTGGGCACTGTTTCGTCCTCTGGGCCATAGTCCAATCACTCCACTTTTATGGCACTGCTTCCATCCTCCGAACCCGCAATCCATCACTTGAAGTATTGGTCCGTTTATGTCTCTTTCAATTGACGGTTACCAAACTTCAGGATCGCTTTCACATGAACATGGTCCCGGCCATCTTTGTCATCATGGACGGCCTCTTCATGATACAAGGTCCGTCCATGATGATGTTGTGCACGCTTATCCCTAACCATCATGTTCTCTCCGCAAAGATAGAGTGGTGCTCAAGCGGCACTACCATAATCTATTCAATTCCCTAGTCATTCATTTCTCATTCAAGTTCTCATTTGCATCTTGTCATTTTTCAAAACTTGGGGTATCAATATTCTCGTAACGTGTCTTGTGAATATGCAACTTTTCTCGTAAACGTGTCAAGTAAAATCATGATTTCTCCTACGCGATCTTTTGAAAACCAGTCTAGGATTTATAGAAAAATAGTACTTTAACGGCTACATAGTCACATTTAGGTACATAAGTTCAAAGTCTCTTTTCTCGTGATTTCTTTGTAAAACTTTATGATTTTTAATAACGATAAGTCATCTTCACGTCTTTATGAAAACTAAACGGGCATTATAACATCATAAAAATTATAAGTCCAAATACCAACTTGGCCATTATAACGACTACGTAACATTGAAAATGAGTATTTACGATCTACTCATTAATTTTCTGGAAAACAATCCACTTATTAATGACATGAGAATTATACGTAGTAAATTGAACACTAACAACTACGTAAAAATATTATCTTTTTTTGAAAATAGGGTCGGAGTATCTCCGTTAATTCCAGTTGTTAATTGGAAGACACATTAACTAACAGGGTTTCCTCGTACATCGGAACAACTACTTTCCTTCGTAAGAAAAAGAATTACTTCTTTTTCTAAAAACACAATACTACTAACTTTACTACTACTTTTTGGATCACAAGGTGGTTTTGGTGGTGGAGGGTAGTGGCTCACTTTGAATGTGGGAAGAACAAGTTGAGTTTCAAGTGAAACTTCAACCCAAACCAAGAGCAAGAAGGTTTCTCCCTCTCTAAACTCACCAAAACTCAAACACAAGAATACTACAAAGGTGGTGAGTGAAGGTGTGAAGAACAAGTGAAGAGTGGGGTGCTATTTATAGGCAACATGGCACCTCTCCCTCTCTCTCTAACCTGGCTCCTCTCTCTCTCTCTCTCTCTCTCTCTCCTCCTCTCTCAAAATCTCTCCCATATCTCTCCATGAATGCTCATATATGCTTCCAAGAATCATGGGATTTGGCCAAGTACATGATCTTAGGCTAATGATTGTAAATCTTAGGCTTAGGTACTTAAAATCTTAGGGTTTTAATGATAAAATCATGGGAAATATCTAGTGTAATAGTTAAGGTTAGAGTTAGACTAGATTTATGGGATTTTTTGTGTATAAAACTCATGCACATGTATGCAAACATAGGGTGTTTAACTTGGTGAACAAGTTGGCCAAGGAAGTTGCTACACATTTTCCTCTCTCTCTCTCTCAATTTCTCCAATAAATATGGCCAATGATAACCCTACATTTGGTGTACTTAGGGTGGAAGAAAATAGGGATAAGGTGTACCAAGGTGGATGGAACAGTGTGCAGTTTTAATGGGGAGATTTTTTAGTACCATGGGAGGGCTATACATATAGTAGGAGAGATATACTAGTACATGCATGACCAATTAATAAGCCAATAATTAATTTACTATAGAAAACAATTAAAATAAAAAGAATATTATATTAATAAACTAATTTTTATTTTTAGGATTATTACATGTTATGTCTATTTGTGGTGAATGTTACGCTCATTTTTTTGTAATTTTTTTTTATCAGCCGTTTTGTATAAATGTTACGGGTGCATCTATACCATAAACGCAAGAACAAGGTGTATATTGTAGCTTGACGCCTTGACCCATGTTATATCTAATATCCCAAATTTTTGAAACATAACAATTTGTGAAATTTGATTTCTAAACGAAATAGTAATTATCATAATTTGAGTTATAACTTTGATAATTTAATTTTGACTAAGACCTAATTTAATTTTGACTTCAATATATTAACTAGACCTCCACCCTATCACCTAACTCTAGTTGACTGACACTAACCATAGTTTATTCCCCAACATGTGTCTAATGTTACGCCAACAATGCTATGGGTACACCTAACTTGCACCCCACATGCACACCAAGGTGACGTGGCAGACAAGGAGAAACCCATCATTTCAGGTGGGCCACACATTGGGTTGGGCTTCTCCTTGTCTGTCACGTCACCTAGGTGCGCATGTGGGGTGCAAGTTAGATGTACCCATATCATTTTTGAATGTTATGCCCTCTTTAGTGAAATTAATGTTACAACTCTTTAGGGTGAAAACTAGTTACGTCTCTTTTAGTTCAAGATTTTTTTTTTTTTTTGATGACTAGATGTCCGGGCCAGCTTGCGCGCACTTCAACTTATTTCGAAGCCCTGCAGGTAATGACCGGGCATAACCTCCAGTGGCCCCAAGAGCTTGTTGGCAAGGGAAATCGAACTTGAGACCTTTGGTGGGTGCAAACCCCTAACTCACAAGGCAAGACCATTTTGCTAACCCCTTGTGGTTAAAATGTTAAGTCTATTTGTGGTGAATATTCCAGTCATTTTTTGATAAATGTTTTCTTTATCGGCCATTTTGTATAAATGTTACGGGTGCACATATACCATAAATGCAAAAAGGTGTGTATTGTAGCTTGAAACCTTGACCCATGTTATATCTATAATATCCCAAATTTTTAAAAAAAAAACTGGGATATTTAATTTCTGAACGAAATGCTAATTATTTTAATTTGAATTATTACTTTTGATAATTCAATTTTGACTAAGACCAAATTTTATTTTGACTTCACTATATTAATTAACCTCCCCCCTATCACCTAACTCTAGTTGACTAACACTAACCATAGTTTATTCCTGAGCATGTGTCTAAAATGTTACGCCCCTTTTAAGTGAAATTAATGTTACACCTCTTTATGGTGAAAACTAGTTACATCTCTTTTTAGTTCAAGATTTTTTTTTTAATGACCGGAAGTCCGGGTCGGCTTGCGTTCACCTCAATCGATTAATTCCGGAGGCCTGGAGGTAACGACTGACATAACCTCCAGTGACCCCAAGAGTTTGTTGGCAAGGGGAATCGAACCTGAGAACCACCTAAGGTCTCAAGGCAAGACGACTTTGCCAACCCCTTGGAGGTTTTGAGTTCAAGATGTTATGCCTTTTTTTTGGTAAAATGTTATGTCTATTTGTGGTGAATGTTACACTCATTTTTTTAGTTTCTGACTGACCAAAGGCAGGTCATCCACACCAGCACTAGAAGATTCACAAGAAATTAGTCCCTCCATCCCAAAGTAGTCCTGTCCCAAAACACTATTCACACCTCTCGAAAAAACATTTATATATTTTAAACTATAATGAATTTTATATATATATATGCATTATGGATCTTGTTTGATAAATTTTTCTTAGTTTTATTAAACAAAGTCTTTAAAATCGAAAAAAATATTACAGATTGCAATATATAGATGATTTTTTGAGTGAATAATAGTTTTGGATATCCATTTTAGGATGGAGGAAAGTACTTTTTTATAGCCTGACCCAAAAAAATCAAATCTTGATCAATTATGTGAGGAGAAAATCTACCGACCAACTGGACTTAACCTTGAGGTGTGCATTCTATCTTGATCAATTGAACTTTGAATGAGATATTAAACCTGTAACGGATCGTTTTTTTTATATATTTATATTTATATATATAAATATAAATATAAAGAGTTATAGGGTTAATTATCCTAACAATGAGATAATTATCTTGTTGAGGGATATGTATTTACATGCATATATATTAGTGTGTAAAAAATATATATTTATATATATATATATATATATATATATTTTTTATTTTTATTTTTAAACTCATCCTAATTATCCTAACCTAACTACCCTATCCTTATCTCATCCTACTCTCCCATTTCCCTTAAACTCTTTCACCCTCATTATCACTAATCTTCCTATATCTAAACTAATTAGAATTCCTAATTTACTCCCTCATTCCCTCGTCAATCTCTCAAATTCCCAGGTAACATATTTTTTTTATTTTTTTTCTCTTCTTCTTTCTTTTCCTTCATTTGGTTCTCTCTCTCATTTTCTCTCACACAAATTCACTTCTTTAAATCATATCTCCTACGCCATTGGTAAATTCCTCTCTTTTTCTCGCGGAGTATATTTTCTTTTACTCACGCGGATATTTAATTGCCTTTGTACAGATTTCTCCTCGAAGCTGTGATTTTTCGATCCTACCGTTTCGCTAGCGTGCTAAGTTTGTCGGAGGAGAGGTAGGACACCTTTAACCTAACTTTTACTTTAGTATATTATTTTTGTATAGTTGTGTGTACATGGAAATAAGTAATTTAAATTGTTGGAAGTCGGATCATTATCGTATGGGTAGTAGTAGTAAACAAGTGATGATGTCAGAAAATAGAGATTTTGCGCACAGTTTCGTTTCTGCTATTTTTCGATTATTTCTGTTCAGTTTCAAAGAAAACTCAAAACAGTAAGGTTGTAGATCTCGAAAAATTATTTGGAGTCCATGTAGAACTCGTCTTAATCCGAGTTTCGTAGAATTTAGCATGATTTTTCGAAGTTTCTGCTGTAGTGGAAAAACGAGACAGAACACGATTTACTTTTAAAACCCCGTTTTCAACATCTTAATGAAGGAATTGGAACTCGAGTAAAACACATTATCTGTTCGTATTGTGAAGTATAATATCCTTGTAAAAATTCGTGATTTTTAGAATTAATTTAATATTTTTAACAAATCGAGGAAGTTGCCCGTTTTACATGCCATATTAAGTTTTTCTTTAAACTTGTGATTATTTTATTGTTATGTGAGACATATGTGAACAATGACCCACGTGATGCATGAACCCAATTGTTAAGTATTTATTGATCGAAAAGTTAAAGTTTAAGAATGATTGGATTAAATCGCGATATTGGGGTTGGGACGTGTCCGGTATGGGTCTTGAGCCATGCGCAGCTTATACTTTTAGGTAGCTTTGCTGTGTGATCGGGCGCCGGAAGTATACTGTGGGTGGGAATCGATACCGGACAGAGATTGATCAATGGGTGATCAATCGTGAGCCTTGCACAGTATACCCCGAGGTGGCTTTGCTGTGTGATCGAGCACCTGAGGTATATTGTGAATGGAGGCCGGTGATGGAAAGTATTAGTCGGAAATGAGAATGAGAATAGTGGAATTTTGAGAATCGATGTGCTGAGTAATGATGATAAAAATCTGAGTATTTCATTCAAATAAAATTTCAGTTATGTGTGTATTTGTTGCATGAATATCTTAAGTAAAGGGGTGGTTTAGGGTGCCCTACTGAGTGTAATTTTACCACTCACTGTGCTACTTTTTGTGGCTCTGGCGTCCCCAACGCCAGGTACAGAAGGAGATGAGGAGCCGCCTGCTGATTATGAGGCGATGGAGCAGCTAGATGGGAATCAAGTAGCGGACCCATGGCTTTATCAGTAGAATTAGCTAGATGGCTCTGTCATTTTATTTCCGTTGGATTTTTTGGAATAAATGTTTAAGTTTTTCAGACAGTGTTCAAATTCACTTTATTTCAGTTGTAATAAGTTAGTTTGCTTTTAATTTTTGCAAAAAAAAAAATTAGTAAGTATTCTTTGGATTTTTTTTTTTAAAGAAGTTGGTATTTTATTTAAATAAATTTTGAAATTCATGTATTAACGTACCCAATTTTCGGGGCGTTACAACTTGGTATCAGAGCCTAGGTTTTGCGATAACCTCGAGATCGTGGGTTTTGGGTAGCCATTAGTTTTTAAAAAAAAAAAAAGTATTTAACAGTAGCTAGCATTATTTATTTATTTATTTATTTATTTTACGTCCGATAAAAAGTATTTATTTTCTAAGTTTTAGTACTTGTCAATATTATATACTTAATAATTCTTCAAATAATGCTTGTTTCTATTTAGTAGGCAACTGCATAGATTTTTATAATATATATCTTATATATTAAATTGAGACCTTATGACTATAGTAGTAGCAAGGGCTGTTAGGATCGAGAGTAGTGTATTCCGCTAAATTTAGTAATGATCGAGGTCAATTATGAACTTCTTTTTAGTATTGGTGGTTAGATTCAATTAGAGTTTACGAGTAATGCAGGAAATAAAAGCGGTCATGTTACGAACACTCTAAAACATTCGCATATCAACTGCCACCAGAGAGAGGACTAGTTATTTTCCAGAAGAACGCCGCCGCCTTTTAAGGGGGGTAGACGAGTTGGTTGTCACAAAATTATTATTATTTTCCTTGGTAGTTCACTTTCACAAAATTAGTACTCCCATAGTATCTATTGTTAGCACCTAACATGTTTTTATTCCTCCTTGAATCTGTATCAATTTCAGATAGCCTCCAATCCGAATAGTCCATTCAAATACTTTAAATTCTACTATAGCTATTTTTTATGTTAGTTACTTCGCGCTCGTATACTCTTCTATTTTCAGTGCTTGTCGAAACTATCAACACCATCTTATATAATTTGTGTTTGCTCAATTTTTATACTTCAGAATAACAATTTGTTTCATTCAATCTCTCTTTGTTTCCTTCCTAAACTAGTGCCAGATTTTGATGGTTTTCAATCAGTGCAACTTTCAATCGAAATGTATCGGCTTCTACCATACTTGTTCTATGCTGACTTACACTTACATGCTCCACGTTCCTTACATTTGATACTGTCCTTGTTCTCCCTTCAATGCATATTGAGACTAGACTCCTAAATATTGCATCGAAATACTATTTCATTACTTTTGAAATTTAGACTCGCAAATCAAACTAGAGCTCAGACTTATTTTTGGAATTCTAGTCTATTGAACCACTTAAACCTTCATGACACTCATCTTTCTTTGAGTTGCTAACTTCAACAACTATTTCATTTTCAAGCTCTTGTTTAGCTAATAAGATCCTCTTTGAATTTTGCAATAGACGTTCCATTGCCGGAATGATCTTGTGAACCATTTGTATACCTTCTTGATTGAGACCTTCATGATCAACAAAACTTGGATACTTGATTTGAAGTATGCTTGACCGACGTGGTTTTAAGACGAATATCTAGCTTGATTCTTATTCAATGATTAATCTTATTCTTGTTTTCTAAACCCATGTTGCGATAGATTCACTTCTCTCATGAATTCTTTTCGTTTATCCCAAAACAACATTATTGCAAGTTAGAATGGCCGTTAAGATCCACTCTTTTGTTGAACCTTCAATCATCAATGTTGTAATAGTTAAAACCCTTTATTCATTTCTTGGTCTTTCATTAACTTGTTTCAGTCGTGTGTTGAACATTCAACTTGATTCTAACTATTCTTTAGTTCGTATATTTCTACTCACACTTGAACCCACTAATACGTAGACTCCTTGAAAAGTGTTTGTTTCGCCTCCTCTTTTGATATTTTGGTCTTTGAAGGTTTGAACCATGTTTTCAAATGTCACTGAGAATTTTGAAAAAAAAAATTCCTACTTTTGCTTGAATGCCGAGAACGGTTAGAGTTAGGATTCCTCCAAGTTAGGCTAATCCATGGTACTAGATTTTGGTGGACCTTATGAGTGAATCCAGTATCTCTAAAAGCTTTTCGTCCGGATTCGGTGGGACTCCAAAGATTCAATGATTCTATTGCAAAATCTGCAAGAAGAAGTTTGGATTGCTTCGGTCACGTGTTGACCATCGTCAGCTCAACAAGATAATCGTCAAGAACCATTAGCTAGGATCGAATTTTATTTTATTTTTAATTAGTTGTGTGGATTCGGATGCTTCTCAAAGATCGATCTGCGATTTGAATACCATTAGCTTGTGTTAGGAGGACATTTCGATGACCCTTTTTAGGACTCGCCATAGCTACGACGAATATATTGTGATGCTGTTTGGGTTGACGAGTGCTCCAGCCGTTTTCATGAGCTTAATGAATAACATTTTCACGCCATACCTAAACCAGGTTGTAGTGGTAATTATTGACGATATTTTGATTTACTCGTTGTCCGTGAATGAAAGATAATGGAGGCTCTAAACGAATTCAACATACAAGTGAAGAGGCATCTTTACTTGTTTTGGTAGCTACATCGACATAACAAGCGGAGATTTTGAAGGTGCAGAAATATGACCAGGAGGTGGACTTTCACAAGTATCGGTTGGCTTCAGGAACAACCCCAGCTGGGTGGGCTATTCACGCTGAGGGAAGTTTGAGGTTTCTTAATACGGTATTTGTACTAGAATTTAGGACGTTGCGAAAATCAGTGTTAAAGGAATTCCATAAGTCGGGTTTTGCTGTTCATCCAGGAGGGAACAAGATGTATCAGGACGTGAAGCGACAGTATTGGTGGAATGGGATGAAGGCAGATGTTGCAAGATTTTTGTCGACGTGTCTTACATGTCAGCAAGTTAAGACTGAGCACCAGAAACAAGGAGGATCACTTCAACCGTTGCCTATTCCGGGTTGGAAGTGGGAGCATATCACCATGAATTTTGTGACTGAATTACCGAGATCAGTCAAGAAGAGCGACGCAATTTGCGTTATTGTGGACCGCCTGACAAAGAGCTCATTTCTTACCAGTTCAAGTTTCAGACGCCATGGAGTCGTATAGCCGCCTCTACATCGATGAGATTGTTTGCTTACATGGAGTTCCAATATCGATCATGTCAGATCAAGATCCACATTTTACTTCTCAGTTTTGGCAGAGTTTACAAACCGCGTTAGGCACGGGTCTTTATTTTAGCACCGCTTTTCACCCGCAGACCGACGGACAATCAGAACGGACCATTCAGACATTAAAGGACATGCTTAGAGCTTGCTTGATGGACTTCAAGGGAAGTTGGGAGCGTCATTTACCCTTGGTGGAGTTTGCGTAAAACAACAGTTTTCAAGCCATTGTCAGAATGGCTCCTTACGAAGCTTTATATGGAAGACCGTGTCGATCTCCAGTCTGTTGGACAAATGTCGGGGAGAATAGTTTGTTAGGACCGGACCTAGTTCGTGAAACAACTGAGAAGGTACAACTAATTAGACAACGATTGGTGACAGCGCAGAGTTGACAGAAGAGTTATGCTAATAGAAGAACCCGACCGTTGACTTTCAGTGTGGGAGATCGCGTGTTTTTGAAGATTCAGCCTCGACGAGGAGTTATTCGATTTGGGCAGAAGGGGAAACTTTCACCTAGGTTTATTGGGCCGTTTGAGATTCTTGAACATGTTGGGGAAGTTGCTTATCGTGTAGCCTTACCACCGCAGATAGCGAGGGTTCACAACGTATTCCACGTGTCCATGCTCCGAAAGTACTTAGCGCATCCCGAGCACATCCTCAACTGGAAGGAACTGACGTTGGATGAAGGCGCAACATTCGAGGAACAAGCCGTCGAGATTGTGGACGAGCAAGAGAAGGTTTTACGAAGGAAGAAGATTAAGTTTTTCAAAGTTTTGTGGCGCCATCAGGGGATTGAAGAAACGACGTGGGAACGCGAAGACTGGCTGCAGGCCAACCATCAACTTTAATTTCGGGGACGAAATTTTGTTTAAGGGGGGTAGATTGTAACGGATCGTTTTTTTTTATATATTTATATTTATATATATAAATATAAATATAAAGAGTTATAGGGTTAATTATCCTAACAATGAGATAATTATCTTGTTGAGGGATATGTATTTACATGCATATATATTAGTGTGTAAAAAATATATATTTATATATATATATATATATATTTTTTTTTATTTTTATTTTTAAACTCATCCTAATTATCCTAACCTAACTACCCTATCCTTATCTCATCCTACTCTCCCATTTCCCTTAAACTCTTTCACCCTCATTATCACTAATCTTCCTATATCTAAACTAATTAGAATTCCTAATTTACTCCCTTATTCCCTCGTCAATCTCTCAAATTCCCAGGTAACATATTTTTTTTATTTTTTTTCTCTTCTTCTTTCTTTTCCTTCATTTGGTTCTCTCTCTCATTTTCTCTCACACAAATTCACTTCTTTAAATCATATCTCCTACGCCATTGGTAAATTCCTCTCTTTTTCTCGCGGAGTATATTTTCTTTTACTCACGCGGATATTTAATTGCCTTTGTACAGATTTCTCCTCGAAGCTGTGATTTTTCGATCCTACCGTTTCGCTAGCGTGCTAAGTTTGTCGGAGGAGAGGTAGGACACCTTTAACCTAACTTTTACTTTAGTATATTATTTTTGTATAGTTGTGTGTACATGGAAATAAGTAATTTAAATTGTTGGAAGTCGGATCATTATCGTATGGGTAGTAGTAGTAAACAAGTGATGATGTCAGAAAATAGAGATTTTGCGCACAGTTTCGTTTCTGCTATTTTTCGATTATTTCTGTTCAGTTTCAAAGAAAACTCAAAACAGTAAGGTTGTAGATCTCGAAAAATTATTTGGAGTCCATGTAGAACTCGTCTTAATCCGAGTTTCGTAGAATTTAGCATGATTTTTCGAAGTTTCTGCTGTAGTGGAAAAACGAGACAGAACACGATTTACTTTTAAAACCCCGTTTTCAACATCTTAATGAAGGAATTGGAACTCGAGTAAAACACATTATCTGTTCGTATTGTGAAGTATAATATCCCTGTAAAAATTCGTGATTTTTAGAATTAATTTAATATTTTTAACAAATCGAGGAAGTTGCCCGTTTTACATGCCATATTAAGTTTTTCTTTAAACTTGTGATTATTTTATTGTTATGTGAGACATATGTGAACAATGACCCACGTGATGCATGAACCCAATTGTTAAGTATTTATTGATCGAAAAGTTAAAGTTTAAGAATGATTGGATTAAATCGCGATATTGGGGTTGGGACGTGTCCGGTATGGGTCTTGAGCCATGCGCAGCTTATACTTTTAGGTAGCTTTGCTGTGTGATCGGGCGCCGGAAGTATACTGTGGGTGGGAATCGATACCGGACAGAGATTGATCAATGGGTGATCAATCGTGAGCCTTGCACAGTATACCCCGAGGTGGCTTTGCTGTGTGATCGAGCACCTGAGGTATATTGTGAATGGAGGCCGGTGATGGAAAGTATTAGTCGGAAATGAGAATGAGAATAGTGGAATTTTGAGAATCGATGTGCTGAGTAATGATGATAAAAATCTGAGTATTTCATTCAAATAAAATTTCAGTTATGTGTGTATTTGTTGCATGAATATCTTAAGTAAAGGGGTGGTTTAGGGTGCCCTACTGAGTGTAATTTTACCACTCACTGTGCTACTTTTTGTGGCTCTGGCGTCCCCAACGCCAGGTACAGAAGGAGATGAGGAGCCGCCTGCTGATTATGAGGCGATGGAGCAGCTAGATGGGAATCAAGTGGCGGACCCATGGCTTTATCAGTAGAATTAGCTAGATGGCTCTGTCATTTTATTTCCGTTGGATTTTTTGGAATAAATGTTTAAGTTTTTCAGACAGTGTTCAAATTCACTTTATTTCAGTTGTAATAAGTTAGTTTGCTTTTAATTTTTGCAAAAAAAAAAAATTATTAAGTATTCTTTGGATTTTTTTTTTTAAAGAAGTTGGTATTTTATTTAAATAAATTTTGAAATTCATGTATTAACGTACCCAATTTTCGGGGCGTTACAAAACCTGTGTCCCCATACATGCATTGACAAGTCAAATCACCTTAGTACTGATATATACAATCTCGACCATAGCATATCACTTGGCTTTGACAGTACTCAAATTAGACACGAGGAGGTAATTTTACACACCCCAAGTTATTGTCTATTTTGGATTTCCATAGTTCCATAGCACATCAAAATACGGATTATTTTTTAATGTGGAATTAATGTTGATCATATACGCATGCTTCTCATAGACACACCAAATAGCATGTAATAAAGTAGTCCCGGCTCCGTCCCTTTTTAATTTTCTTACTTCATAAATTCAACTTTTTATGGAACATTACCATCATACTTTAAAATTACTCCAACTTTCCACAACGACCCTCTATGGAAATATCATCATGACAATCTTACCCATTAACTTTTCGAATGGAATCTACTCGTAAGGGCAAAATGGAAAACGTATCAACTTTATCTACTTACTTTACAAATTAAATAGACACTAATGGAATACTGTACTCTTAAAAAAGGACCGAGGGAGCAATGTTTATGTTAGATTTTTCAAGAGCAAAGTAAATTAAATTTCCGATAAGAAAAATTAACCTTTGAATCCTTCTCAACATGAAAAATCCTAAGTAAAAAATGTATACAAGGAACATTGAAGAAGTTCGAAAAATATATATATTAATAATCTGAAAAAACAGTTAGTTTGGCATTACTAATACTTTTGTCTTTACTTAACCTTTTTTTTAAGCTTTTTTTTTTAACAGTAATTTTTTTTATTAACCTTTGAAAACGAATTACAAAGATTAAAAGGATCCTAGCAACGAGGCAACAAGACGAAGAAAGGGTAGATCCACAAAGAATACTCCCCTCACACTGCTAAACACCTGCCGCTAGGAACCAAAAGGGAAAAAACAACCTAAAGCTAACAAGAAGCCAACCAAAACCCCCAACAAGAAAGCATGCCCCCCCCCCCCAAAAAAAAATAATAATAATAATAATAAAATAAAAAAAAGACGAATGCTGAATTCAACCAAAAAAACAAAAGATGCAAAATTAATGAATACTCCAGTAATTCAAACCAGATGAAAGAGAGAACATTCTTTACACCACCGGTGTAAAACCTCCCTTTTCCACCACTACTTTCGTGGGCCTTATTGTTTATTAAATGTTGATCTGAACCGTTCATTTTATAAGGCCAACAAAGTACTTCATCCCTATAAAAAAATCAGCTTGATCGGACATCGACATGTATATCAAAATTTGAATTTTTGTTTTGTAAAATGGGCGGTCATAGATTTTAAAGTTAAGTTGTCCTTGACCGTCCATTTCGCCAAATGAAATTAAAAATCTCATATAACTATTGATGTCCGATCAAAATGATTTTTTGCATGGATCGATGCAATACTCTATGGGCCCTACAAGATAAACGGTTCAGATTAAAACAATAAACTCACGGTGGGACCAACATATGGTGGTGGTGGAAAGGGGGGGTTTTACACCGGCGGTGTAAAGAATGTTTTCTCCAGATGAAACTAACACTAACTAAATAATTTAATCTTACTTCCGCTATTTAATAGGACAAGAAGAAATAATTGAGTGCAACTGTGAAGCTTATAAAACAAAGGGAATTGATATTGACACTCCTCTTTTCTCTATTGATACCCCTTTTTTTTGTCTTTATTTACAAAGTGCAAGGGTAATTTTTACCTAATAAAGACAAAAAAAGAAAGAAAAAAAGAGTGCCAATAGAGAAAAGGGGAGTGCCAATATCACTTCCCAAATTGTCCCGGATTCAATGTTTCCACAATGTGAATCCCCCCAATGCTACAAAATTGTCACTTAAACAGTTTTTGCACAAAATTGTTTAGTATCATGCCCACAATCAACTTTACGGGTCCCACCCCAAACATAAAATAATGAGCCAAATTATTCGTCTCGTAGACACCGCAGTACTAAAGAATATTTTTATAAAAAAAAAAAACCTTAAACATAAAATACAATTATTTCACGTCTACGCGGCATGTACGAGATGAACAATTCAAATTAATGAATGTTAGAGGATCGTGTTGAACCTACAAAGTCAAGCATTCTATGTTAGGCCATTCCAAAGGTTTGGCACCGGAAATTACGTACCACAAAATTAACTTCACAGCCTAACATGCACTGTACTGGTACTGGTTTTCGGTAGTTATTTTCCCATTGCCACGTTTTTGGAAACAAAGAGCAATGGAAAGTTCGAAAACATCTTTCCTCAATCGTTGTTTCTTTAAATAGGTAATTAACAGAAAATTACTATCTCAAATTATCAAACTATATATTATGTCTAATAAAAAATGACAGAAAAACAAACAGGATCCATCCCAAATTAAGAGACTTTTTTCTTTTGATAATCAAAATTAAGTTCACCCGGACTACAAAACAAGCATCTCAAAAAGTAAAACCGAAACAAAGCTATCACGAACTAAAACAATCTAGAGCCCCACACCGGGAAAAAAAATTAAAAGACAATAACACCTTATTAGGGACATGCATGTAAGTCCCCAATATTGCTACTGTAGTAAAAGTACAAATGGTTTCCAATGAATATCCCATGTGCTGGCAGCCTAGACCATGATCCGTCCTTGTTCCGCAAGGAACAACAGCTCTCTCCCCTAAAACTCCAAATTTGCGCACGTTGTCAATGTTCTTTTTTCCTTCATTGATATGTCGAACTTTCCTCTCGAATGTGTCTATATAAGCATGACATTCTTAACTTTCTTTCAAGGAAATGGCTACAATACACACCCCTTATTTGGGTGTACCATATGCACCTATTGTATGGTCCAGATTGTGCCACCTCATCGGCAATCGTAACATTTTTTAGTTTTTCGTAACTTTTCAGCAATATGATTCGTAATATTTTCTATGATTCGTAATATTTTGGTGTGTCTCGTAACTTTTATAAAAAAAATCGTAACTTTTACAAAAAAAATTGTAACTTTTGCAAAAAATTCGTAACTTTTATAGGGGTGTGTATGATACACACCTAAATAAGGGGTGTGCATTGTAGCCTTTCTCTTCTTTCAACATTCAAGTATATATGATTCACTCTCATTTCCAATTCAAGAGTGTGATAATCTTCTGGTTTAGAATAAAAAAGGATTTGGATATGGGTATAAAGAGGTGCAAAAAAGGTGATGAAGTTGGAAGAAGAGCTCCAAAGGGCCACTTTGTGGTATATCTAGGAGAAGAGATGAGGAGATTTTTTGTTCCTATATCTTACTTGAGAGTTCCAATTTTCAAGCAACTCCTAGATAAGGCTGCAGAAGAGTATGAGTTTCAGCATACCCAGAAAGGCATTGTTTTGCCTTGCCATGAATCTTCTTTTCAACAGGTCTTAGATTTCATTGCCAAATGATCCTAGTAATTGATCTGTACAATGGTGTTAAATTGTTCTTTTTCTTCATTATTATTATTATTTTTTCACTCTTTTTCTTCATTAATTTGTTCTCTAAACAACAGATGTAAGTAATTGATCCCAATTCAAATGGAGCAAATATTGCAACTTTAGCATTTAAGAGGTGATGTGTATGTCATCCACCTCATGTAATTTTGTTTAGTGGTGGAAATAAGATATATTCAGTTTGTTCAAATTTTTATGTTGCTTATGTTATATTCATGTTGGGAATGCTAAACTACACCCCTAGTACTAATTTTAGTGAATATCATGCCTATATATGTTTGTTGATGTTAAGCCTCCTCAGATGAAATGCTATGGCTAGTTTTGGTGAATTTTTTCTCCTTTTTATGGTTTGGGGTGCACATGATATGCAGCTTTATAGATGTGACCTCTATTGCGGTAAAATGTTATGCCCCTTTTTAGTGAAATTAATGTTACACCTCTTTATGGTGAAAACTAGCTACGTCTCTTTTTAGTTCAGGATATTACACCTCTTTTGTTTAAAATGTTAAGTTTATTTGTGGTCAATGTTACGCTCGTTTTTCGGTAAATTTTTTCTTTTTTTTATCGTCCATTTTTTTTTATAAATGTTGCGGGTGCATTTTGATTTGCATTTGTTTGGACGCATGTGAGTGGTTAAGCATGTTACGTACTTTCAAAACTTCCCCGCGTCCCATAAATTTTTCTTTTGGAAAATTTAGAATTGTTAATTGGAAACGTGAATTATTTATATTTGATCCTTTAAATTAGCATGCAATAAAAAGTATTCTTTTTGGTGAGAATTTTTTGGATATTGATAGAAACATTTATTTTTTGAAGTCCAGGGAAATTAATCCTCTGTGTGCGGGTGACTCTAACCATTAGGGAAGCGACCGGGTTAGGCCGGTGACCCTAATGCTCAACGGTTGATTTTGACCGGATCGTTCTCAAGAAAAAGTTTCATGGGCTCCCTACTCGTAGTGACTCTAAGTTTTGATATTAAATCCAATTATGCTATAATTATTCACTGGCATTTGGTATTGTTTGATATTGGTTGTGGTTCTCATTGTTGTTGAATATCGTATTGTGATCACATTAAGACTTTTTATTGGTAAAAATATTTATTTGTACAAATTGTTGTTTCTGTTGTACACCTCATATGCCAAATTAAATTTACATGGCAATCTTTTTATCTCAGCTTTAGAACTTCTTCTTTTTTTTTTTACTATATATGCTGACGGATTTATTCTGACATCATTTTTAGGAAAATCAAGTTGATAGATGAGGACTCTGACGGCGTCTTAGGGATTTATTGTGTCGACTTCCATAGGAAATTGCACTCTAGTTTTATAATTTTATTCATTCGCTTCTCACTTTGTTAAATGTTTTTTATAAATTGCATTTTTGTTATCATTGGTGGATAATTTTATTATTGGGTTCATGGGATGGTTGTTCCCGTGCTTATGTCAAGACCTTTTTGGCTTTGAATTGTTTAATAACAAGAAATGGTCATTTAGTGTTTGTTGACTTTATTAGTATTATTAATTTTTTTAAAAATAATTTAGGCTTCATGTTCCATGGGTTTGCCCATTGACACACGACTGGTCATTTCCCATTTTCGGGCTTGATAGTTGAACCCTTAAATTATTGCAATTTTTTCCCCTTGTCTTTTTCAAGGCGACGGATGAGTGAATTTGTTCTTGTCTTTTTTATAAAGTGGAAATATTCCCCAAAAGTAATTGTGTTTTCTTGGGACTAGTAGCGCTAAAATGAACCATGGTACTTGAGTTTGAATTTGTGTTTAACCTACTAAATGCTCATTGAGGGTTAGTTTGTTATATTATCAAACTAAACTTAAATTTGCTTTTTGAAGTTCTTTAAGCTTTTTAAAGTTCAATCCAAACATGATCAAGTTAGTAACTACTAGGTTCATTCAGCTTATGGTACTGTGGGAAATGATTCATGCTACTTGAGATTCACGTGATTAAAGTTCGTTGAGATCAGCTCGCTTGAAGCCAAATTAATTAATTTGGACATGTTTTCAAACCAAACTTAAACAATTCACTGCTAACTCATTCAGCTAGCTCGTTTAATCTTACCATCTTACTGATATCCCTTGAATGAAGCGTAGTTGTATCTAAAGAAAAAAAAAATATCGTTGAGATCAGCTCGTTTAATCTTACCATCTTACCGATATCCCTTGAATTAACCGCTAAAAAAAAATGAAGGTTTTACTAATTTAAACTAAAGGCAAAGTCAAGGGGTTCAAAACACCCGTGACTTGAATTAAATTGTTCCTCTCAAGATTACACGGTTAAATCACGTAGTCAAACATGCTTAACCGGAAGATTTAACATTTTAGCACATTTGGATTCTAGAAAATGGGTTTGATCAAGAGTAGGGTTCATTGAGGCATTTTTATAAACACTTAGAATGTCATAGCTCTAAGCATCATGTGTGGCAAGTAGTCAAGCCCTTGCCTACACACGATCAAAGAGATTAACAATACTAAATTTTGATACATAAAATTGAACCCTAACTCTTAAACAAACAACTTTTAATGCTCATTTTGAGAGAAGAACAAAAATAACCCAAGTCATGGGGTGCTAATCACCCCATGACCTAACCTTGCTACACTACTCACACATAATCAATGGAGAAATGAAGAGACCAAGTGAAAGGGACATAAAAACGTGAAACATTGATTCTACGAAAATAAACCACGGATTCGTAGAGATTAATGAAGTACTTACAATTTTAATGAAGGCCGAAACCTTGAATCCAAAAGATAAACACCTAAAAACTAGAGAGTAGAAAACGTACAGATGAGGGGGGGGGGGGGGGGGGGCGGAATAGAGTAACAGAAGTTGTCAATTTTATTGGGTCAGAACAATGAAAAAAATAGACAAAACAAACTGATTTATATCTTTATCCAAAGAAAATTTAGTTTTGAGCATAATTAAATACTTGTTAGATTACTCTCGTCTAGACGAATTAATAAACCACAAAAAATAAATGCCAAATTAAAGAATGCAAAAAAAAAAAAAAAAAAAATATATATATATACCCCACGGTTCCAGTCAGGGATCCCTGACTGGAGCCTTTGGGGTGTTTTTTTTGTGTTGCAAATTATTTTGAGAAAATCCGATCCGTCCAATGTGTTTAAAAGGTGTTTTCCAAGGTCCACGCGGAAAATCTTCAAAAAAAAATACCGGGAAGGGCTTGATCCAAGCAGTTTTTCGCAAAAACTGTATATTTACAGTTTTTGCGAAAAACTGCTTGGATCAAGCCCTTCCCGGTATTTTTTTTTGAAGATTTCCCGCATGGACCCTTGAAAACACCTTCTGAACACATTGGACGGCTCGGATCGTCAAAAAAATATTCGGATCATGGAGGTCCGGAAGTCCGGATCCCGGACTTGAACCGGCCTCATATATATATATATATATATATATATATATATATATATATATATATATATATTGAAGACTAAACGTATGCTACGGGCGAAGAGCGAGAGATTGGATTCACTTTAAACGGTAAATTCAGTCTTTTTTGTCTTTTTTTATTTTTGATAAAGCTAAGGTGTTTAGGTAACAAGTTGTTTTGTTAAACCAGGGGGTTATCTTTCTAGTGTTCTAATTGTGGTTACTCTTTTGAAAATTGGCTTGCTAGAACAGGAAAGTTTTTGATGATATTACTACTACTCCTAGGCTGATCTTTGTTCTAGTAGTACGGCTTTTACGAATGAAATTGTTCAGAGTTTTTATTCCATTTCCTCTGTTATTCCAAGACCTCTAATTAAGACTAGTTTCATGGCTTTTCCCAGGTACTGGAAAATAAAAACTGAATACGGATGGATGCAACCATGGCAACCTTGGGCAGGCTGGTTATGGAGGTGTTTTTAGAGAGGAGAGGGGTCATTGGGCAAAACTAACAAATGCAAAAAAAAATTAAATAAACTATGAAAACTTGACGCAAAACTAACAAATGCAAAAAAAAAAAATTAAATAAAGATGAAACGAAAAAACCATTTTTTTCTTTTTTGCCAAATCACCCGTGAGTCTGATTGAACTGCTGCCATTGCTTTGATCAAGGAAGTCCATCCCGATCACTCGCCCCGCCTAGTGTTGATTAAAGAATGCAAAACTCTTATGGCCATTGCTGGAAGCAGCTTAACACACACGCTAAGGGAAGACAACTAAAAGGTTGCAAACAAACTCACTAATTTGGGAACAAACTAAGATGACAAAATGGTGTCGCACATTATCCCGCTAGACGTAATCATTCCCCTCTTTGATTTTCTTTTTCTGGTGTACCCAAAAAACAAAACAAGTTGTTTCGTTTGTAGCCTAAATATTTGGTCTTCTGGATTGCTCAAAAAGACCAAAAAGTCGTGAAAAAATTTGTCCAAGGGCAGGGCTGGATTGTTCATAAGGTCAATGAAGCAAGGGCTTTGGCTCAAGATTTGAGCATGCCTCCGATTTTCTATGGGTATTATATAAGTAGTGTTGGAAAGAATTAACAATCAATACAGTAGGGTCCAAGAAAGACAAAACAGAAATTTAAAAAGAAAGAGGCAAATTAAGTATATTTTCTCAAACAGTTATCCTAAGTTATTGTTTTGGAAACAATATTAAAGAAGTTTCGACAAGCGAGCGAAGGGATTAATGAATCGTTAGGCCCGAGTATAGCGGTACCGAAGGCTAATTGAAAAGAGAGAGGGAACGCGTGGACTCATAGCGATGTCACCATAGCCCACAAAATCGGAGGTGATACCAGCATGCGAGGCAATGACTGAACGACACAAAGTGAATGAGCTCAGACTTGCTGTTTGTTGTTTTGAGTTGAGTTCCCATCCAGCCATTGCCTTCTAAGGCGATGGAGTAAAGACAAAATGACATTTCTCTCTCTCTCTCTCTCTCTCTCTCTCTCTGAAAATGACACTATACATTCTCGTGAAAGATCATTTAGAATTAATTTGTTTATTTATATATGTAACCAATAAAGCTATATATATATATATATATAGGCAACACTTCTAGTCCAGGACTCCGGGACTCCATGATCCGAGCATTTTTTTGACGATCCGAGCCGTCCAATGTGTTCAGAAGGTGTTTTCAAGGGTCCATGCGGAAAATCTTAAAAAAAAATACCGGGAAGGGCTTGATCCAAGCAGTTTTTGCAAAAAATATATATTTACAGTTTTTACGAAAACTGCTTGGATCAAGCCCTTCCCGGTATTTTTTTTTGAAGATTTTCTGCATGGACCCTTGAAAACACCTTCTGAACACATTGGACGGCTCGGATTTTCCAAAAATAATTTGCAACACAAAAAAAGCCATGTTTTTCTTATTTCCGGGAGGTGTGGACTAGAAAATCCACCTATATATATATACAATACCCTTCACCTCCAAACTCCCGGAATTTACTAAATTCCGAACCTCGCGCGTGAGCCGTTGGATCTGATCCAACGGCTGTGGGACGAAACGGGTTAAAATCATATGGTTAAATGGCATGTACAAAATCCGTGAGAGGTGGGTTCCGGCTTATATGAACCATATGTTTTCTGCCCACATGACTAGCAGCCAAAGGGCTGAAATATCACATGCTTTCTTCAAGAGGTATCTTTCAATACATAATTCGTTGTGGGATTTTGTCACGCGGTCTGAAAGGGCTCTTGCAACTGTACGTCATAATGAATTGGATTTGGATCACAAAGACATCAATGAGAAGCCAATCTTGAAAACTTTGTGGGGTATGGAGGAGACAATGAGTCATATTTATACACGAAATATGTTTTACAAGTTTCAAGACGAAATCCATCAAGTTTTGGCATATGAGGTAACTTTTACATTTGAGGATGACCGTCAATGCTTGTACAATGTTAAGAGGGATGTAGAGAATGCTACAAAGGGTCGCGAGGTGTCGGTAGACAAGTCGTCAAACTATGTTAGTTGAAGTTGTAAGATGTTTGAAACTGACGGGATTGCATGTCGGCACATTTTGGCGTACTTCAATTTCATTCATATTAGAAAACTACCAAACAATTACATCTTAAGGAGGTGGACAAAATCTGCAAAAGCTGGTAGAGTTAGAGAAGACTCGGGTGGGGGGAGTAAAGAAATTTGTGACACTTCATTGTTAACGAGGCGAAGTCATCTTTTCCTTCGTTCTTCTAATGTAATTGATGATGCCGTATTAACTGAAGAGGGAACTGAAATTTACAATGAAGCTTTGGACTTTGCCGAAAAGAAGCTCGCAGCCCTCAAGATAAGTAGGGGGAAGATGGCGACGAGAGTGGTATTCAAGTGTCTATTCCTCTTGTAAGCGAAGCTTCTACTTTGAAAGAACCAAATGTTGCCAAGACAAAGGGTAGTGGTAAAAGACTAAAGGGAGGAAAAGAGATGAGTGTGAACAAAAAGAAGAGACGTTGTAATGGTTGCGGGGAAGTAGGAGCTTCGCATGACAAAAGAAATTGTCCCAAACTTCTAGCAATGTAAGTGTGTGCAAGTAAATAGGTGCATTTAAATAATTGTTCAAATGTTAATTGTACTAATTAATTTTCCCGTAGGTCTTCGCAAGGTGTTAGCTTCAATGACGAGACAGAGGATGTGGAAGAAGAAGACGAAAGCATGGATTATGACGATGATTGTAAGTGTGCATTTGTAATTTAAATTAAGTTGTCGATTTGTTGCTACTACTGGGGTAATTTTTGTTTTCATTATGTTTAATCTGTACAATCTGTCGTTGTTTCTGTTGGTTAAGTTGAATAAGAATACCATACAAAAATTTATGCATTATTGAGTCAGATTAGATTTTCTGCATTATTTGCTTGACTGGATTTGGTTGATGGTCACTGGAATTATGCTCATTCGCTGCATTTGTTTTTAGAATGGTACTTTACTCACTGGTTGGTCACTGGAATTGTTGCTGGATAACTGGATTTGGTCACTGGATTCCTACTGGATTTGCTGCTGGATCACTGGATTTCGTCACTGGATTGCTGCTGGCTCAGTCACTGGATCACTTTCATTTATTCTGAAGTTTTAACTTTCTGTTGGGACACATTTGTTGGGACAATATGTATGACTGGAGGGAACTGGAAATTACTAACTGAGGACAATTTTTAACTGCTGGATTTAGTCTGTGTTTGAACAATGTTTGATGGAACAATATGTATTCTTTTGTTTGAATGTGTTTTGTATTTGTGCTTTGCATTTAGTCACTGGTAGATGACTGTTTGAAATTGTCACTGGAATTTGTGTTTGTGTGTTAGACTTTCTAGAATGGTCACTGGAATTTAGACTTTCTTATTTATTAGTGTTGATGTTAGCTACATTGCTCTCAGCGTTAAACAAGGAAAATTCACATTGACAAAGTGAATTTGTACATTGCTCTCACCGTTAAAGTGAAACTAATTCTCCTTTCTCCATTGCTGTGGAATTTTTTTTTAAAGGAGCCTTAATAGCAAACATCGGAGATCTTATACAGGTGAATTTTTTTTAAAGGAGCCCTAATGAATATATATTTTCCCTTTGCCCATATGGAAAAAACATAGTTTGTTCCGTAATTATGTAGCTTATCACCAACAACAATCCACCTATATACAGGGAAACTCAACATGGGGAATATCTACCTTACTACAGGTCAAAAGGACTTGACGGCACCTCAGCCCTTCTTCACTCTAAGCTAAAATGACCAAACAACAGACAGTTCTCACATATGGCATCACTCAATCAGCTCCTATAAATATTTAAAAGGAACAAAAAGACTATACAAGTAGTCTGTAATATTGCTGATTACCTTATGGCAATGCTTACAACATTAGTTTTCAATTCTCAAGAAAATGGAAAAACTCACATGGTTCTGAAAAATACTAACTGCTGAAAAATACCAACTAACCAACTAATACATAACTTGGAAATGCATCAACCCTTGAGGGAAAGAGTAGCCACCCACGGCAAGAGTAGCTTGTTGGTCGATCGGGTAAGAACGGGTCAAGTACACAAAAGTCTAACACTGAAATATCTAATTGTTAGTGGCGGATAGTTACAACTACAGTTACAACTTCATACAAACAGTACCAAGTCAAAATAAATTACAGTTACAACATCATGGCAGATAGTTGCCATATCCCACAATTAAAGTTTTTCTTGTGAACCACAAGATGATGAATGCACATAGAAGAATGAAGCTCTTGCATTTGTATGATACCACTTGACCTTCTACAACCATCAACTTCTTCTTGAGCTTCTTGTTCTCTTTCGCTAAGTTCTGGACAAAGTTTTCCATTTCTTGACACTTCAAATGTAGAGCACGTTTTTCACTTTCCAAAACTTCTATTTTGTCCTCAATTTGTCTCACTTTAGGGTCCGGGTCAACCCAATAGAAGTATTCGCATTTTTTTTCCCTTTCTACCAAATTAAGAAGTAAATTTTTTTAGGGGTTAATAAACAACAATTTCACTAAATTAACATTGACAATTACATAGCAATTTTTTTTTCACTTTATACCTCATAGTTGCCACATCCTAAGAATCTCCGTCCTGGATTTTCTTTAGTGTTTGACTTCCTAATGGGGGAGGGCTTCCCACAATGGCAAATAGGGTATTCCATCTGGAAAGTTGAAGAGGCAGAGGACGAGGATGGCATGGCTTCCGACAACTGCAAATAGAGTATACAAAATCAAAATGCGTCAAGAATATCACACACTATATGGCTTTTATTGGAATAAATATGATAATTACTCTCTCTCTCTCTCTCTCTCTCTCTCTCTCTCTCTCTCTCTCTCTCCACCTAGCAGCTTCCCCAAATTTTTAGAGATATTGAAATAATAAGAGGAGTCCAAACCAAAGGGAGCAAATGGGGTTGGCCTTGAACATTATATAATTCTATATACACCATTGAAATAATAAGAGGAGTCCAAACATGTTGCCATTGAAATACTATATAAGACGGGTGAGAGTATTCTACATACACCATTGAAATACTAAGAAATTCTATATACACCATTGAAATACTAAGATGGAATTAGGGGCAATAAGAAAATTATAGCAAGATGGAATTAGGGGCAATAACAAAATTATAGCAGCACAACCCTACTTCCATTAAAATTTTGTTCCTTGATTTTTTTAACTAACTGCTAACAGTTCTTTGATTTCTTTTATAATAGAATGATCGTGCCATTTGTTTTCCTTAGCTGAAATACCTTCTGCTTCAACCAAGTGGTTTTGAGTCAAGGCCAACACAAAAACACAACACTCCAATTCCATTTGCTCAACCACATGCCCACATTCATTATTGACTGGGAAATAGAGACAAGAATAACCATTGGAACTACAAAACCATTGTCAAAGAACAAAGAAAAAAGGCCAAGTCAGTCATAAAACGGGTGAGAGTATTCCCAAACAGCAACAAAAAATTTCTACAAAAACTAGGGTTTGCAGCAAATCGAGAGACAAGCTAAATCAACTATATGCAAGTCGAATCAATCAAATAAGATACCTACGTATTTCCAAAGCAAAACACATGCAAAACCTCTAAGGTATATCCACACAATGATTATCTGATAGATTATTGACAGAAAGGCAAAACAAAATCGAAGCCCAAATTTCACATTTTCGAAAAACCTAGGAAAACTAGGGTTTCGGCAATAAATCTAGAGACACACAGAGAAAACGAGAAAGAGATAGAGCGCGCGAGACCGAGAGAGACAGAGAGACCTGGAGATCAAGTCGACTTCGTCTTCGCCGTTCGACCTGAGATTTGAAAAAGTTTAGGGTTTTTTTCAAGAAAAACGAAAGAGTAAGAACACAAATAGAGAGAAAGATGAAGACGAGTTCGATCGGTACCTAGATAGCTTCTTCTTCTTCCTCGGATGAGGGTTTCACATGTTCTTCTTCTTCTTCGACCTTCTTCGCGTTCGTCTAGGGTTTCGGCTTCGACCTGGAAAAAAAAAAGTTAGGGTTTTTTTTCAGAAAAACACGAAATAGAGAGACAGATGGAGAAGATGATTTCGATCCAGACCTAGATGGCTTCTTCTTCTTGTAGATCGATCTAGGGTTTCTTCGTGTTCTTGATCGTGATTTTGAATCGCCTGTCTCTCCTTTCTCTCTCTCTCTCTCTCTCTCTCTCTCTCTCTCTCTCTCTCTCTCTCTCTCTCTCTCTCTCTCTCTCTCTTCACGCGTGAAATGAGGGAAACCGAGTGGGTCTGAGTTTTTATAGTGACCCGGTTAATGCAACCCGGAACCCTTTTACCCGAACCATATGACCCGCGAGTTGATTTTAACCCGTTTCGTCCCACAACCGTTGGATCAGATCCAATGGCTCATGCGCCAGGTCCGGAATTTAGTAAATTCCGGGAGTTTGGAGGTGAAGGGTACTGTATATATATACTAGGTAGATCGCTACGTGCCTTGCACGAGTGTGATGCCCGTGTGTTTGTGGAATGATGTGGTATGTAAAATTTGGGTTGTGAATGTGGTGGAAATTGGTTTAGAAAGTTTAAGGTGGACAGAAGAAATAGAAATTGATGTATGTAAAAGTGATATGATATAGCATGATTAATAGTCTAATCTTATATTATATTTATCAGTGTTGAGAAGTTCCAAAATTTAGTATAAGAGCAGTTACGGATTTATACAGATTTGAAGTAATATGCAGGGGATTAAGACCAGAAAGAAGTTAATGTTGTAACAGAATAGAGTAGCTAGTGATATGATACTAAGACGTGTGTTTCCGTAAATCATAAAACGAAGCACTCACGAACGCTGAAATCATAAAACCCAAAACTATTAATCAAATCTAAATCTAGGATAAACTAAAAACCGTAAAGCATGTTATTTTTCTGTAAATAGGCAAGACTCGAAGCACTCACCAATCCTCAAATTTAGAAATAAGCAAGTATCGAAGCATACGATGGCAAAAGGTAGTACATTCCTTGAGATATAGAAAGAAAAAGCTTCCCAGTCAACATTGGTTCTACCATTAAGTTTATGGAATTGCCAAAATTAGAACACTAACGGTTATTAGAACATACCTACAACAGTAATATCAGCCCCATACTTCTTTGCCAAAGCAGCAGTAGTTGCTGCAGCCTGTTACAGGATTCAACCATGAAATGAGCGAGGTGCAAACAAAAGCAGGAATTGAGTTACTTAATCAGCAGCAAGAAGTTGTTTATCTAAAATCATCCAACACTATGCGTAAGACAGGTTTTCAACACTGGACATTAGAATGACCACGCTGCTCAAACGTAAAGCTTAGAACTTAATAAAATCCAAAAGCTTTCCATATTTAAGGATATATGTTAGTTTGGCATTGCTTTAATTAATATACACCATTGATGTACATAGCCTCTAGGACATTTACTATCAAGCATTTTTGTCTTGGTCCTCCCGGATACTAAATTTGACAGGAGAAGTCGAATATTGTATCCAGGGCAAAAATGCTAATAGATCCAAAGGAATACGTGCAAATGATAAAATGCTTCTCAGCAATTTCCTCAATACAAGAGTAAGACTGGATGTATGCATGAAATCTTAGCTGAAGAAACAATTGCATTTAATTAGTGTGCGACTTATGCCAGGATTCACTTCGTAATAGCACAAATGACGAAGGCCTGCTATCCTATCCTGGTTGTAAATCAAAACCCTGAGCAAGGAATAAGGAACAGAACCTAAAATAACAACTGCATAATTGATTACAATACAAGTTTTTATTATTGATACAAATAGGGTTGTAATACCTAATAAAACCACAAATACATTTGATGCTACATGATCATGAGGATCTATATTGACAGTAAGAAACCTCAACTATTCTATTGTTCATAAAAACACAATACTAAATGTGGGCTAGTCCAAACTCCAAATCCTATAGCATGCACTGCCATCACAACACACACACACACCCTCAGGTGGCATGTACCAATCCATCTAGTTAGTAAAGATAACATAAGTTAAGCTCCAAGAAGGATGGAAGACTTGTAATGAATTTTTTAAACATGTTAACGGAGAGCCAAATAGGTACCTAAGGGAATAATAATCTGAATGAAGGTGCAGGCATAGATGCAAAAATATATGAGAGGCAAAGCCAAGAAAAAAAACCGGGATAACCTGTCTAGTTCCCTCAGACAGATGTGGATTCCGATCAGTAATTGGCAGAAGCAAATGCTTGAAATGTGTGAAAGCATCCGCAGCCAAACTGAATTTTGGTTCTTTTGGCTTAGCCTTGGCTGTGGACAGTTAAAACATACGGTTCAATCCCCAATCATAAGTTAAACAAAAGTAAAACTATTGATATCAAGATAATGCATCCTACAATATCACATAAATAAAGCAGAATGCAACAAAAGTGTGCATTGGAATTTGGTATGCCGTGAAAGCATTAACAAAATCTATTACACATAAATATTCTTCTTCTCCTCTATTGGCGGATGAGAAACTAAAAAGTGTATGCCAATTATAGTGAGCGACTGACCTCTCTTTTCCCACTTAAATCAACTCCGAGAATTAGTACGATGAGACTTCGTCACCTGAAAAAATGAGAAAAGGAATAGAATAAGCAGTTATGCAAGTGAATTCTGGAAATCCAGACATTGTTTAAAGCTTCTCGACAAAAGATAAACCAATCATCCAGGATAAGTCACATGAAGGGTGGAATATTGACTAAGGCAATTCAAAACGCGTGATCCAAACTATGAAATGCAGCTAAAACTCTCTAGGGAAAGACAAATCACCAACACATGAATCATTTTTACACAAACATATTAATCTTGAATCAGCTTCTTTGTGTGCTAATGACATAGCATATTTTGAGAGATTTCATTTAATCTGCTTTGCAAAAATAGCTATCATACTTGGAAGCCATGCATTTGAAACTAAAAAGGAAAAGGATGTGTAAACAGCTAAGTAGTGACATACTAATGGAAAAGGCTCAGCGCCCACAAGTTTGAAACACACAAAGATATTTAAAGAAACTTTTAGGGAAAACAAAAGCTTTGCTTTTTAGGGGCAGAAGTTCTGCTTTCTAACTTGCATTAAGTATATCAGAAACAGCACGAACGCAATAGTCAGAAACATCACGAACGCAATAGGACATTTCTTTCATCGGGAAGAAGTAGAGTAACCGATAAACTATCTATATATTGCATGAATCCCTAGGATATCTAACACTTCTACCATCCACCTCAATGAGGCTTTCAATACGAAACCAAAGCAAACCGAGTCTTCTGTCCCAATCAATTGGGTCCGCTACATGAATTCTTTTTTCCAAATAGTCTTTCAATGATATCGGAAAAAGAAATACAACATTAATAGTATTCATGGAATCCCCAATTGATGGGGGTATGACAAGTTATCTATTGCACAACATGACAATACCACGTCAAGCTATCGACACACTAATTAGCCCTCTCTCAAAGGTGTGAGTTTGGCGTGGCTACTCATCTGTATGCTTAAAGCTAGGGTCTCTTGCATTGAAATAACAGCTATGAATCAGGTCCACTTCTTAGCTAGTCATAAGCTAAGGGGGTTGATGTTCGGCTATGACGTCAAGGGCCAAAACTCTGCTGCTATTCTGAGTTTTAAGTGGATTATGGTTTCACAGTGTCTAAATGAGCAAAATCATTTCTTTTGAATCAGAAGTACTTCCCCAAAACAGAACCATTTAATATCTTAAACCTAAAAAAATACCATTTTAATCTCATATTATCGCATTTATAACAAAACTCCTGTCTAAACTGAGCCTTATATCCCATATTGGGGCCGACTATATGAATACTTTCTTCATTGAGAAACTAAACTTCAGCATGATATTGAGGTGAATTACTGATAAAGACTACTGGGCCTCCATAAGGCAATCTATATACCAGTCAGTCTGTCAATTAAGAGAAAATATCACAAGAAGTAAGAGAGAAAAAATTGAAGATTTGACCATGTCTGTGATCAATGTTTAGGTTTTTTCACAAATATTGAAGAGAAAGGATTGAATAGATCAAAGCATAATCTAAACTAAGCTTTCTTGAACTAAAATTTCACCCTTCTATGATATTGTATTCCTACATCAGTTCATTTTTCGCAGGCTAATTCAAATTTATAGTGAAGGATTTCTTCTCTCCATATCACCTTAAAACTATCAATTAATTGATTCTTTTTCCCAAACCAAATAGTGGAGTTTGGAATACTGCTTCACGTTCTTCCTTCCTCTAACCAAGCAAACTTATTACAATTGCTTTGTTTTTATATTGGCTAATTTCTAGATTTCTAAACCAGACTGGAACATTTACAGTGAGCAAAATATGATTTGGCAAACCAAAAACCAATAGACACCACTAATTTCACAGAAAAGGAAAAAAAAAAAGGGTTTTAACTGGATCCGCTTATACCTTCTTTGTCCTGCAGAAATCTTGATTACTCCATGACTTTTCATCCACATCCTTCTCTGAGCAAATATTCTCTCTCCATATTGCTGCCGTTAGAGAAGAATTGTACACAATCTTCTGTATGCTATATGTTTATGCACATGCTTCTACCACATTGATTGCTCCTCTCACTTCCAAATTCACCATTTTATCCTATCCATTCAAACCCAAATTAGCAACAAATAAAACACAATCAACAGCACATAAAATAAGAATACCCAATTCCAATTATGCAGGAAATAAAACTTACACCATACCCTTTTGGCTATCTAAACAGCAGAACAAAGCACAACCCTTTAGTGCTTCAAGAATGCTATGATAATCCAACACATCCACTACAGAAACCACCAATCTCTTCTCTATCCCTTCCATATCCCTTATTTTCTTCACTATTTCTGTCTCTCCTACAAACCAAAAAATACCCACAAACAAATTTCAATTTTATCAACAATTCAGTATCACAAAATTGCACATATTGAGAGAGGAAATCTTGCCATTTTTCTGGATAGCAGCATGAACAGTATACCCTTTTGAAAGCAATCCTTTGAGAACCCAAAAACCCACGTAGGTTGATGCATCAACGACACAAACAGTGGGTTTTTCTGGGTCCATGTTTGCCCTATGAGGTTCAATTTTCCTTCCTTTGAGTTTTCTTTTTTCAAATTTTCTCTTCTATTTGATGATATTTATATGTCTATTTCGAAAACCCATATATATATCCCGTACGACTTCGAAACCCTAGACCCAATACTCAAATCCTCTCGAAAATCATTACTTATGTGTCGACAAATCCAATCGACCTGCATCCTGTTGATTTCGATCGCCATCATACTTTCAAAACCCTAAACCGAGATCCCTAAACCCCTGGAAATCTCCAAACAGTATTCGCAAACCTAAAAAACAGCCTAATCGATCTACATACCTCGTTTGACAATCTCGGAATGGGTTATCTGGTTCGTGTTCATTCTTGCAAACCTCATTGAAGTGGATTCCAGCCTGTTAGTCAGGATATCTGTCCATGGTGGTCGACGCCGGTGGTGGAAGGCGGTGATTTCGCACGCTAGTTCACCTCGCTCTCTCCACACTCTCTCTCTCTGGGAAATAAAACAAAAGCTGGGAAGGGGTATTACCAAAAACCAAATGACTCAATTGCCCACACTCAAAATGGCTAATTACAGCCAATTCAATAGCAGAAATTTTCAATTGAAGGGTGAAATCGTCCAAATTGGCAAAATTGACCATGCCAATTTTGAGAAAACCATCTCATATATTGCATCCTTCGGTATGGATATATATATATATATATATTCCCTTCAAAGTAGGATCGAACAATCTCAATCATATGAGTAATATTTTTGGGCTTCTATTTAACTTAAGAAATTAAAATTATTAGATGATGACAATATATATAACAGAGTATTGTGTTAAATTTACTTTCAAAATTGAAAGTTTTAAAAGAAATTTGACCATAGGAAGTAGCGACTTTAATTCATGTTCTAATTCATCTTAAAATACAACATTATTTCCCAGATGCTTGCGTAACTTATAGAATACTCCCTCCGTCCCACAAAGTTTGTCACTTTCATTATTCCAGCCCTATGAAAAAATTGATTATTTCTTTTAATCTGTAATGTTTTATATAAGCAATATGGATCTCGTTTGATAGATTTCAATTAGATCTTTTGAACAAAGTTTTGAAAATCACATAAAACGTTATGAATTAAAAAATATAGGCAATTTAAAAATGGCACGCACTCCCGAAAGTGTCAAACTTTGCGGGACGGAGGGAGTATAACATTAACAATAACTTAAAATGATAAAATCCTACTTAAGATCAACAAACGTCACAAGAAAGATTAGTAAATCCTACATAATTAAGTGAATTAAAAACGATTAAATCCTACTTAAGCGACCTAATCACTATCAATAAAGATCTTATTGCTAGTTTTGCATATAAAAATGCTAGGAAACTAAATTTAAATAAATTACTTTAAATGAGTGTCAACTTGTGTCAAAAGACATGGTTTAAATTGCCAGGCAATGCATGTAAAACATTAAGTTAATCTTTAAAACAAAATTGACATATTTAAACTCGTTTATGCACCAATCAATATCTGATTAACCTGAGTTTTGAAATAATTAAACTTTTTTTATTTTATAAATATACGATTTTATTTAATTATTTAGTGAACTCAGGATATTGCATAAAAGACCAAAAACGGATCGGTCCCAACCTGAAAACTGTCAACGATAATTGATTTTAAGAAAATGAGTTTCACGTCCCCGGCACTCAATTTCAATTTTCTTTAATGAAATTTTAATATATAATTTTTCACTAGAAGACAAAAAAATCGGACTTCATTCACCTTGACTTCAGCATAAAAAAGATGAAACCAGATCCTCTGCCCCCCTTTCCCTGCCCCCCTCCTCTGCCCCCCATTTTCAGCGGTCAAGATTTCACTCGGCAATGGACGGTGCAGATCAAAAGTGCCGGCATGAAATCCGGACCGTTGGTTGCCGAGATCGACGGTTGAGAAATTGAGGGCAGAGGAGGGAGGGGGCAGGGAAAGGGGGCAGAGGATCTTCCATGAAAAAAGATAAAAACGATGATTAGTTGGATAATGCCGTGTAATATACGTTGCAATACCAATGTCACTTTAATTAATTAGTAATTAATAGAGCACTAACCTTTTCCTGCCAAGCACTAAAAAATCAAAACAAAAAAAAAAGGGGGTAAATTTCACCTTCCCTGAGTTTTCTGAAAATGCAAGAACCTCCCATGATCTTCTGATAATTACACTGACCTCCTTTACTTGACAAAATATTGTCTAGAGGCCATCAGAAATTTTAACTAAATGATTGAAAATGCCGTAGAATATTTGGTGAACTATAAAATCAAGTCTTTTTACTTTTTTTTCTATTCTAGTTGGATTTTTAACTACTGAAATAAAATTAGACTTATTATATATTATAGAATTTACTACTCGAACATTCTATATTTGAATAGTTATCTATTAAAGAATTTGAATTTTTTTTTTCAAAGTGTATTTTGCCAAATAAAAGGCATATGTAGATATACAATCAACCATTTTAAAAAATTTAAAAATTTATCAATTCTTCTAAAATGTAAAGTAATTATAATTTACCTTTTCATATTTATTTAAATCCTTCCTTCTTTGTTTTTCTACTATGGCATTAGTTGTCACGCCCTTAATTTTCAACCTAATAAAAAAACAATTTCTAACCGATAATTTCATAGATATGTTTCCAAAAATCTCCCCACACCTTCCAAGTCCATAATTAATGACAAAGTCTAGATTAGGTACCTGTATCCCATGATAAAACAAAGTAAAAGTGTTAAGTCATTATATTTCTCTAATGTCAAAGAATGAATAATAGAGTTACAAAATCATCATCCAAAAATAAAGTTCATGAGATGATAAAATAACTCTACAAAGTATGTCTTTCAGCCACAATCAAGCAAGTCAACTCATGCTCCATGGGTTATAACTGCAAATGATAGGGTAAGCTACACTAGTCCAGTAGGAAATTCTCTACAAACGCTAAATGCATATGAAATGATATGAGCACAAGAGAGACAGTGTAGTGCAAGACCAATAAGAAACGTCAAGTTATAATCACGCTGGGAACAAAGTGTCCACTTGTTCATAAAACCCCTTTTTCGACAATGGAAAAAAACCTCTTGGTGAGGTCCAGGTGTCCACGAAAACAATTCGTTCATTTTCCTCTTTCATTCCAAAATCCATGTTATCCACATTTCCAAAACTGGGAATTGGGTCCCGTATCCCCTGCCGAGATTTTTAGGCCTCGTTACCCCTGCCGAGTATTTGGGACGTCTCCCTAACACCTCGTCGCCCTCTGCCGAGATTCATGGGCCTTGTGCCGAGATTCACGGGCCTCGTTACGCATGCCTAGGGTCACACTAAATGGTGACCCTAGTAACAACAATCCAATTTCAAACCAAGTATTCCACTTCCTAAAAACAACCAGGTGTCCCATTTGTGTCCATCAAAACAAGTTTCATTTTACTCAAAAACTGGCCTTTGGTCCATTTTACCATGTCACTATGTGTCAAGCATACACGGGTATTCATAGTTTGTCGACGTATCCGGGAAGCAAGTAATGATACAAACTTAAAACTAATAAATACGATAATCCCAACAAGTTTCAATGTAATTACGGACGATATCACAAGGGTATTGATGAATAGCAAAATCGGAGGCTAACAAAAGGTTAAACAAACAACCCGAACAAACAAACAAACTAATAGAGTTTGCTAGAAAAATCGTCCGAACGGGAATCACAGATCACAGACGGAAAACTGCAAATTTTCTTGTTTTGTGGAATCTCAACCAAAACAAAAAAAAAATGGCAGAAATTAAGCCAAAGGTATGCATCAAAACGCTACATAAACACTTAGAGTGAGTAGAAAGAACCCATACCTCAAGGATTTAGCTCCAAATCGAAAGCCCAAGCAAACCCTAGCTTCCCAGGCTTGAATCCCATTGTAACATGTTTTTCCAGAGCAAATGCGCACAAATCCCGAGCTCAAATGACATGAGAATGAATGTAGGTAAGTGGAGCTATGACCCAAACCAGTCAACTTCTCACATTAACCCACATGTAAACATTAAAATGAAATTTCACAATTCCCCATTTTAATTCAAAAAAAATTTCGTGAAATTCCGAGTCTTCACATTAGAAATGAAAATTTCAATTTTGTTTCATTATTAATGCACTAGTTGAAAAAATAAGAAGGTAAAATTAACGATTGTAAGCTCCATAGGCTGAGCTCCTTTTTCGGTTGGCAATTCCATGACACAATATCGAGTTGTACTCTTTATTTTCAATATTCTAGATGCGTCTGTTTAGGATGTGGAAGGAATCATGTTGTTTTTGTACTGGTGCTCAAGCACATTTTTCTCTCGTGTCAAGCACATTGGTTGTTGGCAAAGTTCTAGCATAATGCTCAAGCACTTTCATGCCTCGGTCCAGCAAGTAGGCTGTTAGGAAAGTGCTCGAGCACCTTCAATGTGCTCAAGCAGGCGGCAAAACAGGTTATAAAAGGGCAGCAGCTAGGGTTAAAGAAACACATCTTGTGCAGCCGAATTTTTACGTTAAAAGAACAAGGAGAGAGAGAGGGTTGTAGCTGTTGCATCATTGTGGTATGGCTTGGAGTTCTTGCATGAAGTTTTGAGCAACCAAATCAAATACTCCAAGATCTTATTCAACCTTTGATTCAATCGTTCTTCCGGTGGATTTCTGGAAGTATCTCGGAAGGCTTGAGGATTCAAGGCTTGCGGCAATCAAACACTTGGTGCGATGAACGTGGATTCGGCAATCGGGTCTTGGGTCAATTGAGAGGATTTTCAATTGTAAGTATAGGTCGATTGTAATCGCACAACGGTATTTTTTAGTGTTTTGATTCCTTCCCGTGGTTTTTACCCTATTCGGGGTTTTCCACGTATATCGCGTGTTCATCGTTTAATTTTTAATTTCTATTATTGCTTGATTATTCGATTGATAGCAAAATAAGATTTTTCAACGATTAATAAAGGATGCTTATAACTGACTTTATTTGTGAAAATATAATTAAAAAAAGTCATGATAAATTATTGATATAATAGATTAGCCATTTAAAATACACGTACGAGATAAAACAATAGACCATGATTGTCAAAATATAATACTCCCTCCGTTCCTGAATAATAGCCTGCTACAAAAAGATGTACAATTTTCGGATCAAGAAATAAAGTGCTTCCGAGTATAATTTTTAAATCAAATTAAAGAGCTCCATTAGTTCTTTAATTTGATGTCAAATAATTTTTAAAAATTAACTCAAAAGCATTTTAGTTATTGATCCAAAAATTACAAGTATTTTGTAGTGAACTATTATTTAGGAACAGAGGGAGTAAGCAATTTTACAAAATCGAGCAAAGTATGTATAACTCAAGTCTAATTTTGGTTGAACAGTAGATAAAAAATAAATAATTGGTGAATGACTTGTTACATACATTGACTTCTTTCATTAAAAATAATTAGAAATTAAGACAATTTTTTTTTTTAGGAAGATACGAGTTTTCTCAATAGAAAAAAATATGTAGGGAACTAAAAAAAATGACATACACGAAGCAAAAAAAAAAAAGTTTATAAAAATAATAGTAAGTTTTAAAAATAAGATGTATTATTAATTACCAAATTCGATAAAATAATCAATTAAGTATATTTTAACATCAGAGACTTCAACTAGAAGAAAAACTGATATTCAAAGTATCCAATTAGTTAATTAAGATTAATAAAAGATGTGCTCTTAGCCCATCTGATGATATCCCTTGACTTCCGCGGGGGGTCAGGGTTCAAGCTTTTAAAGTAAGTGAAGTTAACGTAATTATCAGAACTTCAGGGGATGTCACTGAAATTTATCAGAACTTCAGAGGATGTCACTGAAAAAAAAAAAAAAAAAACACAGGCGACGCGTGTGTGCACTCCACCACAAAGGCTTTCTGGCCGAACTGGACCCCACAACGTACACGCGTCGCAAATCCGAGCCACCAAATCCGACGTGGACGAATCACGTCGCTGAAAGTGATCGTATCTCCACCCTCCCCTCTCGTCCACGAATTTTTCGAATCTCGCCTCTTCCGTCACAGTTTTGATCTCCTCGCCACGTGTCGCCTCCTCCGTGACTCCTCTCCTTTTTCCCTCAAAAGCTTTTTTACTACTCCTACTAGTATAAACTATTTATTCAAATTAAAATACTCTCTCTCTAGAACCTCCTCGACTCCTCTCTCTCTAAAACCATCCGATTTAGGTTTCACAGTCAGCGATTTATGCGATCTGAAGCTCAGGATTTTCGAGGTGTTGGTTTTCTGGTGAGTGTTTTTTCGATCTCTGTAGAAATGTTGACTTACTTCAGTAGAAGCTTTTGGAAGATGTAGCTTTGTACCCGTGTAATTTTGCCTCCTGGATTTCTCTTTCTCTCTCACACGCACCGTCTGATTTAGGGTTCAGGTCCGCAGTTGTTTTCGAGGTGATGGTTTTTTGGTGAGTTTTTGGTTGGAAACTTTGTAGAAATGATGATTTATTTCACTAGAAGGTTTAGTAAAGATGTAGCTTTGTTGTTGTTGTAGTTGTTATTGTTGGACTTTTGATCAATTTTGGTCTTTGATTTCAACTTTTTCGTTTTTGGATGCTTGGAAACTGCGGTGGGAAGAAAAAGAAGAAACAAAATACTTGATCTTGAGTTGTGGATTTTGGTTAATTGGGGCTGTCCGAGTCAGAAAAATTCACTGAACTGATCTTGAGTTACTACTTGGTTCACTTGCGTTTATCGTTAATTGGATTTGGGCACCACTAACCTGGATTAGATAAAGCTGGCCAGGAGACTTGTTAAAAAAAAAGCCCGGAGTTTATTGAAAATCGAATGGGTTATGTTTTCCTTTGTCAGAGATGAACTAGAGTTTGGGTTGTTGTAAATTGATTACCAGAGAAGAGAGAACCACTCTTCATTTCTGATTTTTCTAGTTTGGTTGTTGCTTTTACTGATTTGGTGAAAGGAGCCCGAAGGGAGGATTTATGTTCTAATTATAACTTCTTATCAGGGATTTGCATCTGATTTTAGTGCTGGATGGAGCAAATGGGAGTAATGTCCGACTTGTGTATGTATGATGTAAGCATCTGTTTTCTATTACGCACAACTCAAGTAGCCTCTTTTGATGATTGTGTCATACTTTGGAGTGAAGGAAAAAAAATAAAAATCACCCATTACCTTCTGTCTTTTGGAAATTACGAATCTGAAAATGACAAGATGCCACAAACATCTAATAGTCGTGTAGGAGTGCATGAGATATATTGTGTTGGATATTGTTTGTATGTACAGTTTAGATCAGTCAAATATTAGATTAGAAGCACCCAGCTAATCATTTCCTACAATTTTGCTACATACTTTGAATACATTTGGGTTATCAGCCATCCGGGGGAAATAAGGGACTTAATTTACGTTGGTGTAAATTCTTTTATCTTCTAGTTTGTATTTGCTCTCGAAGGAAACTGGATCCCAATCAATTGCACTCAAAGTTTAAAGGCAAATGACTATTTTTCATGTGATCTCAGAATATTTCAACAATAATGAAAAGGTATACAGCACTATGGAGGCAGAAGAAAATTGAGAAGTTGATGAAATACCAGGGAGAGAGATTTGTGTATATTGGCCTCTTAATATGTTCTATAAAGTGTATGCGCCTTTCTACTTTAGATCATGTTTGTCAAAATCATATGATTCATGATTCGTATCGTATCGAATCGTATCCAGTGGGTCAGCGATACGATTAGTTTTCATGAATTGGAAATAGCTACAAATCGGAAGTGAATCAGTGATTCGAATCGGTGAATCATTCAATTCCCTTAGATTTGCTAAATTTGATTTTGGCTATTGTTTTTGCATTTTTTTTGTTGGGAAAAGGTTTCAAACTATTTTTAATTGTTTTTAGTATTATTATATGTCATCTTTTGAGACTAAATCAGAAAAGGCTAAGTCTAATATGACATAAAATAGCCACAAAGGCCGTTGAAGGGTTTGATTAAGTTTTAACTCTTTCCACAAAAGGCCATAAAATAGGATTCACAAATCCACACTTCTTGCAAGTTGCAATAGAAGCATCTTACTTATTATTAGACACGCTTATAACAAAAAAACTTACTTATTAGAAACATGGTTATCAATTCATCATTTGAAACAAGCTTTTTATTGATTTATGCCTTAAATTTTCATTTATACTATCATTACTATGTATTGTTGTCACCCATATGTATAAATATAATTTCCCATGAACTTTAAAAATCACAACCGAAAGCGATTCGCAGCAAGACCATTTCTCGATTTAATTCACAATTTGATAACCTTGCTTTAGATATGCAGTTTTCACTATATTCACAAATGTCCAAGTAAGTGTTGACTGGTATTGTTTATTTTTTGGGGTAAAACACTCGTTCGCTACTAATTGTTTTTGGAGTATATACATTAGCTTTTCTTTACTTAAGGCATTCATTCATACCTTGTTCCATTGCAAGAGGTCAACCTAATTTTTCTCACTAGCATGTAACTCATTGTTGTTGCAGTCATATAACTGTACCTATAAACGTGGTTTTATTGGATGTCTTCTTAACGGACTTTATGAGTCTTTGCTCATGACCAACTCCTATTTTCAAAATCTCTCTTAGAAGGTATAATGGATGCAGTTCCAGTGCCTTGCATGCAACATTTTCTTAATGTTTTAGTCCAGAACTAAATCCCATTAATGACATGTTATCCCTGTGCATTTTCAGGTTCTTGAGCCATAGCAGATAATTGGTGGAGGTATGATTGGCATGACCTCTGCCATCTTGACTGTAATCTAAGTGTCAGTTTGTTACTTTTGATAGTTTAATATATCAACGGTAGAATACCTTTCGTTCTTTTCATTCAAGCTCTAGAGTTACTGATCTCACTTAGTATTTTGTGTCTTCAGATGTGATGCTTGTGGACTTGGTAACATCAGTTTTTCTGATGTCCCCTTAGGTTGTATAGGTTTTTGGTGCTAGCTATCTTGTTTGTTTGGATAACAAGAAGTGAGAAGAAACAAAACAAGGAGAAAGGTAGAATAACTGATGGTTTCATCATTATGAACGGTAGCTTCATCTTGAGTAATTTGAGATACACTCTCATGTCATTGTTACCTATCTCAATTGACCATGCAGAAAGCTGGCTAGCTACAGTACATCAAGTCGCAAGAATGTAGGAATCCATTCTCCAATATTTAATTTAGGAGGGAACCACAAAATATTCTCTAGGCGGAATACTAATCAATACATATACTGTCAACCTCTGGAGGATAAGTAATTGTACTATCCTTTGGTTGCATCCGCAAATATTCACCTTGCGTCTATCATCTAGTAGGCTAGAATGTTGTATATCTTGCCCATACGCACGCACTGAAAATTCCAATCTTGGTAAGAAATCAGGATCCGTGTCTGAACTGGATAAGGTAATCCCAAGCGAACATGTAATTTGACCAATTCTTATCTTAAAATCCCTTGAGACTGCCCAGCCGGTTCACTATTTCTTTGTGTTCATCTCTTCGTCATCATGATATGATCAATAATCCTATCATCAACATCCAATCAAGTGACAATCCTGTCAAGATGGGGTTGCATCTTTTTGAACTAACTGTGAGAATTGCTTCAAGCAATACAAAGCTCTTTGTGACCTCTGCGTTCTTAAATTTTCCTGGGATGTGCTGTGAAAAAGCATGTTCATTGATGTTGCCGTGAAGAAAGAGGTTTTCATCTCACTTATAATTTGCAAACGATCTGTTACACATATTGTGTGAGCGTGTACACACCCCTGCTGTCAACAGAATTGGGACTCGCTTGACATGAAATCAAGATGTAGTGTGGGTTTGTGGAACAGCTTGAAGAGGTTGCCCGTCATGGCACAAAGGAGTGGTGCTGGTCTTTCTCCCTACCTTGAAAATAATTGCAAACCTTTACCAAATTAGTGGTCTGGCCGTAGTCAGTGTCATTCATTTTGATCCAAATAGGTATGTAAATTGTTTGTTCTCCATTGGTCTCTCCCTTGACGAAGTCCAAGAGAGAAGCACGTAGTCATGTAAGCTTCAGAGATTGAGCAGGTCAGATTAGTTGGTTTGTTGTTGCGACCTAAGAAGCACGGACACAGATACGGGATACGGACACGTTATTTCTTCAAAAATTAGGACACGGACACGTTGGGGGCATGTTGAATATAAAATGTATTTGTATTATAGAGGTATGTGATGAATTCATATAAATGATAATGGTTGTGTTTGGTTAGATAGTTTAGTTTAGTTTTGATGATGTCATCAAGTGTAATGAATGGAGAGAGATAGAGAGAGAAATGAGGGAAATGATGATGTCAACAAAACTAAAACTAAACTGGAAAACGAACAGGGCTGAAATATTTGTTTCTATCAAATTTTAGAACAGTACAATGAAGATAAATTAGCAGTCCGCATATACTTATACATGAACTATACATCGGTTGAAATTTTTACTCATGGCCGAGTTTTAAAAATTAGATTTTAACCTTTTATGTATCCTTAGCATGTTCTAAGAGTTTTGCCAACGTGTCCTAGAGTATCTACAATGTGTTTGAATAAAAGAAATACAAGAAAAAAAATTAGACAATTATTTAAGCATGTCCTACATGTGTACGGAGAGTGTCGTGTCGTGTCCGTCACCAACACGTGTTAGACACGAATACGTGAGGCCTGTAAACGTGTCTATGCTTCTTAGGTTGTGACACTGTAAATACTTACAGGCTTCGTAAGTGAGAGAGTAACACAAATAACAATGACTGCCCCTTGATGTAGTTTTTTGTGCTATCAGTCTTCATTGTTTTGTGTTTTGGATAATTCTTCATTTTTCTCTTATCCTAGAATTTATCTCAAAGCCCTGAATATGCTATATTCTTGCTAATGTTTTTTTGTTACTTTTGTTGATGCTAAAGTAATTTCGCAGCAGCAGTATCGCTGTATCGATGTATGGCATGCTTTGTCAACCGTCTACAATTTATCTAAGTTTATGTCTCTCCATTTAGTTGAAGGTACTTGTCTGCCATCATTAGTTCTAAAATTCTGAAATTGGTGTTATTACAGCTTGAAGATATTATTTGGGATGAATTTGATCGGAATGACGACCACATAGTACCCCACCAAAACGGGATTGAACCAGCATTTAAGGGTGATAGTTGTAAGAAACGTCGGCGTGAAGTAATTGACATTTCACTTAAGACTGCTGACCATTCAACTTCTGAGTATGCTAGTCAGGGAAAGGGGGATGAAGGTTTTCAAATTCTGAAAAACACAAGGGCAAAAATGTTGGAGAAGGATTCCTGGTCTCATACACCTGAAGGTGTGTTTCCTGCTTCACGTGACGATGACACGAACAAAAAAGTGACAAGCTTAGCATCTCATAACACAAGGATATCCAATCGTTGCTTGAAAAGCAGTAAAGAAGATACAATTGGTTCTCAGTTCTGTGATGATGGACCTCTAATCTGTGGAAGGTGTGATATGGTTGATAGTAACTCCTACTGTCATTCTCTGGGTGACATTTCTCAAACAGATAATGATCTCAGTTTCTATTCAAACTATGATGATGTGGTGTTTAGGTACCTCTCTAATCTGCCTTTATTTAATGCTCTTTTCCCATCCTTTTTGTTGTGTAAAAGTACTTATGTATTTCTTATTTTTCCTGGTAGCTGTGATTCAATGTTTGGCAATGAAGATGGGTTAAGTTGGTTGACATCAACAAATAGTATCGAAGGATACGAGGGTGTGTTGACACCTGAGTTCCAGTTTTCTTGTCTCGAGTCAAGTCTGTTTAAAGATAAACCAGAACAACAGGAACAATACTCTTCAGCCAACGATTCTAACTTGGACAGTTCATTTATGAGCTGTAAACCTACTTTTCCTGCATCAGAAGATGGTGAGCCTGAAGCTCTTGGTGACTGGACATTCATGAATGGATCTTATCCTGTTTCTGAAAGCAACGGCGAGTTCACACCTAAAGAGCAGGTCAGTTGTAGTTATTTTCTGTGTAACTACGTATTCTTAGTCTTTGCTACATTTTGTTCCAACTCAAAATGCAGGTATTTGGTTAGTGATGCAAAATATGTTGAATTTCATTTAGTTTTTCTGGGATGTGAATTTTCTAAATTTTGAACTGTAAACCACTCTATAAAGGACAACAGAAGGATGGTAATGCTACAGGCAATGAATTATACTGCGTAAAAACTTTTATCCTTCTGTGTTTTTTCCTCTCGTACATATATGCATCTACAAGTTCCATTCGATCTTGCAGCTGTTGAGTATCCCACGATTCCTTTGTCACCTGGTTACAGAGAACTTTTCAGCTGTATGTGTGAAACATAAAACCCTTCATGGGTTTTCAAGTCACAAACCTTGGCAAAGCAAACAATAAAGGTTGAGGAGGTTACAAAATGTAATCGAAGGGGACATGCCTTATGGTGTGTGGGCATCTGAGGACAGATAAGGGAGGTGCTGGATTCCTCTATTCCAGGAAAAGGAGTAAGCGTGACCAGATTACGTGTCTAGTCCATTCTGTTTACCAAAAAAATTTGATGTAATTGAAATTTAAGTGTAAAAAAATTGTTTTAAGAGGTCTACATTGCTCGAAATGCTGACTAAGTTTCTTGTCAGTCTATATCTCTCCATGAGTGACCCACATAAAAAAGTCATTCATGCCTTGCATGCTTAATCATTTCCTTCAATGGGTCTGCACATTAACAACCCTTCAGTTCATTCTCCAAGATGTTTTACATTCAGTACACCTTATTTTTGTATGGTAAGTAATTTAGAGTAATTCATCCATGTTCAAGTCTAACAAATTGGTAAACCTAAACATCATTTAAGGGTCCGAAATTTACAGATTTTCTACTTTCTGAATGGGGTATTACATGGCAGGTCATTTTTCATGACAATCAGGCAAATCAACATAACGAATCAGACGGGAAAAGAAAGGACCGAAGCTTAGGCAATGTTCTGCTCCGTTGTATCAGCAATGAAAAGATTAAAGACACAGAGCTTCCTTCAGGGAACTCATCTCATCAAGTTTTCACCTCTCCAGACATTCTGGAACAAGAGGAAAACTTAGGACCTGATTCTTTTGGTTACTTGGAGACCCATATTCCTTGCATGATTTCAAACTACAGTCATTCTTCAAATCAAGTTCCAGGTAGTTCAACTTCAACTGGAATTAAGTCCAAAACTAAGGGTCATGGATCTCTTTCTGCAAAGGAGTCTTCTTCTGCATCGAACCCAGTGTCCATGGAGATATATCATGATTATTCGTTCCAGGCTCCAACAACCATGGATGGAAAAAGGAAAAATATGCCGCGTCGTCAACGATTTCAATCCTCATTTTCTAGCAATCCTAAACATGTGGATTCATTGGTTCGCACTGCATCTTGCGATCCAATTCCAGTCTTAAATCATGTCCATCAAACTCAAAATGAAGTTGAAAATCGTAGTAATGTCAAAGGTGTTGGCATTGGGATGCCAACAGATTTATATACATCAAGTGTCCCGGAAGTCTCCAGTATTAGTACTGGATGCGAGAAAATTGAAGCATCTAGTTTTTTCCAGCTTCAACAAGTCATGGAACAGGTAGATGGAATTTTAAGCTTCAATTATACTGTTGCAACTTAGAGCACCTAATTTCCAGCTGCCTTGGTTTTTTTAAAAGTTTGGGGCCATGTGCTTTTTTGTGTCTAATTACAATATAGTAGCATGTTGACTTTGGCATCTTATCTTGTACTAATATGACTGTAAAGGTCCTATTTGCACGTCACGATGTTTACTACTTCAACTTGAGTGACAGTGTCATGTAGGTTGATAAATGCCTGTGATGAGCAATAATTTGTTCCTATCTGTGGTATTACCGCAAGGGATTCAAGGTCTCTTTCGTGCAATGAGGATGCGATTATAGGATTCGTGAATTATGCATGCTTCAATGAATTGGGTTTTCACCTTGCATTCTGTCATTCTTCTTTTTCTGCATGCCTCAACTGGTTGTTTGGAGAGGGAGTGGATGCTGTTCAAAAGAGTTTATCAACTATACCCCAATAGTTTCTGTTGTATCTGTATAACTGTGAAGGATTTGATTGTCGACATTGTTTCTGGGTAGTGTTTCCCATTTGGTAATTGACTGAGGTGAATGTGCTTCATTTCAGCTGGATATAAGTACAAAACTATGTATAAGGGATAGTCTGTACCGGTTGGCCAGGAGCGCTGAACAAAGACATCACTATGACATTCTGAATGGTGATAGTATTGGTGATAGAGACAGTGGTGGAGCGTTGATGGATGAAGGAACGGATAAGTATGCAATCACTTCTTCCCATTTTGCGCTATAGTATTATTATTGTTTAACTATGAGTTCTTGTTTTGGCGTCTAGAAATGCTGCATGTTTCTACTCAATACTAGCAACCCCAGAAAATGAGTCTTGTGTATTTTTCAGTTTCTGTCAGACCCCGTCTACAGCACTGAAACTGATGAGGGTCTGTTAGCTGTGGTCCTGGACCCTGGTGTCCACAATTGCCCAGTTTTGTGGAATTAGAAATGATCCAATATGTCTTGAGCCACTTGTATTGTATCTGTGTGAATTCTGATTGGACTGCTAAACTCCTTTTGTTTCCACATCTCAGAGTGTTGTCAAAGCAATCCATAAGTATTTTTTAAATCGAAGTCATATCTGATAAATGTACCCTCCATAAAGCTAATGCCCATCTTTATAGCTGTTCACCAAAACTTTTAGACCCCAAGCACCATCGTAGTTCACTCAATTCTAAAAGAATAAAGCATGGTTTGTAACTACTTTCCGTTATGTTTCCCATTCTGTGACCATACTTCCGATTAAATCATGAACTAGTATTAATTCTCTGAACAACTGGGATTTTTTTTCTTTTGTTTGGCGCGATTCTTCTTTTTTGGTCTTCCTCTGTCCTTGGAGCTACGGCAGCCTAAACTGTTGTCATGAATAAATGAGTTTCGCAGCATTTTCTTTTTCGGTCTTCCTCTGTCCTTGGAGCTACGGCAGCCTAAACTGTTGCCATGAATTAGTGGTTTCTATATTTGATTTATCCACGACTTCGCCGATGCTCCTGGGGTATTTTTGTTTCATTTTGTCCGTAATTGGTGTTTCCCTTTTAAAATTCTCTTTTGTACAATTTTCTATTGTAGTCTGTTTGCATTTAAAATTCTCTTTTGTACAATTTTCTATTGTAGTCTGTTTGCACTTATGAACATGTTCCCTTACATTGACTCATTGTTGGTCCTTGATTTTGTTAATGTACTACATTCAGCTTTCATTGTCTGAGTTTCAAGTGATCCAATGATTTTTTCAGTTGCGACAGACTTATGGAAATTGAAACTGATACAAACCCTATAGACCGGTCCATAGCACACCTGCTGTTTCACAGGCCTACGGACTCATCTGTAATGCCAACTCATGATTGTTCATCTCTCAAGTCAAATACAAAAGTAAGTTTTATATCATTTTGTAAGTAGAATCGTGATTAGTGCTGAATGATTTGAATGTGTATCTTATATGTCTATCCACCCATGAATGAACAGATTCAGGGATCTATCACAAGTCCGCCTGTGATTTCTGAGAAACTACTTAGTCGGGAAAAAACTGCCTGTGAAACAGATAATGGAGACTAGGTCACTGACGAAGGCGAATGAAATCATTAGCTTCAGAATAGTCCTCATGAGATATGTTTATAGTGGATTAAACGGCTCGATCTTTGTACAAAGTAGATTTCAGTGGCTGCCACGAAAATGCCAGGTTTGACGCCGTGTTTTTGTTGTCTTCTCTGAATCTTTGTCGGCGATTATCCTTGTAATAGTCTCCGTCATGAGCTATTTATCGCTCACCTAGCACTCGGTGTTTTCAGATTGTACTGCATCTGGTTGTTCATAAATTAGTGATGCCGACCGGTTCGGATGATCCCATGTTTAAGTAATTTGATTTAGATTACGTTTTCTTTGGAAGTGTTGATTAGCTATGAATGTGGCCATGGGGCCAAGGAATCAGGAGATCCTCATGTGAAATCTTAGTATGGGCTCTTCGTCCATGTCTTTCACTTTTAGCAATGGAGCCTGAACATCCTACGGGTAATTAAGACGGCACAGTTCAATCCATGGAGCCCACCTACAGTTGCAAACTGAGCTGCTTGAAGTACAAGTGCTAAGTAACAAGTAATTACTTATTCCATGGTCTTACTCTTGGGACAATACCACGTGGTGGGTCCATCACATTGTACTGGGCATGTGGTGGATAAGGGTGTTGGGACATCACGTGGCGGTGCACCAAGACCATAGAATAATGGAGTTAAAAGATAGTGGCTGTGTTCGTTTGGGGGATTTGCCTCAGTTTTGACACTATTCCAGTTTTGATTACATCATCACTTTTTTCACTTTTCTCTCTATCTCTCTCCACTTATTACACCTGCTTACATCATCAAAACTAAAACAAAACAAAACTAAAACTAACCGAACATAGCCAGTGAGATCAAAAAAATAAAATAAGGTATTGTGGTTGTGCTCCACTTTTTCGCATGAGAGAGAAATAGAGAGTTAAAAGTGGTGGGATCACAAAAAAAGAAAAGATCAGGGGTGATTCAGTGAAACCATTTGGGCAAATTTGTAATTATTTCATGTTATTTGAGGCAAAATATAGAAAGTATAGGGTCTTGGGACAACATTATCTAAATATCTAAAAAATGTGAACTTCGTGAAATTTTAATCCAGTGGAGTCACCTTACCCCATTGTCACTATTTGCGTCCACCCTTGTCCAGCACTACACCTTTGGTTCCGTAACTAACTCTACCATAATTCTATATCACCTCATAGCCACCATCAATTTTTAATAACTCGGGTGTCGAAGCCAGCTTAATCCATCATTGCCATTACCGCTAGCACCAAACAAGGAAGTATTTTCTACATAAAATGTTCTCTTTTTCTTTTTTGTTTTCCCCAGAAAGAACACAGTTTTAGCCAAACAAAATGTAACACAAGACCAATAATCATTTCATGCTCACGCATTTTTCTTGCTTGATCTAAAAACTTCCATTTTTGCTTGGAAAACAGTACAAACACAGTTTCAGGCTTCCAGCGATGTCAAAAACTCATCCAGTAATTAAGACTCACATAGATCGACAAATTGAGCAGCTCAAAGTACAAGTATACAACTATTCTAACAGACTTCTACATCGAGTTATATTACCAAGAAATCCCACGAAATGCTCTGGATCCTGCTAATCAAACTGCTGCCGAAGCTGCATTTCAGTCTCGCTCTTCCAAGTCGCATGTGATGATTGGCCTTTCATCCTCTTGTTCTTCTCCTTGTCTTTGATGAGGGATCCCTTCTTCTTCGCAGCCTCATTGTTTGGGTCCACAGGAGGGCGATCACCACATACTGGGCAGACCATTCCTCTTGCGTTGGAGAATGTCTTCGGTATTCCACACTGCAAGCACATCCTGCAGACAAAAACCATTTTAAAACGACGAGGAAACAAATCACTGCCATGAAGAAACAGCCTATAAAATTTTCCATGGTAAAGTAAATAGGAAAGGAAGAGGAAGAAATATAAGAAGGAAAAACAGACAATTGTCTAATTTAGAGATGCAGAACGAGCTTGAGGGCAAGAGCTTAGTTGCAAGAAGCGGGAATTCGAGCGGGATCAGGTGCGGGGGAGCGAGAGAATAAATAAAAGAAACAGGAGCGTGCGTGTATGTGTACATATACATATTGATGTAAAATAAAAACAAATACTCTAAAATATTGTTTTGTTGGTAGTATAACTACACGTCAATTATTAGTCGCGCCAACTGCAAATATTGCTTTAGTGAATGTATGTGAATATATATATTGGTAATTTACCATTTCATTAGAAACCAAAGAAAGAATCCTCACGAGGTACAAGAAACCAAGGCAAAAGCCTATACAAGGAATAAACCAATAGTGAGAAAATTAAAGCCTATACAATAGAAAAGCTTGTATGTGAATATTATATTTAAGTACATGACCAACATTGAGTCCATATTTTTTTTTTACTATCTTGTCATTACTTCATATATAACCGAGGTAAGTGTTTCCAGTTTTTGGAGTTTTAATGGTTGGGAGCGGGCTCCTCTTAATGGGAGCAATGTTCGTAGAAGATTCTGAGAGCATGGAAGCGAGGTTCTGTGCTGGATTTGCTGCCCCAATAGAGGATCAAGAGCAAGGAGCAAGAAGCTGAAGTTTTAATTAAGAAAAACCCTAATAATAGCACCCAGATAAAGAAAGCTCCCACATAGTTCTTCTCTTGACTAGAACAGTCGGAAGAAAAATTACTCTACATTATAATTAAATAAAAATTACCTTTTTATCCACTGAACAATTAATCGACATGTTTACACGAGTTATTTAAAAAGACACTAGACACTCCTACACCGAGAGCCACACACAATTCCATCCCAAGTAGAAATATATATAATTGATCTTTGTGAATAAGTTCACCTCTTAACCAGGACCACCTTTTCCAAACACACTTCTGCTGTAGGGAAATGTACACGAGCGTACATGCACAGAGTGTGTTTAAAGAGTTTTGAAGCTGGATGGATGTTAAGAGAATAAGATGTACCTCAGAAGTTCTGCTGCATCCTCAGCATTTGGATTGGTGGCGGTTGCAATTCGCTTGACCCCTTGTGCTGTGCTCAATGAACCATTAGGTTGAACAGCTGGTGTTGGGGTAGTTTTTCCCTCGATATCACTTCTTACTCGCTCATGGATTCCAACAAGTTGGGGCTTGGACTCCATTACAGCACCTAAAAACAACATAACAGCAAATTTCAACATATATATGTATGATGTATTGCAGTCAGAAGGAGCAGCTAAAGACATAAATTTCCGGACATTGAAAAGTCATAATTTGAAATGTTAATAACGGAATGGAACTTAAAAGCTACTACTACACCATCAAATGAAGCATATGCATTTTTCTCTAGCATTAATCCCTTGACACATCAGCAGCCGAAGCAACGCTTTCAGTTGTGCCCCAAAATGGAAACTCCTCAACTCTGTAACTAACCGATGCATGCAGTTAAGATATTGTTAGAGCTTGTCTCACATTGGTTATAATACCCTCCAAATCTAGTATATGAACTTAGGCGGCCTCTCTACTCATTGCCAATTAGTTTGGAGTTGGATCATGGATGCTTTAACATATCAAAGCTAGGCTTTCGGAGGCTTTTGGATAAGACTCTCTTGATTGTTTGTCCCGCTGTTTGTGCCTTACACACACCTTGTTTCGTTGTTCGTTGTGATCCTATGGATATATTTTTTACCTCTCCATGTGCGGGTCAGGCGTCGCACATGTAGGGGAATGTTAGAGCTTGTCCTACATTGGTTAATTATAACATCCACTGGGTGGCCTATCCACTCATTGCCAATTGGTTTTGAGTTGGATGCTGTAACATATTAATGCCGCTAATTTTGCCAAACTGTCTTAAAGATGTGAAGAACTAATCTTACCAAACTGTCTTATAGATGTAAAGACTAGCCTTAGCAAACTTCTCATAAACGCAAAGACGGTAAAACAATATGTTTCTAGCGGTTTTGTGCGCCAGAATAAGTGCCACTCTGGTACCCTATACGGATATCAAACCACTCACAGAATGTCATGAAACAACTTGAGAGCTCATTACATTACTTGAAACAGAAAAGAAAAGGTTTTCAAAAACCATCATCCCTTAGTACATGTATGAATGGAACAAGTATATCAACTGAATCTTGGTGTTGCAAGAAGTAAGAACTACCTTCTGCCGTATTAGATTCTTCATCTAGTGGAAGGTCAAGTATCTTTACCAAAACATATCCCCTTCTAAGATTAACTGATGTATGTGCTATCAAACAACCTCGAAACAGGGCCGGCCCAAGCCCTAGGCCCAAGAGGCCTGGGCCTAGGGCACTCCCCAAAACCCAAAATTTAAGGGCACTCCAATAATTTTTTGCATTAGGCTTGAATAGGAATCTTTTCAGCCCAATGGCAAAAATAGAGAAGGCCCAAAAAGCTTTTTCTTAAAGGAGATGCACTTAATAGTGCACAATGTAATAGCCCATCACAAGTCCATCTCCCATGATTAATTTCTTCACTGCCGCTTCCTTCATTCCCTTTCATAATACTCCCCTTACCCCTTCTGTTTCCTCCTTCCCCGATGTGGGAATGATTCAGTTTCTTGTAAGAAAAATAAAACAAAATGGAGTCTGTATCAAATAGCCTACCATTTTTTATAGAAATGCAAACTAAACTCCAGATAACAACAAAAAACTTGAGAGACAAAGTGCTATCTCCACAAAACAAATGATAAGCAATTCAATTTGCCAAGCCTTAGAGCTGTTTTCCAAAGAGTACAATCCATCACATATTGTGTACCAGGGAGCAAATATGAATCTTCTAAACTATTTTACACTAGATTTGTCATAATAAACATCATTTCTATGAGCAAAACTCTACAGTCCGAGCCTAGATTCATGGAAACAATGCTCTTGAGAAGAAAAACTGAAGGTGTACAGTTGAAAAAAAATTGTCAGCAACCAATGTATGTGCTATAACGAAGTACATCCTTAAGGTGGACATTTAAACTCTAGCAAGCCTTCGACCTTCTCTTCTCGATTGCAATACAATATTGGAGCAGCTTAGCAACAACCATTTATCACATTTGAGATTTTAATCTTGAGTCCAAAATTCCTTAGTGGACCATTCAAACATTGGCAAAACATAATGTCATACCCGCCACCATTGAAGAGGAAAACATAAAATAAAACATTATGGTCCTTGACTCATTCGACTCTTCTTCTTCTTACTCATTCGACGTGTTTTATTCGATTTCAATACTATCTAACTAAACTACAATAAACCATACCAAATGTATTATGATTGTTGCTGAAAAAATTGTTTAACTCTTAAGGGCACATTTTTTAGATTAGGCCAAAGGCACTCAAAATCCTTGGGCCGGCCGTGCCTCCAAAAAGATCGACCTCAAAAAAAATCAAGGTCACATTCCCAAATCGTCACTACAGAACACAAGCACGTTTTCTAACCACCTAAATCAATAAAGTACTACTGACCTATGAAGCACCGACACTTCTAGAGGTCGCCGTGTCTACGTATCAGACCTTAGTTGCACGATCCTTCTAAAATGGGTGCGGTGCGCTCCCAAGACGGGAGCTCAAATCCGCACTCCCGAGGTGGGAGCTCGACGGGAGCTCGCTCCCATTCAGACAGGAACCCGCTCCTAAATAGGATGGGAGCTTCCACACTAATCTTAAAGACGAAATTCTTACTTCTCTTTTTAAATATATGCAAGGACAAAGAAAAAGAAAAAAAGAAGTAAGAGAAATTTAGGACTCTCTCTTTCTCGTCTTGTATTCTACTACTAATCTACGTATTTAGTACGTATATTTGGCTTAAAAATTCTATTGGGATGTAATTTCTCACCCATGTTTATATATAATGTTTTTATGGATACTCCTTTTGCAACTATAAAACATATGTACAATACATATAAATATGTATAAATTTTATTCATTAAATATTACCTTGCCGCTCCCAACCTAGGGAGCTTCTACATACCCCCGCTCCCCCGCACCCGCTCCTACTCCCGCCCCCGTCCCCGCTCCCGCTTCATGCAACTTAGTATCAGACACGGGGACACGTATTGGACACGCCACGTGGCGTGTCCCTTAAATTAAATTACTTTTTGGAGGGGGACACGGCATGGACACGTGTGTCCCACATATACACTTTCTCTCGTTGTGTATATGTATATATATGTATTTATGTACTGGTATACATATTTCCGTTGAGGGTGTATATCTTACACATGTGTACGAGTATATATACTAGTAATAACAATGTAGATATTTTACATATCAAAAGAGAAGTGTATATATCTATGTATATATATTGTTACTGCATACATATATATGTGTATGATTTATTTATACATATAATTAATTATTTATTTATTTGTTTTTGTCGTGTCCCCCGCCGTATCCGTGTCCATTTTTTAGAATTCACCTGTCCTGTGTCCCGTGTCCGTATCCGTGTCAGTGTCCGTATCTGTGTTAGTGTCCGTGCTACATAACTACTAACCATCTCACGAGGCAAAGACCCACCCCTTGGGGTGACACCCAAGCACATCCTTATAATAAGCCGGTGATTTAGGACAAGAAGAGTGCTCTTAGCCATCCCCTTGGGCCTCGTCCCAACTAGTTCCCCCACTGATAACGAACAACATCAGGCTCAGCTATTTAACTGTTACTTACAAAGGAAGTGCAGCATTTCACTCATGATCTACTAAGGTCAAGCAACAAATCATTAATTGGAGAATCAAAAGAACTCAATCTTCATTTGGAATCTCGCAATTCTCCTGTTAAAACTATAAGATATGACTGACCATTCAGTAGATTTACAGAAACTAGTTTTGAATCTTGAACTTGTGAAGGGCAAAGACAAGACAAGGGATACTTCATCATTTGCTAAAAACAGCGGTATAAAATTCCTTAGTCATTACTACCTCCACTAATCCTAACGATCCGGGCCCAATTAAAACCGGAGCAAAGCCCAATATAGCCGGATCTCAGGGTTGATAGCAACTGGGAGGTGTCCAACCTGAAGTCCTTGGCACCTCCCACCTGAAGTCCTTGGCTTTTCTTAAACCTCCCCAAGTGATAATTCATCAAGCAACTAGTAATGAAACTAGGAAATGAAAAATCAATACAGTTCAATTTCGAAACTAAAAACAGCACCAAAGAACCAATTACCGGCAGGTAAATCTTTCTTCTCTTTCCGGTTCCTCCTACGCCCATGCCGCCACCGCGAACCCCCTTCGTCTCCCGCCGCTAAGCCCGGTTCTTCAACGCAACTGTTCAGAAACCCCGGTGGCCCCGAAACCTTCAATTAATCACAACAAATCGAACCGAAGACAATACATTAGTTCCAATTTCGAACCAAATTTCACTCAACTACCAAAAGAGAATTTAGTGAAATGGGAAAAAGTAGAAATAGAAATTTACTTCGGCGAAAGCGTCGAAGGCGGAGGGAAGAAGAGAGGAGGAGGCGCCATGGGAGGAGGGTTTTGGGAGGTCGAACAAGGGTTTGGAGGCGTAATCGGAAACGGCGTCGCGGCGTTCGTCGTCTGAGGAGTTGTGGAGGAGGTCGTTTTCTGCTTCGTTTTCGTCGTCTTCTTCTTCTGCTGATGAATAGGATTGGATGAGTGCCAAGCTCATTGTAATTCCTTCGCAGCTCCACCAAAATCTGACAGTTCGCCTTTTTTCTTGCGTCAATTGGGTTTATCAGATCTCCAACTCCCCTGGCAGTCTGGCACAATCCAGTTTTAGATGGGCCCGCTAGTTGAGGTGCGCAAAAACTAGCCCAAACACGTGATTATAAAATAAAGTGGAGACAGATTGATTAAGCATTTGTCCTAAAACCAGCACATAAATACTTACTGTGTTTGGATTTGTTAGTCCATTTTGAGAAATTCGTGCTAATTTTCAAATTATTATATCTTATAATTAATTTATGTAATTTTAAAAAGATTGTTTTATAGAACTAATCGAGATATATCAAATAAGATTCATATTGGACATATAATTATTTACTAATTTAAACATATCACTAATTTTTTATCCAGTTGCAGTCGAATGAGGGATAAACAAATCCAAACGATGAGAGTATGTTTTAGTCCATGATGCTATCGTATGTTAAGTTTGATCCGATAGACTTATTATACCCATTTCAAGTAATTCATATACATGCGTTTATCAAGTATGTATATACCCTTTCAAGTAATTCATATATGTGTATATCAAGTATGTATATATCTTCTACCCTTTAACTGCTTGTACTAATGTGTAATGTATATGTTTTTTATGCATTGAAGTTTTGGCACAATCAAAAACAGTTTTGGCATTATCACTATCCTTTAGTATTTGAATTTACTCTAGGGAATGGAATATTGGAGATTGAATATTAGATGAGATAAATTTTTGAAGTATTGCGAGACAGAGATATTTGGAAGATTAAGAGAGAAAGGAATAGTTATGGGTTTGTTTGAGGATGAAAAATAAGTAAATAAAAAAAAAAAAAGGGTAACTAGGGTGAAAACTTGAATAGCACTAGAATTTACCCCCAAAAAGGGTTTATTAGAGCATCTTCGGCCTGACCCATTTTTTTACCAATGTTTGGGTGATAATTCGGGTCAAAAACTTAATTTGGGTATGCCATCTCGAACTATACCATATTTTCTATCCAAAACTAGTGTTTATCAAGTTTTCCCTCCAAAATATGGGTCAAAAGGACACATTTGTAAATAATAAGAAAGAGGAAAGAGTGTTGAGAAAAAATAGGTATGAATTTCGGTCTCCCCAATTTGGATAGGGAAATGAGTATGGCATTGGAGATGAGTTTTTAAGCTTTTTACTCAAATTTAGATTTGGATACAAAAATGAGAAATACTTATTTACGGAGCCACCGTAAACAAGGAGTTTGCGCCGAGCAAATCCGGGTCATGCATTCCGAGATCCAACGGCTTGGATTAATGTGCGAATTTTGCTTTTGTTTTTAAATCTGACATGCTTTTAAGGAGGAGAAAGAGTGTACATTGATCTTGGCCGTTGGATTGCGCAATGCACGGTTCGAATTTGTTCGGTGCAAACTCCTTGTTTACGGAGGCTCCGTAAATAAGTATTTATCCACAAAAATTGCCAAGGATTGGTAATCCTCTAAGCATCTCAGAAGTAAAAAAAAAAAAAAAAATCCTATTGTTCGGTCCACTAAGCATACAATAAGTCCAAAAAAAAAATACATATCTCAGTGTACTTTTTTACATTTTTACACACTTTAATACACTTTTTACACATTTCGATACTTTTAAAACTTTAACAACAGTCCAGTCTGATTTTAGGATTTTCCTAAAAATTTAAAAAAGGAAATGGATCCTCTTTAGTCTTTAATTTGGATTGAAAGGGACAGTTCAAATCCAGACCATCCATTTGCTATAATTAATGGTTTGAATTTGTAACTCGTATCAATAAGAGTTGTAGAGCAAATTTGAACCATTAATTTTATACGATTCATAGTCGGACAGTCCTGTCCAGTCCAAGTTTTGGCCTAGAGAAGATCCGAACTTGGTACTCTCTTTAGTTTGCCTATTCACTAATTCACGTACACATTTCAACATTACTCTCTATTTTTGTTATCCACATAAGCAAACATTGAACGGAAGAGGAAGGCCAATTTCATTGGCTAGCAAGGAGAAACGGATGGAATTGACATTTCATACATAGTAGAGTGGCTATTAGCCCATCTGGTTGTACCTCTTACCTTATAAGAACATCTTTATCAACCTCTGCAAATTTTGGATCAAATTTAATCTCAAAAACACCTTTTTATACTTTAACAAGTTACTTTTTTAAAAACTCACAGAATCAGGTTCTCTATTATTTCTTTCTAGTTCTATTTTTCTATCAAAATATCTTTCTGTATATTTTTATTCTTATATTTTACTTCTTTCAAACAAACAAAAAAATAATAATTCTCAATACCATTGAATTAGGCTCGCAAATTTTTCCAATACCATTAAACTCATCATTAAAAAACTCACACAAAATTTAACTCTCATTATATCATTATAACTCCTGTACAAAACGGGGAAAAAAAATACCAACTCTCATATCTCTGAACGGGCAGAACGTGTAAAGCCATAAACATGAGCATTGAAAGGTTAATTTGGTTAAACATGAGCATTATAATTTTGAGAAGTGCTTGGGATTGAAAAATAATAAAACATGTGGAAGTGATTAATAGTATGTCATCTAATTTGTTAAGTTCATTTGTTAAGCCTATGTAGTACATTTCCCCCCTTCCACTGGCTAGTTTACCCAGAAGGGGGGTTTGAGGAGCCCGATATTGATGCTCTTAGAGCATCATTATCAGATGACACAAATTTTGTATTAAATTTAATCTCAAAAATATTTTTTTATAGTTTAGCAAGTCACTTTATTAAAAAAACTCACAAAATCAGACTCTCTATTCAAACTATTCTCCTAAAACAAAAGAAATGCCAGTTGGGCACTGTTCTCTATACCTTTACCCAACCACTAGCTATGAAAACATTAAACTATTAAATAGGGAGGGAATAGTGGCTCCTCTCATTTCAGGAGCGACAGTAGCAAAGGTTATTTAGAGTATCAATATCAGCATCTCTACTTTAAAACTCCCCCAAAACTTCAAAAATCAGTCTCACCAAATGCCTCACTAATTTGCTACATTTCTTAACTTTGCTACAGTAACACACCAAAAGAGGAGGAGGGAGGGAAAAGTAAAATTTTGAATAGAGAATTTGATTTTGTGAGTTTTTGATAAAGTGACCTGCTAAAGTATTAAAAAGTATTGAGATTAAATTTGATGCAAAATTTGGTGATTCTGATAAGAATGCTCTAAGGAGGGAAGGTTGGGGTTTGAGTTTATAGAGAGACGTTGAGCTAACTTTTGATGTCAATTCAAATACAGTACTACTATTTTTTAAATTGATGAACTAGCTCAGATCATATGAGTGGGATTTAAAGTAGGCCCCACCCATCAGTGCTCTTTGGGTCGATAACCCTAGTCGGATTGCTTGCTTAAAGTCGTTCGAATTGCTGTTCCTCTTAAATTCTTTTGACCTTCATACTACTCGGAGCAAACTTTTGTCATAAATTCACCTCCACAATTGTAATTTAATGTTAGAAGGTAACTCGATAGTCGATATGAAAATTTTGTAAGTCTTCAATATTTTGTCATCTTCAAAATCACCCTACAGATTCTCAAAATAAGAATTGAACCACTGTAATCATGCATATTACATCAATATTTTTCAAATGAAGATTACCATATGTCAAACGGAAAATGGGGGGTGCTGTGCGGGCCTCGACCGTCTGATCGTGTTTTGATTTTTGATTTTTTGATTTGGACGGCCCGGATGTGTTTTGATTTTTTACCGATAAAAATAAATGAAAATTAAATTCAAATTGCCGAATGCATCTGGGCCGTCCAAAACACGATCGGACTGCCGAGGGCTACACAGCACTCCCCCTTTCCTCTTGAACGAGCTTCCAAATTCAAACTGACAAAATACATTATGAGTGTTATAATTTTGTGTTAGAATCATAGAATGTATAATTTAGAGAGAGAATATTTTTAATGATTTTCAATTTGAAGGACAACTCTGAAAAATAAGGGTTCTTAAAAATCCGTAAAAACCCTAACAGAATGAATGTGAACCACTAATTAATACTACCAATAGAAAATTACGCAAGCAATCAAATCCCACAAAACAGAGATATACGTGGAAAACCCTAAATGGGTAAAAAACCACGGGAAGGAATCAAAATCACTATAACCATTGTGCAGTTACAGATATACTTATCCAAACGAAGTAAATCTTTACAAAGTTTTAAGTATCACCTTCCGAGTCACACGTACACCGCACTCAGTGATCTTGATTGCCATCGCATTGAATTGCACAAGCCTTCCAAACACTTGCCTTTCATGGAGCCTTTCGAACTCCACGAAAGGCTTAACCTAAAGAACGACGATGTTGATGCAAAAATCTCTCGAAGATGATTTCTTGGCTTAGAGAATCAATTAATCTTTGAAATTCTTTGAGATTCACAAACCCTAGCCGCCACAGATGTTTGGAGGTGGAAAATATGAGTGTTAGCCAAGTTGTCTACGCAAAACCCTAGCCAACGTTATATTTATAAGCTTCAAAATGTGCTTGAGTAGGTTCGGAGTTGCGCGAGCACGTTGCTAAAGGTAGCCCATTTGTTTGATATGTAGCTTGTGTGTTGCTTGAGCAAGTTCCTTGAATTACATCAAAATAATGACCGCAATAAAAAGAATTACATATTGATTTCCTTCCACACCTAAACAGATGCTCTAAATAATAAAATTACAACTCGATGTAAATGTGTGTTTTGTCAAACGATATTGCCAAAACAAAGGACTCGGAAACTTGGTCCTTACAAACTCTTTAACGTTTAAACCTTCTCCAAATATTATCGATATCTTTAATAATATCACTCGTTAATTTATCAATATGAAGAACTACCAACTCCATTGGAACTTAATTGTATCCATTAGAAAGATACTCTAGATAACTTGTTATGTAGTAATATTCTATGATTAAAAAAATCTTAACTTCTGCATGAAAATTTGAATCCTTGAATTTTGTAAGATTGATATAGATGTAGAATTGTGGTTGAAACACGTTTGATCGACTATTTTGTAGGTCTATATGGAGTCAAACTCCATAGTCGAAAAGGATTCATTTTGTTTCTCAAGTTGGGTTGGTCAGCTTTTAAAAAAATGACATTGATGATTAATATTATTTACACATTTATCTTATGGTTAGCAACTTATAAATTTGAAAGGGAATCTAAGTAGAACGGCCAAATAAAAGGAAATAGTCAACTTTGATCGTTTTGTATTTTTCATTTTAAGTTTTTCGGTTTGAATAATATATATTTTTTAATTTGTGATGTAAATGATTGGTAAACCAAGTAAAAGCTGAATCCGTCAATTTCTTTTATACATGTATAGTTCCATCATGGTTTATCGCTATATTTATCTCACTTCTTCACTACTGTGACTACACAACTATTTGTTATTGTTATCACTTGCACCACTCTCCACCACTACCGTCTTTTAAACTACTACCACCTCCATTACAACCACAACTACACCATCTTCTTCACAACCGTTAAGAGCTACAAATCCAGTTGTAGCCACCACCATTACCACCACCTCTACAGTCACCACGACTACAGACACACGGTGCTTCCTCTTTCTCTCCCCGCTCCATGCCTCCATCCTTCTCCTCTTCCCTTTTTTCTTTTTTTTCTTCTTTTTTTTTGCAGGTTTGTGGCTGGTTCGTTGGTGGTCGGGTGGCGTTTTGCAACGGTGTGTTTGGACTCGGCGGCTGCGCTACGGCGTTCATCTGCTTCACGGTGTTGTGGGTCGCCATTTCCAGGGTCTTCTGGCTTTGCGGTGGTGTTTTGGATGCCTGCTTTGATGGTGGAGGGGTGGCAACTCACGGTGCTTTCGTGGCGGCGTGGGTCGTCACTCAGGATTTGTTTGGATCGTTGGTGGTGTTTGGTCTCCCTAGTTTTCTTCCTCCCAATCTCGTTCTCCTTGGTCGACTGTCTTCGTTGGTTCTCTTGTTCTCCGCCGGTTTCATTGTTGGGTGAAATCGGTTTGGCTTAACGGCGTTGGGGACGCGGGGTGCTGTTTGCTGCCGTTGATGCTCCTCTGTTTTTCCGTCTTGTGGCGTCCGCTCTCCACCGGTTTCTTTGCTGGAAGTAACTGGTTTTTGCTTAACGGCTAGGTTGGCTGTTGCTAGTGATGGCTGCGGGTGGTGTGTTGCGACAGAGTTTTCCGGTTGGCTAAGGTGGGAGGGCGGTGGTGGATGTTGCTGACTAGGGTTGCCTTTTGGGTTGGGCCTCTCATTTTGAACTTTATTGTAATATTTGGTCTTGGGCCATTGGGTGTATGTGCTTCATTTTGTTTTTTGGATATAGCTCATTCGGGCTTAGACCTATTGGGGTTGGATTTTGGTCCTTGGGTGTTGTTGGTTTCTTGCCAACTAGGTTTCAGATGTGTTCCTCATTCCCTTTTAATCTTTGTTTTTTTTCCAGAGATTAATAAAGTTTTTCACCTTTCAAAAAAAAGAAACTAAAGGGGAACAATATGAACAATTTAAGATAAATTCCCTTATCTTTATTTCAAAAAACTATTTTAATTTAGCTCTGGATATTTTTTATCAAACAACTTTTTAACTTAACAAATTCAGTTTTTAGTTTTCACCACTTTTTTTTTTAACTTTTACCTTGAGCTTTCTGTTTTATCAATCACCACCACATTCCTATCTCTTTCGTTTGCTTGATGATTATATCCTTACTTGTGGAGTTAAATATTCTTATTTTTGTCTTGTTCATTTTATCATTCTAGGTGGACTTATCTGATTCTTTTTATTGACCATGTAAAATCAAATATTTATTCAATCATACTACTCCATTAACAGCATCTTGAGGTGGGGCCTAAATAGATTGCGCCCAGTGGAGCCACTTTAATGGCAATATTTATTCTTCAATATATAAAAGGAGTATTTGCATTTGCACTGTATAATTCAGTTGAAAGCTAAAAAATACTTAAAGAACAAAGTATATTTGTGAGTAAGCAGATAATAGGAGTATAACTCAACAAAATAAAATAAATTCAATCCAATATATTTTTAACCAAATAAACATCTTATTGATAATTTATTTTGAGGGAACCGAAGTGTGAAAACTTAATTGATAAAAAAATATTACAACTTATCGAGTACAACTAATGAACTAATACAACTGAAAAAGACAAAATTCATATATATTTTAGTATACTTTTTTCACTTTTTAGTATATATATTTTAGGGTGCTGATTTTGGGGCTCATTTTTTTTTATGCAGGCACTCCAATATTTAAAAATTACTGGAAGCACTCCACCCCAAATTATCTCCTCATTTACTAAGACACTCCAAACGAAAAAATGAACCAAAACCAAATATAAACATTAGGTTCTAAACATTAACATTAATATTACGTTCCAAACATTAAGCATTCACAACATAAACATTAGGTTCCAAATATTAAACATGCATCTATGTTAGATTGCTTCATGCCACTTTGCACAAAAAAAAATAATATTTGCTAGAATTCTCCAAAATAAACATCACACAATTGAAAAGTTGATGTTGCAAAATCTTTATAACGGCTGCGACATAAGATCTTTATGGCCCTGTTCGTTTCCCAGTTTAGTTTTAGTTTTAGTTTTGATGACATCATCATTTCCCTCATTTTGTCTCTCTATCTCTCTCCACTCATTACACCTGATGACATTATCAAAACTAAACTAAACTATCTAACCAAACACATCCTATATTTTCGTACTCATTGTCTACCATTTTTCCCTCAAAATCTTCATAAGTGCCGCAAATTTATATTTAAAACTCATAGTGAGACAAACAAAGCACATCACCAAAGTTAGAGAACTCTTTAAAGGAAAAGTAACATAACTCTCAAGATACTTTACATGGACAAACGGATGGTTTTACGATCATAGGCCAAAAACCACTTGTCCAGGTTGTCCTGGTGTAGAAAATGGAGACAATAACATAAAGACTCTACGAAGGAAACATTACATGTGGAAGTAGGCAATTCAATGACGTGTAGTAAAATGAGTTGAACAACTATCTGTTTTTTTTTTTGATAAAAAAAACTATTTGTTTTTTTAGAGTGCCTGAAGTAAAGGAGAAAAATAATTTTTTTTTGGAGTGCCTAAAGTAAATCATGGAACTTACAAAAGGGTAATTTTGAAAAACTACTGTAACTTGAATCCCCTGCATCAAAATTGGGAGTGCGAATATCAATTCCCTATTTTTATACATTTTCACACATTTTAATATAAGCATAATATTGTTTAACCTTTAATAACAACAGACCAATAAACTAATTTTAGAATTTTTCGCACTAAATTGTTTACCTCGAATAATCACGCGTCAATCAGATCAAAAGACACGCGTGCGTTGGCCCTTGGCCCCCTCAAGATTCACCGAACCGGCTCTCCATTGTAGACTTGGACCGAGTGTTAGATCCATCCTTGCTTCGTATGATTGATTCATTGTCGACGTCGCGTTTGATTCCGTTGACCACGGTTTTAAGACATTGATGAGAGTTTGTTAAACAACAAAACCCCCCAAACCCAATCCAAACCAACCAAAACCCACTTCATAAACCAAATTTCTTCCACAATAATAGCTCACAAATTATAAAGATTCTCCGGCTAAATCGCCGGCAGCACAGAGATAGGTGTCTTTGAGAGAGAATCACGTTCACATACATACGCACATACGATTTTATGTGCTATTGTATGAGAAATTGAGAGGTTGGTTTTGATTCTTTTGAGGTTTTTGGTTGGTGGGTATGGACAAAGTATTCAATAAGGTTCGGAATTTGGACGCTTACCCAAAAGTCAATGAGGATTTCTACAGCCGTACGCTCTCAGGCGGTGTTATAACCCTTGTTTCCTCCATCGTCATCCTCTTGCTTTTCTTCTCTGAGCTAGGTTTGTTTTGTCTTGATTTCTATGTATATATGTTGGCTTCTTCTCCTAATCTAGGGTTTTGTTTTAGGCTTGTATTATGGGACATTCTCTCTCAATTGAATGGTTTATTTACATTGTCAATCTCTGTCCCTCTGCAGATTTAATGCGATTTCGGGTTTAGATTTTTCTTTATTGGTTTTAGCATAGCATAGGCACCTACATATGTGTTTCCTTCATGGGTTAATGTTAATCAACTTACTTAACTGGGGCACGTAGCCCAATGAGTGTGCATTGTGCAATTGCACTTAGGTGCAGGTCGTGGTTCAACTCTGATGAAGAGGGAGTTACACCCTTGCTAATGGGTTGAGAGGGAATTTGGTATGACAAATGTTTCTAACTTATGAATCACGGGTACTTCTGTGATTTATTGTTGAGGACTTCGGTCCTGGATCTCCTTTTGGCTATGACACCGTCCCTTTTGGAAAGCTTGTCACATTGTGTCAAGCGTGCTACCTTGATGATTCATTGGTGTTCCCGACTAGCTGTTACAACAAACAATAACAACAATGTCCAGTTGGTACCCATTAATGGATGTTTGGGAAGGGGAATGTTGAGGACAAGCCTAACCTTTGGTAATAATACACAAAGTGGCTGTGCTCAGACTCGAACCCAGACCTTAAAGGTTGTTGGACTGAGTCTTTACCACTGCACCACTAGTGGTTCCCGACAAGCTGTTATCGTAGTAGTATACACAGTGTGGTATCGACTTAAGTCGCATATAACTTCATGTTGAAATCATTAAACACACAAAACAAGAAAATAAAGATATTCTATTATGAAGCTTTTAATGAAATTTTTGTTCTACATTTGATAATCATCATTTGAAAGTTGCACTAACTAGATTGCATGATATAGTGAGGAGCTAATCTAAGTTCTTGGGGTAATGCTTGGCTGTGAAAAATTTCTCTGTACTGCACTTCTTAAATAACAAAGATACCTGTCTTCATGTTTATTGATGGATAAGCACAACACAATAGTCCACTTCCGTGATCAAAACTATATAGCTAAGCGGGAATATTATGTTTCAAAAAGAGGTTAGTAAGTTAAATTTTAAGGGGCAAAAAGAAGTAGCTCGTGGATTTGAGGAAGATTGCCGATTAGCACTTGGCAGATGAAGAGTTGGATATTAAGTTATTTTTATGTTCATGACTGTAACGAAATAAAATCAGTGCATGATATGAAAATGCTCCTCCTGAAGAACTTTAATGTTTATAGATTCCACAATCACACATTTTTGTAGTTTGATATTACTGGACTACTATCATGGATCATCGCTGGACCAGTTATGGCATCCTTATACCAAGTTGTGCAATGAAAGAAGCGTGAACAGGTGTAGTGGAGTTAAATTTTATAGCCGACTAAGGTTATTAGCTAGTCCTTATGAGTCTGCAAAGTTTGAGAGAGAGAGGGAGGGAGGGAGGGAGGGAGCTGTGTCCAATGCATAGTCAGCAGAAGTAGACTGAAGATGCTCTCTCTCAGTTTCTTTGCTATGTTTAGGTCCACTTTTGGCATGGATCTTTTCTTGATAAAATGTCCTTTGTAGATTAGGGATTAAAGGAGTTGGGAGCATGATGTATGAAACCTAGAGTTGATGCAGCCTCTGATTCCTTGTTTTCACTTTAGCCGATGGCAATGCAGTTGCTTGTAATAAGTTGACATCAAGCAACTGTTTTACATATTTTCTACCGTATCAGTCATTCTTTTTTCAATTTAGAGTTTGTGAAATGCTAGTCGTAGGATATGATTTGTTGATGTTGAACTTGTTAGTCCTTATTTACCAATACTGATGCATTGTTCTGGTTACAGGGTTATACCTCCACACCGTTACTGAAACAAAGCTCGCTGTAGATACTTCAAGGGGAGAAACCCTTCGTATCAATGTAATGATATTTTTATTTTGTAGAACTGCAAAGAAATGCCATCTCATTCATTATTGGTTGCATTAATTTATTTTATTTTAGTACTGCTACATCTTCATTATTGAAGTATAGCAAGTATAGCATGTTTCCTAAATTTGTACGTGAGATGCCTTTTTACTGTTGTCCTTGTTAGATAGCTTGATATACATTGTCCGGTCCATTTCATGACAGCTTAAGCTTTTGGAACTACTGGTAACTTAACATGGTTTCAGAGCTCTGGTTGTGAGAGGTTTTGGTTCTAGTCTCTCTGGTTGCATTTGTTCACCATTTGCATTCTGCTTCTCCCCATTGTATTCTGTTTTGCTCAATCTATGAAAAATTGCATCTCCACGTGCAAGTGCAAGACAGGGTTGTGCATGTGAGGGAAGGTGGTAGATAGCTTAATATACATTGTTGGGCCCATTTCCTAACAGCTTAAGCTTTTGGGACTACAGACTACTGATAACTTAACAATCCTATCCATTGAGGGTTCACAGTTCTTGAAGAGTTTTTTTCCCTGGTTAAAAATCTTCTCACATAAATAGTACCTACAGAAGTTCTTATAGTAAGGACAGTTTGTGATATTGCTTCTCTTATATGTTTGTATTCTTCATCGGACCTGTCTATATTTTACTAATTGGTGGCTTCTTTTTCCCTGAAACTGCAGTTTGATGTTACTTTTCCAGCCATTCCATGTTCCTTGCTCAGTCTTGATGCCATGGATATCAGTGGAGAGCAACATCTTGATATTGTATATTGTTCACAGTTTTTGACCTTTCTTTGTCTCAATTGGTTTAAATTCTACTTTGCTCCATTTTTACGAGTTCTGAACTAATATTCCTGAAAAAATTTCCATTTCCACTCACTGATTTGTTGCATGCCTATGATTTTACCTTCCAGAGACATGACATTTTCAAGAAAAGAATTGACTTCCATGGCAATGTACTTGAAGTCAGGCAGGACGGCATTGGCGCCCCTAAGGTTAGTGGGTTGTGATTATCTACGTAAATTTTTTCAAAAGCTGTGTGTACTTGGCATGTATGAGTTGAGTTCTACAGTTGAAACATACTAGTCTCGAATGATATTGGGTTATGATAACACGGAACAAAGTATCACATTTAGCACTTATCTCTATGACTGAGGAGGAACATACAAAGAGACACATTCTATTGTGGGATTGATATCTGTAGTATACTAGTATGATCAATTCAAAGTTTGCCTCTATGTGTATAAGTACCCTGGTTGACCCTCAGTAGAATGTTTGAAGGTTCATGATCTGCCACATGTCACCTAATGAGGCCATCACGTACTAGCTGAACCCTTGGGTTGCATGATGTGGCTTTGGGGCCTTTGGGCACATACCTGCTATTTTAAGTTCCTACTTCAGTTCCTTTATTGCATATTAATTTTTTACTGTTGATTCTGTTATGATTTAGTATATTGGAGATGAAGAGTTGGCCCTCAAACACTGCAGCACCGGTAGTTTTGCTCGTTTCCATCCCAGATGCATTACATTGCCTCATGTTTCATTTTTGGCATGATTGCATCCAAGCTTTTCGGAGCATCCTTGCCCTCTGGTAGGAATTCTGGACTCATAGGTGGAACAATCACACATGCATTAAGATCTAGAGTACATGCGGCCCTGCCATATGTGAAGGCTAATGTCGACAAAAGGTGCAGATTAGTAGGCCGAGTTAGTAGGGTTTGGCATGGATTACTTTCTCTAGCGTTGTATGTGTTACACGATCTTGGGTAGAACTCAACCCCAAAAGCTAGCTATGGTAGTGAGGGTGCCCTTACTCTCTTCATACTATTTCAGAATTTTGGTACCCAGGCAATGTAGGACTTCGCTTCAAACCCTCCTTCATGCAAAGCGTGCTCATTGGGCAGCGCCTGCCCGCTTGCAGGCCAAAAACACACACCCTACCCATCTCTGGTAGCTAGCTCTGATACCATGTTATACAGTCTTGGGTAGAACGCAACTCCAAAAGCTAGCTATTGAAGGGAGGGTGTCCTCACACTTATATACTTCATACTACTTTGATACGCGGGCGATGTGGGACTTCGCTTCACAGTATGTGGACTCACCCATGACATGATAAGCCATCATAGATTTTCAGGTAGAGATTGGTAGGCTGACTTAGTAGGGTTTGGCAATGGATGTTAGCTTCTTCGGATGCAAGGTTCATTTTTTTTTTTCCTTTACATCAACAGATGTAAAGTTTATTCTTTACAATTCTTCTCACTCTCTTTCCGTCCTCGTTCACGGCAATGTCTTTCAGGGCATCAGTGCATGTTTTTCTTGTACTCCTTTCTCTCAATAAATCTTGTTGTTCATTACTGGTCCTTTCCTGCACTAGTCATTCTTGATGGCACATGTTTTTCAGCAAAGTCATTCATTCTGGCTTGATTACTTTACTTGTGTTTCGAGCATTATCTTTTCAGTTTTTTGTTTCATTAGATAAGTACAGCAAAATGAGCGGAGCTACTGGCAACATTCTAGGTATATGTCCCCTACACACACAAAGATCAGGGTTTATAAATGATCAAAAGAATCTGAAGTGATTTCAAAACTAGCTTCCTAGGGTTCAAGGGTAGTTATGTTGTATCACCGTCAGCATGCCATGGGTTCCTACATGTGCACTTCAATCTCTTTACATTGCCTTGGGGTAGATATTGCATGGTATCCATTAGATGCTTAAGCATGTCATTTCGGTTATTAGATCTTAGCTTATAATGATAAACCATCATATGTTTTTCTGTTCCCCTATGCCCCTTCTCCCTTTTTTCTGTTTTTCTTTCCCTTATGTCTTTAATTATTTTTAACTGAATGCAGATTGAGAAGCCTTTGCAGAGGCATGGAGGCAGGCTTGAGAAGAATGAGACATACTGTGGTTCATGTTTTGGTGCAGAAACGGTAGACTATTTTCTCTCTTTCTCCCTATTGAAATTCATGTCAGATATCTATGTGAAGTTCCTAACTGGGTGCGTAGGAAAATGTCAGTGGACTTCTTTGAGGATTTGAAGTGATTGTGTCGCTCAATCTACTCATAGGATCTCAATCAGACATTGTAATGCAAACCAAATATGCCCTAGAGAAAACTAGATAGAGAAACTCCCAAAATGGGATATAAAGAGTCTAGCTCTTGATATTCTTTCCTCAAAGCGATAAAAACTACCTAACGAAATTAAGACTCTAAAATGGGCTGCATCAGGACTCCCCCTCTAAAGAAACAACTAGTCCTTAAGTTGGACAACAACTAAACAACTGAAGACTCGACAAAAGAAGAAGACAGAAGTATTTATAGTGCAACTTTGGACTATTGCATGTAGCTGCATTTCCTAGGTTGACATCACCCTCGTGCACAACCAATTGTCAACATGAGCTTCTGTTTGTATAAATCCACTGCATCTGTGCTTATGGGCAATGAAATAATTCATGTACCGTGCTGCTTGTGACACAAGAGATTCATAGGAGGTCATCATACGCACTCCCTAGGCGTACCACGAACTATTGAGCTTAGCATATTGAAAAGCCTCCACGCTTTGCTCTAAACTAGCTTGATTGAAGACCATTCCCAATGGATCAACAAGCTCTCCCAAGGAGTATTTGTCCTCTGTTGGTAACTTTAGAACTCGTTCGGGCACCGCAACAAGAGTGGCAAGTTTTGAGAGCAATCATCAAGTTTCGGTTCTATGAAGTCGTCTAGATCCGGTGGAACATCAAAAGCAATCTCATTCGTTTTGGGTAACACACCCCTTGCAAGATCAACTCCATTCCCATCTTTTTGCACTTGTATGCTATCTTCTCAATGCAAGAAGCAAGGCTCATTGCTCACAAAAATAGGCATTTCTTGTTCTTTATTATTGCCACCAATATCCTTAAATCTTTCTTCTTCATTGTTACCATCAATATTCTCATTTGGATACTATCACCTATTGGAACATTGTCAAAGTCACCTCCAAATTCTTTTTGGAAACTCATCAAAGACGGGCAAGTCTTCAAATTCATTCCTAATCTCAAAGACATGTTTAACTTCAAGAACACCTCAAGTTCTTCACTTGGATATTTATCAAAGGTGGGAACATTGTCGAAATAACCGTGTTTCATCTCATCAGCAAATGCATCCGGATTGAGGTTCATCTTCTCCTCAACAAAGAGGGCATTACTTTGATTCTCATAAGCATTTTCACAAACGTCTAACTTGAAAATAGATTTCCCACACTTGAAGCATTTAAACTTCTCATTTATAGATGAAGGCTAGGATCTGGGCCTAGGAGTTCTGATACCAAATAATGCAACCAAATATACCATAGAGAAAACTAGAGAGAGAAACCCCCAAAATGGGATACAAAGAGTCTAGCTCTTGATAGATGAAGAAAGGACTACCTAATGAAGACTCTAGACACCTATTTATATACCCGCAAGCACTAAGGACTAGAAATGAAATAAAGACACTATAATGGACTCCATCACAATGTAGAACTTATCTCCTTCCCCCTCTTCCGAAATGGATGAATTCTCTAGGTGGTGCATAAAGTTTCCCAGGACTTGTGTGTTATTTTGTAAATCCTTTTTCACAAGTGTGGTGTAGTTGGAAACGGGCATAGGAAGTGATCAATTAAGTGGTGCATTGGAGGAATTTATCCTCTCGTTATTTTGTTGGCCTTTTTGTTAAATGATGCACGTTTCCATTAAATCCTTTTTGTTCAGGGGTTGTTCCTCATGTTTTCTCTCTTTTACAGTTAGATGAAGAATGTTGCAATTCATGTGAAGAAGTCCGTGAAGCTTATCGAAAGAGAGGCTGGGGGATGACAAACCCAGATTTGATTGACCAGGTTTGCTAGTGATTGACGTTGTTTTAGAATGCTTCATGATGGTGCCAAATGAATTGATTTATTTTGAGTTAGGATCTGAAATTAGCAATGATTGAATCTTCTCCCTTTACGTCTCTACATTTTGTAAAATCGCTGAGTGATATATTACTCTGACATCCAGTGCAAAAGAGAAGGTTTTGTCCAGAAGATTAAAGACGAAGAAGGAGAAGGATGCAACATTCACGGATCACTGGAAGTCAATAAAGTGGCTGGGAACTTTCATTTTGCCCTTGGGAAAAGCTTTCATCAGTCAAATGTTCATCTGCATGAGTTGCTGGCTTTTCAGAACAATGTGTACAATGTATACTCATTTCCTACTTAGGGTTTTGGGATATAATCATAGAAGTGTTTTTTTATGTCTTAGACTCGTATCTTTGGGGATCTCATTTATGTATGTTTGCTTCTTCAATTTGCCTTATTTTAATGTTTATATGGCAATTTTATGAACTTTATGGTGCTTATGCAGATAAGTCACAAGATCAATAAGTTAGCTTTTGGCGAATATTTTCCAGGAGTTGTAAATCCCCTTGACGGGTAATTATTTTTCCATACTCCATATGTTTAGTTTCCGCATTTGCTTAAAATCCATGAACGAAATAAGAGGTTTCTGGAAAGATGGTGAAATAAGCATCTTAGGGACTGGAATTTATGAGAGTATCATGACAGGTGTCTTGTCATATAACCTTTTGACAAGTAGTGATGGTATAAATGGTGGGCTTGTACTAACAACACAAAAAATCAAGGTCTGGAATTATTTGGCATCAGCGTGTATGAAAAAAGTCAAAAGGATAGAAATGATAAAATATTCGTGGAAAAGTAACATTATCTTTTGTATTTCCCATTAAGGAATAGTATCTTTTAACCAATTTTTGTCTGACTACTTTTCATATTCGTTAGTACATGGTTAGTCTTTCACTCCCTGTTTACCCTTTCTCTGCAACTTTTACTACTGAGATAAATTTGCATCTTAAAAAATCTTGTTTTCAGAGCGATCAAATAACGGCTGCAATTTTGTGAAATTCATGATCTCTGTTGGTAATTTCTAGTTTGATTATAAGGACGTTCCTTTGTATTTATTGCTTCACTAACATAGTTGTTTCTCCCTGCATTAATTCAGGGCGGAATGGTTTCAAGAAACGGCAAACGGAGTATACCAGTATTTTATCAAGGTCAGTATTCACGAGATAAGCCAGAATGAACCTGAAATCTGGGTCTTTTCTTTTGAGTAGCATTCTATACCACCATGATTTAACGTTCAATTTATCATGGTTATAATAGAATAAGGCAGTTAAAGCATAAGAAATATCAATATAATTGTGGACTTACATGGAAGGAACTGGTTTATTTACAAACTTCACTTTCAACAATTGCCTAAAAGATTCGAATCACTAAAAAAGATTTGGTAGAGCTTAATTTGCTTTTCTTTACTTTTTTTAGCGTGTTTCGGGTGAAAGCTAAGGTAACTTGGTAATGTTCTCAAGTTTCTTTTGAAATTCGATAATAGTTGAATATCAAAGGTGACAATCATTCAAAACCTTAGGACATGGTTTCACTTGGACATGTCTATAGCGTCTACTAATATCATCACCCACTATAGAGTAAAAGACAAGCCCAGCTCCCCGGCCAACTACCAGCAATCTTGTTACCTAATATCCTCCAACTCTACGTTGTTGATTGCTAGTGCAGTTTCTCCCTTTACCAGGTTGTTCACTATACCATCATCATGACTGATGCAAACCAAATCAAAGGATAGATTTAATTAAGAGATAGAGGATCCCAAATGGGATACAAGGAGCAAAAGCTCTCAATATTCTTTAATCAATATATCAAAAACTACCTAATGAAGACCCAAGACACCTATTTATAGACTCCAAAACCCTACACACACTAAGGGGCATTAAAATGACATTTCTACCCTTAATTTTACTACATCAGGACTCACCCTCTAAAAAGAAAACTTGTCCTCAAGTTGGACTACATGACACAAGACACAAGACACTAAATAAAGACAACGTAAAGTTTTTATTGCGCAGCTTCGAAGTAGACATGTTGCTGCATTCCTTGATCAACGTGTCACCGTCAACACAACCAATCTTCAATATGAGCTTCCTTTTGTATACATCCACCGCGTCCATACTTATGTGCCAAGACACAACCCACTTGGCATGCCTCTTATGGGTCAGCGCCCACTCGACCTTTGCAATGACACTTGGCTCCAAAACATCACTAAAGTCTTCAACCATAGGATCTAGAAATTTCAACTTCGGATCATACGCAAGACTTGCTTGATTGAATACCATACCCAAAGGGTCTTCAAGTTGTTTCAAATAGTTGTTGCCCGCATTTGGTACCTTAGGAAGGGCATACAATGGAATAAGACTTGTTTCGGACACCGATGACACATAAACGTGGACATCTTGCATCTCTTGCACCATGGACAAGTTGGAAGACAAGTATTGAGCGCACTCCATCTCCAAGTCCGTGTCATGGCTTTGCTCTACCTCATGGCTTGCCTCCCAAATATGCTCACTATCTTTCCAAGGTGTTAACAATGATTCATTGACCGACAATATTATTCCCTCTTCGTCTTCTTCACCACTAAACTTGTCCCATATGGGAACTTCTTCGAAATCACCACTAGTCTCAAAGAGGGGATCATTTTCAAACTTTTCATGTGGGAACTCTTCAAAGATGGAAAGAACATCATCATCAATATCTTCATTAGGAAACTTTTCTAGCATGGGAATGTTTTCAAAGTTATTTCCAAACTCTTCATTTGCAAACTCATCAAAGACGGGAACTCTTTCCAAATCACCTCCAAAGTCTTCATTTGGAGAATCGTCAAAGATGGGCAAATCCTCAAACTCATCTTCAATCTCAAATGCACAATCATCTTCAAGAACGCTTTCAAGTTCTTCACTTGGATATTCATCAAAGATGGGAAATTCATTGAAATAATAACCGAGTTCTTGCACCTCTTCAAACACATCCGGAGTGAGGTTCATCTCCCCCTCAAACTTGTCCGGATTGACGGGTCCATAAGATTCTTCAAGGTCATCAACAATGTTCTCCTTGTAGTCAATACTAAACTTAGCTTGACTATGAGAATCATAAATACCTTCATAAGGTAGTAAACGATGTGCCTTCTTAATCAATGTAGCAAATCGTCTTTTCAACAATAATAATTGCACCTTATCATTCAAGGTAGCAATTTGTATACTCAACTCTTCAATTTCATTCCTAAAATGATTTTGGTTGCCAAAGTTATCAATTCGATCACCATTATTCACCATAAACGCTCTTCCTCGACCTCCTCTCCTACCTCTACCTCCTCTATGAGCCATAACAACACCCACAATCACTCCAATAACCAAAATCAAACCCAAACAATCAACACCCAATCGATTGGGACCCCAAACTTCAAACAAATCACTAGCAACCACCAATAACAACTCCAAATATCAACCAAATCGTAACAAACAACAGTAAATTGAAACAAACCCAGGCAAAATCATGAAACCCAAGCAAATAGTAGTAAAACACATTGAAATCGAACCTGAAACTGTACTGTAGAGGCCTGAAATCCCTGTAACGAACTTGAAGTTAGTCCAATAGTCAGATTCGAGCACTGAAATAGGGTTTTGAAGACCTGAAATGCAATTTCGAGCATCAATATCGTTGGTACAGTGGTCGAAATGTTCCAACGTAGGTCGATTTCACTGTTTCGAGCAAGAACAAGCTCGAACAAGGGTCGATTTCACTGTTTCGAGCAAGAACAAGCTCCGATTTTGGTCGAACAGACTTCGAATCCACTGAATGAAGGTCGAACTGGCTGCTACTCAACAGATCGAGGTTCGAACTGGTTGTATATTACAAATCGAAGGTCGAAAATGGGTTTCGAAGGCCTCTATGATGATTTCGAGTACCAAAAGGGGCTGTAAGAGGGTTAGGCTGTCGAAAAAATGGGTAGAACAAGTGCCGAAATGGCTGAAAGTGCTGGTTTCGAAGGGTATGGGTTCGATTAAGGACTGAGAGAGGTTGAAAATGGACATATCTGAGGATTCCGAGTATACTGAGGTGTTTTTGGTTTTCCGGCGCCGTTTTCCGGCGAGAAGTAGGGTTCCGGCGAGGTTCAGGCGAGATCAATGGTCAGGATCTGAGCACAGTGCTCTGATACCAAATGATGCAAACCAAATCAAAGGATAGATTTAATTAAGAGATAGAGGATCCCAAATGGGATACAAGGAGCAAAAGCTCTCAATATTCTTTAATCAATATATCAAAAACTACCTAATGAGGACCCAAGACACCTATTTATGGACTCCAAAACCCCACACACTAAAGGGCATTAAAATGACATTTTTACCCTTAATTTTACTGCATCAATGACTTCATCAGATCAAATCACTTAACAAAAAAAGATGACTTCATCAGATCAAAATGCAAGCATCTCCAACAATTGAAGTTTTTTGGTTGGGTTTTCATGCGCCAAACATTACTCCAATGCTTGCTTTGTCAAAGACTTATAGAGTCTATTGAATTTTGCTAGTCCCTTCGTAGTCATTTCTAGGCTCCCTTTACCACTACACCATCAACATCTGTTTATCAAGTAAACAATTTTGCGACTTAAATGCTCTCCTGTATAAAATTTTGGAAGTTCCTTCGTAGTCATTTTCAGGCTCCCCTTATGCCTGCACTGCCAACCTTTATTTATCAAGTACGCAATTTTTCCTTGATAGGTGATATCTCTTTGCACCATATGTACTTAGCCATCAAGGGACTCTATTAGCACCAGTGAATGAAGTCACCAGTCCTCATAATTATCATGAGCACTCAACTTCCTCTTAAGTAACTGGTAGTTTTGCTCCTTGCATGAACCAGTCTTAAATTTTTGTTGGAATATCAGTGTTCTAAAAGTCGCTAGTCGTTCCCAGGTCGGATGGCTGCCGACTAGCGACTAGGGGACTAGTCGGGGACTAGATTTTTTTTTTTTTTAAAATATATAATCTCCTTCATAAGTTTTGAGTAAGTAGAATAACATAAGTAGCAAATCATCAAATAAAAACATACAAACTAAAAATATATATATATACAATCTGTTTAGTGGAGTAATTGAAATCCCTTTACAATCATTTGTGCTGTGTATGACTGTGGTTACTGTTACTCTTTTGACTTTTCAATTCATAAATCCCTTTACGAGGACAGAAAATATAAAACTGTGGTTACTGTTACTCTTTTGACTTTTCATAAATGTTTGCAAGTTAGATAATCTGTTGTGATTTGGTCCAGATTTTTCGTCTAACAAAGGGGTCCAGATTTGACCTCTATAAATTATAAAATTAGCCCAACAAAGGGGTCCACCGTCCACCCACCAAAGCCAATTAACTCACTATCTACATGTGCCACCTTCTTCGGTTCTTCCTCATTCGACCTCTATAAAATACCCCATTTCAAGGAAGAAGAAGAATCAGAAACTGTACAGTACATACCCCATACACGCAGAGAGAGAGAGAGAGAGAGAGAAACTGTACAGTACATACACGCACAAGTATAGAGTATTGAGATGAGAAGAAGAGATGAGAAGAAGAGAAGAGAAGAGAAGAAGAGGAGAGAGAGCTTACCGAGAGAGAAGAGAAGAGAGAGAGAGAGCTAACCGATTTGGCAATTTGACTGCCGGCATTCTCAGCACAGCAGCAAATTACACTGCAGCCCCAAAAATTTAGCAAATTCTGTTTTTTTACCCCGATTTTCCGATTAGTCGCCGACTTGTCCGATTTTTTTCGATTCTCGACTTTTCCGATTAGCCGACTTGTCCGATTAGTCGCCGACTTGAGCCCAACTAAGTTGGCCGGCGACTAAATCAATTGACTAGGCCCTAGTCGACTCGGAGAGCCCCGACCCCGACTTAGTCGCCGACTAGCCCCGACTTTTAGAACACTGTGGAATATGCTCTATGCCAATTTCTAGGGAGAAATAGGTGCAATTAGGCAGCTTATACGGACTTGCCACTGCAAGTGCCTATCTTCCCTTTATTGAAAGATTCTATATTTTCTACCTTGCTACTGTCTTTTTCCCTCTCACTGGCGTTGTTAGTATGTTGGATTCTTGGAAGCAGTGCGGAGTTGTTGATTTTCCAGTTGGAATAGAAGGATTTTCTGATAAGTTTCAACTAGTTGGATATTGTATCTATACCAAGATCTGATTCTGAGATTGAACTCTAGCATATCTGTAGCGATCTGATTCTGAGATTGAATCCAGTGAATCTCCAATGATACTGCTAATATTATTGTTATAACCGATTAACCTTATAAGTCAGATTTACAAACCAGATCGAGTTTAAATCAATAAATTATAGAATGTGCAATAGTCAAGTTTTCATTGTGTCAAACTAAGGGCGAAATCTCTTCTCATCCAACCTCTTCACTTCTCCACCGCTCTTTTTACTAATAAATTTTACATAAATGCCCTTTTTGTTAACCCATAAGAGTATTTGAGATTGAAATTTTCAGTGGCGCTGGTATGTTGCTATAACACAAATACCTCATTTGAATACACTTTGGCGGTTGCCAGAGGAGAATGATGGATTTCTCGTATGTGTCAATGTCCATATTGGAGAAGACAAAACCATACAGGCCTATGTTCCTTGTTTCTCTCTTTTTTGCTTTTCTACTAGCCTTTGCCTAGGTACAGATGCAGTGTTTTGATATTTTTGTTGCCGAGTCTGAATAGTATCGAATATATTGTTTACTTGCAGGTTGTCCCTACGATCTATACTGATGTACGAGGCCGTACTATTCGGTCAAATCAGGTACTCTTCGTTTGGTGGAGATTGAAATTGTTCGTTTTTATGTTAACTAACTAAATGTCCTAAGATGCACACATTGGTGTATACAGTTCTCTGTGACAGAGCATTTTAAGAGTACAGAAGCGGGTCTCTTTCAGTCGCCTCATGGAGTGTACTTCTTTTACGACCTTTCGCCAATTAAGGTGGGTTTCTCTCTCTATTATTCACAAGCTGGTAGAAAACTAGGCTGTGATTCTGCGGCCAGTCAAGCTTACATGGATCATTAGGAAGTTTTTACCTCGTGTATGCAAAGCATCTGAACTTTGTTTTGGTAGAAAAACCCCAGGTCTGAAAGCAGCACGTTCAAATTCATAGTGATTAACCAGCGAAAACCAGCATCCTCACTTGCAGATACATTTTCTTGTTTCAGGTTACATTCACAGAGGGGCATGAGTCATTCTTACACTTTCTCACACATCTTTGTGCTATAATTGGAGGTAATATGAGCGCCTAAATTACATTAATTTTCTTCTTCTTCCTCTTCCTTTCTTGTCTTTACTTGCATGCCTTTCAGTTTAGCTCCAACAGTAGTTTCTTGTTCCATTGTTTCCATTGACATGGTTATAAAATATGCGCGCTTGGTGCGTTTTGGTGTAATTTTGGGTTTGGACCTGTTGACCAAACTTGAATGGGTCAAATTGAAAAGTTTTGCCCACAAGTTGGAAGGGCTGACAAAATTTAGCCTAGGAATTAGGGTTAAAACAATTTTTAATGAAGGAAACAAGAAAGGTTGATTCATGAAATACTTGAAATGATTCATCTGAGCGGGTGCTTGTACATTGAAATATTTGCCCGCAAAGAAAGGGGCATTGGTATAGAAAAACGAGGTCACAGACTGTGAGTTCATGCTTGACTTACCGACAATATTGATTGCACAAACTTAAACGCTGTTTCCATATTCTGAAAGACTCTTTTAATTGCGGCTCCTATTACTTCATTCACTTTTCCGATTTGATCCTAAATTCTTCTTCAATTCAAATTTGACCTTCAATTTATTTTTTGAATTGGTAGTTTTACCAGTTGCACACTGCAAGTGAAACATGTAAATGAGATGTGCTGAATACAATATACAAAATTATATGGAATAAAAAGTTACTTCAACACCCAAATATCCCAATTGAATGGACAGGATTTTTTTTTTTTTTTTTTTCTGTTGCAAAATATTGTCCCGAATTGATAGTATTAAAAATTGTTTCAATTCTTGCAAACAAGCCTCAGAAAGAATTTAGCCAAAAAATATTATCCTTCTAGAGTTTTTGCTATTTTGAATCTCATGATTGCTTGGCAACCAATTGTTCGCTAATGTGTTTGTACCCATCATGGCAAAAACAAAGTATTGGATGACTTTTTCCATCATGATTTTTTTTATCACTATTTCTTCCCTTGTATTAGGTTTTCCCCCTAGCTAGTATAAAATTATCTGAGTCTAGCGCAATTTTAGAGAACTCATAGGTCTAGGGTATTATAATCCCGAGTCATTTGTGATTTTATATAAGTTAGGGTGAAATGGAGTAATTTGCCGCCCTTAATTGTGAAGGGTAAGAAGAGCAGCTACTGTATTTGTGCTGGAAAAAGAAGTTGGTGAGTCGAGGAGTTACAGACAACTGTCGTCCTAGCGGAATCGATTGATATGTGAAAAATGGATAAAAATATGGAAATGTATATTAAAATCTGGAAATGAAATGCGATTGAAATTCAAATTTTGTTGGCGTTATGTGTGTAGTATCCACCGCCCATAACCGGTGGTTAGAAGACCAGAGGTACATTCTTTAAAGTTAAATATTCACCTGCCGAAACTTCTTCCTCTTGGATTACTGAATTTGGGACAATCCGATACAAGAAAGGCAAAATAAGATTAAAGATGGGCATTGTTAACCTTCTATCCCTGACTAGAGTTTATGCGTTATAACTTTCGATTCTTTGACACTTTGACTCATTATGTAAAGTATATGCAAACTAATCTTCTCATCTTTCCTGCAGGTACCTTCACAGTGGCGGGTATTGTAGATTCATTCGTATATCATGGTCGGAGGGCCTTGAAGAAGAAAATGGAAATTGGGAAACTCAGATAATGTTTTGAAACTCATGGACGACGAGGAAAACATCTTCACAGTTGGCGGGTATTCTTGATTTGTTTTGTTTTGTTTTTTGATTTTGCTTTTCCCGCATGAGGGTGATAGATTAGCACATGAAGATGTATGTAACCTTTGGGGTTGTTTAATTAAAGTTTCGAGCTTCAATTTTCACTATATTACTTCACTGACTTCTTTTCTTCCTTCCTTTTAGCCATTTATGATTTAAAATTTGTTGATCTGGATTTTTGTGGTATTTTCGTATATGTGTAATTTCTTCTGCATTGTTGGGGTTGGTTTTGGAACTATTGTCCAGTCTGGTGATTTTTCTTGCGTAGGGATTATTGTCGCTTGTCGTTCAATTTCAGTATACCTTGGAGAGATCCTAATTCAAGAGGTTGAGCTTTTTTGGTAGTGTTTGGTTCATTGAAATGAGATTGGGAAGAAATGGAATGGTATTTTTTTGGCCTTTCAATGGTCTGCGTGGTCTGCCATTTCTTGTGTGAAACATGAACATTTCAAGAGAATTGACCATTCTTTTCCAACTTCATTCCAGTCAACCAAACACTTCCTTAGAGCTTGGAGAGATCTTACTTCATGAAGTTGAGCTTTTAGGTCATGTTTGGTTCACTGAAATGATTTTGGGAAGATAAAGAATGGTCGTTCTTTAGCCTCCCCACGGAGTCTGTGCGGTCATTTTTCGCGTTTTCGCTACCACATAAATCCGTATAGCAAAATAAGGATTCTTTTCAATATAATATTCCTCACCAAACAAATCTCAACCCTCCATTCCTCCACATAAATCCATCAATATTAGACAGCGGTCAGACCGCGTGCGTGGCCTCTGGAAAGGCATTTTCCCATTCTTCATTGCAGTAACCCTGGTCTATTTTCTCTTTTATGAGGCTTCAAAAGTTGGTGCCTCGTCTTCCATGGTCATTCCTTGCGGTTATTCCCAACAGTGGTACATATCCAAAATTATTTGTAAAACTGAAATGCGTGGCTCAGCATTCTAGTTTTCTAGGCACTCGGCATTTTCCTTGTTAACATGGTTTTTAACTTTTCTATTTTCCTTTTAGTCAACAGGATTGTTACTTAGGACTCAGAAAGGTACTCCTTTCATTCCAAAATAAGATTATCTTGTTTGTAAAACGAAAACTTAAAAAGAAAATTTGTCAAAAAATAATTCTTGAGGTTTAACATTTGTTAACATGATTTAACTTACATGGGGCTTAGAAACCAAACGAGAACTTAAATTGAACATATTTTTGTCAAAAAAATTCAGATTTTTCTTGAATAAAAAATTCTCATTAATATCTAGAAACTTGTGAAAAAAGGTTGATTTTTATTTTAAATAAAAATTGCTTTGCTTTAGGCTCCGTTTGTTTTGATGTAAAATGTTTTACAATGTAAAATATTTTCGATGGAAAATGCTTTTGCTAAAAACAAACTTTTTTACTTTTATTTTTTGGTATGTGGTTGGCACATGAAAAATATTTTCCAAAACTATGATTTTCCGTTGTTTTCTCCGCTCTTATGTCGCTTGTATGCATACTTATATTTCTATATATGTATAGCTGAAAATCCACTCACAGATATGGAGCATTTGTTTATCCGAGACAAAGGTGGATAAATAGCAAACAAGGCTTCTGTTGCGACATGTTGCTGAAAGGTGATGGTCAATTGAGCTGTTGGTAAAATGACATACGGGATTATTCGGTGTAAGTTATTTTCATGTGCTTCATTTTTGTGTGAAAAAATGTTTCATGAACCTATTCCGCAACCAAACAAAAAAAATTAGGTATAATATTTTTGAATATTTTACGGTCAAACAAACAGAGCCTTAAAGCCCAGAAAACGTTTTTTCAAATTTTAAACACCAAAGATGTTTTTTTTTATTACATCACATGACAATTTGAACTTCTGTGGTGCACTTCAAATATTGCCTTCAAATACGAGTCATGTGACCCTTCAAACACAATTTTGTGTCTACGAAATGGTTACTGTAGCATAACAGGAAAACTAAGCTAACCCACAGGTCTTAGTCAAACTAGGTTGGTCACATGAATTAGTTTATTTATTACAATCTATCGAGGACATCGTGTTTCATGACATCCAAAAAACCTACATCTTTTCATACGTTTAACGGGTGATTCGTCTGAATCACCGTCATCCGTTTTCTAAGCAAGAGCATCATTGTGTATCACAAGAAGTCATAAGAAGATGGTACTTGAAAAAATGAAGAAAATCCATTGTGCATTTCAGTGTGGAAATTGTGTTGGTTTAGTTGCCAAGGCTACTGTACAAATAGGAATCAGTACTAACAAAATTAGATGGGTATGGTACAAAGTAAGAAAATGAATTTTGAGTTTAACATGATACTGTAACCAGGACAAAAGTATTGTAGTTGATACTCAACATAACGAGAAAATTTTGCGTGCAAATGGGGTACCACGTGTGCACATCTCGACCGTCCAAAAATATTTTAGACAACCCAGATTTCTCCCTTCCTCTCCTCTCTCACTCTCACTCTCTCGCCTCTCTCTCTCTAAAATCCAGACCGTCCAAAACACTTTTAGACGGCCAATATGCGCATTTGGGTACCGCCAAGTGGGAATCCAGGGGAGGCGCTGTGCGGTAGGTGTTGTGCGTCATATTGTGCGGCAAAACTACGTCGTTTTGCTCATTTTCTTAGTATATTCAAGGGACCTGTTTGGAGAGTTAAGTGTGAGGTTTAATTTTGGGGTTCAATTTTAGGAGATTTAGGCTCTTTGAGGTAAGGTATAGTAGGTTTAGGCACTTGGATTTTAGACACTTTGGGTTTAGGCACTTCAGGTTTAGGGTTTAGGCACTTCAGGTTTAGGTACTTTGTAATGGTTTTTTCTTCCTCCAAATAAGGCATTTGGAAGCTTTGGAAGTGTGCACAAAAATCAAGCAAAATGACGTAGTTTTGCCGCACAACACCTACCGCATAGCACCCACCCCGGATCCGCCAAGTGGTACCTAGTTGGCACCCCAAATCTTCTCCAACATAACGCATCAATTCGTATTTGTCCATACCCCAGGGTGTTAAAACCAGTAATGCTTCCATGCATTTTCCTGGAGAATACACTATCGGATCTTATAAAAACTGCTTTCGACTCTTTTATTTTATGAACCAGACATTTCACAATAAATAGAAACTTCATGAGATGGGAAAAAACAACTAGGGAGCAAATGCAAGTTTTCGCCTTTAATTCCAGATCTATACCGAAAACTACGAAAACAATAATATTAGGAAAGGCGACGCAGAGCTGTTTCAGGAACCGTGTCCCGTGTATTCTCTAGAGTTCATCTGCATGACTACATGAAGCCAAACCAAAGGCACACTAGATCCAGTATTATGTGAGAAAGTGGAGGCAGCAAGAGAAAATTGGCCAGGGTGACAGCAGCAAATTAAAAATAATGCAAACATGTAAGCGGAAAGAAATCCGGTATAAAGAATAACAAAAAAATAAGTTTCAAAGTTTGCTCAACTACCCTTGACATGATACGGAGCAAACACAGAGTAATCTACATCCATGCACAGGTAACAGAATACAGATGGCACATTTCTTCCCAACAATTCTCACAGGCCATTTGAAATCAAAAGAAGCTAATAATAGGATTTGTTCAAGGTCTATCAAGCCATATTGCATTCTCAATCCATGACAAATCTATGGCTGCCTGTTGGCTTGGATTTGTCTTTTCCTTTTCTCACGCTGGTTTTCGACTCTTCTCCATCAGACAGCAGTAACTTCACCTCTAGCTCAGGTTTTGTGTGCTAACCCATTATCACATTTACAGTAACGGTAGCAACACATTATCGAATGAAAGCAAATTATTAAATCAGAATCTTTACACGTCATCTTCAAATAAACCTCGGTTGGCCATAAAAATTTAATTTGCTTTCCCATTTTGGTCATCAATCCAACATACCACCATCTCTATACCGGTCTTGAGTTCAACCAACACCAAGCAGCAGACGAATATTTTGCTTCACAAGCACATCTGCCATAACAGATTTGATGCTTATAAGCGATTAAAGAATTCCTCCACCAACAGTTAATTTCTTACTCATAAAAAAATCAGGGAAAAAAGTTCATTCAATTATCGTATTACAGCACCGCATGCTGGCTCGTGGCAGAGTTTTGGGAAGTAGCCAGTAGGAACCTACTTTAATACTAACCAAATCAGTTTCTGATGACATAATAACCGTTCGTTTTGTACACACTTTATTTTCACACAATAAACAACAACTACTAAGGTCCAAATGGAGAAATCACTAGGGCGCAGATGCATTTTACAGCACTTGTAATCAACTAGTCATACCTTTCTATTTTGCAAGGGGTCGATCTAACTGACAGCTAACCAAGAGACAGCAGGAATTTAGGAGCTTTCTTACAGACCGTAGTGGATTACGAAGAATACTTGGCTACAAAGCGGAAACTATGGGCACTGGAGTCTGGATAGCAGCCCCTTGGTGGCAACCATTTTGTAAGTTGAGTTGGTTATTGCCTATTGGACTCCTTAGGAAATTTGTCATGTTAAGATAACAGTCGTGCATATTGCCAAAGGTTAGGTCTGTCTCCAATCATCCCCCGCTCATACCCCAATGATTGGGGACTAGATGGGTTCAGTTGTTATTGTTCTATGATAACAGTTGTGTAAAAAATGAAAGTCCCTATCATTCTAGTTGTATTAAGCGTGCTATAATTTGTCAAGTGAATAGCCTCTATGGTTCGAACAGCAAAATATGCATTCTTGCTTTATTAACAAGGGATTATTCTCCAAGTGCAAATGGTTTCTAGAAGGCTTTAATCATGGATGCTCGAATGAAGTTATGAAAGATGTTTAAGAGAGATCATTATCAGGTTGGTAATTTATCTTTACAAGTCATTGCCAGTACCAACTTAAGTGGGAATTCTAGACATTCAAAAACCAACTTTATTTGCAAGGGAAGCAATTAAACAAGGGGCGATCCAGTTTCAGTCGTAAGAATCTCGTCTTCCAGAAGAAACAAAATGTCCCTGATTGCAGTTTTTCCATCTGTCCTTTTCCGTTTTTGTTTTCAGGAAGAAATTAGAGCACTTGATTTTTTCGTCATGAAAATTTTGGAACACATGGTCTTTCTCGCTACTACCTTGCCTGAGGGCTGTTATCTCAAATGATTTGAAAAGTCATAGCGTTTGACTCCTAAAAGTACACTACCTTTGACTCCTAAAAGCACGCTATGAGTGTATCCCCATAAATGAATGGCAAGGAAAAGGAAAACAAAATGGGAAAATTGAAGGATCTAACCTTTGAGAGCAATTGGATCCTTTAACCTGTCTACAGTTTTTTTTTTTTTTTCCTCAACCAAATCCTTTGTCCAATCACAGCCAAGGAAAAATCCAACTTGCAGCAAGAATGCTTAACCAACCAAGCAAAGGAAAATGAATGGATCTCCAGTCAATTATAACCGTTTCATGACTTTTCAAACTCATCACAACTTCTCCAGGGATATGAACTATTCTATTGAATGCTTGCATATCTGTAAATTGGGACACTGTTCAGATAATCTGTGGATCAATTGGATTCATACATATGTTTTCAAAAATCAAAGCCTATGGAGTTTTAAGAGTTCCTAATGAAGCATCTTGGACTATTAGGAAAATTGTGAAGTAGAGTATTGCTCAACCTTTGATCAAATATATCATAGGGGATGGTGTGTCTACTTTTCTTTGGATTGACAACTGGCACACTTTGGGACCTTCACATCAGAAGTTTGGTAGTATAGTGGAAGTTAACCTGGGCAGATCCTTGAATACCAAAGTGGCATCCATCATTCAACAAGGTGGGTGGAAATGGCCTAGGCCAAGAAGTGGGATTACAGGGTAATTTTGGCTAGTACTCCTCCCACTTTACTCCCTAACACATCTATCGCAGATTCTGTCCAGTGGACTCTTACTGATACTGGGGTTCACACTGCTAGGTCTGCTTGGTAGGGCATTGAGAGCTATGAAGCACCGATACTCTATTTTGGCCTCGTATCGAATACGCCCATATATTCTCCAAATACATATCCGATACGTTTTTTTAAGTATCCAGAATTTTAATTTATTTTTTGGTATCCGGACACGTTTTGGATACGCTAGGATACGTTGTAGATATGTTCTGGCTACGCGCGGGGTTAAATATGCTAGTACTTAAAATATGTGGGTTATAATTGCGATTAGGGCTTATATATCACTAACCCCCTCTCCACCAAAATCAGAAGACGCCTGATCTGGTCGATCGTCTCACGCCCTTTTCTTCTCTCTTGTCCCTCATCTCATGTTGGGTGTGTGTTTATCTATTGCCTCTCTGTCTTCGTAAAATTTGCTGGTAGTTCACTTTAAGTAATTAAAAAAAAATAAAAATAAAAATAAACCATTAAAACAGTGCTTTCACTTCCTTGGTTGTAGATGCTTTATGTTGCATTGTTTTAGCTAGACTGGGCTTATTTCGTTGCTAAAGTGCTTTGGATTTTGATTATTCTGTCTGATTTTTGTGTAATGGAATTTTAGGAATTAAAGATTATATATATATATATACTCCCTCCGTCCCAAAATTTTAGTCCACTTTCACTTTTTCGATTCTCTTTTTAATTGTCTATATCTTTCAATTTATAATATTTTTTAAGATTTCAAAAAATTTGTTTAATAAAACTAATTGAGATCTATCAAATAAGATTCATATTGTATATACAAAGTCTTATATATTACAAGATATAAACCTTTTTTTTTTCCCATCATGTTAAAATAGTAACATGGACTAAAATTTTGGGACGGCGGGACTATAATTTTTTATTTATTTTTATATTCAATGTATCCCCAACGTATCGTATCCTACTTTTTGGAAAATCACGTATCCGCGTATCTGTATCGTATCGTATCCATATCCGTATCCGTGCTTCATAGATTGAGAGAAGTGCATCCTATTGTCCCCTGGGCTGGACATGCATGGTTTCCTCACCATGTTCCCCTTTGGGCTTTTATTGAATGGATGGGTTTTTGGGGTGGTTGTGTACTAGGGATAGATGATTAGTTAGGGTATGGAGGCGGATGACAGTTGCTTGCTTTGTTCCCGTGAGAATGAGCCTCGTGACCTAAGCAACACAGACATGGACACGGCGGGGGACACGGCAATATATATACTCCCTCCGTCCGGATTTGTTAGTCCACAAACATATTTTTTCAAGTCCGAAAATGTTTGTCCATTTTCAAAAGTTAAAGGATAAAGTATGAAGATTTTACCTTTTTACCCCTTTTCTAAAATTTAAAATAACAACTCAAAAACTAATTTTTTTTTATAAATAATGTGTTTACATTTTTGAATTTTTTTTTGCACCGTATTAAAGTTCTCAATGAGATCAAACAAGATCCATATTGATAAAAAAAATAATTTTTGCAACTACATTATTTTTTAGTTTGAAAATTGCACGTAGTTTCGTAGTGGACTATCAAATTGGAATGGATGGAGTATTAAATGGAGGGATTGAGGATAAAATAGGAAATTAACAAACTCAAAATGTAATGGAAAAAAAGTTGGAATCCCCAAAACGGACCAACAAATCCGGACGGAGGGAGTATGTTGTAAGAATAGTTATAGAAGGGTTAATTACACTTTTTAACCTAAACATTTGAGTAATAACATTTTTACCCCTAAAAAGATTAAAAAAATTACAAATTGGCACTCGCTGTGTCCCCAGCGGTGCCCCTGCTATGTCCCCCCCCCCCCCAAAAAAAATAAAAAATAAAAAATAAAAAAAAATAATTATGGGACACGCCATGTGTCCCGCCATGTCCCCGTGTCCGACACGTCAATACGTTAACCTCTAGGAGTGACGGTGCTTCATAGCTCCTGACCATTTGTTTTTTGAGTGTCAATACTCCCAAGCTGCGCGGAGTTTGCTGCTGCATAAAAATAGTGTCTCTAGGCCATGTCTCGGGTTGTCTGGTGAAGTGGAATGGATTTGCAATAACAGAAAAGGGTCTTCTTGCTTATGCAAAGTGTAGAAGCTCTCCTTAGCTGCTGCTGTACACTAGGTTTGGAACGAAAGGAACAACAGACTTTTTCAAGGCAAAGTTCTGCCTGCATCTGTCTTGGGCATCGGGTTATTGATGAGGTTTGGGCTTGTCCATGCTCTTGGAGGCGCCTCAGGCCCTCAATTCAACAGATGAGAACCGTTTGATGGCTACGGATTGGAATCTATGTCCCAGAATTTTTGGGCCGTAGTTGTGTCATCTGTTTTTGCTATTAGGGGCTGTTTCTTTTGTCGGTTTTGATGCAGTTACGATAAAGCGTAATTTTTTCTTTGTTTTCTAGCTTGCCAGGAATTTTGGTCTGGAAGTTTGTAGGGTTGCTCTCCCTTGTGTTTTTGGTTTGTTTGCTCAATGAGATCTTAATTTAAAAGAATGGATGTGGCATCTGAGAAGTAAACTTGAAAGAGAGAGCAAAGACAGAATCCTATAGCTCAAGCAGATCGTGCAAACAAACTCACCAACCTCCAATGAAACATAAACCATTTCCCTCCAGAACATTCATCACAGTAATGAAGTAAACATCACATATAAAAGCAACTGAGAATATACAGTCGAGAAAAGCAATTACAATTGAAGAATGTCCAAGCAAAGGCACAACCTCCCATAAACACATTCCACAAAACAATACAACAATAACACAACTGACAAAATACACAAATAATACACAGCACAACAGCTCAAAAATCCATCTACAACGTCAACACATCAACACATAACAGCAGCCAATCGTTCATTTCCTCATCTAACTCTAAAACCTACAAAAACAGAACAAAATAAAGACAACCAAATTACAAGTCGGGAAAAAAAAAAACCTTACATTGCTCCACTTTCACTTCGAAACCAAAAGTATCTCCGGCTTCTTAGCCTTCGTCGGCGTGTTGGAATTCGAAGCCACGTTGGCAGCTGCTGCTGCCTCCACCGCCGCCCTGGCAGCCTCACGAGCTCTCTTATCGAGCTGAATCAAACTTCGGGTCGCCAAAATCGCCTGAGGAACCAACTCATGGTTCGCCCTAGCGTACAAACACCGCACTGCCACTGCCGCAGCATCCTTAATCTCCTCCCCATTCAGAGGGGCCAAAAGGCAGTGACCTAGAATTCTCAACACAGGCTGTAATAGCTCCCAAGGAAGTGGGATCCTCCCCCCGTTTTTCGCACCCGAATCACCAGACCCATTTTCACTAATCGCACCCGAACCAGAACCATTTTCACTAGTCTGGCCCGAACCTGGCCCATTTTCACTAATTTCCAAACAATCCATCTCCTCAACAATCTCATGAAACTGGTTTCTTTCGTCGAATTCTGATCTACACGGGCAGTCCTGACCCGCCCAATCGGCGGCGAACCGGCAGAAATCGAGTTTAGACCAAGTGGGCATCTGAGAGATCTGCTTGTAGTAGCAATCGAGAGCCACTCCGACAATTGTAGCCCGCTTAGTTGATTTCACCGCGATTTGGGGCTCAAGAGGAGGAGAAATGACTCCAATTGAGGGCCGTGATCTGGAGGTAGTTAAATTAGGGTTAGGGTTTGGTTTGGATTTAGGGGCGTGGTATAGGGAAGGTAAGGAGATATCTGGGATGGAGACGAGTACGGGTTTTCCGTTGCGAGATTTGGTCTCGCTGGCGTAGAGGGAGAGTAAGACGGCTTCGAAGCCGGCGAGGGAGGTGGTGGAGGGGGAGGAGAGAGAGTGGAGAAGAGAGAGGTAGAGGGAGGAAATTAGGGGAATGAAAGAGAGGACGAGGAGTTGGAGGTGGGGGTCGGAAGACTGGTAGGTGTCGTAGAGCCAGTGGCAGAGGGGGTCGTTGGAGTGGCCGGAGAGGGAGGAGGAGAGGGCGGAGTAGGCGGATTGGGATGAGAGGAGAGAGAGGGCGGGGTTGTCAGAGTCGGCGAGGGAGGAGAGAGAGGAAGCGGGGAGGAGGGAGGAGAGGAGTTGGATGCGGGAGCGGGCTTTGGAGACGGATTCCCACCAGGAGTGGATTGGGTCCGTGTCGTGGTGGTGGTTGTGGTGGTTGCTGTGGTGGTTGTGGGAGGTAGTGGGGTTTGGGGAGGAGGCGGCGGAGGAAGAGGAGGAAGGGGAACCGCCGAGTATGTGATTCCGATGGGAATCCATTTTGAGAGAGAGAGAGAGAGAGGAATGGTTTAGGTGTCCACCCCGTGATATAACCGCATGAGTTCAGAAACGGAAGGAAAAAAATTGAGAGAAATTATAAAAGCGGAAAATCCAAGGGTACCGGATACGCACCGATCGGCGTCGGAGACCCCGTTTTGGGTCTACACGGTCGATCCGAGCCGTCAATTCATTTTTTAGCGAAATTGGGTGATTTTGGATCGAGCACTTAGGAGTGTCCGATTGAGGTGATTCTCCCGTGGCCCCCATTGGAATTCGATTCTAGGTCTCATCGTGCGTTTAATGCAGAAGCCTCCCATTCTAGGTCTCATCGTGCGTTTAATGCAGAAGCCTCCCATTCTAGGTCTCATCGTGCGTTTAATGCGGTAATATGAATCGTTCATCTTGCAGCGTTCGCAGAGTAGTGTATCCGTTCATGAAAATTAGCTTGATCAGACATTAGTAGGTATATCAAAAATTAAATTTGGTTTATATAAAACGGACGGCCTGAATTCTGTCAATAGTTTCTAAGGTAAAATGTACATGACCGTCTGTTTTATAAACCAAAATTTAATTTTTGATATACCTATCGATGTTCGATTAAGCTAATTTTTGGCATGAATACACCACTCTATAAGCTTTCGCACGATGGGACCTACTCTATCATCATCAACATTATCAAGAGATATATATACACTAGGTTCAATGAAGAAGAAAATTGAAGTAGACATAGTAGGTAAATGAAACTTGGACATAGAAGAACATTTTGTGTTCCCAAAATATGACATGCCGAGAAATGCGAAGACGCTGGGAAGAGATATCCTAACATTCATATGCTTTGTGCTCAATCGAATAACCTATAACAACATAGATGAGCACGTGGTTCCAACTTATAATTTGGACGCTGGGGGTTGTAGTGGAAAAAATAAGGGTCCATTTTTAGGAATGACATAGTAAAGGGGTCTTTACTTCAATAAGGACATCAACTTTTTCTTTAATGCCAAGAGGACAAATCACATACACATTCCAAAAATGCCACCACTAGCCAATGAAAGTGCCTAAACCCCCAAACCTAATGAAAGTGCCTAAACCTAAACTCTATGGTACCCTATGAAAGTACCTAAAATTCTAGGTGCCCTAAGAAAGTGTCTAAACCAAAGTGCCTAAACAACTAAAACCCTATAATTGGAAGTGCACCCTAAGTGCCTAAATCCTAGGGTACCCTATGAAATTGCTTAAAACCTTAGGGTACCCTATGAAAGTGCCTAAACCACTAAAACCTTATAATTAGAAAATGCACCCTAAGTGCCTAAACCCAAAATGTCTAAACCCGCTATACCCTACCCCAAAGAGCCTAAACCCCCTAAAATTGAACCCCAAAATTAAAGGGACAATTTGTCCTACCCATTCAGGACTCACGCATTCGCATGAGAGAGAGGCAGAGATAATGACGGGCATGAACAGTGACCACCCGTCGCTTTCAAGGGTAGTACCTGTTGCTTTCAATTTTGTCTCATGAGAGAGGGAGAGGTAACTGAGTGACGTGAATGGCATTACCCGTCGCTTTCAACTTTTTCTTTTGTCCGCTGGACATTCCTCCGCATAGTGAGCGTGAGTAGTGTAGTTCATTAAGGGTATTTTTGTCTAATGTTGTCCTTGAGTCATAAAAAATTTCACATCAATGTATTAGAAGCATTAAAATAAGTTAGGTTGGACCAAACACTATTTAAAGCCCAAACTTAGCCTTTACACCAATTTTCTGAAAAAATAAACACCTTCCAAAAAACCTTGAGAAAAAAAACACCATAGATTCGTTCATAGGGCGACTGAACCCAATGGTAGGTGAGGGGACACGATTAAGGTGTGTTTTGACCTAAAAAGTTGGTTGACTTATTTTTCGTCTTTATTTGATTTTTTTCATGTTTTTTAGTTTTGCATCAACTTTTTGTGTATTATTGGTTCGTCTCGGCGAGAGGAATCAAAAAAGTAAAAAGTTATGATCAAATCATAATTTTTTTTGAATAAAGACAAAAATAAGTCAAAAAGACAGTTTTTTACATTTTTTTCGATCTTATTCAAAAAATTGAGAGTTATAGTCATAATCTTTTACCTTCTTGGATTTCTCGCCGAGACAAACCAATAATACTAAAAAAATCGATGCAAAACTAAAAAACACAAAAAAAACAAAAAACAAAAAAATAAGTTAAGTAGAAGCAGCGCCGGGAGTAGTTTCCCCCTAAAGTCGCTCAGGACAAGGGCCATCTATAAGAAGGGCACGAATTTTTGTCAAGAATGTGATTATACTTGAGCTCAGTACGACGATTTTGTTAAGATGTGCCAGGACAAGACCTATGAGCCAAGTTTCCATTTTGATAAAGAAATTTCAAGAAATTGTGGTTCATTACATACCATGGCATTATCGGCACGAAATTTTTTGATTGGTCGTGAAATTGAATGTGAACCATTTTTGATAAATCGTAGTATATTTATGGTTATTCAAATATATTCTTCATGAGATATAACTGTAAAACGAAAATAGTCATCTACGAAAATAACAAAATATTGACTGGGATGGATGTGTGAACCATCAGTTGTTTGGCTAGTTGGTGTAAGGACCCGTATTTTTATGCATTATCCCGGAAATAATATTGGGGAGATGTGAGAAATTGAAAATGAGTTAATGTGGGGCCAATGTGAGTGTGACAATTGCACTTGAGTTCATTTATAACACATTAGAAACTTAGGGGGTGTAAGTGCATAAAGAGGGGTGTATATATTAGTGTATATGGCTGATTTTTGATAAAAAAAAATATACACTCCTTCCTCTCTCTAAAATCAGCCCTCTCTCTCTCTCTCTCTCCTTCTCCTCTCAAGTTTCTTCAAAAACCCCACCACAAATTCACCTCCCACACCTCATCTCTTCAAGATTCAACCCAAGAAACTTCTTCTACGCGTGTTTTGGAGCCCGGGGTAGCTTGGAATCACTCCGAGAGTTCATTTTCGGTTGGGGTTGATCAAGGAAGCTAGGGTTTTCATATTTGCTTGCATTGGAGCTTCAATCTTGAGGTAGGGGAATAATTTCTACTCCTTCTAGTTGTATCTATGTGATATGATGCATATATCTTGTTCTTGTTCATCCAATTTCTCAAAATCATGATTTTATTCCTAGTGGGTTTTGTTGAGTTTGAGTTTTTGATCTAAGGATTTGGTAGTTGATTGATGCAATTGATTGTTGTTTTACCCTCCCTCCATGCCCATTAGTTGCTTGACACTTTCAATTTTTGGCCTAAAACATCAAAATATGACTTGGGATGAAGTTTCATGTTTTGGGAAAAATTCGCAGAAAATCTAGGTTTCCCCAACCAGTCGTGCAAAAATCTCCAACCGGTTGGGCGCTTCTGAAAATTTCACTCGAATCTGTCTCTGCCCAACCAGTTGGGCAAAAACCTCCAACCGGTTGGGCTTTTCTGAAAAATTGTTCTTGTCTCTGTCTTGGCCCAACCAGTTGGGCAAAAACCTCCGACTGGTTGGGAAACGCTAAAATACTATATTTTCATCATTTATCCTCTCCTTGAATATTTGACACATCGTACATCCCTCCAACTTTATTTTGGCTACATTTGGGTAATATAAGGAGTTGGTTTGACATTTTGAAATGGGTTTTGAATCAAAAGTGTTTTATGGATAAATGTGAATACTAGGGCAACCATTCGGTGTGTCCCTAGCCATGGGTGAACGGAACCCACGAAATCCGGGAGAGGGATTAATTCCCTATTAAAAATAAATGGATATTTTGAGAAGTGGTGGGAAATGGAATATTTCATGAAAGATATGGCATTTTGGTATAATTGGATACTTGTATACGTTTTTTGAATATTTGGGTATTAAATTTGACACTTGGATACGTTCTTGGACACATGAATATTCCTTGGGATACTTGGACACATTTTTTTGACTAACCTTGGTGTTCTTAGCGAAAATTGACTTTTGGTACACGCTATTGAGAATTTGGTGAGTACTTGGGCTTTTTTGATAAACATTTAGGCTATTTTCGAACATACCGTATTTCCTTGGACACATGGATCCTTGTTGAAGGAAGTGGATGATTGCACTATGGTTTGTGAAAATGAGAGAAGGCGGGATGGTAAAGAATAGATGAGACGTTGCAAAATTTAGGATGAGTGTGTGTGGTTGATGAACGGATATGTTTTAAGATATAAAGAGTCACGTTATAATAACGTTGGTATATTATTACCAGCGTAGCTGGGCATGGTGAACGTGGCCTGTGAAACACGGAATATATTGTTATTACCAGCGTAGCTGGGCATGGTGAACGTGGTCTGTGAAACACAGAATATACTATTTGTACAGGATGGATAAGAGTATTTGGGACGTATACACCCTAGTACGGGTTACCGGACCTGAAACTTCCCGATATATGTATAGATAGAGTTCATAGAAGAGTTGAAGTGAAAAATGGAGTTTAAGTACTTAGCACGTATGAAACACTCAAGATTTAATAAAAGAAGTTTTCATGAACGAAGATGACAAGTTTATAAATGTTAACATATGGACTTTTAACTTTATTCATATATCATTCACGAGTCATCACTTTTCAACATGAAATATCGTATTTGTCGAACCACCGTGTTTGTCTCATGCTCATTTCACGCGCACTTATCATCTTTATACACCTAGCGTTAGTAGAATGGTTTTCCTACTGGGTTAGTGTAGCTCAACCTATCAATTTTCAGGTACCCATCAAGGAGCATGACATGGAGTGCATACATACATTGGTTTTGAAAGCTAAATGGAGGAGTTACTTAGTCATCTTAGGACTTATATTTTGTTAAGGTGATTTTGTAACTTAATCAAGTTTTCTCTTTTGACATTGGATTGTAAACAAAATTGAAACTTATGTATTTGCATATTGGGGTTTGCGGGTACCCTTAGATTACTGTAACCTGTTGATTATTATATTTCTATGTCTTACGTGGAATTTGACGTGGCTCGTGGACTTGTTGACCGTCCACGTAGAATTTTCTTTATGAATTATCCTTTAAATTTTCAAGGGCGTGACAGTTGGAATGTGATGAGTCATTTATGGTGTATTCAACCAATGACCTGCAAAATAAAATTACTTGACACCGGTTTGGTATCTAACCAATACTCATTTGATGCCTAAGTCAGTATGGAGTAAGAGACATGTGAAATTCAAGTAAGCTATTCATTAACTTTGTAGCCCTTACTTTCTTTAATTTAATTTAATTTTTTTTTTGTTTGTCATTTGTCATACCTAATCGATTACATGGGGGAGGGTAGAATGCGACTCGATCTTGGGATGCAGTGTGGGGCATCCAAGAGCTTTATCGCATGAGCTAGCCACCACTTGCTTTTCTTTAATTGAAACGGTTGCTTTTATTGTCCTAAGAGAGGGAGGAGGCCGTTAGGCTGTTGAGTATGTTTCGGAGAGTGTGTTCTTGTTCCTAAATTGTAAATGTTAGCCGACCCCAACTATGAGTACACCAAATGTACACCACAAACCTATTTTGGGTCCCACTCTAATGGTCGACGCCGCTTAATTTACTCCATATATTATTTTATGGGCTCTGTAAAAGTTCAGAGCATTCGGATGTCCATAAAGTCTTGATTGATTCATTCAGTTTTTGTCCCGGCAAATTTTGGAACAAAAATCGATGATGCCCTTTTCGATATTCGAATGAGTGTTTTTTGTTGGGTCCTAAATATATGTCTAAACAAATTGATCAACAACTATAGTCATTTGTATGACTCCAAAATGGGTCTCACACAAAATGTACACCAAATGATCTAACCATAGAATTTTTATTTTTTATTTTATTTTATGTTCGCCACACCAATAAGCCTAAAACACCAACAGAAAATTGAATAATGTACTGTACTAAAAAGTATGTAGCACAATAAAACCCGACTATGCGTACCAAATAAGTACAAAAAATATACAGCATTGAATGGAACTCACATAAATGATCCAAGTCGTTCATTTTATTAATATAAATTATCAGGGTCCCAAAATAAAATTTGTTCAATCAGATATTGGTGGGGCTTGATCAATTCATTTATTTTTTGATCCCTACAAATTTTGAATAAACAATTAAATTAATTGATCAAACCCTTATTGATATTCGATTTAGTTGATTTTTCTAAGGAGCCTTAAAAGAATATTTGGGAGAACCAAGGTCTTTACCCATAGTATTATGAAATCCAACGATATTTATTAGGTGTGTAAATAGTAAAAGGTAAGGACCAAGTTATACGTGCCAAAGACGTAATAAAACCAGCACAAAGACCAAGTCATGAATGGTAATAGAATATTGGCTTAGAGGAATGACTAAGTCGCAAACGTTTGATTGTGCACATGTATGACTTGGGTGCAAGTTAGTAAAGAGTAACTTACCCCAAAAAAAAAAATAGTAAAGAGTACGGACCAAATTTTATATGTTCAAAGACCTAACAAAATCAGTACAAAGACCAGGTCATGAATGCATGTTCAAAAATCTAACAAAATTAGTATAAAGAACAAGTCATAAATGGTAAAACCTTTGCCTTTGTGCTTCTTGAATTATTCATGACCTTTTAAAATCCAACTATTTGCATTTTACCACATTCTTAGTCATAACATTGTTTTTAACTCTATCTTCTTAGTAAGCTGCCATTTGTATTGATAATTGTACATTGTTAAGTCAATTTCAACATGCAATGACTCATCTTTTCCTGAGATTCCCACCTTGTCATCAATACCATACAAAATATAATTGCACAACATAATGTTCTTGAATGCATCTACGTATGTACATCTTACTTATACAAATAGCTAACAACTATTGACCATCACTGTTTTTTAGACCTGAGTATGGAGTCCTGATGAACGAATCTGGCATAATAATAACTATGACGGTTAAAACCATACTTATGATGGGTAACAACCTAAACTAATCTTTCATTTGAAAGTTCTTATAATTTTTTTTTTACCACAAAAGTGAACAGAGCAATCCTAATCTCATTGAAGCATTCCCTATATCGATACTGGAGCAAGAATATATAATCTAGTTGAGCATGTGCCAGTACCCATTGAGAAGAACTCCCATGATGAGGTATGCAATCCAGAATATCAAATGCAAGAAAGAGGGAAAGAGAAAATAACGCTACTTAAAACAACACCACCAAGTACAATCGCATCAAGGATCGAAGAAATCCGACCAAAAGATGGAAAAATCCAAGGAAAAATGTTGTCTAAAAAAAACCCAAAACAAACTCCCATTTGCACTTCTACATAACTCAATACTGGATCCTCATTAAGTCCTTACCTCTTTTCTAGACTAATGTACATAAATGATAGCAAATATATTGAAGCATGTCTACTATCATGAAGCGCTTTATCAGTGGCGTAGCCTGAAATTTGTATTAGTGAGGGCATAATTCATATACACCTCTTTGTTGTGGGGGGAAAATGTCTATCTTTTTTTCAAGAAGAGAACATGCCTTGATTTTCTTAAACTTTTCTTCAACATATGTTCTAATTTGAAAATTATTTAACTATTACATTATATGAAATAGCTATGGAAAAAATCAACAATAATTCTATGTTTTAAACAAATTTCCTGTTTTTCATAGGTAAAATATTCAACTTTTAGTTCCCAACAAATTATCTTCAACACAAAACAGATTATTGGATAGATTTAAGAAGAGAAATAAGTGCGAATGTAAAAAGAAGTCCCGCTTGACTTGCACTTATGATAATAATCATCATTTTGCATCACAGGATAGTTTCAAGGCGAAAATTGGTGAATTAAGGCTCGCTTATTCAATATATGTAATAAACCCTGGCACATCCCCACTTGGTATCGTAATTCGTAACACCATTTTCCGTCACATTTTTAGGTGAGACTCATACATTGAGTCTTGATTCCCACATAAATATTTAGAGAAAAAGGGTATTGTGACACCACATAATGGCCCCCCAAGAACACAAAATAAGTTTTCTTTAACTTGTAATATGTTTATTTTTACAAATGTAAAAAAAAAAAAAAAAATTCCCCAAAATCCAGTGTGGGCACAGGCCCACATTGGCCAACACATGCCTCCACCTCTGCGCTTTATTATGGTTGTTCAATGAATAATCAGCAAAAATCACAAGTCATAGTGGGCCTCCCATGGACTATGGGCCTAAATTCGCGCTCGGTGCCGCTCTAATATTTAATTAAGAGGCAAAAGAATAATATTCTTGCACAAAAAAAAAAAAAGAATAATCTTCCAAGCCATAACTATATTTTAAGAGATGCTAAACTAATGGAAATAATTTAACGACAACAGTCATAATTCAATTACATCATCGCCATCCAAATTTCAACAAAACCAAAATACATTTACGTCATCAGGAAGTATAACAATAGAGCTATCATTGCATGGAATTGGTGAACCTATTATTTTTGTAAATTTTATTTTTTTCTCTGCAAATAGAATTTTCTTAGCCTAATTCCTCATGAGATTTGTCAACTCTGATCAACTTATCAAGATAAAGATATATTATAAGCACCATTTATGAAAAGTAATGTATAGAATATTGTCTAATATGTAAGATATATACACACAACATTTGACACAACAAATGTAAAACACCCATTTTGGAGTTTCACGCAATTGACCAGAGCTGTTCGGTAAAACAATAAAGTTTATGTTTATCTTTAACAGTTGTTTCAATCCCTATAAAAGGGATACTTGTTGTAGCAAAGGCAGGCTTCATCAGAGGCGTAGCCATTCTCCACTCTCTCTCTCTCACTCTCTTGTAAAAACTCTCTCCCTTCCGTGTGCAATAAAAGTTTTCGTTCTACTACTGGTACGCATTTCGATCCTTTGCATTTGTATACTTGCATCTGTTGGTATCAGAGCCAATATGGCTCAAATCTGTAGTTCACATAGGGGTGTGGAGTAATATGGGTTAGCAGTTAGAATTTGCAAATAACTTCATGAAAGTATGATTTACATATGTATAGAATTTGATATGCAGAAGTATGGGACGTCACCTAAGTCGCGTAGAGGTGTTGTTGTCCTGTTGTCCCGGGTAGGGTGTTTAGGACTTGTGTCTCGTAAATCGTTGACAGACGTGTATTTCCGGATATCAAATATCTATACTTATGTGCTTGATACTTTTAGAAACTGATTTGCATATTCTTTATGGTAAAACATATTAAACTATACTCATATGTGAACACAAAAATGAAAATGTTGTTTAATAAATTTTTTAAATCAGAATCTGAAAAGATTAAGAATGCAGAGTTAATTGAATTTGCCAATGTGCAAGAGCAAAAAGAAAAGCTCAATATGTGGACAATTCCACCTATTAATCCTGAAACCATTTATCGTTATGGTACTTTCCTATTCAAGAGCAGTCTTGCTATCAAAACTCTAGAAAAGACTTAGAGTATTGAAGACAATGATAAGGTAATAAACCTTATGGATCCTAGAGAAATCTTAAATCATCATAGAGACTTCAAATATGTCCATATTGGACTTGTTCAAGTTGCATTCAAACCACTTACCTTGCTAGGTACTGATACATGCCTTCAGGCTACCTTAAGAGATGGTAGGTGTAACAATTGGAAAGCCTCAATGATGGCTGCAATATAAACTAGTCTATGCCATGGACCAGTTTATTTTAATGCTTATCCAAATCTCACCCTATCTTTGACAGATAGAAATATAGGTGAAACCTTGAATATTAGAATTCAAACCAAAGGGTATGATTTCTTACCTGGATCTGAGGTAATAGCTAGCCATAGTCTATAGAATTTATTATAGACTGATGAATACCATAAATCCCAGAGTCCGCCAATTAGGACCTCCAGATCTTACAATATTAGTGGTTACTAATTTGTACACCTCTAATGTTGCAACCAATAGGTTGATTAATTGGGAAGAAATCACCTTTCCAGAACACTGGACTATAGAAAATGCAGTCCCTCCAAAACCAATAGTCAATAATTATATTGACCAAGTTATCCAAGAGGATAATGGTTCGGTTAGTATAACCTTTGAATCTCCGGTTAGAAATTATTCTAGAAGTCTAAGTTCTAGAAATAGTTTCTCATCTTCACATAATCCATATAGGATTAGTATACCTACAACCAGTAGGCACTCAGTCTCAGAAATTCCTGAGAAACCAAAATCTCCATCAATTGAATCTTTGAATATTGAAGGGATAAAAATTTCTGAGAATCATATCCCTCATCCAATATACAAAAAAGATTCGCCCACTGCGAGTGACATGAACTTTTCTATCCGTGGTTGAATTTGTGATTGATAGAAAAGCAACCAATAAAGAATTTTATGATCCTAAATATGAACAATTTAGGAAATGGTATTTCCGAAGGTTTAATAAAACCCAATTATTAAAATATACAGAAGAATTTTATAATTGGTTGGAATACTCAAAGAAAATAATGCCTTTTGTCTAATGGTTTTACAGAAGGCATTGGAATGAAATTGACATCATTGAAAGCCATTACAAGAATTGGCATACTAGCAATGGTTTGGTAAGGGCTTTACATCCGCCAACAACCCCATTAAAAGTTTATTCAACAACTCATTCAACATCATCCAATAATGATGATGACAAAAATATTCCCCAATTTGTTGAAGCAATTGCTTTTGTCAAGCAAACTGATAATGAAGATATCAATAGAATTCATAGACAAAATAACTATACCAACTTACACCTTGGCACAATCGCCAATCAGCTCACAAGAATTGAAGAGCATGTTAATCAAATTAATGAGCAATCGATTGAGAAATTGATTGACAAATCAAATGACAAAGGCAAAGAGGAGATACAAAAGACTAATATACGTCCTCTTTTAGAAATTGAAGGATTCAAATTAAGTAATCTTGAAAAACATATTGATCTTCTTGCAGAGTTAGACAAAAGAATTAAAAACATGTCTATTAATGCTATCTCTGAAGAGATTGAATCAGAAGGAAATACTTCTGATATGGAAACCCCAATTTTCCAAAATTTATCCACAAATCCTGTTAATTATCCTATAGATAAAAAGTTTTCTTATTCAGGCGCTGATCGCTATTATTATCCTAGGCCGACACCTCAAGATATCCTCTATGAGGAAGATTTTTTCCATACTAAAAAATCTTATTGTGGAAGAACTATCTATGAATGGAATATAGATGGTATGACTGAATATCAAATTTTTGAAGTCATTCATCAAATGCTTATGTATTCAACTGTTTGTAAACAGAATGGTAATTTTGACAAAAAGATAGCTGGTTGGATAACTGTAGGATTTACAGGAACCCTGAGAGGTCGGTGGGACAATAGTCTCAATGAATCACAAAGAACAGAAATTAATAATGTTGTCAAAATGGAACAAGTAGAGGTCAAAATGGAAGTAGAAACTTCTAGCTAGGTTCCCAATCAACCATCATTAATCCAATCCAGACCACGGGAGGATGCCGTGTATACACTAACTCAAACAATAATTTTGCATTTTATTGGTCATTGGGATGATAAAAGTTTAATCGGTATAGATATTTGATATTCGGAAATCAGTAAGAGCTTAATCGGTATTTGTCCCTAATTTTGATAAGATAAAAACTAAATAAATCGATCATGTCGATTAAGTTCTTACTAATATCTGAATGAGTTAATTTTTTATGGGTACTCTTGAAAATATGTTTTAAACAAATTGAACGGATCCGATTACCAACATGGTGTTTTATATTTTTTTGTGTCAAATATTGTGTCACCAAAACTGGCCCCATATTTGTGTGTAAACTGTAACACTTATGTACTGTACTATTTAAGACCTATAAGAGGCAAAATGAGGATAGTCCAACCATAGAGGAGTATGTTTTAATAGATGCTCAACTAATAAATATAATTAAAAGACAGCCGTTGGGACTTAGTTACATTACCAGGAAATTAATACTACATAAAGCTATCACTGCAATTCGTCGAAAAATTTAATTTAAAATCTCCTTTGTGTCAACTAATAAATATATTTAAGAGGCAAAAGAACGATATGGCAAGCCAGATACTACAGTATGTTCTAAAAGATGCTCAACTAATAAAGAAAACATAGTTGAACAACAATAGTCGATTGCGGTTAGTTTCTGTATGGAAGCTTCGTCAACCGTTGTACTACAGGGACAACTGAACATTAGCAAGTCACATGCAGGTTTCTTGATAATTAATGACTTAATTAACAAGTGCGTTTGATGTATCCTGCAGTTAATTTGGTTACGTTTTTTTGTCTTTAATGTTTGTAGTTTGTCAATTTCAGTTGAATTTGCATGTACTCAATAGCATTTGATAATAAAATTCTCTTTTATTTTCCCCCAAAAGAAAACACACACGTCAACTACATCATCACTGTAAGCATTTTAATAGAATAAAATATAATACTCCTATTAGCTACATGATCAGGAAATACTAGGAGTACGATGAAGTTATTATTGCAATTCGTCGAAATATTATTTTCTTAATCTTTCTGGATCTTCTCGCCGCTATTTCCTTCACTTTGCTCCAACAATAAAAACATACCATTTGGTAGATTTTTAATCCATTTCCGACTTACCAAAAAAAAAAAATACCATTTGGTAGATTTTTTGTAGTTGTAAAATAAGTATGATTTTGATACTTGTTACGTATGTTTACTCAAATTACACACAATTATGGATTCACTATTCCCGTCACCGTTTTCGGTAACCTTGTTACCATATGGTTTGGGCACTTAGTACGACCCGTTCTAGTTTTAAAAAAATTCACTATTCACGGATCTAAATTACCATTCACAGAAAACTACATTAAAAAAAAAAAACAACTGCAAAAAAAAAAAAAAACATACGTAACAATAGATTTTTCTAAATAATTAAACAAAGTGCGCGTAAAATAGTCTAAACTCTGTGTGACAGTTGAAACCAAAAAAAGGAGCCCCGCCATTTTCTTCACTTCGGTTCCAACAATAAAAACATCCCCTCCCTCTCTTTCTCCCAAACCATCCCTCTCTCTCCACTCATCAATGGCTTCGAAAGCTCCGTTCCAGTACTCTCTCTTCTCTCCCTCATCCTCCTTCTCCAACCGAACTGATACCGTCTCTCTGTCTTGGCCGCAGTGGACTCAAACCCGTGTTGTAATCTCGAAACCTCTCCTCTTGTCGACTCAATCGCGGAGCAATAGGAATTGTTTCATGACTAATTGTTCAGCAAATGGGAAACAAAACCCAACCGAAGATTTTTAGAGTTTGAACACAACAAACAAAAGTAATTTTATTGATTACAAGCACTTGTACACTTAAGTTGTGTACAACAACACATACTATCACTCACAAAGGAAGACTCTTTTACACACAAGAGGACACACACAAACTAAGAAGACACTTTAACTTTGGACACAAACACTTTTAGTACTTGGACACCTCACACTAGGACTCTCACTCACTTGCTTGGAGTATGTCTCACACTTACTCTCTTTCTTGCATTAACTTGCGTGCCCACAAATGAGGACCTCATCCCTATTTATAGGCACCAATGGAGTATTCTAGGAGCACACATTACTCCATGCTTCTAGATGCTTCTAGTGAAGCCCATAACCTTCCATCATATTTCGGAACATTCTAGTAGAACCCGGAACCTTCTAGCATATATGTTCTAGTAAACTCCTCAACATTCCGGAAAGGCCCAGAAGACTCTAGCATATTCTAGACGATTCTGGAGCATTCTAGTGAAGTCTAGATATTTCCGGAATAACCCAGAAGTTTCCGGCGACGTCCGGAAGACTCCGGAAAACTCAAGAGAGGTGGTGATGATCTTTCAACAAGATTTTCCCATTGAACTGAGTATGCATTTGCTTCTCTTCCACCTCTCTCTCTCTCTCTCTCTATTGAATTTGTTGTTGCAGGGTACCCAACATTTCTTGCCCCACCGGTATATGATTTCTTTCTTTTTTGCTTTTGATAAGTTCATGCTATCAGATGGACAAAAAGAAATAATCTCAATAACCAGGACCAGATTTGTGGCGCCTAAAATCGAAACTTTTCAAATGGCGGCCCCTTGAGAATCACTGTTGCATTTGTTCATCTTGGCTTTGCATTCACAACGCCTGCATGATGTTTCCGTTTGTCGTTCTGTGTGCTTTAGGGCTTTTCTTCTCCCAGTGTGGGTTCAAGAGTTTTGGAGACCTGAAATGTACTCCTTGAAGGAGGCCCTCCATATATTTCGCGTAAAAAAATTATTTAATACAGAGTCTTCATAAAAAAACAATTACAAAGATATATGATTACCAAAATTTTAACATATAATCATCAAAAAAATAAACAACTACTTACAATATTTTAAAATCTATCCTCTGAACATTACTTTTCTCGCACTTTTAGTTCTAAATGTACTAATTAAATCTTCATAATCAAGCTAAAACTAAAAATTATTTGAGACTGGCGTGCACGCGCGCGCGCGCGCGCGCGCACACACACACACACACTTCTAGTGTGAGACCAAACCGTTCAATGTACTTAAAACGTGTTTTAATTTGAGGATCCATGCTAGCAATCATTAAAAAAATGACCAGAAAGTGTTTGATCTGAGCATTTTTCGATAAAACTATACATGTAAGATTTTTATCAAAAACTTCTTGGATCAATCCCTTCCTGGTCAATTTTTTTATGATTCCTCGCGCAAACCGTTGAAAACATGTTTTGAACACTTTGGATAGTTCAAATAGTCAAAATTTGATCGAAAAAGGTGAATTCCATACTTTAGCAAAGTGTGGAATCTCTCATAGGATGGGGCCACACACACACACACACACACAAACACACCAGTTATCCAGTCCAAGATCTTGGACTAGAGGTTTTAGGGTGTTTTATATATATGGAGCTTACATATTTGGAGCCCCCATTTATAGCATATTTTCGGGCCTGAAATCCTTGGCTTCATTGGCTTATGCCATGAGCCGGCTTTGTCTTCTCCTGTTGTAATAGCTGGACTCGGTATTTTGTATTTTTGTTACTTCCTCCATCCCATAATTTTGGTCTTTTATTTTTTGGATGTCCCCAAATCCTTGTTCATATCGGCTAGTCAAGGAGAAAAAGATCGTGCCATTGCCGTTTTTTTCCCTTCATCCATATATTCAAATTCATATAAAAGTGGAGGCAAAAATGAATTGAAGCATAAAATATAATCGTTGCATTTCAAAAATTGATTTTTGGTAGTTTATACTTCTAAGAGTACTTATTGTGTTTCCTTAAAAAAATTGATTTTTTGAAGATGGATCGAAATTTTGAGATAGAGGGAGTATTATTAATAATTTTTTTTTTACTTTTCCAAAAAAAAAAAGAATTACGGGGTTCTTAAATCTCAAATATACTTTGGTCACCTAAAAGATATAATTAAATATTTTTTTTGAAAATAAAAAGAGAAATTTATTAATCTTTGAAAGCGGATTACAAAGATTATCATGCATGACATCACCATGGGTTATGTTTACATCTAATTAATTATTACTTGACTAACTCTTTTTACCCTTATTAGTGACACTACCTAATTTCTCATATTTACTTCTAACCGAACCCATTTGACTCCTTGTAGGGGCTCACACAATTAGTGTAACTGTATGGGGTTTTAATGACTTATATAAATTTATTACGAGAAATATACCCTTGCAATTTACATCTGTAAATTTTGTTATGATAAATTTTGAAAATGATAAGTTATGGGGTTTTATATATACTTGCCATCTCTCTCTTTTATTACCCACGAGAAAGATACCCTTTCCATTTACATCCTTAAATTTTGTTAGTATGATAAATTTTGAAAATAGTAATAAGTTAAGAAAACATGATAAATTTCAAAAAAAGTTTTGCATCAGTGTACTCATCGTGATAAATTTTGGAAATGATAAGTTTAGAAAACATGATAAATATCTATCTAATTTCTCGTATTAATTTACTTCGAAACTAACCCATTTGACTCCTTGCGGGGGCTCACGCAATTAGTGTAATTGTATGGGGTTTAATGTCGTAAATACACTTGTCATCTCTCTCTTTTCTTACCAACGAGAAATATACCCTTGCCATTTATATCCGTAAATTTTGTTGTGATAAATTTAGAAACTGATAAGTTAAGAAAACATGATAAGTTTTAAAATTAGTTTTGTATCAGTGTACTCATTGTGATAAATTTCGGAAATGATAAATTTAGAAAACAGAATAAATATTGAAATTGGTCATGCAATAGTATAGCCTCTGTGATAAATTTTGAAAATTATACATTTAAAAAGATGATAAATTTCAAGAATGATAAATTTAGAAACATGATAAAGTTTGAAATTAGTCTTGCATCAGTGTTCTCATTGTGACAAATTTTGAAAATTATAAGTTTAATAGAATGAATTCTCCACAATAAAATCATTCATAACCACAAGAATATGTATCAATGAATTTACCACAATAGATTTACAAATATATACTCGATATATCCAATCGATACATACACTAGATTGTTTTGAAAACTTTAGATTGCTTGAGAAAAACCGCGATACAGAGTAGCCTTCATTAGTTTTCAAGCATACAACAACACAAACAAATCATTACTTGCTTGAGAAAAAAGATGAATCAATGGTTCAAATTCATCATAATTTGTATTTCACCAAATGCTGCCAATTAACTCTGCTCCCATGTAGTAGCATATTGTCATTCTGTAGCCCATCATAAGCAACTTATCAAGAATTAAAGGATCCAAAACTCTGGCACCTCCAAACCATTGACAATAGAAATGATGGGTTTTAGGCTAGCTCTTTGACGACGGAGGAGGGGGAGATTAATTTAGGCTGGGGAATCCCCAGAAATGCTTGACGATGGAGATGGAGATGCTTGATAGTTGATCTGCTTGACTATTGATGACCGACGGGCTGCTTGGAGAGGCGGGGTGATGATGATTGACCTTACTCAAGGAGAGAGAGAGGGGTGTATAATGTTTAGGGTAACAGAATAAAGAATTGAAATGTTGAATGGTTAGGTTTGGATGAATAAAGGAATAACAATTTAAGGGACTGTGTCATAATGGAAATGCGAATAGGAGTTTAAAGAGGGCATTGAATCTTCAGATGAGATCATGCAACTCATTAATTGGATTAGGATGGATACATAAGTAAGATTAGCATGTAGGACTTCTATTTAACTCTCTCAAATAGGGTAAATGATTTTTTCATTCTATTTCTAATAAATGCACTCCAATATTTGTTCTTTGGTGCTTAGAATTACGTACGACAAAAGCACTGGAAGCCAAATTTTTTATTTCATTTATACGAAAGTAGAGTGATAATCATTTTCTTAAAATAGTTGGGAAAAAAATTGCTTCATAAAGTAGTTATTACAAGCATTTAAGAGCATTCTTACTCAAAATTAATAACTATTACAATATCTCAAAATTATCGCTTAATATTACTCCTCTCGCATTTTTAGCTACAAATGTACTAACTAAACTTACAATTTTACTCTTTGCTCCCCTCCCACCTCCGCCCTCGTTGTTGAATCTTGATTTAGTTTAGTTATTAGTTATACGTAGATCGAAAATTTATTGCCTTTTTGTTTAATCTTTTATTTTATTTTATCTTATCTTGTCAGCTTTCCCTTTTTTCTCCTGGTGGATAGAGTGGTTGAATACACTCCAGGGGTTTCAGCTGTTGGTATTAAGAATGTAACCATAAGGCCCCGATTGGATGGGATATTATTTTCAGGGGGATAAGTTTTAGAGGGGGATAAGATAAGAGGGGGTATTATTTTTGGAGGGGGGCCCAGATTGATTTGATGTTTATGGAGGAGGGATAAAAAAGTGGATGGTTTGGATGAGGGATTAAGCAGGGGGTAACTTTTGGCTTGGTTTGGATAACTTAAAAATAAGAGGGGGTGGATGATGGAAAAAGCTGTCAAATGACTTATTTGCCCTTGTGGTGTACCAAACCTTATTAATGATTAATTTAATTATATAAATACATTTTTTTAATTATTTTTTAATTTTGGATGATTTGAAGTTTAATTAAGTTATTTGACAGGAAAAATTAAATATTTTTTTATTTTAAAAAAAATGTTTTTTTTTTATGTAAACATTTGAATGGTTGGTTGAGATAAAAAAAAATTTAAGAAAGGTTTTTTTTTTTTTTTTTGTACTTGTTGGGCTATCTTATTTTGTTTTTTATTACCTCAACACAATGAATAATAAATGAACAAACTAAAACATTTATTAAATGGGTCACTCATACAAAAAATATTACAAATTTTTTTTATTGAACTCTCAAATAATTATACAAATTTATTTGAGATAAAATTAAAAGGACGTAAAGAAAAACCATTTATTCAAGTCTCAAATAAATATACTAATTTATTTGAGATTTATTACAAGGATAATAAAGTGCACAACTACGAGTTTATTTAATAAACTTCCACCAATTTCGATCTATTGACGTTGAAAGTAAAAGCTCCATTCATCGAACAAGGGAAATTGTTAGTCCTTGATATTCGTAGCCCGTGGATGAACCTACATAAAGAGGGAGGGAAAGTGAATGAGTATTAAATAATGCGGCTAATATTAAAAATGTAAAAGGTTATAACTTACTTGGATATAATTAGTCCACACTTCATTTGTAGCAAGAACCTTTTTTTCATTTGCATCCCAAGAAAACCCTTCATGCATAAGGATTTGATGAACTATGGTGTAATAAGTAGACTTCCATGCCTTAATCTTACCTTCAATGTGAATTTCCGTTATACCACCTATTGACAGCATTGACTTGGGTGTGGTAGAAGTCAGGATTCTGTGCACACTCAGGACGGGGATACTGAGCCGTTGATACGATGAACAAGTAAAGGCGAAACACCCCCATTGCAGCCTGAATGAACGTGTTTAACGCCATTATTGCCTCTTCCTCTTCTCTCCTCCGTAATTGTTTTCTGTTCAATCTTGGCATCCTAATAGATAGCTAGAAACGGTTTCATGATGAGTATGACATCAATCACACACACACTGACAAGTAGTCTCATTTATATAGATCCTTGTTCTATTCTTCTAAATTTTTATATGTATATACAGATTATATATGTATACTGTGTATATATAAACTATTTTTTAGGGTTTTATGTATTTATATCCATTTTTTAGGGTTTTATGTATTTATATCCATTTTTTAGGGTTTTTATGCGTATATACAATTTATATACGGTGTATGTATATATATATAGATACTGTATTAATAAATATAGATATATATCTATATATACACACCCGTGTATATGGAGGTAAAAACCAGTATATACACAAATTTCATTGTTTTTGTAACATGTTTGTAGCCCGTGTATATACATGCTGTATATTCAAGTGTATATACATACTGTACATATATATAGGGGAAAATTCAAAAAAACCCCTGACCTTTGGACTGATTATTATAGAGACACCTGACCTTCAATAAACGTTAACTAAACCCTTGACCTTTGCACTCCGTTATCAATTAACACCCTCGTCCCATTTTCCGTCCAATAACTAACGGAAAAGTTGATGTGGCGTTTACTTGGATACTTTGAGACACTTGGGCTAATATTTGGCAATGACATGGACGTTCTAGCATACTTAGGCTCACATAACTCTCACATACACCTACATGGCGCTGCCACGTGGCTTGGTGGGCCTCATCCACTTATCTTTAAAAAAAAAAACTGAAACTCTGTCACTCTCTCCTCCCCCAAAACCCAAAGCCACCCACCACCACTTCCACTGCATTCCCAACTCCGGCGACCGCCACCACCGGCGACAGAACTACTGGGTATCCGGCGACCCGACTCGACGGCGTGTCTGCAACCAAAGCATCTTCAGATCGGTACCATCAGAGGGTCTTAAGAGATCGACATCGTGCTTGCGACCTTAGATTGTATCGTAGATGGTGTCGCCCCAAGCGTAGGGCTAGGTCGGCGGTAGCATAATAACCGGTAAGACCGGGTCGGATCCACAGGGACCGAACGCACCCAACATGAGAGTTGTCTTGCAAGTGTAGGTTTTCGGCCTTAAAGCGGCAAACTTAGTTTGTGATTTGTTTGGTGGAATTCTGTTGACTTCGAGAACGACTCGGAAGATTTAAAAAGACTAATTAAACTAAGGCAAAGTCTAGGGGATTTTAACAACCATAACTTAGGCTAATTCGTTCCTCTTTTGTTGAGATTAGGATTCTTGTAACCATTTGACAAACATCTAGGTTGACATCGCTCCAAGCATCACACATGATAAAGGAGAATCAACCCTTAACTATGAGAGATCAAAAAGATTAACAAACCTAGACTTTGGTACATAAAATCGATCCTAACTCTTTGAACTAGAAATGGTGTTCGATAAAGTTTAGGGTTCTTGAGCCAATTAGACAAACATCTAGATTGACATCACCCAAAGTATCACTCGTACCTAGGTGAATTAACCCTCGGCCACGAGAGATCAAAGAGATTAACAAACCCAAATTTTGATACATAAAGATGAACCCGTGACTTTATTAAACAAGAAGTGTTTGCAATTTGGCGAGAAGAACGAATTAAACCTAAGTCATGGAGTGCTAATCACCCCATGACCGAGCCTATTTAGACTACTCAATCATAACTAAGAAAAGCATGACTAATTTTGCAAAGGAAATAAGGAACATGACATACATTCTTAAAAACTAATTTTATATGATGATCTAAACCTTGCCTACAACTTTAAACCTTAAGAAATTAGCAAACAACACATAAAAGCATGAGTTTTCAAAGGAAAAGGCTAGGAGAGGAGAGGTAAGATTTAACCGGTAAAAACACGAATAAACTAGATTTATATGGAGATCCGAAGATTACAAGAACTATTAATAAACGACAAATTAACGGAAACTTAGTCCTTACTTGAGTTCCTAAGGAAATTAGAGCTAAAACTTGAACAACAATGGAGGAGAGAGGTGAGAGCTATTTAGACTAAAAGTAAACAAAATGTAAAGTGTAGGAGATAAGAGAGAGAAAGAGGGAGGGAGAGATATATACAAATACCCTTTCTCTCTCACAAAAATATCCTAAAAACAACTAAAGGTGTAAGTTTCCATAAGTGGAAAGTCCAACAAGTGGGTTAAACAACTTTTCGAGTTGCTAGGTATTGATACCTATCAATACCTGCATTCAAAATGTTCCCCGTAAGGCCTGGGTATCGATACCAAGGTTGGGGGTATCGATACCCAATGTTCTGTTCAACTTCTTCTTTAGAGGTATTGATACCTATCAATACCTGTATCAATACTAAGGCATTTGAGGTTGCCTTTTCTTTCTTTGCCATCCATTGGCCTTGTGTGCTACCGGGCATCTTCCAAAACACTTCCGAACATCGTGCGAGCTTCGGGAAGGGGAGCACTTGGTCTCGTGAGTGCTTGTTCACTCTCGGATTCCACCAGGAGTCATTGTAAGCCTTGGACACGCCTTTAGCCTTCTGGCTTGATCTTGTGCCTTCTAAACTTCCCGAGCCTTAGCCAAATCTTCATTTCTTAGCTCTCGAGGCTCAATGGTGGAGTATCATGGGGCGCTTGGCCCTTGAATTCTTGGGATGCTTCCCAAAGCGCTTCAAAATGCGCCTTATGCACTTGTTTACCCTGAAACTACCAAAACAACACTACGCACACATCAATCATATAAAAACAAGATAAAGTGCGTGTGTGTGAACAAAAAGAGCTAGATAAGCCCGAATATCTACAATATTTGGGGCTTATCACATCGTAAACATCGTGCGAGAGGAATTTGGTCATGGCGGCGACGAAGCTGGATTTTCTAGTGCCAGAGGAGCCATATAGTAAATAGCTTCACTTCCAAACGCGACCTAAGCGGTTGTAGTACTGTTTGGATCTGAGAAACGACTCGGGATCGGACTTGACCCGGTTCTTCAGATCCGAATCTATGGCGATCGTTTGGAGAGTCGAGTCCGTTGGAGATGAGGTTTCAGAATCCATTGTTTGTCCTTTTTCACCCTCAGAGTAAAATTCCTGATGAAACCTTTTCCATTGTTGGCTTTGCAAACGGCGTTGGTCCATGATACCCATTACCCATGCGCCGAGAAACTCATCGTGAACCGTCTGATTATCGTCAATGTAGAGAATGATGTCGTTTGATTTTTTGCCGGCGAAGAGGTATGGGCTTTTCTGGTTCGGAGAGGCATACTTGTGGTGCTTGTGGTGGTGGGTGGTCGGAAGAGGCGGAGGGGAGGGGTTGGGTTTGGTGGAGGAGAGAGTGACAGAGTTTCAGTTTTTTCTTTTTTAGAGATAAGTGGGCGGGGCCCACCGAGCCACGTGGCAGCGCCACGTAGGCGTATGTGAGAGTTATGTGAGCCTGAGTATGCTAAAACGTCCATGTCATTGCCAAATATTAGCCCAGGTGTCTCAAAGTATCCAAGTAAACGCGACATCAGCTTTTCCGTTAGTTATTGGACGAAAAATGGGACGAGGGTGTTAATTGATAACGGAGTGCAAAGGTCAGGGGTTTAGTTAACGTTTATTGAAGGTCAGGTGTCTCTATAATAATCGGTCCAAAGGTCAGGGTTTTTTTTTAATTTTCCTATATATATATATATACACTCCCCTTCCCCTCCAAACTCCCGGAAATTCAAAAAATCCGGACCTCACGCGTGAGCCGTTGGATTTGATCCAACGGCTGAGGAAATAAACGGGTTAAAACAGATCTCGCGGGTCATATGGACCAGGTAATATGTTATCGGGTCACGTATTCGGGTCAATATAAGTTTCCAGATCCGGTCCACTTCCTCATTTCACGTCCTCCACAGAGAGAGAGAGAGAGAGAGAGAGAGAGAGAGAGAGAGAGAGAGAGAGGTGATCGAGAAGAATCAAGCTCCACGTTCGAAGAAGAAAAACACATATCAAACCCTAGTTCGAGCAACAACAACCCATCGATTAAGGTCCTTCTCTCTCTCCCTCCATCCTATCTCTCTGTTTCGTTTTTCTTGGAAAACCCTAACCCTGACTTTCAAAAGTTGCAGTTCGAACGGGCGAAGACAAACGACGAAGACGAAGCATTTCTCCATCTCGGTCTACAACGAGGTCTCTCTCTCTCTCTCTCTCTCTCTCTCTCTCTCTCTCTCGATTTGCATCTCTGTCTTGCTCTGTGTTGCTGGAAACCCTAGTTTTTGGGTAAACCGAAACCTAGATCTACGAAATTAGTTTAATAAAATTTTGGAAAAAGTTTATACACCACACATCAGGCTAAATGTTCTGTACTTATACTTTCCGAGAGAAGTTTTGTCATCAAAAATTCGAAATTTTTTGAAAAAGTTTGTACACCACACATCAGGCTAAATGTTCTGTACTTATACTTTCCGTGAGAAGTTTTGTCATCAGCTTGTTAAACTGATACTTTGTGGTAGGATGATAATCTTCCTTTTGAGGATATATGCCATGTGAGAGACTTTGAAAATGGGGTTCGTGAATGCAATTTTAAGAATTCAATTCTTAGTTTAAGGGTTAATTGTAACCAATCTGCTTATCCATAAAGTTCAGCCAATTTGAGGAAATTGGGCTTTTCCTTTCAATCTTGTCCTGAATGAATGGCTTATGGCTTAATGTGCTTTAGTCAGTTCAGAACTATGAATTGGATAGTTTGTTATTCATGAAACGATTCTGTTAGATAGTTTGTTATTCATGTAGAGTACAATTAAACTTGTGTTGGACTTCCATATCATATGTTATCTTATTTTGAGATTTGTTTTTTCTAGAATGGATTCTTTCGAAGATACAGAAATATGCTCACCTTCACCATGTCCACCACCCTGTGTCAATCATCTTCAAGTTCTTGTCAACAAGTTTACACTCCTCAAGTTAAAAATGACTTGATACCAAAAATTGGGCAACATTTTCACACATTAGAAGAGGTTCAGATCTTCTACAACAATTACGCTAGAGAATCTGGATTTGGTACGAGAATTAACTCTAGCAAAAAGAATAGGGACAATGTTGTCATTAGGAAGGAGTTTTGTTGTTACAAAGAAGGGTTGAGAAAACCTAAGGCAAACAATGAAGAACCTAGTACCCGGAGACGAGGGCTTACTAGAGAGGGTTGTGGGGCAAAACTATCAGTTGTGAAAGAAAAAGAGGGTGTGGGGTTTGTTGTCTCCCAATTTTTCGAGGGTCATAACCACCCTCTTACAACCCCAAGGAGGGTGCATTTGTTGCATTCTCACCGAGAAGTGTCCAATGAGAAAAAGGCTTTAACACAACAATTGTCCGCTGCAAATGTGCCAACATGCCAACAAATGGGTATTTTGGCGGTGCAATCCGGGGGGATTGAAAATGTTGGATGTTCACAGCAAGACCTTTATAACGCTGAAAGGGATAGGAGGAAAGCGTTATTGGGACAAGACGCCAACATGTTATTAGAGTATTTTAAGCTTGAACAAAAAAATAATCCGGCTTTTACATATGCGATTAAGGAGGATGATGAGGGAAAATTGACTCACTGTTTTTGGGCTGATGCCACCTCTAGGAAGTCGTACCAGTATTTTGGGGATGTGGTGGTCTTTGATACCACTTACAAGACAAACCGATATCAAATGATGTTTGCACCTTTATTAGGGGTTAATCACCATGGGCAGACAACTATTTTCGGGTGTGCCTTTTTAAATGATGAACTCACTACTTCTTTTGAGTGGCTTTTCCAACAATGGTTAAAGGCAATGGCAGTAGGCCCCCCCCAAATGATCATTACCGATCAAGATCCTGCAATGACAAAGGCAATTGCTACTACTCTTCCAAGCACTCATCATAGGTATTGCATATGGCACATTGTCAACAAATTTTCTGAAAAAATTGGTGCAATAAGTTATAAAGAACATTATGATGAGTTCAAAAGTTGCATATGGAAATCTGAAACCCCACAAGAGTTTGACGCAAGATGGGTAGAAGTAGTGGAGAACGCTAAATTGACGTCCAATGAATGGTTAAATGGCTTGTACAATATTCGGGAGAGATGGGTTCCGGCATACATGAACCATATGTTTTCTGCCCACATGACTAGCAGCCAAAGGGCTGAAATTTCACATTCTTTCTTCAAGAGGTATCTCTCAATTCATAATTCTATGTGGGATTTTGTCACGCGGTTTGAAAGGGCACTTGCAACTTTACGTCATAATGAATTGGATTTGGATCACAAAGACATCAATGAGAAGCCAGTCTTAAAAACCCTGTGGGGCATGGAGGAAACAATGAGTCAAATTTATACACGGAAAATGTTTTACAAGTTTCAAGATGAAATCCATCAACTCTTGGCATATGAGGTAACTTTAACATTTGAGGATGAGCGTCAACGCTTGTACAAAGTTAAGAGGGATGTAGAGAATGCTCCAAAGGGTCGCGAGGTGTCGGTGGAGAAGTCGTCAAACTATGTTACTTGCAGTTGTAAGATGTTTCAAACTGATGGGATTGCATGTCGGCACATGTTTGCATTGTTCAATTTCATGCATATTAGAAGGCTACCTGATATTTACATCTTAAAGAGGTGGACAAAGTCTGCAAAAGCCGGTAGAGTTACGGACGACTTGGGTGGGGGGAGTAAGGAAATATGTGACACTTCAGTGTTAATGAGGCGAGGTAAGCTTTTTCTTCGTTCTTCTAATGTAATCGATGAAGCCGTATTAACTGAAGAGGGAACTGAAATTTACAATGAAGCGTTGGACTTTGCTGAAAAGAAACTCACAGCCTTGAAGATAAGTAAGGGGGAAGATGGCGAACAGAGTGTTAATGAAGTGGTTCTTCCTCTTGTAAGCGAGGAATGTAGTTTGAAAGAACCAAATGTTGCTAGGACAAAGGGTAGTGGTAAAAGACTAAAGGGAGGAAAAGAGAAGAGTGTCAAGAAGAAGAGTAGGCGTTGTAATGGTTGTGGGGAGATAGGAGTTTCGCATGACAAACGAAATTGTCCCAAACTTCTAGCCATGTAAGTGTATTCATACTTCACTTTATTTCACATTAATTTTTGAAATGTTAACTGTACTAAAATGTTTTTTGTTTGCCGTAGGTCTTCGCAAGCATCACAGATTGAAAATGACGAGGACGAGGACGATGATGCCGAAAGCATGGACTATGATGAAGATTGTAAGTGGATTTAGGTGGATTTAGGTGGATTTAGGCTTTACAGCTTTACTGGATTTAGCCTTTACTGGATTTAGGCTTTACTGGCTTTACTGGATTTGTTTATGCTTTTGTTGCTTCTGCATTTGCTCACTGTTTTCATGTTACAGGATTTGCTCACTGGAAATGGTCACATGAAATGCTTGCTCTGGAAATGGTCACTTGAAATGCTTGCTCTGGAAATGGTCACTGGAAATGGAAATGCTTGCACTGAAATGCTCACTGTTTTTCACTGTTTTTCTTGTAGTTTCTGATGAACCTGTATTCAGTTTAGGACAACCTGATGGGAGGATCTCTTTTATATTATGAATCTGTATTCAGTTTAGGATAACCTGTTGCACACTGGAAATGCTGACTGGATTATTTGTGGGTAAATATGCTCACTGGATTTGGTCTCTGGAAAAGTGTATTTATTTTCGTCCATTTAGGCCCAGCTTGTAGTTTGGTGCTTTTTTGGTGATTGTTTTCGGTCTCTGGAAAAGTGTATTTGTTGTTTTGATTGTTTATTTTCCGGGGGATGCCTCTGTGAACCAAGAATTGGGTTTTAGTTGAATTTGGGTATGCTGGTTTGCTCTGAATTTTTTGAATGGCTTCATTTGCTTTGAATTTTTTTGTTGTTAGCTGTGGATTTGTGCACATCACCTTTTGTGTTTGGAATAGTAGATGTATAGAAAGGCTCACTGGAAATACTGATGTGAAGCATGTTTTGGTTAAACTTGTTGTTCGTAAATATAAGTGGGGTCCTTAATATTGCACTTGATTCGACCAATAATAATGCACGATTACGCTTTGGCTTTACAATGGTTGTCGAATCACTATGCACTATTTGTTCAAGACGTAACTTGATCGATTGTGGTACAACAACATACACCTCACATGCCAAAGAAACTTTCTCAACGACAGAAACTTTCTCAATTCAAGGGATTAGCATTGGGTCTGATTTGCAACGACAAAGAAACTTTCTCAATTCAAGTATTCAAGATACATGTGAACTTAGAGCATCTGAATGGTCCTTTTTTATTGCTTAAAGCAACATAAATTTAAAGCAACATAAACTTCACCAACAAAAAAATGCAGTGAACACCTAAACTATAACACATCGTCCAGGAGAAAAACAAAAAAATGCAGCAGTCAACAAATCCAGCGAGCAAATCCAGAGAGCATTTCCAGTCAGCAACCAGTCAGCAAGCAAATCCAGTGACCACTAAACCTTGAGCTTCACAGCCAACAGCAGTAACCATACTAACCAACACTAAACCCCCACCAAATTAAACATCATAACAAAGATTACATTGACTCAACAAAATCTGAACAAACTTCTGGAAAATGCAGCAGCACCAACTTCTGGAAAATGCAGCAGCAGCAACACCAACTTCTGCAAAATGCCCTTACATTATATAGTAGCATGAAGAAATTCAGAATACAGTGCCCTTACATCTTGCAGAATATATTATAAAGAAATTCCAGTGCCCTTACATATTCCAATCAGTCTCATTTCATAGCAAATCTTAGGAGTAGCATGAAAGAACAGATACAATACAAGTTCAAATCCATAATACAGTGCAATTCCAGTGAGCAAATGAATCCTGTGAGCATTCATACAATACAAGTTGAAATCCAGTGAGCAATCAAATACAATACAATTTCAAATCCAGTGAGCATTAAAAAATATAACAGTAACAAATAACAATCACTTTCAATATGTCGAAGAAAAACAGACAAACATACCTCATCAAAGGAAAATGGTAAACACATGCCATTGGATCAACCCGGTACCTTTTTAGATCTAGGTTTTGAAAAACGAATATACACACACAGAAATATACACACACACCCAGAAACTACACATACACACACAGAAACTTCTTAGATCTAGGTTTTTGAAAAATGAATACACACACACAGAAATATACACACACACACACACAGAAATATACACACACACACACAGAAACTACACGTACACACACAGAAACTACACGTACACACAGAGGAACTTCTTAGATCTAGGTTTCTGAAAAATCAATATACACACACAGAAACTACACATACACAGAGAACACGAGAGAGAGAGAGAGAGAGAGAGAGAGAGAGAGAGAGAGAGAGAGAGAGAGAGAGAGAGAGAGAGAGAGAGAGAGAGAGAGAGAGCTGGAGCGTTCGAGCTCGTCTTCGCCGTTCAACCTGAAATCCATTCTCAAAAAGTTAGGGTTAGGGTTTCTGAAAAAGAACACGAAATAGAGAGAAAGATGAAGAAGACGAGTTCGATTGGGACCTAGATCGGTTCTTCTTCTTCCTCGAAGGAGGGTTTCTAGTTTCTTCTCCTTCTTCGATCGAGAGGTTCTTGAATCGCCTCTCTCTCTCTCTCTCTCTCTCTCTCTGGAAAACGAGGAAATGAGGGGATTGGGGTGGACCTTTTGACTTTATAGTGACCCGGTTAGGAGCAACCCGGTACCTTTTTAACCCGCGTTTGACCCGCGAACGCATTTCATTTCCACAACCGTTGGATCAAATCCAACGGCTCACGCGTGAGGTCCGGATTTTTTGAATTTCCGGGAGTTTGGAGGGGAAAGGGAGTGTATATATATATAAGTAAATCTTCTAGTAAGGATTCCCGTAAATAAGAAAAAATGTAATTTTTTCACGTTAAAAATTGTTTTTGGGAAATCCGAACCGTCCAATGTGTTCAAAAGGTGTTTTCAAGGTCGACGCGGGAAATCTTCAAAAAAAAAATACCTGGAAGGGCTTGATCCAAGCAGTTTTTCGCAAAACTGTATATTTACAGTTTTTGCTAAAAATTGCTTGGATCAAGCCCTTCCCGGTATTTTTTTTTGAAGATTTTCCGCATGAACCCTTGAAAACACCTTCTGAACACATTGGACAGATCGGATCGTCAAAAAAAATGCTCGGATCACGGAGATCTGGAAGTTCGGAGTTCGGACTAGAAGTGGAACCTATATATATAAAATGTTCTATTGAGGACTCCCTCAAAGATCTCCTCCGTGAGAACCACCCCTTTTTTGATTTTTCGGACCAAATTTCGACGATCCAAACCGCTCAATGTTTTTAAACCATGTTTTCCATGGCCATCGCGAGGAATCACAAAAAACAAATACCTGAAAGGGCTTCATCCGAGCGGTTTTTCATAATAACCATACATATATAATTTATCGAAAAATGCTCGAATGAAGCCCTTCCGAGTATTTTGTTTGGATGAATCCTCGCGGTGGCCCTTAAAATCACGTTTTAAACACATTGAGCGGTTCGGATCGTCGAGATTCGACCCTGATCCATGAGGTCCGCAAATTACGAGTTTGAGGGAGTCCTTAGTAGAACGGGATCCTATATATATATATATATATGTATGTATGTATGACCTCCAAAACCCTAGTTCATGTTAAAACGGTAGAAACCCCAAAAAACTCAACAGATTGCAACAAATCTACATCAACAGATCGAACAAAATGGAACAAATCGAGTTCTTTGGCAATCGAAACTTGTGTACACATACATAAATCGAGTTCTTTGGCAATCGAAACCATACCTGGAGTGATTTTAACAGATCGCAACAGGGATCCCCACAAATCGCACAAACCGTACACAGCTCGAACTTCCAAGTCGCAGATGTACACCAGTGTCGTTTGTAGCACAGATGAAGGGGATAAGGAGGGTGATTTTCGTCAATAACCTCCCCTTCTACAGGGGGATAACTTTTGGGGAGGGTTGAGGCGACCCAAAAATTATCCGGGAGGGGAAGCCATATGCGTAGAAGAGAAGAGGGGGTGAAAAGAAATGGGGGAGAGCGTAGGTCGTTGCCAACAAGGGGATATGGGCTGGAGCCCCCTCTTAAGAGGGGGTGAAAACATATCCGGGTCGGATATCCACCATCCAAAGAGGCCTAAGTGAGAACTTCTTCGCCGGGCATTTCCCTAATAGGCTTATTATGCCCGGTGTCCTCAATCCTCATAATTGAGGTAATTGTTACATACATAATTTCTTCCTCTTCTTGGCCCTTTTCTTTTCTTTTCTTTTTGATCAATTTCTAGCACTTTAATTTCTTGATTACTTTCATTTTTACCAGTTATAGGGGTGCACATGGTCTGGATCGGATCGGATTGGCATGAATCCAATCCTAATCTGCGAGTCACGGTTTTTTGAAAATAAAATTCGTGTCCAATCCAAAAGTCTCACAGTTCGGTCGGTTTCAATCCGATTCGTGAGTCACGGATTGGTTCCGGATTTGTCCACGGATTTTCAACTTATTCTGGAAAAAAAATTCATCAACTCATTAAAAAACCAAACTCAACAACCTACCTGGAATATATAAACGGGTTTCACAAATACATTCAAAAACCAAACTCAACAACCTACCTGGAATATATAAACGGGTTTCACAAATACTTCCTGCATTCATTTAGTGAGTTCACAAAAACAAACAAACATGTCCAACTCTAAAACAAAAAACAAGCAAACATGTAGCCATCTACTATCCAAAACAAGCATACATTTAGTAGCCATCTATTGATCATCTAGTCCATCATCAAGTGAGTTCACAAAAAACACTAAAATAAACATTGAAACAACCCAGGAATAAATGGGCAGCAAAGGTTTAGCATGAGCCATCTACTCATCTAGTTCATCATCCAGTTCACAAATCAGAGCTCTTGAGTTCCATTTTTCGTACTCAACAAAGACACAATTCAACACATCTCTTATTATGTTACAATTTACCTCCTAAGTTTGATTGGGAGGTACACTATTACACTGAATCACATTAAAAAATTTGATAAATTTAATTATCTTACATATGTATTTGTATATATGTATATATATACTTTTAATTTTATTTATATATAAAAATTTCACGGTTCAGATCGGTTAATCCACGGTTTCAAAATCAAAATCCGTGTCGGAACTGCAAGTCACGGTTTTTTAATTTTTGAATTCGTGTCTGAATCATTAATCCATCGGTTAAAATCCAAAAAGCAGGGATCAGTTCGGTTCAGACCTTATTTGCGGATCACCAGTTTTTTTATGCAGCCCTAACCAGTTATGTATGATTGTATTCATGTTCTCTGAACTGTCTAATAATGCAGCCGACTTCAGCTTTAACATTTTTGTTAGTTATATGTTGGATGGAGTAATGTGTGATGACTATTCAATCCAGGCAATGGCACAGTTGGTTTCCATAATTATGCTACAGCCCGAAGTAGGAGGGAACCGCGAGACATTAACGTTTGCCGGACTGCACCAAGTCAAATTCCGGAAGCCGGTCATTCCAGGAGACACATTGGTGATGAGAGCAACGATGACAAAGTTGCAGAGACAACTTGGATTCGCGAAGATGGATGCGAAAGCATACGTCCGAGGCGAGGTGGTATGTGAGGGCCAGTTTATGGTCACTGCTAAGTAGTGAATGATATACGTGGGTCTGCAACTACAATATTGAAATAATGATATGCTTGTGGTGGTATCCCAAGCATTTTTCTATCTTTAGTTTTATATAGCGGTATCGGTGTATCGGTATCGGGACGTATCGCCGATATGTCGCAGGAATTGGGTGTAGCGGTCGTGAATTTTTTAACTTTTTTGGCGTATAGCTGATACGGTACGGTACGTATCGGTATCGGAGTCTCCAAATCCTAAGACGAACTGACCGATACATACCTTATCGACTGATATTCAAAACTATCCTAATGCTTGGTGAACTCCTTGATTACTGTTTGGTTTCATTGAATAGCATAAATAAAACCCATTTCGGCTCTCTCTGTCTTGAAAGCCTCTTTCAATAATGTTGTACTATTTCAATTTCGGTTCCATTAACGATTGAGGATGAGAGAAAAAAAAAAAAAAGGTTCGGTTGTGCAAGGCAAACAGTACTTGCAGTTTTGTATTTGTCCATTAGAAATTCTTCTCGATTTATTTTGCAATTTGAGTACGAATTAGGAACCCATTTGTTGGGAACCGGATCCTTTGTCCCACCACCTTGTCCTACCCATCCGCTCCACACTGTCCATCTGAGAAATCAATGACTTCGATTCAAAGATGATCATGGACGGCTCAGATTTGTTCGGGGCCGTGATGACATCCGAGTCTTTGATTGATCGGATGGACGGTGCGGATGGATGTGATAGGGAGTGCGGACAGGGTTGTGTGGGATAGAGGATCTTCCACCCATTTGATGTAGATGAAGAGTATAGAACATGAGAGGGATAGGGAGAGACATAGCAGATACGATAAAGATATATTGCAAGTCTTTTGATGTAGGAACAGAGGAAGAAGAGGCAGGGAAGAAGGATGGCACTAGTGTATATCGAGTTGGATTAGGGTATTTTGTATCGAAATTATATACTCCCTCCGTCCCAAATTGGATGTCCATTTTTGAAACCCGTGCCATTTTCAATCGGTTATATCTTTCAATATGAATCTCCAAAAATATTCAATATGGATCTTGTTTGATAGTTCTCGACGAGTTCTATAATACAAAGTGTTCATAATTACCAAAAACATTATAAATTGAAAGATATAACAATCGAAAAATGGCACGGATTTCAAAAATGGACATCCAATTTGGGACGGAGGGAGTACTGTTTTAGGGAAATTCAACCACCCTCTTCTTTTCTAGGTAACCACACCAAAAAAAAACCTAAAGAAGGCGCATGAATCCCACTATGATCATTTAAACCGTCTATTTTGTGTAAAAAAAATATGCAGATCATTGTTGCAAACATCAAGTTAATCGGATATGATATCAGTAAGTTTCTAATTTGTCTTGAAAACATTCGACGTTTAAAAAAGTCAACCATCCTTGTTTTCATAAGAAGTGAGGAAATTACGGATATTTGATCTTTTTTTTGGACAACAAAAAGAGTCAAACGAGATAAAAAAAAAAAATTGGGGACGCACACAATGGTCTAACAATGACAAGTGGTTACAATGTAAACGAATGTAGGGGCGGACAATAGGGTGCATGCAGGGTCCAAGTCTCCGCACATCTCCCAATTATCCTATTAGTGGTACTATATTTTAAATTTTGTTTGTAAAAGTGGGAAGCCCCCTCAAAATTGTGATATTAGTACACAAGAGTGATATTTTGTCATTAATTTATGAACATGTATGACTAATTGGACATTCCCATAGTGACCTCAATTGTGGGCCCTCTATGATCTGTATTTGAGATCGGAACTATACAATTTGTCGATAATGTTGAGTAGATCATTCATTAAAAAAATTAAATTAATTGGATATTGGTAGTCATATGTTCAAATACTATTTATATTGATGGCCAATATCATTCGGAGAATACACTGTCTGACAAATTTGTCTCAATTGTGTGTTTATCAATCTCCGATGATCATAATTTTGGCACCCGTAATTTGCTCAACATTCCTAAGAAAATTTATGAACATGTATGACTAATTGGACATTCCCATTGTGATATTAGTACACAAGAGTGATATTTTGTCATTAATTTATGAACATGTATGACTAATTGGACATTCCCATAGTGACCTCAATTGTGGGCCCTCTATGATCTGTATTTGAGATCGGAACTATACAATTTGTCGATAATGTTGAGTAGATCATTCATTAAAAAAATTAAATTAATTGGATATTGGTAGTCATATGTTCAAATACTATTTATATTGATGGCCAATATCATTCGGAGAATACACTGTCTGACAAATTTGTCTCAATTGTGTGTTTATCAATCTCCGATGATCATAATTTTGGCACCCGTAATTTGCTCAACATTCCTAAGAAAATTAACAGTTCCGATCTCAAATGAAAATTTTAAAGGCTGTTGATAATGCCAAAACCAAAAGTGTTGCTGCCAAAACTCTGATCTTTCTTCCTTCCACACCTACATGCCCTTTCACTATCATATTCCATTTATTACAAACTTAACCCTTCAATTTTAATTTGAACATCAAAATATCTTTGATCCATTCTATCTTTTTTTTGGAAAGGGAAACTGGATCAGTATCAAAACTTAAACTTTAGTAACAACTCTTTGAAGGAGTGATTATATTTTTACCTCAAGTATAGAATCTCATGAACATGCTTAAACTACAAAAATAGAATTCAACTGATTTCGAATCTAAAGTCATGCATTTAAGTAAAGTTTTCTCTTTAACCTATATATTTGATACCAAAATTTACTGAAAAAATGTGGCCTAAAGCCCCCGCTCATCTGATTTTAGTCTGGGCCAACTTTGTGATTTATTTGGATAAGCAAATAATCTACTTCTCTGGGAAGAAATTCAAGATTTTTTCACCAGTGCAAAAAAATCCGGCTGGTTCTTGTAGACAAAGTTTTGAACATCATCTAAAAAGGGAATGCAATAGCAATACAAACATTGAGGATTATTGATGTCCAGAATGGTTAGTCTGACCAAGATATGATTAAAGATTCTGACGATAATTTTACTTCACATGCTATAATTTTAAGGAAAATTAGCTCTGAAACACCCTTTGAATCTCTGACTTCTCCTTTTATATTATTATTATAAATAAAGTTTCTTCTATAAATTGAAAAAATGAAAGAAAGAAAAAAGAGCACACATAAACTTCGTGTGGCAAGGGTGTAATAAGAGATTTTGTTTGTAATAAATAGGATCTGATAGTAAAAGGGCATGTAAGTAATTGTAGAAGCAAGAAAGATCAGAGTTTTGACAGCAACATTTTTGATTTTGATAGCAACACTTTTGATTTTGATATTATCAGTAGCCATTTTAAAAGGTCAACAATTGAAATCATTATAAAAATATAATGACTTAGCACACTACGAAACCTGTGTCCTTTTTCCAATTGCCTCATCATGAATTCTGCCGACACTAATCAAACGTGAGGGGGGTGAAATCGTACTTAACCCAAACCACATGGAGTCAAACCGGTAAGATTTCCTACGCGCGCAAAAGCCAAACACAACGACCCTCTCTGGCTCTCTCTCTCTCTCTCTCTCTCTACCTCTGACAGTCGTTCTCAATTCTGGATAAACCTTGATCATCACCACTCTCCCCCAAAAATTCTTTATTCCAAACCCTAACCCATACCCTTTTACACACAGATAAGTATTCAACAACAATCAAAGAATCTCTTTTCTTTTTTTGAACATAAAGAATCTCTTTTCACTTCCCCCAATATATACTAAAAATGCTTGATCTCTGCACCAACTTCCACGACTCTCGCTCCTCCAACTGTTTCTCTCTCTTCATTCCATCTCCTTCTCCCCCCAAATCCCCATTCTTTTCTACCCTCCCAATCCACCAATCTTTTCACCCACCAAGAAGAAGAAGAAGAAAATCCTTTCTTTTGACTATGCTTTCCAAACCCACTTCGCCCACGCCTTCATCGCCCCATTTGGAGCTCGTTTCAACCACGGGTAAGGTTACAAGTCTCTGATCCAAGTCTTAATAACAGCATGCGTAAGAAACTGGAATTGATTCGAACTTAATCTCAGATTTTTCTTTTGTGGGTGTTGCCTCAAATTCGTTTTGTATACATCAAATTCTTGCTTAGTTATTGAGGGTTTGTGAGTTCATCAGATTCTTGCTTAATTCATTAACTTTGTTTCAACTTATGTCTGTTTTACCCCAAATTTGTTCTGAAATCATCGTATTCTAGTGATTCGTTAAAACTTATTGCTTGGATGTTAAAAAAGTTGATTGTTTTAAAGAAGTTGAACATTGTGAAAATAGTGAACTAGACAATAGAAGAGCTCAGATTATTATTATTATTATTTTGGTGGCTTTTATGGGTCTTCAGTGATTCCCCCCCAAATATGGTCCATACATACTCAAGAAACTCATATATGGAAACAATTTCAGAAACGAGAAAAGGTTTAAACCTTCTTTCTTAGCCATCCCAAACAAAGAGTTATTGTGAGCTTTTTCAAATTGAGTTTAGTTTGTTGGTCATGATGTTAGTTCTTGCTTTCTGTTGTCCTGTAGTGTCTGATCTGGGTTTTGATGGTTGCTGTCACAGAATGTTCTGATGGTAGTATGCTGTTTAGGTTCGGGGAGGTGACCGAGGATGAAGTAGAGGAATCCACTTTTGTTCTTGGAGGGTTGGCCACTGGAAGTACACAAAATTCCAATGTTGTTAGGGTTTTAGATGGAGAGCATGAGAGGCAGGTTATAGTTAAAGAGATAGAGAGAGAAGCAAGGAGAGAGAGTGCAACAGAGTTGGCTGATAATGTGAAAAATATAGATTCAACTGTGTGCGATACTGACAATGGTGCTAATGAAAGCAAAAGTACTGTGGTTATCGATATGATCAGCTGTGAAGCAGAACCGAATGATCTATTACTGGAAGATATACAAGAAATAGAAGTTCCTGTTTTTGAAGAAGTTCCAATTGAGTCTATTGGTTCTTCTATCTCTGAAGCTGCTCATGTTTCTCATATCAATGAGCCTGGTAGTTCTAGCTTTGGATTTGGTAATGATATGGGAAAGGGTGTACGTATGCTGGAAAATTCTACAGAGGACAATAAGCAAGAGATGTCAAGTCCTGTCAATCCTTCACTGCCGGGTAAAGAGATTCATATTGAAGATGGCGTTTCCGAGGAAGTGAGGAGTGAAGTTGAAACCATGGGTTCCTCAACTGTTTCGGAGCACAGCTCTGTTCTTGAAGTCGGTAACAGTTTGGCTTCTGAGGAAAGTGGCAAGTTTGAAGTCAATTGTTTGCCTAAAATTGCTGAGAATCATACAGCGGAGGCTGTGATGGGCAGCAAGTGTGATGAAGTTATTGATGAAGGTAATGACAGAGGCAATGTGATTGAAACCAAATGTAATGCGATTGGAACCCTATCCAGTCCAGTCCTCAATGAGGTAACCAGTCATTACACAAAGGAAGAGCCGAGTGACACAGTTGGAAATGAGAGTTCAATTAAGGTTGGCTTTCTACCTTTCACTATTCTTTCTTTCAACATGCTGATGTGGTAATTATCTCTTCTCTTGTTACGACGGCTATAAAAATAATTGCTACATAGAAAGAGGCAAGGTATTGTAATATTCTGTGCCAGAAGAAGTATAAAACCAAAATTGAAAATTGTTCAATGCTATGCATTTGCTGTTCTGTAGTGGGTTGCCATGGGAAAATTCGTGGGTTGTAACTCAATCAAAGAAAAACTGTTTTGATTCTTCCTCCAGGTTGACGCAACTGAGCACTTTTTGTGTGTATATTAGGTGAACGATAGTGCAACTAATGTGGCATTGGAAGGTGGAAACACAATCAACAATGCACGGAACAGTGATGTTATAGAAGTATCAGGTCATGGAGCCGTAGCATTGGAATCAACTGTTGCTGCTGCAAACGGGTATTCTGCTCATGCCCTCTTTGCTATCCCCTCTCCCTTCTTTGCATGTTAGATTTGAATTCTAGGTGCTTAATCAGAAAGTGAAATGATGTCTAAGTCTCTATGGGACATGTGTTGCCTCTTTTCTTTTGTCAATAATAGGGTTTACATTTAAAGCACAAAGGGCAATACAGTGCCATCTGTTTACTCCACGTATAAGCAATTGTGGATTCCTCCAGTTTGTTATGCAAGTAGTTCTTCATGTCTGGCTTTATCTGGATCCATGTGCTCCACCAAGTCCTTGGCATTTGTCTTTCACCCAATTTTACCCCATGTTTGTTATGTCTCCTTCTACTGGGTCATTCAAATTAGATTGACTTCTCTCTCTCTCTTTCTCTCTCTCTCTCTCTCTCATATCATGGTCTCCATCTGAGCATTCTCGTTTTGGTTGCTTTTATTTTGTGAAAGTTCCTACTCCATATCTTAACCATCCAAATATTGCCTTCTATAAGATATGTAGTTTTATTTCATCTAAGCTCGTAAGTTTACAAGCACACCATAAAGTGAAAGGGCACTTCTCCATGTTTCGCTTTTTATGACTGGGCTAGTAAAGTTATGAAATGTCACTCTAGTGTGATCTCAAATGGAGGGAATAAGGAATCTTTGCAGACTAAGAAGGGTCTACATGGAAAGCCACAATGGTTAATTTTTCAATAGAAGTAGGGGAAAAAATCTATTAGTTATTTATGGAGAATTTATTATCCATCAAATGTTCGTATTCATCTATTTTACTTCTTAACAGGGAGGATATCTCAGCAACAGGATATTTCCTATCCTCTGGTGCTTCGCTGTTGCCACATCCCTCAAAGGTATCTCGATATGTTGACATGACTTTTTCTTCTATGTTTTGGACGATAGCAAAACTACGGCCTGCTTGTCTGATATTCATATAATTTGAAATAGGCATTCAAACTTTTGAATGACGAGTGGTAGGATTCATATTTTTCCAATTTTTCCAGGTTACTTAAATTGTGGGTCAGTATAGTTTTGGGTTTTCATGAATTTCTAGTGGGCCAGGGGAAAAAGCCGTTACTCCCTGCTGAGTATATCTGAAGTTCAAAATTCCAAAGATTGAGCTCAGTGAAACTTTGTGGAAGCCTTTGTTCTTTTTAAAGTGAACCTTCTAGCACATCAGCAATATATGAACACCTTGTGAAATTTTAACTTTGAAATTCTGGCGTAAAAGGAAATATCTTAGGTAGTAATTCAGCAATAATAATGCCAGGCATCGACAGGTGGGGAGGATGCTTATTTTATTGCTGGGAAGAACTGGTTGGGAGTGGCAGATGGAGTTGGTGCATGGTCATTAGAAGGTAATCCCTTTTGTCTTGCACAAAGTATCTCAATCTGCATACTTCTTTTTAATAACAGATAACTCAGGGTGTCGAGGCCAACTTACGCCTACCTCGACTAATTCCTGAGGAGTGGGGATCAATCTCAACCTTCGTTCTTTTTGGATACCAACCTCAATTTTCCTGGTGTTCAGTGTAGCTAGATAGCCCCATAGGCAGATAGCCTGCTATCTTTTCCATTGAATCGGTTCCTTCAATTTTTCTTCCCTTTTCTCTGCTCTTATTTGTAATTTTCCTCAAAGAATGTAGCCTTATAGCACCTGAATTTGTGAGTCTAATATGTTTTTGCGTCTGTTACTCAGGAATTAATCCAGGAATTTATGCCCAAGAACTGATGGAGAACTGTCAAAAGATTGTCTCCAGTCGCAACAGTATTCCACTACCTAAACCGGAGGAAGTTATCAATCAAAGTGCTCTTGAAGCAAAGTCTCCTGGATCATCAACAATTTTGGTTGCTTACTTTGATGGTCAGGTAATTGTAACTATGTAATGACTTATGCTGGTTGTATAATTAATGTGAAACTAAGTATTGAAGTTGCTTATGCAAATTTCCACCCTTCTCATTATATTTATTTATTTTTTTTTTACTTTACTCAAGGTTGTTTTTGGATCTTGGATTGTAGAGGGAAGGGAAAAGGTAAGGATAACAAATCCAAGATCCAAGGTAGACTTTGTATATGTGACCGTGCATCAGTCGTAATATTATCAAGTGATAACTTCAATTTTCTGTTCATTAGGAAGTGTAGCTATCAGAAAAAGTTTTAATGTTTTTTCCTGCTCATTATGGTATTAACTCAGAGTTCGGGATTTGTTTTTCGATCATATTGAAGGAATCTAATCTTAACCAGTCACGTGGGACTTCAATGGAAGTGTTAAGGAAGTATCAAATCAAGCTGTCATGTCCCAAAGATACAAAGATATTTATATTGAAATATGAAATACTCAAAACTCATAGACAGTATAAGACGGAGTTGTGGTGATGCTTATACTTCTTCGAAGGCTATCAATAGTATCAATCAACTGACTGTTTAATTCCCGTCAGGCTCTTCATGCGGCCAATATTGGAGACTCAGGATTTATTGTAATCAGAAATGGTGCTGTTTATAAAAAGTCTTCTCCTAGGTTTTACGAATTCAACTTCCCATTTCAAATAGGAAGTGGAGATGATCCATCAGAGCTTGTGGAGGTATGTAATCCTTAGTGCTAACACATCCGAGGATGCAAATTAAGTCTTTGGAAAACTATAGCTATAAATTACTAGAAATTGTAGGATTTGATATGGTATTTGATTGATTAGAAATGAAAATGCTGTCGTGTTTTGATGCTACATTTCAGGTGTATAGAATTGATTTGGATGAGGGTGATGTAATTGTTACTGCAACCGATGGCCTTTTTGACAATTTATATGACCAAGAAATAGCTTCAATTGTCTCCAAGTCGCTGCGAGCGAAATTGAAACCTGAGGTGCTTCTCAAATCTTTCTTACTCAAATTTATGAAGCTTGTCCAAAGTGTTTATTAGATTAGTTGGAAGGAATTCGGACTTGGTAACTGTAGTCGCAGTGTGGGCATTGCATAAGATAATAATACTAACACAAAGAATGCCAGTGGTTAAGCGAAGGGTGCCAATTCTTTTCTCTTTATGTTTCTGACATATGGTAGGTCCAAGGTTGTAAAGCACTCGGAGGCTATGAAGCATGGGTACTTCTAAAACCCCAAAGTACCCGTACCGTACCCGTACGGGTACCGGTACTTCATGGGTACTTCAAAATACGTACTGGTACTCCAAAAACATACCGGGTACTTTTGAGTTTATGGGTACTTCATTGGGTACTTTTCTGGGTACTTTTGGGCCTATTCATAAAGTATACAAAACTTTAGGGATTCTCTATGAAAAAAAAAAAAAAAAAAACCTCAAACTGATGGCCTTAATATGCAAGAACTCAATCCGATAAAGTCATAAACTCGAGACCGTGACTCAGATCTAGAGCTTGATTTTGGAAAAACAAGAGTTGGGTTGACTAATCTTTTTTATCAATCTTTCTCTAGCGACTGCGACTCCTCTCTCTCTCTCTCTCTCTCTCTCACACACACACACACACACACACACATTATTTATGTTCCCCCTTCTCTCTCGTTATTATGTCAAAATCTATTTCTTTTTTTACTTTTTAGAAAGGCCTTCAAATATCTTTTGCTCCCCATTGCATGCACAAAAATTAGGGTATTGCACTTTATTTCATAGAAAGATGAGTCCATCAAGGAGTATGGGTTCAAGTTCAATTGATATTGGCTTTTGTTATCTTGTTTCTATCTATAAAATATGTTATACTTGTTATATCTAATGAAGCATGCCAAAATTGTAAAAAATTTACATAAAAAAAATCGTCATACCCCCGCCGTACCTGTACCCAACTATTTTGGGTTGTTGCCGTATTCCGTACCAGTACCCGTATCGCCCCCGTACCAGTATCCATGCTTCCTAGCTTGGAGGTGATGCTTCTGACCATGCGGAATCCTTTCAATGGGTCGAAATAGTAGCTGCTTCCGTAGATTGGTCTAACTAAAGTCTACAAAGATTCAGAGACGAAATTTGAGTCATTTTATGAAATCTAGATTTCATAATCTGGCCAATCGTTATCTCGGTTTTCATCCTGATGATCGTCCTTCTTGAGACACTTATCCATATAATCCCGCGGATAATTTTTTAGATCATTTACATGAGAATTGAAATGAGACCTGATAAAAACCAAGAGATCTTGGAAGCGACGATTCAGTGCTGTCAGAAGATAAAGAATTGGATGGTGAAAACCAAAGAAGTTATAAGCTTCTCCACTTCATCTTCTTACACGTCCCTGGACCTGTTCTTTACCTTGCGAAAACCCTCCACAATTCTGTGATCCACATGCGGACTACGTGCTTTTCAGTGTTCTTTTGAGCTCTGCCTACAGCTAGCAGTAACCCCAGGTTTGACTAAGAGGATTACTAGTACCTCATGCCCCTTAATATTCGATATTTGTACATATCATTTTTGTTACGATTGTCCGATGGATATGCAATCACTCTGCCTATTATTACATTCAATAGCAGGAGATCTGCCCTCCTCGGATTTTGAATACTTTTTTATTCAAGAAAGACTGAGGAGGTTGTGGCTGGCCATAGCAACCTCCTTGAGTGTGACCATAGGGGCTCTCCAGACCCACTGCGGGCCCCATGAGGGACCAATCACCAAGGGTTTTCTCTGTCCCCACGAAGAGCTTGTGGTTCATAGTAGGGCCTGTGGGGTTGCAAGGCACGATGGGGCTTTATCTGCATGCCTTGAACTTGCAACATCCTGGACGCAACACCTATGGGAGTGAGCCGTTTAGCACTAGGCTATGACCTCCGGCGGCCCGGACTTGTAACAGAATTCGATTCTAATCTGACTAAGCAAACCGGTTGCAGTGTTTTCTTTGTTTTTTTAGTGTTTTCCTTGTTTTTTAGTGTCTCTAATCCGCTTCTATTTTGTATGCTCTTATTTCTTGGACCGTTAGGAAATAGCAGAAGTCCTGGCTATGACAGCACAAGAGGTGGGAAAATCGGAAACCGGTCGGAGTCCATTTGCAGATGCAGTACAAGCAGCTGGATATGTGGGATTTACCGGTGGCAAGCTTGATGATGTTACTGTGATTGTGTCTTTGGTCCAGAAATCCTCAATCCCACCCACAGAATAAGGACAATTGCTTTGTTCATCTTCTTGTTTCTTGTAAGTTGTCGCTTGTAAATTCTGTGTTCTGTAAATGCATTCAAATCATGTACTCCTAATTCTTTTGCTTGGACATAGATTTGTGGATCAGTATAACGAAAATTACTGGGAGGTGTACAAAAAAATAAAATTCAGTTATTGGTTTCATCACGGACCTTTGTTTTCTTTTCTTTTCTTTTCTTTTCTTTTATTGTGTAATCCATTAAATACAATGGTTCGGCCTTTTTTTAATAACTAAACTACTCATGTAATTAATTTGATGGTGTTTTATTTAAAAATTAAGAATTTTTTTGAAAGAGCAAGGTAAAAAAAATTGAATTGAAGACCTACATCATTTTGTAATATAATTCAAAGACCAATTTTCTTGTGTTTTATAAATATACTTTAAACTTAATACTATACAAAATTTATATGGATGCAGGGTTCTGCCAGCCGAGTAAATTTTCAATACAACAGCTTTTTTTTTTTAATATTTTATTTAACGCCTCTCTCAAATGGGTGGAGTCTATACATGCATGAATCCGTGTCACGTGAGAGACTTACAAATAATCGTTGCATTGGAAAAATTTCCCGGCCGGCCGGCAACCTCTGCCCCTGTTAGGTATGTCATATTGTCATGTGTCTGGATTAACAATTCGTTTGCCTCGTTTTTTGTATGCAACAAATGGTAGAGATACATACTCCTATTTGCTGCAAATTATCGTGCAAAACTGCGACAAACATCCTTCACCAAAAGTAATTCATGAAATAGTACTAGGATAAAGCTTTAAATGTTCTTTTTTTCCACCGAAAGGAAAATTTGATTCCCCATTGAATGTCAATGTGGGTCCTTTCAAAACCACAGTACAAGGATTACCAGCTCATTCGATCATTACCCTCCAGCTCCTCGCGGCCGGCACCATACATTTACGCGGATTTCATCTCAAACGTGAACTCTACGAAGATGTGTAGTGTTAGAGTGTCTTGAAATACTATATGACTGTGTTCCTACTCCGGGAGTGTAGAATAATTAGACACCGAAAACTGTCCTTACAAATTTCAAACCCGCTGCAACGTACTAAAAAGATAGCAGCATAATCCAAATTGAAACGTGGGTAGGTGTCAAATCAAATCTCCACACAAATTAAGTACTCCCTCCGTCCCAAAAATATAGTCTCTCGTTCTATTCTAACCGGATAAAAAATCGATTATATCTTTCAATCGGTAATATACTTCATATGCAATATGGATTTTGTTTAATAGATCTCAATTAAACCTAAAATAAAAAGTTTTTAAAATCACCTAAAACATTATAGATTACACATATATCACATTGAAAAAACATTATAGATTACACATATATCACATTGAAAAGTGGTACGAACTCACAAAATGGACTATATTTTTTGGACAAAGGGAGTAGTGTAATTCTTTATTAGGCATAAATGGCGGTCCAAAGTTCTCATGATTGGCAGCATGCAATTAGGCTTTTAAAGGGTGTTCTTGTCATAATTGAAGTCCTCCAAGATTCTTTAATTCACGCTTTGGGCCCTCACAACTTTCGCTCTCTCACCATGATGTCCTTTAAGTTGCATTTTTCCATCCAAAAAGAAGAAAGGGAGTGTAGTGTGTGGACGCATGAGAAAACATAAATTGGCCCCATGCATGGTGTGCACTTTGACTTAGCATCAAGTAGTGAAAATAATCAGGCCAGATGTCTTACACATGAGTACAAGTTTTTTAAGCACAAAAAAGCAAAAAGTTAAGTTTACTACTTAAGCCAAAACACTCCTTAGTGGTTAACCAAGGGCTTGTAACCTAGCGGTTATCTCCTAGTTTTCCCACAAGGGAGATCAGGGTTCAAGCCTCGGCAGAGGCGTTTGGAGTTTAGGGCTATGGATAGCTTTTAGACTCCCTCTGGACTAACTCATTAACTCCCCCGCTAACCCCTTAACTGATGTATATCGAATGACAAAAAAAAAAAGATGTCTTAGTGGTTGTGTGACAGACTAGTAGTACTAAATTTCACTCTATAGCCCAATGATTCCAGTGTATATAGTGGAATTTATTTACCAAAATTAACTTGAATCTAGTAAAATTCAAAGGAAATAACAAAATAGACTCTTTAAAAAACCAAAAAAAAAAAAAAAAAAGGCCAAAGAATGCCTAGCTTAGAGCCTCTTTGGAAGCCTAATTATACGTTGTATTTTGTATTTTGGCCAGAACAGATTATGAATTTTGTGACTGTTTGAGAAATATGTGTAGAATTGATTTTGCAACGGAGTAATGTTTGGAAGTATAATGATGAAAATAGGTTATGAATTGATTTTTTACCTTGTTGCCCTTGTTATGGTATTATAATATGTTTATGAATCCTTTTAGATTCATTGTTATTTTTAAATATTATTAACTAAAATATTATAATTTTTTGCAATTCCATTCCACAAAATTGGATCCTTATTTGAAAGTTATCAATTTTCTTTTTTACCTAGGAAGTCTTAAATTTTACCTTAATAAAAAAATTTACCTTATATAAATATTCCAAACACAGCCTTGACTGACCCAATTCCTCCCTCTCTCTCTCTCTCTCTGCTATATAAACTTGCCCACCAACATTCCCATTCCCACTATCTCTCTCTCTCTCTGCGCTATATAAACTTGCCCACCAACATTCCCATTCCCATTCCCATTCCCACTATCTCTCTCTCTCTGCTATATAAACTTGCCCACCAACATTCCCATTCCCACTATCTCCACTATCACTTCCCCCACAATTTCCTCACGCTACCTCCTCCCCCACTGTCCTAAAAAAATGGCGACCAAAACCACCATCACAATCCTCTTCTCCCTCACCGCCGCCGTTTGGTTCGCCGCCGATGTTTCTTCTGCCGCAACGGCCCCGGCCCCCGCCGCCGACTGCTCCACCATTATCCTGGACATGGCCGACTGCCTGTCGTACGTCAGCGGCGACGCCAACGCCAAGAAACCGGAGGGGAACTGCTGTGCGGGGCTGAAGAAGGTGCTGAAAACCGACGTCGAGTGTTTATGCGAGGCGTTCAAGAACGCCGCGCAGTTCGGGGTGACGTTGAACATGACTAGGGCTTTGGATCTTCCCTCTGCTTGCCGTGTCTCTGCTCCTCCTGTCAGTAACTGCGGATGTGAGTCCTCTGTTTTTCGATTTGATCACAACTTTACTACTTGATCCCGGACACAACTGTGTTTGGGGCCGTTGTTCAAACTTACCTGTCTTTAATCCCGGACACAACTGTGTTTGGAGCCGTTGTTCAAACTTATTTGCCTCGAACGGTTCTGAATATAACTGTGTTCGGATGTATGAATATAATTGTGTCTGGAGATTGTGTACTTTCCAATGCTCTTTGGCTTACACTACCCCCTCCGTTCCAAAAACATAGCCGTGTAATTTTCAGATAAAAAATAAAATAGTTTTGTACATGTTTTTTGAGTTGCGTACTTGTGTCGCAACAAATTAAAGATATGGATTATTTCTTTTATTCGGTGTGAAAAAATTTTAAAAATTATGAACGTATGTATTTTAGTATATTTTATTATTTTGATCTAAAAATTGCACGCGTTTTTATAAAGAACTATTATCTTGGGGGACGGAAGGAGTAATTTACAATGAAGAGCGGTGTAATATTATTGTATCAAAAAATAAAATATGTGCGTAATTTTTTAAATTTTGAGATCTTAAATTAAATAGGTACGACAAATTTAGAAAGTTATGTACGGAAGTATGTTCTTTTTGGATCCACAAAAATTACACAATTTCTTTTTAAAATAGGGAGGGTGAATCTTAAAAATATGAACTGGTTTTTATTCATCTTTTCTTTTACCTTTGCAGTGAGTATTGGCACTGGTGTTGCTCCAGGTATGCGTTGAATGAACTTGAACTGACTATTTACCTTGCAATTCATTTATGTTTGACCTACCTTCTCTATTCTCAATTACTCAATTGATAGGATAGTTTACTCAATTTCACCCCTGCTTTCTGCTGCTTTGGACATTTTATCGGAACACAACATCTCACATACACGTAGGTCCTACATAATAAATGTGTGTGTGGCCTACATATATGTTAGGGATTGTGTTTGGGGTTATGTCCGAATGGGGGCAGAGGGAGCATAGGCATGTACCAAAAAGTTAACTGGACTGACAATAAAAAAACTCTCATAATATACCAAAAAGTTAACTGGACTGACAATAAAAGTACAGTTATAATATACCAAAAAATCAACTGGTGGTTACAGTAATTTCATCTTCAGTTATTATGCCCCAATTTTTTTTTGTTTCTTTTCTCACTTTGATTTAATTTTCTTTCTGAAAAGTGACACCTTTTTAAATTTCAGGGCAAGTAACTCGTCTTCCAACTCTCAGTCCAAAATTCCCAGTCGCATCTAAATTCCCAGTCACACCTTTTTTTTTTTTTTGTCACCTTTTTAAATTTCAATCCAATTTCTATTTGCTTGTACTTCTTCTAGACTTGTTCATTAAACATTCAAAATTCCCAGTCGCATCTACTTCCTCCGTCCCGCAAAGTTGGTCCATTATTCTATTTTGGGATGTCCCAAAAAAATTGTCCATTTTAAAAACTTTCTACAAAAAGTAATGCCACATTCCCATTTTGCCCATCGTTTTCGTTTACTTTAAAGAAGTTAGAATTTGAAAAAACATCTCATCAAGGGTTAAAATTGAAAAGTTAACAAAAAGTACAAGGTATAATTATGTTCCCCTAAAATGTTGGATTCTCAACGGAGGACCAACAAAATGGGACGTAGGGATATATGTTTTTGGGCCAGTTCCAAGTATAAACTGGGGTGTTGTGTATTCGATTACCGAGATGCGGTAAATGGCAGGTTAGTACTGCGATGTTTTGGGCCACCGAAATAATTTCGTCGGTTTTATTGGTTTGATTTCATGGGTCATAAGGTTATAAGATCATATTGGGATGTTAAGATAACTTTTGCCCTCTACTCAGTTTCAGCTCAACATGTTTGGATTACGCGTAGTCATAGGCTAATCCAAAATGTCCAAAATGATCTGTTGTATTAGGGTACAGAAATGAACTTGCCTCCATCTTGGTAGGAAGTATTCTTAACCTTTTGATGACTCTGATGTTAGTTTGATCACTAACGGACGTAACAAGCTTGTTATGACAATTTTGGTGACAATTTGTTGATAAAGTTCTGCTACTGTCTAATTAAGTTAAGCACACGTAAACTTTACAAACTCAACAATTTGTAGTCTATAGCTTTGTTACTTGGGATTCTGACTTTACAAACTTCTGTATAGCACATAGGGAAGTGATATATATATATCCCAATGTTGGAATCTTCATCCGTCCGGCTGTTGATCTTGTTTGCCTAGTTGTGATTGAGATGTTGGTTAACTTTTGATAACAAGCATGTCAACCATTCAATCATATGATGGTGGTCTAATTGTTGCCTTGTTGGTGTGGTTGCTTTCTTTCTTGCTTTGGAATGGAGTTTCCTCTCTGTTCCAAGCTTGGGACAATGATGGCAAATTCACCAGATGGTTCGAACTTTGGTGTCCAGCCTTTCGTTTCGAAACTGATGATTAATTCAGCTGCACATAATAACCTTGTATTGCTTTTGGGTGCAGTCCTTTCGCCGGTGGGCACGCCTACTTCAGTGGCGGGAGGGAATGAGATTTCCCCAGCACCAGCTCCAGGAACCTCCGATTCTGCATCTCTCACCGCCACAGCTTTTGTATCTCTTGTTTTTGCCCTGGTAGTTTCTTCATCCTATTCCATTTGAAAGGCTTCTGGGACTTTTTTGAAATGAGGCGATGGGAATAGGAGGGACTTGTGATGTTTGTTTTTATAGACACTTTTGATTGCAGTCCTCTACATTAGTGTTACCCGGGTTTCCCCCCCTCTCTTTTCGGGTGTCGTAGACTCGTAATGGAGAGTAGATATAATTTATTTTGTGAGTCACTTGTTTTTATAGGCCATGTTTGACATTTGGATTCCCATATATATATGTTGCTATTGTACTTGATTATCAGTTTTACATGTTTGTCTCTCGATGGCTAATTTGAAACTAAGTAGCACAGGTTGTACGCAGATACTTAAGAAATGCAGGACACGACACGCCTAGGTACCGTTGAAGTTTCTAATTTTGTACTCAAGTTTTTGTCGGTAACTCGATTTCTCTTCACCAAAAGAACAAGAATCCTTGAAAAATCCCAGAACAAATGCTAACCAAAAGGAGGTCAAAATACCAGCAATTACACTTTTCCTATAGAGTTCCATGATCTAGCACCTTTTTCTGGAACACCTGGACAAACAAATCCCTCTTGTTTTCCATAATTGGTTTGAGCTTTAAACAAAAGCCTCACATGTGCTCCAATCTTCTCTGCAATCCATTTGGACCTTGTGGAAAGGAAGGAAAGGAAAGGAAAAGATTCAGAGTCCTTTCACTTGTAATCCATTCATTATGTATGTAAATGATCTCCTTCTATTTAGCTCCCTCAAGACTTCTTTTGGATTCATTTGAGACCCACAACGTTGATCTAAACCGTTTATCTCATATTGCATACTTTGAACATCGATGCAAAAAATCGACTTCTTTTGGATTCATTTGAGACCCACAACGTTGATCTAAACCGTTTATCTCATATCATACTTTGAACATTGATGCAAAAAATCAGGGTTAAGCTTAACCCTGCTACTTAGTCCAGGATGCTAACCACTTAAATCTGGACTGATATACCCTTTTGAATTGGCTTCCCTGCTTCCCCCTTAGGGGACATTTTTCTAGTGAGTGAGTGTTTCACTACAGCAAAATAAATACAACCACATCAACCATACATTTGATCCCTAGATCATTCAATACATCAACTGAAATGATCCAGTTTACAAATTCGCTCCGGCCTAATGATCACATATGCCGCCGCTCGATTTCTTGGTTCAAGGCCACAAATTATGCATCTCCTTGTTCTCAGGTTCAAAACTTCCTACATCAGTCCATATGGGACATTCCTCTATCTTTCATTGAACATCTATAGTAGACGGTGAGATTGATTCCTCTGAAACTAGTCGAGCTATCTAAATGGAACATAGTAAATGATCACAAAATCTAACATGAAAAAATGGACATACCATCTTTGACTATGAAAGGCATGTGTGACTGGAAAAGGTTTGATACGAAACATGAAAAATTTCCCGAAAAGGAACTGTGTGGTTGTGACTCACTCAATGTATAATTGTGCACATAGTACACTGAGTGAATCCGACCCACACATTTCATTTTCGGGAAGGATTTCATGGTCCGTAGAGTTTTCTGAAACCCATGAACAGTTGGAACTAAATGCATCATAAAAACTCCTCTGGGAATTTTTTATTTATTCAGTACTTCAGTTAGGTTAAAGGTAACAGAAAGCAAATAATACAAAAACTGTTCATAAATCACTAAAATTTCACTAATCAGTAGTCTATTTACTTGGTCCAAAACAAAAATCACCCTTAGAATCTTGTAAATTAAACAAAGGATACTGTCCTTTCCACCTCTAATCCATGCAACACACACTGGAATTTACCAATTTCTTCTTCCCCTCCTTCTCTGTTAAAGTACAACTCTTTCAGCTTCATGAATGTCTGCATAGTAAGCAAGCTATCTGAACCAGCTTGATGGCTCTTCCCAGCCACCCGATCGACGCCTAGTTTTTTCGCCACCCTCTCCAATCCACCGTACAATCCATCGCAGTACCGAATCATGTGCTTTATATCATACACGGCCCCACCAAAGATCATGTTAACCAAAGTCGTGAACGTCCGGAGGTTTGCTGGTAGTAACCTTCCCCCTGTCAAAATCTTGAGCAGAAACCCAAAGTCGTAGGCGCTGTGGAAGGTGATCCATGTCACTGCAGACGGGCGATTGAATTTCGAAACGAGACGCGACTTGAGAAACAGACACCCGAATACCCGGGAATCGATGCCGAGTTTCCTGTTCTTGTAGAAATCGATTCCTTGTTTCTCAAGTAACGCGACGGAGTCCCGGTTTTGGAGGTCGGACTCGACGTCGAAGTCCCTGAAGTTGAATTCCCACACGAAGGAGTGAGTTAAACTCTCGGGGAGGTTCCCGTCGGCATCGGAGAGCGTGAGGCCGAGCTGGACGATGTGTCCACGTTCGCCTTCATCACTCGGTAGTTGCACTCGGGAGGGAGGCGTGAGAGCTGGTGCTTTTCGACCCTCGGGTGAAAGATCGTGCCGGGAAACTCGGTATCCATCGAAACGAATGGATACCGGAGGGTGAGGCAGTTGATGAGGGATAGCTCCTCAGTTAAATTTCCAGCCCATACTTGGCGAATCAAGACGGGTTTTTTCTTCGAACGACCCATGGTTTCTTGTTTACTGGAACAGTTTTCGTTTTCTGTACTGTTCTATGGGAAAGAGGTGGTGTATATATATATAGGGGTAGTAAATCCTTGTTTTAGTAACTTAATTTGGATACTTTTTGTTTTCAAATCCGATAAGAATTGGGATTTGGTTTCCTTAAAATTGGATTCTGACTCCTAAATTAGGAAGCTTCCTATTATCTTTTGTTTTCCTTTTTATAAACTCGTGCCAAGTAATCTGAAAATTTTAGTACACAGAAATTGTCACTTAATTTTGGCACAAACTCACATATGATCACCTTGTTATCGTCACTTAATTACTAAATAATACTCCCTCCGTCCCTTTTTATTTGTCTCTTTTAAGAGTTCGTATCTCTTTTTAATTGATTATATTTCGTAATTTATATTGTTTTACATGATTTCGAAAACATTGTCTTATAGAATTTATTGAGATTTATCAAATAACATTTATATTGAATATAAAATTCATTTACCGATTTAAAATTATAGCTAGTTTTTATCTGATTAGAATAGGACGAGGGATCAAAATTTGGGGACAGTGAGAGTAGCTTCAGGAATAAACTTAATTCTACATATGCTCAATAGACCTTAAGACCAGTGGATTAGAAACTCTGATTTCCTTTTTTTTCTTTTCCTATCCATATTTTCTATCTTAAACATTCATCTTTTGTCCCATTGATTATCTTATGATATCGCTTGTCCGCTATGACTGTTATGCTTCGTTCACGCTCTTCTCCATCGCTTCTTTTTATGATCGTCAATTTACGCACGCCTTAAGTAATCTGAGGCTTTGAAATTTGAAATGCTTGTATATTCTTATATTACTACAAGATATACTAAAAGAATATACAAGCATTTCAATAAGCGCCGATAGGTGCTATTCAACAAGATTCAAAATGCTACAGCAAAAAACAAACACAGTCAATTGCTGATCAAGAAAAAGAACAGAGTCAATTCAAGCTGAATAAACAACACAGTCCACTCGAACTGAATAAACCTTTGGATTCCATGTCTTCTTTTTTTTACAACAGCTCATAGAGAAAGGCCTTTCAACTACATGAATATTTTACATAGCCTGAGTCACAAGGTCTCTCTCTCTCTCTCTCTCTCTCTCTCTCTCTCTCTCTGGTTGAGAACTCAAACTGACTGTACACAAAGTAGAGTTTATGTTCTGTCCCTCAGGAAACTGTATGCCGTCTAGTCAAGAGAATGCTTCGAAGCCCGAAAAGGTCAAGATAATTCCAGTTGCCCAAACGCGGCATCACCAAAATACACAGTTATGCCCTTTAAATAGTTGTTCACGTAATTCTTTTCGATCTGTACATATGAAACCAGCTTTCGATATGTCAAAGAAGTTCACAACAAGTCCTTATAAACATTCTTATCCATTGTTGTTAAAACCTATGATACTCGATACTTATCCTACGATTCATATCGTTTCCTTTGAAAAAGGATACATATCACACCCTGTATCCTTTTTGTATAGAAATCGTACAATACGATAGGTGTATCCTACGATATATATAATATGTGTGTGTGTGTGTGTGTCCCGAATCGGTTCGTATCCTACGATTACATATTGGGCAAAAATCAAAACTTATATTGAGAAGCGAAACCCCAAACGCATTGATCTAAGTCGTTTAACATTTAAACCATTTTGCAAGAAATCCAACCTCAATATAGGGCTTGAATAGAAGAAAAATAAATACTTTAATTTGGATTTTGTTTCGACTGAATCATACAAAAGCTCCTCTTTCTTTCACGACTAAGGCAGCGGAAAACCTCAATGTAATAGATCACACTTCATGTATTTCAAATTTTACCTTTAAAAAACTTTTTCTTTTAAATATATGCATAATTTGTTGAGGTTATTAGGTATAATTACATTTTAATTGTGTATTAATTATGGTTAACGTATCTTACAATACGCGATACGTATCCCGATACGATTTATAAAACGAACAAAACGATACACGATACGTATCCTGATTTCAAAACCTTGTTCTTATCTACATATATTATTTAGGGGAGCCGATACCTCAACACATAATGGAGGGGAAGACAGCCATGAAAGTTCTTCTACTTGGTGCAAATCCACATTCCGCGGTAAGAACATAATGATGTTAGGCGTTATTGTTTGAGCAATTTGAAACAACGAGTACCTGCAGACACAAGTAAGGAAGTAAATATAAGATACGTGTCACGGAAAGAAGAAGATAAATAAGAAACGAAAACAAAACTCGACACTGCATGGATCAAAAAGTACTGCCATCTTTCATTTCTGGTGGCCACAATGTTTCTAGAAGGGCATTTTTCTGGTTACTATTTTGTGCTAATCCAGGATGTGGGTTTCATAACAGAATCATAAGTGAGAGTGTGAGACAGAGGAACCTAACAGTCTGCTCCTCTAACAAAATATTTCCGTCCTGTAATTCATTTCAACTTTTTTTTTCCCCCCTTTTCAATGACATCACCATGATTCCCCTTGTAATGGTAGGCACTTCTTATTCCTGATGAAGAGTTATTACGTATGTATTGGATTAGTGCAGCTTAAGTGTTAGAATATTAGACAAGCACTTCAATAATTAGAAAATGCATCAGCAATATAGCAAACTCAATGGAAAATGGAATAATCAGGAAGGGGTATCACTGGTGTGGATTGAATGGACACATGACAAGTAAGAGTACTTGGAACAAATTGGCATGAAAGTATTTGGAAAACAAATAATACTCTATGCAGTTCTACAAGTCTGCACAATGTTATGCAAAGCGCACATGTTTTAAGCAAGCTTAGTACAGAACCCGAGAGTGACAAAACAGGTTTAACTTGGAATGACAGTTGTCTATCAATCTTTCTATCCCATGACAAGCAAAAGCTTCAAGAGAGATTGTTTTCTCAAACAGATGTTTCAGAAAGGGACATCTACTGGTATCCCAGCAACGAATTAGGATATTATATCCTCTCTTGGCCCTTGGGTTACTGATAATGAGAATTGAGAAGCATATATGTTAGGTTCTTTTATTAAATTCTCCCCTGAAGTACACAAATTCGTTAAATGCTTTTATCTAATCGTGAGGATCAAGGAGATGTCCCATTATAAATCCAACAGCATAACTTTTTTCTCGACTGAATGGAAGAGCAAAACTAAGCTTCATATTTGTCATACAAATCACAAAGATATTCAGACCAACACATAAAAACATATTCAGTCTCAAGTCCACGTTATAAATAAGCTCCTTTCCCTATTAAGAACAAAAATAAGCTTCAACATATCCCTAATGCTGAACATAGGGCTACAAAAATATGAGAAGATGCGTACACATAAAAAAAACATGGCTATGCAAACAATATTGATTTCACTCTACAGGAGATCAAGGTTCATGACTTTTTGAACTATTTCGTATGAACTACCTTATTAATCCAATTCTGACCTTTTTCAGACCGTGAAAATGTCTGCATTTTCAGTTTGATATAGCAAAAGACGCAAGGGATTTAACCTTTCATTCCATTGAGGAATGGATAGACAAGAGCACCACATACCCATCTTTTGGCTTCAATAAATCAAGGGTAAAATTCTTCATTGCTTTATATGATGGACCTCCCCATGGTGGAGAGAGAAATACTACGTCCCCCTAACAAAACAAACACTGGAATATCAAATCTACATAAAGCAAAATGCAGGAAAAGCAGTAATACTAAATGTTAAAGGATCGTCCAATTTGGTCTAATTTTCAGCATTGATGAACCAAGGTTGTCAAATCGCGAATCGAATCGAGAATCGAATTGACCCTTTTCTGAATCGTGAATCGTATCGAATCGTGAATCGTAACGATTCGGTCCAACATTCACAAATGCATTGAAAAATGTATCTATGCATCTACATAATAAAGATACATTGTAAAATTAAAAAATTTAAGCTGAAATACATATTTAAGTTTGTTTTCTACTATAAATTGATGATCACATGGCATCGTAGCAAAATAAATACTATAGTAACATTGATATATGTAGCCTAATAGGTAGGAAACTAGCTTATATGGCAACGTATGTGGGTTAGTCCGAGCCTCAGAGCCGTGCCCTGATCTATGATTTAGAGGATACAAGAACCAAAAAGATTGATTTGTGAAATTACATATCCATGGTAGATTCATCTCCATTGAATAAAGAATATGATCTCCCGTACTATATCTCATATTCTTACTTTTCTATGAGAAAAAACTAGTTAAAATAATAAAAGTGGTTTCATATTGTCGAATGTAAGTTGTGATAAACCTTGATTCACCTAAAGATTCGAATTGTTTTTGCGTGAATCGCGAATCGAACCGTGAATCGGATGATTCATCTCCGATTCTATATCAACCTTGATTCACCTATAGATTCGTATCGTTTTTGCACAGAATCGTGAATCGAATCGTAAATCGAATCGTGAATCGTGCGATTCTGACAACGATGTGATGAACAATATCCCTGCTTTTCATTCCCAGGGAATATAAAGCTGAGTTTCTCCATGTTTGTTCGATTCTTGCACTGCTCAAGTTCTGTTTATGAGGAAGATATGTGTAGGGCTCACTTTTAGTGCTTTCGAACTCAACCTGAGAGCAAACACCTATGTCATATGCATAACGTCTATAGTCCCCTACATCCTCCTTTACTATGCCTTTTATTTTTCTTTACCATTTCCCTTTAACATCATTTACTGTTTAATTCAACTGACTGAGAAATCAATAGGTAGTAGTAGCTGGACAACAAAACTATGGCAGGTTGCTACCAGATAGATCCACCCAAAACACTTTATTTCACATAGTTACAGATGTGACATACCATCAAATGTCTCACAACATCCAAGAACAAGTTAAGCACTCCCTATATAGGTATATGTGAATGTGTGTGCACAAAGTAGAGATAAGAACTCACTTTAAATATACAGAAACAACAAAACAACGCCATGCTCCGAACAGTAAAATGACCTCATAGCATTAGTACAAGCGTTCAGGGATGGGTGGGGGGAGGGGTGTTGCGAATTCCGTCAACCTCAACTTTTCTCAATCGCATAGAAGCCTTATTAGAATGCTTCCAGGTTTTAAAAAAAAAAAATCTTGAATTCCTTTATTCTAAATTCAATTATTTTCTCATTCCAGGAGAGGAAAACCATTACCTTTAGAGAAGGAGCAAGTTGGATAAAGTCTCCAATAATGAAATCAATATAATCTTCCACGCCGTAGATTTTTGCATTATTAAATGCCATTTCCACTTTTTGAGGATCAATGTCAATAGCAACAACGTGATAGCACCTATATTACAACAGAAGTACATGAGCCCACTCCAACTACCTGATAGTTCGATACAGTTTGTCTCCATATACGAAAATTGGTCAAATGCAAGGTTTAACATACTAAGATTGGAAGCCAAAAACGAAACTACGCAGAGAAAGAACGTATTACTATAGTCTACAAAGTCTAATACTGCAGGAAAGCATGTGAAATATATTCGATGTATGTCAATTACACGCAAGCAAGCGATGTGTAGCTCAGTGGAAAGGTGTTGGTCCTCTAGGTGCGAGGTCGCGTGTTCGAGTCTTGAACTCTTCCTTTTTATGCCAATATACAAAAGCCCATCAATCAAGAAATGTTCTTGCCCTAGGGATTTGAACACGAGATGTCTGGCTCCAAAAAAACTTGTGTGTGCCACTAGACCTGCAACTTTAAGTCTTTAATTGTAAGGCATATCAATTGAACTATTATATAATCTAACCTATTGAGGTATCCCCTAATATATTTTTTTTTCTGAACTTGAATTTTCTCTCTTGTTTTTACGAGAATGATATAAAATGATGAGAGTTGGTTGTCTAATTTAGATTTATTTTTACTCCAGATACCATTTAAACTTAATTTTCTTCTTCATATTTTCCGCACAACATGTAACTAGATTTCCATTGAACGGCGTCACTCCCACGTCCTAATCCTGGTTCCACCACTGTCTATAAGATTTTGGAGGTTTGCGTATAGTATAGGTATCCATTAGGCTAGAGTCCACAAGCGTTTCATTGTTTAGCTTATCTTAACCAAAGCAACCAGAATAATACTCCAATTTGACACCAAAATTAAAATTTTGTATTCATAAGTCGTTGGGAAATGGTATTTTGCACTGATTCGGGAATAAAATAGAGTTATAGTCATTTAAAATGGACAGACATGGGCTAACTCGTAAAATATATGGTTCAACATCTAAAAAACCCCCCAGGATGAGAAGCTAGTAAGGTCTGAGACTTGCAAATTTGGAATATAATCTCAATTCTGCACCATAGGAACTCTCAAATGAAAGAAAAATGGCAGACTGGTAAGAAGCACAGTCAATGGAGAGTTGCGTTAGGCAACTAAAAACTTGTTTAAAGGCAAGTGCCATACTTAACTATATAAACTATACTTCTAATCAAGTCTGCAATAATGGCGTGGTATCTATCCTTGGCAAGACTGTTTTTTTGTTTAATGGCATTGGGAAACATGAATTCGCAGTTCATTTCACAATAATGGACCATCCCTGAATCATTATGAAATGATTCAGCTTTTTGATTAACAACAAACTCCAGAAAGATAGACACTGTATAAGAGAAGGAATAGACTCCAGGGGCGGAGAGAGTAAGACACAAGTGGGGTCACTCGACCCTGCTCACTTTGATTCTCACAAGGATATGTGTGAGTTTGCAACTAAATTTTGTTATTTTGACCCTATAAATTTTTTTAAAGTTGCCAAAACTTGCTTTAAATGATATCTGCATCATTTCCAAAATGTAATAAGTATTTGGGACCAATTGAAAACCAAAATTATATTTAACATCCATCTTATAATAACCTCTCAATTTAGTTATTTCTTCACATTACCAAAATACCAAAGCAACACAATAACTTGCATATGGATTTTGACTTCACAAACAAAAAATCCAGGCTCCGCCCTGTAGACTTGTACATGGAACAATTTTGCGTATTATGGCTTAAAGATTTGTATTTCACAGTATTCCAGAGAGTTAATTAAAAACGAAAACCAAATGGGTCGAAACATACCCATATCATGAGCTTACATTTTAGCAAACTGAATGGCATTCCCACCAACGCCGGCGAAGCCATCCACGACAACGCCGCCGCCGCCGCCACGCTGGGCGTGCCTGGCCGCAATCTCCTCCGGTGTAACCGAAAACCATCCTTCTTCGTCCAGTTTAATGCCCTCGTCGTACTTTGAGAACAGATCGTACCTCTGCAACCAGTACTTCTCCACCAGTGGGCTCACCCCTTCTTCTTCTTCTTTAACTCGCTTTTTCACCCTTACTTTTACTGTCAGAGATTAAGATTTTATCTGCGTGGTAAGCGGTCGATGGAAAAAATGGATGAATGGGGAAAGGAAATTAGGGTTTACCTTGTCGTTTTGCGAGCTTGCGTCGCCTGTTTGAGCGACGAATTTTGCGTTGGATTGGAACTTCTGTTTTCATCCCTCAATCACTCTCCGTGATTGATGCAGCGAGTGGGAAGCAGAATTGTGAAGACTGAAAGTAAAGCATACTCTCTTTCTGAAAACGACGTCCAAAAACAGCCCAAAGACTCTGCAAAATTTTTGATACAGTATAATTAAAAAAAACACTTTCATTAAATTAGTATTTTTTTAAAAGAGGTAATTGAATAATCATTTTTTTTTTATACAAAGTTTTCATCTTGTTAGTTTTTTTTTTATCATTCCTCATTCCTAATTTATTGCATGGGGAGAGGGGGAATGGGATGCAATGTGGGATTGTTAGTTTTTTTTTTTTTTGATCGAACTCTAATTTTTTATTACTCAAAAACCGCCCAAAGGGCTACAAACCCCAAACCGGAGCCCATCGAAGGGTAGAAACCCCCGATAATCGGGTTATCCATGTGGTTCGGATGAGAATACACCGAGTACAGAAAACGACTACCCTCGAACGGTAGTAATGAACAACCACCCTTGGAAGGGGGCAAAGATTCCACGCAGGGAATAGCTAAACAAACTAAACAAAAAACAGAGAAAAGAAACCTCCGGTCTTCAGAGTAGTCGCCGGAGCCGCCGCCACGTCTCTGGATGATTATTTGCCGGAGGGGTCGCCGGAACACCCTAAAACCACGCGAGGTCCTCAGATCTGGCCCTCCTGAGACTTGGGTCGAAGCCGATGGAGGTGGAGCAAAGCCTCCGTCGCTGACAACGGCGGAGGATGGAAAATGGAGGCAACAGATGCCCAAGAGGGGAGGAGGTCGTGGGTTAGAAGAGAGATCGGCTGGTAGAGAGAGACGAGAGAGGTGGGGGGAAGGTGGAGGAGGAGGAGGAGGCGGCAACCCCCCGCCTCCCCCCAAGCTAAACCCTAGCATATGCAAAAGGAAGAGAGAGGTGAGAGCTTTTCTAGAGAGAGAGGAAGGTTCAATTTTACCCCTGTTTCGATTGAAAATCTTGGGATTGTTAGTTTGAATGGTTATGTTTTCATCCTTTTTATTTGTGAAATACCTTATTTACCCTTTTTTGTGATACATATTAATATATGTAAATATAGTTTCCTAATTAAGAGGGATTTGATTAAGATTTATATAGATATTATTTCCTAATAGAAGGGGATTGGTTTGACTATTTCAAGTGGAATTTTTGAAATGGTAGATGATTAATTTTATTGCCTAAAATCATGAAATTTTTAAAATGGTGGAGATTCAAAATTGAGTGAGATTATTTTTTATCTAATCATAGATGATTTTTACCGGAAAATCTGGAGAAATGAGTGGGGGAATTCAAAGTGACCTGTCCCAGAATTTTCGATAAAGAAGATAAGTGGAACTGATCACTTGCACATTATAGTAAAATAAGTCAATAGCAACACTCGTGGTAAAAAATAGAACTATGAACAATAAACATGGTAATATTTATTTACTTAAGAACTTTAATCGTGAAATAAGATATGGCTACAATACCTTCCAATAATCATGGTAAAACTCACACCCGTAACATTATGGTAAAAATAAAAATCACATGTTTTTATTTTTACCTTGATTTATACTTAGTTTTCCTTATATTGATATAACTTGTTGTTTTCCTGATTTTTCTACCTTTTATAAGAGAGCCGATGTGCGGGCTTACATAAATAAGGAGTATGTACAAAGACAACGTTCATACTCCTTATTTATATAGGCATACATAGCTACTAGTGACTACGACTAGTATATGGGCATAATCATTTTAAGCCATGTGGTGTGACTTTTGGATTTAGAATAAGCATAAGGTACTGGGCAAATAGTTTGCATGAGGCGTTTTCATAATACACTGAACAAGATGTTGAATACTCCCTAGTTTCCCAAAAAAAATTATCAAAATTTGATAAAATCACCCCTTGATTTTATCAAATCTTGATTAAAGCAAACAAGAAACTCAGCCACCTAGGTATAAAATATTATAAATTGAACCTATTACTAACTATTAGATGCAATGAACTAAAAATGTGTTTAATGCATACATTTAAACTTCTAACTTGTGTTTAATTTATTGTATCTAAATGTAAAATGAATTTAATTTAACTACTAGTAATACTAATTCATGATGGCCCTTGAATGATTGATACTTTAATGATCGATGCTGCCCCTAATTAAAAACTCCGCAATTACCAAATTCCTAATCTAGCAATTTATTGTCGTTTGTTTCTCTATTTCTTAACATATGAACTTCATAATCATGACAAATAATTTTTTTGGTATATATTTTCCTATTGACTGTATTTTTTGAGCTTTTAAGCATATATATAAATTGGGGGAAAAAAACATACTTAAAAGTAGAGAATTTTAATTAGGCATCCTATCTAAAAATCTTATTTATGTTCTCATCCCTGATGTCATCGCTAGTTATGTTTACATCCTGAAATTGTTTAGTCTGACCATTGTGCCCTTATTAACTACCCCTAAACACCATTTAATAAATTATATTGATACCATTTATAGATTTTCCTTATTTATATCATTACCTATATGCAGTTGTACTATCTCCACAAAATCAGGAGATTGACGTGGTAAAGGAAAATTCCCTTTTTCCCAGCCTTAAAACAAGGAAAGGCTAAGTTAGTGATTTGAACCCCACCACTTCCCATATCATTTCAATTTTCAAACCAAAAACTACTTCTACACACAGCTGATCATCTCCTTCTCTCTCTCTCTCTCTCATATTACTCTTTTTTTTTTCCGAGCAGCAAACTCATGAAGAATTAAGGCGATGACAGCATCCATTAACGCCATTATTTTACTGATCCAAATGAAGAATAAAGCAATCCAAAAGTAGGAGTACATCCCCCATCAGTACTGAATTCACAACTGGATGGTCATAACCGACTAGCTCACAAGGTGCACAACCGCCGAACTCGAAATTGATCGATCCCGGCGGCGATGAAAAAACCTAATGAGTAATCTCGATCGATCTCGCAATCTTATTTGATTACTTCCTTTGTTTTCTTTTGTATGATGGTAGTGGGTTTCAGATCTTGTTAATGACGATTTTTTTTTTCCCAATTTAATGGTGGAGTTTTTTTTCCAGATTCAAGGCGGGTATTCTTTTTCGATACAGTAATAATGGTAAATCAAAAAATCATATTCGCATGTGCTTTAAAAGATGGTTATTTTGTACCGCGAATATGGTTTATTGATTTACCACTTTTACCATATTCACATGTAGATGTTATTGCGTACAATAAATATAGTTTATTAATGTATCATGTTTTCATGTATAAAATGGTTGATCGAAAGGGAAGGACTACATGTGGCTTTATGGTGGATTAATCAAACATGTTTTCTTGGTTTTGGCTTGCGTTGTGGATTTATGGTGCATTAATCTATCATATGTTTCACAGTATTTTTTATATGGCGCATTAATCTACCATGTTTTTATATGCAATCTGACTTTTATGCTTAGACTACATATACTTATTTTTTTATGGTGCATTAAAAATGACATGATTATTTATTTTCAATTTTATTTCGAGATTTTTTTTTTTAGAGAGAGAGATTAGGAAAGATTAGGAGAGAGAAATGTTAGGAAATTAGGAGAGAGAAATATTAGAAAAATCAGGAGGTAAATATTAGGAAAATTAGGAGAGAGAAAGGGTATTTTGGGGTTTATTTGAATTTCAAGATGGAATCATAAGTATTTAAATCTTATAGGATGGAATCATAATGATCTTTTTTGTACTAGATGCCTAATTAACTCTCCCGTACAATATATATTAATATATAATATTCATAGCGCAAAATCTGAAACACACTCTCTTCTTCGGTACTTGGAAAATAAGGAATGACTTACGTAACGTGTGTTGTGGTCATTCATTTGTTGTGAGTACTGCATAAATATTGTTGCATGATACTCTGAAGTGCTCTGTAATTCCTCCTAAAATTTCTCGTAACTTTATTTATTTATTTATTTTTAAGAAAAGGGCGCACAAATATGCTTTTGAAAATAAATTATTCCTTGTGTCCCACACAACAATTAATGGAATATTCCTGGTAGTTGAACTTCTTATGATTGGTACCTCAAGATAAATAGTTAATACTTCGTCCCTTTTTAAATGTGTTACTTCGTAAATTCAACTTATTAAAGAAACATCATCATTACACTTTTCATATCAATTTTTTCACTTTCCACATCAACTTTAACCTCCACTTTCTAAAATTGTATTTCACCTTTACCCATTAACTTTTTACCCACTAACTTTTCAAAAGGGCAAAATGATAATTCTACAAACTTTTACCCATTAACTTTTCAAAACACACACTTATTAAGGAACAACCTAAAATGAAAATGTTAACACTTAAAAAGGGACGGAGGGAGTAATATCCAAATAAAAAATGGTGATGGACTCCACAAGTTTAGTCGTTTAGATAACTCAATCCATTTCACTCGGTGATTATTCGATAATTTCAAATCTTCTCAAGTGATGCTGAATAAGATTTAACAAGGGATAATTAATTTAACCATTCGAGCTGTTCATTTCTTAAATTTCGATGTTTAATGATAATAGAATACCAATAAATGCTTCGCCGATTGTATTTTATGGAGAGAAATTAATTTAAATTTTTCGACAAATATTAAAAAATACTCCGCCGGTTGTATTAGTGGTCAGAGTTTTCGTATGACAAATATAATTTTCTAAGATAGATGACAATGAGCAATCAATTCTCCCTCTGTTCATTTTTAATTATAGCGCTTCATAATTTCAGCTTATTATTAGGAATATGTGTGAAGGGTGAGTTCTACATCAGATAAATATAGAAAAAGAGTTGGACCTTAACAATTGGATGACTTACCACTTACAAGGTTTAGCCTTTTAAGTAGACATGGGCCATTTAATGTACATTGGGTCCATGTGATGTGGTGAACTCTCCGCATACTCCCCAACGGATTGGGCCTACGCGAACATGGGAAGGACCCTAGGCGGATTAGACTCCTAACAGAAAATATCATTATTACATTTTTCACATCAACTCTTTTCCAATACCTTCATTTTTCACTATTGCCCTTGATAAAAATATCATTAAACTTACCCTAACTTTTTGAAAAAGAATATACTTTTAAGGATAAAATAGAAAATGTACCAATTTTTACCTATTAACAACATCACACTTATTTAGGAACAACCCAAAACGGAATACACTTTCTTTTTAAGGAACAGAGGGAGTAATAATTTAGGCTACGAATAAATGATCGTGACGTAAAATCGTAATGGATCTCATTTTTCATAAATTGCCAAGTCATTGCCACATAAGAGACTGTTGACTTTGATTAGAGACAAGCTTAGTCCGTTACCACCACACAATTACGCAGGCAAAAACCTAATAAATGTGCGTCACAAATCTGAAGAGCAAATGACATAATACCCAAAAAAATTAATGGGCGACCCAATAGGCTATACCCAACTCCCAAGTCTACCAAAAAAATGTGGATAATAATTAATTTATTGTCAGAAGCATATTTGTTCTCCCTTTTCTTAAGTCTACCAAAGAAGTCTTTTTGTAAAGTCAACTAAAGTCTACATAAAAAAATGAAATCATTATTCAGTCTTCTTTCCACTTGGAGCCAAGGTCTTCATTTCTTTATTAAACTAATTGGAATTTTATTTAACTAATTGGAATTGTATGATGTGAGTTTCAGAAGAAAAACTATTTTTAATTGTATCCAATGCAATTCTTAATTTATACTGGACGAGACAATTTCAATTTAGATCATCCACTAGCAGCAATTACGTATTCTGATTCGCTCAACAAATTGAGGGCCGAATTTGCTCTGAGCAAATTCAAATAATGATTTTACCAATATAATAGTTTAGATTGTCTCGTACAGTCTAAAATTTGGATTGGAATCCGAAATCTAACTCCTATTTTCTTAAGGCCTTGCTAACGTTGTAGGCTTCCGTTAAACACAGAAAAGGACAAAAAAAAAACCCTACAATACATCTTTTACACTTTTCAATATACTTTCATTAGCAAGTGGTGACTAGCTTATGTGGTAGAACTTTTAGACGCCCCACACTACATCCGAGAATCGAATCTCATTTTCACCTCCCCGTCTAATAAATTAGAAATAACTAATGAAAAAATAAATAAATAAAACCAAGTTGTTCAGGGTTGTTAATTATAGGAAAACGACAAAACAACAAAAAGTCACAAAAAGCGGGAAGTGGAAAGCTACGTGATGATTTTGCCGAATAAATCTGCATTCCCACCTCCCAAATTCCACTCCCTTTCCCAAACCCACTTCGCTCGAACCCTAATTGTATCAATTCCCATCTATTTCCTCGCTATCAGAAAGGTAATTCACTCACAAATGAACAGAATTCCTGTATATATGTTTATATTTGTGTTTGTGTGTATGTATACGTCTGGTGTGTGATATGTATAGCAGTCATGGATGCCCGGGTGAATCAATGTATGTCGCTTGGATTTAGATACTTATCTGGGTTCATGGCTCTTGAATTTTGATTTTCTTGAATGGGTTTTCTTTTTTTTTTTTTGGTACTTCGGAAATGCTTGAATGGGTTTTCACGTATTGATTTAGGAGGATTTGGGATTTTTTTTTTCCCATTCCAGCTGAGCTATTTTGTTGTCCGGTTGTTGATTCATACGGATTTGATGTTCTTTAGTTGATAAATTAGAAACAGATACGATAAAAAATAAAGAGCAGATTAAGATGGAGAAAATTCTAGAGCAATTTAGGTTGGTAGTTGAGAATAGTTCTAGCTCGTCTATATATATACCGAGAGCTTCTAATCCGGGATCCCGGATTAGAGGCTTTTGGGTATTGTTTTTGTGTTGCCAATTGTTTTGGGAAAATCCGATCCGTTCAATGTGTTCAGAAGGTGTTTTCCAAGGTTGAAGCGGGAAATCTTCAAAAAAAAAAAAAATACCGGGAGGGGCTTGATCCAAACAGTTTTTCGCAAAACTGTATATTTACAGTTTTGCGAAAAACTGCTTGGATCAAGCCCTTCCCGGTATTTTTTTTTGGAGATTTACCGCGTGGACCTTTGAAAACACCTTCTGAACACATTGGACGGATCGGATCGTCAAAAAAATATCGGGAACAAGGAGGTCCGGAATCCTGGATCCTGGACTAGAAGTGTTACCATATATATATATATATGATGGGCTTCCTATCAGGGACTCCTATTTCCCGATCAAATTTTCATGATCCGAACCGTTCAATGTGTTTAAAAGGTTTTTTTAAGGGTCCCCGCGAGAAATCAGTGAAAATTGATCGGATCAAGCCTTTCCCGGTATATTTTTTCACTGATTTCTTGCGGGGACCCTTAAAAACACCTTTTAAACACATTGGACGGTTCGGATCATGAAAATTTGATCGGGAAATTGGAGAATTGTAGAAGTCCCTGATGGGAAGCCTATCAGGTATACCTGATTGGAAGTTTGTTGTGTATATATATATATGTCTCTTCCTTTGGGGCTTATTTCACAATAAATTACTATAAATTTGATTATAAGTATTGATTTTCCAAAAGAAAAAAGGAAGAAGATGCTAGCACAATTCTGGAGCTTGATGGTTTGTTGTTATTCACCATCCTGCTGAAGCTAAAAGTCACTTGTGTTAATTTTGTAGAATTACATAGCACACACGCACAGGCACACAAGATACTCTACCACATTGAAAATGGTTTACAAGTTGTGTGTGTGATATCCCAGCTGTTTAGGAGCAGTTGTGAATGAATTTACGTCTGTCTGTCTGTCTGTGTGTTATCATTGGAATTTCGACTTTTATAATGTTTCCTTTGCAACTTGAAGTTACATCCTCACACCTGTTTCTTGCTGCTCTCTGCACAGCTTTATGTTGCTGATTTCATCAAGTAGAGAAGAGATGGTCTTACAACACATGAACCAAATCCTAGACAAGAAGGTTTAACTTCCAAAGGCTGGATATTATTGTTCTTAATCTGGATTGAAATTGCCAGTATAGAACCTGATGGGGGGAATATTGAGTCGAAGGGCTGGAAAGAGTGAGTTCTATGAGTTTCCACAGGGTGAAACCAGCAAAAGGCAAAGAATATCTTCAAGCTTTTATGAGGAGAGCCCACGATTAATTCCCTGCCTTCCTGATGAGATATCAATCCAAATTCTTGCTAGACTTCCAAGAATTTCCTACGTGGGTTTAAAACTAGTCTCACGGAGTTGGAAATCTGCTATTGTAAGTGATGAACTTTATAAAATTAGAAAAGAACTTTCGAAAACAGAAGAGTGGCTCTATATTTTGACTAAGGCGGAAGATGATAAGCTTATGTGGTATGCATTGGATCCACTGTCTCAGAAATGGCAAAGGCTGCCATTGATGCCTAATGTTGCCGAAGAAGAAGGATCTAAAGGGGGTCCATTAGGCCTTTGGATGTGGAATATCGTGGGGTCAAGTATCAGAATGGCAGATGCCATAAGGGGGTGGCTTGGGAAGAAAGACAGATTGGATCGAATGCCCTGCTGTGGTTGTGCTGTTGGAGCTGTTAATGGCTGCATCTATGTTTTAGGTGGATTTTTTAGAGCTTCAGCCATGAGTTGTGTTTGGTGTTATGATCCAATTCTTAACAAGTGGAGGGAATCAAGTCCCATGTCGGTAGGTAGAGCTTATTGCAAGACAAGTGTCTTAAACAAAAAGCTTTACGTCGTTGGAGGGGTTACTAGGGGTCAAGGAGGACTTACCCCACTTCGGTCTGCTGAGGTATTTGATCCTTGTACTGGGATTTGGTCGCAAGTCCCAAGCATGCCATTTTCAAAAGCTCAGGTCCTACCGACGGCTTTTTTGGCTGATTTGCTTAAGCCTATTGCAACCGGAATGACCTCATACAGGGGGAAACTTTATGTGCCTCAGAGTTTATATTGTTGGCCATTTTTTGTTGACGTCGGAGGGGAGGTTTATGATCCCGAAACAAATTCGTGGTGTGAAATGCCTATGGGCATGGGAGAGGGGTGGCCTGCAAAGCAGGCAGGAACTAAAATGAGTGTCGTCGTTGATGGTGAATTGTACGCATTGGATCCTTCCAGTTCTTTGGATACTGCTACGATGAAAAAGTATGATCATGAAGATGACACTTGGAAAGCGGTTGAGGGAGATGTCCCCATTCGTGATTCCTCTGATTCTGAGTCCCCTTATTTGCTTGGTGGTTTTGCTGGGAAGCTTCATGTGATCACGAAAGATGCAAACCGTAATATTTCAGTCATGCAGGCCGAAAGACAAAATTATTCGACTTCGTTACCATCAACTTCGTCCGCTCCTTCAGCTGATTCCCCCAACCTGGCAAGATCCGAGACGAACATATGGAAGGTCATTTCCACTAGGCGTGCGTGTCCTGTGGAACTTGTCAACTGCCAGATCCTTGATATCTAGACCTATATTATGACTGTAAGTTCTGCTCTTCTATGTTTTCAACGAAGCCTATATTCGAATAAAAAAGATTTGGGTAAGGAGCAATGAAAAGGAAATAAGAAGTTGAAGGATGTGATGGGACTTGTCAACTGCCAGATCCGTGATATCCTTCTCATTGTTCTTACACACTTCTTGATTGTTTTACCGGCTAAAGGATTTGTATCCCGTGAGTCTGTTTATGTGACCACTAGTGTTTACTCACTTTCTTGTCGCCGAGAGTATATATAGTTCTTTTGGTACTTCGGAATGTTTCCTCCAAAGTACTGAAACAGGTAATAGTTGATATCATGTTGTTGTAAAAGGATCTAGCTGCTGATCATGTTCCAGCATTGTTGCTGCAGAAAGTGGCCGCCTATTGAGTATATCAGTATGGTGTAAACTCCAAATAGTAGACTCGTGAGTTTTTTTTTTAGCAACTTTTATTGTCGGCTATTATCTGTCATGTTCAAAGTTCTGCATTCAGTTAATGCCCTCTTTTATCTGTGCTTGATGAAGTAGGGTGATCTCAACCTGGTAGGTGATTCATATCAGCCTCCTCTTGGTTGCAACCAAGAGAGGGGCCAAGAATTTGAACAGCCGGGTCAAGTACCTAGGGTCGCGTTTTGCAGCGTTGAAAGGGCTTACCGATCTTTCCAATTCAGTCGAGTCACTTAACCCCACATCCCAAGCCCTCACATTGCCACTGAGTGCAGCTTAATTTTTTATGAAAGAAAGTTGATACCTGTAAGTGGCAGTGAAAAGCCTAAAAGAATAAGAAAGAAGGCTCTCCATCCACTATATTTGACAGGGGCGCACTGAATCGTTTACGAGAATCATATATTACTCTTCTGGTTCTAGCTTATGACACACTAGCTTTTTCGGAAGTTATGCTAAGCAAGTCGGCACCTTGTTTCAAGGTGAAGGGCCCAATTAATGACTGGTTCTTTGGAGAATTACGTTGGTGTGGGGAAACAATTAGAAAGTTCAACTGAACAATTCTGGAGAATATGATGGTTTTTCTGGACATGCCTTATTTGGTAGTTAACACTTAAAATTGATGAAGCTACCATGAGGGCTTAAATTTTGTTCACAAACTGAATTGTGATTGCAAGATTGTAATTAACTTACCAAAAACATCAAAGTTAGGGCCAGCCTATGGCCTCTGTTTTATTTAGAGCGCGGTTATAAATGAGGCTCAGCCTCCTTTGTCTATGGAAGAAAGGTGTCCTTCAGCCTAGCTGAGGCTTCCAGGACACTTTCTCTGCGTCCAAACGCACTAACCCTGATGAACTCTTCACCACAGGGACCAAATCCACTCCCGGGGACTGTAATTATGTGTGTTTTTTCAAGAATCTCATTAAACTGATCCCAAGAACTAGAACCTGGAAAATGAACCCACACATAAGGCGCGTTAACACCTCCGTAAACATTCAAGCCCAGTGAAGCAAAAGTGTCGACAAGTATGTTAGCATTCTCCATGTAGTAGCCAACCACAGAGAGCATTGCCTGAAAGTGAAGAGATTCAGCAGAAGTAATTAGGTGGATACATAGTCATCGTTGATTAACTAGTCAGATACCGGAAACTAAAAGGTATTATGTTTGTAAGTGGCTTCCAAGGTGTCTTCCTGGTTTCAGAATGCAGGAATTTGCTTATTTATTTGCTATCATTTTTGTTTTCCGGTTTCCAGTAAATACCAATATTCTTTGGTGTACCGTTTCTGGAAACTTTTTTGGAGGCAACCCACTTTTTGGAAAGCACCGACACGATGTTTTTTATTTGTTGGGAACTTTGCACTATAAAATGAATACGAAATGAGAAGTTGGATGCTTTTGATGTTTTCATCGTTTCTGCATCCAAAAGCACGAAAACCAAATACAATTCCAAACAGTTACCTTGTAACCTTCTGGGGAAAGACATGCTAGCCCACCGGCCTGAGCTACGTTTGAAGCACCGTTAAAGCAGGTGCACACAATCCGATTGTAGTCGTTTATGACAGGAAATCCATTTGAAAATAAGAGCTCGTGTGGTACTACAGTCCAACCGAGACGGACACCGGTGAACCCAGCAAGTTTGGAGAATGATGAAACTTCAATTGCAACCTAAAAAATTCTCAAAGCTCAGTGATGCTGCAGTTTTTTCGCGTACCATTACTTCAGGGAAAGAAAAAAAAAATGAACCAGAAGACATTTCTTGGCCATGATAAGAAAAATTTATGCACATAATTCGACCTCTTAAAAAAGGGAGAAATACAATCAACTTCAATACAGATCACAACCCACAAGGATGGTGGATAGTGAAGGCACAAGGCAAATGAAGACATTAGCCCCTGAATTCAAATAACCAAAACGTAAATACATATTTTGTTATTTCAGTTCAAAAGAAAAAAAAGGGCAGATTCTTTTTTCCATTGTTATCAAAAACCAAAAGTTGCAGCAAAAACAACATTCCCTGAAATCAGATGAAATAACAACAATAACAGAACCCATCTAGTCCCCAATCATTGGGGTATGAGCGGGGATGATTGGAGACAGTCCTAACCTTTGGCAATCTGCACAAAGTGGCTGCTCTCCGAATACCACTGAAACAGTGGCTCCCCCCCCCCCCCCCCCCCTAAACCTCCAAGAACCGAGGAACTACAGGGATGTTTTGCTGCAAAATCATGCCCCCAAATCAAAGCCGAAAGGCATCAGGGAAGGCAGACCTAGAGACCCAAATCAATTTTTGTGCCCAAATCAGATGAAACAGCGGAAATTTTTATCATACGACATGTCATTGATGTCAATGATATACCTCTTTGGCGCCAGGGATTTCATAGATCGATCGAGGACTTCCGTCTGTGATGTAAGCAGCATATGCAGAGTCATATACAATTATCGATCCATTTTCCCTAGCAAATTCCACAAGGTGCTCTAATTGCTCCCTTGAAGCTGCATGGCCAGTTGGGTTATGTGGTGAGCAGAAGAAGATAACGTCCGTTTTTGGAGTTTTAGACAGATCAGGAAAGAAATGATTCTGAGGTCCACATTCCATGTACTCGATATTCCGATACTTCCCCGTTCCATCTTGGAAATCGCCAGCCTGGCCTATCATGACACTTGAATCTATATACGCCTGTTTGAACCATTGGTTCAGAAACATGTAAAAATTTAAGGATGTAAAAAGAAGAAAAGTAGTAGTACGGTATCATCACAATAATATTACCGGAAAGGATGGATCCTGTACGGCAATTGTCAAGTTCGATCCCAGAAGCAGCTGAAAAAAGAACCATAGAAAATAAGTGTTGCCTCCGAATTAAAAATCTTCCTAAGAGGCTAATTAACATCCAGTTGCTCCATTCTAACTCAGAAACCAGACAAAGGGCCACATGGAGTTTTGGACCCCTTGAATGTTACCTGAAGGCGAGAGATATCGCATTGTGCACCATCTGATACAAAAACTTCTGTATCATTCACTGCTAGATCTCTGTAGAATGTTTCTGCTATTGCTTTCCTCAGCGTCTGGACAGAAAGACGAGTTACATTTCTTTATAACCAAAAGGTCCCCTACCAAGTTTCTCAAGCGTTTATTTACAAGCTATATGAACAGAAAGAAAATATCAAAGAAAGGCCAACAACCAATGATCTGAATGTTGGTCATTGAAAACACTCAAGTGCAATTGTGCAAGTAGATGCTGCCTACAAAATGGATCACAACCATGGATTAAATATCACCGGTAATACCAGCACTGGATATGATTACCTTGTTTCCTTGCTCAGCGCCATACCCTCGATAACCTTCATGGGTTGAAAGGGCAAGCGTAAACTGTAGCACAAAAAAAGAAAAATCAATAAATATACCTTAAAAAAAATGGAATTCATGTGATTCCATTTCATTTTGAAGGAAATACGAAGTAAGTTTTTCGATCTCATATGATTGCACTACTGCAATCTTATGCAGTTACATATTACTAATTTAGAAAATTTTCCTCTTGGTGTTTGTACTTTTACAAAGGAAGATATTTTGGTGATACTCCCGAGTATATAATGAGTTGCTGATAGTTTGTTATTTTGCTTTATTTCTATAGACAGGTTTCACAGAAACTAAAACAAGAATCGCATAAAAGAGAGAGTGAAGAAAGTTTTAACCATTTCCATGCATTTAAAAGAAAAAAGTGGTCTGTTGTTGTGTCCCTTTTGAGTCATGTCTTCTGAAAAGAGATACAGTTCGTTTCATGCTGTATCATTGTACTGAGACCATACACTTGCTTCATAAGGAGACGATACTTCTACAGATGTACCAATGCACTTCTTAATCAATTAGGAGCACGTCCTTAAGTCAGCCAATCAGTCTAAATCGAACAATACCAAATAGCATGGAGGGTGAAGGTGATTTTCTCCCACGTTGTAAGAAATCGAACGACCAAAATAGACACTTCTACAAATGATCAAAGCTCAGTAAACTTACATCCGACATAGCCGAGGTTATAACTTCTGGTAGAGGCTCTGTTGTATCGCCAATCCCGAGGCTTATCACTTTTTCATTGGGGTATTTCTTAAAGTGTTCAAGTTCGCGAGATGAAATCTGCAGTGCGATAACCATTGGTCTGAAGGAAATGCTGATAAAAAAAATAGAAAGCAAAGTGCAAAGAGTCTCCACATAAAAGAAAAATAAGATATCAACATCCAAGCTAAACGATTATCACATAGAATCGTCGAACTGATCCAGCCAATAGAGATGCTGAAATAGTGAAACATCCTTAGAAAGGTTAACATCCTATGATGAAAATGTCAATCAGAGCAGAAAACCCAAAAAAAAACATACAATAGAGGGAATGAAACTGAAAATCATGAAATGCTTCTGTTGAAACAAAATAACACACACTTATGTAAGAAGGCATGGGAAAGGTAGAAAGCAAACCTCGGGAAACAAATAGTTGTTTTGCAACCTTTCCAGGTTTGAATTGCGGGGTACCTTTGTGCAACGAAGAGTCGCTGCATTCATTTTAGCTTTTGCTTATTCATCGTATGATAATAGAAACACTCACGACAAATAGGATTAATAAAGTGAAGGATTCCTCGCTTACCAATTTCCTCCTTATGGACACTAAAACTGCACAACAATCAACAGACAATTACAGAACACTGTAAGACAAACACATGCGAAAGAGCTTGACAAAAGAGAGCACTAAAAACTGTTAAAACACTTTTAACTATGAAAATATTCACCTAGCCCTAGGCTGAAAGAGAGTTGGATGAGGCCTAAAAGTGCAAGTTGAAAACTTGAACATCTTTTGTTTAGAATTTTTTGCACCAATATGACTCTTCCAAAGAAAATTTGTTTCAATGGGAGACAATGAGCGATAAGAATACTCTCTCGAGTCTCCATATATATATAGTGACAGGACATAGGGTCTTACTAAGAAGCATGTGTCTCAACCTGAACTCATCTCAAATGTCAAACAATGAGACAACACACCACTTTCTTCGTATGCTGATTGTCAGATACAAACAAGTGTGAAAAACCAATCGTTTCATACAATGCATCCATCTTAGTTTGATGAGTAAATTAACACAGACCATATGTTATTTTCCACACAATGTACCTAATTTGATTTACTTTCTTCTTTTATCATAGGGCAGGGAAACTTAACAGAGGTTTTTTCCTCGATACCACCCTTATCAGGACTAAAGAGATAAGTAAGAACTTGAGACCAGATACCACCTATGAAATCCTGCATATTCTTTAGTTTGTAAGAAAAAGGAAGGGAAAAAGTATGCTTCATTCACGTGTTGCCATGTTGGCACCTTCCACAGTCCATTTAACTTTCATGCAAATACATCATGCTTCATTCACGTGTTGCCATGTTGGCACCTCCCACAGTTCATTTAACTTTCACGCAAATACATCACGTTTTACGTACAAGATAAATCAGCATCATAGGTTAACAAATATTTCTAGTTTCTTCTTCTTGTTACATTAACACCTGAACCTAGCTGTAGCCCCTCTTAGCCAAGGACATAGAACGGCAATTGTGAAAAAAAAAAATTCATCTATTGGAATCCTCAGCAGCTCGAGACCACTAAGCCAAAGAACTACTGATTTCTAGAAGAGACGTCCCGTTGTACAACCCAAAGACTAATCAATACCAAAAGTCAAAATGTTTCATCTACGACAAAACGAAAAGATAAGTTTTCCATATTTTTTCTTCTTGTTATATGGATTGTTTGACCCATTAAACTAGCCCCTCTTATTTGAACAAGTACTAGTCCACAACTGAGTTTGGTCACTCTGTTAAATTCCTCTGATGGAGAGGCTGCTGGAGACCACTAAGCCAAAGCGATAATATGGTGTTTGGTTCAGTGGAATGTTTATGGGAGCGCAACGGAATGGTCATTCCTCGCCTTCCAGTGGAATCTACAAAGTCATTTTTTGGGTGAACCAAATGTCTGAATGAATACCAAATGTCCGAATGAATATTCCAAGAGATGCCCATCCCATTCCATTTTACCAAACACTTCCTTGACAGTTAGAGAGATGTCAAGAAAATATTTTTAAGTCATTGGTTCAACCATTATGCAAAATCACCCAAATGCCTACTTAGGAAATCGACGTTCAGTAAACAAGACAGCAATGTTATCTCTTCTCATTGAGAAGTCAGCATGGAATTTTCTTGGTTCAGGTTTCACATCAAACACACAGCATAAGCAAGATGTCAAAGTCATTAATTAACATAAACAGTAGACCAAAGAGACTGGCTGTCTTATACTTTCTTAGAATCTGCTATCAAGTTTCCATGTGACTTCAGCTAAAGTCATGTAATATACGAACTACTATAAGCTAGAAATGAGCAAATTGATGTACTTCCATCAAATTTCCCAGAAAATTCGAAATCACCATACAATGGCAAGCATACCAAACATGCCAAACATGAAATATGGTCGATACTAAGATTCTCCCCAACCCACCCCAAGGACTAGCTTGGTGGTCAAGGCCTGAGACTTACGGTTTTGCTCCCTCCTAAGGTCTCACGTTCGAAATCTCCCACGTACTATCAACTCTTATAAGCCAGTCCATACAGGGCTTTGTTCCGGGTTTAATTGGACCCTCTAGTGGAAGGTGGGATTGGACTCAAGGATCAGTCGAGATGCGCGTAAGCTGGCTGAAAACTTGAGTTACAAAAGGGAGAAAAAAAAAAAAAAAGCTCTGGCCAATCACTTCCCTGGGACCTAACACAAAGTCTACCCAAACAAATAGACCAAGAACAGTAAGTAAAGTTGACCTCTAGAAGTAGGTATCACTTTAAAGAAAGAAACAAAACTATAAATGAGAAGTACCACGCCAAGTGTGAAAGTATGGAACAATAGTAGTTTACCTATATGGAGTAAGCTTCTATCCAAACCACAAAATGCGGACCTACCGTCCGGACCTCACTTTCCGGACCAAATTTCGACGATCCGAACCGTTAGATGTGTTTAAAACGTATTTTTAAGGTCCCCCGCGAGGATTTGGCAAAAAAAAATACCCGGAAGGGCTTGATCGGAGCAGTTTTTCATAAAAACGCTATAAGTTCGGATCATCAAAATTTGGTCCGAAAAGTGGAGGTCCGGAACTTAATAAGTTGCGGGAGTTTGGACCGGAAGTTTGGTTTACCTATATGATATGTAATGACTCAATGGTCCCTATCCAAGTACAAACATAAAATTAATTAACAAACAATGTCAATGGAGGTCTACAGGAATCAGCCCCATAACAAGAAGAAATCCAGTAGTTTCAACCTCGTATAATTAAGGGTGGGCATCGTGTCCGATTGGAGTCAATTTGGGTTTGTCTCATAATACCATTAACTTAAATGTGTCATATATCTTCACACTAACTATCCTGATCTGCTTAAAATCTGTATTGTGTTTGGTTGACAGTCAAAAATTTTTAAATGGCACACAAAATTATATACCTAGCAATGTCATACATGAACAACCTATGTCATACATGAACCACCTGCGTCCCCGCGCCGCATCGTGTTGTTTGAGTTATCCGATTGACGGAAAATTAAACTGTTATTAGTGTCTTAATCAAGTTATGCAAGCCCAACTCGTATACTTCCCCTTTAATTTTTGTGTTACGAGGTCTTGTCAAAACATAGTCGACCCAAGCCCTCTAATTTCGCAGTTAAAGAAAACCCTATAATTACATGTTGGGTTCAAGTCGTGTGAGAAGGAAGTGAGTGCAATTCTCACCCGGCCCTACCGGAATTCGACTGTAGCTGTTGTCAAGACAACAACCAATTACCAATTCTTAAACAAACCTAAAATAAGTACTTCAAATATACACAACTACAGGAGCATTAATATATATCTATACAATCATATAATATATGTGGGTGTGTACAGGACAATTGTGAACACGTAGTGCAGGGGCGGACGCAGGATTTAGTATCAGCGGGGTCAAGTATACAGTAGATCCAAAATAATACTTAACCAAAAGATATTTAATACATTCATACATACACACACACATATATATATATAAGCAAAAGTGGTATGTCAACCATATCATATCGTTTACAACTCGCCCTGATGGTTTTTCATATTTTGAAACCGATTCATGATAGCTTCATTTGAAATGGTATAAAAAATCTCTCGCTCAATGTACACAACCAAACTATCCTGCATCCACTGGTCACCCATTCTGTTACGAAGTCGGTTCTTTACAATCTTCATTGCAAAAAATGCTCTCTCCATTGTAGCGGTCGCAACTGGTAAAACTAAGGTTAATTTCAAAAGTTTGTATACCAATGGATATCTGATATCTCTTAGGGTCTCAACCATATTCTTAGCGATATCGCCAATCCCTGTTAAGCGCGAAAACTCAACACTAGAGCGCACATCAATGATTGGGTGTGGTTACCCCATCATAGAGCAAGTTAAAAAGTTTTGGGACTACAAAAAAAAAAAAGATTAGAGGTGATCCGAAAAAATTATTTAGGCATAGTTATATTTATTTTTTGTTATTGGGGCAAGATTAGAAAATAATCTATACGGTATGGGGGCAAAATTACCAAAATACCCAAAATTATATATACACGGTAGTAGGAAATTTCGGTCCCCTATGTGGGGCCGCCCTTGACGTAGTGGGAATCAATGAATAAAACCAAGAAATCACAAAAAAAAAAAAAAAAAATTTAACTTGCTGAGATTTATCTTCTGACAGTCATTGTTTAAGAATTCATGGCTCAGAGCATGCATAATCAATAAATAAACCAAAATAAATAAATAAATAAGAATTGCAGGAAGAGATAACCCACCAATTTCTCCACGGAAACGACTGTGGTCAATCCAAAACAGTTGCTGTGTTCCCAGTTATGCCACTTTTGAGCTCGACGATCGATATACCACACTAAAATACTCCCTCGGTTCCCTTTTTAGCTCGAATGCGTGCATTTCCAAAAATTTATTTCTGTATATAATTTATTTTATTTTTCATTGAACATGAACACTTTAATTTGGTGCAAAAAAAAAAAAAACAAAAATCCTATACAAAATACAAAAAGAAACGGAGAGAGTACTATTATAAGGACCCAATTATTTCGTTTAAAATGTGCAAAATTTTCAGGTTTGTTCTTCACCCACACGATGGGGACGGGACTGGAATTTCGATTGTCTGCGTGTTTATTAGGGCAGGATACAATAGAATGGGAAACGGTTATAATCTCTGTGGGAAAAATTGGGGTAGGTCATAGGTGTTTGTTTCGAGGGCAAAAATCGAGCTTCCACTGAAAATGGTGCCTGCACTATAATAACCCTGTGGTGCGGCACACTCGGTAAGGTAATCAGTGGCGTAGATTTCATCTCGGCAAGGGAAAGTTTGGATTGTATAAGTAACAAGACGAAATCTGAGCTATTGATTGTGCGATCAACGGCTCAATACGCAATCAACGGCTCAAATGCCTCACCACAACTTTGAGTGCAGCACTGTAATCTCCAATTCCGATATTTTTAATAATTTCGCACTCACATTTTAATTAGCGGAAAAAAGGTTAAAAATACCATAATTGAAACTCAACCTAAACAATTAATCCCTGTGTACGCATTCCCCGCGTAAGCAAGATGCACGGGACCGTCCGTGTGTTTTCGACGGTCCAGATTTAAAAATATCTCTTCCATGCATATGGAAGAATGAACTCTTAAATCCGGACCGTTGATTATTTACATGGAAGAGTTTGTTTTTTATTTTAAATTTGGACGGTTGATTCCTGAAATAGATGGTCCAGATGTGTACGTATGCGAAGCAGAGTTGCAACCTAAAATTCTGTAGGAGGCTATGAGGTGTTTTCGGTAAATAATTGGACAAGATTATTTACGACCTCATTCAAAAAATGTTTATTTGTTAATTTCGCATCGATTTTTTGCAAATTATTTCTTCGTCTCGATGTGAGAAATCTAAAAAGTGTAACAATTAAACAAAAATAATCCAAAACGTACAATTTTTTTTAGATTATTTTAGTTTTTATTCACAAATCTGTTCCAATTTAGTTCCATTAGCTTTGGTTCGGACACGGTTGAGGCTAATAGAAAACCGCTGCAGATGGATTGTTAAGGATTTTATGCTTGCGGTTCTGAATGGAAACGGATCCGACCGCATTTTTTGTATTTTTTTTTAACATATTTATTTTTTGTATTGATTCACACATAATCTAAAGAGAAATAGACATATTTATTTTTTGTATTGATTCGCACATATAATCTAGAGAGAAATAGACATAAATACAATATTTTTACAATACCTTTTACATGAGGGTGGGACCCGCACACCCTCATGTGAGAGGTGTTGTAAAAAAATGTTTCATTTTGTTCACTTCACATTTTCAAAAAAAAATTCAAAAAGATTCTTTCTCCATCTCTCATCTCTCCAATCATTAATCATATTTCTCTTTCTACTCATACCTCTCTCTCCAATCATTATTCACATTTCTCTCTCTCTATCTCTTTCCAATTATTACACCTCTCTAATTGTTACTTTTTTCAAAAACTCATCCAAATACTATCTCAAAATATTTTTCTCAAAACTCTCAACCAAACACAACGGTTGTAATCCTATTATTTTTGAAACAAGAAACTAGTGGGTGTATTATAAATTACTCTATTGGTCCTAATTTAATTGCTCTCTATAGTTATGTGTGCCTTTTTAAGACTCTTATAATTTCCAATCTCTAATGTATTTTATACTATGTAATATGGATCTTATTTGGTAGATCTCAATTAGTTCTATTAGTCACAATTTTTAAAAACTTTAAGAACATTACAAATAAAAAGATAAGTAGACATTTGAAAATGGCACGAAAATTTGTAAGGAGCAATTCAAATGGGATAAAGGGTTTAGTCGGTAGAATTTATTAGTGGTTGTTGAATCCTTTTTATGTTTGACTTAAACACAAAACTCGCTTATTGCACTTTAAGAGACGTGCCATTTTCTCACAATACATCAAACCCAAAAACTGACTTAAGCCAATAATCAGGAATTGGAACAACCCAACATAATTTTAGTGACGCTTGGTGATTGCATGATTATCAATATAATTATGAATTGATAAGTTCTAAAGACATGTCATAAGATTTTAATTTTTGTACGAATTTTAAATGTATATTAGCTAAACAATGAAACCATGATTCAATTCGGAACCGGATTATGGTTAAATGCTTTAGATTATGGCTACGGGTGTGAGAAAATCTTAACAATAATTCTACAGCTACACTCATTCACACGAAACAATTTACATACACATTCAAATTAATGTATATGTCCAACACTCACTGGCAGTGTAATGTGTGTGGGTCTCAATGCGAATGTGAGTGTATCAAAGTGTGTGTATATCTATCTATCTATCGGACCGCTTTTCCTTCAACTCTCCTAAAACCAATTGGTGTTAAGAAGCGATTCAATTGAGTCTTTTATGGCATTCGACATTACACCCACAAGTCTGTTTTTAGAGCGGTCGCAAGGAGTGACATTGTGTGACCAAATTCCATGGGGCACTTCATGCCCAACACTATCAATACCCTATAGCAATTTAGTTTGAGCCCCAAAAGCTTTCAAACCCCAAATCCTAATTTTGTAGATTTTTTTATTTTTTTTTAATTTTGTAAAAAATGATAGGGAGAAAAACGTGGGGAAGAGATAAGAGTGGGAGAGAGTTGGAGTGGATAATACCAAAAACGTGCAACCTCCAAGTTCGAAAACTGCTGCCCCACTTGAAGGTTTGTAAGCTCCAAAAAGCTGCGTTCCTTTTTTTTGGTTGGCAATTTCATTTGATAAATCACATATTTACGTGTATCCCATTATTTATCGAGTTGTAATTTTCTAAGTAGCGAGCTTGTATAGGACTAGAGTGGAAGGAATCTCTTTATAATGTAATTTGAGAGTTAGTAGATTAATCGGTTGTCGTCTAATCAATCGGTTGGATCAATGGTGCAATTAGAACGGGAAGATCAATCATGGGATCAGTCGGCTTCTCAATCGGGTAACTCAGAATTAACAAAGCCCATGGTATGCAGTTTCAGAGCACATAGATTAATTGTGGGATCAATCGACAATTTAATTAGGCAGCTCCAAAAATCGATTCACCAATGGACCGATCAATCGGCTTATGGATGCGATTGATCGGAACGTCATCTATTATAAAAACGAACGATTCTTTTCATTCTAGGTTAAGTCGGCTGCAAAGAGAGATCAGAGCTCTTGTTATCAAACCTACTAAAAAAATTAGAGTATTGAGAGTGAATCTTGAAGCACTTAATCCATGGAACCTTAATCAAAGCTTCAAGAGGTTTCTACATCAGCAATCAAGTTCAATTTTCTTCTGGTGGATTTCTAGAATAATGTTTGGAAGGCTCGAGGATTCGAGGCAGCGACAATCAAATACTGGGTGTGGTGAACGAGAAGTCGGCAACCAATCTTAGATCAATTGCGAGGAGTCTCAATTGTGAGTAAGGTCGTTTGTGACCACACAATGATTTTTATAGTGTTTAATTCATTATTGTGGTTTTTACCCACTTAGAGTTTTTTCACGTATATCTTTTTGTTCATCGTTGTTCTTCAATTCTTATTTTTTGCTTTAATTGATTGGTAGCAAAATAGGAATTTCAGAAGTTGAACCCCACTTGAGAACCCCATGTTCTGTTCCACATCCCCCCACACCACCCACATCGTAAACCTGCATTCCTCACTATCTAATTCTTCATAACCGGTGCAAAAGATCCATATTGAAAGATATAAACAATTTACAACCACTAAATAAACTCCACAGTTTTGAAGGATAATTTTGAAATTCTAAGATAATAATTTTGTCTTATTAAAAAGTTAGATTTCCCAAAAAGGACGAACAATTTGGGAAGGATAGAGTACTAAAATGTAAAGTCAACCTCTCAATTTTTATTTTTTATTTTTTTACGGTCAAAGCTCTTGCACTCAAATTACTCATTTAAAGATTTTCCCCTTTCACACTTCCAATACACCAAATGAAACTGTCGATCAACTTTTGTGCTCTACCCATAATCTAATGCGGAGAGAGCTCTGACAAATTAAGAAGAAGTTAAAACAGGGACATTTACATGAGGCTGAAACAAACCGTTTCTCCCTCTCTCACTATTGCTCTTAATGTTGTTTCTCTCTTGAAGGTTATGATTGTGAGTGTCTAAGTTCCGCTACTTTCAGTACGATTACTTGAAGATTGGTTCAACATCTGCTCCTTCCGATACGAAAATTTGTCTGACCAACTATAACTCTAAGGTTACTACTAATTTTCTGTTTTGAAGAGACAGTACTAATTCAAGTGGCGATGGATATAAAGGCTAAGTCACTGGAGGAACATCTGTGTGTGTATCATTTTTTTTCCTTTTAATTATACTGTTTTTGAATTCCTAATTGATGAGTACTATTATAAAATTCTTCTTTGTACGTATATTAGCAAGTTTCATTTCAAAATGAGTAAGTAATGTAAGTGGGTATAAATATGCTCCCAATTTGATACATAAAAACGAGAAAAACACACCATGGACCTTTTTTTTTTTTTTTCTCGTGTATCGAACGGATACAATGCTAGTGTTGAATAATTGAATGGTGTGAAAATTAATTGGACGATGACATCACCCATAATGATGTCGCTTCTTGGAGTAATTCGTAGGAGTGAAGCACATGCCGGATCGGAAAACATAAGGGGACCGACCAAGGTGCACCGATGGTGCATCGACCAGCGTCGGTGGGTCCCAAATGGAAAATCCGAAGCGGTGCCCTTAACCTTACACTTTACCCCCTCAAGTTTTCTATTTTTCATGTTTAATCTCAACTACAGGTTCCCTTTGGCCAACGTCCTGGTGACTTTTTTTGATAGTGTAATTGTTTTTCTTCAGTAATTTTTATTAAACAAAGTCTTTAAAATAAAAAAATATTATAAATTGCAATATACAAATGATTTTTTGAAGAGTGTGAATAAGATTTTTAGATATTCATTTTTGGATGGAGAGTAAATTTTTCGGTTCAACGAGAAAAATAAAAATAAAATTAAAAATATTGACAAAAGTTGAGAAAAAATTTATAAGACAACGAAAAGGACCCAAAAAGACAGTCACTTTGGGTCTTTTCTGTTGTCTCGTGTAATTTTTTCAAATTTGGTCTATACTCTTCTTGTTCCTTTCCTCGAGATGAATGAGATGATGTATAAACGTGACCCAAATCTACAAAAATTTAAAAGAATATCAAAAGACCGTGCTAAAAAGTCCAAAAAAAAGTTCGGCCAAATGGAGACTAAATATGAGCCTCAATCCTTCGGGTTTTTTTGATGTTATTATAAAGATGAATGGGCCGGTTCCAAAGACACAACTTTTCACATAAATTTAGACACAAAAATAATCGGAGCCCCACACTACTAATCGGAACCTGTTCAATTTGTTTAAAAGATACTTTACAGAGTTCCGGTAAAAAATCAACACATTTGGATATCGGTAAGGACTTGATCGATCCATTTTGTTTTTATCGTGTCAAATTCAGGGACAATTATCGATCAAGCCCTCACCCATATCAGAATGAGTTGATTTTTCACGAAACTTAAAAACATATTTTAATTAAAACAATTTGAACAACTCCTATCATTTGCGTGGGACTCCAAAATAGATCCCACATAAGATGGTGTACATTGGCAATATAATCATAACTCTTTCCCCTTGATTTTATCAAATTTTAATTTTATGCAGATTTTATCATTGGAGAAACTCAGCCCAACTGGTTTTGTTTATTTCCTATAAACTCCACTATGACCACTAAAAGTTGTTTAATATTCTCCTATTTTTAAGCCTTAAATCATTATTTAACGTGTGCTTTACTTGTCATTTGAGAGGCATTTTGACCCTTATTTAAGAAGTGATTGTGATTGGTTGTATATAGATGGGAAAAAGAAGGCGAGAAAAGAGATAGACCCAGCATGAGGTATTGTACCCGTGTTGGTGCGGGTAGGATGAAGTTGTGTTGCAATTATTGCAATGGAGACTTTTGGGGTGGAGTGCATCGTATGAAACATCACTTGGCAAGAGAGAATAAGCAACCCGGTGAGTCTTGAACATGCGTTACAATGCATTAATGCAACATATTTCATAAAACGTGTACTATAATATAATGTGTTCTAAAATCTTATTTTTTCCTAGCATTCTGGTGGGAGAGTTATGAGGATGAGTGCAAGGAACTTCAACGGTTAGCAATAAGAGTGCTACGCCTTACATGTAGTGCGTCGGGATGCGAGAGAAATTGGAGCACACAAAGAGAAGGAATCGTTTAGAACAAGAAAGGATGAATGCATTGTTATTTTGTGAAGTAAAACCTTAGAATTGAGGAAAGGCAAGTGAAGAGGCAAGAGGGGGGGAACTTATGATCCCATTTTGCTTAGCGGATATGGACTCAGACAATGAATTGATCACCGAGAAAGAAAATCCATGCCTAACTTAAGATACGTCATGGTTGGACACTTGGACATCCACGAGGGCTTCCTACATGATGAAGGAGCGAGTACCAAAAAGAGAAAGAGAGGTATAGTTTAAAAATGTTAGATTACTATTTATTGTTTCAAATTTTATACTTAAGGGGGTGTTCCACTAACTTGTTTTTTGGTTTTTTGGTTTTTTAAACTTTTAGTTGTAGTTTAAATCTATAACTTGTTCCACTAAAGTGGTTTTTTGGTTTTTTAGTTGTAGTTTATTGTAAAGGGTATTGGTTTTTTTTTGGGAGCTTTTTTGTTAGTGGAATAAGGTAGTTTTTGAGTTAAAACAAAACTAGTTTTCTGGGGGAGTTTTTTGTTAGTGGAATAAAATGATTTTTGAGTTAAAATAAAACTAGTTTTTTGTTAGTGGAACATGGCCTTATACGGTTACACCTATTTCTAATATAGGACCAAGAAACTTAAATGCAAGTGCATGTTATTAGTGTACACAATCTATACTATACCGATGCATTAAAATAATGTGTATTGGTGCTACGGCGTGACTAGCCATGACTTTGCTTGCACCTGAAAATTTCATAATGCCACGCGGTGGCCTTATAAACATTAGCTAGCAACCTAAAAACTCTGACATATATGCTGAACTCTGGAAAAATGGAAGCAAAAAAAGAAGAAAACCATATGCACAAAAACCATAAATTCCACGTGAATATAGAGTGGTCGTCTGAAAAACCACTGAAAGATCATCTGGGACCGGATAATTCTTCGGGGCGTAGATTGGAAGTGGAATCACGAAGGGCATTGACATCAACAATTATCCAATCATTATTATGGTGGTGGGTATGGTTGAATTGTTGGCGGAAAATCTCTTCCTTCTGCCATTCTTCCCACCTCTCAGCTAATCCATTGCCTTCAAGCATTCTGATAACTTCGGACATCTTGGGACGTTTCATTGCAGTGTGCTGTGTGCAGAGTAAGGCCACCTGAATGAGTTGCTCCACTTCGACGTCAACGTAATTACCCTCCAAATCTGCGTCAACCAGTGTTTCCAACTTCTTCTCATTCAAAAGCCCTTTTACCTGAATTTTCAGAAACATTTATCAAGCAGTGAGTGAATTTGTAAATTTGTATATGAAGCGAAATCCACTCCTTATCAAGGAATAGAAACCTCAATTTAACTTAATACCAATAAAAGAAGGCCTCACGACTTTCATTGTGGTTCTTCATTTTGGTAAAAATATGTGTCTTCATAGAAATTGAGCAGTTTTGAAACTTTTACTTATAAAAGTTTTCATTACAGAATTTACGTTGCCCAAGAGTGAGCTCATACTTCAAGAAAACTAACTTTCCTTACCATGCAAAGACGACAAATTACCATTTTTCCGGCATTTGTACATGATTGATAAAATCATACAATTGAATTGTTTAGAGGCATGGCCTTCAACTGTATTAAGCATGAGTCTGGGCGGCTTCTCCATCCACTTTCAATTGGTTTTGAGTTGGATGCTTTTAACACATGTAATCCCTGGCTTTATATAATAAAGATATGTTTGTTACAGACGTACCCGTACCTTACATGTTTGTACCAGTACCCGTACTTGTACCCGTACACATGCTTCTTAGGTGATGGCAGAGTAAGAGAGAAAATAGGTCTGGGACCATGAGTGGTGGTGATGCCACACATGGATGGCTGTGGCGTCCACAACTATAGGCGGTGGTGGTGGCATCCATGAGAAATCATGGTAGTACGACTATGGTAGCAGATAAAGCAAAATTGCTCTCGGGCGCATGAGACTTACTGTTATTTGCCTGAACTAGCCAGTTAGACACTATCCTGGATCACGAGGGGTTATCCATTATAGTATTAACTTTTAACTTGCTACTTGCTAGGGTGTATGTTAGTTTATGCATTAACCAATAAACCGTAGAATTTAGACCATTAAAAGTACTGTTAAAGGTAAGAGCTAACCTCATTCCATGATATTAGGGCTTGTTTTAAGAGTTAAGAGTTAAGAGTTCTTGAAACTAATATGCTGTGAAGTTAAACATGACAAAAACACTTTGTTTTACAGCATCAGATAACATGAATTGCCATTTAAATCCTGTTATCATAAATAGCCATTCAACCCCAAGTTCCGTAGCATTTTTTACAGAAGGTTGCTAAAATAAACTCAAACCATCATAAGGAGGTAGCAATCTAACTCAAACCATCATAAGGAGGTGGCAATTTTAAGTAATGTACTGATGACATAAACCAGATTAAGAGGGTAAAAAATGCTTACCCAATCCAGCAACATGACATCCTCATCAGGGGCAAGCCGAGCAAGATCAAAACTCGTTCGTCCAGTGATGAGCTCAAGAAGCATGATTCCATAACCAAAGACATCAGTTTTCTCTGAAGACTTTCCAGTGAAGAGGTACTCAGGGGCAATGAAGCCAATTGTGCCACGTACAGCTGTGGTAACATGAGTATCCTTGTAATTCAATTGTTTAACCAACCCAAAGTCTCCAACAACTGCTTCAAACTCCTCATCCAAGAATATATTTGCAGCTTTGACATCACGATGAATGATCTTTGGATCACAATGATCGTGCAAATAAGCAAGACCTCTTGCAGATCCCAATGCAATTTGCTTTCTAATCTGCCAATCAAGTGGGGCTTGCGATTCGGATCGTTCTAAAAGAAACGCTCATTAGACCATGATAACATTCAGAGAGACTAAACAGGGCGGCGAACAGGTTCAAATATCTTCTCTTTATTTTGAAATTTGAACATTGGAACAAACATTAAAAACATTAGCAAGCTTTGACAAACTCGTATGGAGAATTTCATGTAATTCAAATAAGATAATGTAATAGGTTTTTTGTTTTCAAAACGTAAACTGACAATTAAATATGACTATGAAAATTGACGTACATGAGTCACCTGGCTTCAAATTTGGCAATTCGAAAGCAAATAAAGCAAATTGAATCCTATAACCTGGCAACTATGCACCATCCAATAAATTTTATTGGTCCATCCCAAAACGCAAGTTCGTTTTGAGATGTCAAAATGAATCAAATTTATTGCCCTTCTCTTTTGAATTGCAGTAAATCACTCCAACAAATCAAATTTATCCCTGAAGGGTAGTTTCGGAAGGTCGTAGTTTTCGAATTGAAACAATTGTGTCGCTTAGGAGGTTTAATTCTGGAAATACACCTACAAGTTGTTCCTCCTAATCTGCGGGCATCGTTTTTTTTTCCTGATGTATTTTTGAAACTCGAATTGCTATATTTTCTTCAATGGTTGGCTTCACGAAATATATTCCTACAACTAGTATCTCCTAAACATGATCCAATACTTCCATTAGTAAGCTTTGATAAGCACATATGGGGAATTTCATGAATGTACAGATATCTAAGGTTTACTTTCCCAGACATACTGGAAATTGAGTATGATGATAAATTGAAGTTCAAGAATTACTTGGCATCAAACTGGCAATTACAACTCAAAGGACATAAAATCAACTGAAAATTTTACTCCAGTTGCTACCATACTACAAATACTGACAAAAGAAAGTCTATTAATATGATAGCCAACAGGTAGTACCTCTTAAACATGATGCAACACTTCCTTTGGCCATATAGGGATAGACAAGGAGCCGTCCGGTTGGCGTCATGCAAAAGCCATGAAGACGTAGAAGATTTCGATGAACAGCCATGCTGATCATTTCAACTTCTGTTTGAAACTGCAGCTCCCCACCGTGATCTTTTACTCTTTTTACTGCAACGAGAGAACCATCAATCAATCGTCCTTTGTAGACCTTACTGTAACCGCCTCTTCCTAAAATATTTTCCATATTAAAATAATCTGTCGCAATTTGCAGTTCATGCAAGGAAAACCTCTTGAGCTGTCCTAGATGAACTTCTGGATCCCCTTCTGGATCCTCTTCAGCTGCAAAGAGAAGTAATAGCCGCTTAGGATGGTGATAAAAAATGAAGTATTAGGATGGTGAAAATCCTAATACTTGTTTGTTCAAACGGTCAGAAATGAAGAGTAACCTTGGATTTTATTGGTCCAGTTTATTTCGCACCAAAATCACCACAATTGTTTCTATGAATAAACGAGTTGAGAAATGGTGAGCAATGTTGGATTTTTATAGGTCCATTATGTTTCTAAGTTCTAACCATAGTATCTCACGATAGTTGGTGAGATTTGGTACCCTAATTCTTTCTCACCATTGCCACTTGGTTGGATGGGGTGAGAAACCCTGATCCTTCATTTTTTTTTTTTTCACAATTTCTCCCCATCTGAAGGTGTGTAGTAGCAAAATACATCATAGACAACCCCATAATAATTGCTAAGCCGACTAACCAGGTATATCAAAAAAAATATCCCGTGGTTTCCTTTGTCGCCAACAAGCGAGTGCGAGAGCAGGGGCAGAAAACAGTAGGACAGAACCGACAAAAACTCCTCCAGCAATGGCTCCAACGGCACTGTTGCCAACTGTAATAATATTTCAACATTACACATATGTAAGTCAATTCCTCGTGCATAATAATGCAAATATTTGAACTCTAAAGGTGCTAAGTGGATATTTCATGAGCCTCTATTCTCTAATCTAGAGGAAGCTGTTACTGAAATTAAAGGTAACAGACTCAATCCACATGGAGTTCAACACATTCCTTTGAACAGAGATTGAAAAACTAAATGGTGGTGCATGAGCACCAAAAATGGATAAGGAATCCAATTCAAAAAGAAGAGTTTGTGCACTTGCTTTCAGATATGAAAATGTATATGAACCTTTGTCATCCTTAAATTTAGAAACATAAAAAACAAAAATAAAAAAGAAAAACATAAATTACTCCACTATCAGTAAAAATAAGGGATTATAACAACGGACAAACCTCGATAAGTGGACTGGGGTGACGGCGGAAGTGGAGGAGGTGGAGCTGCTAGAGGAGCTACCAAATAATTGTTTTGAAAACTGAAAAAGAGAAGTATGACTGTCAGGATACCTCTAGATGAGTCAAGCATCTCCACTAAAATTGAACAAGATGGTGCACGAAACAAACCTGATTCCAGTAAAAAGTGAAAATGAGCCATTAAGTGGGATATCTCCTGTCAAACGGTTGTTTGATAGATCACTGTATTCCCATGGAAGTACGCCAGTCAAAACTTATGGAAAAATAAAGATAGGAACCATCGACACTATTCATTAAGAGAAATAAGAAGATTTAATTATAGACATCAACTTGGTACTCACAGCACTTGAAGTGTTTTGATAGTAGTCAACAACATGGGAATATTGCCCGACAAACTGTTGTTGCTGAGCCGCCTAGCTTGCCAGAGAATTACGTGGACCAGACATTACCACGTTCCAAACAATCGAAATGGTTTCGTCAGTAAAAATTCATTACCACCTTCCAAGTTATGAAGAAAATGAGGCATGTATTATGAGCCTGGCAAGAGTTCTAACACAAAGAGACGCATGAAGATTAGTTTCAAAACTTTCTATTATGTCCTTATAATTAGAAGTATCCATCCTTCGAATTGTGACTACAAGAAAGATAATGACTAACTTTTAGGGAGCAGATGCTCGTAATGAAACTATTTCCATCCTTTGGATTGTGACTACAAGAAAGATATTGCCTTACTTTTAGGGAACAGATGCTCGTAATGGAACTATTAGCATTATATGCAATACCGATTAAGATGGTTCAAAGAGTCAGAAACTAAAAGCCAAATAATTAGGAAACTCCAAGCAAAGCTATAATCTGAGAGATTAGTAGTCTCCAAGCTAAAGACAAGTATTTCAGACATTGTACTGTACAACTGCCATTCCAAATACTTTTGCGTTGTTTGAAGAAACTGTCCATAGCTAAGCAAAACTAAACCTTACTTACGAGTAAGGAAAGAAGAAAAGCAAAATGAGATCTTACTACACCTATAGTGACTTTAAAGCATATGTTCCCCCAATCAAGGCTGCACACTAGCTTTATTAGGCCAACGATTGCACTAACTAGAGAATAGGTACGCATCGAGATAAGTACAACCAATAATTTCAGGGCATTCTTACTGAAAGCATAACTTCAATAAAATATCTACCGGTAATGTCTGAATGAAATACCTAACAAAGATATCTTGTACACATAATGAAATTTACCATCTTATGTCTCAATATTAGCGACTGATTCCAACCACACGGGCAATATACAAGGCTGAATGACCAGTCTACCACTCTAAAACATATACGAAAGTAAAAAAAAACTTGAATTTAATTGTTTAAGAAATTACGGAAATAAAGAAACAATTTCACTTCATCCATATAGCAACATATTGGTGCATATGCAACCCACTAGTAAAAGTCTTCAAACACAAATAGAAACGCAATGGAAGCAAGTTACAACAGGAGGAGAGCATATCTATTGTAGAAGTAAAAGGCAAAGGATGCGTAGTTCATACAGGAAACGTAATGTCTGAAGATTGCCCAATGCTTCCGGGATGGGACCACTCAAGTTGTTTATATAAAGATCCAAGCTCACCAATTTTGTTAAATTTCCGAGCTCATCAGGAATTTGTCCACTTATGTTGTTACCGTAAAGTCCACTGTGACAGAACATGTCATTAAAATTATGTCAATAGCGGGAGCACACAGGAAGGCAAAAAGAGGGTTAAAAAGAAAAGAGTCACGGAGAAGAAAAGAAAAGAAAGAAATACATATAACAAAAGCAGATGGCTCCTCTCTGAAGCCCACAAAGCGGTCGGAACGCAATATTGGTGGTCATTTTGATGATTCTAGTGGTACATTTTTCAGACCCAGTTTTGCAAATCATCCATGAAAAAGTTAGCTTGATCCAATAATTGTAGCCACAAGGAGCATGTGCAACTACTTGTTACCAATACATAAATCATGAGATAACGAGTTCTACGACTTAGGGTCTTGTGTGTGTGTGTGTGTGTGTGTGTGTGTGTGTGAGAGAGAGAGAGAGAGAGAGAGAGAGAGAGAGAGAGAGAGATCAATTAATATAAATAAATCAGTTTTAAGTGAAACCACTTTTCCTAAAACGAAGTAATACTTACAAGTACTGCAGACTTGAAAGTAGCCCAAGTTGTGGAACAAGTTGCCCAGTCAAATCTGCACTCCCAAGAGCACTAGGTGTACAAAAAGGGAAAGAAGAATTTTCATTGAAATAACGACAGTGAAAATATGAAAGCAAAAAGAGTTTCAAGTATCAAATTATATAACAAAGGTGTGGATCAGCAGAACTATTGAACAAGTTAGTAGCTTACACTCTTGTAACGCTGTTTTGATTGTTGCAAGTGACATGAAACCATGTGCAGGGATTGGGAAGTGTAGGATCCCAACTTTGTAAAATATTGTTAGGATCAACTAAGTTGTTTTTCAGCGCAATCAAAGCATCGCCTGCTCTTCAGAAAGAGACAAATCATCGTATTCTCATCAAGAGGATGAAACGATCAGCCAAAACATTATCTAAGTGTAGGTTAAGCAACAAAGTTGTTTGACGACCTAGCAGTCACGCCTCAAAAAAGGGGCTGCATTAGACCAGTATGTCTACCCTGACCAAACAATAGGTTATGCGAAGTGTGCCTGCATGCCTATTTTTGAGTTCTGATTCCGTGAATTAAGTCAAATTTGGTAAGTACAAATATAACAACATGGGTATTAAGAAAGGACTTAACCATTCTAAAAATAGGGTTAAATAATTTATTCTAGAACGCATACAAAAATCTCACTCCTACGGTTTTGGATGAATAGAACCCTTTGTCTCTTACACAATATATTGGCCCTGTTCGTTTCCCAGTTTAGTTTTAGTTTTAGTTTTGATGACATCATCATTTCCCTCATTTCTCTCTTTAGCAATAGAAAGCCTTGTCCATAACATGCTAAAGCATTCAACTCAAAACCAATTGACAATTATTGATGAGGCCCTCTGAGCTCGTATAATTAGTTTTGAAGGTACTGTTAAATTGACGTGGGACAAGTTCTAACATGAATTTAAGTTCAAATCAAAGTTAAGAAAACATTTACCTGAGGGATTGCTGAATTTGATAATGCAGAGTCAATACAAAATACTCCATCTGTTACAATTTCTTGGTCCCTCGCTATATTATAACCGGATCAGATATTAAATGTATTTCTTAATCAACAATAGGGTAATGATTTTTACGCCCCATTTTCTTATAAATGCATCCATTTTTTGATCTTTTAGTGATAAAATTACACATAAAAATTTACTACAAGACAAAAAAAAGGGGGTGCATCTATTCTAATATAGAAAGGGAGAGCACCAGTTTAGTGTCTCCCCTTTTTGTCATTGTGTCGACTTTTTGAATGCGTAAACTACCCACGAAAAATCCCCTAATTCCATCTGACAAATCTCACATTGCCCAATAACCATGAGGGTCAAAAAGCCAAATCTCACCTTCCATGTAACTGCCACGCAGTTTTACACTCCCACAATCAAAGAAACCCCCACCCCCACTTTTCCAACCATCATCTTCTGCCATGGTCTTCTACGGTCCTACCTCATCTTTGGCCATGGTTTGATGTACCAAGTTTAATTTTTGGGTCTATATAATTTTTGTTTGATTTTAATTTGTTTCAATTCCAGGAAAAATTGTGCAACCATGTCAAGACTTCTAAATGTTAATATTACTATATAATAGACGTGGAATTTCAATATTGTATATGAGTACAAATATCTGACATCAGAAATTCTTTTGGGGTAATCTACGTTGGAATTTTCCATTGATTTTTTCTTTGCATCATATCATTAGTAGATGTAATTCAAAAAACTCAGACTTTCAAAAAGAAAAGAAATGATTTTTTCTTTGCATCATATCATGATTTCGTATTAACAGTATTGATTTTTTTTTCTTTGCATCATATCGTGTATGCAACCCCCATCAAAATGAAAAGAAATGAAAGAGGGTGAGGTTTGACAAAACTCGAGGCCGGAGCATCGAATTTCAAAAAATATGAACAAAAGTCGGAAGTTATTATTCGTAGTTTTTTAAATTCAACTTAGACACGCAATCACATGCATCGCGTGTGCCCCAACCTCTAGTTTATAAAAAAAGGGGTGTAAAAATCATTTTCCTTAACAATACTTTTCATATGCAATATATGAATCTACTTTAATAGATTTTTAATTAACACTATTAAACAAAGCTTCAAAATCACGTAAGACATTATAATTAATACCTATAAACAATTTTAAAATACTTACAAAAGACTAACAAATTGGGACCAACGGAGTGGATCCGGGGACCCTACTTTTCTCCCCAAATCGACGTAGTATTGGGGACCAAAAAAGCGACAACAACATCACTCAAAACGACATCGTTTTGAGCCCTAAAAACCCCCTTCCTCCTCATCAAAAGTCACGGAAAAAAATTGACGACTTCCCCAAAAAATTTGCTTGCTGCTGATGGCTATTTGGGTGGATATTTATTGGATGTATGTTGCTTGGGGTTCTTTGAAACGTGTGGAGTTTGTGAGTTGGCCATATTTCTTTGAATGTACTGATATGTGTCGAGAAGAAAACGTGCAACTTGCTTCCTCCATTGCAAGTGCCATGTAATATCCCAGGAAAAAAAATACGGTTTCTTGGCAGAGAAATCACCAAGGAAGATGAGAAATGAAAATTAATAAACCTTCCTGCATAATGAGAATGGGATTTGGACACCCACTTGCCTGTCATACCCCCTTTTTTTTCCCTTCAGCCTTTCAATTCCGATTCTTTTATTTGTCTCAATAAAATTGAATTGCCTTTTTTTTTCTTTTCTGGAATTCAGGGTAAAAAAGGGTTTTTTTTTTTTCTTCAGTTTATTAAGGCTCAAAACGACGTCATTTTGAGTGATATTGCTAGTGTTTTTTTTTTGGTTCCCAAAACGGCGTCATTTTGGGAGAAAAGTAGGGAGGAGGAGGGGTTTCTAGGGCTCAAAACGAACGACGTCGTTTTGAGTGACGTTGCTGGTGTTTTTTGGTCCCAAAACTACGTTGTTTTGGAGAGAAAAGTAGGGAGGAAAAAGTAGGGTCCCGGATCCGGAAGGAGTGCACCACAGTCGAAACAACAGGAATGGACACACAACGAAATGACGCAAATAACTGGTCGAAATCAACACATAAACGGGGCAAAAGGGAGCAATCAGTACTCACCTTGGATATCGCCGGAGGCCGGCGTTAACCCAGAAGCCAACAGAATTACGCCAATGCAAGTTAAAGAAGAGGCCCATAACGCCATCAAGACAAACCCACCCCCCTCCTAGGAAACAGGGTGTTGGTGCAGCGTTACTATGTAAGATGACCCGATACCTAAATTTTTCTAAACACAGAACACTACGATTTGAACCCTTCCAAAAGAAAAGGTAGAAGACCCACGTCCCGACAGAAATTGGACGCTAGTACTTATTAGTCGGGGATAATGGGAGAGTGGAAGAGTAATAGTCGTCTTTAATAGCAAGGGAATGACTGGAAGATAGCTCCTGAAGTTTTCTTCCACACATGACTTTACCGGGAAGGAGAGGCGGAGACGTGAGGGGAGACTTTTCGAAAGTCGTCGGGAGTCGATGATTGAACAATAGTCTCTAAAGAGGATGGTTCTTGTGGCGAGACCGAATGATTGATAAAGTGATTAAAGTTCGAGTCCCGCTACAAATGGGCAGGGATTGTGCAAAACGCACTGCACCGTATATAATACATCATTCGACCCTCTATTTCGGCTCAGATTTATAGAGTAGTGAATTTAATACGACCGTCTATTTTTTGAATTAAATCCAAGTTGTGCGTTGTCAAAATGGACGACCAAATGTAGTGCACTACACCGTGTAGTTTGTTTTTTGCACCACATGTTGCCCTGGTCCACTATAAATAATAGTACTGTTGTCTTCTAACTGTAGGAAAAAACATGTTGGCCTTGTTCGGTTAGTAGGTTTAGTTTAGTTTAGTTTAGTTTAGTTTTGATGATGTAAGCAGGTGTAATAAGTGGAGAGAGATAAAAAGAGAAATAAGGAAAATGATGATGTAAACAAAACTAAATAGTGCCAAAACCGGCCCAAAACTCCCAAACGAACACGGCCGTTATGTTTAATTACGTTGCATGGTATCTTTATGATGTATGTGAAGAGAGTGACTAGAAAATACTAAAGATACAATAAAGAAATCGAAATGCCATAATAAAAACTTAGCCTAAATCATTATTTGTTATATTGTTTATGAAATGAGATGGGTTATCTGTGGCATTCTACAATCACGTAAATCTGTCGAAGATGAAAATCCATCGGTATTAATAATTGTAAAAACTTCTACTAATGAATGAACTATAATTTTTTTCTTATGTTTAGAAATTTTTGGAAGGTTTAAAGAAAAAATTATGTTCTTATGAATGTTTTCTTGTGGTTAATGAATGTTTAAACTTAAAATGTTCTCCTTATAGTAATTAATTGTGAGAATTTTTTTCAAGGTTATGACTCTATGTAAGAAATTTCTAGATCCACCACGGGTCAAAAGGTGAGAGAATCAAGGATCGTGAACTCTACCCTAGCCGCCAATTAGGACACATAACGGTAATAAGTACTGGGTTTGATACTTGATCACTCACCCATGATTATCATTTTTTCCCTCTTTAATGAGTCAATTCCAAATTTAAAAAATTGAAACCTATTACCAACACAAATGTGGGGGGCTCCTTTTTTCTTTTTTTTTGAACTGGTATAGTTGTAGCATTAAGTGGAAAAATTTACAACTACGCACTTAAACTTTATTCGATTAATCATTGGTTACAAATAAAAAATTTGGTAAAACTTGATTGAGAAATTGATACTAATGTAATATTCATATTGTTAAAGGCTACATGTTAACCATTGCGGTAAATTCGAAACAGTTCACTGAAACACTCAATGTTTCACTGGAACACACTGGTATCGGTACGAATTGTACCAATTGATAAAATGGTATGATATCCGGCAGGGATGGATCTAGAAATCCAATCCAGTGGGGGCATTTTATTAATTATAATCGTGTAATTTTTTTCCTAGTCAACGATTTTGTCAGGGACAAGAAATCGTGTAAGATTGATTCTAAACTTCATATCAAATAAGAAATTATTGAAGGCTTGAGACCATTGTAAAAGATCTCTAAAATTAAAAAATATCTAAGTTAAACAATTTTTTCTTGATTTTGTATCATTTTCTTAAAAAAGAAGGAAGAAAATTAAAATTCAAGAAAAAAATGTTGGGAATTGTTATTGCCATTATAGGTTCAAAATAAATAATAAAACTACCAAGTCGTTGTACAAAGATTGTTGTTGGTCTAGTGGCAAAGAGGGAAGGCAATTACTTTTGTGGCTTAAAATGGATGGGAGAGGAGTCGAACTCACGACCTCCTGCTTGGAGGTAAGGCAACTTACCACCAGCTACATGCTAGTTAGGGGGTGTTTGGGAGCTCCTTTTCTACTTCTCATTTTCACATTTTTGGGTTTTGGATGTTTGGGAGACTTGGGCCAAAATGATTTCTAAGAAAATGAGTTTTCCATTTTTGACTTCAGAGAGGAGAAGTGAAAAAGAGGTGGTGAGGAGCTTTTTGATTTCTCATTTTCTACTTTTCTCATTTTCATTAACAAAATGCCTCACAAAATGGATTCTGGACATATCTCCCAAACACTACTCCTGTTGCAAAATCCATTCTGCACATTTCTCCCAAACACTCCTACCAAATTCAAAATAAATTCTGACCATAATCCAAAAAGTTGAAAAGCCAAAAACTTAAAAATGAAAAGCTAAAAATGAGGTTCCCAAACACCCCCTTAGTAGTTATGTTACTAAACTTGACACAAAAAATACATATACGAAACTTATTCCCAGATTTTTATTTTTATTTTTACGTTGACAAGTGGGGGTCAGCGGGGGCACGTGCCCCCACATGCCCCCCTTGGATCTGTCCCTGATATCCGGTATGAGATTGATAATTTTACTTTTGAGGGAAGATGAGCAAGTTTTGCGCATTAAGTCCCCATGTTTATTTTTATTTTTAAATAAGGTCCCAAAATTTCTTAGGGTATCATAGCCCATTAAAAACGGTTGAATGAGTACTGGGTAATCAATTGAAAATGAGATCGCTGGAAAGATTGATTAGCTTAGCGTATCATAATTCATAGCCCATTATTTTTATTTTCCCTCTAATAATGCAACAAAGTAACATTTAAATGATTAATTTTCGTTCTTGTAATAGTAGTAACTACTCTTATCAATTTAATCTCCCTCATTACTCCCTTTGTCTATTTTTAAATATTCAACTTCATGACTAACTTTTTATGAAGATATCATCAATTTTTTTTATCGGCAAAAGAAAATTTTATATATCACGAAGAAACAAAATAAAATAAGTTTAATAGGACAAGAAATACATTGAGAGAGTTTCAAAGAGTGAATCAAAATCAAGATTCTCTTAGCAATTCTACTCACGAAATCTCAACCTACCCTTTAATCTCGATTTTTTTTAAAAAGAAAACAAAACAAATAGTAAACAAAACTATAATCGTCAAGATGCCAACTATACAAGAACCCTCTAGAAAAACGATAAACAGCCATGATAAGCAACCGACACTAGGAGAGCCGCCTCTTTGCCACATTCATTGAAAAGCGAGAGAGCCACGCCATGTCACTGCCGTAGCCCACCACCGTTTTCGATTAGGGAAAGGACCACGCCATGCCACCGCCACAGCCCACGAACACGAACCTGTGCAGCCACCCAAAATAGCAAACCTGCAAATCCTCCGCCGGTGGCAAAAGACTTCCCTTACTCGCCCACTTCTATGCTGCAGCCGCTAGTGTAGTGATAGGCGCGCAAATGTTCACATTAGCCCCCTTTAATTTATGCTCGCTAAGCCCACTTACATTATTACTCAAAGTTAAATGCTTTAGTTTTGTGTTGTAGGTATTTTGACGATAACCATCTTAATGAGATTATTTTAGCTACTGGATTTGATGGGTGAATGGAAGGCCAGAGAAGCACCAAATTATTTCTCATTGTGTGCCCACCATTGCTTTGATATTACAGATTTGTAGCAAGTGAATTCTCCGGCAACGGTGCCAAAATTTGACCGTGTCGTTATCGTGCCAAAATTATCAATTAAAATGGAACTCTTACGACTATTCCGTATAATAGTGGCAAAAGTCATCTGGGACCGGACAATTGATCTGGACGGAGGTTAAAAGTGGAATCAACAACCCTCTTTCTGCCATTAATGATCCCACCTCCCCGGCAAGCCATCACCGCCTTCGAGCATTCTGACAACTTCCGACATCTTGGGACGTTATGAGCAGGGACGGAGCCAGGAATCTCATTACGCAGGGGCGAATTGTTTTTTCAAAATACTTTGCAGGGGCGAGGCTATGTAATTCATGGAATTTTTTTTATTTTTCTATCTAATACTAGAGGTTTTCTTTCTTCTTGCAGGGGCGACCGCCCTTACTGGCCCCCCTCTGGCTCCATCCCTGGTTATGAGGGGAGCGCTGTGTTTTCAATATTTTCCATTAGTACTGCAAAGTGCAAACTTGAATGCTTGGAAAGATGGGTAGGCGATGGGTGATGATACATGGGTACTTCTATAACCTTGCCGTACTCGTAACCGGGTACCAATATTTGGCATGGTACTTCTAAGTACGTACCGGGTACATGAAACACTTACTGAGATTTTTTCCTATGATTTTTGCCATACCCCAGAAGTACCCAAATTATATATCAAACCGTACCCAGGACTGAGATAAGGCTAAGCTGGTAAGATTCCATGTTTCTACTTTTAGCATGATTCTGCAATAACGAGTTTGTTCCATAGGTTCTCTAGTATTACAAGTCATTAAGCTATTAGCAAAATTGCTCTCGGTGGCATGAGACTTACTGTTAATGATAGTATTAGCTTTTAACTTGCTAGGGTGTATGCTAGCTTATGCGTTAACGAAGAATTTAGACCATTGAACAAACCTCACCATTCCAAGATATTAGGACTTGAGTTCTTTAAGCCAATATGCTGCAAAGTTAAACACGGCCACCCTATATTTCGCAGTATCTGAAAACATGAAATTGCCAGTTAAATCCTTTATCAATTCAACTCTAACATTTTGAAAGAAGGTTTTCAAAATCGTACGATTCCCAATACAAATCGTGTGATTCGATTCGATTCAAGCATTAAATGATTTGTAACGCACCCCTGAGTCGCATTGCCAATATAATCAAAACTCTTTCTCAATTGATAAAATCAAACCTTGATTTTATCAAATTTTAATTTTACGCAGATTTTATCATTTGAGAAACTCAGCCCAATTCATTTTGTTTATTTCCTATAAACTCCATTATGACCACTAAAGTTCACTAGGACCACTAAAAGTTGTTTAATATTCTCCTATTTTTAAGCCTTAAATCATTATTTAACGTGCGTCTTACTTGTTGTTTGAGAGGCATTTTGACCCTTACTTAGAGTTGGTTGGTTGCATAAAGATGGGAAAAAGAAGGCCAGAAGAGAGATAGACCCAACATGAGAGCATTGTACCCGTGTTGGTGCGGGTAGGATGAAGTTGTGTTGCAATTATTGCAATGGAGACTTTTGGGGTGGAGTGCTTCGTATGAAACATCACTTGGCAAGAGAGAAGAAGCAACCCGGTGAGTCTTGAACATGCATTACAATGCATTAATGCAGCATATTTCATAAAACGTGTATAATATAATGTGTTCTGAAATCTTATTTTTTCCTAGCATTGTGATGGGAGAGTTATGGGGATGAGTGCAAGGAACTTCAACAGTTAACAATAAGAGTGCCAAACCTTACATGTAATACGACGGAATGCGAGAGAAACTGGAGCACACGAAGAGAAGGAATCATTTAGAACAAGAAAGGATGAATGCATTGGTATTTGTGAAGTACACCTTGGACTTGAGGAAAGGCAAGTGAAGAGGCAAGAGAGGGAGGAAACCTATGATTCTATTTGCCTAGCGGATATGGAGTCAAACGATAAATGGATCACTGAGAAAGAAAATCCATGCCTAACCGAAGATACGTCATGGTTGGACACTTGGACATCCACGAGTGCTTCCTACATGATGAAGGAGCAGGTACCAAAGAGAGAGAGAGGTATAGTTTAAAACTGTTAGACTAGCTATTCATTGTTTCAAATTTTATACTTGCACGGTTACACCTATTTCTAATATAGCACCAAGAAACTTAAATGCAAGTGCATATTATTAGTGTACACAATCTATACTATCACGACGCATTAAAATAACGTGTACTGGTGCTACGGCGTGACCTGCCATGACTTTGCTTGCACCTGAAAATTTCATAATGTGACCTTATAAACATTACAATGTACAGAACCCTAAAAACTCCGACATATATGCTGAACTTTGGAAAAACGGAAGCAAAAAAGAAGAAAACCATATGCACAAAAACCATAAATACCACGTGAATATAGAGTGGTCGTCCAAAAAACCACTGAAAGATCATCTGGGACCGGATAATTCTTCGGGGTGTAGATTGGGAATGGAATCAGGAATGGCGTCGGCAGCAATTATCCAATCATTATTTTGGTGGTGGGTATGGTTGAATTCTTGGCGGAAAATCTCTTCCTTCTGCCATTCTTCCCACCCCTCAGCTAATCCACTGCCTTCAAGCATTCTGACAACATCGGACATCTTGGGACGTTCCATTGCAGTGCCCTGTGTACAGAGTATGGCCACCTGAATGAGTTGCTCCACTTCTTCGTCAATGTAATTACCCTGCAGATCTACATCAACCAGTGTTTCCAACTTCTTCTCTTTCAAACGTCCTTTTACCTGAATTTTCAGAAACATTTATCATGCAGTGAATTTGTAAATGAAGCCAAATCCTCTCCTTAACAAGGAATAGAACCCTCAATATAACTAAAAATAAAAGAAGGCCTCACGACTTTCATTGTGGTTCTTCATTTTGGTAAAACTATGTGTCTTCATAGAAATTGAGCAGTTTTGAAACTTCTACTTCTAAAAGTTCTCATTACGGAATTTACGTTGCCCAAGAGTAAGCTCTTACTTCAAGAAGACTAACTTTCCTTACTATGCAAAGATGACAAATTACCATTTTTCCGGCCTTTGTGCATGATTGATAAAATCATGATTCAATTGAATTGTTTAGAGGCATTCAATTGAATTGTTTAGAGGCATGGCCTTCAACTGTATTAAGCAATACCTACTTTTTTGCGTGAACACTTTCATTTCATGAGCTTCTAACACCTCCTATAGAAATAACAGCTATGGCATGCATTGATAAGAAAGCATATTTAACAGCAGCCTTCTGTCAAATTTAGACTAGCTATTTTTTTTTTTGCATGTACTTGCATTTCTAATAGTACTGGTGCTACGCCGTAGCACCAGTGCAACCCTAAGTTCCATAACATTTTGACCGAAGGCTGCTGAAATGAACTCAAACTATCATAAGTAGGTGGCAATCTTAAGTAATGTATTGACAACATAAAACAGATTCTGAGGGCAAAAAATGCTTACCCAATCTAGCAACATGACATCATAACAATTGGCAACCCGACCAAGCTCAGAAGCCCTTTGTCCAGTGATGAGCTCAAGAAGCATGACCCCATAACTAAAGACATCAGTTTTGACTGAAGCCTTTCCAGTGGAGAGATATTTGGGGGCAATATGGCCTATTGTGCCACGTATAGCTGTGGTAACATGAGTATCCTTGTAATCCATTAGTTTAGCCAACCCAAAATCTCCAACAAATGCTTCAAACGCCTCATCCAACAATATATTTGCCGCTTTGACATCACGATGAATGATCTTCGGATCACAATGATCGTGCAAGTATGCAAGACCTCTTGCGGATCCCAACGCAATATGCTTTCTTATCGGCCAATCAAGTAGGGCTTGCGATTTGGATCGTCCTAAAAGAAACGCACATTAGACCATGATAACATTCAGCGAGACTAAACAGGATGGCAAACAAGTTAAAAAATATTCTCTTTATTTCGAAATCTGAACATTTGAACAAACATTATCCTTTGATAAACTTGTATGGTGAATTTCCTGTAAATAAAATAATGGGTTATACAGTAAAAGGTTTTTGTTTTTCAACATAAGCTGGCCTTCCAATATGACGACAAAAAAAGCAAATAAAGCAAATTGCATCCTATGACCTGAAAATTTTAGGAAAACCTTGGCAATTCAAAAGCAAATAAAGCAAATTGCATCCTATGACCTGAAAATTTTATAAAAACCTTGGCAATTCGAAAGCAAATAAAGCAAATTGCATCCTATGACCTGAAAATTTTAGGAAAACCTTGGCAATTCAAAAGCAAATAAAGCAAATTGCATCCTATGACCTGAAAATTTTATAAAAACCTTGGCAATTCGAAAGCAAATAAAGCAAATTGCATCCTATGACCTGAAAATTTTACTCCATCCGATAAATTTTATTGGTCTATCCCATACCACAAGTCCATTTTGAGAAGCCAAACAACAAAATTTGATAGGAATCGTCTTTTGCAGTAAACCACTTCAACTGGTCCATCCCACAATGCAAGTCCAGTTTGAGAAGTCAAAGAACAAAATTCGATAGAAATTCTCTTTTTCCCTTCTCTTTTGAATTGCAGTAAACCACTCCAACGAATCAAATTTATCCCTGAAGGGTAGTATCGGAAGGTTGTAGTTTTTGAATTGAAATAATTGTGTCACTTTAGAGGTTTAATTCCCGAAATACACCTCAAGTCGTACCTCTTAGTTTGCTGGCCTCATTTTTTTTCCTAAATATATTTTTCAAACTCAAATTGCTATGTTTTCTTTAATGGTCAGCTCCACGAAATATACCAACTAGTATCTCTTAAACATGATCCAACACTTCCATTAGCCAGCAATGCATAGACAAGAACCCGTTATGTTGGCGTCAAATTTATGTTTTCATTACAGAATTTCAACGTTTGCACGAACCTGCAAAATGTTAGCAAGCTTTGATAAACCCATATGGGAAATTTCATGAATGTAGAGAGATATCTAAGGTTTCTTTTACCAATATAAACTGGAATTTAAGTATGATGATAAATTGAAGTTCAAGAATCACTTGGCATCAAACTGGCAATTAAAACTCAAGGACATAAAATCAACCGACTATCGTACTTAGCAATAACAAAAGAAAGCCTAAGAAGATGATAGCCAACAAGTAATACCTCTTAAACATGACGCAACACTTCTGTTAGCCATATAGGGATAGACAAGGATCCGTTCCGTTTGCGTCATGCAAAAGCCACGAAGACGTAGAAGATTTTTATGAACAACCCTGCTGATCATTTCAACTTCAGTTTGAAACTGCAGCTCCCCACCTTGAGTACGCTCCTCTTTTAGTCTTTTCACTGCCACGAGAGAGCCATCAGCCAATCGTCCTTTGTAGACCTTACCGAATCCACCTCTTCCTAATATATATTTTGTGCTAAAATAATCTGTCGCAATTTGTAGTTCATGGAGGGAAAACCTCTTGAGCTGTCCAAGATGAACTTCTGGATCCTCTTCTGCAAAGAGAGGTAACAGCCCCTTAGGATGGTGATAAAAAGTGACGAGAAAAGAAATGAGAACCCTATTACTTGTTTGTTCAACGGTTAGAAAAAGAGTAACCTTGGATGTCTATTGATCCAAATTATTTCTCACCAAATATCACCACAATTGTTTGACAACGAAATCTGACGATAGTTGGTGAGATTTGGTACCCTAATTCTTTCTCACCATTTCCCACCACTTGGTGAGATGGGGTGAGAAACCCTTGTCCTTCATTTTCTCACAATTTCACCCCATCCGAAGGTGCTGTAATAGCAAAATGCATCATAAACAATCCCATAATATTTGCTAAGCCGACTAACCAGGTACATCAAGAAATTGATCTCGTGGTTTCCTTCGTCGCCAATGAACAATTGCGATTGCAGGGGCAGCAAACAGTAGGGCAGCACCAGCAGAAACTCCTCCAGCAATGGCTCCAATGGCACTGTTGCCTACCGTAAATATTTCAAGATTACACATACATAAGTCAATTCCTTCTTGTGCATAACAATGCAAATATTAGAACTATAAAGGTGCCAAGTGGATATTTCATGGCTCTACCCTCTAATCTAAAGGAAGCAGTTACTGAAACAGAGTATAACTGACTCAGTCCACATGGAGTTCGACACATTCGTTTAAACAGAGATTGTTACTAGGAAAAACTAAATGGTGTTGCACGTTCACCAAAAATGGATAAGGAATCCAATTCAAAAAGAAGAGTCTGTGCACTTGCTTTCAGATGTGAAAATGTATATGAACTTCTGTCATCCTTAAATTTAGAAACGTAAAAATAAAAATAAAAAATAAAAAATAAAAAAGAGAAACATGAATTACTCCACTGTCAGTCAAAATAAGGGATTATAACAACGGACAAACCTCGATAAATGGATTGGGGTGATGGCGGAACTGGAAGAGGAGGAGCAGTTGGAGGAAATTCCAAATTATTGTTTGCAAAACTGAAAAAGATAAGTATGGCTGTCAGGATACCTCTAGATGAGGCAAGCAGCTCCACTAAAATTGAACAAGATGGTACACGAAACAAACCTGAGGTTAGTAAAAAGTGAAAATGAACCATTAACTGGGATTACTCCTGTCAAACGGTTGTTTGATAGATCACTGTACTCACATGGAAGTACGCCAGTCAAAACTTATGGAAAAAGAAAGATAGGAACCATGGAACCATCGCCACTATTCATTAAGAGAAATAAGCAGATATAATTATACACATCAACTTGGTACTCACAGCACTTGAAGTGTTTTGATAGTAGTCAACGACCCGGGAATATTGCCCGACAAACTGTTGTTGTTGAGACGCCTAGCTTTCCAGGGAATTAAGTGGACCAGACATTGCCACGTTCCAAACAATCAAAATGGTCAATCGCCAGTAAAAATTCCTAGGGACACTGTTGACTCACAAACAAAGGTGGATGCACATTGCAAACGCAACATACAATCAGAGAGAGCCCTCTTTGTTAATAATAAAATCGCATGTGATAAAAACAATATATCCAGAAAAGAGAATTTTGTTGTTGCCAATGTGTTTAATGTGAACCTATTTGTCATTATCAATAGCCAAGACACTTGAATATAGGGAAGCCAACATCTATGGTGGTTATATAGGACATTTGTCGCTAAAAAGTGCTTGATTTTTTCTTTATAGGTAAACAAAGTTTCACATGGAAGAGGAGGTGAGAAGGAATCAACTGAAAAGGGTGAACACAATCTAAAACGAATCAAAAGAGATATCAACTAATTACATAATTGAATGTACCATAACCATAAAATGACCATACCATGAAACTCAGAATTTTACTTCGTAGAGTATGAAATGCGTTCTCGACTTCCGCAAAAGCCGTCAATTCCACACTCCCTCAATTTTTCCTTAAACAGGTGCTTGATATTTCTGGAAAGAACTGGAATTCATGCAACATATCTACACTACATCCAAGTAATATGTTTCTGGAATTTTGGTGCCCAAGTTATGAAGAAAATGAGGCATGTATTATGAGCGTGGCAACAGTTCTAACACAGAGACGCATGAAGATTAGTTTCACAACTTCCTATTATGTCCTTATAAATTAGTAGTATCCATCCTTCAAATTGCGACTACAAGAAAGACATTGGCTGGCTTACTTTAAGGGAGCAGATGCTCGTAAAGTTGTAATGAAACTATTTCCATCCTTTGAATTTTGACTACAAGAAAGATATTGGCTTACTTTTAGGGAGCATATGCTTGTATTGAAACTATTTGCAATACCAATAAAAATGGTTCAAAGAGTCAGAAACTAAAAGCCAAATAACTAGGAAACATCAAGAATCTGAGAGATTAATAGTCTCCATGGGAAAGACAAGTATTTCAGGCATTGTACTATACAACTGCCATTCTAAATACTTCTGCATTGTTTGAAGAAACTGTCCATAGCTAAGCAAAACTAAACCTTACTTGTGAGTTAGGAAAGAAGAAAAGCAAAATGAGATCTTAGTATCTTACTACACCTATGGTGACTTTAAAGCATATGTTCCCCCAATGAAGGCTTCACACTGGTTTTATTAGGCTACGATTACAGTAACTAGAGAACAGGCAGTCATCGAGACAAGTACAAGTGATACAACCACAATTTCAGGGAATTCTTATTGAAAGCGGAACTAAGGCGCTGAATGACTTGTTTTCACCCTTAATTTGAATGTAAAGAGAATGCAAAATTAGTAACACAAATTAAATTGGATGTTATTCCTTCATCATTAATCTGTTTAGAAGGGCACATACACAGATATTACAGAACCAGGAAAATACTTTCTCAATGAAATATCTACCCTTGGAAGGCCCTACAACTTATGTCTGAAATATCTAACGAAGATATCTTCTCTACAAAATGAAATTTACCATGTTATGTCTCACTATTAGTGACTGATTCCAACCACACTGGCAAAATCCTGGGCTGAATGACCAGTCTACCACGCTAAAACATATGGAAAGTAACAAAAATCTTGACTTAAATTGGTTAAGAAATTACTGAAAAGAAGAAACAATTTCACTCTATTCATAGCAACTTATCAGTGCATAACCAACCCTCTTGTACAAGTCTTCAAACAGAATAGAAACGCAATGGAAGCAAGTTACAACAGGAGGAGAGTATATCTATTGTAGAAGTAAAAGGCAAAGGATGTGTAGTTCATACAGGAAACGTAATGTCTGAAGACTGCCCAATGTTTTCGGGATGGGACCACTCAAGTTGTTTAGAGAAAGATCCAAGCTCACCAATTTTGTCAAATTCCCGAGCTCATTAGGAATTCGTCCACTTATGTTGTTACCGTAAATTTCACTGTGACAGAAACATGTTATGAAAAATACGTCAATGGCGGGAGCACGCAGGAAGCTAGAAAGTCGGTTAAAAAGGAAAGAGTTACGGAGAAGAAAAGAAAATAAAGAAATATGTATAACAGAAGGAGATGGCTTCTCTCTCAAGTCCACAACGCAGTCTGAACGCGCTATTGGTGGTCATTTTGATGATTCTAGTGGTACATCTTTTAAACCCGGTCGTGCAGATCATCCGTGAAAAATTTAGCTTGATCCAATAATTGTAGCGACATGAATTGATTATATTTTGATGAAATGGACTTTGAATATACACCATTCATTTTTTTCCACAGCACATCCGATGAATTAGTGGCTAAAAGTTGATTTTTTCAATGTTGATCTGCACAATGGGACCTACAGAATAAAAGGTTCGAACCATACAAATGGGACCTGTGTTGGGACCCACCAGCATGCTCCAGTCCATGCAGTGAGATAGAGAGAAGCCGTATCCCTAATAAATCAACTATGAGCAATCACAACACATACAAATAGGGAAGAGGTTACCAGTAAATGGAAAATTAATGCTAGGATATCGAAGTATATTAAAGGTCTGCACTTTACATTCCACATTCAAGACTTGAATATATTAACGTACTGTTAGCAGATAGAAGATTGAGCAAAATAGCAAGCTAAAATTAACTACAAGGGGAATAGGAGAGGCTTCATAAGCTACCATTTTGCTAACCCAAAAATTCAAATTGCAACAAACTAATTCAGAGCACAATAATTATGCACCTAAGTAAATTGTTCTTCTATAGCAATAAGAAGATTAATAGTATAAAGTATTTTTTTATTATAATGAAGTACAAGTATGTCTGAAAGAGCATGTTCTTAAACTATGAGGAATCAACACCTGTATGTTGACTACTTGTCCAAATAGTGGAATCTAGAAAATATAAGGCCTACAGCTTGTCATTTACACAGCACGGTGAAAGATCCTATTAGGGATGGCAATTTCCCCAAACCCGATGGATACCCGCCCCACCTCCGGCTATTTGGAGGCGGATATTATTCCATTTTTCGTCCAATAGGAGCGGGTATGGTAGAACTTAAAGAATCCCCGGTTGAAAATGGAGCGGGTATGATTTTGTGATACCCGTCTCCGAATACCCATACCCGCCCCCGTTTCAAATTGTATACATATTTTTATGAATGTATATGCGGGCATATAGTAGTATATAAATATATATGTATGTGTGTATATATATAAGTATGCATATTGGTATAATTTATGTATATTGTTCCGAATTAAAACTATATATGGTTTAAGTGTTAAATTTTTTTTAATGATGGTAGTTTTTAAAATTATATATAATCTTGGTAGACTATTATTTCTTCGCAACTTTCTATTCTATTTTGTTTTAAATGGTTGTTTTTGTTAGTATAGGACATATAAATTAGATCTTATCATCTCTTTTTTTTTTTTTTTTTTTTTCCCAACTAGTTTGGATATGGATTTACCCGAATATATCCGATCCCCAATAGGAGGCGGGTATGGTGGATTGTCCACTATCCCTTTTGGGTATGGAGATGGGGATGGGGAAGAACTTCACAATTGGGGATCAGGGGTAGAATAGGGTCCTCCGATCCATACCCTACCCGTTGCCATCCCTAGATCCTATGGATAATTCGAAAAACTAGGCTTCCAAAGCAAGGTTACTTTTCTGTTGCAAAGTGTCTTTAATAATTGCTCATGGCTTAATATCATACCCTTCCAAAGTGGAGTACAATTTTTAGGTTACAATCCTAACATGAACGAATATCTTCAAAGTGAATTGATCTTTATATCCTTGTAAGCTAGATATAAATGAACCGCAAAGTAGGAAACAGATGTGAACTAGGCTGTAGCTAATAAAGAATTGAACCACATACTCCTTGAGTCCATTGCCGAATCAAAACAAAACTTGTAAATACAATTATTCGAAATGTTACAAATCAACATGCATTTAGAAGCAGCATAACATAGGGATGTGGAAAAAACAAGGAGCATGTGCAACTACTTGTTACCAACGCAAAGATAAATCACAAGATAAGATAACGAGCTCTACGATTCAGGGTCTTGTAAATGTGTGTGTGTGTGTGTGTGTGAGAGAGAGAGAGAGAGAGAGAGAGAGAGAGAGAGAGAGAGAGAGAGAGAGAGAGAGAGAGAGAGAGAGAGGGAGAATCAACTAATGTCAACAAAACAGGTTTAAGTGAAACCACCTTTTCTAAAACAAAGTCATACTTACAAGTACTGCAGACTCATAAGCTGCCCAAGTTGTGGAACGAGTTCCCCAGTCAAATTTGCACTCCCAAGAGCACTAGGTGTACAAAAAGGGAAAGAAGAATTTTCATTGCACTAACGACAGTGGAAATACTGAAAGCAAAAGGAGTTTCAAGTATCAAATTACATGACAAACGCATGGATCACCAGAACTATAGAACAAGTTAGTAGCTTACACTCTTGTAACGCTGTTTTGATTGTTGCACGTGACATGAAACCATGTGCAGGGATTGACAATTGCAAGATCCCAACTTTGTAAAAAATTGTCAGGATCAACTAAGTTGTTTTTCAGTGCAATCAAAGCATCGCCTGCTCTTCAGAAAGAGACAAACCATTGTATTCTCATCAAGAGGATGAAACAATCAGCCAAAACATTATCTAAGTAAGCAACAAAGCTGATTGACGACTTAGCACACAAAAAAGGGGGTTGCATTATATCAATGTCTACCCTGACAATTCAATAGAACACGGAGATGTTTGAAATCAATGATAATTTTCAAAATCCTTAATTACTTCATACTGGTTAAGTAACCTACATGCATATTTTTTAGTTCGGATTCCGTGAATTAAGTCAAAGTTGGTAAGTACAAATATAACACGGTTATTAAGAAAGAACTTAACCATTCTAAAAAATAGGGTAACATAATTTATTCCTGAACACATACAAAAATTGCACTCCTGAGGTTTTGAATGAATAGAACCCTTAGTTTCTCACACAATATATCAACTTTTCATTTCAACACCAGCGACTTGCAAATCATCCAAATCTTTAGTAACAATTCTCTATAAAAGCATGAAACTCAAAATCAAATGGCAATAACTAGAGAGGCCATTGCGACTTGTCTACTAATTTTGGAGGTATAACCAACATAGGACAAGCTATGCCATGCCTGATCCCACACTCTAGAGATTTAGAAGAGGATCATAACATAGAAATCACAAGAAAACAAAGTGCACCAATGGCAAAAAGGGGATATCAATTGTGCAAGCATTAGAAAGCCTTGTCCATACTATGCTAAAGCATTCAACTTGAACTAACTAGCAATGATTGAAGAGGCCATCCAAGCTCGTATACTCAGTTTTGAAGGTACTATTAAGTTAGTATTAACTGACTTGGGACAAGTTCTCACATGAATTTAGGGTTCAAATCAATGTTAAGAAATCATTTACAACAGGGATCGCTGAATTTGATAATGCGGAGTCAATACAAATGCTCCATCCGTTACAATTTCTTGGTCACTCGTTATATTCTAACTGGATAAGATATTAAATATATTTCTTAATTAACAATAGGGTAATAATTTTCACACCCCCTTTTCTTATAAATTTACCGCAGGCATTGCTGAATTTGATAATGATTTTCACCCCCCTTTTCAAGACAAAAAAGGGGTGCATTTATAAGAAAATGGGGTGTTAAAATCATTTTCCTTAACAATATTTTTCACAAGAAATATGAATCTACTTTAATAGATCTTTAAGTAATACTATTAAACAAAGCTTCAAAATCACATAATACATTATATTTATACTTAAAGATACAAACAATCTAAAAATAGCACGAACAAACTTACGAAAAGCTTCAAAATCACATAATACATTATAATTATAATTAAAACATATAAACAATTTAAAAATAGCACGAACAAACTTACAAAAAGCTTCAAAATCACATAATACATTATAATCAAAAGATATAAACAATTTAAAAATAGCATGAACAAACTTACAGAAAAGACTAGCAAATTGGGACGGAAGGGGTACACCACAATCGAAACAACAGGGATGGACACACAACGAGATAACGCAAATAACTGGTCGAAATCAACACATAAACGAGGAAAAAGGGAACGATCAGTATTCACCTTGTGTATCGCCGGAGGCCCGTGATAACCCAGAAGCCAACAGAATTAGGCCAATACAAGTAAAAGAAGAGGCCCAGATCGCCATGAAAGACAAATCCCCCTCTTCCTCTTCTTCCCCCTCCAGTACACACAACACTGGAGGGGGAAATTGGAAGTTATTACTTATAGCCGCGGATAATGGGAGACTTAAGAGGAATATTCGTCTTCGTCGTCGTAGTTACTGTTTAAGACTTTGGCCAAAAAGGTCGCTCCTGAAGTTTTCTTTCACTTGCCGGGAAGGAGAGAGAGAGAGAGAGAGAGATTCAGTTGGTACTCGTAAGTCGTAACTATACGCGTGGGAGGGGAAGACGGAGCGTTTCGGCTATTTCCAAACTAATTGCCAATGTAATTTATTTTTCAAATTATTTGTAAAAATACTCTTTACCGCAATTTCAAATTGCGCTATTCTCATAAAACGTCAATTGCCGCGCTGGAAGAATGCCCCGTAATATGCCACGCAAGCAGATAACGCGATTTGGAATCGAGGTTTCTCATTGAAAACGCGATCTGAAATCGAGCTTCCTCACTTTTTTTTTTCATTTGCGGTTTTTTGTGTGACTTAATGAAAAAAAAGTGAGGAAGCTCGATTCCAAATCACGCTTTCTGCTTGCGTGACATATTACGGGATGGTGTGTCAGGGCGTCACACTTAGCGCAATTTCAATTGACGTTTTATGAGTAGCACAATTTGAGGAGTATTTACAAATACTAGTTTGAAAAGTAAAGTATATTCGCAACTAGTTTGAAAAAAGAGATTAGTTTGTTGAAAAATCCGGAAAGACGCTTCACAAGTCGTTGAGTGTGGGTCAATGATTGAACAATTGTCTCTCACTTTTTTTTTTCATTTGCAGTTTTTTGTGTGACTTAATGAAAAAAAAGTGAGGAAGCTCGATTCGAAATCACGCTTTCTGCTTGCGTGACATATTACGGGACGGTGGGCCAACGCGTCACACTTAGCGCAATTTCGATTGACGTTTTGAGTAGTGCAATTTGAGGAGTATTTTTACAAATACTAGTTTGAAAAGTAAAGTATATTCGCAATTAGTTTGAAAAAAGAGATTAGTTTGATGACAAATCCGGAAAGACGCTTCACAAGTCGTTGAGTGTGGGTCAATGATTGAACAATTGTCTCTTACGGATGTAGGCGGCCACTGACGTTTTACCCCTGCTATGCACGGGCGAGACAACAAATACGCCCAATATATGAAAATGGCATAATAGATAGCATGTGCATGCCCCCAAATTATACCCGCATAACATATATTGCATAACGGTGAGTAAAATTGCAGAGCAGTGAGTATATAACTGAGACCTAAATATGAACAATAACTTTGAAAAAAAGTATTCAAACTACACGATAACAATTAAAGAAATAACTCTTGTTATGATAATGACGAATTCTAAAAATGAGTTATGATGACAGTTTGACACTCGTGAATTGTTGATGTACTATGAACACCTAAGAAAACGATATATAAACAAAATGGATAACATGGAACTCCAAATGCAGTAGAGTTATAGTTCATTGAATTCTGATCTTCGTTTCACTACCTGTAAAAGCAATAGGTAAAAAAATTAATTGTTTTGTTAGTTTAGTATTAAATTGAACTAAAAAAGGAAAAACTGAAGTGGGTGAGGAAGGGTGAAACGTCGGGAAGTTAGAAGCATGATCAATAGTGAGATGCCACATATTATAATTAATTTAGAAAATAAAAACGTAAGAAATTAGAAATGAGCATTTCAAACACCAAACGGTATCATAAACGGGGTGATTATATAAGAAACTGTTGATTAAAAACGGGATCATAAAAAGATAAATGACATGGGCTTGAACTAATCTAAATCTACATTCTACATTCTACATTCTACATTCTACATTCTATATATAGTACTAAGTATTATGAAAGGCGAATAAAGGTTTGGAAAGTACAATTCCTTTATTGAATGCCGAGTCTTGCTTGAATCACAACCTGTGGATGTACATTAGTAGGAAATGAAAATGTTAGTAAATAAAAATGCAACAATACTTAATTTTTTTTAAAAAAAAAAAAAACTCTGAAGTAGAGGAGTAAATGAAAATTTAAAAAATTAGTGAATGAGACTTAATATGTTAATAGTTTTGTGCGAAAGTTGACAGTACTAAAAAAAAAAAAAAGAATCTTTGCTTTGTATAAGGCTATGGGTTCAGAATTTGAAGGAAAGTTAAACTAAAAAACAAAAATGCCTATTTTTTTCCTTCAAAGTTTACTATTCTTCTACATGGACATCGTAACCATCAATGTCATCGTCGTCGTATGGAAAAGAAAAATCTCGCCGCAAAAGACTAACCTTTCCGCTGTTGGTTGTGCGCTAGTGTAACTTCTATAATTGCTAACACTAAATAGAGTTTTGGGTTGTTAGAATTTATCAAAATAAAATGAATTTTTAGTTTGGGGTTTTATCAAAATATTCTTTGTGGGTTCTTAGTTTGGGGTTTTATCAAAATATTCCTTGTGCCTTGAGAAAGCTTCTAAAAGAGTTTTGGGTTATTGGCTACTTGATGAAATGGTGTGACCTTTGGCGAAAGGGTGCGACGCTTGGTGAAAGGGTGCGACTTTTGGTGAAAGGATGCGTCCCTTGGTGAAAGGGTGCAACCTTGATAAAAGGGTGCAATCTTGGTCAAAGAATGCGACCCTTGATGAAAGGGTGCAACCCCATGCGAAAACGTGCGTTTGAGTCTATAAATAGAGCCCTAAGCACAGTCATTTCAAACAGATTCTTAACGCCATTACTCTGCCAAAAAACTTTCTAGTTGTTTTCTTGTTTTGTTACACCGTTACTCTGCAGAAACTGTGTTAACAAATCCTTAGTTCATTTGATTACAAATTTGACTCAGTATTCTGTCTGTCCTTCGTTTGTGTAGACACAGGCAGAAGATCATTTGATTGGGTTTCGTTGTATCCTTCGAACAGATTCGCTATCAACCCGGTGCACACCAAACAGTGGGGGTGAATACTGTTTTCGGAAAGCGATATTGTAACGTGCCTTGAAGCAAGTTTCAACAGGTTCCATCATCAAGGTGTTCAGATTTCTCGAAGACTCTCGGATTTATACCAACAATCGAAAATAGTATTCCGAAATGGCATCAACATCAAGGTTTCTACCCGTCACGCCGTTACTCCTCTCCATTAAATTGAGGGGCACAAGGGATATTTCGCAAGGGTATTTAAGAACCCTTCATCTTCTCCATTTGGAACCTAGACAAATCAATCAAAAAGAAAAAGAAAAACAAAAGTGGCTGGCAGAGTCAAACTGTAGAGACAAATCAATCAAAATCGATCAAAACTAGAAAAATCAGGTCACCGTTGATAAAAATAAAACAACAGACAAATCAATCTGACCTCAGTTTCGCATCACCGATTTCAATCAAAATCGACTCGTATCACGACAGAGCAGCAGATGTGTAAAGACCCGAAAATTCTCGCAATATTTTCCTTGATTTAAAAATTGGGGTATCGTAGAAGAAATGCTTTTAAAGTTTAAAAGGTGGGTTAATTTGAGAAAATGAGGAAAATATGGACTTGTATGTAGCACTTTACCAAGTTGAGGGGGGTGAGGGCGTGATTGCCCTCTATAAGTCAGGGGGAGGAGAAAAAAATAATTTCATTTTCTCCCCAATTTCAAAACAGTTGACTCTCTCTCTTCCTCTCTCTCTCTTTCGGCTCTCACTCTCTCTCTCTCTCTCTCTCTATATATATATATATATATATATTTCTCCCAAAAATCAACCCAAACTCTTGAAACCCTAGTCAAAACGCCTCAAATCCTTCGTATATCTTGTGTTTGGGAGCTTGAATCGCGCAAGAGAACTTGGGAAATGGCTGATTTTCGGTGGGTTTCAAGTGGAGGAGCTAGGGTTTGTTGGGTTTTGCTCAAAATCCATTAAGGTAGGGAAATTTCTACCTTTTCTATGTGCTAATGTGGAGTGGGTGTGTGTATAGCTTCTTCTTAATCAATCTTGTATATTGTGTGTTATCTTTTCTTGAGAAAACTCCTTCTAATCATACTTGGCTTGATTTTTGGAATTGATCTTTGTTCTCATGGAGTTGTTGAAAGATTATTGATGATCCATTGCTCTCTAGTACATATAAGTTGTTTGTACCATGAAATTTGTGTTGGGAGCCTTATCTCGTTAAGTTGGTGGAGACCCATCCGAAACATGTCCTCTGCCATGAAAATTTTCGTGTACAGCTTGTGTATTGATACACCAGAAATAGTGTATCAATACACTTGCTCTCTGGATTTTGTAGTTTGTGTATTGATACATCAGGAAAAATGTATCAATACACTTGCTGTCTGGAACTTCGCGACTTGGGGGTATTGATACACCTGAAATGGTGTATCAATACACTTAACCATTGTTCTCTAATACCTCGTTCTCTTGTTCTTTAAACCTTTGGTAAGGCCTGAATCCTCCTCTAAAGTTTAGAAACTTGTGATTTCTTTTAGATAAACTTGTCCTAGACTTGGTAGATGAACTTTATGTTATTTTATTGTTGTTTGTTCGAATATTTTTTAGGACACAATGGTCAAAAGCACTTGTGGGACGCATACAGACGCTTGAAATCTTTTAAAAGAGAGTTGTGGGTGGGAGTTATGTGATGATACATACGTGAATTGAGATGAACGATTAATTAAGACGATGAAACATATGGACACCATGGCGATACTAATAAGCATGAAATGAAGTTTACTATGTGGTAATAATGACACAGGCCCGATAGGGTATGCCCGGAGTGACATGGGGCCTTTATGGTTTGCCCGGAGTGACACAGGGCCTTTATGGTTTGCCCGGAGTGACATGGGGCCTATATTGCATGCCCGGAGTGTAATCTAATGTTTTAAAGGAATGAGATGTGTATGCAAAATGTTTAGGAGACATATGACGTGTCGGGTATATATCGGATACGAGGGATAATAGTAAAGGAAATCTAGTGGCTTATGGGTTGATTTTCTATCCGTTAATCATTAAAGTGTCTTGAAACTTGTTACGTGACTTGTGTCTCCTTTGTATATCACTCACTTGCATTTCATTGCATTTAGGATTGGTAGACTTTTCTCTACTGGGCTAGTGAGCTCACCCTAATAATTTCAGGTACCCAACACGGAGCATGATATGGATTGCTTGGAGTGTATGCATGCATCTCTTTTGAAAGCTTAACGGAGGAGTTATTTTATCATTTTGAAACTTATATTTTTGAAAAGATGATTTTGTAATTTAATTGAATTATCATCTTTGACTTGGTTTGTAATAACATTGGTAACTCATATACTTATTTTGGGCACAGGAATCTCATGAATTATCTTGTGTATGACTTTGACCTTACGGGTCAAGCTTGGACTTTGACCTGGACTTTGGATCTCATTGACTTTCCACGTGGATTTTATATCACTTTTACTTTAAAATTTGAGGGCGTTACAAGGTGCTGGAGCATTTCGTAGCCGTCGAATAGGTGGTACGGGCTGCGTGGGAGAAACTGAGGTCCGTTTCAGATGTACGCGCCATGGAGGGAGGGCAAAAGGGTGCCGGAAACAACCGTGCATTCGGTCGGCGGGAGCTCGTTGGCGAAGGGGGTGAAGTTGTCTACGAGGACCTGTTTTGGGTCAACCGATGGGCTGATTGGATGGTCGATGAAGGTGTTGATTATGTCATCAAATGGGTGGTTTTTCTTCAATTCTAAGGCGGAGATGTGGAGGAGAGGGGGGCAATTAGATGATGGTATGGGTGGTACCGTTACACAGAGATTTGAGAGGGAAAATGAGGAGAGAAAAGAGGAAGGAATTGAGTCCATTAATAAGTATATTATTTTACTCCAATCCGCTAGGAATGGGTTTCGCTTTGCAATCCATTATATCTCTGGACAGTACTCCACTTTGATGGGGAAGATGAAGGGTTCTAAAAAATACCCCTATGAAATATCCCTTGTGCCCCTTAATTTGATGGAGAGGAGAAATGGCATGAGAGGTAGGGACCAAAACGACACAAATTTCAAACGTTGGGGATCAGAATTGCGCAATGGAAAAATTGGAGACCAAAATGATACCGCGCGCATACTTTGGGGATCAAAACTATCAAAAAGCCAAATAAGTCAGTACTCAGTAGGCAATGATCTTTTAACATTTTTTTTGACACCTTGTCCCCCTTAGTTTTTCATAATAACATGACAAAATAGGAGCAAAATTATGTCATGTTTTGGGCTTTTTTAATTGGGCCTTATTTTAAATTTCGCCCTTAAAATTATTAGACAATAAGGAAATTCCAAGCCGCCCCCACTTTTTGTGGGGGCTTCCGTCCAAGTCCTGTTTTACCTTCCACTTCCTAATAAGCCCTAACGCGCGTGAGGTCAACTGTCCACTGACTTTCTCTCTCTTCTCCCTCTTTTCTGCGTGCCCCATGGCCCCCCACCCCATAATTGCTTTTTGGTACACACCCTCTCACTCTTCTGCAACTGATTAAGACAAAACGATTAGCACTACAGGGTGGAAATTGAGATTTCATGTAAATTAGTGGGATCATTTTTAAAATTTTCATTGCAGGCAAATTTCGACAAGAAAAGAAAAATTGTTTATTTACATGAATTAGTAGCATTTGACAAATGATCATGAAAAATTAGCACTCAGTTTTGAAGTTGTAGTGATCATGAAATATTAACTATTTTTTATAGAGCTTATTAATTTCCGTTGCACCAAAAAAAAAAAAAAAAACCTACTATTAATTGTTTATAGAGCTTATTTAGTCTTTAAATTTTTCATCATTTTGCATCTTTATTAAAAAATGAAATAAGTAACATAAATTACAACAAATAAGTAAGGACTATCAAACAGGCCACAATTCACTCATGAAAAAGCTCTCAAGTTTTGATATTCTTGGAAACAAAAAAGGTTTAGGATTCAACTTCGTCATCTCCACATATCTGATATTCTTGGAAAAAAAAAAAAAATCATCCCATGCAAATGAGAAATTTCATAAAATTTTATGAAGAATAGTACATCTCATTTTGCGTCACATGAGAGATCTTAGTCTGGTCGTTTGTTAGCGTATGTTCGCTGCTCGGTGGTGTGCTCTTGCTGTTGAATTGTTTGAGGCTCTAAAAGTTTTAATTAACAACTTTGTGTTTCCATTAATTTACATGAGCTAGTATTTGTAATTACACAAACACAATGAGTAATTAACAAAACACCGAAATTAGGGCCAGCCTGTGACCTCTTTTTTTTGTATTGGTAAAGGTGCGAGGTTACAAATAAGATTCAGCTGCACTTGTCTATGGAAGAAGGTCCTATCAGCCTGGCCGAGGCTTCTAGGCTACTTTCTCTGTGTCCAAAAGTTGTAACCCTAACGAACTCATCACCGCCAGGACCAAAATCACAGCTGGGGACTCTAATTATGTGGATCTTTTCAAGAATCTCATCAAACACGGAGCCGGGGCAGCGTCCTACAGCACTGTAGTGAAACATCTGAGCCGTTGATCTTGGCAACAACGGCTCGAATTTTATCTTGGCAATGGATAGCTCGGTCCTGATTTCATCATGCCAAAGATGTAATCAAGACCATTGATTGTGGCTACAGGGGTGCTGGTATGCACATCAAGGCCTTTGATCTCGGCAATCAACGGCTTGGATTTTATCTTGGCAATGGATAGCTCGGTCCTGATTTCATCATGCCAAAGATGTAATCAAGACCATTGATTGTGGCTACAGGGGTGCTGGTATGCACATCAAGGCCTTTGATCTCGGCAATCAACGGCTTGGATTTTATCTCGGCAATGGACGGTTTGAATCTACAAAGTGCCGAGATGAAAACCGAGCCATTGAAAACACATCTGACGGCCCTGATGCCGCACACCAGGGCTGTACACTAGAGAATGCACACCATCACCCCCGGTTCTGTTGATTGTGCGATGGACGGTTTGGATGCTGCACTACAGCACCCGCACTAAAGCACCCTTGGTTCCTTAAACACATCCCAAGATCAAGAACCTGGAAAATGAGCCCACAGACAAAGTGTTAGGATTCCGAACAACGCACCACACGCACAGAAGCAGTAAAAACAAGAGAAAATACAACACACAATATACGTGGGGAGGGAGGTTCCACTATAATCCGGAGAAAATCCGAGTCTGTTGTGTTACACACTCACTCACAATAATGAAACCTCACCAGTTCTCTCGTGTATCTCTCTCCGGGGAAAGCCACCGACTCCCCCTCTCACACTCTCTGTCTCTCTCCCTTACATTGTGCTACCACACATAATACACAAGGCAACAATGAGTATTTATAGAGTACACATAAAAAACCCTAGCCACTCCCTCCGGACCTAAGCCCAAGTGGCCCACACGGGGTGGAATCCCAACACAAAGGTGCGTTAACGCCTATGTAAACCTTCAAGCCTAGTGAAGCAATTGTGTAAACAAGTATGTTAGCATTTGATGTGTCAACAAGTATGCTTCAGAAACCACCCCTTGCGCGGTCCCAATACGTTTTCTCTCAAATTGTTACTCTCATTTTTCAGCTTCGCGAGCAAAACGCTGTCGTTCTTGTCCTCTCTCTCCTCGACGCGATTTACTGCTCGACGAACCCAAATACAACGACACACAAACAACTGCTATAAGAACGAAGAGACAGAGGAACTCAAACTTACTAGGGCGCAAAGATGCCGTAGGAGACCAAAAAAGTCTCCGAAAAGCAATCATGTTCGAGAAATGGATGGAGAATGAGGAGATTGTTATGGATTAACGACGAACACCTGTTCAATCCTACAACGCCCCTACGGATCTTGGGAACAATGAATCACAGAATAAACAAACAAATAAGTGCATAATGGAAAAACGGAAAGAAAAGCAAGACACAAGATATACGTGGAAAATCTCAACGTGAGGAAAAACCACGGGAGCCACACCAGTCCACTATGAAATCGAATCAAGGAGTACAAGTCTTCTCACAATCTCTCTGAGATTGGTTTTCTCTCGCCTCTCTCTCTTTTTCACGCTTTGAAAAAGTGATACACAGTATCTACTAAAACACCAAGTCGGCCGAAACCCTAAAAAGACATTTAAGGCCTCGGTAGCGCTACAGGGAAATACCTGTAGCGCTCCAGAACTCTCTGTTCCGAAAGTAGGTCCTAGGTAGCGCTACCGAGCCCTTTAGGCTGAAGGTTTGCTGCACTCCCAACAATCTCCCACTTGAAGATAACCTGAAGCATCCGCAAACAACCAACTGCAACCCAAATGATCTCAATCAAAACCGTGGACGTAGTCATCTGACCCCTCTTGGTGTGACTCCAGGTCCATCATCTTTTCAAGCATGAAGGCCAACTGAAGTTGAACACAACTTCAACTTCTGAACAGTAACAGACTTGGTCAACATATCTGCCGGATTTCGATCCCCCAAAATCTTCTCTAGCAACAAATCCCCATCCTCCAAAAGCGAACGAATGAAATGGTACCTCAAATCAATATGCTTCGTCCTGGCATGGAACACTGGATTTTTGGCAAGGTGTATAGCACTCTGGCTGTCACTGAAAAGAACGCAGTTCTCTTGCTTCAAACCCAACTCCTCCAAGAAGCCCTTCAACCAAATCATCTCCTTTGCAGCCTCAGTCACGGCCACATACTCAGCTTCTGTCGTGGATAGTGTCACTAATTTCTGCAGATGTGAGACCCAGCTCACCGCTGTTGAACCCATAGTAAAGATATAACCGGTGGTACTTCGCCGCGTATCCTGATCACCGGCAAAGTCTGCATCCACATATCCCTGCACTGTCAATTTCCCTTTCCCAAAACAAAGTGGCAAATCAGTGGTACCTTTCAAATATCGCATGATCCACTTTACTGTTTCCCAATGCTGTTTCCCTGGATTGCTAGCAAACCTGCTCACAACTCCCACTGCATGGGCAATGTCTGGTCTCGTGTTCACCATTGCATACATCAGGCTACCCACGACCGAGGTATACGGAACCTTGGCCATGTACTCTTTCTCTGCATCTGTCTTGGGTGATTGCCCCTGAGAAAGTTTGAAATGACTTCCCAAGGGTGTGCCAACTGCCTTAGCACTCTGCATATTGAACCTCTCCAGAACACGTTCAATATACTCAGCCTGACTCAACCGCAAGGTCCCCTGAGCCTTATCTCTGCTGATCCTCATCCCAAGTATCTGCTTAGCTGCACCCAGATCTTTCATAGCAAACTCCGTTGCCAACTGTTGCTTCAACCTGTTGATCTCCCTAACACAAGAACCTGCTACAAGCATATCATCTACGTAGAGCAATAAAATGATGTAGCTAGACTCAAACCTCTTGAAGTAACAACAGTGATCCCCATTGCACCTTGTGTAGCCACTGCGTTGCATGAAACCATCAAACTTTCTGTACCACTGTTTGGGAGCCTGTTTCAAACCATACAGACTCTTCTTGAGCCTGCACACCATCTCTTCCTTGTCTTTCACAATGAAGCCAACAGGCTGCTTCATGTAGATTTCTTCATCCAAGTCCCCGTGAAGAAAAGCAGTTTTAACATCTAACTGCTCAAGGTAGAGATTTTCAGCAGCAACCAAACTCAACACCACTCTGATAGTGGCCATCTTCACAACCGGCGAAAATATCTCTGTATAATCGATCCCCTCCTTCTGTTGGAAGCCTTTTACAACCAATCTTGCCTTGTACCTTTTCTTGCCATCACTCTCCTGCTTAAGTCGAAAAACCCATTTGTTCTGCAAGGCTTTCTTTCCTGCGGGAAGCTGAGCTAACTGCCAAGTATCGTTGGAATGAAGAGAATCCAACTCTTCCTGCATCGCAGTCTTCCACTTAGCTGACTCGGAAACCTGCATAGCCTCATCATAGCACTCTGGTTCTCCACTGTCCGTCAAAAGCAAGTAATCAAGCGAAGAAATATATTTCGGATTCGGCTTGTGTACTCTGGTTGTCCTCCTTAACACTCTGACCGCTGAACTAGTCCCTGTCTCTGGAGCTACCTCATCTGAAACTGTCCCCTCTGAAACTGTCTCATCTAAAGCTCTCTCCTCTACCTTACCAGACCTCTGTTCAACCCCACTGTTATCTGGAAGATCCTCCAACTCAAAGTACTCGGACGTATCTCCATCCAAAGTGGTACTCTCACTGCTCTGTTTGCTGTCCCTGTCTTTGTACACCACCTTTTCATCAAACACAACGTCTCTGCTTCTGATTATCTTCCGGTTCTTGTCATCCCAAAAACGATAACCAAACTCATCTCCGCCGTACCCAATAAAGGTGCACTTCTGTGACTTAGCATCAAGTTTATCTCTGTCCTTGTCGCTAATATGCACATAGGAAACACAACCGAAAACACGTAAGTGTGAGAGATTTACCTTTTTACCACTCCAAACCTCCTCTGGTATGCCAAAATTCAACGGAACTGATGGCCCAAGATTGATCAAATATGCTGCTGTGTCGACTGCATCTGCCCAAAACATCTTGGGCAACCCTGCGTGTATCCGCATGCTCCTAGCATGCTCAGTCAAGGTCCTGTTCATCCTCTCTGCAATGCCATTATGCTGCGGAGTCCCTGGAGGTGTCCTCTCTAATCGAATCCCGAATAGAGCGCAGGCTCTTTTGAACTCCCCCAACTCATACTCTCCGCCGTTGTCGGACCTCAACCTTTTCACTTTCAAATCTGTTTCATTCTCAACCCTGGCCTTCCACTTCTTGAAGACTTCAAAGACCTCTGACTTGTGCTTCATGAAGTATACCCATACCTTCCTCGAGTGATCGTCGACAAAGGTAACATAGTAATAAGAACCGCCAAGAGAAGACACTATAGCTGGACCCCACACATCTGTATGGACAAGCTCTAGCTTCTGAGCCCTGGGAGGCCTGCCGCCTTTCTGAAAGCTAACCCGTTTCTGTTTCCCGAAGATACAATCCTCACACATGTCAATATCCACTGACTCTAAACCCGGTAGCTTCCCATTCCACTGCATCACCTTCATTCCCTTCTCACTCATATGCCCCAGTCTTCTGTGCCACAGATTTGAACTCTCTTTGCTGTCTGCAACAACAAGTGTATCGCTACCATGTGAAGTCAAGTAAAGTGTACCAACTTTCTTGCCTTTAGCCGCCACCATGGTACCGTTGGAGACTTTCCACGTGTCCCCTGTGAATGTCGAAGTATACCCTGCTGCTGCAAGCTGTCCAACCGAAACAAGATTCCTCTTCAAATTCGGAACGTGCCTGACATCTTTCAGACACCATCTGTACCCCTGCGTCGCAATTTGAACATCCCCTCTTCCCACTATACTGCAAGGCTCGTCGTCCCCCAAGTATACTTTCCCAAAGTCCCCTGCTACATATTTCTGCAGAACCTCCCTGTTAGCAGTGGCATGGAATGAGGCACCCGAATCAATCACCCATGATTTGGCGTCGCTGTTCATGGCAAGAATAAGTGCATCGTGCACAATATGAGCCTCTTGCTCACTGTTATTCTTCTTCGGTGCTTTGCAAGTCGTTGACATATGGTCTGTCTGACCACAATTCCAACATTCACCTTTAATAGGCCGAACCTGAGATTTGGCCTTATTTCCCTTACCCTTGGATTTTGACCTGTTCCTGTTCTGATTCTGACCACCCCTGGCCTGGCTTCTGCCCCTCTGCTCAACACTTAGAGCTGAACCTGAACTACTTGAACCATCGATCGAACCCCTTCTGACCTCCTCAGTCAAAATCAAACTGACAACCTCACTCAGTTTTAACTTTTCTTTCCCTGCCGAATTACTGACTGCAGTAACAGTACCCTGCCAGCTCTCTGGCAACTGAGACAGAATTAACAAGGCTTGAACCTCATCATCAAACGCGATATCGACAGACGTAAGTTGATCAACAATCATATTAAACTCACTGAGATGTGACATAAAGGAAACCCCTTCTGCCATAGACAGGTTGAAAAGTTTTTTCATAAGATGTACCTTATTCGCAGCAGACGGTTGCTCGTACATCTTCTTCAGCGCTTCCATAAGCTCCTCCGTCGTTTTCTCTTTCAATATGTTGTGTGTGACTGACTTGGAAAGAGACAGACGAATAACCCCTAACGCCTTTCTGTCAAGAACTTTCCAATCATCGTCGCTCTCTGTAGCTTTCTTCCCCTTTTCCTTACCTTCCAACGGCCGGTAAAGATCCTTCTGATACAGATAGTCCTCTATCTGCGTTTTCCAAAACGCGAAGTCTGACCCATCAAACTTATCAATCTTCTGTTTGCCTTCTTCAGAACCCATAGCTCCCACTGAAACCCTAGCCTGCCCGAACAAGATTAAACCCTAACCTGTCGAACAAAATCTACCGCAACTGCGGCTTTGATACCAGTTGTTATGGATTAACGACGAACACCTGTTCAATCCTACAACGCCCCTACGGATCTTGGGAACAATGAATCACAGAATAAACAAACAAATAAGTGCGTAATGGAAAAACGGAAAGAAAAGCAAGACACAAGATATACGTGGAAAACCTCAATGTGAGGAAAAACCACGGGAGCCACACCAGTCCACTATGAAATCGAATCAAGGAGTACAAGTCTTCTCACAATCTCTCTGAGATTGGTTTTCTCTCGCCTCTCTCTCTTTTTCACGCTCTGAAAAAGTGATACACAGTATCTACTAAAACACCAAGTCGGCCGAAACCCTAAAAAGACATTTAAGGCCTCGGTAGCGCTACAGGGAAATACCTGTAGCGCTCCAGAACTCTCTGTTCCGAAATTAGGTCCTAGGTAGCGCTACACCAAAAGCTTGGTAGCGCTACCGAGCCCTTTAGGATGAAGGTTTGCTGCACTCCCAACAGAGATTCGGAGGCGGATTGCTCGAGGTTCTTCTCCAACGTACAATTTGGCTTCGAGCTCCTCGGATTCCAGCTGTGGAGGTGTGTTTTTCGTCTTCTGAAATAGAGTCTGTTCACAAACACGTTTCGAAATCGATTAGTTTCGCATTCAGAGGCCTAAAGAAGCTGGAAGCGATCATTATTCGGTTAGATCGGAGTCTGAGAATACACCGAAGAGCAAGGAAGGCTGTTGATGAGGACGAAGTTGAAAGCTCTGAAGATTTTTGGCGATCTAAAGAAGGTAATGTAGGTGTCTTCACTTTCGCTCTCAATCCTCGCTTTGGGCTTCCATTCTTACAAGTTTTAGTAGTTTGAGATGTTTCAAAAGCCAATTTCTTGTTTGCACACTCGCTCCTGCTCATGTTGGTCAATTGTGTGACTAAGTGTGGGATTTTGATGAACTGTTTGCTATGTCTTACTAGCAACAAGCACAAAGTTCCTTCTTTGTTCATTTTCCCTTATACATGCTACAATATTTAGACAACCGTTAAGAATTTCGGAAATCCATGTGGTGCATATGTGCAGTGTACTAAATTTCTGTAAGTTTTAGATTGTATCTTAGAGTCGTTTATGATCGATCATTAGAACTTAGAACCAGCAGATAGAGTGCATAATGTCTTCTAAGACGGTCTTCAACACGTCTCTCGATTACACACGCTAATTTTCTAACCTATAATTGTGTACTCGAAAAATTGTGTGCAATTGAAGTTTCCACAAGATCTATTCTTTACACTAGGTTTGTTCCGATTAATATTTGTTTTTTGCTGTAACAGGTAAAACAGCCGATCTCACCCGGCTGTCAGATCACGAGTTTTCTCAACTCACTGTTCAATTCGAGAAACGTGAAGAATCCGAAACCGATGGAAGGATTGAATTTGCTGAGGAAATCAAGATCCGTGAAGGATCATCATCAAACGACGACATGTTTGTTATCATCTTCGTTTTCGAGGTCCTCGTCAACAAAGATTCTATTTGAGCTGGAGAACATTGGAGCGATCGGCAGGCCCGGCCCTGTGTTTGTCGAGGCCCCAACCCTATTCTCAATTTGAGGCCCTTCATAATTTTTTCTTTCTCTATGAGAAAGCAAGACTATTATTGGAACAAAGATCAACATCTCATGTAAATTTCAACCTTTGGAATTGGGCACTAACTAGTGAGATGGGTTTTTTTTCACAAAACAATCACATAGTAAAAGCAGAAGAGAGATGAGAAAGAAGTGGGTATTTTAAATCTTTACCTTATGGAGAATTTGGGAAGTGGGTTGTCATAATCAAGGCCAGATTTCAACAGATCCACCTCTTCTTGCAAGGGAACCTTATCATGAGAAGCCCTCTCATCTCCACCACCACTATTCAGCTTTGAGATTTCACACGGAAGAGAAGTACATGGGGGAACTGAAACTTCTTCGGACTGCCTTCTGCCGTTCGCCGAAGGCCTGGAACTTCAAAGTAGCAGAGAGATCGGAGAGAGAGAGAGATTTTGTTTGGTAAAGTTAGGGCTTTTTCCCCTCTTTCTTTTTTGAATTTTCATCGAATGAAAATCAGTAGGTCTAGTTTTGATTTTGAAAATTTAAAAAAAAGAAAAAGCATTCAATCAGTGGGCCTCAAAAAATAATTAAAGAGGGAAGACGGAAGTTGGTTGGGCCTCAAGAAATCAAATGGGCTTAAGTGAATAAGTGATTTTGGTGGGCCTCTAAGGCTCTAACAATATTGGATCAAACCAAACCCATACCTATACTAACCTATATACTTAGGGGCCCTAAAAAAAGCCCATTTTTGGTGGGCCCCAGATATGGGCCTGCCCAACCTAGCCACAGGGCCGGGCTGGGCCTGGCGATCGGTAGGGGAACTTGCAGAGAAGAGCTGCTGCCGGTGTACGGACCACGAGTCTAACAATTTGGTTCTCTAGTTCAATAGTTCTATGGCTGATGAGACCTTAGTCGTATTTATCTTTCAGACTTTTGAGTAGTTTGGAAATCTTTTAAGGAAGATGCTTTTACATTCGATCTCGTGCACGGACATTATGGGGAGCGTACTGAGGCGCATTATGTGAATCTGACTTAGCGAGCTTTATAAATTGAAAGATTTGAATCACGATGATGAAATCTCCGTGAAGCGTATCGAGGCACTCTACACCCTGTTGTGTTTTATTGGGATCCCTTGGGGCTTAATGTCATTAGTGTTTTGAAAGTCTTTCTACTTTGCAAATAACAATTACAGTAATTGTTTCTTCCTGTTTATTGAATTCTAGTTCTCAATATTGTCCTGGATTGCTTTTAATCTTGCTAGCTTGGATTAATATGTAAGAGTAAAATAAAAAAGAGGATGAAAAAACATGTTAGACCCATTTATTTGTGGTAATCAAGTATATTAAACAGAATTTGAGGACATTAGCTGATGGAAAAACTTGAAGTCGCATTAATGGTGTTCAATAGAAAATCCCAAGAGTAACACTGTTAAACTCATCCCACACCGTTTACTTCAGCCACCTCTTGGCTGTCTTTGCACCCCTACCTCCTTTAAACAGTCATTTAATGCCTTGTTTATTAGAGGGATATGTATATGAGGGGGGAAGAGGGATATAATAAGAGGGGATATAGAGGTGGATATGGTTGGAGATGTATTATTTTAGAAGGAGAGATTAAAATTTACTGTGTTTGTTAGTTGTTTTAGAAGAGGGATATAAATGGTTGGATTGTGTAAATACCCATTTTGTCCTAAATAAAGAAAAGGAAAAAAGGAAAAAGTGGTGGGGCCAGAGCCTGCTACACACTCTCCCCCCTCTCTCCTGCCAACCTCTCTCTCTCTCTCTCTCTCTCTCTCTCTCCCCCTTTGGCAGACAACCTGCCAGACAATAAAGAGTGGGGCCAAGGGGTATGGGGTAAAAACAGCCGGATATAACATAGACGGCAGAGGGGTGTGCCTAAAAATAAGACCCCTACAAGGGGATATACATATCCCATCTAAAAATTATCCGGCCTCCCAAAACTAAACAAACAAGGGATATAAAATACCCGGATATGTATATCCGGCCATATCCTATATCCCTTACTTATATACTGCAAACAAACAGGACGTAAGAGCCTTAGCTAGCTAGTGATTGGGCGGTTGTTTCCCCCTCGTTAGGGATGCAACGAACAGAACTATTTGGCTTGAGTTTTAGGCTGGTTTAGTACACAAGCCAAACTTAAAACCCTAATGCTTGACTTGGCTCACAAAAGCTCGGCTTGTTTGTATAATCATTTAAGGAGGCTCGTTAAGTAAATTAACTTGGCTCGGCTCGTTTAAGAAGGTTCATTTACGACCTGTCCAAGCTTGAGATCGATTTTTTGGCTCACTTAGTAAACGGACCAAGCTAGAGCACGGTAAAGCTTGGCTTGGCTCGTTTGTAGCCTTACTCCTTAATGATGAAGCTTAATATTCTGCATTAGCCACCCAATCTTATTAATACTAATACTTTAGATACTATTTCACCTATGGTTTATTGGCCATTGAATATCACGCCAGGAGTTGTAGGTGACGGAGAGGAACCCTACTTCGAGATGGAGGAATTTGTGGCTGAGTAGGTGCATGTGGAGAATTGGGATCAGGACCTGCATCCAAACCTCTGGAAGTTTGGAGTCTCTTTTTTTTTTTTAAAAATGTTGTATTTTCTACTAATTTTTCCCAATGGGGCCACTTAACCAAAAATCCAAAACATTTGATATTTTTAAAGGGAAGGACAAGGAACTTTTGCAATTGAACATAAAGATAAAGGAGATGCACGATTACTAAAATACCCTCGTGCAAAACTAGTTAGATGTCACTAATTTTTAAAAATTGAAAAGAAAAAAAAAACCTCCTACTTAAAGCCAACCACCACCCTACCTCCGGCAACCACTTCCGGCCGACCACCACCCCAACTCCGGCGACCACTTTTGGCGACCAAAAAAATTAGTGAAATGTCACTAATTTTTAAAAGTTGGAAAATCGAAAAAAAAAAAAAAAACAATTCCTACTTCCGGCTGACCACCACCCCACTTCTGGCCGACCACCACCCCACCTCTAGCAACCACATCCGGCGACCAAAAAAATTAGTGAAATGTCACTAATTTTTAAAACTTCCAATTTCATACAAAAAAGTAAAAACAAAAAAAAAACAACTCTTACTTTCGGCCGACCACTGCCTCACCTACCCCACCTCCGATGACCACTTCTGGCGACCAAAAAAATTAGTGAAATGTCACTAATTTTTAAAACTTATAGTTTCGTACAGGAAATTCAAAAAAAAATAACTCTTACCTCCGGCCAACCACCACCCCACCTTTGGCGACCCAAAAAAAAATAGTGAAATGTCACTAATTTTTTAACTTCTAATTCCGTACACGAAATTCGAAAAAAAATAACTCTTACCTCCGACTGACCACCACCCCACCTCCACACCACCTACTTCCGGCGACCCAAAAAGTTAGTGACATTTCACTAATTTTTAAAAGTTCTAGTTTTGTACAAAAACTTGAAAAAATCACCAATTAGTCAACTCCTCAAACTAGTGACAACTCACTAAACTTCATAAAAACTAAAGAAATCAATGAACAAAGCTATTTCGAATCTAGTGAAACTGCATATCTGGTTTAAAACACCTAATTTCGTACATAAAATTCCAAAAAAAAATCAACACAACCTCCGGCTGGCCACCACCCCACCTCCACACCACCTCTGACAGACTACTTCCGGAGATCCAAAAAGTTAGTGACATTTCACTAATTTTTAAAATTTCTAATTTTGTATAGAAACTTGAAAAAATACCAACTAGTAAACTCCTGAAACTAGTGACAACTCACTAAACTTCATAAAAGCTAAAGAAATCAACGAACAAAGCTATTTCGAATCTAGTGACAAGTCACTAAACTTCATAGCTGGTTTAAAACACCTAATTTCGTACATAAAAAATAAAAATAAGAAAAGTCAACACACCACCACCCCACTTCCGCACCACCTTTGACAGACCACTTCTGTCAACCCAAAAAGTTAGTGACATTTTACTAATTTATAAAAGTTTTAATTTTGTACTGAAACTTGAAAAAAATCACAACTAGTCAACTCTTGAAACTAGTGACAACTCACTAAACTTCATAAAAGCTAAAGAAATCAATGAGCAAAGCTATTTCGAATCTAGTGACAATTCACTAAACTTTATACGTGGTTTAAAGCACCTAATTTCGTCCATAAAATTTTAAAAAAAAATCAACACAACCACCTATTTCTCGAAATTACAACTATCAAAGCAAAGTCGGATGGCTGGAAGCCTCCATTGGTCACCGACGCCCATAGATCTAACAAGTTGATGTACGCAATTAACATTTGTACACATACATCAACAACTAGTGAAATGTCACTAGTCATCATAAATGTAACTAGTGAAATGTCACTATGCTCAATCATCCAGCACATAAACACAATTGAAAACTAGTGAAACATGGTAAAGCCTAATTAACATCTCACATAAACTTCAGAAAGTAATTTGTACTAGAAGTCTGATAGCACAATTTTCTTGTGTTTCTTTCAACAACATAGCACAATTTTCTTTTGTTTCTTTCAACAACGTCGACCTTCTTCGAGTAGAGTATCCATGTATGGTTGTGGTCAGGCAGTGGAACAAAACAAACAACAGACCATAAAACTGAAAACTAGTTAGTTCTCACTAATGTTCATAAAACTGGTAAAGAGATATTGAAATGAGAGTACGAGATCATATTCCTAATGAAACAAAATTTGTTGTGCATACAACTAGTGAAATCATATCAAAGCATAAAACCTAAAACGCAACATGCAAAAACTCTTATTTCACTATTAATTAGAACTAGTTACATCTCACTAAAGAACTAGTTACATCTCACTAAAGTTCATAAATGAAGGAACTCTTACTTCATTGTGCGATGTAACTAACCATGCATCAAAACTCAAACTAAAACTCTAAAACATCAACAAAATCGATTCGTGCGATTCAGATGTGGAGTCGAATCGAACAGCCAAAAAGCAAAGGAGATCGATTACCAAAAGTGATTCGTTCGATTCCTACCGTGGATGCCAAAATTAGCTCGATCAATTGAACAGAAATGAGTGATTACCAAAACTGATTCTTGCGAAAAATACCTCAATCGCAAGGGCTTGATTGTGCGATTTAGTTGTGGAGTCCAATTGACTAGGCAAACGCAATTGCGATCGATCGATTACCAAAACTGTGCGATCAATCTAGCCTGATTGTTAGGGCTTTTCTATATCGGTTCATCCACCACACAACAAGCCAGTATTCGAAATCGCAGCCGTCGAGCATAATTGTCTCCTCCGAAGAGAGGCGGTGGGACATGGAAGTTGGCCACGACGAGGGTGCGGAAGCGGAGGAGTTGTGAAGCTAGTGACTACTCACTAAACTTCATAAAAGCTAAAGAAATCAACGAACAAAGCTATTTCGAATCTACTAAACTTCATACCTTATTGACATTTCACTAAGAGGAGCACCTGATATAACATGTAGGAACTCATATTTTGCTGGTTATAGAACTAGTTAGATCTCACTAAAGCTCATAAATGAAGGCACTCGTATTAAATTTTGCGACCTCAACTTATCTCTGCCTAACTAACTCAACATGCATCAAAATTCAAAGTAAAACATCAACAATTATCCTGAAGTCGATGTCAATACAGAGAGGAACCCATATTTCGCTGTTTATAGAACTAGTTAGATCTTACTAAATTTCATAAATGAAGGTACTCGTATTAAACTGTGCAATATCAGCTTATTTGCCACTCAACAATCATTCTATTAAACTGTGCAATCTCAAAATTCAAACTAAAACATCAACAATGGAGATTAATTGTTGAATCGAAGTTGATACAGAGAGGGATGATGCGAAAATTACCTCGATCGTGAGAGCTTGATCGTGGAATCAATTTACAAGTGTAGAGATCAGAATGGTCACTGATCGAGATCGGAATAGCTTTACGTTTTCTAGCGTTCTTTCTATTACAAGTGTTGTGGACCAAATTTTTCCAAATATTACCTCAAAGTGCATGGTGTGCACACTCGTCATGACAAAAGAGTAGCAAAAGGAGGCACCCACAGTCAGACACAACGTGAAGGCACACAAATGTGTGGGCAAGCTTAAAGTCAACAAAATTTCATATATTGAACTATGGAGGCAGAGAATCAATTTACCCCAAAGGAGAATCAATTCCTCAAACACCTTACATGCAGTAAATACTTAAAAAAAAACTCACATTGTTATAGTTAGACATTTAAGGGAATACAATGCAAACAAATTTACCCAAATGAGAATCAATTCATCGAACAGCTTACGTGCAATAAGACAACTGAGCATGATATTTAGACATTTGGGGAATGTTTACAGTGTGAAGTTCATAAATGAAGGCACTCATATTAAATTGTGCGATCTCAGCTTATCTACCTAACTTACTCAACATGCATCAAAATTCAAAGTAAAACATCAACAATCATCCTGAAGTCAAAGTCGATACAGAGAAAGGAACTCATATTTCGCTATTCATAGAACTAGTTAGATCTTACTAAAGTTCATAAATGAAGGTACTTGTATTAAACTGTGCAATCTCAGTTTATTTGCCACTCAACAATCATCGTATTAAACTGTGCGATCTCAAAATTCAAACTAAAACATCAACAATGGAGATTGATTGTTGAATTGAAGCCGATACAGAGAGGTACGATGCAAAAATTACCTTGATCATGAGGGCTTGATTGTTGAATCGAATTGAATAGCGCGCGGCAATGGAGATTGATGCATTGTTTAGTCCCTAAACTCTCAAGCCAGTGTTCGAAATCGCAGCCGACGAGCAGCATCGTCTCCTTGGGAGAGCGAGTGGAGCATCCGTGTATGGTTGTCGTCGCCGGAGAGAGGCGGTGGAACTTGGAAACTGGTTGCAACGAGGGAGAAGAAGCGGACGAGAAAGGAGAAGAAAGAAAGAGAGATGGGAGGAGGAGGGTAGAGAGAGAGAGAACAAAAGATGTGCAAGAGGAGGAGAAATAGACCGTTTCTGTCGTGGAGGGCAGTGCTGTCAATAAAAGATCTTCATGTCCTTATGGCTAAAAGGTTGAAAAGAAGTTGTCCTTATAACCTATGTGAAAATACCCATTTCTTTGTTTTAAAAGAGGTAAAAAATGTTGTATTTTCTACTAATTTTTCCCAATGTAATCTACTTTCCCAACAAAATACTATGTTAAGAGGTTGCCTTACACACGGCCCCTCCTAAAAGGGGCTATTTACGGAAGCCCCACTGACACCTCATCGCAGTAATCTAAGCCAGTCATCTTGTAGGACTTGTAGAGTAGCGTGTCTATGCAAAAAATCAGCTTGACCTTCTGGAATGATCCAGGCCGTTATTTTTTTTTTTCCCACCCAAATTCAATTTTTGACATACCTATTGATGCCAGGTCAAGCTAATTTTTTACATAGATACTCTACTCTACGGGTCCTACAAGATGACCGGTTCAAATTATTGCAATGAGGTGTCAGTGGAGCCCTTTTTGGGGCTTCCGTAAATGGCCCCAAATTCAGTAGCGGCCGTCAATAAGTTTTTCTCCTGTGTTAATTTGTAATCGAACTATGACCACTTTGTAATGGCTCGAATTTTCGGCCATAAATTTTTTCGAATAATTTATATGAAAATTTCTTTGAATTATTTTTATTTCTTAATTATGATTAATTACACTAGTTTCCCTAGATTATTAAAACCTAGACTTATGACTCTAGCTATTTTTAAACCCTAGCAATTTCACCCTCTCTCTCTCCCCCATCACTCATCATCCAAATAACCATCATCACCTTATCTCTTCCAAATCTCCATCCCATTACACCACCTAAATCTGTGCCAAATCTCCAATATCATCATCACAATCCGTTATCTCTCCTACTTATCCTTTTCCAAACTCCATCACATCACCATCACACTACCTCATCCATACCATCATCACTCTCATCTATATAACTAGCCACCCTAATACTCCCTACCTCGTCTTCTTCCACCTTACCTAACTTAAAGCCATCCTATCCAATAACACCACCTCCCATCAACTACACACCCCATCATCACATCTCCCACCATATCTCCACCAAATCTGGACTACATCACCTTACCCCTGCCATCACTAGGCCTATACCTTAACCTATGCCCCTACATCATCCCCATCAACTCACAATCACATCACACCTTATCCTCTCCCCCTTACTTGCCCTCCACTCCTCTCACACCCCTATATAAACTCAAGTTTGTCCATCCCACTCCTCCCATACCAAAGAAGGAGTGAGAGAGTGACACATCCAATGGTGTTCTAGAGAGAGAGAGAAGTGGGTTTTCACCAAAACAACACCACCACTCAAATTCGAGCCACCCAACTTCTTACCCCACTCTAAGGCCCATAAACACACCCACCAATTAAGACAACCCCAATCGAGAAGCCACTTTCAACCACGTTTTTGCCGACGCTTCCTTTTTCGCCAAATCGCATTTTAGCTCGTGTCTTCAGAAGAGATGTAGTGTAAACTCTTCCACATTCTCCCTAAATATATTAGAGACCCTAGATGATGTTTTTGGACAAAGTTGATAGGAACATCCCCATTGTTTTTGAAATTCTAGTCCAGACGGGAACGACACTATCCAAACGGTCGAGATAGAAACCTACCAGATTTGTTTTAAGTTTTGAAATTGCACTTACCCCCTACTACTAATTGTTATGATTTTGACACCGAATTATGTTTCTACTTCATATTTAACCCCGATTTTGATCATTCGGTTCAAAAATTGATTTAAAAATATTGTATTGGAATTATATGTAATTTGAAGAATTATTTAATAATAACTAAGGTTATAAATTAATATTATAATTTAAATTAAAAAGGAAAAAGGGTTCACAAATTAAAAAATAATATTAATTTTTTTTTGTATTTGATGAATTAAGTAAATTTATTTTATTATGGATATTAGATAGTGGAAATTACCAAAACACCCTCCTACGTGATAATTTACCATTTGTCCTTTAAGGGTTAGTAATACTCCAATTAAAACACGGTTCTAGTTATAGAAATTATATAGCAAATTTAGGAGGAAAATTTATAAATACTCAAAGGCATGATATTTTACTAAAATAAAGCTCACCATGTCAAAATTACCAAAATCTCCTGCTTAGTCTTCTTACCAAAATACCCCTAAACCATGTAAAATTACTTAAATACCCTTAGACTCAACTTATTACTCTGTTAGCACTATGTTCCTACGTAATTACTATTACGACCCCACGTTTTTGCAAATTACACTTTTAACCCTCACGTTTTATGTAATTACATGTATAATATTTCATGAAATTGCATGCAAATTTGTGAATGTTATAATGGACAATTAGGTCTCTAGGTTGGATTGCTAACCTAGAAATCACATAGACATTGTTAAGTAAAAGATCATTGGAAAAATAGATTCGAGGGATGCATGCGAGATGTGGGAGGATTACTGTGCATGGGTGCTAGCAGGGGCCCAGTGTTTTAAATGGTGCTAACAGGGGCCCGACTACTATGACATGGGTGCTAACAGGGTTCCAATGTCTGACATAGGTGCTAATAGGGGCCCAGTGTCTTAAAGGATGTGAAATGAAAGAGAGGTAGTTATGGAAGGAAACCCAGAGTAATATTAGTTTTTCATTTAATTTTAGCAACCCAGTTGCTAAAATCAAATGGAAAACTATTTGCCCTTTAAATACTACACTCATGTAAATATGAACTGTGATTACTTGTAAATTGTAATGTAAAAGTTACTGGGCAAGAGTTATCTACTGGGTGATTATTTGCTCACGGTGTAATTGTTGGCTCTGGCATTTCACCCCAGGTATCAAAAAGGAAGAAGTGAGCAATACTACCAAAACAAAGACCCCATTGTCAACTAGGGACGTGTTGCAGATCAAGACCATAGTCCTAACCCTTCGAGTGCTCTGTACTTCATTTTGAAACAATGTATAATCGTTTTCTTAAACGAGTATTTCTTAATGTGATAGACTTAAGTCAATTGTTAAGATTCAATTCAGATTCCGCTGCATTATTAAAATAATTCTTTTTTTCAATTATTCTATTTCAAATAAACATTTTTAATAACGTCTCTGAAAACCAGAGCGTTACAACTTCATGTTATTTCCACTGATTTATTAACAAAATCCTTTTTATCCTTTTTATGATTTTGACACCGAATTATGTTTCTACTTCATATTTAACCCCGATTTTGATCATTTGGTTCAAAAATTGATTTTAAAATACTATATTGGAATTATATGTCATTTGAAGAATTATTTAATAATAACTAAGGTTATAAAGGATGTGAAATGAAAGAGAGGTAGTTGTGGAAGGAAACCCAGAGTAGATATTCTTAGAACATGTAGGATAAAGGCTATGTGAAATGAAAGAGAGGTAGTTGTGGAAGGAAACCCAGAGTAGATATTCTTAGAACATGTAGGATAAAGGCTAGATAATGAAAAGGTTTACTTGCCCTTTAAATACGGCACTCATGTTAATATAAACTGTGATTACTTGTAATGTCAAAGTTATTGGATAAGAGTTAACTACTGAGTGATTATTAACAAAATCCTTTTTATCCAAATCAATCTTTAATTAAATGATTTAAATAATGCTTTCGCAAATCGGGCGCTACAATAATCCACTATTGTGGCAAGAAAACTAAAAGTTGGCGTTTACATCCATCTCTCTCACGGTTATCATAGAACTCCATGATTTCATGTTCGAAGCTCATCAGAGATCCAATCACTAAATCAGCAGTTCGGTGTTGGGTAGTGTTAAACACTTGGCGAAGCACCTCCTCTTTCTGCCATTGTTCCCACCTCTCTGCCAAGCCATCGCCTTCGAGCATTCTGACAACTTCCGACATCTTGGGACGGTTACCAGGGGAGGGCTGTGTGCAGAGCAACGCCACCAGGATGAGTCGCTCCACCTCTTCGTCGTCATAGTCATAATAACCCTGCATTTCCACGTCAACCAGCAATTCCAACTTCTTTTCGTGCAGAAGTCTTTTTACTTGAATAATCATAAATAACAATAATTCAAGATGAGGGGAAAATTCAAGATGAGCTGTCCATAAATAATTCAAGATGAGGGGAAAATTCTTTTTTGATAGGAAGGAGAGAACCATCCATCATGTAGTTTCCTAATTAGAGAGAGCCACATCTATTCTAATATATAAAGGGAGAACACCTCTTTGGTGTCCTCTTTTTTTGAGAGTGTGTATACATTTTCAATACCAAAGTTACCCCTATAATAACTGCACCAATTAAGACTAATCCAGTAACTGCTGGGGGTAGAAAAAAGAAAAAACCCTTCAACTGCTCCACATGCACGTCTACATTCAGTTCCCCTTCTCCACATCCAGTTTTCCTCCTCAACACCCATCAATGATTGTAATAACTGCACCGATGATTGTGTTACAATGACCTCCCTAAAAATTCAAACGTTACTGGTCTTACTGATTTATGATTTTAGTACAAAATGTGGAAATACTAAAATCATGAAAATTCTGACAGTGTGCAAGTGATAGCAGAGAAGAAAGAAATAAGTAAGCCCCAATGGAAGGTACAATCTACGTCTTTCTCAAATATTTGCATAGTTTACAGGATTCATTAGTTAACTAGAAATTAGGGAACACGTGATGAGTATGCAAGTCAATCTATGACAAAAAAAAATTGAAACAAAAGCTACTGGCTTATTTTTTAAAAGCTACTGGCTTATTTTTTAATTGCGTGTACATTGCATTATTTTTACTGGGTGATATTTTGCTTTACTGTTGTTTGTTTGCCAAAATAATAATGCGATGCTTTTGTTCCAATCATTTTGTCACACGTCGACTTGCACACGCATTGTGTGTGCCCCGACCCTCTAGTAACAAATAAAATGATTCAAGGGTCTATCAGCTATGCGACCCCACCTACTTTTAAACTCTTCCCCCTCCTCTTTCTACCATTGTTCCCACCTCTACACCAAGCCATCGCCTTCGAGCATTTTGATAACTTCGGACATCTTGGGACGTTCGTGAGGGCAGCCCTGTGTGCAAAGCAGCAGCACTAGATAAGTCCCCCTCAACCTCTTTGTTGACATAATTACCCAGCATATCCGCGTCAACCACCGTTTCACTTCTTTTCGTTCAGAAGTCCTTGTAACTGAATAATCATAAACAATTCCAGATAATGGGAAAATGATATTTCATTAGGAAGGAGCGAACCATCCATCATTTAGTTTCCTAATTAGAGAGAGCCGCGTAACAAATAAACTGGTTCAAGGGTGAAAATAGGTGTCAGGGCCACCACGCTCGGGTACTTCTAAGACCTAGCCGTACTCATACCCGTAACGGCGTAACGTACCGGGTACCAATGCTTGGCATGGTACTTCCAAGTACGCACAGGTAAACAAAACACTTACTGAGATTTTTCCTATGATTCTTGTCTACCCCAATTATCTATCAAGCCGTACCCAATACAAAGATGAGGCAAAGTTGAAAAGATTCCATGTCTCTATGCTTAGCATGATCCTAAAATAAAGATTTCGTTCCATAGGCTCTCTAGTGTAAGGACATTAAACCTTAGAATTAGACCATAACGTTGGCGTTAAACAATTATTTGATGTTGGATGCTCTATAGCTCAAGTCATTAAGCTATTTCCTTTATTTGACATGTAATTATTACATGTAGTACATTGCTCTATAATAAAGATATATTTGTTATAGCTATAATAAAGATATATTTGTTATAGCTGTACCGAACCATACATTTTTTAGGTTTCGCCGTATCCGTTCGCACGAGTACTCGTACAGGTACACGTGCTTCTTAGGTGATGGCAGAGAGAGAGAAAATAGGTCTGCAACCATGAGTGATGATGATGGCACAAAAGGATGGCTGTGGCATATCCAGAACTAAAGGCAGCGGTGGTGGCAGCCATGAGAAACAATGGTAGGATGACTATGGTAATAAATGAAGCTAGTTAGACTCTATCCTGGATCACAGGGGGTTATCTGTTAACTTGCTAAGATGTTTCTGCATCAACGACAAAAGGGATAAGAAGTAATTGACCCTAGAATTTAGGCCAGTAAAGCTAAGAACGAACCTCATTCCAAGATATTAGGACTTGTTTTAAGAGTTAGAGTTCTTGAAGCTATATGCTGCACAGTTAAACATGACAAAAACCCTTTGTTTCACAGCATCAGAAAACATGAATTGCCATTTAAATCCTGTTATCATAGATTGCCATTCAACCCTAAGTTCCATAGCATTTTTGACAGAAGGCTCCTAAAATGAACTCAAACTATCATAAGAAGGTGGCAATTTAAGTAACGTACTGACAACATAAAACAGATTAAGAGGGCAAAAAATGCATACCCAATCCAGCAACATGACATCGTCATCATTGGCAAGCCGAGCGAGATCAGAAGCCCTTTGTCCAGTGATGAGCTCAAGAAGCATGACCCCATAACCAAAGACATCAGTTTTCTCTGAAGACTTCCCAGTGGAGAGGTACTCAGGGGCAATATGGCCGATTGTGCCATGTACAGCTGTGGTAACATGAGTATCCTTGCAATCCATTAGTTTTGCCAATCTTTGGGTCACAACAATCGTGCAAATATGCAAGGCCTCTTGCAGATCCCAACGCAATTTGCTTTCTCTTTGGCCAATCAAGTGGGGCTTGCGATTCGGATCGTTCTGAAAGAAATGCTCATTAGACCATGATAACATTCAGAGAGACTAAGCAAGGCGGCAAACAGGTTTTAAAATCTTTTCATTCTTTCGAAATTTGAACAACCATTAAAAATATAACCAAGCTTTGACAAACTTGTATGGAGAATTTCCTGTAAAAAGAATAATATACTGTACAATGTTTTTTATTCAAACATAAACTGGTATTTAAATTCGAGGATGAAAATTGAGGTTTATGAATTCACTTGGCTTCAAATTGGCAATTTGAAAGCAAAATAAGCAAATTGCATCCTATTACCTGAAATTTTAGTCCATCTGATAATTTTTTTTGTCAATTATTTCGTTCTTGGCTGACCCATAATGCAAGTCCATTTTGCAAAGTCAAAGAACAAAATTTGATAGGAATCCTCTTTTTCCCTTGTCTTTTGAATTGCAGTAAACTCCATTTTGCAAAGTCAAAGAACAAAATTTGATAGGAATCCTCTTTTTCCCTTGTCTTTTGAATTGCAGTAAACCATTCCAACAAATCAAATTATCCCTTAATAGTAGTTTCTACTTTCTAAGGGTTGTAGTTTTTTAATTGAAACAATTATGTTGCTTTAGATGTTTTCATTCCCAAAATACACATGCATTAGCCAAGAAGGGATAGAAAAAATCCCACTCTGCTGGCGTCAAATTTTTTTAATACATATTTCAAACTGCAATTGTTATGTTTTCATAAAAGGTTGGATTCCCAAAATATACCTACAACTACTACCTCTTAAACATTATCCAACACTTCCATTAGCCAGGAAGGCATAGACAAGAACTCGTTATGTTAGCATCAAATTAATGTTTTGACTTCAGAATTTCCACATTTGCACGAACCTTTAACATGTTAGCAAGCTTTGATTAACTCATAGGGCAATTTCATCAATATAGAAAAATATCTAAGGTTTCCTTTTCCAACATAAACTCTAAAATAAGTATGATGATAAAAATTGAAAATCAAGAATCACTTGGCATCAAACTGGCAATTCCAACTCAAAGAAAGCAGATTGCAGAGTCAACCGAAACTCCAGTTGCTACCATACTTAACAAAAAACAAAAGAAAGCATATGACGACGAAAATTGACGTTCATGAGTCACTTGGTTTCAAATTGGCAATTCGAAAGCAAATAAAGCAAATTGCATCCTATACCTGAAAATTTTACTCCATCTGATAAATTTTATTGTTCCATCCAGTGTTCTAAAAATTGGTCAAGTCGGCCGACTAGTCGGCCACAAGTCGCTAGTCAGAGGTCCCCCGACTTGATCGAAACCCGACTAGTCGGCCAAAAGTCGGCGATTAGTTGGTCAAGTCGGCGATTAGTCGGCCAAAAGTCGCTAGTCGGCAGCCGACCGACCTGGGACCGACTAGTGTCTTTTAGAACCTTGGTTCCATCCCATAATGCAAGTCCGTTTTGAGAAGTCAAAGAAGAAAATTTGATAGGAATCCTCTTTTGCCCTCCTCTTTTGAATTGCAGTAAACCACTCCAACGAAACAAATTTATCCCTAAAGGGTAGTTTCGGAAGGCTGTGGTTTTCAAATTGAAATAATAGTGTTTCTTAAGTGGTTTCATTCCCGAAATACACTTACGAGGTTGTACCTCTTAATCTGCTGGCATCATTGTTTTTCATAATATCTTTTTCAAACTCGAATTGCTATGTTTTCTTTAATGGCCAGTTTCACGAAATATACCTACAACTAGTATCTCTTAAACATGATCCACCATTTCCATTAGCCAGGAAGGCATATACAAGAACCTAGTATGTTGGCGTCAAATTTATGATTTCATTTCAGAAGTCATCGTTTGCACGAACCTTCAAATGTTAGAAAGCTTTGATAAACTCATATGGGATCAAGGACATAAAATCACCTGAAAATTTTACTCCAGTTGCTTACATACTTAACATATAACAAAAGAAATCCTATGAAGATGATAGCCAACAAGTAGTACCTCTTAAACATGACGCAACACTTCCGTTTGTCATATAGGGATAGACAAGGATCCGTTCAGTTGGTGCCATGCAAAAGCCAAGAAGATGTAAAAGATTTTGATGAACAGCCATGCTGATCATTCCAACTTCAGTTTGAAAATGCATCTCCCCACCTTGAGTACGCTCGTCTTTTAGTCTTTTTACTGCCACGAGAGAGCCGTCAGCCAATTGTCCTTTGTAGACCTTACCAAATCCCCCTCTTCCTAATATATTTTTTGTGCTAAAATTATCTGTTGCAATTTGTAGTTCACGCAGGGGAAACCTCTTGAGCTGTCCTACTAGATGAATTTCTGGAGCCTCTTTTGGATCCTCTTCAATTGGAAAGAGAAGTAATAGCCCCTTAGGACGGTGATAAAAAGTGACAAGAGAAGAGATATGAAAATCCTATTACTTGTTTGTTCAAACGGTCAGAAATGAAGAGTAACCTTGGATTTCTTCAGTCCAGGTTATTTCTCACCAAATATCACCACAGTTGTTTGTATGAATAAAAGAGGTGAGAAATGGTGAGCGACGTTGGATTTTTATTGGTCCATACTGTTTCTAACCAAATCTCACAACTGGTGAAATTGGTACCCCAATCTTTCTCGCCATTTCCCACCACTTGGTGAGATGGGGTGAGAAACCCTTATCCTTCATTTTCTCATAGTTTCAACCCATCCGAAGGTGCTGTAAAAGCAAAATGCATCATTGACAATCCCATTATAATAAATAAGCCGACTAACCAGGTACATCAAAAAAATGATCTCGTGGTTTCCTTCGTCGCCAATACCCAAGTGCGATTGCAGGGACAGCAAACAGTAGGGTAGCACCAGCAGAAACTCCTCCAGCAATGGCTCCAATGGCACTGTTGCCTACAGATAATATCTCAAGATTACACTTATATAAGTCAATTCCTTCTTGTGCATAACAGTGCAAATATTCCAACTCTAAAGGTGCTAAGTGGAATTTCATGAGCCTTTATTCTCTAATCTAAAGGAAGCTGTTACTGAAACAGAGTATAACAGATTCAATCCACATGGAGTTCGACACATTCGTTTGAGCAGAGAAAAGAAACAATGGTGATTGTTGTAGGAAAAACTAAATGGTATTGTATGTGCACCAAAAACAGAGTGAGGGGGACCTAACCTACCCAATACTGGATAAGGAATCCAATACAAAACGAAGAGTTTTGTGCAGTAGCTTTCAGATATGAAAATGCATGTGAAGCTTTGTCATCCTTATATTTAGAAACATAAAAAAGAAAGACTGGCAAAACCAGAGAAATTGAAATCCACCCAAGTCATCAACGAGTAATTTATAACATGGGAAGAAACTTCTAAATTAATGGTAGGGTTCGAGAAACATAAAGTACTCCAAAAATAAGGGTTTATAACAACAGTGAACAGGAAAGAAAAGGGTAAAAAACCTCGACAAGTGGATTGGGGTGATGACGGAAGTGGAGGAGGTGGAGCAGCCGGAGGAAATTCCAAATTATTGTTTGCAAAACTGAAAAAAGGAAGTATGGCTGTCAGGATACCTCTAGATAAGTCAAGAAGTTCCACTACCATACATGATATAACAAGATGGTGCACGAAACAAACCTGAGGTCAGTAAAAAGTGAAAATGAGCCATTAATTGGGATATATCCTGTCAAATGGTTGTTTGATAGATCACTGTATTCCCATGGAAGTACGCCAGTCAAAACTTATGGAAAAATAAAGATAGGAACCGTCGACACTATTCATTAAGAGAAATAAGAAGATTTAATTATAGACATCGACTTGGTACTCACAGCACTTGAAGTGTTGTGATAGTAGTCAACAACACGAGAATATTGCCCGACAAACTGTTGTTGTTGAGCCGCCTAGCTTGCCAGAGAATTGCGTGGACCAGACATTACCGCGTTCCAAACAATCGAAATGGTTTCGTCAATAAAAATTCATTACCACATTCCGAGTTATGAAGAAAATGAGGCATGTATTATGAGCCTGGCAACAGTTCTAACACAAAGAGACGCATGAAGATTAGTTTCAAAACTTTCTATTATGTCCTTATAATTAGAAGTATCCATCCTTTGAATTGTGACTACAAGAAAGATAATGGCTAACTTTTAGGGAGCAGATGCTCGTAATGAAACTATTTCCATCCTTTGGATTGTGACTACAAGAAAGATATTGGCTTACTTTTAGGGAACAGATGCTCGTAATGAAACTATTTGCATTATATGCAATACCGATTAAGATGGTTCAAAGAGTCAGAAACTAAAAGCCAAATAATTGGGAAACTCCAAGCAAAGCTATAATCTGAGAGATTAGTAGTCTCCAAGGGAAAGACAAGTATTTCAGACATTGTACTGTACAACTGCCATTCCAAATACTTTTGCGTTGTTTGAAGAAACTGTCCATAGCTAAGCAAAACCAAACCTTACTTACGAGTCAGGAAAGAAGAAAAGCAAAATGAGATCTTACTACACCTATAGTGACTTTAAAGCATATGTTCCCCCAATCAAGGCTGCACACTAGCTTTATTAGGCGAACGATTGCACTAACTAGAGAATAGGTACGCATCGAGATAAGTACAACCAATAATTTTAGGGCATTCTTATTGAAATCATAACTTCAATAAAATATCTACCGGTAATGTCTGAATGAAATACCTAACGAAGATATCTTGTACACATAATGAAATTTACCATCTTATGTCTAAATATTAGTGACTGATTCCAACCACACGGGCAATATCCGAGGCTGAATGACCAGTCTACACTCTAAAACATATACGAAAGTAAAAAAAAAAAAAACTTGAGTTTAATTGTTTAAGAAATTACGGAAATGAACAAACAATTTCACTTCATCCATATAGCAACATATCGGTGCATAAGCAACCCACTAGTAAAAGTCTTCAAACACAAACAGAAACGCAATGGAAGCAAGTTACAACAGGAGGAGAGCATATCTATTGTAGAAGTAAAAGGCAAAGGATGCGTAGTTCATACAGGAAACGTAATGTCTGAAGATTGCCCAATGCTTCCGGGATGGGACCACTCAAGTGGTTTAGATAAAGATCCAAGCTCACCAATTTTGTTAAATTTCCGAGCTCATTAGGAATTTGTCCACTTATGTTGTTACCGTAAAGTCCACTGTGACAGAACATGTCATTAAAATTATGTCAATGGTGGGAGCACATAGGAAGGCAAAAAGTGGGTTAAAAAGAAAAGAGTCACGGAGAAGAAAAGAAAAGAAAGAAATACATATAACAAAAGCAGATGGCTCCTCTCTGAAGCCCACAAAGCGGTCGGAACGCGCTATTTGTGGTCATTTTGATGATTCTAGTGGTACATTTTTCAGACCCGGTTTTGCAAATCATCCATGAAAAAATTAGCTTGATCCAATAATTGTAGCCCACAAGAAGCATGTGCAACTACTTGTTACCAACACATAAATCATGAGATAACGAGTTCTAAGACTTAGGGTCTTGTGTGTGTGTGTGTGTGTGTGTGAGAGAGAGAGAGAGAGAGAGAGAGAGAGAGAGAGAGAGAGAGAGATCAATTAATATAAATAAATCAGGTTTAAGTGAAACCACTTTTCCTAAAACGAAGTAATACTTACAGGTACTGCAGACTTGAAAGTAGCCCAAGTTGTGGAACAAGTTGCCCAGTCAAATTTGCACTCCCAAGAGCACTAGGTGTACAAAAAGGGAAAGAAGAATTTTCATTGAAATAACGACACTGAAAATACGAAAGCAAAAAGAGTTTCAAGTATCAAATTATATAACAAAGGAGAGGATCAGCAGAACTATTGAACAAGTTAGTAGCTTACACTCTTGTAACGCTGTTTTGATTGTTGCAAGTGACATGAAACCATGTGCAAGGATTGGGAAGTGTAGGATCCCAACTTTGTAAAAAATTGTTAGGATCAACTAAGTTGTTTTTCAGAGCAATCAAAGCATCGCCTGCTTCAGAAAGAGACAAATCATCGTATGCTCATCAAGAGGATGAAACGATCAGCCAAAACATTATCTAAGTGTAGGTTAAGCAACAAAGTTGTTTGACGACCTAGCAGTCACGCCTCAAAAAAGGGGCAGCATTAGACGAATGTGTACCCTGACCAATCAACAGAACACGCAAAGTGTGCCTACATGCCTATTTTTGTGTTCGGATTCCATGAATTAAGTCAAATTTGGTAAGTACAAATATAACAACATGGGTATTAAGAAAGGACTTGACCATTCTAAAAATAGGGTTAAATAATTTATTCTAGAACGCATACAAAAATCTCACTCCTACGGTTTTGGATGAATAGAACCCTTTGTCTCTTACACAATATATTAAATTTTCATTTCAACACCAGTGAATTGCAAATCATCCAGATCTTCTGGAACAACTCTCAATAAAAGCATCCAACGTACTAAAATGAATTGGCAATGAGCAGAGAGATCGTTACGACTTATCTACTAATTTTGGAGGTATAACCAACATAGTACAAGCTATGCCAAGTCTGCTCCCCCAGTATGGAGATATAAATAGAGGATCCTAACACAAAAAACACAACGAAACAAAGTGCACCAATGGCACAAACATAGGGAAAATCAATTGTGTGGGGGCCGAATAAGACGTAAGGGTTATAATGCCGTATATCGCCAAGGATATGTTCCATCATGTTCATTTATGCCGAATGTTATGCCACCAACTGTGGTATGGAGGTCCCATTAGGGCCGTAGGGCACGATGGTATAACTCCGACTTATAATTGTGGGCCTCTCGGGCTTTGCAATACTCGGGCGGGTGAATAAAGCCCGACCCGTGAGGCAACCTGGATGGGTCGCAGTGACGGTTACGAAGAGCACGTGCCGATGGCCACCTGGCACTGTGGAAGAGGCTTCCCAGAAGCCTCTAGGCTACCCCGTGGCACCCTGGCATAGGCCGTGTCACGTGACCGCATACGTGACGAGTGACGTCACATGGCTTGGAGAGCAAGTACATGGATATCTATAAATACCAAGGGATAAACCCTAGAGGTACATACATAATCTCGTATCTACTCCATTTGTACTCACATCTCTCTGCTAACTTGATTGTCGGAGTGTCCTTGGGCAAGAGGCCCAAGTGACACTAACATGTGCTCTTTGGTGCAGGATCAATAGGTAGAAGGTTGGAGTACATTTCTAGAAGCGAGTACCCTCAGTCACAATCTTCCCACTACAAATTGTGAAAGCAATAGAAAGCCTTGTCCATAACATGCTAAAGCATTCAACTCGAAACCAACTGACAATTATTGATGAGGCCCTCCGAGCTCGTATAATTAGTTTTGAAGGTATTGTTAAATTGACGTGGTACAAGTTCTAACATGAATTTAAGTTCAAATCAAAGTTAAGAAAACATTTACCTGAGGGATTGCTGAATTTGATAATGCAGAGTCAATACAAAACACTCCATCTGTTACAATTTCTTGGTCCCTCGCTATATTATAACCGGATCAGATATTAAATGTATTTCTTAATCAACAATAGGGTAATGATTTTTACGCCCCATTTTCTTATAAATGCATCCATTTTTTGATCTTTTAGTGATAAAATCACACAAAAAAATTTACTACAAGACAAAAAAAAAAAAGGGGTGCATCTATTCTAATATAGAAAGGGAGAGCACTAGTTTAGTGTCTCCCCTTTTTGTCATTGTGTCGACTTTTTGAATACGTAAACTACCCATGAAAAATCCCCTAATTCCATCTGACAAATCTTACATTGCCCGATAACCATAAGGGTAAAAATTGTCAAATCTCACCTTCCACGTAACTGCCACTGGCAAGTTTTATACTGCCACTATCAAATCTTTTCCAACCATCACCTTCCATGGGAATTGTTGGGTTTGATGTACCAAGTTTAGTGGGTCTCTCTCTCTCTCTCTCTCTCTCTCTCTCTCTCTCTCTCTCTCTCTCTCTCTCTCTCTCTCTCTCTCTCTCTCTCTCTCTCTCTCTCTCTCTCTCTCTCTCTCCGGCTTATCTACAAATCTTTTCCCATTTACGGTAGGTATTTCTCCTCCTTAACTGAAAGCACTTCCTTCTGTTTCTGGATCTATATAATTTTGGTTTGACTTTAATTTATTTATATGTCAAACAAAATTGTGCAACCATGCCAAGACTTGTACCTGTTAGATAACAGACGTGGAATCCCAATATTGTATATGAGTACAAATATCTGACATCAGAATTTCTTCTGGTAATCTATGCAATCTGCGTTGGAATTTTCGATTGATTTTTTCTTTGCATCATATCATTAGTAGATGTAATTAAAAAAAACTCCACTTTCACAAAGAAAAGAAATGAATTTTTCTTTGCATCACATCGTGGGTGCAACCCCCATCAAATGAAAAGAAATGAAAATGGGTGACGTTCGACGAAACTCGACGAATTTCAAAAAATATGAACAACAGTCAGAAGTTATTATTCATAATTTTTTAAATTCGACTTGCACATGCGATCACACACATATCGCGTGTGCCCGGCGTGGCCTCTGGTTTATAACAAGGGGTGTAAAAATCATTTCCCTCAACAATACTTTTCATATATATGCAATATATGAATCAACTTTAATAGACTTTTATTTAATAGTACTAGTAAACAAAGCTTCAAAATCACATAATATACTGTAATTGAACTTACGAGTTTTTTTTTTAAACATCCCTTAAACTATCACTCATTTCTCTACTTCGTACCTAAACTTTCAAAATCCTTTAAATGGTCCTCGAACAACCACCTTTGAAGTGCATGTGGTCCCTTTGTTAACTTTCCGTTAGTTTCTTGGACGGAAACTCAAATGTGTACACGTCACACATAATCAAAAGTCCCAAAACGAAGGGTAAAAGGGTCATTCATTTCACCACTCTCCCCATTCGACCATTCGATCAGAGAGAGAGAGACGAAACAGATTTACCAGGGGAAAAAAAGAAAAGAAAAGAAAAGAAAAGAGAGACAAAACAGAGGGATTTAGAAAGAGAGAGACGACGAAGCTTTAGACCATGAGTTTGGGACAATTGTTGGTTGTTGGACAGATTCAGTAATGGCCAGATTCAAGAATGGCTGACCCTCTGTTCCTCCTAAACTTGTGCAATAACGACTCAAAAATTCCGTTCCTCTTCCGTGAACTACAACCGCCGCCGGCGTCATCAATGTCGCTGCCAGCCGAACTGGGTTGCTCCTCCGTTGACAACCTCCGCTTCGAGAGCAGAGTAATAGACTGAATAGACCTCGCATTTTTTTGAAGCTGAGAGGGGGAGGAGTGAGAAGAGCGAGCGAGAGCGACCAGGGCAGCTTCGATGAGGGCCATTTCTTCGTCGCTCACAATTTCTATAGGGATTTCAGGAAATTTGTTTTTGTTGGTGGAAATGGTGGAGAGGGTTTTTTAATTCGATCTTCAGGGGAGAGAGTGGGAGTGGATGATGGTGGTTCCGCCATTTTGCGGGATGTTTCGAAAGAAAAAAAAAACTCTTTAACTTACTCCCTCCGTCCCAATTTTATAGTCCCTCGTTCTATCCTAACCGGATAAAAAAACGATTATATCTTTCAATCGGTAATACATTTTATATGCAATATGGATCTTGTTTGATAGATCTTGATTTAATCTAATAAACAAAGTGTTCAAAATCACTTAAAACATTGTAGATTATAAGATATAACACTTTGAAAAGTGGCACGAACTCCCAAAAAGACTATTAAATTGGGACGGAGGGAGTATAAAAAAGACTAACAAATTGGGACGGAAGGAGTACACCACAATCGAAACAAGATGAATGGACACACGACGACATGACGCAAATAACTGGTCGAGATCAACACATAATCAAGGAGAAAGGGAACGATCAGTATTCAGTACTCACCTTGGGTATCGCCGGAGGCCAGTGATAACCCAGAAGCCAACAGAATTAGGCCAATACAAGTAAAAGCAGAGGCCCAGATCGCCATCAAGACAAATTCCCTGCTTCCTAGGAAACAGGGGTTGGTGAGTTGGTCCAGCGTCAGTCGAAGAGTTCCAAAAGAGAAGGTAGAAACCCCAAGTCCCGAAGGAAATTGGACGCTGGGATAATGGGAGAGTGGAAGAGTAATAGTCGTCTTTAATCGCAAGGGAATGACTGGAAGATAGCTTCAGGAACTATCTTTCACTTACCGGGAAGGAGAGGGGGAGACGTGAGGGGAGACTTTTCGAAAGTCGTCGGGAGTCGATGATTGAACAATAGTCTCTTAAACAGAACCCATATTATCCTCTGCGCCGAAAAACCCATGTGTGGAGGGTTTTTTCGATTGTAGGATCACCCAAAAATATTAAAATATTAAAATAAAAATTATAATCCAATGGCCCAAAATTCCTCGGCAGAGAAGCACAGGAGTTTTGGGCATAGAGGATTTGGGACAGGATGGTTCTTGTCGCGAGACCGAATGATTGATAGAGTGATTGAAGTTTCAGTCTCCGCTACAAATGGGTTGGGACGGTGTTGTGCGCAAAACACAATACACCGTGTAGTGCATCATTCGACTGTCCATTTCGTTTCGGAATTAATCAGAGCAGTGAATTTATTCCGACCATCTATTTTTTGAATTAAATCCGAGCAGTGCGTTGTTGAAATGGACGACAAAATGTAGTGCACTACACCGTATAGTTCGTTTTTCGCACATGTTGCCCTGATAAAAAAAACAAGTGATGTTTAATTACGTTACATGGTACCTTTATGATGTATGTGAAGAAAGTGACTAGAAAATACTAAAGATACAATAAAGAAATCGAATTGCCGTAATAAAAACTTAGCTTAAATGATTATTTGTTATATTGTTTATAAAATGACATGGGTTATTTGTGGCATTCTACAATCATGTAAATCTAGTCGGTATTAATTGTAAAAACTTCTACTAATGAATGTACTATAATTTTTTTCTTATGTTTGGAAATTTTTGGAATGTTTAAAGAAAAAATTATGTGCTTATGAATGTTTCCTTGTGGTTAATAAATGTTTAAACTTAAAATGTTCTCGTTATGGTAATGAATTGTGAGGATTTTTTTCAAGGTTGTGATTCTATGTAAGAAATTTCTAACGGTAATAAGTACTGCATTATTTTTTAAGAGTTTGTGTCTGCATTATTTTTGAGGAGTTTGTGTCTGCATTATTTTTGTAACGGTAATAAGTACTGGGTTTGATACTTTGATCACTCACCCAGTGATTATCATTTTCCCCCTCTTTGATGAGTCAATTCCAAATTTAAAATTGAAACCTATTACCCACACAAATGTGGGGGGCTCCTTTTTTTCTTTTTTTGAACTGGTATAGTTGTAGCATTAAGTGGAAAAGTTTACAATTGCGCACTTAAACTGTAGTATTAAACTTTATTCGATTAATCGTTCGGTTACAAATAAAAAAATTGGAAAAACTTGATTAAGAAATTGAAACTAAATGTAATATTCATATTGTTGGAGGCTATATGTTGACCATTGCAGTAAATTCAAAACGGTTCACTGAAACACCCAATGGTGCACTGAAACACACTGGTACTATAGTACCAACTGATAAAACGGTACATTATCCGGTACGAGATTGATAATTTTAATTTTAAGGGAAGATGAGCAAGGCTTGCGCATCTATTTTTATTATTTTTTAAAAAAATCAGGGGCTCAGGGCCCAAAATTTCATGGGTATCATAGCCCATTAAAAACGGTTGAATGTTGATTAGCTTAGCGTATTTCCTCTAATAATGCAATAAAGTGACATTTAAATGCTACAGTAATTTTTCGTTCTTGTAATATTAACTACTCTTATCAATTTAAGCTCCCTCATTACTCCCTCCGTCTATTTTAAAATGTTTAACTTCATGAATTTAACTTTTTATAAAGATATCATCACTACACTCTAAATTTTAATTTTACATAATCATCTTTCATGGGCAAATCATTTTTTTTATTGGCAAAGAAAATTTTATATATCTCGAAAGTACAAAAGAAAATCAATATAATAGGACAAGAAATGCATTGAGAGAATTTCAAAGAGTGAATCAAGACTCTCCTAGCATTTCTACTCACGAAATCTCAACCTACCCTTTAATCTTGATTTGTTTAAGACAAATACTAAACAAAAGTATAATCATCAAGATGCCAACTATACAAGAACCCTCTAGAAAAATGAAAAACACCCCTGACAAGCAACTGGCACTAGGAGAGCCACCTCTTTGCCACGGTCATCGAAAAGGGGGAGAGCCACATCATGTCACCGTTGTAGCCCACCACCGTTTTCGATTAGCAAAAGGACCACACCATACCACTGACACGACCAAAACCCTATGTTTTGCAGCATCTGAAAACATGAAATTGCCATTTAAATTCTTTTTCAATTCAACTCTAAGTTCCCTAACATTTTGAAAGAAGGTTGTCCAAATAGTACGATTCCCAATACGAATTGTGCGATTCGATTCAATTCGATTCAAGCATTAAATGATTCGTAACGCACCCCAAAATTGCATTGCCAATATAATCAAATTTTAATTTTATGCAAATTTTATCATTTGAGAAACTCAGCCCAACTGGTTTTGTTTATTTCCTATAAACTCCACTATGACCACTAGGACCACTAAAAGTTGTTTAATATTTTCCTATTTTTAAGCCTTCGATCTTTATTTAAAGTGTGTCTTACTCGTCATTTAAGAGGCATTTTGACCCTTATTTAAGAAGTGATTGGTTGGGTTGTATATAGATGGGAAAAGAAGGTGAGGAAAGAGAGAGACCCAACATGAGAGCATTATACCCGTATTGGTGCGAGTAGGATGAAGTTGTGTTACGGTTATTGCAATGAAGACTTTTGGGGTGGAGTGCTTCGTATGAAGCATATATATCACTTTGCAAGAGACAAGAAGCAACCCAGTGAGTCTTGAACATGTGTTACAATGCATTAATGCATCATAACTTGTATAATATAATGTGTTTTGAAATCTTATTTTTTCCCAGCATTGTGGTGGGAGAGTTATGGGGATGAGTGCAAGGAACTTCAACGGTTAGCAATAAGAGTGCTAAGTTGGTATTTGTGAAGTACAACCTTAGACATGAGGAAAGGCAAGTGAAGAGGCAAGAGAGGGGGGAAACCTATGATCCTATTTGCTAAGCGGATATGGAGTCAAACTATGAATGGATCACTGAGAAAGAAAATCCATGCCTAACTTAAGATACGTCATGGTTGGACACTTAGACATCCACAAGTGCTTCCTACATGATGAAGGAGTGAGTTCCGAAAAGAGAAAGAGAGGTATAGTTTAAAAATGTTAGATTACTATTTATTGTTTCAAATTTTATACTTATACGGTTACACCTATTTCTACTATAGGACCAAGAAACTTAAATGCAAGTGCATGTTATTAGTGTACACAATCTATTCTATACCGACGCATTAAAATAACGTGTACTGGTGCTACGGCGTGACCAGCCATGACTTTGCTTACACCTAAAAATTTCATAATGCCACACGGTGACCTTATAAGCATTACAGCAACCTAAAACCTCCGACATATATGCTAAGCTTTGGAAAAATGGAAGCAAAAAAGAAGAAACCATATGCACAAAAACCATAAATACCACGTGACTACAAAGCGGTCGTCTGAAAAACCACCGAAAGATCATCTGGGACCGGATAATTCTTCGGGGCGTAGATTGGGAATGGAATCAGCAATTATCCAATCATTATTATGGTGGTGGGTATGGATGAGTTCTTGGCGGAAAATCTCGTCCTTCTGGCATTCTTCCCACCTCTCAGCTAATCCATTGCCTTCAAGCATTCTTACAACTTCGGACATCTTGGGACGTTTCATTGCACGGCCCTGTGTGCAGAGTAAGGCCACCTGAATGAGTTGCTCCACTTCGTCGTCAACGTAATTACCCTCCAGATCTGCGTCAACCAGTGTTTCCAACTTCTTCTCGTTCAAAAGCCATTTTACCTGAATTTTCAGAAACATTTATCATGCAGTGAATTTGTAAATTTGTATATGAAGCGAAATCCACTCCTTAACAAGGAATAGAAACCTCAATCTAACTTAATACCAATAAAAGAAGGCCTCACGACTTCCATTGTGGTTCTTCATTTTGGTAAAAATATGTGTCTTCATAGAAATTGAGCAGTTTTGAAACTTTTACTTCTAAAAGTTTTCATTACAGAATTTACGTTGCCCAAGGGTGAGCTCATACTTCAAGAAGACTAACTTTCCATACTATGCAAAGATGACAAATTACCATTTTTCCGGCCTTCGTGCATGATTGATAAAATCATGATTCAATTAAATTGTTTAGAGACATGGCCTTCAACTGTATTAAGCATGAGCCTGGGCGGCTTCTCCATCCATTGCCAATTGGTTTTGAGTTGGATGCTTCTAACACATGTAATACCTAGCTCTATATAATAAAGATATGATTGTTATAGACGTACCCGTACCCAACATGTTTGTACCAGTACCTGTCTTCTTAGGTGATGGCAGAGTAAGAGAGAAAATAGGTGGTGATGCCACACATGGATGGCTGTGGCGTCCACAACTATAGGCGGCGGTGGTGACATCCATGAGAAACCATGTTAGTACGACTATGGTAGCAGATAAAGCAAAATTGCTCTCGGGCGCATGAGGCTTACTGTTATTTGCCTGAACTAGCTAGTTAGACTCTATCCTAGATCACAAGGGGTTATCCGTTATAGTATTAACTTTTAACTTGCAACTTGCTAGGGTGTATGTTAGTTTATGCATTAACCAATAAACCGTAGAATTTAAACCATTAAAAGTACCGTTAAAGAGCGAACCTCATTCCATGATATTAGGGCATGTTTTAAGAGTTAGGGTTCTTGAAGCTAATATGCTGCGAAGTTAAACATGACAAAAACCCTTTGTTTCACAGCATCAGATAACATGAATTGCCATTTAAATCCTGTTATCATAAATAGCCATTCAACCCCAAGTTCCATAGCATTTTTGACAGAAGGTTCCTAAAATAAACTCGAACCATCATAAGGAGGTGGCAATCTTAAGTAATGTACGGACGATATAAAACAGATTAAAGAGGGCAAAAAATGCTTACCCAATCTAGCAACATGACATCATCATCATTGGCAAGCCGAGCAAGATCAAAAGCCCTTTGTCTAGTGATAAGCTCAAGAAGCATGATCCCATAACCAAAGACATCAGTTTTCTCTGAAGACTTCCCAGTGGAGAGGTACTCAGGGGCAATATGGCCGATTGTGCCTCTTACAGCTGTGGTAACATGAGTATCCTTGTAATCCATTAGTTTTGCCAACCCAAAGTCTCCAACAACTGCTTCAAACTCCTCATCCAACAAAATATTTGCAGCTTTGACATCACGATGAATGATCTTTGGGTCACAATGATCGTGCAAATACGCAAGGCCTCTTGCAGATCCCAACGCAATTTGCTGTCTCTTTGGCCAATCAAGTGGGGCTTGCAAATCGGATCGTTCTGAAAGAAACGCTCATTAGACCATGATAACATTCAGAGAGACTAAGCAAGGCGGCAAACAGCTTCTAAAATCTTTTCTTTATTTCGAAATTTGAACATTTGAACAAACATTTAAAAATATCAGCAAGCTTTGACAAACTCGTATGGAGAGTTTTCTGTAAATAAAATGATATACTGTATAAGTTTTTTTGTTTTGAACACAAACTGGCATTTTTAATTGATGTTCGTGAATCACATGGCTTTAAATTGGCATTTTGAAAGCAAATAAAGCAAATTGCATCTTATTACGATAAATTTTATTGGTCCATCCCATAATGCAAGTACCTTTTGAGAAGTCAAAGAACAAAATTTGACAGGAATCCTCTTTTTGCCCATATCTTTTGAATTGCAATAAACCACTCCAAGGGAACAAATTTATCCCTGACGGGTAGTTTCGGACGGTTGTAGTTGTCGCATTGAAATAATTGTGCTGCTTAAGAGGTTTGGTTGCCGAAATCTACAAGTCAAAGCTCTTAATCTGTTGGTGTCATTTTCTTTTTCCTGGTATATCTCTATTTTCAAACCCGAGTTGCTATGGCCTTGTTCGTTTCATAGTTTTAGTTTAGTTTTAGCTGTGTTACGCGGACTCTCGTAATGGTATAAAGTACCCGTGTCGGACACTCGACACTCAGATAAGGGTGTGGGATATGTGTCCGATAAGTTTAGTAAGACACTTCTATAGAAAACCTAATTGTAATTCAAGTTTATCATGAAAGTATGGATAAACCTCTATTATTATCCATGAAATGCGCTATAGAACTTTAAAGCACCATTTTACGTTAGAAAATATTTAAACAAATTTGAATATTTTGCCGTGTCCCCGTGTCCTTGAAATGAGAAATAGTTGAATCCAACATCTAGATACATACCCGCACCCGACACCTATACCCGAGTCCAAGTAACATAGAGTTTTAGTTTTGTGTTGTAATCATTACACTCATTTCTCTCTCTATCTCTCTCCACTCATTACACCTTTTTCCAAAACTAAACTAAACTAAAACTACTAAACGAACAAGGCCTATGTTTTCTTCAGTGGTCGGCTTCACGACATATATTCCTACAACTAGTATCTCTTAAACATGATCCAACACTTCCATTAGCCAGGAAGGCATACACAAGAACCCATTATGTTGGCGTCAAATTTATGTTTTCATTTCAGAATTCCAACGTTTGCACGAACCCTCAAAATGTTAGCAAGCATGACGAATTTCATATGTAGAGAAATATCTAAGGTTTCCTTTACCAACATAAACTGGGAACCGAGTATGATGATAAAATTGAAGTTCAAGAATTACTTGACATCAAACTGGCAATTACAACTCAAGGACATAAAATCTTCAGTTGATTTTACTCCAGTTGCTACCATACTTAAACAAACAACAAAAGAAAGTCTATGAAGCCAACAAGTAGTACCTCTTAAACATGATGCAACACTTCTGTTAGCCATATAGGGATAGACAAGGACCCGTTCTGTTGGCGTCATACAAAAGCCACGAAGACGTAGAAGATTTCTATGAATAGCCTTGCTGATCATTTCAACTTCCGTTTGAAACTGCAGCTCCCCACCTTGAGTATGCTCCTCTTTTAGTCTTTTTACTGCCACAAGAGAGCCATCAGTCAACCGTCCTTTGTAGACCTTACCGAATCCGCCCCGTCCTATTATATTTTTTCCAGAGAAATAATCTGTCGCAATTTGTAGTTCATTCAGGGAAAACCTCTTGAGCTGTGCTAGATGAACTTCTTGATAGTGATCCTCTTCAGCTGCAAAAAGAAGTAATAGCCCCTTAGGATGGTGATAAAAAGTGACAAGAGAAAAGAAATGAAAATCCTATTACCTGTTTGTTCAAATGGTCAGAAATGAAGAGTAACCTTGGATTTCTATTGGTCCAGTTTATTTCTCACCAAATATCACCACAATTGGTTGTATGAATAAAAGAGTTGAGAAATGGTGAGCAATGTTGATATTTATTCTGTTTCTTACCATACCCTAATTCTTTCTCACCATTTCCCCCCACTTGGTTGGATGGGGTGAGAAACCCTGATCCTTCATGTTTTCACAATTTCTCCCCATCTGAAAGTGTGACATAGCAAAATGCGTCATAGACAACCCCATAATAATTGCTAAGCTGACTAACCAGGTACATCAAAAAAACTATCTTGTGGTTTCCTTTGTCGCCAACGAAGGAGTGCTAGAGCAGGAGCAGCAAACAGTAGGACAGAACCAACAAAAACTCCTCCAGCAATGGCACTGTCGATTGCTGTTATAATATTTCAAGATTATAAATATGTAAGTAAATTCCTTCTTGTGCATAATAATGCAAATATTCGAACTCTAAAGGTGGTAAGTGGATATTTCATGAGCCTCTATTCTCTAAAGGAAGCTGTTACTGATACAGACTCAATCCACATGGAGTTCAACACATTTGTTTGAGAGAGAAAAGTAACAATGGAGATTTTCGTTGGAAAAACTAAATGGAATTGCATGTGCACCAAAAATGGAGCGAGGGGGACCTCAAAAAAAGAAGAGACCGGCAAAACCAGAGAAATTAGAAACCGACCCAAGTCATCAACGAGTAATTTATAACATGGAAAGAAACTTCTAAGTTAACGGTAGGGTTCGAGAAACATAAAGTACTCCACAATCAGCAAAAATAAAGGTTTATAACAGTGAACAGGAAAGAAAAGGTAAAAAAACCTCGAGAAGTGGATTGGGATGATGGTGGAAGTGAAGGAGGTGGAGCAGCTGGAGGAAATTCCAAATTAGTGTTTGCAAAACTGAAAAAGGGAACGCTGTCAGGATACCTCTAGATGAGTCAAGCAGCTCCACTACCATATATGATATAACAAAATGGTACGCGAAACAAACCTGAGGTTAGTAAAAATTGAAAATGAGCCATTGACTGGGATTGCTCCTGTCAATTGGTTGTTTGATAGATCACTGTATTCACATGGAAGTACGTAAGTCAAAACTTGTGGAAACCGAAAGACAGGAACCATCGACATTATTCATCAAGAGAAATAAGAAGATTCAATTTTAGGCACCAACTTGGTACTCACAGCACTTGAAGTGTTTCGATAGTAGTCAACGACAAAGGAATATTGCTCGACAAACTGTTGTTGTTGAGCCGCCTAGCTTTGCAGAGAATTACGTGGACCAGACATTACCGCATTCCAAACAATCAAAATGGTCATTCGTCAGTAAAAATTCCAGGGGACACTGTTGACTTACAAACAAAGGTGGATGCACATTCCCAATGGAACATACAATCAGAGAGAGCCCTCTTTGTTAATAATCTTATTTGGGAGACAGCTAATGTGAAAACAAACAGTACATACTACATGTACAATTGCCTGTGATAAAAGCATTATATCCAGAAAAGAGACATTTGGTACTGCCAATGTGTTTAATAGATTCGTCATTATCAAGAGTCAAAACAGTTGAATTTGGGGAAGCCAACTTCTATGGTGGGCATATAGGACATTTGTTGCTAAAAAGTGCTTGATTGTTTCTTTATAGTTAAATAAAGTTTTACATGGAAGAGGAGGTGAGTAGGAACCGACAACGGAAGGACAAAAGAAAGAGAAAGGAGACTCTCCTCCATATCAGTCCCAACTAAAAAGGGTGCACACAATCTAAAACGAATCAAAAGAGATATCAACTAATTACATCATTGAACGTACCATAACTGTAAAGCGACCAAAAAACAAACTCAGAATTTTACTTCTGTTGGGATTAAAACCAATCACACCGCAACGGAAGCGCAACCCAAAAAAATAAGCAACAAGCAAGCACAAAATACACACCATATTTTTTACGTGGTTCGGCCTCAATGCCTACCTCCACAGGAAAGAGAGATACTCCACTATGTTTGGAAAAACAGAGATTACAATGTGATGTGAAAAACACATCCAAAGAGCACCTAACCTATGTTACATGGACTCGGGTACGAGTATCGGGTGCGGGTGCATGTCCAAGTGTTGGACCTTCCTAGACTTAAATCTTAGGATACTGAGAGAGAGAGAGAGAGAGGAAGAAAACATATCTGGTATATTCAACATCTAACGATTACAAAGAAGAGAACAAGATAAATAGAGCCCTAAACTAAAAAGACTATACTACCCTTAACATAGAAAAAGATTACAAAAGGAACCCTAATATAAAAGGGAAAATACAAAGTAAAACCCTATACTTTATATACTTTCACACCCCCCCTCAAACTCATGATGCGAGCCCAGAGAGCATCGAGAGTTTGTCAAGGAGGAAACGAAAGCGAGCGGTGGTGTGCGTCTTGGTGAAGAAATCCGCCAACTGAAGAGAAGAGGAGACAAAAGGTAGAGAGATAGTGCCAGACTGAAGATGGTGGCGAACAAAATGACAGTCGATTTCAATATGCTTCGTGCGTTCATGAAAGACGGAATTATGAGCAATCTGAATGGCACTTTTGTTGTCACAAAAGAGTGGTGTGGGAGAAGAGAGAGTGAGACCCATATCGGATAACAACCAGCGGAGCCAAACAACTTCAGATGTAGCATGAGCCATGGCCCGATACTCAGCTTCAGCAGTAGAACGAGCAATAACGGATTGTTTCTTGCTCTTCCATGAGATAAGAGAACCCCCCAGAAAAACACAGAAGCCAGAGGTAGATTTCCGATCAGAGATATCACCGGCCCAATCAGCATCGGCATATGCCCGAAGAGCCAAATCAGAAGTAGAAGAAGAGAGAAGTAAACACTGAAACATGGTGCAACGAACATAGCGAAGAATACGTAGCAGGGCAGCCCAATGAGTAGACCGAGGAGCACAAACAAACTGACTAACTATATGCACAGCGTAGGCAATGTCCGGCCGAGTGACAGTGAGGTACACAAGACAACCAACAAGTTCACGATACATAGTAGGATCAGAAAGAGGAACCCCATCTGAAGCAGAGAATTTTGCATGTAACTCAATGGGAGTATCAACCTTTTTGTCATCAGTAATTTGAGCTCGATGAAGAATGTCGGTAACATACTTAGTTTGAGTTAAGAGATAACCTTTTGGAGAAGATGCAACCTCAATGCCAAGAAAATACCGAAGAGGACCCAAGTCTTTCATTTCAAATTGGTGAAATAAATGAAGCTTCACTTCATCAATAGCCGCACAGTCGGAACCAGTTATAATCATGTCATCAACATAGAGCAATATAAGAACCAAACCATGAGGAGTGCGGCGAACAAAGAGTGCAGACTCATGCGTGCTTGGTTGAAACCCAATCTGAAGAACCACATCATGAAAACGAGCATACCAAGCGCGAGGAGACTGTTTGAGGCCATAAAGAGCACGACGGAGACGACAAACTTGGCCGGTGGCATGTGAGAGCCCTGGAGGAGGGCGCATATAAACTTCCTCAGACAAATGACCATTGAGGAAGGCATTTTTAACATCCAACTGAAAGAGAGGCCAATGATGCGTAGCAGCAACAGAAATTAAAAGGCGGACAGAAGTCATCTTTGCAACAGGAGCAAAAGTTTCCTCATAATCAATACCATATTCCTGAGAGAACCCCTTGGCAACTAAGCGGGCTTTGTACCGCTCCAATGAACCATCAGAATGAGTTTTAACTTTAAAAACCCATTTGCAACCAATGAGATTTTTACCATCGGGGAGAGGAACCAAGTCCCAAGTCTGAGTCCTATCAAGAGCAGTGAGCTCGTCATTCATGGCATGCACCCAATTAGGATCATTACAAGCTTCTTTGTAGGAACGAGGTTCAAAGTAAGTATGGATGCGAGATAAGAAAGTGCAATATGAAGAGGAAAAACAAGTGTTAGTAAAACCAAGTCTTACCGGAGGGCGACGATCACGAGAAGGATACCGATGTGCAGGCGGATCAGAGTCATCAGAAGCAGATGAAGGACAGGGAGTTGGGCCAGTGCGACGGACATAATACTTGGGAAAGGAAGGAATGGGGTGGGAATCAGAAGAGGAAGATGGGAGATTAGGAACATCAGACACGTCAAGAATACGAACATATTCTTCCTCAGGAACATCCAGAGGAAAAGGATCTATATGCACGAGATCCTCTTTGGCAATAGGGATGGGTTTGGATGGGAGAGAGAAGAAGGGTAAACGCTCAAGAAACGAAACATGCCGAGAAACATACAACTTTTTGGTCACGGGGTCATAGCAACGGTAGCCTTTTTGTTGAATCCCATACCCCAAGAAGACACATAAGACACTGCGAGCACTAAGTTTAGTGCGGTCCTTCTTGGGAAGAAGGACGAAGCAAGTGGAGCCAAAGACACGAAGAAGGGAATAGTTGGGAACCTGACCATAGAGCCGTGCGTAAGGGGAAGAACCAGAGAGAAGAGGAGTGGGCATCCGGTTAAGAAGGTACGCTGCAGTGAGCACAGCCTCTCCCCAGAATACGGCTGGCACAGAGGAGGAAAGAAGAAGAGACCGTGCAGTATTTAAAAGGTGACGATGTTTGCGTTCAGCACGCCCATTTTGAGCGGGAGTGTCGGTACAAGAAGATTGATGAATGGTGCCATGAGAAGCCAAGAATTCTGTAAACTCACCCAAAGAGTATTCTCCGCCTAAGTCAGAGCGAAGAACTTTGATTTCTGTTGAAAACTGAGTGTGAACCATGGAGTGAAAATTGCGATATGCTTGGTAAAAGTCTGATTTTCGTGTCAACAGATATACCCACGTAAACCTGCTATAATCATCAACAAATGAAACATAATATCGGGAACCACCTTTAGTAGCTATTGGAGAAGGACCCCATAAGTCTGTATGAACAAGTTGAAATGGGGAAGTGGACACAGAGGTACTTCTATTGAAAGGTAAAGCAGACATTTTGGCAAGTTTACAACCACTGCATTCAGAAATATCGCTGGCAGAAATGTTTCCCAAAACCCCCGACTTAAGCAAAAGATTCAAACGTTCGCTAGAAATGTGCCCTAATCGAGAATGCCAAAGATAAAAGGGAGAAGAGTTCTGATCTAAACAAAAGGACGACATAACAGTCCTAGTAGACTCAATAGGAACATGTAAAGTCTCCAAAACATAGAGATCACCAACTCTACGCCCTGTCCCAATCTGCTTCTTGGACACACGATCCTGCACAACACAACCAGAAGAAGAAAACAAAACATCAAAGCCGGAATCAGATAATTGACTAATTGAGAGAAGACTAAGAGATAACTGGGGAACATAGAACACATTTGGTATAGAAAGGGAAGAAGATGAGGTTGGGATAATAGAACCTATCGAGACAACATGCATAGGAGAGCCATTTGCAGTGGAGATACTAATGGGAGAAACAGGAGAGACACAATGACTAAGTAATGACAATGTAGGGGTCATATGGTGGGAGCAACCAGAATCAAAGATCCATGTGGTAGGTAGAATACCTGTGGTATATGAACCATGCAAACCTGAGTGAGTGGTGGTCATGGCAGATGCTTGTAAAGGACCGCCCTGAGTGATAGCCAGAAATGTACGAAACTGCTCATAGTCCTCAAAGGAGGGATACTGCTGTGTACTGTCAGTAGCAGGAGCTGTAAAGGTAGTTGGAGGACGAGAATACTGAGGTGTGGGCCGAGAATACTGTTGTGTGGCACTAGACCAATAAGAGTAGTTATGCCCATTCAAATGAACACTGATTGCTCTGTCTTCCTCCATCGACATAGTGTCAAATCAGATGTAGTATACAAAGAATAATAAAATTATACTCACAACCAGTACCAAGTAGAAAACCTTGTGAGACAAATCAACAGGCTTCGGTAACAAAATGTCCAAAACAGTCACTACCTCAAACAGCGTCAACAGATACTAAAGATTGCAGATCACAGAGCGAAACACCTCGAAGACTCAAACCCAGTACTTTTTGGATGCAAACAGAGCTTCAATTGTAAACATATATGTCTTCAAAGTGTCAAAAAGGCAGAATACGAGAGATTTAGGTCCAAAATACCTTAAAAACTTCAAAATCCTGATTGGGTCGAGTACGGTTGTAGACGCCGGTGGCCGGAAAGTGGGCTCCGATAGTTGGCAAGGGCAGACGAAGGGTCAACAGTGGTCAGCGAGTCCTTGACTGGTCTTTTACTTGCTAAGGCTTAGATCGATCAACTGCTGAAGAGAAACGAAGGGATTGATCGACTGGTACTGCTGGATCTGAACAGTGCGATGAACAGTAATGTAGAACAGTGCGATGAACAGTAACGTTGAACAGTGCACGATGATGCTACAGCTGCTGAGGTAAGATCAGAAGAAGGAGACACAGATGCTTTTTGCTGCTTCTGCTGCTACAAAGAGGAAGGAGATGCTACTGTAGACGAGAGATGGAGATGGACTTGCTACTGGAAGCTGCTGTTGACTGCCGCTACTGTGTGATGCTGAAGGGGAAAGAGAGATGCCAAGGAGAGAGAGAGATTCACTGGTTTACAGGACCCAGCAATGGCGGCTCTGATACCATGATACTTTCGACGAGAGAGAGAGAGAGAGGAAGAAAACATATCTGGTATATTCAACATCTAACGATTACAAAGAAGAGAACAAGATAAATAGAGCCCTAAACTAAAAAGACTATACTACCCTTAACATAGAAAAAGATTACAAAAGGAACCCTAATATAAAAGGGAAAATACAAAGTAAAACCCTATACTTTATATACTTTCACAGTGTCCCACAACGGAGTACGGGTACGGGGACACATCCTGAACACCTATTTGTAGTATATATTGCATGACTAGAGCAGGTTATATATCGTAAATTATACTTAGTAATGTATTAAACAAGAAGAGTTAAGAAAAATGTCCTTTTTTCCTATTTCATGTCCATGTGGAAGTCTAGGAATATCGCTTTTCCAGCTAATTTGGTATTCTTTTTTTGTAAATATCATACAATTAGAGGATCCGAGTGTCCAAAATGGATATGCGTGTCGGACACAGGACATGGGTACTTCAGCCAAAATGGAGGATCCATGTAACATAGCACCTAACAACATGGCTCTATACATTGTTTTTAACTCACCCCCACACTCTATTTTTCCTCACCATTTTCTCCTCACAATGACACAACCGGAGTGCACGACAAACCCCCCATGGGCTGCCCTCCCTTGTGCCCTTCTCCGGTTCAGAGTCTCTCTGTCTCTCACTCTCTCTCTATTTTTTTCTCCACACTCTCTCAGAATATATATTAGCATTACACAAGAAACAAGAAAACTCTTGAAATAACCGAGATGCTCCTAGAAAGCAATTCATACATTTCAAAGGCCCCTTGGACTTCTTTTCCAATTCCCACGTAAAACCAGCCACCAATACCATAAAAACATTTATACTTCTGAAACCAATACCACAAATGTTCTTTGGACATTGTGAGCACTACAAAAAAAGAGGCTTTTTGCGTCCGCAAGGTGCCGTCGCAATTGTTCAATATGCCGTCGCAAAAGCTATTTGCGTCTGCCTAGCGACCGCAAAAATAGGGACGCGATTGGTTGGGTGACAAAAGGTCATTTGCGTCGGCATGGTGCGGTCGCAACGTATTAGCGACTACAAATTCATCTTTTTGCGTCCGTATTTTTGCAGACGCAAAAGCTAAAACTTTTTGCCACTGTGCAAAGTGCAGTCGCTAATATTCTACATTTGCGACTGCACGTATGCGGTCACTAACATTCTATATTTGCAACTGCATAATGCAGTCGCTAGTAAACTATATTTGCCACTGCAACAGGGCAGTGGCTAAAAGATTGTAGTTGCAAATGCTAATTAAAAAAAATGCAGCTATTTATGTTATTACAATTTCTCTAAATAATTTATTTTCACCAATGTACATCAACAACAAAAATGACAATGAAAAAATTACTAGCTTCTTCTCATTCACTACAAACAAAATATACTCTCCATTTGAAATATTACTTCATAGAATATGAACCTCATAAGTTACCAACATAACATTCCTTCAAAACAAAAAAGTTGTCAACATAACTCAACTACTCTTGAATCTCCGATAGAAATATTACTAATGACTTGCAAATACACTCTGAATTCTAAACAAGATGCTCCAATAGAAATATTACAAATGAATAACAGGTCATACATCATGGATGAGCTTTGGTCTATTCAGTAACGCAGCACCCATTCATCCACTCGAGGAAAATGATTTTGGACAACCCATATTGACATCTACGGCAGCAACATCTTTGCACCTGAAGAGTCATGTACCACGATAATTTTAAACACACACAAAGAAAACACAGCTAACAGCAACAAGCTTTCAAAGACAAATCAACAAGTTCTACTTAGGACAGAAAATATAGGACTACCAAGTTCAAAAGCTTTAGAGTTCAGCCCAGAAAATCAGAAAAACAATTCGAAGTGTGAACAAGCAACATGTTGCTCATTTGCTACATGAATGAGTGAAAAGAAAAGGATTGAAACAGAGCAAGTGCAAGTGAAAAAAAATCTAGGCTATATACTTTGGTATAATCTATCTCTCTCCATTTGATACACAGTGGATGTAACTAAATACCCAATTGAGAAACTAAAACTTTTAGACTGTGTTCTTTGTTTCTTGATTGATTATTCTTCGTGTGATTGTGTGTGCCGGTATTTGGTTAAAGGGGCAACAAAACCAACAAGCACCCAAGGACAATTAGCTAATAATAGTTAACAAACAAAACTCAAAAAGATTATAACAAAACACAACAAAAGCGATAGTCCATTTCCGAATCATCAGATTGGTATGAAAACTCAGTTGAGTAATGATACATGCTCATATATTTCCCTACCTAAAGGCACATTTCTTAGGCACAATGCTACCAAGGGTCATGGAAAAAGTTCAAATCAAGTGTTAGTTCTTGCATTGGAATTTTTTTGGTCTAGGTTATAGTACCAGTTCATAGAAATAGTAAGCAGCTTTTGAATGGACAATAAACTCGCAACCTACTTCACTACTTGCGCCAATATGAAAGAACCTCAAGTTGAACAATAATGTCTAAAGTCCCCCTATAAATACATGTTCATTGCAAACATTCTGATAGGACCACATATCCTAAGACTACTAGGATAAAAGGAGTCACGAACTTACCATATAAAAGGCTCGCTAGGCTTCCATTACTAATGAGCGCATAAATTAACTGTGCTGACATTTATCTACACCATATCCAATCAAATGCACCAGATTTCGGTGACGAAACCTACCTAGCAGCAATACCTGCAAAAAGAATGGGACACAGCAATACAAATCTAAAAAATTATGACAAAAAGTCATAGATACCAAGAATACCATAATGCACCACCTAATGAATCCTTAATTTTATGGGTACATAAAAAATAAAAAAGAAAGAAGAACAATCACGTTTTCCAAATTTGAAGGGCATTTTAATGGGTGATGTCTCTATGGTACCAAGAAGGCCATAATGCACCTCTCATCTGCTAATATTCTACCAAAAAGCATCAACGACAGACATCTTCAATTGCTCCGGGGTTTGATTGGCTTCCAAAAGAATCAATGAATTATAAATGAGACAATAACAAGTACGTACCTTCAGGTCTATCAAGTTGGCACCAAACTCATAGTGAGAGGTGGAAATCTTAATGATATCTTATGACTGGGAAGGAACTTCAGCAGGTCCTATGAATACACTGATGATGTATTGTTCACAAAAATGATGTGTTAGAAAAGAACTTACTGGTTTAACATCAACAACTGTACCTCACAGTTTGAATTTTTTTTTTCTAATTTGCTGACAATAACCAATGGTTTTGAACTAAAGATCTATAATGCTTTTGAAGTAAAGGAAAACTAAATAAAAGCATTAGATGATACATGGCAGATGCAATTGAGATGTTCCTATCATTGATTTAGCAGTTAGGATTTCAAGAGAAGTTTCGGCTTCCATAGACAGACATCACTTGGAAGAATGACCACCAATATAACTAAAGAAGGTCTGTTAGGAAAAGTAAGAGATAGGAAAATCCCAAACTTCATGATCCTAAATCAGGTTCATGAGAAAAACAAATTGAAAAAGGGGAAAAAAAAGAAAAAGAAAAAGAAAGAAGTAGACAATATGGGTATGATATCTTCAAACCCAAAATAGTACAGAAGTAGAGAGGGTTGTCAGTCTTTATTTCTCACCACAATCGTTGACTGCCTCAGTTTTGTGGGGACTTGGACACATTAAGTCCTCAATGCCAAAGCTTTGTTATTCCAAATCCCTAGCTAGCTTCCCAATCTTTCATGTATCCCTACAATTGTACACAACACAAACTAAGCTGAATGTTCTTTTTGGCAATTGTGGTTAGAATAAGGCCAATAGAGGAAGAAGAAGACTATTTGGAATTTTATACTGCATTAGGATGCTCTTTCACCCTCGTACATCTTTGGGGCTAAGCACCATACCGGATGTTAAGCAAATAAGACATCCAGACAGAGATAAGCAGTGAGGGAGTAACTGCAAAATAAAAAAGAAAATGATCAACTGGTGCACATGCCTGGAATACGGTTTGCACAAATCATTAAAAGGAAACTAATACAACAAAGTGTGTCTATTGTGCGTCAAGCATATTATATACCATCTCATAAATGAGTGTCGCACCAAATATTACATCGTCTCCAAATAATCGCTAGTCGGCCCTTAAAGTGTTCGAGTAGAGATCATCTCTATTTTACCGTGCAATTTGATGTTAAACTTTTGTCTATTGAGTCACCTAGCCTTTTTCGCTTTTTTAGGTCAGTCCAACTTAACTTGACCAAGAGGAAGCCACCATCAAAGACCAAAATATTAGAGGAGAAATATGCAATAGATAACAAAAAAAAAAAACATCGGTTTCCAGGTAAGTCTTTATTCCATTAACTGCAAGTGGGAGTCAACTAAGAGTTCAACGAGAATCAAATAACAAAAAAAAAAAATTGTACAAGAAACATAGCACATCTTTAATCAAAACTAATGCAACCATACAGTTGGGAAAAGTGGACATAAATAAAACAGCCCTCTTATAGCAAGTCACTTTTAGGTCAAGCATTTCAACAAACAGTTGATAGGGGAGATTGGTTTTTTCCACCAAACTGGAAGAGAAGACAAACCCAAACACTCGAAGAATCCAACCACGGCAAAACAAACTTATCCATCAAAACTCAAAGTTAACACATATGCAAAAACATTCGGCCAAGCAAAATGGGAAATACGTCCCAAGAAAAGCAGTAGACAGAGGAAAGAGACTTACCAGCGTCACAGCGTGGTTGTCGGAGAGAGTGGTGGTTGGACTAGCGGTGTAGGGCTGCTATTTGCAGCAAGGCTGCGAATCTACGATCGAGAGAGAGAGAGAGAGAGAGAGGTCGTGAAGATGGTGGAGTCCGGTGTGGAGTCGGTGGACGGTTGTCTGCGATGGTGGTGGACGGGTGAGGAGACTGACAGCGTGAGAGAGAGGGGGGGAGAGAGAGTGGGGATTTGGGGATTTGATTTTGGGGGGAGAGAGAGCTGGGGATTTGGGATCTACTAATTTTTTGGGTGATATTTTGATTTTCACAACGAAAAAATTGGGGAAAGTTTTACGTGAATTTTACTGATTTTGGGGGGAATTTCTAGCGGGAGAAATAGTTTCAGTGCGTTTTGGACCAAAAAATAGTGGGTCTCTATTTGCGACTGCGAAAAATTGCAGACGCAGTTTTATAATTATTTGCGACCGCAAAAAATTACGGACGCAATTGTTCATTTATTTGCGACCGCAACCAATTGCGGACGCAATTATTCATTAATTTGCGACCGCATCCAATTGCAGACGCAATTGTTTTATTTTTTTGCCACTGAACTTGTTGCTGTCGCAATTACGTATTTTTTGTGACCGCATTTTGTGCGGTCGCAAAAAAGATGACGCAAAAAGCCTTTTTTCTTGTAGTGGAGGTCACCACCAAACCCATTTACTCCACCAGCCAGAACAAGTCTTTTCTCTATTTTTCAACTTCTTCCCCTTTTTTTTCTCATTATAGCAATGCACTGCCCGAGAACTTCAAAGTTCACACAACCACCAAGCCCTTAAAAACATTTCACTTTCCAAAAATATTTTCACATGAGCAAAAATCCCAACAATCACCCCCTTTTGCACATTTGAACACGCACCCCCTCACCGGGTGCTTGTCGTGTCTTCATCTCTTGTGTTCGAACTCAACCAAGAGATCCACACCTCTCCCAAGGTGTCTACGCCGCCATGAGTCGAAACCATAGAAAATCATTGGCCATGGCCATGCCATCATCCGCCAGAATTTCCATGACCGGGAGCCTTTGGGTGAATGTATAGCCTCAGCGGCTTGCCTATTCACCGCCTCTTTCCTTTGCGTGAACGTCTAGCCATCCGCGGCATGCCTATTCACCACCACAAACCTATTTTTTCTTGAACATTTACCCACTGTCTTCGAACCAAGCCTTTCCACCGCACCCACTCCATCGATCGAGAGCCATCCACCTTACTCCAATGGGAGCCTAGTTGCGGCGCGCCACCATGCCGCATGCACCTCGTTCCACCGCGAGTCAGCTGGGATTTTTCTGCTCCATCTCAAGTCTCTGTGCAAGCCCTCCAAACCGGTGTGAGTCCGCTCAAAAGATTGTCCGCCATAAGCTCTGATACCAAATGTTGGGATTAAACCGCAACAGAAGCGCAAGCCAAAAAAAATAAGCAACAAGCAAGCACAAAAAACACACCATATTTTTTACATGGTTCGGCCTCAATGTCTACCTCCACAGGAGAGAGAGATATTCCACTATGTTTGGAAAAATAGACAGTACAATGTGATGCGAAAAACCCACCCAAAGAGCACCTAACACCATGGCTCTATACATTGGTTTTCACTCACCCCCACACTCTATTTTTCCTCACCATTTTCTCCTCAAATGACACAACCGGAGTGCATGGCAAACCTCCCACGGGCTGCCCTCCCCTGTGCCCTTCTCCGGTTCTGAGTCTCTTTGTCTCTCCTCACTCTCTCTATCTTTTTCTCCACACTCTCTCACAATATATATTAGTAGTACACAAGAAACAATTAAACTCTTGAAATAACCGAGATGCTCTTAGAAAGCAATTCATACATTTCAAAGGCCCCTTGGACTTCTTTTCCAATTCCCACGTAAAACCAGCCACGAATACCATAAAAACAATTTATACTTCTGGAACTGAAACCACAAATGTTCTTTGGACATTGTGAGGTCACCACCAAACCCATTTACTCTACCAGCCAGAACAAGTCTTTTCTCTATTTTTCAACTTCTTCCCCCTTTTTCTCATTATAGCAATGCACTGCCGAGAACTTCACAGTTCACACAACCTCCAAGCCATTTAAAAACATTTCACTTTCCAAAAATATTCACATGAGCAAAAATCCCAACAACTTCGTAGAGAATGAAATCCGTTCTCTACTCCCTCAAAGATTTCAATTCCACACTTCCTCATTTTTTTCTCCTTAAATAGGCGCCTGATATTTCTGGAAGAACTGGAATTTATGCAATAACTACAATCTAGTAGTATTATTCCAGAATTTTGGTGCCTATGTTGTGAAGAAAATGAGGCATGTATACAAGCCTGGCAACAGTTCTGACGAAGACGCATCAAGATTAGTTTCACAATTTCCATATTGTCCTTCCAAATTAGAGGTATCCATCCATTGAATTGTGACTACGAGAAAGATAGTCTTACTTTTAGGTAGTAGAGGCTCGGAATTAATCTACTCGCATTATATGCAATGCTGATTAAGAAGGTTTAAAGAGTCAGAAACTAAAGGCCTAATAATTTATGAAACACCAAGCAATCCAATAGGTTAATAGTTTCCAAGGGAAAGACAAGTATTTCAAGTCATTGCACTACAAGAAATTACACAATTCCCGACTAAATTTCCCGACTAAATCATTTTAGTCGCCAAAAAACCCGACAATTGCCGACTAACTAAAATCTGGTCGGCTAAGTGTATTTTTAACACCGACCAAATAATTTGGTTGGTAAATATCATCTATTTCCTGACTAAAATCCTTTGCGGTCGGGGACGATATGGCGCGAAGGCAAATTTTTTGGTGGGAATTTATTCCCAACTAACTATTTAGTTGGCAATTTTCAGTTTGCATTTCCCGACTAAATATTTGGTCGGCAATTGTCAAATTAATTAAGAATTTTTTTTTTTTGCGCCAATTCAAAATTTCATGAAAATGTTGGCGGGAGGTTTTGATTTTCCCGACTAATTATTTAGTCGGCAATTGACTGTTTTTAAAATGTTTTTTTTTTTGCATCAATTCAAAATTCCACGGAAAATATTGGAGGGGGATTTTGTTATTTCCAGACTAACTATTTACTTGGCAATTGTCGGGTTGCATTTCCCGACTAACTATTTAGTTGGCAATTGTCGGGTTGCATTTCCCGACTAAATATTTGGTCGGCAATTGTTATATTAATTAACTTTTTTTTTTGCGCCAATTCAAAATTTCACGAAGATGTTGGCGGGAGGTTTTGGTGTTTCCCGACTAATTATTTAGTCGGCAATTGACTGTTTTTTAAATGTTTTTTTTTTTTTGCGCCAATTCAAAATTCCACGTAAAATATTGGCGGGGGATTTTGTTATTTCCCGACCAAAATTTAGTCGGCAATTGTATAATTTAATTCTTTAGGCCTACATGTAATTTATGCTAATATACTATCTTCTAAAGACCAATTCAAAGATATCATCAGTTATATCACATAATTATAAGCGGCTATAACATTCAAAAATTTACATGAATGATATAATCAATAAGTACAACGAAATCAACAATCTTGATTGTCATGATTGTGTCACGGTTCTATGGTTCCTATACATTCAACTACTACACAACACTTAGTTTACAATCAATTGCGTCCCGATCAAGGGGCATTCTAATCCTGATCGAGCAAAAAAATTACATGAAAGATTTTACCAGCAAACACCACGAAATCAACGATCTTGATCATCGTGATTATGTAGCCATTGTGTGGCTACTGTACATTCAACTACTGCACAAGACTTAGTTTCTATCAATCACATCTCAATAAAGGGCTCTATAAACCCGATCGAGCTAAAATTTTACATGAAAATCAACAAGCACAATGAAATGAACGATCTCGATCGTCATGATTGCGTCGTGGTCGTATGGCTACTATACATCCACCTACTGCACAAGAGTTAGTTTGCTATCAAGTAAGATGAACGCATAGATTCTAAAGGCCATTGCTGAGTCTATTTTTATAATGATCAGTCTGGACCGTCAGGATTTCACATTTTTTTTATTCCATCGTCGTCGTAAAAAATGAAAATCATTGGATATTAACAACCACATGATCAAAAGATATTAAAACGTCTGATGACATTAAAGTCTTAAAGAGTACCCTCGAGTCCCACGTAAGGTCCTTTTTCTTCTTTTTTTTGGTATCAGACTTTTGCCCAATATGAATTATATCATCTTGCACTATAATGAAGTAAAATACATATCCCTTGACATTTGATCAGACGTAAAATATCATTCAGTATCCAAGATCCAAAATTCTAAATAAAAAAAACTAAAAGATTGGATTATTACTTATAAGTATTCAATTGAGCTAGTTTTCTATGATCTCAATCAAATAATTATTGTAAAATTATTGAACAGATCGGATCATTTGTATGGGACCCGCGGCCCCACACGACCAATGACTTGGTACCGAAAGAAAGGAACAAACTCACCACCGGGACCCCTTCCAATTATTATTAAATACCCTCACCCTTTTTTTTTTTTTGAAATTGGAACTAAATACTTTCACTGGCCCACAAAAATTGGAGGGCACTCTTATTCGCCAAAACCAGGCTGTTTCCTGCGATTGATTTCCCCCAAATCAGTAAACCTAACTTTTCTCTTACGCCAAGAACTCAATGTGATGACAAATTTCTGCCCATTAGAGGAAATGAATATTTTGTTCAATGTTTATTTATTTTGGGCAGGCAAAAGAAATTTTATAGATAAAACTCCATAAGGTTACATTGAGAAAGGAGGAGGACATCACCCAAAGGTTGAATGAGAGAAGAAAAATGAAAATAAAAAAAGCAAATATTGTTTTTTCCCCCCCTGAAAATTACATATTTTTTCGTAGTGAACTTATTTTATGGGACGGTGGGAGTATATTTTAGTTGTTGAAATATTTTTTTTGTGAAAAATGTTGGCGGTCCGACCAAGAACTTTGCCGGCAAAAGTTGGGTTTCTTGTTTGGGCGCCAATTCAAAAAATTTCGGGAAAATGTTGGCGGGTGCACATAAATTCCGGACAAATAATTTAGTCGGCAAATGTTGACGCTTGATTAAAACGGCACCGTATGGACTGTGGAGCACGCCATACCTGATCTAAACCCGTTCCCTTAGCAAAATACTCCAAACAAAACAAGAACAGATACACAGAAATTCACCCTCTCTCCCTCTCGTTATTGATCTCGCCCACCACTTCGACTCTCTCTTGTCCATCTCTCCTCTCACTCGTTACTCTCTCACGGCCTCTCCGATCGATGTAACTGGTACATAAATTCACTCCATCAAGTGTAAGGCTAGGGCAATCTCTGGACGGTTCATCACCAAATCGCTCGTAGACGGTTCAGTTCCATCGATCACTCTCACCGATTGATTCTCTCCGAGATGGTTCAATCCCATTCTCTCATCCGATTGATTTCTTTCCGAGGGTATGTATTCTCGTGATTTCAACCTCCTTTCTATTTTCCCCCTAATTTTTTGTTACTTTGATTACTTGCATACAAACCTGAAATCAGCCGCTACTTGATGTTAATATGCGCAATTCCCAAAATACGTTCAAAGTTTGTCCGTGTTCTTGAGTCCTGTTTTTTTGGAGTCAATTGGTGGAAATTTGTTATGGTATATGTATGTAGTATATGCATCTCTATGAATGTTCTATGTAGCAAATCTGTACACTTGGGGTTGATGGAGTCGTTGGAGGACCTTAATACTGCTTGGATGTTGGTGCTATTGTTTATAGAACCTTTGCATAGGAGTAGTTTGGTCAAGTTGTTTGTAGACGGACTATGTATGCTATCCCGCACTTTAACTGAGGACTAGTTTTGATTTCAATTCTTAGATGAGCCTTTGTGATGCTAAACTTCTAAAATACAAGATCATCAACCGTCTAGTTTCGTATGTTGATTTTGAAGTCCTGATATTTTGTTTCCCTCATCAGACTTGTGCTAAAAAATGACTTGTGATATACTATATGACATGATCTTGGAAGTTGGACAAAGCCACTTTTGATCAACTTATACCGATTGGCTGCTCTTAATAATTACTGGGTTGTGAAAGCAGTAATCTGCTTCACCATTCTTTCTCTTCTTTTAAATCGTAACTAGTAAGAAAATTATTAAGGGAAAGTATAACTTGTCAAGGGATTCAATCCTTATTCGACATATTGGCTGGATTCTCTGTCAATAGCTTCAACATGCTTTCTTTGCCAATTTTTATGTGTTCTCAGCATTTATATACACTCAGAGAGTTTTAGGCTGAAAACTTGTTCATCTTGTATCTCATTTGAATAGATGAAAATATACTTGGTGGCTTGATTGTTTCCCTCATCAGACTTGTGCTAAAAAATGACTTGTGATATACTATATGACATGATCTTGGAAGTTGGACAAAGCCACTTTTGATCAACTTATACCGATTGGCTGCTCTTAATAATTACTGGGTTGTGAATTCTTTCTCTTCTTTTAAATCGTAACTAGTAAGAAAATTATTAAGGGAAAGTATAACTTGTCAAGGGATTCAATCCTTATTCGACATATTGGCTGGATTCTCTGTCAATAGCTTCAACATGCTTTCTTTGCCAATTTTTATGTGTTCTCAGCATTTATATACACTCAGAGCGTTTTAGGCTGAAAACTTGTTCATCTTGTATCTCATTTGAATAGAAAGAAAATATACTTGGTGGCTTGCTCTGAAAACATTTCATTTGTGGTGATAGCCTGAACTGTGACTGCACTTTGCGAAAGTGATACCATTATTTACCTTCTTTTTTTAAATTTTTTTGTTTTTGTTTTGTAAATTCCATTGCGTATCTTGTTCACTAAGAACTCTTGTGTAGAATGATATCATAACAATCTTTGCAATACAACTATATATGCAGTAATGTGTTCATTGCTTCTGGAAATAAAGTGCTCAAGCAGTCTTTTGGAGCTGTTTGATATGGATGAAGTTTTTGATGTCTCTTTAACTATGATGCACGGACACGGACACAGACATAGACACGGACATGGACATGGGGACACGGGAATTCTAAAAAAATGGGGATACGGAATTCTAAAAAATTCAAAGTTAGACACAACTATTACACTTAGAATGGTCTTTCACTTGTGGCCTTGAAATTGACTCTGGCACTTTCACTTGAAAGACGCACTGGTAAAGTTAGCAGTCACCATCTTCCGTCATAACTTACAAGTTAAAAATTCTTATATTTAAGGTTAATTGCAAGTTGCATTGATATAATAATACAAAGATATATGTTAAAAGAATTACTGTATAGTATAGTGTTTGCTAGTTTGTTTGATGCTGTTGCATGACATAGACACTCTTTTTGGCTTGTACATATGTTCTTTTTGAGCAATGGGATACACGAGTTCATAAATACTAACGGTAGATTGTTCTTTTTTTTTTTGTTTTTTTACAGATCGACGCTCTAATGGAGTATCCCACCGTTCTAGTTTGGTTATTGACTATGAAGATCACAGCTAAAATTTGGTTGTGGATTCTACGTGCTTGGATGTTTTTTGGTTATCCGTTTGTTGAACTTGAACTTTCTAGTATATTGTGGTGTAGGGGTTTGGATAAATTTTGTTACCAAGGTTGGATTTTTTTATTTTCCCCTTGTTATGCTTAGACTTGTTGTTATTTTACTGTTTGGGAACTTGGATACAAGTTGTTTTCTAAGTATTTGGTCGACACCTTTATTTATTAAAGTTTGGATTTATTTCTGCAAATTTATTTATTTAGTATTAAGGGCTAATTTGGCCTAAAAGTGGTTTTTGGATTATTGGTTTTTTCGATTTGTTTTTATTCAAATTTTTTTTGCATTTGTTAGTTTTGCGTCAAGATTTTGTGGTTTCTGGATTCCTCTCGTCGAGACGAATCTAACGAGTATAAAATTATGGTCAAAACTCAAATTTTTTTGAATAAAACCAAAATAGGTGGATTATTCGCCAATAATCCACCTATTTTGGCTTTATTCAAAAAAATTTGAGTTTTGACCATAATTTTATACTCGTTAGATTCGTCTCGCCGAGAGGAACCCAGAAACTACAAAATTTTGACGCGAAACTAACAAATGCAAAAAAAAATTGAATAAAGACAAATCGAAAAAACCAATAATCCAAAAACCACTTTTAGGCCAAATTAGCCCTAATTACGGAAGGATGGCAGAAAATCAAATGGGAAAAAAAATTGTAGCCAATTATGGGATTTAAACATTTATGCAGACATTTGCCGACTAAAGATTTAGTCGGTGATAGTGAACACATTTCCCTACTAAATATTCAGTTGGTGAAAGTCCATACATTCCCCGACTAAAGATTTAGTTGGTGATCGTGAACACATTCCCGACTAAATATTTAGTTGGTGATAGTCCATACATTTCCCGACCAAATATTTAGTTGGGGAATGTCTATACATTTTCCGACTAAAAAAGAAATACCGACCAAGTTTTTGGTCGGTAACGGTAGTCGGCAAAAGATCTACCTAAGTCGACTAAATATTTTTTAGTCGGTAAATATATTTCCCGACAATCATTACCCGACAAAAAATACCGACTAAAAATTTGGTCGGCAAAACCCTTTGCCGACTAAAAAGGCCACCTTAGCCGACCAAACAGTTAGTCGGGAATGGTGAAATTTCTTGTAGTGTTGTACTGTACAACTGCCATTCAAAGTACTTCTGCATTGTTTGAAGAAACTGTTCATAGCTAAGCAAAACTAAACTTTACTTGTGAGTTAGGAAAGAAGAAAAGCTAAATGGATCTTACTACACCTATAGTGACTATAAAGCATATGTTCCCCCAATTAAGGATTCACATTGGCAATGATGGCCGTAAATAGAGAAGAGGCATTCATCAAGATAAGTAAAAGTGATACAACCAACAATTTTAGTGCATTGCTACTGAAGGCGGATCTAAGGCGCCAAACGACTTGGTTTCACCCTTAATTTGAATGTGAAGAGAATGCACAATTAGTACAACATAATTAAAGTGAACGTTAATCTGTTTACACGGGTGCACACACACATATATTACAGAACCAAGAAAATGACTCTCCATATATATTTCTCAGCAAAATATCTACCCCTGGAAGGCCCTATAACTTATGCCTCAATGTAATACCTAACTAGATATCATGTCCACAAAGTGAAATTTTCCACCTTATGTCTCAATAGTAGTGATTGAATCCAACCATACCAGCTATGTCCTGGGCTGAATGACCAGTCCACTACTCTAAAACATAGAAGAAAATAACAAAAATCCCGAGTTATATTCTTTAAGAAATTACTGAAAAGAAGAAACAATTTAACTACATCCATCCATATAGCAACGAATCGGTGCATAAGCAACCCACTTGTACAAGCCTTCAGGCAGAATGTAAATGCAATGGAAGCAAGTTCCAACAGAGGGAGTGTACGTATTTGTAGAAGTAAAAGACAAAGGATGCATAGTTCATACAGGAAACGTAATGTCTGAAGATTGCCCAACGTTTCCGGGATGGGACCACTCAGGCTGTTTAGATAAAGATCCAAGCTCACCAATTTCGTCAAATTCCCGAGCTCATTAGGAACTTGTCCACTTATGTTGTTACCGTAAAGTTCCCTGTGACAGAAACATGTCATTGAAATTATGTCAATGATGGGGGCATGCAGGAAGCCAGAACGTGAGTTAAAAAAAAAAAAAAAAAAAAGTCATGAAGAAGAAAAGATAATAAATAAACGTGTATAACAAAAGGAGATGGCTTCTCTCTCTCAAGTCCACAAAGCGGTCAGAACGTGATATTGGTGGTAATTTTGATTATTCTAGTGGTACATTTTTTTAGACAAGCAATTTAACTTTGAATGTACACCATTCATTTTTTTTTTTTTCCCTGCAGCACATGCGATGAATTAATGTGGCTATAAAGTTGATTTCTTCAATGCTGATCTGCACAACAAGACCTTCAAAATAACGGGCTCGTACCATACAAATAGGACCTTTGTTGGGACCCACCAGCTCCAAGCCTCCAACAGCATGCTCCAATCCATGAAGTGAGATGGAGAGAAGCCGTATCCATAATAAATTGCCTATGAGCAATCACATACATAACTACCATTTTGCTAACCCAAAAAGTCAAACTGCAACAGACTAATTCAGAGCACAATACCATGCCCCTAAGCAAATTGTTCTTCTATATAGCAAGAGGAAGATGAGTATTACAAAGTATTTTCCATAATAATGAAGTATGTCAGTACGTGTATGTCGGGAAGAGCATGTTTGTAAACTATGAGGGATTAACACATGTATGCTGACTGCTCGTCCATATAGAGGAATCTATAGAATATAAGGCCTAGAGCTTGTCATTAACACAGCACGGTGAAAGATCCCATAGATAATTCAAAAACTACACTGCCGAAGAAAGGTTGCTTTTCTGTTGCACGTTGTTTTTCATGATTGCAATAGGCTTTTGATATGGGCTTAATTGTACCCAATTAAGCCCCCTAATCAATACTTGTGTGTCTGTTTAAGTTGTTACTTGGTGTGGATAAATTAGTTTAATGTGCTTGTAGGCTTTGGAGATCAATGAGCTAAATAAAGTGCAATTTGGAAAGAAAATCATACAATCCCGAGTTGGAAAGTAATCTAGACAGCATTCAGTATTTTGGTATATTTTGGTCATATCTTTTAGCTCGAGTATCCGATTGACACAAGGTTTGCAACATTGGAAAGGAAATTCAATTTCCTACAACTTTCTTGTTATGAATTTTCCAAATTCCAACGTCTTGGAGGTCGAAATTGGGATGGAAGCGGGCTGTAGAAGACAAAAAGCGGGATTGTTGTGGAGTTTGGTTGAGATTGGACTTCCTAAACTTGTTCTTTTGTTTGGACTCCAAGAGAGCTGTAAGCACTATAAAAGGAGAATCCGGTCACTATTGGGAGTTCTGAAGTTGGAGAGAGGCAACCCAACTATTCCATGGCCGGCTAATCCCCTAATGTAGGGGGCGGTAAAGCTACACACCAAGCAATAATATTAACGGACCTAACAAAGATAAATTAGAGGTCGCTCATGTGAACTTTTACGTGCTTATCAACTTTGGACACAAACGAACAACACTAAAACACTACATTTCCAAACAACATGGAGATGAAACAATATCTGTAGTTGATTGCAAAGGCGACAAGTTTTCAGTAAGCTATTGATAGTTGACTGTTCATGGCTTAATATCATAACCTTCAAAAGTACAATTTTTAGGTTACAATCCTTACATGAAGGTATATCTTCAAAGTGAATCGAGCTTTATATCTTGTAAGCTAGATAAAAACGAACCGCAAAGTAGGAAACAGAAATGTGACCTAGGCCGTAGGTAATAAAGAATTGAACCACATACTCCTTGAGTCCGTCACCGAATCAAAATAAAAGTATCCGAAATATCAAAACTCAATCTACACTTGAAGCAGAATAATATAGGGATGTGCAAAAAAAACAAGAAGCATGTGCAACTACTTGTTACCAACACAAAGATAAATCATGAGATAATGAGCTCTGTGACTTAGGCCTTGTTCGTTTTGATTTTCAAGAACCGGTTTTCTTAATTATTATTCAATTATTACTCCTATTTTTAAATTTTATTTTTATTTTTCTATCTATCTCTCTCCAATCATTAATACCTATTTTTTAATTATTATCCCTATTTCCCCCTCTAATCATTACAAAAATCAAAACTCAAAACCCAAACCAAACACAACCTTAGTGTCTTGTAAATGCTGGAGAGAGAGAGAGAGAGAGAGAGAGAGAGAGATCAACTAATATAAACAAAACAAGTTTAAGTGATACCACTTTTTCTAAAATGAAGTAATACTTACAAGTACTGCAGCCTTGAAAGCAGCCCAAGTTGTGGAACGAGTTGTCCAGTCAAATTTGCACTCCCAAGAGCACTAGGTGTACAAAAAGGGAAAGAAGAATTATCATTGCACTAATGACAATGAAAATACAAAAGCAACAAGAGTTTCAACTGTCAAATTACATAACAAGCGCGTGGATTGCCAGAATTGTTGAACGAGTTAGTAGCTTACAGTCTTGTAACGCTGTTTTGACTGTTGCACGTGACATGAAACCATGTGCAAGGGTTGACAAGTGTAGGATCCCAACTTTGTAAAAAATTGTTAGGATCAACCAAATTGTTTTTCAGCGCAATCAAAGCATCGCCTGCTCTTCAAAAGAGAAAAATCATCATATTCTCATCAAGAAGATGAAACGATCAGCCAAAACATTTTCTAAGTGTAAGTAAGCAACTAAGTTGTTTGACGAACTAGCAGTCACGCCACAAAAAAAAGGGGCTGCATTATACCGATGTCTAACCTGACCATTCAACAGAACAAGCGGATGTTTGAAAACAATGACAGTTTTCAAAGTCCTTAATTATTTCATACTGGTTACATGCATATTGTTGTGTTTGGATTCCGTGAATTAAGTCAAATTTGGTAAGTACAAATATAACAACACGGGTATTAAGAAAGAACTTAAACATTTTGAAAATTGGGTAATATAATTTATTCCTAAACACATACAAAAGCTGCACTCCTAGGGTTTTGAATGAATAGAACCCATCGTCTCTTACACAATTTATCAACTTGTCATTTTCAACACCAATGATTTGCAAACATCCAGATCTTCTGTAACAACTCTCTATAAAAGCATCCAACTCAAAATCAATTGGCAATGAGCAGAGAGGCCGTTACGACTTGTCTACTAATTTTGGAGGTATAAGCAAAACCAACATAAGACTAGCCATGCGAGTCTGATCCCGCACTATGGATATATAAATAGAGAGTCATAACATAGAAACCATAATGAAATAAAGTGCACCAATGGCACAAACATAGGGGAAATCAATTGTAAAGCAATAGAGAGCCTTGTCCATACCATGCGAACACATCTAACACGCAATTATTGACGAGGCCATCCTTCCAGGCTCGTATACTTACTTGGCATGGAACTAAATGGGCTGGGCCGGCACAACAAGGCCCATTTGACACCTCTATTCATATGCAATATGAATCAACTTTAATAGATATTTAATTAATAGTACTATTAAACAAAAGCTTCAAAATCACGTACTACATTATAGTATAATTAGAAACCATAAACAATTTTAAAAGTAGCACAATTGAAATTACAAAAGATGACTAACAAATTGGGACGGAAGGAGTACAGTGTACACCACAACCGAAACAACAGGAATGGACACACAACGAAATGATGCAAATAATTGGTCGAAATCAACAAACAAACGATGAAAAAGGGAACGATCAGTTCTCACCTTGGTTATCGCCGGAGGCCGGTGATAACCCAGAAGCAAACAGAATTAGGCCAATACAAGTAAAAGCATAGGCGATGGCCCGGATCGCCATAAAAGACAAATCCCCCTCCTCCTCCTCTTCCCCCCTCCAGTACTCAGAACACTTCCAAAAGAAAAGGTAGAAAGGTAATGCAAGCGAAAAAGGTAGCTCTGAAGCTGTCTTCCACTTACCGGGAAGGAGAGAGAGAGATTCACGCGGGAAAAGAAAGGAAAAGAAATGGGAAACTAAAAGAAAGAAAGAAAGAAAGAAAGGAAAAAAAAAAAAACGAAAAATAGAGAAAGAAAAAAAAAATTGTTCACCCACACCAAGAAGGGTGAACAAAATTCTCACCCGATTGGTTGAAATAGTGGGGTTCCATAAAAAATGGGTTAGATCCTATCACAAAGTAATGTCATGCTTACCAAAAAAGTGTATTGATTCTGTTAACCCTACATCATTTTAACCAATCTGGATGAGGATTTTGTTTACCCTCTCTTTTGGTGAGGATTAACAAATTTTTAGTTAAAATTAATTAATTTAGTTATTTTTCTTCTCTTTTTTCTCTCAAACCAATTAAATGAAGAGGAAACCACCTTTCATTTCTTTTCTTTTCCTCGGATTCCAAACAAAAGTTGTTACTCGTAACTGTACGTGTGGGTCAGTGATTGAAATTTGTTTTTTCGAAGCAGCAAAAAAAAAAAAGATTGAAATTTGAAAGGTTGTTTCTTACCGAGGGGTCTACCGGTTTGTTCTTGTCGCATGACCGAATGATTGATGTAAACGTTTTTTTTTTTTTTTTTTTTTTTGAGAGAGAAATTGCACCCACTGTCTTTTATGACCAAGAGCCACGAAGATCAAAATACATAGATGTAGGCAGTGGCGGACGCAGAATTGTTGTTGCGGGGAGGCCATTCTATAGCAAATATACAAAAAAATTGAAAATGTACTAAAAATGTACTACTACTAGTAAGAACCTTGGGGGGTCTACAGGGGCCAAACCCCCCCCCCCCGGGTCCGCCCCTGGATGTAGGACTATAAAACACAAGGGCACAAAGCACCCGAAAAACAAAAATTGAATTCCGTGATGCGACACCGGACTCAAGTACTCGAAACGACAAATGCAACTTACCTACATGGCGATGAATATCCATAATCCGCAAATGGCACGGTGATAACCTAGAAGCCAACAGAATTAGGCCAATACAAAATATTAAGTATGACCAGATATCGATGTATAAGCAAAAAAGTTTCATTTCGTTTCATAAAATGTAAGGTTAAACTACATAATATTTACCATTCATTTTATATAACAAATTGTCACGTTTTTACACATCTATTAATGTCCGATCATAATGAGTATTTCATAACTTATAATTCTTTACGCGTTCTATAAGGTGAACGGTTCAGATCATAATTTTGGATCCGAGATATGCATAAAAATTTAGAGTATGGATGGCATGAAGGGATGTGTAGCGGCCGGGGGATCAAGGGGGTCTCCACACCCTCGGCGGTCTCACCCCGAGGGGACAAGGGTCCAAAGGGGTTCCCGCCTGATCAACACGGAACTCCGGGGGAGGCTTCCCCCCGGAGGTAACAGGTCCGGCCAGACTCTCACCTCGGGAGACCGCGCCGAGAGCACCCGGAGACGCCTTCGCAGTACTGTTCCCGAGGGTACCCATACCGAGTATATTGGCCTCGGTACCGGGGCGGGTCGCGTCAGGTGGCAGGGGGGCTTGATCGAGGCACCTCCTGACAGTCTGAGTGGCACATTAATGAGTTTGACTACTTCACGTGCACCTCATCATGGCAAGCCACCAACCCTGCAGACCTACGCCTGCAGGGGGGGTGGGGGATTTGACTGATAGGGACACTAAGGGCACGTGACGCCCCTGAGAGCACAGCGGCCGAGGAGCCGCTAGGGGGGCATGCGTCGTTCAGTGCATTTAATGCGATGTCAGGAGTGGGGCGCGTGAGGCCCCCGAAGGGCGTGCCGAACACGCGCTCCCTCACCTATAAATATAACTCTCACCCCCTTCATACAGGGGTCGGTCTCCTCTCCTAAAAACCCTCTCTCTACGTTTAGCTCTAAAAACTGCACTTTCTCTCTAGTTCTCCACTATACTTCTCCCTCTGTCGCTGACTTAGCCATCGGAGTACCTTCCCGGACCACCACCGTCCGGGCTTGGTACTGACGTGGCTGTATCTCTTGTGCAGGTACCGTTCCGGCGTACCCCAGCATCTCCGGGACCCCTCTCCGACGAGTCCCTAGGGACCAAGTGACGTTCAGCCTTGCTCCTCCCCCCTCAGCGCAGTTCCAAACGAGCAAAGAGGCCAGTCCGGTGAAGAACTCCCCCACAGGATGCATATGGAGAGGACCTGAGCCTCTGAGTCAAAAGATGTGAGGACCAAGGACAATTGACCCTGCCCCACCCCGCCACCAATTAGGCTTTGTGTGTCTTTTTAAGACCCCCATGAATGTACTTATGGGAGTAATTTTTTACACCATTCAAAACATTGCATTGAGAGCACAAGAATACATTTTGCGGGTTCAAACATTAGTTAGGCCACGCTAGGGATGGGCATGGGGACGGACCGGGGCCGGAGAGTACTATCTCCACCCCCAATCCCCAAACCCCTTTTCCATATACATTCCCTACCCAATCTCCAACGGGGCTTTATTTTCATCCTCCATCCCCACTCCAAATGGGAAACGGGGATCCCCACGGGCCACAGGAATTCAGGAATCCAATCATTTAAAAAAAAAATAGATTACTAGAAATCTAGAATCCTAGTTACAATTAAATGCTAAAATCAAGTTACAATTGGAGGTGTCGAACGGGCTGGGCAGGCACGAGCACGGCAGGGGCACAGGCATGGTACGTTTATCGTTGGCACGACACGACACGGCACAGTATTCATGTGTAAGCGTAAGTGTTTGCCAACTTCAATTCAAGTTGTATAAAGTATCAACTGGATTTCTAATTTGAAAATTAAAGGAACCACAAGCATGATAGCATAAAAGAGTATTTAAGTAGTGTGATCTTCAACTTCATATGAAGCACAAAGATAAGTAGAGTACGAAAAGTAAACTCAATCGAGAAGAAACTTAATTTACACAATTGATTTCATCAATAGGAACAACAAAATCAACAACTCGATTGGAAAAATATTGTTTTTATTTTGCATTTTTTTGTGTTTATTTTAAGGAATACATATAATTGATAGTTGAGTAGATGTCAACCTAGTTGAGATGTATTCAAATTATACTGATGCATTTCTTATTTAATCACATTTATTATATTACAAAGGTTAATTATCAATAAAATGTTTGGAAAAAATTTAGTGTGACCCTATGTGTTTGGAGAAAATTTGGTAGGACCCAAAAGTTTTATAACTCATGAATAGACCCTTATATTCGGAGATTCGGGGACGGAGCGGATCGGGGCGGGGATGGATCGGAGAACGGATTCGGGGCGGGGACATGCCTATCTCCACCCCCTACCCAATCCCCAAATATTTTTTAAAAAAAATCCTCATATCCTATCCAATCTCTAAACAGATCTCCATATTGCTGATCCGTTTGGATCGGTGATCGGATCGGATTCGAACAGGTTGAAGGAAATGACCAACCCTATGCTAGGTGTCGTGCACAACACGGGTTGTTGCTAGTAAGGAAAATGAGAGAGGGAAGAAAATGTAGGGAACATTATGACATGAAGGCCTCATGTCCCACAATCAACTAAAAAAAAACAAAAAAATGGTCATCAAGGGCGGAGCCATGAGGAGGCTGAGGTGGGCTATAGCCCAGGTGGAATGGGAAAAAAATGGAAAAAAAAAAAATTATAGGTAAAATTATACCCTAATAAATTTTGAGCCCACCTCTCTTTTTGTGTTTAGCCCAGCCATTCTAAATGAACACCAATCTGGCTACTTCTGGCTGTTCCAGTGAGTACCACGAAACGTACCGGATTGATAAAATTGCAAAAATCAGGTGAAAAGGTGAGAAGAAGACGAATCAAACCAAGGATTCCCTCATGGATCTGATATCCTTGCAATTTTCCGACGGATTCCGGCGGTGTTTCAGCTCCTCGTACGATTATCAAGATGGCACTGAAGCCTTTTGTCTTCCTCAAGATAACAAATGAGATTTTTGGTGAAGGAACATGAGTGGGTGGGGAAGACAGACAACACAGTGTATTAACTTTTTGACTACTGTACTAGGGTACAACACTCCACACCCTACTTGGTTATCTTTTTAATTTTTATACTATATTTGAGTTTCATTTTATTTGTTTGTTCTACTCTTCTTTTTATTTTTTTCTCTCAATAGTATATTTTCTACTTATACTAAATGAAGGCTAAGTTTTCAAGTATATATGCCCATTATAAAATATAATGAGTAATCTAAAAATGTTACCCAGTAACATAGTGATATCGGTACGTACTGTACTGTCCCAATAACCAAAACGGTACCGCATTCGGTATGACATTCATCATGTTACCATGACAACTATGGAAATAGCATTTTCAGCTATAAAGCATATGAAAACTTATCTTCGCAACGAAATAAGGGACGATTTTCTTGCAGATTCAATATTGAAAGAGAATTTGTTGAAGATATCGACTCAGATTCGATAATAGATAAATTCTACTCTCCAAAACTCGTAAAGTCCAACTTTAATAGCATACTATTTTATTTTATTTTTACTTTTTCTTTGTACTTTTCTTTTGTATATGAACATTTACATATTTATGTATAAGTTTGGGTTAGCTCAGGGTAAATTATAGTCCTGGCTCCGTCCTTGATGATCATTCCGTATGAAAGAGAACATTATTCATGGTAGGTATTGGAAATCATTTCGTTCGCAAGTCCCAAGCATGCCGTTTTCGAAAGCTCAGGTCCTACAGACGGCTTTTTTGGCCGATTTGCTTGAGCCTATTGCAACCGGAATGACCTCATACGGGGGGAAGCTTTACGTGGCTCAAGGTTTATATTGTCGGCCATTTTTTGCTGATGTCGGGGTGGATAATGGGAGAGTGGAAGAGTAATAGTCGTCTTTAATAGCAAGGGAATGACTGGAAGATAGCTTCAGGAGCTATCTTTCACTTACCGGGAAGGAGAGGGGGAGACGTGAGGGGAGACTTTTCGAAAGTTGTCGGGAGTCGATGATTGAACAATATGCTCTTACAGGATGGTTCTTGTGGCGAGACCGAATGGTAAACTGATTAAAGTTTCACTTTGGGTTGGGATGGTGCAGTGCACAAAACGCACTACACCGTATAATGCATCATTTGACCATCTATTTCGGCTCAGATTTAATTAGAGTAATGAATTTAATACGACCGTCAATTTTTTGAATTAAATCCGAGCTTGCAAGCATTGTCGAGATGGACGACCAAATATAGTGCACTACACCGTATAGTTCGTTTTCCACACCACATGTTCCCTGGTCTGCTACAAGTACTGTTGTCTTCTAACTGTTGGAGAAATAATTTTTTTTATTCGAATTTTTTTTTTATATATCACCAAGATACAAAATAAAATTAATAGAATAGGACAATAATGCATTGAGAGAGTTTCAAAAAATGGATCAAGACTCTCCTAGCATTTCTACTCTCAAAATCTCAACCTACCCTTTTAAATCTCGATTTTTTTGAAACAAAACAAAACAACTACTACTAAACAAAAGTATAATCATCAAGATGCCAACTATACAAGAACCCTCTAGAAAAACGAAAAACACCCCTACAAGCAACCGATGACACTAGGAGAGCCGCTTCTTTGCCACAGTCATCGAAAAGGGGGAGAGCCGCGTCATGCCACTGACATAGCCCACCACCGTTTTTGATTAGGTAAAGGATCACACCATGCCACCGCTGCGGCCCCACAAACACGACGGTGGCCCCTTGTAGCCGCCCAAAATAGCGAACCTGCAAATCCTCCTGCGGTGGCAAAAGACTTCCCTTGCTCGCCCATTTCTATGTTGCAGCCACTAGTGTAGAGTCTCTGACATGAAGAATTTCGTATCCCATCTATGGATCAACAAGGGGTGATCTTCCGCATAGCCAATGTACATGGATGTAACCGCACTATTTTTTTGTTTACTTTCCAATTTTGTCCCTTGATGGGATGTTTTTTGAAATTCTAACTTCTTTAAAGTAAGAGAAAGGGAGGGGCAACGCGGGAATGTGAGATTAGTTTTTTGAAAACTTTTAAAAATGAACAATTTTTTTATAGGACATCCCAAAGAATAGTGGACATAGATTGAAACTAATCCTCTATACAAGTTGCAGAGTTCGAAAAATAATTAGAATATGACACAATAGATCGTCTAACAAACTCTTTCATACGAATCATATGTTGGAAGTGCATTGAAGGATGAATATCAGTTCCTGTGCCATAGACTACAAATTTTTAAGTTGTTGGAATTAAATGATGATACAACTGGTGGAATTCAAATTAAAATTTTAAGCATTTAAAGGGTAAGTTCCATTTTTTTTTAGTCTTTTCAAGTTATTGACAAGTCATATGCATATTTTACGACTTTAATAAAATGTTAAATCTATATCGCGCGCAGTCGCACACAATCTAAAGACTTAGAGTTCTAAAAGGTCCAATGGTCTGTGAAACCAATATTTCTAATGAAATTCTAAAATCAGCTTATTGGAATATCGTTAAGGTATAAAAAGTGTATTAAATTGTGTAGAAAAATATGACTGAACATGACGGGTCATCTAGGACCGGACAATTGATCTGCGCTGAGGTTGGCAATGGAATCAGCAATGATCGAACAAGCACTTGCGTGTTGGGTAGTGCTAAACTCTTGGCAGAACACCTCCTCTTTCTGCCACTGTTCCCATCTCTCCGCCAACGGCGCCAAGCCATCACGGCCGTCGAGCATTCTGACAATTTCCGACATCTTGGGACGTTGGTGAGGGGAGCGCTGTGTGCAGAGCAACGCCAATTGGATAAGTCCCTCAACCTCTTCGTTGACATAATTACCCTGCATATCGGCATCAACCAGCGTTTCCAACTTCTTTTCATTCAAAAGTCCTTTTACCTGAATCATCATAAATAATTCCATATGAGGGGAAAATGCTTTTTCATTGGGAAGGAGAGAACCATCCATCATGAAGTTTCCTAATTAGAGAGCCACATAAGAAATAAAATGGTTCAAGGGTGAAAATAGGTGTCAGGGCCACCCCACCAAGTTATCATATCAACCACAGAACATCAAGGAAGAGTGAGAGAACAAAAGGCAGGCTTGTGTTTTCAATTTTTTCTGTTAGTTCAAACTTGAATGTTTGGAAACATGGGTAGGCGATGGGTGATGAAGCCCGGGTACGTTTAAAACCTCATCATACTCAAACCCGCAATGTACCGGGTACTAATATTTGTCATGTACATCTAAGTACATACAAGGTAAACGAAACACTTACCAAGATTTTTCCCCATGATTCTTGTCATACCCAGAAGTACCCCAATTATATCTCAAGCCGTACCCAATACAGAGATGAGGCTAAGTTGATAAGATTCCATGTTTCTATGCTTAGCATGATCCTAGAATAAAGATTTCGTTCCAATAGGTTCTCTAGTATAAGGACATTAAACCTTGAATTGGACCTTAAGGTTGGCATAAACATTTATTTGATGTCGGATTCTTTATAGCCTAAGTCATGCAGCTATTTCCTTTATTTGACATGTAATTATTACGTCTAATACATTGCTCTCCATATTAAAGATATATTTGTTACAGCCGTACCCATATCCTACCTTTTATTAGGTTTTGCCGTACCCCTTTTGTATGAGTACTCGTACTGGTACACGGCTTCTTAGGTGACGGCAGACTAAGAGAATAGATCCGCAACCATGAGTGATGGTGATGGCACACAAGGATGGCGGTGGTGTCCTGAACTAAAGGCATCGGTGGTGGCAGCCATGAGAAACCATGGTAGCTGGTAGGATGACTGGTAGTAAATTAAAGCAAAATTCCTCTTGGGCGCATGAGAGTACTCACTGTTATTTGCCTGAAGAAGCTAGACTCTATCCTGGATCACATGGGGTTATCTGTTATAGTATTAGCTTTTAAATTGCTAATTTGCTAGGATGTTTCAGCGTTCACCACAAAAGGGATAAGAGGTAATTGACTGTAGAATTTAGGCCAACAAAGGTAAGAGCAAACCTCATTCCAAGATATTAGGACTCGTTTTAAGAGTTAGAGTACTTGAAGCTACTATGCTGCAAAGTTAAGCATGGCAAGGGATAAGAGGTAACTGACTGTAGAATTTAGGCCAACAAAGGTAAGAGCAAACCTCATTCCAAGATATTAGGACTCGTTTTAAGAGCTAGAGTACTTGAAGCTAATATGCTGCAAAGTTAAGCATGACAAAAACCCTTTGTTTCACAGCATCAAAAAACATGAATTGCCATTTAAATCCTGTTATCATAAATTGCCATTCAATTCAACCCTAAGTTCCATAGCATTTTTGACAGAAGGCTCCTAAAATGAACTAGAACTATCACAAGAAGGTGGCAATTTAAGTAACATACTGATGACATAAAACAGATTAAGAGGGCAAAAAATGCTTACCCAATCTATCAACATGACCTCATCATCATTGGCAAGCCGAGCAAGATCAAAAGCCCTTTGTCCAGTGATGAGCTCAAGAAGCATGACCCCATAACCAAAGACATCAGTTTTCACTGAAGACTTCCCAGTGGAGAGGTACTCGGGGGCAATATGGCCGATTGTGCCACATACAGTTGTGGTAATATAAGTATCCTTGCGATCCATTAATTTTGCCAACCCAAAGTCTCCAACAACTGCTTCAAACACCTCATCCAACAATATATTTGCAGCTTTGACATCATGATGAATGATCCTCGGGTCACAACGATCATGCAAATACGCAAGGCCTCTTGCTGATCCCAACGCAATTTGCCTTCTTTTTGGCCAATCAAGTGGGGCTTGCCATTCACATTTTTCTAAAAGAAATGCTCATCAGACCATGATAACATTCAGAGAGACTAAGCAAGGCGGCAAACAGGTTTTAAAATCTTTTCTTTATTTCGAAATTTGAACAAACATTAAAAATATTAGCAAGCTTTGACAAACTCGTATGGAGAATTCCCGGTAAAAAAATAATACATTTCAAGCTGCAATTGTTAAGTTTTCGTAAAATGTCGGATTCCAAAAATATACCTACAATTACTACCTCTTAAACTCTATCCAACACTTCCATAAGCCAGGAAGGCATAGACAAGAATCAGTTACGTTGGCATCAAATTAATGTTTTGACTTCAGAATTTCGACATTTGCACGAAGCTTCAAGAAGTTAACAAGCTTTGATTAACTCATAGGGGAATTCCATCAATGTAGATTGTAGAAAAATAGCTAAGGTTTCCTTTTCCAACATAAACTCTAAAATAAGTATGATGATAAAAATTAAAAATCAAGAATTAAATGGCATCAAACTGGCAATTCCGACTCAAAGAAAGCAGATTGCATAGAATCAACCAAAAAAAATTCTCCAATTGCTACCATACTTAACAAAAAACAAAAGAAAGCATATGACGACAAAACATTGACGAACTTCAAATTGGCAATTCGAAAGCAAATAAAGCAAATTTCATCCTATTGCCTGAAAATTTTATTGGTTCATCCCATAATGCAAGTCTATTTTGAGAAGTCAAAAACAAAATTTGATAGGAACTCTCTTTTGCCCTTCTCTTTTGAATTGCAATAAACCACTCCAACGAAACAAATTTATCCATGAAGGGTAGTTTCGGAAGGTTGTGGTTTTCGAACGGACATAATTGTGTTTCTTAAGAGGTTTGACTCCCGAAATACACTTAAAGTCGTACCTCTTAATCTGCTGGAGTCATTTTTTTCCCCTAATATCTTTTTCAAACTCGAATTCGAATTGCTATGTTTTCTTTACTGGCCAGTTTCACCAAATATACTTACAACTAGTATCTCTTAAACATGATCCACCATCTCCATTAGCCAGGAAGGCCTATACAAGAACCAGTAAGTTAGCGTCAAATTTATGTTTTCATTTCAGAATTTCAACGTTTGCACGAACCTTCAAAATGTTAGCAAGCTTTGATAAACTCATATGGGGAATTTCATGAACGTAGAGAGATATCTAAGGTTTCCTTTTCCAACATAAACTGGAAACTATGTATGATGATAAATTGAAGTTCAAGAATCACTTGGCATCAAACTGGCAATTACAGCTCAAGGACATAAAATCAACTGAAAATTTTACTCCAGTTGCTACCATATTTAACAAAAAACAAAAGAAAGCACATGAAGATGATAGCCAACAAGTAGTACCTCTTAAACATGATGCAACACTTCCATAAACCATGTAGGGATAGACAAGGAGCCTTTCGGTTAGAGTCATGCAAAAGCCACGTAGAGGTAGAAGATTTCGATGAACAGCCATGCTGATCATTTCAACTTCAGTTTGAAACTGCAGCTCCCCACCTTGAGTATGCTCCTCTCTTAGTCTTTTTATTGCCACAAGAGAGCCATCAAACAATCGTCCTTTGTAGACCTTACCGAATCCGCCCCTTCCTAATATATTTTTGTTACTAAAACGATCTGTCGCATATTGTAGTTCAAGCAGGGAAAACCTCCTGACCTCTCCTCTTAGAATTACTTCTGGATACTCTTCAGTTTTTTTCCCGATCACAAATGAATCCTCTTCAGCTGGAAAGAGAAGTAATAGCCCCTTAGGACAGTGATAAAAAGTGACAAGAGAAGAGAAATGAAAATCCTATTACTTGTTTGTTCAAACGGTCAGAAATGAAGAGTAACCTTGGATTTCTTTGGTCCAGGTTATTTCTCACCAAATATTACCACAATTGTTTGTATGAATAAAAGAGTTGAGAAATGGTGTGCAATGTTGGATTTTAATAGGTCCATTCTGTTTCTAACCAAATCTTATGATAATTGGTGAGATTTGTGCCATAATTCTTTCTCACCATTTCCCACCACTTGGTGAGATGGGGTGAGAAACCCTGATCCTTCATTTTCTCACAATTTCACCCCATCAAAGGTGCTGTAATAGCCCAGATCAAAAAAAAAAAAAAAAGGTGCTGTAATAGCAAAATGCATCATAGACATTCCCATAGTAATTACTAAGCCAACTAACCAGGTACATCAAAAAATTGATCTCGTGGTTTCCTTCGCCGCCATTGAGCAAGAGTGATTGCAGGGGCAGCAAAAAGTAGGGCAGCACCAACAGAAACTCCTCCAGCAATGGCTCCAATGGCACTGTTGCCTACTGATACTATTTCAAGATTACACATATATAAGTCAATTCCTTCTTGTGCATAACATTGCAAATATTCCAACTCTAAAGGTGCTAAGTGGATATTTCATGAGCCTCTATTCTCTAATCTAAAGGAAGCTGTTACTGAAACAGCGTATAAAAGACTCAATCCACATGGAGTTCAACAAATTCGTTTGAGCAGAGAAAAGTACCAAGGGAGATTGTTGTAGGAAAAACAAAATGGTATTGCATGTGCACCAAAAATGGAGCGAGGGGGACCTGAAAACCTACCCAATACTGGATAAGAAATCCAATTCAAAATGAAGAGTTTTGTGCACTTGCTTTGTCATCCTTGAATTTAGAAACATAAAAATGTAAGACTGGCAAAACCAGAGAAATCAAAATCCACCAAGTCATCAATGAGTAATTTATAACATGGGAAGAAACTTCTGAATTGACTGTAGGGTTCGAGAAACATAAAGTACTCCACTATTAGTAAAAATAAGGGTTTATAACAACAGTGAGCAGGAAAGAAAAGGTAAAAAACCTTGAGAAGTGGATTGCGGTGATGGTGGAAGTGGAGCAGCTGGACGAAATACCAAATTATTGTTTGCAAAACTGAAAAAGGGAAGTAAGGCTGTCAGGATACCTCTAGATGAGTCAAGCAGCTCCACTACCATATCAAGATGGTACTCGAAACAAACCTGAGGTTAGTAAAAAGTGAAAATGAGCCATTAACTGTGATTGCTCCTGTCAAACGGTTGTTTGATAGATCACTGTATTCACATGGAAATGTGCTAGTCGAAACTTATGGAAAAAGAAAGAGATGAACCATCGACATTATTCATCTAGAGAAATAAAAAAGATTCTATTTTAGACACCAACTTGGTACTTACAGCACTTGAAGTGTGTTGATAGTAGTCAATGACCCAGGAATATTGCCCGACAAACTGTTGTTGTTCAGCCGCCTTGCTTTGCAGAGAATTACGTGGACCAGACATCACCGCGTTCCAAACAATCAAAATGGTCATTTGTCAGTAAAAATTCCCAGGGACACTGTTGAATCACAAAGAAAGGTGGGTGCACATTGCAAATGCAACATACAATGACAGCACGTGATAAAAAGCAATATATCTACAAAAGAGACATTTGGTACTGCCAATGTGTTTAATATGAACCGATTTTCCTTATCAAGAGTCAAGACCGTTGAATTTGGGGTAGCCAACATCTATGGTGGGCATGTAGGACCTCTGTTGCTAAAAAGTGCAAGAACAAAAGAAACCAGCGCAAGAACAAAAGGTAAAGAAAGTAGATTCTCCTCGGTATCAGTCCCAACTAAAAAGGGTGAGCACAAGAGATATCAACTAATTACATCATTGAACATACCATAACCCTAAAGCGACCAAGCAACAAACTCAGAATTTACTTCGTAGAGAATGAAATGCATTCTCAACTCCCTCAAAAGATTCCAATTCCACACTTCCTCATTTCTCCTTAAACAGGTGCCTGATACTTCTGGAAGAACTGGAATTTATGCAATATATCTACACAGTATGTTTCTGGAATTTTGGTGCCTATGTTATGAAGAAAATGAGGCATGTATTAGGAGCCTGGCAACAGTTCTAATGAAAAGAGACACATGAAGATTAGTTTCACAACTTCATATTATGTCCTTCCAAATTAGAGGTATCCAGCCTTCAAATTGAGACTCCAAGAAAGATATCGGCTTACTTTTAGGGAGCAGAGGCTCGAAACGAATCTAGTTGCATTAAAGAGTTAGAAACTAAAGACCAAATAACTTAGGAAACACCAAGCAAAGCTATAATCCGATAGATTAATAGTCTCCAAGGGAAAGACAGGTATTTCAGTCACTGTACTATACAACTACCATTCCAAGTACTTCTGCATTGTTTGAAGAAACTGCCCATAGCTAAGCAAAACTAAACTTTACTTGTGAGTTAGGAAAAAAGAAAAGCCAAATGGGATCTTACTACACCTAGAGTGACTTGAAAGTATATGTTCCCCCAATTGGCTTTATTAGGCCAACGATGACAGTAATAGAGAATAGGTAGCCATCAAGATGAGTAAAGATACAACCAACAACTTGAGTGCATTGCTACTGAGAGCGGAACTAAGGTGCCAAATGACTTGCTTTCACCATTAATTTGAATCAGAATGCACAATTAGTACAACAAAATTAAAATGGATGTTATTCCTACATCATTAATCTGTTTACACAGGCACACCGCACATACACACATATATTACAGAACCAAGAAAATAACTTTCCATATATATAATTATCAACAAATTATCTACCCTTGGAAGCCCCTATGACTTATGTCCCAATGAAATACCTAACATAGATATCTTGTCCACAAAGTCAAATTTACCATCTTTGTCTCGATATTAGTGACTGATTCGGACCAAACGGGCAATATCCTGGGCTGGATGACCAGTCTACTATTCTAAAACATAGAAGGAAGTTACAAAGATCCTGAGCTAATAAATTATTGAAAAGAAGAAACAACTTAACTACATCCACATAGCAACATATCAGTGCATAAGCAATCCACTTGAACAAGTCTTCAAGCAGAATGAAATGCAATGGAAGCAAGTTCCAACAGAAATAATGTATATCTATTTGTAGAAATAAAAGACAAAGGATGTGTAGTTCATACAGGAAACGTAATGTCTGAAGATTACCCAATGTTTTTGGGATGGGACCACTCAAGTTGTTTAGATAAAGATCCAAGCTCACCAATTTTGTCAAATTCCCAAGCTCATTAGGAATTTGTCCACTTATGTTGTTACCGTAAATTCCACTGTGACAGAAACATGTCATTAAAATTATGTCATTGGCGGGAGCACGCAGGAAGCCAAAAAATCAGTTAAAAAGAAAAGAATCACGGAGAAGAATAAAAGAAAAGAAATATGAATCACAAAAGGAAATGGCTTCTTTCTCAAGTCCACAAAGCGGTCTGAATGCGCTATTGGTGGTCATTTTGATGATTCTAGTGATACATTTTTTAGACCCTGTTGTGCAAATCATCCTTGAAAAAATCAGGTTGATCCAATAATTGTAACCACATGACTTGATCATATTTTGATGAAGTAAATGGACGAGCAGTGTAAATTTGAATATACACCATTCATTTGTTTTCCGCAGCACATGCAATGAATTAGTGGCTATAAAGTTGATTTTTTCAATGTTGATCTGCATAATGGGACTTTCAAAATAAATGGCTCGAACCATACAAATATGACCTGTGTTGGGACCCAACAGCACGCTCCAGTCCAGTCCATGCAGTGAGATGGAGAGAAGCCATATCCATAATAAATTAAACATGAGCAATCAGAACACATACAAACAGGGAAGAGGTTACCAGTAAATGCAAAATTAATGCCGGGATATCAAAGTATATTAAAGGTTTGCACTTAAATTCCACATTCAAGTATAGAATAATATTAACATACTGTTAGCAAGTAGAAGATTGAGCAAAATAGCAAGCTAAAATAAACTACAAAGGGAATAGGTGAGGCTACATTAGCTACCATTATGCTAACCCAAAAAATCAAATTGCAGCAGACTAATTTAGAGCACAATAACATGCCCCTAAGCAAATTGTTCCTCTATGGCAAGAAGAAAATGAATATTATAAAGCATTTTTCATTATAATGAGGTACGTGTAAGTCTGGAAGAGCATGTTCTTAAACTATGAGGTATCAACACATGTATGTTGACTACTCATCCAAATAGAGGAATCTAGAAAATATGAGTAAGACCTAGAGCTAGTCATTTACACAAAGGTGGAAAGATCCTATAGATAATTCAAACACTGCGCTGCCGAAGCAAGGTTGCTTTTCGGTTGCATATTGTTTTTCATGATCAAACAACACTAAAACAATCCACAAAATATGGAGATGAAACAATATCGGTAGTTGCTTGCAAAGACAAGAAATTTTCTGTAAGCTATTGATAGTTTACTGCTCATCGTAACCTTCCAAAGTACATTTTTTAGGTTACAATCTGAACAAGAAGGTACATCTTCGAAGTGAATTGATCTTTATGTCCCTGTAAGCTAGATATAAATGTAATTACCCAAAAAAAGCTAGATATAAATGACCCGTAAAGTAGGAAACAGATGTGACCTAGGCCGCTAATAAAGAATTAAGCCACATACTCCACGAGTCCATCACCGAATCAAAACGAAACTTGAAAATAAAAATATTTAAAATATTACAACTCAATCTGCATAATATAGGGATGTGGGAAAAACAAGGAGCATGTGCAACACAAAGATAAATCACGAGATAACAAGCTCTACAACTAAGGGTCTTGTAAATGCTGTAGAGAGAGAGAGAGAGAGAGAGAGAGAGAGAGAGAGAGAGAGAGAGAGAGAGAGATGACTAAAAGAAACATCTACTAATATAAACAAAATGGGTTTTAAGTGAAACCACTTTTTAGACAATGAAGTAATACTTACAAGTACTGCAGATTTGGAAGCTGTCCAAGTTGTGGAACGAGTTGCCCAGTCAAATTTGCACTCCCAAGAGCTCTGAGGTGTACAAAAACAGACAGAAGAATTTTCATTGCACTAAAGACAATGGAAATACAAAAGCAACAAGAGTTTCAAGAACCAAATTACATAACAAGCGAGTGGATCACCAGAATTGTTGAACAAGTTAGTAGCTTACACTCTTGTAACACTGTGTTGATTGTTGCACGTGACATGAAACCATGTGCAGGGATTGACAAGTGTAGGATCCCAACTTTGTAAAAAATTGTCTGGATCAACTAAGTTGTTTTTCAGCGCAATCAAAGCATCGACTGTTCTTCAGAAAGAGACAAATCATCATATTCTCATCAAGAAGATGAAACAATCAGCCAAAACATTTTCTAAGTGTAGCTAAGCAACTAAGTTGTTAGACGACCTAGGAGACGCGCCACAAAAAAAGGGGCTGCATTATGCCAATGTACCCTGACCATTCAACAGAACACGCAGGTATTTGAAAACAATGATAGTTTTCAAAATCCTTAATTATTTCATACTGGTTAAGTGTACCTAAATGCGTATTTTTGTGTTTGGATTCCGCGAATTAAGTCAAATTTGGTAAGTACAACTACAACATGGGTATTAAGAAAGAACTTAACCATTCTAAAAAATTGGGTATTTATTCCTGAACACATACAAAAGTTGCACTCCTAGGGTTTTTTAATGAATAGAACCCTTAGTCTCTAACACAATATATCAACTCAAAATTAATTAGCAATGAGCAGAGAGGCCGTTACGACTTGTCTACTAATTTTGGAGGTATAACCAACATAAGACAAGCTATGCCAATGGCCAAGTCTGATCCCACACTGGAGATAACCAAGGCCGGCCCAAGAGTTTTTAGTGCCCAACGCCTAATCTAAAAATTGTGCCCTTAAGAGGAAACACATAAACAATTTTTACAGCAACAATCACAATATGAGAAAGCCAAAACAATATAAAGTTCTACTAATCATTATATAAGAACACAAAATACAAAGTCTCCAAATACATATCATCTCAAGAACGCATGAGTATCCCTTGAATATTACTCGTGTTGCATTTCTAGAAGCAAAAGTATCAATTAGACTTGTAAATTGTAATGAGTCCTACTCCTAAATTGGGCCTTTTCATTTTAGTTGCCTTTTTATTTTATTGTGGGTCTTACATTAGACCTTTAGGCCTAATGGATCAGCTGTAAAAGTTAATTACAACTGTGTGTTTTATTTTAGGCCTTTAGGTCAAATGGACCTCTTTTTTTTTTTTTTTTGGGTTTTTTGGATGCCCAAGGCCCAGGCCTCTTGGGCCTTGGGGTTAGGCCAGCCATGGAGATAAAATTAGAGGATCATAATAGAGAATTATACAAATCATAACAAAACAAAGAGCACCAATGCACGAACATGGGGAAAATCAATTGTGAAAGCAATAAAGAGCCTTATCCATACCATGCTATAGCATTCAACTTGAAACTAAGTGGGAATGATTGACATGGCCATCCAAGCTCGTATACTAAGTTTTGAAGGTACTATTAACTGACTTGGGACAAATTCTAACATCAATTTAAGTTCAAATCAACGTTAAGAAATCTTTAGCACAAGGATTGCTGAATTTGATAATGCAGAGTAATACCAATCCTCCATCCGTCAAAATTTCTTGGTCCCTCGTTCTATGCTAACTAGATAAGAAATTGATTCTATTTCCTTGTTCCAATTCCTTACTTAAGTCAGGAACAGGCTTAAGCTGCCTTTTTTTAATGATGTATTATGAGAGAATGACCTTTCATGTATAAATTGTAATAAGTTGGTAGAAGTCAGTTGTGAGAATTAGTTAGCAATACTTTTCATATGCTGAATCAATTTGGATAAATCTTTAATTAATATCATTAAATAAAGCTTCAAAATCACATAATAAAAGCTATAAACAATTTAGAAATAACACGAACGAGCTTACAAAAAAAACACTTAACAAAAATTGGAACGGAAGGAGTACACCACAATCGAAACAACAGGTATGTATACACAACGAAATGACACAAATAACTGGTCGAAATCAACAGATAAACGAGGCAAAAGGGAGCAATCAGTGTTCACCTTGGATATCGCTGGAAGCCGGCGTTAACCCAGAAGCCAACAGAATTACGCCAATACAAGAGAAGGAAGAGACCCAGATCGCCATCAAGACAAATCGTTGGTTCAGCGTCAGTCAGGCGAGTTGTGCGTCAGGTGACCCGATACCGAACTTAAACAAAATAAAAATGATTGCCTTTTTATTCCACTTTTGACTTACCGGGAAGGAGAGAGTGAGACGTTTGGGGAGACTTTTCGAAAGTCGTCGGGAGTCAATGACTAAACGAAATTCCAGGTGTTCACGCGGGACCGAATGAATGATAAAGTGGGTAAAGTTTCAGTCCCGCGTCAAATACAGTCTTCTATCTGCATGGAAAGAGCGAATGATGTTGACCATAAATGGTATTTTTGGGCCCCGTTCCACTAAGTAAGTTTTGTTTTAAAACTGTCTTGATTAGATTTTTGTGTTCATATTTTTTTTATGTGATGTGTTATGAGAGGATAACTTTTCTTGATTTTTGGAGAAAAAAAACTAGTTAGTGGAAATGAACCGTTCTACAAGTACCGACCGGAGGTACCGACCAGTGTCGGGATCCCGTTGTGGGTCCCAAACGATTAATCCGAACCGTTTTAAATGAGGGGTGATTTTGGATCGAGCTCATAGAGCCGTCCGATTGCATCAATTCCCTCGTGGGGTCACTCGGAATTTGATTTTCAGATGGACCAACGGTTAGGATTGATCATTTGGGACCCACAACAGAGTCCCCAATGCCATCTGTACACGGTTTGTACAAAGGGGGTCGGCGCCTCTTGTATTTCCGAATGAAAATTCAGCCAAAATAATAATTTGTTATTACTATTGTTTATAGAGTGAGACGGGTTTTTTCTATGGCAGTAGTATACAATCATGTAAATCTCTTGGAAGATGTAAATCCGTGTAAAAACTTTTATAATGAATGTATTAATATATTTTTTGTTTTTATGTTTAGAAATTTTTGGAATGTTTCAGGTAAAAAAATTTGTTCTTAATGAATGGTTTTTTGCGCTTGATGAATGTTTAAACTTTTTGTATGTTCTCATTCTAGTGGATTGTGAGAATTTTTTTATTTTTTTCGAGGTTATAATAAGGGTCAACGGGTGACTTTCTGTACGAAATTTCTCAATCCACCACCACTGGTTAAAAGATACAAGGAATAAAGACACTGGACCCTACCTGGGCGCACATGCGGAGCTACCTAGAGACAAGCTTGACCTCACTTCAATTTTTCACAAGGATTTTTGATAGTCTGGAGTTAAATTTTACAATTTTGCTCCTGCAACAAATTTAAAAATTGCCCCAACTTACTTAAAATTCATAGAAGTGTCAAGCTTTTTCTCCTTTTTGAGAGTTTATAGTTTCACAAATGAAGTAGTACATTGTTTTCAAAATATAATAAGTCATTAGGATGATTTAGAAAGCAGAAAAACATGTATCACTGGATATTTACATTAGAGTTCACCTCTTAATTTAATTTTTTTTCTTTGCAAGAGCAAATAGAAAAAATAAATTGCACATATATCTAATTTTTGACCCTGTTAATTTAAAATCCTGACTGGCCTCTGCTTGGGCACCCAATTAGGACACATAACGCTAAGTAATGGGTTTGATACTTCGATCACTCTCACAATGTGATTTTCATTTTTTTTTCCCTCTTTTACGAGTCAATTCCCAATTTAAAAATTGAAACCTACATTACCTACACAAATTTTTAAGCGCTGTTGGAATTAAATGATGATACAACTGGTGGAATTCAAATTAAAAATTTGAAGCCTTCAAAGGGTAAGTTCAGTTCTTCGAAGCCGATACAACGACAATATATACATGTCTCGAGTCTTTTCAAGTTTTTTTAGCCAGAAGAAAGAATTCCATTCAACCCAATAAATCACAATCCTAATACAACCTACCAAAAAAACCTACAAAAAAATGAAAAAAGAAAATACAAAAATAAAGAAAAAACAAAAAATACCAAAAAAACATAAACTGAAAAAGTCGCCGAAGTTGTCACGCCACCGCCGTTACCGTCGCGGATGATGGAAGCCCGGATTTGGAAATCCCAGATCTGGCTCCCCCTTGCCCAAAATTAGATTCTAGCCGCCCATAGGAGGAGGAGAGGAGCTCGAACACCATCGGGGTCGCCGGAATCTATGGGAAAAGAATAAAAGAGATGAGCGGAGGAGGAGGAGGAAGAAGAAGGTGGAAGGGGGGCGGTGGGGGAGGGGGAGGGCGGCGACCACTAGGAAACAATAGGGAGAGCTTCTCCTTGCCGCCTCCCCTCTCACTCTCTCTCTCTCTCTCTCTCTCTCTAAACTTTCCTCTGCCCCCTTTTTCAAACTAGTCTTTTCAAGTTGTTTTATGCAACTGTAGGCATGAGTCCCATTTGCACCTATTTTTTGATTGCTCTTTCTCAGCCTGCTTATGGGGTAGAATACTTCAAATGTTTGGCATTTCTAGGAGGCCAGTTGAGTTGGGGCGTGAGATAAGTTAGCTTATTCATCATGTAAAGAAGGAAGGGTTCTCCTCTGCTCTGTACAAGTTAGCTATGGCTGGAACTGTTTATTACATTTGGAAAGCTCGTAATGACTCAGTTTTTTGCAACAAGCGGTACTCTACAAATGCCATCTTTGATATGATTGTCAAGGATGTAAGGGACCGTGTGTCGTCTTGGAGGAAATTTGGTAGAAGTTCTGCAAATCTAGCTCTTTGTAGGGCTTGGAGTATTTCCGAGAAGATTTTGTAGCTAGCTTGAAGTTTGGCTTTGTTGTAGATTCTTCTTAGGGTGTTTGCTGGTTGTTTTCTGTAGGTTTACCCATGTTTTTCTTGTATTCCTTTGTTTTTTTTGGTAATAAAATCCTTCTTTACCAAAAAAAAAGTTGTTTGACAAGTCTTCTTCATATTGTACGTCTTTAATTAAATGTCAAATCTATATGGCGCACACAATCTAAAAACTTAGAATATGGTTTTGAAAAGTCCAATGGTTTGTGAAACCAATATGTCAAAGGAAAATTCTAAAATCGGTCTGTTGGGCTATTGTCAAGGTATAAAATATGTATTAAAATCTGTAAATAATGTATAAATAATGTCTTGTTCTTGCCTTGCTATCAGTCCAGTGAGCTGTCAATAGAAAGACCCTTACATCTGTTGGCTAACTAACTAGCATTGTAAACCTAATTGACTTGCACTAAGAAGATAATTGATATTAGCACCTCTTTTTTTTCCATAAAAAATGTGGGTATATAGCAACTACAACATGTTTAGTGACCAAGTCATTGTAGCATATTTATCAAAACACAGAGAAACTCGTTGGAAATGGCCAAAACGTGACCTATAATTATCTATGAAGGCCAAATAATCTGTCGGTACAGAGAATGTTATGCCACAAAAGACAAGGTGCAAGTCAACTCTCGTGCAAGTCAACTCTCAGTACAGAGTAACTACAACATGGGTCAGACCGTCAGACTAATTCATTCCAGAATAAATATCACAACACACATGGGCGGAGCTACATAGAGATCTCTTCAATTTTTCACAAGGATTTTTGATAGTCTAGAGTTAAATTTTACAATTTTGGCCCCACAAAATTCAAAAATTGCCCCAACTTACTTAAAATTCATAGAATTCTCAAGTTTTTTCTTCTTTTTGAGAGTTTATAGTTTCACAAATGAGGTTATCGTACATTGTTTTCAAAATGTAACAAGTCATTAGGATGAGTTATAAAGCCGAAATACATGTTCCATAGTATATTTACATTAGAGTTCGCCTCTTAATTTAGTTATTTTTTGGCAGGAGCAAATAGAAAAAATAACTTGATTATATATCTAATTTTTGACCCTGCTAACTTAAATCCTAGCTCCGCCCCTGTATAGAAAGAGCCCAAATATTCATGTGTGATACCACTTACATATCAGTCAAGATGGCTTCTGTGTGTGTAGAGAGAGAGAGAGAGAGGAGGAGGAGGAGGATGGGTGGCCTTTTAATTTTAAGGGCAACAATGTCAAATTTATGCATGGTTATCTTGTATTGGTGATTATTTTAGAACATGTCATGGATTGGGAGTTTTGAGATGTTGGACCATCAATGCCTTGTTTTGGTAATTTTCCTTGAACAAAACTATTCGTTAGTGTACGCAATCTACTTCGTTTTACTAGAAGTATGATATACTGGTGCATCCATGGCCTTTCAAGCCATATTTTTGCAGGCACCGGAAAACAAACCACATTATCTACTGTTTTCATAAAAATTGAAACCAAAATATAAAGCAAAAGCAAAATAGAACGAAATCACATGCACAAAGATATGATTGAACATGAAGGGTCATCTGGGACCGGACAATTGATCTGCGTTGAGGTTGGCAGTGGAATCAATGATCCAACTAGCAGTTTCGTGTTGTGTAGTGCTAAACTCTTGGCGGAACACCTCCTCTTTTTGCCATTGTTCCCACCTTTCCGCCAAGCCATCGCCTTCGAGCATTCTAACAACTTCCGACATCTTGGGACGTTCGTGAGGGGAGCTCTGTGTGCAGAGCAACGCCACCTGGATAAGTCCCTCAACCTCTTCATTGACATAATTACCCTGCATTTCCGGGTCAACCAGCGTTTCCAACTTCTTTTCATTCAGAAGTCCTTTTACCTGAATTGTCATAAATAATTCCAGATGAGGGGAAAATGCTTTTTCATTAGGAAGGAGAGAACCATCCATCATGTAGTTTCCTAATTAGAGACAGCCACATAACAAATAAAATGGTTCAAGGTTAAAAATAGGTGTCAGAGCCACCCCACCAAGTTATCATATCATATCAAACCAAAAAACATCAAGGAAGAGTGAGAGAACAGAAGGCAGGCTTGTGTTTACAACTTTTTCTATTAGTTCAAACTTGAATGTTTCGAACATGGGTAGGCGATGGGTGATAAAGCACAGGTACTTCTAAAACTCGCCTTACTCATACCCGTGCCGGGTACCAATAGTTGGCATGGTACTTCTAAGTACGTACAAGGTAAACGAAACACTTACTGAGATTTTTCCCTATGATTCTTGTTGTACCCCAGAAGTACCCCAATTATCTATCAAGCCGTACCCAATACAAAGATGAGGCTAAGTTGATAAGATTCCATGTTTCTATGCTTAGCATGATCCTAAAATAAAGATTTTGTTCCATAGGTTCTTTAGTGTAAGGACATTAAACCTTAGAAGTGGACCTCAAGGCTGGCGTTAAACAATTATTGATGTTGGATCCTTTATAGCTCAAGTCGTTCAGCTATTTTCTTTATTTGAAATGTAATACATTGCTCTATAATAAAGATATTTGTTATAGCCGTACCCGTCCCGTACGTTTTTTAGGTTTCACTGTATTTGTTTCGTACGAGTACTCTACCGGTACAGGTGCTTCTTAGTTCACGGCAGAGTAAGAGAGAAAACAGGTCTGCGACCATGAGTGATGATGATGGCACACAAGGATCACGGTGGCTTCCAGAACTATAGGCAGCGGTGGTGGCAGCCATGAGAAACGATGGTAGGATGACTATGGTAGTAAATAAAGCAAAATTGCTCTTGGGTGCATGAGACGTACACACTGTTTAATTGCCCGAAGAAGCTAGTTAGACTCTATCCTGGATCACAGGGGGTTATCTGTTATAGTATTAGCTTTCAACTTGCTAGGATGTTTCTGCGTTAATTACAAAAGGGATAAGACGTAATTGACCGTAGAATTTAGGCCAATAAAGGGAAGAGCGAATCTCATTCCAAGATATTAGGACTTGTTTTAAGAATTAGAGTTCTTGAAGCTATACGCAGCAAAGTTAAGCATGACAAAAACCCTTTGTTTCACAGCATCAGAAAACATGAATTGCCACTTAAATCCTGTTACCCTATATTGCCATTCAACCCTAAGTTCCATAGCATTTTTGACAGAAGGCTCCTAAAATGGACTCAAACTATCATAAGGAGGTGGCATATCTTAAGTAATGTACTGACGACATAAAAATGATTAAGAGGGCAAAAAATGCTTACCCAATCTAGCAACATGACATCATCATCATTGGCAAGCCGAGCAAGATCAAAAGCCCTTTGTCCAGTGATGAGCTCGAGAAGCATGACCCCATAACCAAAGACATCAGTTTTCTCTGAAGACTTCCCAGTGGAGAGGTACTCAGGGGCAATATGGCCGATTGTGCCTCTTACAGCTGTGGTAACATGAGTATCCTTGTAATCCATTAGTTTTGCCAACCCAAAGTCTCCAACAACTGCTTCAAACTCCTCATCCAACAAAATATTTGCAGCTTTGACATCACGATGAATGATCTTTGGGTCACAATGATCGTGCAAATACGCAAGGCCTCTTGCAGATCCCAACGCAATTTGCTGTCTCTTTGGCCAATCAAGTGGGGCTTGCGAATCGGATCGTTCTGAAAGAAACGCTCATTAGACCATGATAACATTCAGAGAGACTAAGCAAGGCGGCAAACAGCTTCTAAAATCTTTTCTTTATTTCGAAATTTGAACATTTGAACAAACATTTAAAAATATCAGCAAGCTTTGACAAACTCGTATGGAGAGTTTTCTGTAAATAAAATGATATACTGTATAAGTTTTTTTGTTTTGAACACAAACTGGCATTTAAATAGGACGATGAAAATTGAAGTTTATGAATCACTTGGCTTCAAATTGGCAATTTGAAAGCAAATAAGCAAATTGCATCCTATTACGTGCAAGTTTTAGTCCATCCAATAAAGTTTTTTGGTCAATCATTTCATTTTTGGCTAACCTATGATGCAAGTCCATTTTGAGAAGTCAAAGAACAAAATTTGATAGGAATCCTCCTTTTCACCTCTTCTGAATTGCAGTAAACAACTCCAACAAATCAAATCCCCGAAAGGTAGTTTCTGAAGGTTGTAGTTTTTAAATTGAAATAATTACATTGCTTTAGATGTTACCATTTCCAAAATACACTTACTAGTAGTACCTCTTAATCATGATGCAACACTTCGATTAGCCAAGAAGGGATAGAAAAGATCCCATTCTGCTGGCATCAATTCTTCAATACATATTTCAAACTGCAATCGTTAAGTTTTATAAAAGGCCAGTTCCCAAAATATACCTACAACTACTAACTCTTAAACATTATCCAACACTTCCATTATCCACGAAGGCATAGACAAGAACCCGTTATGTTGGCATCAAATTAATGTTTGACTTCAGAATTTCAACATTTGCATGAACCATCAACAAGTTAGCAAGCTTTGATTAACTCGTAGGGGAATTTCATCAATACAGAAAAATATCTAAGGTTTCCTCTTCCAACATAAACTCTAAAATAAGTATCATGATAAAAATTGAAAATCAAGAATCACTTGGCATCAAACTGGCAATTCCAACTCAAAGAAAGCAGATTGCATAGAATCAACTGAAAATTTTAGTCCAGTTGCTACCATACTTAAGAAAAAACCAAAGAGCACATATGAAGATGAGAGCAACAAGTAGTACCTCTCAAACATGACGCAACACTTCCGTTAACCATATAGGGATATACAAGGACCCTTTCGGTTGGAGTCATGCAAAAGCCACGCAAACGTAGAAGATTTCGATGAACAGCCATGCTTATCATTTCAACTTCAGTTTGAAACTGCAGTTCCCCACCTTGAGTACGCTCCTCTTTTAGTCTTTTTACTGCCACGAGAGAGCCATCAGCCAATCGTCCTTTGTAGACCTTACCGAATCCACCTTTTCTTAGAATGTTTTTTCCACTAAAATAATCTGTCGCAATTTGTAGTTCATGCAGGGAAAACCTCTTGAGCTGTCCTAGATGAACTTCTGGATTCTCTTCAGATGCAAAGAGAAGTAATAGCCCCTTAGGACGGTGATAAAAAGTGAGAAGAGACGAGATGAGAATCCTATTACTTGTTTGTAGAAATGGTGAGAAATGATGAGTAATGTTGGATTTCTATTGGTCCATTTTTTACTCACCAAATATCACCACAATTGTTTGTATGAATAAAATAGGTGAGAACTGGTCAGCAATGAAGAGCAATGTTGGATCTTTTTTGGTCCATTCTGATTCTAACCAAACCTCACGATTATTAGCGAGATTTGGTACCCTAATCATTTCTCACCACTTGGTGAGATGGGATGAGAAACCCTGATCCCTCATTTTCTCACAATTTCTCCCTGTCCGAAGGTCAGCAAAATGAATCATAGACAACACCACAATGATCACTAATCAAACTAACCAGGTACATCAAAAAAATGATCTCGTGGTTTCCTTCGTCGCCAATAAGCAAGTGCGATTGCAGGGGCAGCAAACAGTAGGGCAGCAGCAGCAAAAACTCCTCCAGCAATAGCTCCGATGGCACTGCCTATTGTTATAACAGTTGAAGATTATGCATATGTAAGTCAATTCCTTTTTGTGCGTAACAATGGAACAATTCTGAACTCTACAGGTGTTAAGTGGATATTTTATGAGCCTCTATTCTCTAATCTGAAGGAAACTGTCACTGAAACAGAGTCTTAACAGTCTCAATCCATATGGAGTTCAAGACATTCGTTTGGGCATAGAAAATCAACAATGGAGATTATCCTGGGAAAACCATTTTCCTAATGCTATTGAGTTTTGTGCAATTGCTTTCAGACAATGTGTTACATCCCCTCAGTTCTCCTCGGTTATCAATGGAGAAATGCATGGTTTTTTCCTTGACAAGATTGGGATTGAGGCAGGGGGACCCCATCTCCCCCTACCTCTTACTTATTGTGATGAAGGCTTTCACAGCCCTTCTTTTTGCTTTGCTTGTGGCCATTTTGTTTGCCATCCTAGGTGAGCAGACATTGGCTTATCCCATATTATATTTGCTGATGATTTATTATTTCTCTGTGGTGCAGAAGTGGGTTCTTTCTGTGATTCTAAAGAAACTCTCGCAGACTTCTAGTCCTACTCAGGTTTGCAGGCTAATCTCACTAAAAGTGTCATCTTTTTCTCTGCCTTCGATGAGGTGGATAAAGGGAGGGTATTGTTAGAATAGGTTTTGTCCCACATTGGTTAGTGTGTGTAATGTAATGAGTTAATGAGTAATATAAATAAACATCTCATGTGTTAGGGTTAATTAACACCCTACACAATTCTCTCCCTTCTCTCTAAACAACAGGTATTGTGGATATTCCTGAGGCAGTGTTTCCAATAAAATACATGGCTATCCCTCTCATATCTTCTAGGCTGAAGTATGGGGACTGTGTGGTACTTAAAGAGAGAATACTTGCCAGGATTCAACCATGGGCTAACAAGAAGCTATCTTATGGACGAAGGGCTACTCTTATTCAGTCTATACTCTTTAGTATCGAGGTATAGTAGAGTTCTATTTTGCATCCTCCCATAGAAATTAATTTAGGAAATTGAAAGCCCATTGATTGCCTTCCTTTGGAAAGGGGTGGAATTAAAGTCTGTTGGAGCTAAGGTGAAATGGACAACTGTGTGTACTAAGAGGGAAGGGGAGCTTGGATTTAGGCTGATGAAAGACTGGAATAGAGCTTCTATGCTAAGCCATGGCTGGGCCATTGCCAGCAAGGCTGATACCTTATGGATTAAGTGGGTGCATAGCTATATAATCAAGCATTATTGCTTTTGGTACATGCCTCTCCCTCTTGATGCCTTTTGGACTCTAAGGAAGCTATTCAAGCTTAGAGATATTGGTCAGGAACTGATGAAATGGGAGGCAGTTTGTGTTTTTATTGTTGGACCATTGGCATCCTTTGGGTCCTTTGTACAAGAAGTATGGGGAGAGAGTAGTATATAATCTAGGCAGGTCTTTACTTACCAAGGTGGATTCTATTATTTACCAAGAAACATGGAAGTGGCCCAGACAAAGGAATGCAGTGTCTAGAGAAATCATAGCCTTGACTCCTGCTTCTCTGATTCCCAATTGTCTCAAGGAGGACAAGCTAGTCTGGATTCCTAATTCTAATGGGGTGTATACTGCTGCTTCAGCTTGGAGATCTATCAGAGCTAGTCCCATGGTTTCACCTGGTTTGGTTTCCACACCGCATTCCAAGATGGGCGACTTCATTCAGTGGCTTGCTCTTCATGGGCTATTAGCTACAAATTGGGGGTCGTGTCTTCAGGTACATGTGCGTTATGTAATTTTGGGTTGAAACCCATTCTCACTTGTTTTTTGAATGTGCTGTTTCAGGATGGATATAGCTGCATCTGTTAGCCAGGTGTGAATTGTATAGAATACCAAGAGCGTGGATTGGATAGAATACCAAGAGCGTGGACTGAGGAGATTGCTTGGGCTGTGCATCACATAAAAGGTTCCTCTTTGCAATGCAGAGTGTTCTATTCTGTATAGTCTGCAGCCATTTATCATGTTGGGGGAGCTCAGAACTTTTGTATCTTTCAGAACATTAGGCGGAACAAGGAAGCTAATTGTTGCAGAATTGTTTAGGAGGCAAGGTCTTGTATGGCTTCTTGGAGGAACATCCCTAAATCTGGGTTAAATATGAAGATTCTTGGTAGTTAATGGTTGAGTCCTTGTTTGCTCACAATTTTAGATGTTTTTGTGTTGTGTAGTGCTTGGTTTTTTGTACCCTTGGTTGTCTGTGTTAATCAGGTGGTTTTGTAGTAGATTCTCAAGGCTATCCCCTTGGTCCTTGGTTTTGGTTGGAGTTCTTAATGAATTTACCTCACCGGAAGAAAAAAAAAACCATAAAAATACTCCACTACCAGTAAAATAAGGGATTATAACAGCAGTGAACAAATAAGTGAAGGTAACAAACCTCGAGAAGTGGATTGGGTCGATGGTGGAGAAGCTGGAGGAAATTGCAAATTATTGTTGTTTGCAAAACTGAAAAAGGGAAGTGTGGCTGTCAGGATACCTATAGAGTTGGGCAGCTCCACTACCATTGAACAAGATGGTACACGAAACGAACCTGAGGTTTGAAAAATGTGAAAAGGAGCCATTAACTGGGATTACTCCTGTCAAACGGTTGTTTGAGAGATCACTGTATTTCACATGGAAATATGCCAGTCAAAACTTAAGGAAAAAGAAAGATAGGAACCATTGAAATTATTCATCAAGAGAAATCCCAGCACTTGGGAAAAAAAATAAAAAATTTAGACACCAACTTGGTACTCACAGCACTTGAAGTGTTTCGATAGTAGTCAGCAACAAAGGAATATTTCCCGACAAACTGTTGTTGCTGAGCCGCCTAGCTTTGCAGAGAATTGCATGGACCAGACATCAACGCGTTCCAAACAATCAAATTGGTCATCAGTAAAATTCAAAGGGACACCGTTGACTCAAGGAAAAAAGGGTAGATGCACAATCCGAAGGCAACATATAATCACAGAGAGCCCTCTCTGTTAGGAATCTTATTTGGGAGACAGTTTACATGGAAATAAATAGTGCATATTACCTGTACAATTGCACAGGTTAAGAGCAATATATCCAGAAAATAAACATTTGGTACTGCCAATGTGTTTAAAATGAATTGATTTGTCATTATCAAGAGTCAAGACAGTTGAATTTGGGATAACCAACATCTATGTCGGGCATATAGGACTTTTGTTGCTAAAAGGTGCTTAATCGTTTCTTTATAGGTAAATAAAGTTTTGCATAGAAGAGGAGGTGAGAACGAACCACCACAAGAACAAATGAAAAAGAAAGGAACATATCAGTGCATAAGCAACCAACTTGTACAAGTCTTCAAACAGAATTGAAATGCAATGGAAGTAAGTTTCAACTGAAGGAGTGTATATCCAATTGTAGAAGTAAGAGAAAGGACGTGTAATTCATACAGGGAACGTAATGTCTGAAGATTGCCCAATGCTTTCGGGATGGGACCACTCAAGTTGTTGAGATAAAGATCCAAGCTCACCAATTTTGTCAAATTCCCGAGCTCATTGGGAACTTGTCCACTTATGTTGTTACCATAAAGCCCACTGCAACAGAAACATGTCATTGAAACTACGACAATGACAGGGGCACGAAGGAAGCCAGAAAGTCAGTTAAAAAGAAAAGAGTGTACGAGAATAAAAGAATAGAATATGAATAACAAAAGGAGATGGCTTCTCTCTCACAACTCCACAAAGTAGTCCACTATTGCTGGTCATTTTGATGATTCGAGTGTAAATCATCCATAAAAAAGATAGAAAATAAAATTAGCTTCATATGATAATTGTAGCCACATGAATTTATCCTATTTTGATACAATAAATGGACGAGCAATGTAACTTGGAATGTACGCCGTTCATTCTTTTCCGCAGAACATGAGATGAATTCATGTCGCTATGAAGGGCTGATCTCCACATTGGGACCTACAAAATAAACGCCTCATACCATACAAACGGGACCTGTGTTGGGACCCACCAGCCCCAATAGCAAGGTCCAGTCCATGCCGTGAGATGGAGAGATGCCGTAACCTTAATCAATTAACTATGAGCAATCACAACAAATACAAACAGGGAAGAGTTTACCAGTAAATGGAAAACTAATGCCAGAATATCAAAGTATATTAAAGGTGTGCACTTAAATTCCACATTCCAGTCTTGAATAATATCGACATGCTGTTAGCAGGTTGAAAATTGAGCAAAATAGCAAGCTATTAACTACAAGGGGAATAGGAAAGGCTTAAGCCATCGCCAATCAACAAGCACCATTTTCACTGATGAACTACCAAGAAAACGTCCTACAAAATAAAAACTTCTTTCCAGACGTTTTCTCCTTCATCACCATAGAAGAGGCACATAAAATGTCCCCCAATCATGAGTGATGGAAGTCATAATAAACATGCTGAGGCAAGTCATGACAGATGAAGTTATTAATGACTCCATAAGCTACCATTAGGCCAACCCAAAAGGTATAATTGCAACAGACTATTCCAGAGCACAATAACATGCCGCTAAGTAAATCGTTCCTCTATAGCAAGAAGAAGATGAATAGTATAAAGCATTTTTCATTATTATGAAGTACATGTATCTCTGAAGAGCATGATCTTAAAATTATCAACACATGTACGTCGAATAAATGTTGAGATAAGAGGGATCTAGAAAATGCAAGCAAGGCCTAGAGCCTGTCAATTACACAGCACAGAGAATGATCCTATAGAGAATTCAAAATTTACGCTGCCGAAGCAGGGTTGCTTTTCGGTTTTACATTGGTTTCATGATTGCATAGGCTTTGGGGCCAAACAAACAACACCAAAACAAATACCTTTCCAAACAATATCGAGATGACACAATAGCGTTAGTTGATTGCAAAGGCGACGAGTTTTATGTAAACTATTGATAGTTGACTGCTCATGGCTTAATATCATAACCTTCCATTTCCAAAGTACAATTTTTAGGTTGAAATCCTAACATGAAGGTAAGTACATCTTCAAACTGACTTGATCTTTATGCTAGATACAAATGAACTGCAAAGTAGGAACCAATAGTGAACAAGGCGGTAGCTAATGAAGTAATTGAAGCACATACTCCTCCAGTCCATCACCCAATCAAACCAAATCTTGTAAATAAAACTATTTAAGAAGAAGCATAATAAGGGATGTGGAAAAAACAAGGAGTATGTGCAACTACTTGTCACAAAACAGGCAAAATCACGAGATAAGCAGCTGTATGAATTAGGGTCTTGTTACTGGAGAGAGAGAGAGAGAGAGAGAGATAAGTGAAAACCAATTTTTCTACAAGGAAGTAATTCTTACAAGTACTGCAAATTTGGAAGCTGCCCAAGTTGTGAAACGAGTTGCCCAGTCAAATTTGCATTCCCAAGATCACTGAGGTGTACGAAAAAGGCAAAGAAGATCACTGAGTTTCAAGTATCAAATTGCATAACCAGCATGTGGATCACAAGAATTGTGGAACGAGTTAGTAGCTTACACTCCTGTAACACTGTTTTGATTGTTGCATGTGACATGAAACCATGTGCAGGGATTGACAAGTGTAGGATCCCAACTTTGTAAAACGTTGTTAGAATCAACTAAGTTGTTCTTCAGCGCACTCAAAGCATCGCCTGCTCTTCATGAAAGAGACAAATCATCGTAGTCTCATCGAGAAGATGAATGATCAACCAAAAAAATTTCCGAAGTGCAGGTAAGCAACTAAGTTGTTTGATGGCCTTGCAGTCACGCCAGACAGGAAGGGGCTGCATTAGACCAATGTCTACCCCTAACCATTCAATAGAATACGCAGATGTTTGGAAATGATGACAGTTTTTAAAATCCTTGAATTACTTCATACTGGTTAAATGTACATACATTCATATCTTTGTTTTCAGATTCCATGAATTAAGTCAAATTTGGTAAATACAAATACAACAACGCGGGTATTGGAGACCAGCTGCCATAACAGAATGTAGTATTCAGTTAAGTAGAAAGACGACAACATGTTCTACGAAATTTGGTAAAATCATGATGAACACGTGCAAAAATGTTTTGAATGAAGAGAACCTTAGCACATAATGTCATAATGGCAAGACACAGACCCTATTAGACAATATATCAACTTACATTTGTGTGGACGGCCCACCGAGATTGTTCGAAAAGATTGTGATTGTTAGAGTCGCCACCCGGATTTGAGGTCCGAACCCGAGAAACCGATAAAAATATGACTCGTTGCCCATTGAAAAAAGATTTTACTAGTCCTGGCGGAACCAAAGATTTCTCGGATTCGGGGGTTTGGTTACGAGAGGGGAAGGGTTTTACGGCACCCCTCTCGCCCGGTCCGTGAACCGGTCTCTACTCAACATTTTGTGGGATTTTGGAAATATTTGAAATTTGATTTTAAACACGAAATGGGGGATACGGGAATGGCAAACACGTAAATGAATATTAAAACACAAACTAAGTGATGGTGGATGCTTGTGTGAAGTGTACAATGCGATTACAGAATGATATAAACAAGGAAAATGACAATGAAGGAGAAAAATAGAACTTAAAACACCATTTTGAACAAAATTATTTATCTTTCCGACACTATTTGCATGTTTTGGAGGGTTTTGATATAGAAATGAGAAAAACACAAAACTACAAAGTTGTAGCCCTTCAAATTATCTACGTTTTGATATATAATACGTTGAAAACGAAGTTCGGAGTAAAAAGTTATGGCTGAAACACTGTGACTGCCTATCTGTTGGGGTTTGAGCGCTCAAGGTGAAGGCCTTGAGCGCTCAAGCCCTTCCCAGATCGCCAAATTATGCTATTTTATGATACTTTTCAGAACTTGTAGGCTCATTTCAAGTATGAGGAACTTGAATGAGCCCACTGGTCTCCCTCAGCAAGACCAAAACAGTGATTTTCACATGATTTTCTACCTTTTCGGCTATGATCAAGGCTTGAACTTGTGGTTTGATGAATGGATGGGTAGTGGCTGTGTTTATGGGCTATAGATGAAGTATTTTGGTCAGAGGAGTGTAAGTGTAGGGTTGATTGAGTGATTGATTGAGTGGATGATGGAGGATTTGAGCTTAAAATGGTGATTTTGGCTTGGATGAGGTGGGTTTTGATGGAAGAGCTAGGTTTGGACGAAATTGATGGAGTGTATGGGCTGTAAATGGCTTGTTAGAGTGAGAGAGGGGCTGTTGAAGTTGGTTTCTCAAAGACCCATGTGTTGTAGGCCTTAAAGATGAGATTTTTGGGTGTTTTGGAGGTTGAAGATGATGGAGGGTGGTGGCTATGGAGGAGAGAAAGGCTAAAACGTGATTGAAGTGATGAGAGAGAGTGGAGAGGGCTGATGAAGGGTATGTGGGTGTAAGAGATCAGCCAAAGGGGGTTTATATAGAGAGAGAAATGGGAGGGAAATGGGTTTAATTTTTGAATTGGGTTTGGGGGGTGATTGAGGAGATGTTCAAGGGTCTAGGAAGTGTATTTAGGCAGTAGAAAACATAGGTAGACGCTCCTCTTGCAGTAGAATATCATGATTAGATGCTGTGCAGAAAACTGATCTGGCTCGGAGTTGAGCGCTCAAGGTCCAGGGCTTGAGCGCTCAAGGCTGTTGCGCAAAAGGTAAAACTTTGCGGGGCCGCCCCGGGTGCTACCGAACTCCGTTTCATGCGTGGTTTGAAGCGTTGGAAAGCTTGTCGAGTGTACTTTCTAACCCAAGTAGTTTGAACCCAAGAAAATTTGTACATTCAAGTATGTGACCATTTTACCCTCAGAAGGTCGGGAAAATAAGTCATTTTGGTAAAACGGACACATCTCCCTCATTTCAAAATGGATTAAGACGTATTATATATCAATAAAGAGGGTTTTGAATGTACTAGAAGATGGTGTAGGCTTGGGTTTGTTTTGAAATGGTTTGAAGGGTATTTTGGTCATTTTGCTTGGTTTAAGGTTGTTCTAGGAGGGTTTAGAATGGTTTAGGGTGGTTCGGTGAGTTCAAGCCTTGTTCTTAGCCTCGAGGTATGCACAATTGGTCTATTTCATCATCGGGAATGCTCGAGTGCATCCTGGGTTCAAAATCGGGGTGTCTACAGTTGCCCCTCTTGGATGGGACTCGATGCCATTGATTTGGTATGAGTGACGTCCAAGACATAGACAACCCGACTCATTCCCCGCGATACATCTCAAGTCACAAAGGAAAACTTTAAAGATCAATCGGTCGTGCCACTCAGGCTGCCTACGTACCCCATTGTAGGGATCAGACCGGCGTAGTTCCTGGGGGCATATGCAAACAAATGCAACGGGTTCTCCTGTCCCTCAGGACGATTGATTAAAAAGTTTGGTCCCTCAGGACGATTGATTTAAAAAGTTTTGTCCCTCAGGACGATTGATTTAAAAAGTTTGGTCCCTCAGGAGGACTGATATAAAAAGTTTGGTCCCTCAGGACGATTGATATAAAAAGTTTTGTCCCTCAGGCCGATTGATTTAAAAAGTTTTGTCCCTCAGGACGATTGATATAAAAAGTTTTGTCCCTCAGGACGATTGATATAAAAAGTTTTGTCCCTCAGGACGATTGATTTAAAAAGTTTTGTCCCTCAGGACGATTGATATAAAAAGTTTTGTCCCTCAGGACGATTGATATAAAAAGTTTTGTCCCTCAGGACGATTGATTTAAAAAGTTTTGTCCCTCAGGACGATTGATATAAAAAGTTTTGTCCCTCAGGACGATTGATATAAAAAGTTTTGTCCCTCAGGACGATTGATTTAAAAAGTTTTGTCCCTCAGGACGATTGATATAAAAAGTTTTGTCCCTCAGGACGATTGAAACCATGCAAATCGACGAGCCTTCCCGGGTCGTGAAATGCCAAACAATTATGCGAATCAACGAGCCTTCCCGAGTCGTGAAACGCCAAACAAATGAATTATGCAAATCAACGAGCCTTCCCGGGTCATGAAATGCCAAACAAATATGCGAATCAACGAGCCTTCCCGGGTCGTGAAACGATAAACAAACGAATTATGCAAATCAACGAGCCTTCCCGGGTCGTGAAACGCCAAACAAATGAATTATGATTTTACGTGAATCGTCAAGCCTTCCCGAGTCGAAACACTAAAAGCAAATGATTGCGACTATGATTGCGATTGTGATTGTGATTGAGATTGTGATTGTGATTGTGATTGTGATTGTGATTGAGATTGTGATTGAGTGTAGCTACCCTCTGAACAACGGGGAGGCTAAATTTAATGGGGCTATCCCTTGAGCAACAAGATGACCAATGATAAAATGATTGTCTACTGAGCAACGAGACAATCGAGGAAATGTGATTGCTTACTGAGCAAAGAGGCAATCAATACGCTATTGAACCAAACACATAAATGTGATGGTCTTAGCGGCACAATGGTTCATCAACAACAAATTCTCAGAACAACTGTTTAAATGCACTAATTGGTTAAACAAATATACTCAAACAACTTGACATGATTGATGTACACAATAAATGATTGATTGATTGAATGCACCAGCTAGGCGGCTTTTCAATGATTATCCCAAATGACTTGACCATGCTGGTTTTGAAATTAATTTTGAAAAAGGTGACCATTTCTGGTCTTGAAATTAATTTTGAAAAGGTGACCATTTCTGGTCTTGAAATTGATTGAAAAAGATGTCCCTCAGGATGATTGGTTAAAAACTGTCCCTCAGGACGATTGATTGATTTAAAACTTGTCCCTCAGGATGATTGGTTGAAAATTGTCCCTCAGGACGATTGATTGATTTAAAACTTGTCCCTCAGGATGATTGGTTGAAAACTGTCCCTCAGGACGATTGATTGATTTAAAACTTGTCCCTCGGGATCATTGACTTAAAAGTTGTCCCTTAGGACCATTGATTTAAAAGTTGTCCCTCAGGACGATTGATTTAAAAGTTGTCCCTCAGGACGATTGAGGACGATTGATTGAAAACTGTCCCGCAGGACGATTGCATGCGACTCGTGCATTGACACTCGACGACAACAACGACAACATTCCTTCTTTAAAAAAGTAGGAGGCTCAATGGGTGGCTCTTTTGCTTTACTGTCTTTCCTTTGAGGCCAAGGTTTGGGTTGGAGCTTAGCAAAACTTGGGTTTTGGATTGGTTTGAGGCTTTTAGGCTTCTATGCCCCAGTCCTGGATTTGGGTGTATGCTTCCCCCAGAAATGGCATTAGGCTGACATGCCCCAATTTCGGGTTGACGTGCCTTCACAGATGATGTACCTCAACTCTGATTTTCTTTCTCGCCTTTGCTGATGGTTTTGGCGACCAATTGACCATGTACCCAAACACGAGTTATTTGATGCATTGAAATCGTTTCCACGAGTCAAGGATAGACAAGACTAAGGCAACATGGTTAATCAAAAAGGTGGATGTTTACAAGGCCAAGGAATTTGATCGGCCATTTGGATAAGAAGGGCGGACTTTGACAGACAAGGCTTGAGGAATTTGGTTGACCATATTGACTTGATGGATAGGAGCAAGAACGCGTTGACTCGAAAGATATGGAAGACTACGTTGACCCAAAGTTCTGAAAGATGGCAAACATGCCTCACCATTGATGTCAAAATTGTCATGATAAAATTGAATTTTTATTTTGTGATTGTTTCACTCCATCAAGTAATGTTCATTCAAATCCACTATTTTATCAAAACACAAGATTTCTTATCATGAACCCATGCCCCAGATTGTTGATGATGCCTCGTTGATTTTCCTTCAAAATGCCCCAGTTTAGAGGGCTGCTAATGAAGACCCGTTGATATGCCTCAGTTTTAGATCTTTGCTTTGCATGATGTCAGTGTTTGCACAATGCTTTGACTTTTGATTTTCAAGGGAGATTTAGACTGTTCCCCTGTGACTTGAATTCTCACTATCAAGTTGCACTTTCCAATCTGAAAGGACTTTTATCAAGGTTATGACGGGGCCAAGGTTATGGGCTTAACAAAGGAAGGATTATAGGCTCAAAACATCTCATTTTTCCTCGGGGTTGTTTGAGCTAGCAGCTATCTCGGACTTTTTGTGCCACTTTTTGCTTTTGATGGGTGCTTTCATGTGCATCTTCTTGATTTAAATGAGCACTTCCTTTCATTTGATTTTTCCGTTCCAAATTTTTTTCAGTGCTCTTTGTCTTGTTGCACCCTATGAGTTTGGCGCTTTCATTGTTATGATACTTTGAATCTTCACACGCTTGTATCTTTGGCCCTTTTATTCTGCTGGCTGTCATGTGTTTGACACTTTCATATTTCTTGTTTCACCCCAGTGTGGGGGATAGCTGCCTAGCTGGGTTCTTTTTCAAGGAAATTGATTCAGGCTCAAAAGGGCTTTGCAATGGATATTTATGTGGGGAATCAAACAAAGAATGCCTTTCTTCATTTTGAATTGTGCAACTTGATGTGGAGAACTCATGCTTGCTCTAACTTTTGCCTAGATCTCATTTTGAAGTTTGATCTAGCGAGCTTTTTGCCTTGACTTTTTGCCTAGGCCGCCCTTACGGGTTTTCGACCTAGCAGGCTTTTTCCTGTGTCAAAGCATCGCCTCTTGACGACATCGGGGAATGGTCTGCTGGAAATCCTCCTTGTGCGGGGCAAGGGTTCAATCAAAATCCATCTCGTGTTTTGAAGTGATTATCATGTTTCTCAAATGATGGTGGAAAACAATTCCAAGTTGAGATATTATTACAAAAATCCAAGTTTATGATTGACAATTTCAACACAACAGGGGGATGACATTGATTTTTGATAGTTGCGACCGAACCGCGAAGGGTTGCCTACGTATCCCTTTGCAAGGAATCAGGTCGTGCGTAGTTCGGGACTACAAAGTTGACTCTATTTTTGGTCTTTTTTTATTTTTCTTGACAATAACAATATATTACAGACTTGAACTTGAAAAACTCATAGACACAAGAGCACGACAGACTTGAAGATGAAAACACACAGACAAGGAAAACAAAGACACAAACTAACACGACTTGCAAACTGATTCTTGACTTGACACTTGAATACTTCCAAGACTCGTGGAAGATTGACTTATTACATGGCCATCGATGGTTCATTGATTTGACGAGGTGCTTGGTTTCGCCAGTGGAGCAGAGATGGATCCGTTGTCAATGAGATCTTGTATTTCGTGACGAAGGCGTTGGCATCTCTCGGTAGGGTGACCGGGTATTTGGTGGTAGATGCAGAAGGTATTTGGGTTGTAGGAACGTGGAGGACTTTGTGGAGGTGGGGTTGGTTGAAGTGGTTTGAGAAAACCAGCCATGAGAAGCTCCTTATAGACCGAGGGCAAAGGTGCAGAGAGTTGGGAAAATTTTCTTCGTCGACTTAGAGGGCGGTTGATTTGGGTTGTGACTTCGTTGACTGGTTCAGTTTGGTTGGGATCATTGTTGGTGAAGCTCGAAGGGGCATTTTTAGTGGAAGTGAGGCTGATTTGATTGACACTGAGATCTTGTTTTTGTTGAGGAGTGTTGGATTCTGATGGCAAAAGAGAGATGGTTTTATCGTCAATGAGATCCTGGATCTTGTGACAGAGGCGTTGACAATTGTTGGTAGCATGACCGGGCACCTGATGGAAGGCACAGAAGGCATTTGGATTGTGGTAAGCTGGGAGCTTTTGAGGTAAAGGAGTTGGAGAGAGTGGTTTAAGAAGACCGGCCATGAGAAGCTCTTCATAGACCGAGGACAGAGGTGCGGGGAATTGGGAGAATTTTCTTGATTGGTCTTTGGGCCGGTTGATTTGGATTATGGTGGTGGTTGGTTTGGCTTTGCTGATGGTACTGGTTGAGAAGTTGGGGTTGATATTTGTGGAGCTGGGGGTGGCTTTTGGATTGTTGTTGGTAAATGGTGTTTTGGCTTTCTCGAGGTAGACCTTTTCGCCTTCTGGAGTGAGGTGGTCCTTTTCGACGTCCCAGTGGTGCATCTCCACATCTCTCGTGTCAATGGAATTTCCAAAGCATATGGGTTTGAATCTTTCCATGATAGACTCCTCCAGTTCAGAGATCTTGGCCAAAGCTGCGGCCATTTTTGGGCTTTTTCCAGGTCGTTGGAGGTTCTCTTGGACCCCCGGAAGACGGTCACGGATGTCTTGCACCATGATTATGAGCTGGGTGATTTGATTTCCCAGGTTATTCACAGCCATCTTGAGTCCTTCGATTTCAGCCGGAACATCCATGTCTTGAGGTTTGGGTTGAGTCAACTTCTGTTCGGGAAGTTATAAGGCTTCTTTCTTGGATCAATGGCTCGGGACTGACAGTAAAGCAAAAAGGTCAAACTCAGATTGTGCCCCTGGTTTTATTGAAGGAAATGTTGTGCATGTGTCGTTGCATCGTGTCGTCCTAAGATCTAGACTATCGGTCTCGGTCTCACTTAAGACATTGCACAGATGTTCGAAACAACAACCACGGGTAAGTCGTGACAGGCAGGTTAAATTCCAATCGTCGTGGAATCAGAGCCAATCTCCTTATAGACCATCCGAGACAGAGCAATAAGATTGTTGAAATCCGGATACAAATGCACTTAAGGCTAGCCCGAGACGCGGGGAGCCGTTCGAGCACGGCAAACACTGGAGGTATCTCAAACTCCGTGGATTTAAAGTCTCCTAGACTGACATCTATCCTATAGATTATGCTAAGGTTAGCCTATGGTTAGTCTACCGGTTTCAAATCTCACTTAGAGCCATTGCACAGCAGATTGAATCAACACCACGGGTAAGTCGTTTTACTCGGCAATTGCAGCTTCAACCTATAGCCTAGGTGTTGAAACTGCAATCGTTATCCTTTCCTTGACTATCCGAGACAAAGCAATGAGATGTTGCCATCCAGTTACAAATGGGCCCAAGACTAGTTCGAAACACGGGCTGCCGTTCGGGCACGGCAAACACCGGAGGTATCTTAAACTCCATGGATTTTAAGTCTCCTAGACTGCATGTACAACCTTAGGGTTAGTCTACCGGATCCGAATCTCACTTAAGATCATTGCACAGAAGATTTTTCAACACCCCGGGTAGGCCATTACTCGGCAGGTTAAATTCCAAACTTGTTGGAATCAGAGCCAATCGCTTTTCTTGATCATCCGAGACAAAGCAATTTGGGTGTTGTAATCCAGATACTAATGACCTTAAGGCTAGTTCAAATCACGGTGGCCGTTCGGGCACGACCAACACCGGAGGTATCTCAAACTCCGTGGATTTTAAGTCTCCTAGACTGAATTCGACAGCTTTGGAAGATTGCCCCAATCCTCAAGTTTTCTTTTAAGTGATAAGTCCTTGATATCGGATGGTCGGATTTGGGAAATCCTGGTCCACACAAGTCCCGACAATGATCTAAGATCAGATGCCTAAGGGCGATTGACCCTCCTCGGGCCAATGTCCCTTAAACCCGTTTAGATCAGTGTTTAGGAATTTGATGATCCAAATTTTCCCACGTCCGGCCGTCCTAAAGGCTAACTTGCAAGAACAACGCGCATATGGGATGCACGATTCATCATAGGGTCGAGGCAACCTTCTACTAACTGCCGAAGCACTAAAACTAAACGGGAACTCCATGGATTTAAAGTCTCCTAGACTGAATGCGACAGCTTTGGAAGATTGCCCCAATCCTCAAGTTTTCTTTTAAGTGATAACTCCTTGATATCGGATGGTCGGATTTGGGAAATTCTGATCCACTCAAATTCCGACAATGATCTAAGATCAGATGCCTAAGGGCGATTGACCCTCCTCGGGCCAAGGTCCCTTAAACCCGTTTAGATCAGTGTTAGGAGTTTGATGATCCAAATTTTCCCATGTCCGGTCGTCCTAAAGGCTTACTCGTAAGAACAACACGCATATGGGATGCGCGACTCATCATCGGGCCAAGGCAACCTTCTACTAACTGCCGGAAACCTAACTTATGCTATGCCGACAACATGTAAGACACGAATATGTACGGATGCAAGTGTATGCATGTATGCAGTATGGCATGCTTGGAAAGACGGTAACACATAGCACGTAACAGGATGGAGCACATAATCCTAACACATTGGTTGGTTATCTAATGTGGGGTTCTATGGTTAACTATATGCAAAGGCCGGTTTTGGTAACTGAGGGTACCCCGGACTCAAAATCAAAACCGTCTCCTACCGTTAAAAACGATAGCGACGATGTGATTTATCACGATCGAGGGCTGCTGGGCATTTCGGGATTCCCTGTCACCGGCAAGCCGGGCAGGATTGCCAAAACACGCCAGCGGGGTTAAGAACAATGCAAATGCAATGCAAAAATTAAATTTCAAACATTTGAAAAATCCCACAAAATATTTTTCGAATTAAACCCACTTTGATTAACACATATTTCAATAAAATTACACAAGTGTAATTAAATAAAATATATATTAACCAATGTCCCCAGCGGAGTCGCCAGCTTGTGGACGGCCCACCGAGATTGTTCGAAAAGATTGTGATTGTTAGAGTCGCCACCCGGATTTGAGGTCCGAACCCGAGAAACCGATAAAAATATGACTCGTTGCCCATTGAAAAAAGATTTTACTAGTCCTGGCGGAACCAAAGATTTCTCGGATTCGGGGGTTTGGTTACGAGAGGGGAAGGGTTTTACGGCACCCCTCTCGCCCGGTCCGTGAACCGGTCTCTACTCAACATTTTGTGGGATTTTGGAAATATTTGAAATTTGATTTTAAACACGAAATGGGGGATACGGGAATGGCAAACACGTAAATGAATATTAAAACACAAACTAAGTGATGGTGGATGCTTGTGTGAAGTGTACAATGCGATTACAGAATGATATAAACAAGGAAAATGACAATGAAGGAGAAAAATAGAGCTTAAAACACCATTTTGAACAAAATTATTTATCTTTCCGACACTATTTGCATGTTTTGGAGGGTTTTGATATAGAAATGAGAAAAACACAAAACTACAAAGTTGTAGCCCTTCAAATTATCTACGTTTTGATATATAATACGTTGAAAACGAAGTTCGGAGTAAAAAGTTATGGCTGAAACACTGTGACTGCCTATCTGTTGGGGTTTGAGCGCTCAAGGTGAAGGCCTTGAGCGCTCAAGCCCTTCCCAGATCGCCAAATTATGCTATTTTATGATACTTTTCAGAACTTGTAGGCTCATTTCAAGTATGAGGAACTTGAATGAGCCCACTGGTCTCCCTCAGCAAGACCAAAACAGTGATTTTCACATGATTTTCTACCTTTTCGGCTATGATCAAGGCTTGAACTTGTGGTTTGATGAATGGATGGGTAGTGGCTGTGTTTATGGGCTATAGATGAAGTATTTTGGTCAGAGGAGTGTAAGTGTAGGGTTGATTGAGTGATTGATTGAGTGGATGATGGAGGATTTGAGCTTAAAATGGTGATTTTGGCTTGGATGAGGTGGGTTTTGATGGAAGAGCTAGGTTTGGACGAAATTGATGGAGTGTATGGGCTGTAAATGGCTTGTTAGAGTGAGAGAGGGGCTGTTGAAGTTGGTTTCTCAAAGACCCATGTGTTGTAGGCCTTAAAGATGAGATTTTTGGGTGTTTTGGAGGTTGAAGATGATGGAGGGTGGTGGCTATGGAGGAGAGAAAGGCTAAAACGTGATTGAAGTGATGAGAGAGAGTGGAGAGGGCTGATGAAGGGTATGTGGGTGTAAGAGATCAGCCAAAGGGGGTTTATATAGAGAGAGAAATGGGAGGGAAATGGGTTTAATTTTTGAATTGGGTTTGGGGGGTGATTGAGGAGATGTTCAAGGGTCTAGGAAGTGTATTTAGGCAGTAGAAAACATAGGTAGACGCTCCTCTTGCAGTAGAATATCATGATTAGATGCTGTGCAGAAAACTGATCTGGCTCGGAGTTGAGCGCTCAAGGTCCAGGGCTTGAGCGCTCAAGGCTGTTGCGCAAAAGGTAAAACTTTGCGGGGCCGCCCCGGGTGCTACCGAACTCCGTTTCATGCGTGGTTTGAAGCGTTGGAAAGCTTGTCGAGTGTACTTTCTAACCCAAGTAGTTTGAACCCAAGAAAATTTGTACATTCAAGTATGTGACCATTTTACCCTCAGAAGGTCGGGAAAATAAGTCATTTTGGTAAAACGGACACATCTCCCTCATTTCAAAATGGATTAAGACGTATTATATATCAATAAAGAGGGTTTTGAATGTACTAGAAGATGGTGTAGGCTTGGGTTTGTTTTGAAATGGTTTGAAGGGTATTTTGGTCATTTTGCTTGGTTTAAGGTTGTTCTAGGAGGGTTTAGAATGGTTTAGGGTGGTTCGGTGAGTTCAAGCCTTGTTCTTAGCCTCGAGGTATGCACAATTGGTCTATTTCATCATCGGGAATGCTCGAGTGCATCCTGGGTTCAAAATCGGGGTGTCTACAATTTGAACACCAGTTACCAGGATATCACCCAACTCTTCCGTAACAACCCTCTTTAAAAGGATCCAACTCAAAATCATTTGGCAATGAGTAGAGAGAATAGAGAAGCTATACCACGCTGCATGTCTAATCCTCACTATGCACGTGGAGTTGTGAATAGATGATCCAGAACATAAAAAGCATAAGAAACCAAAGTGCACCAATGCACAAACATAGGGAAAATCGATTGCGAAAGAAATAGAGAGCCTTGTCCATACAATGTCAAAGCATTGACCTTGAAACCAATTAGCAATGGGTGGTGAGGCCATCTAGGCTTGCATGCTTGGTTTTTAAGGTACTATTGAATGACACAGGACAAGTTCTAACCAAGGTTTGAAATATTGGTATCGGTTGCCATAACGGTAAAGATTACGCGGTGTTGGGTTGCAATGGTCATAGTGTAATGGTAGCGGTAATCAGGGACTTAATTTTCTTCAAATTCCATAAAGGTAATGTAATTCAGCACTATAAACTCACATGTTCCAAAGAAGGATATGGGTATATGATATTATAAATTATGCTAATTCAGTCTATAAATTTCAAATTTACCACTGTCATTGAACGGCTCAATACTGTTACATAATGAAGATACAACTGCGAATTTTCAGTGGCATTGCTGTGTCGCCATACTGGAACTCGGTAGATTGGTACCCACATACACAATAAAGTTGTTGGACTTGTGAAGCCCGATTCAATTTGGATCGCGATTCGGTGACTATTCGGGTTAGGGGCCAACGCCTCCAAAACCTAGACAGAATATCATGGTATTTGGTAATATAATCCATAGCTTATAAATACTTACTATACACAGCCGCCGATGTATTTTGTACTCTCTTTATTCGAATAACACAGTGGAACGGGCGTAAGCCATGGATGTACTCAACTACATAGTTGGGAACTACGTAAAAATCCCTTTGTCTTGCATTCTTTTTTCTTTTCTAGGTTATTCTACATGCGCGTATTTGTTGGTTTGACCCATTTCTCAACATGTAAAGGCTGATACAAATACAACACTACGAAATCTTTTAACCCAAGGACTGCAGGATTTGAAAATGGAAAGTCTACACAAATACAACAGAATGGAAAAAACATGCATGAACTACAAAATTTACCAAATACTCCATCAGTCCCAATTTGTTTGCTCACTACGAATATCCGTGCCATTTTTACACGTTTATAACTTTTTATTTGTAGTATTTTTAAAGTTTTTGAAAATTTTGTCTTATAGAACTATCAATAAAATACATTATAGATTGAAAACTATGTTTTAAAAAGGCACACATAACCGTAGTGAGCAAACAAATTGGGCCGGAGGGAGTAACTAACTAAAATCAACACCTGAAAGAGGCAAAAGGGAGCAATCAGTAACTCACCTTCGATATTGCCGGAGGCCGGTGATAAAAGTGTAGCCACCAGAATTACTAGGCAAATAATACCAGTAAAAGAAGATGCCCAGATCGACATGAACACAAATCCCCCTCCAGATAAAACCCCAACTTCCGTGTAACAACTCTTAGCCACACTAATCACAAAAACACTTCTTTAAACATTTCCCAAAAAAGGGTAAAAACCCTAAGTCCCAAAGGAAATTGGAGACTGAAGAGGTAATTGATTTAGCTAAAGAACAAAATATTGGAGACTGAAGATGAAAAGTCGTCGTAGCAACAGATTAAAAGCGAGGAAATGAGTGGAGCTAACTTTGACGAAAAAGCTCGCTCCTGAAATTTTCTGTCACTTTCCCGGGAAAATATGGTAGAGAGAGAGAGAGAGAGAGTTTCAGTTGTAACGGTAAACGTGAGGGAAGGGGGGGGAAGACGTTTCGAAAGTCGTTGTTGGGGAGTGTGACTGTGTAAGTCAAAAGAAGCGAGGACGGAGGAAAATGGACCCCACCATTGCACACGCCGCCGCCAATTTGGACAGGAAACCACAGAGGTACTGGGTTCGATCCCTCTCCACGTTATTTTCATTTTTTTTCCCCCTCTTTGAACTCTGGATGATTAGATGTGGATTTTAGTTCATCTCGTTGTATCTCCCGGCTTCTAAGTATGATCGGTAATGGTGCGTCAAGATTTTGTGATTTAAGTATGATCGAATTGGTAACCATCAATTTGCCCTTTATCGAAACTATAACCAAAACTATGGTTACCAATTCGGTTCGGTTTTTCACCGAAACCAAGTGGTCAACATTTAACCAACAAACTAAGGTGTACACAATATAGTTCAAAGAGATATTCATTATCCAACAACAAAATAACAAACCAACGTTAACAAAAGTTCCAATTCTAGTTCAAAGACACTATATATATTCTCTCTCTCTCTCACTCACACACACATACACATAAAGTTATTTGAGTAATTATCTTGAGTTTGGTTACATTTTGGTTTTGAATTTTGGTGCAATTATCGCATGAAACCAAAATCGGAATCGAATCGGCCAGTTTTTCAAAAATCAAAACCCCTGTTAAAAAATCGGTTAAAAATTACACCAATTCCCCGTTTGGTTAATATTTTATGGGACTTACGTTGGGTCCTGCAAAGATGATTCAAATTGCAAGTTTATCTCAAAATGTTTTTATATACGTACCTGCAAAAAAAATTGTTTAATCAGATATCGGTAAGGGCTTTCTCAGAATACATAGGGTGAAACACATAATTTCATATTAACAAGTCGTCTGATTTGGGGAAAAAAACCAAAAACGGATTATTGGTTTTTTCATTTTGTCCTTATTCAAATTTTTTTTGCATTTGTTAGTTTTGCGTCAAGATTTTGTGATTTCTGGATTCCTCTCGACGAGACGAATCTAACAAATATAAAATTATGGTCAAATCCAGAAACCACAAAATCTTGACGCAAAACTAACAAATGCAAAAAAAAAAAAAAAATTGAATAAGGACAAGATAAAAAAACCAATAATCCGTTTTTGGTTTTCTTCCCAAATCACCTAAGCTCCTTTGGCAAAAAAACTTAATCCGGTTTTTTGGTTTTTTGGTTTTGTTTTTATTCAATTTTTTTTTGCATTTGTTAGTTTTACGTCAAAATTTTGTGGGTTCTGGATTCATCTCGTCGAGACGAATCTATCAAGTATAAATTTATGGTCAAACCAAATATTTTTTTGAATAAAGCCGAAAATACTTGGATTATTGGATTTAATTTTGGCTTTATTAAAAAAAAATTGAGTTTTGACTATAATTTTATACTTGTTAGATTCGTCTCGTCGAGAGGAATCCAGAAACCACAAAATCTTGACGCAAAACTAACAAATGCAATTTTTTTTTGAATAAAGACAAAATAAATAATCCAATAATCGGGATTGGTGCCCATTTCAGGTTCCGCGAATTCTGAAAAAAAATCCTTACCGATATCAAATTATGCTAATTTTTTACAAGTACGCATAGAAAAACATTTAAAGATAAACTCACGATTACAATCATCCTTGCGGGACCCGAAATGGGCCCCAAAAAATATGAACCAAATGGGGGATATAGCAACGCAAGGAGGGACCCTTACGAATTTTGAAAAAAAATTTATCGATATCTGATTAAACTAATTTTTTACAGGTTCGCATATAAACACATTTTAAGATAAACTTGCGGTTTGAATCATCTTTGCGGGACCAAAAATAATCCCCACAAAATACCAACCAAATGGAGAATTAGGCAACACAAGAAGGGACCATGCAAAACCATTGAAACTGTGTCGTTTCAAAGGTGAGCAGCCTCTGCCGTCCATGTGCGACCGCAGGGGCCCCGTTTCCATTTGGAGACACAGCCCATCAAATAAACTTCAAGCAATGTATCTCAACCTAAGAAATGAGAATACCATTAGCATTGAGGTTTTTTCTTGGGTCAACCCAGCTCAAATGGCAAGTGGTAGCTAGCTCATGCGGTAAAGCTCTTGGATGTCCCACACTAAATTCCGGGATCGAGTCTCATTCTCCACTCCCCAACCTAAGAAATAAGAATACCATTAGCATTGAGGTTTTTTCTTGGGTCAACCCAACTCAAATGGCAAATGATGGTTAGCTCGTGCGGTAGAGCTCTTGAATGTCCCACACTGCATCCCGGGATCGAGTCTCATTCTCCACTCTCCCATGTAAAAAATTAAGAATGATGAATGACAATGACAAAAAAAAAAAAAAAAAACCCAGCTCAAATGATTGACCCAACCACATTTTGTGAGATCAAATATGTGGTGGGGGAGACTTTCCATAACCATATAGGCCCATTTGTTGTAAGACCATCAGGCCTAGCAATTTAGAGAGCTAAAAAATGACCAAGAAGAAGAAAAAAAAAAATGTAGTGAGAGAAGAAGTATTAGATCAATTATAACATATGGTGATAAATTCATAGTACCATATCGGTAGCAAAGCAAGAATAAGGTTTTGTGTACTCCGGTCTTAATAGATTTTCGGCGGCGCCAACTGTGACACAATAATACACATGCATGCCTGAAATAATTTGCATATGTCGGATCGCTTCTCCACCATCTCTCCTAAAACCAATTGATGTTAGGAAGGGTTTTAATGAAGTATTTTATGGCATTCGACATCACACTCGTAAGTCTGCTTTTAGATTGTTCGCAAGGAGTGGCATTGTGTAACCAAATCCATGGGAACACTCCGGATCCAACAATCCCTCCCTCATAATGTTGCTCCCGCGACTCGAACCCATGACCTCCTAGCTCTGATACCAAATGAAATTCCTTAATTGATTCACTGAATTAAATTAATTTAAATTAACTAGAACAATGAAAAACTTTAATTCCCGTTCAAAAAAAAAGAAAAACTTTAATTGCACAAACTCGAAATATAAGCAATCACACACACCACAAAAATTTACGTGGGAAAATCCTAAACGGGGAAAAAACCACGTGAAGGAATCATGCACTAAAATCATTATGTGAATACAAGAGATCTTACTCAATATTTATGTATCCTCACCACGAATCCTAAAGACCTACTTGCCGAATCCACGTTAATCACACCTTTGTATGATTGTCGTATCTTGAATCCTCAAGTCTTCCAACCGATTGCCTTCCGAACTCCTGGGCTTCACTGTGAGAATAATCTTGTTGATTCTAGAAAACCCCTCGAAGTTGATTATATGAGTCAAAGCATCATTCGATCTTTATATGTCTTGGAGGTGCATGAAACCCTAGCCACCAAAAGAGATGAGAGAAGGAAATATGTGCGTTGTGCTTTTTTTTTTGAACGGCAGAAGTAATTTTTCGACCTAATAGCTTGATATATATACATAGGGCCCACAATCTGCTGTAAAATCTGTCAAAAACCCGCCTGTTTTGCTCAAGCAAAATTCCTTTGCTTGAGCAAAAATGTCTGATTTCATATCTGCCAAATCATGAAGTCCCGTTTTGCTAGAGCGATATTTCCTTGGCTTCAAAAGTCTTCAGGAACAACTAACACACTCATTTGAAAGCTAAAACCAATATATATAATTACACAAGAGATTCGTTTCCACAACCTAGCACAGACGTTCTCAAACAAAAAAAAAAAAAACAGAGAACAACTCGGATAATGGGGAATACATATAAATATGTGTTTTGGTCATGAATGTGCCAACTAAAAGGAAGCTCGGCCTTTGCAACTTACAGCATAGTATCTTGTATCCACATTATTATACTTCTGGATTATCGTGAGGGATCCACCGGGAAAAAAAATTCACAATGTAGCGTCATAGCTAGATACAAAAAAAATAAAACCACGGCCACTGTCATATGCAAATATGCAAAAGAAACATTACCTTGTTTATTCTGGTTCGTCCTGTCTATTTTTCCTTGGGCTATTCCAATGTCTCTATTATTGATCATTAATTTTCCCATTATATTCTCTAATCTTTCATTAATTAGATGTGTGTCCTCATGATTTGATGTGCATGCCATCAAACTTGTGAAATCAGTAGTTGGTATCAAAAACTTTAATTTAAACTGGAAAAAAAGCTGTAATTATTAAATGTTTAATGAGCCAAAGATGCACATGACATCCAAGGATGGAGCTAGTAAGAGCCGTAGCCTCCCATACATTTTTTATAGTAAAAAAAGGGGACAATGCTTACTTGAAAAATAAACCAAATCGAGAACAAAAACGAAACAATGTCAACCAAATTACCTTCAACTGGGTTTGCCGATTCTGAAACCAAAACTTAACTTGCTTGCTATCCAAGGATAGCTTCTTACCAAGTTCAAACCTTTCATTTAAGACGATTACAGTTTTTTGAAATAGCTGTAAAAGTAAAGCGTAATATTCATTAGCAGAAAACACAAATTAGTGTGACTCCTGAAGTCAAGACAACAAAAATATTTCAAGCAAATTTTACGCTTCAAGCACTTTAATTTGTTCGGGAGTGTGCCGATGGTATTTCTTCTTCTTTTTCCGTTTACCGCTTCTGCCGTTCGGATCATCGCTTGAAGCGCCTTCGAATTGATCACTTTCACAGTATCCCTCGAGTCCATTTTCTTTGAACATTCCCAAAAGTCTAGGGTCCAAATCTTCCCCCATCATAGCCATCTCACCTCTAACCTCCATATTCAGATTCTACATATGATCAATCCAGAATATAAACCAAAAACTAATTACATTAATTAAACAAGAAATAATATACACCAAGAATTGAAGGTAACTGAATATATAGTCGTAGACAAATGGAGATGGCGGGAATGAATTCATGAATCTGACCCCAATTTGAAAAGGAAAACTAGGCTTAGTTTGTTTTGGTGTGATACCCAGAATTAAACTACCAAAAATTAACTAGAAAACTAAAGTAGAATATAGATGTATCAAAAGAAATATAATGAAAAGTGAAAACACTTTACAAGTATTTAGGCATGTCCAACACGTGTACAGAAAGTGTTGTGTCGTGTCCGTCACCAACACGTGTTGGACAGGGATACATGCGGCTGGTAGATTCATTCGTGCTTCTTAGATCTAAAGTGATCACATACACTCACAAATTAATTATGGACCTTTCCATATGTTGCCCAAAGTGGGTATTAATACTAGTAAATCAAAGAAAAGACTCAATTGAGTCTCTATTTCTCTATTCTGTCTATTCAAATATACAACGGGAGAATACGAATGAATTGGTGAAAACAAATTTTGATGTTGTTTTACAATGATTTCCAATATTATGCTAATAGCAACAAAATGTTACAACTAATGAAAAATTTAGGGCAACGTAACAAAATCACTCAAGCTCAACAAACATGATGTAAACATTAGGGGGTGGGTTAGTGATGGAGCCAGGGAGGAGTGAGCAGGGCGGTCGCCCCTGCAAGAAGAAAAGAAACATCTAGAAAAAAAAAATTCCCTATGAATTATATAAGCTCGCTCCTGCGTAGTGAAATTCTTGGCTCCGTCCCCGGGTGGGGCAGAGGAAACACAATTTCCCAGTTCCCTTTTTTACTCCAAAAAATGTATATCTCTAAAAAAAAAAAAAAAAAAGGGAGACTACTACAGTATGACTTAAGTGTATTCATTCATGTAAAAATTGGGGCTTTGCAGGTTTAGTACCGACTTACAATGAAGACAATGGCGCAGGCTTGTGGAGTCTCAATTAGTTGAAGTGATCAAAACCCAGAAATTCATCACCAGGGTTCAATGGAGTCTCAAACAAGAGCACGCACTTCTCAAAAAGTTGAGATAAGAAATCGAGTACTAAAGAGATGGGAGACATATTTACCTTTCTTTTTCAGCATTCATGCAAAAACGTTGGTCATCTGTGTGGTGTAATCTAAGGGTTGTTCTGATATTTAAATTAAAGGAGAATATAGTGAGGAGGTGATATAGGGCAAGCAAGAATTGAAGTGTAAAGTATCTTTATGTCATGCTTGTTTATTGCTATAAATAATAGGAAATGACTACAATACACACCCCTAATTTGGGTGTACCATATGCACCTATTGTATGGTCCAGATTGTGCCACCTCATCGGCAATCGTAACATATTTTAGTTTTTTGTAATTTTTTAGCAATATGATTCGTAACATTTTCTAGGATTCGTAGCGTTTTGGTGTGTCTCGTAACTTTTATAAAAAAAATTTGTAACTTTTACAAAAAATTCGTAACTTTTACAAAAGAAATCGTAACTTTTATAGGGGTGTGTACTGTAGCCTTTTCCTAAATAATATCTTCCCAATAGAATTTAGGGATTGCACAAACAATTAATTTGTTGACGAAATTGATCACGCAAACATTCCGAACGACATTATTTTGGATTCATCAAATATTTCTTGCAGATTGCGTGGGAGACGTTAATTAATGAAAACATAATAGCATGACGATTTTGATAACCATTAATGCAACTAGGTAGAGATCGTCACCAAAAATAATCATTCGTACAACTAAAAAGCAATATCTTTAGAAATAAAAAAATTGTACTTTTGTTGGAGGCAATTTGGTCACATGGAAAAGCAAGAAACAAACAGTGGTCGCAAGGTCCAGTGCAGAAGCGGAGTATCGAGCCATGGCACACACATCTTGTGAGATTGTGTGGTTGAGAGCTTTACTCAAGGAGTTAGGTTTTGATGTGGAGTTACATATTCCTATGTATTGTGATAATCAAGCAGCAATACATATTGCTTCGAATCCAGTATTCCATGAGAGAACGAAACATATAGAAGTTGATTGTCACATTGTTTGTGAGAAGATAGATAGTGGTGTGTTATCTACTCTATTCGTTTCTACAGGAGCTCAGTTGGCTGACATCTTCACCAAACCTTTGTTTAAACCACGATTGAAGTTGTTTTGCGACAAGCTGGGACTTATTGATATTTACTCTCCAGCTTGAGGGGGAGTGTTAGAATAGTGTATGTTTATTTGTCCCACATTGCTTAGTTATGTTGAGTAACATGTCTCGTGACAATATAAATAAAGCTCTCTCGTGTTAGGGTTAATTTAACACCCTACACTTCTCTCTCTCTCTCTCTCTCTCTCTCTCAAACAACAAGTTGTAAAAGTTAATTACAACTGTGTGTTTTATCTTGGGCCTTGGGTTGGGCCAGCCATGGAGATAAAAATAGAGGATCATAATAGAGAATTATACAAGTCATAACAAAACAAAGAGCACCAATGCACAAACATGGGGACGAATCATCCGAGACGGATCGTATCCGAACTAGCTCGGAAAGGTGATCCGAGATATCGGTGACGTCTTTTGTGACACCACCCGAGGCGATTAACGCTCATAACAAACTTGGGAAGGCACATGTGCATGCTACAACTGTCCCTACATCAGCATGACGGTACCCGAAGAGGTTATGCTACGTGTCCAATTGTGATTGAAGGACGCGTGCATGCAGTGATTACAGATCTGGCTTGTGACGCTCGGTAACGTCGTCCGAGCCAGAATGACTGATTTGCCCCTGTACTTGGGGAGCCTATATAAATGAAGCGAAGAAGACCTAAAGAGGTACACACAACACTTCTTCTCTCAACTATTTACTCTCTCTGGTTCTACTTTACTTCCGATCTCTCACTAGACCGTCGAAGTGCCCTCCCTGGCCACATTCCGGCCAGGTTTGGCACTAACATCGAGTGCTACGTGTGCAGGGGAACCAAGGAGGTCTTGCTCGTTGCTCACAAGAGTCAAGTGAAGGTTCTAAGGGTCATCTAGAATTTAGGACACCACAATTGGCGACTCTGCTGGGGAACTCAATCCAGAATCTCCGGTGTTCCTCCCTAGATCCACCTCTTTTCACCCTTCTCTCTTTAGTCTCTTGACTCACAATGGGCGGCGAACCAACTCACCCACCAAACTCCACTAACCCACACCACCCATCCTCCTCCGGGGACCCCAAAACGACTCCCCACATCTCCATCTCTCTCCCTCCGAGTCACATCGGACTCACCCCGAGTCCAGATTCATAGCAACTCAACATCCAGCAACTCACTCACCACCTGGAGGAACGAGACGCCGAGATGGCAGATATGAGAGCTCAGATTGCCAAATTAACCGAGACGGTTAAGAAGAAGGCAGCAGTAGAGACTACTGCAACATCTCACGGAGGCGTATCCGGGCAGAGACGCTCGGCCAGGATCAAATCGGTGATCCTAATAATGAGAGGGCTCACAGCAAGGCTCTCGTGCTTTGGCACGGGAACTCGTCGACTGAGCACCTCTCAAGGGGTCACTGAGGCAACTCTTCACAACACCGTTCTTTGCAAATCTCTGAATCAAGCGCTCGTTCACCGTACTCTCAGTTGTCAGCATCTCATGAGACGGTTTACTATTTTGAAGGCGGACAATACAAACCAATCTATCTGCGAAAGGATCCAAAAGAGGCCGCCCTAACTGAGCGCTCTTCTGGCCAGCAAGGCCATAAGACTCCCCCCCGACAAACAAACTCTGCTGATCTTCGAGCTCGGGTGGAGCATCTGAAGAAAACCTCTCCTCCAGAGCCAAATTTAATCGTCATCCAAGACGAAGGTATGGGGGGATGTCAGTCCTACCATACCGAAGACAAAGCCCACCATGACAATGCTGGGGGGAAGAGGAAGGAAAAAGAGCACCAAGAACGGTCTCATTACCGAGATGACAAAACGGCGCGTCACCACGAGCGTCGACATGATGAGCATCACCATGCTTACACCGAGAAGCGTTCCCGGACCAGCGACGGATTTGTAGTACCACCCCTTCCTCCTCTTCCAAGCGTGGACGAGCGTCTGAAGCAGCTAGCTAAGTCTCCGTTCTCGAAGGAAATCTCCTCAGCAACATTGCCAGCTGGATTCACGCTCCCGAAGTTCAACTGTTACGATGCCCTCACGGACGCATACAACCACCTTATTTACTTCAGGCAGATTATCAACCTTTACACCTCGGAAGCCATAATGTGCAAGGTGTTCCCAATGAGCCTGGGGACTCTCGGGTCCCTCTGGTTCAACAAGCTTGAGGAGGGGTCCATTGGAAGTTATGAGGCTCTGGAGCGAGCTTTCTTGTCTCGATTCGTAACGAGTAACATATAGAAGAAAGAGGTAAACTCCCTTCTCGGGATAAGGAAGCGCCCGGATGAAACTCTACCCCAGTACACTGCTAGATACTGGGAGATTTTCGCCAGGTCCAAGGTTGCGACCAGACGCTTGCCGCATCCCACTTCAAGCACGGTTTGGAAAGCAAGAGCTCTGTCTTTATAGATCTTATGTTACACCCACCAAAGAACATGGACGACCTGATGGAATGGATCAATTAATATATCGAGCTCGAGGAACTGTTGGTCGAGCGAGATGCTCCAACCTCCTCCACCGTTCCGAAGGTTATCCATGTCTCGGGTAATCAGAAGAAGGCAGTTAATACAAACAAAATGACAACAAAGAGGCCCCCGAAGGCGAGTGACTTTGTAGCAGAACGCACGGTTTTCACCGAGCCAATTTACATGCTTCTACGGAAGATTGAAAATGAAGGGTTCTTTCGGTGGTCGGGTCATAAGATGGGAACAAATGATAAAACCAAGGACAAAAAGGTATATTGTACGTACCACCGAGAGCAGGGTCACTATACCACTGCTTGCAAGCCGTTCAAGGCATACTTGGAGTCCCTAGTCTCAGCCGGAAACCTGAACACATACATTGACCAGGACAAGACCTTGGCTCTGGCTCAAAGCCAGGGAACAACTGCAGCGGGTGGTGGCCAGGAGGAAATGGTGATAATGCATGTAATACACGGCCCGGTAACGAGAATGATGGAGTCTCGGATCTACAAAGAGATTGATCATGCCACAACAGTGTTGGAATTGAAGTGCTCTCGGTGAAGCAACAACCGAAGCGAAAATTTCCAGCCATGGGCTCTCAGTGGACGATTACGTTCACCGAGAAGGATCTAGAGGGTGTTCAATTCCCTCATAATAACGCTCTAGTCATCACGCTCAAGGTGGGAAAGGCCAAAGTGGAATGGATCCTGGTGGACCAAGGAAGTGCTGCCGAGGAATGTACTATTCACTTTTTAAGTGATTTGGATTCACCTCTAAAGACCTCAAGCCTGCCGAGGTCCCTCTCATCAGCTTCAGCGGTACTCCTGTGTATCCGCTCGGTACAATCACCCTCTCTGTTATTGCTGGTTCGGTAACGCAACAAATGGAATTCATAGTCGAGAACTCCCCGAGCCCTTACAACATTATTCTAGGAAGAAATTGGCTCCATGCCATGAAAGTTGTAGCATCTACGTACCACCAGATGCTACGGTTTATTGGGGCTGAAGGAAAGCAAGAAGATATCCGAGGCGATCAAATTGCCTCGAAGAAGTGCTACATTTCCACCGTAGGGAGGAAGGAAAAGAAGAAACCAAAGCAAGTACAGTGGGTGGAGGCACTTGATGCACCGGTTTTAGAGGATGTCGGTAGACCCGTCGAGGCAAAATCCGTAGAGGAACTTGTCACGGTTCCAATCAATGAGGACGGAAGCCGTTTCTTCCTAATCGAATCCTCCCTAGCAGAGACCGAAAGGGAGGAGATGGTAACTTTTCTCAAGGCAAACATCGAGGTGTTTGCTTGGACCCCGTATGAAATGCCTGGGGTCGATCCGATCTTCATCAAACATCAACTTAACGTTGACCTGCTGAGACGCCCGGTTATTCAGAAACCAAGAAGGTCTTCCGCTATTCATGCCGAGATAGTTGAATCGGAGGTTGACAAGCAATTGGAAGTGCTTGCGACCTTAGATTGTATCGTAGATGGTGTCGCCCCAAGCGTAGGGCTAGGACGGCGGTAGCATAATAACCGGTAAGACCGGGTCGAATCCACAGGGACCGAACGCACCCGGCGTGAGAGTTGTCTTGCTAGTAAAGGTGTAGCCTTGAAGCGGCAAACTTGGCTTGTGATTTGGGGGGGAATTCACTTAACTCCATGAATGACGCGAAATTTAAAAAACGACAAATTAAACTAAGGCAAAGTCTAGGGGTATTTAACTACCATGACTCGGGTTAATCCATCCCCTCTTGATAACCTGCTCGGGGCATCGTTAAATGCCCCCGAACGGAAGATTTAGAGTTTAAAACCTTTACTAGAAAAATGTGTTTACCAAAGATTAGGGGTTTTCGGGACATTTTGCAAACGGATGAGTTGACATCGCCCAAAGCATCACACGTGCCAAGTAGTCAAGCTCTTGGCTACGTGTGATCAAAGGGATTAACAAACCCACACTTTGGTACATAAAAATGAAACCCCAAATTTCCGGTAAACAAGCAATGTATGCTTTATGAACGAGATGGATTGATTAATCCCAAGTCATGTAGTGTTAATCACCCCATGACTAAGCCTATTAAAACTACTCACCCATTACACTAGTAAATAAGTCTAGAAAATGGAAGAAAACTAAAAACATGCTTAATAAACTTAAAAACCGATTTTTATGGTTAATCCTAGGTTTGCTTACCACATTAACTCTTGAGAAAATCACAAACAACAATTACTAACTTGAGTTTAAGAAGGAAATGACTAGAAAAGAGAGAATACAATTTAACCGATAAAAACGTAAACAAACTTGATTTATATAGAGATCCAACGAGTAACTACAACATTAAACAACAAGAAATTAAAGGAAAATGAAGACTTACTTGATTAATCTAGAGAGATAAAGCTTAACAAGCTATGGAGTTTTTACTAGAAAAACTAACTAAGGAGGATGATGAAGAAGTAGGGAGAGATGAGGGTATTTATACTAAAAGCCCTTTACATTGGCTAAATATCCCAAAAACATACTATAAGTGGAAAGTTTCCATAAATGGAATATATTAAAGCAACCTAAAATCTGTCAAAAATCGTCAGAAATGAGTTTGGATCGATCCAACCCTTCTTTGGATCGATCCAACCCTTCTTTGGATCGATCCAAAATGGACTGGTCAGGCAGATTTTTGACCCAACTTCGCGGGCACGCCCCGGCTTCGTCCGAACTCGGAATGAGGCGATTCTTGAACCGTTGGAAAGCTCTATGAGTCTACTTTTTAACCCAATTGACCTCATCTTCATAGCCTTTGTATCTTGAGAAAAATGAGCCTTTTTTTTATCAGTTGGTCAGATTTTCTCAAGGCTCATATCTCCAAATTTCTTGTTCTTTTGTTCCGGGCCTTCCTTGAACCTTCCAAAGCTTTTTGAATCGACTTCTAAGCTTCGGCGATTGTCCTCCATGGCATTGCGGGTCCTTGGGTACTTCTGGATACAACCGGAGATTATTTGGAGCTTTGGACACACCTTTTAGCTCCAATTTTCTGAAACTCATAAAAAACACAACTCGCGCAAAATCAATCGTATAAAGGCACAAAATGCACGTGTGTGTGATCACAACGAGCGAGATAAACCCGGATATATACAACATTTGGGGCTTATCAGGAAGACCAAGCGATCCAGGAGGTCCAGTACCCCCACATGGCTGGCGAATATGGTGGTAGTCCCAAAGAAGAACAGAAAGCTAAGGGTCTGCGTGGACTACACGAACCTCAGTAACGTCTGTTCGAAGGATTGTTTCCCAGTCCCTCGGATAGACCAACTCTTGGATGCCACGGCAGGACACTCTCGGTTGAGATTTATGGATGTATATAGGGTCTACCACCAAGTCTTTATGGATACGGGGGAAATGGAGAAGACAGCCTTTATCACACCTCGAGGCCTCTATTGCTACCGCGTTATGGCTTTCGGGCTGAAGAACGCCAGGGCCACCTTCCAACGGATGGTGTCCCGGATGTTTAAAGATCAGCTCGGGGATACAATGGAGGCCTATATTGACGATATGGTGGTGAAAAGTATCCAAGAGGAAGACCACATTGGAGACCTTACGAAGATGTTCTCTGTACTAAAAAAGCATGGATTAAAGCTCAACGTCGAGAAGTGCTCTTTCGGTGTCGGATCTGGGAAATTTCTTGGACACCTGGTCACTAGAAGGGTATTGAAGCTGACCCAAGTCAAGTCACAGCCATGCAACAACTCGTTTCACCGAGCACGATCAAGGAGGTCCAAAGGCTTATAGGAATGGCAGCGGCCCTAAACCGGTTTATAAGTCGCTCGTCAGATGTATGCCGACCCCTCTTTCAGTCCATCAAAACGAGCAAAAGGAAGTTTCAATGGACTGAAGAGTGTGAGAAGGCCTTGCAACACCTGAAGACTTATCTATCCGAGCCACCTCTACTTGAGACGCCACGGGAAGACGAAGATCTGTTTATATACCTCTCAGTCTCTCAACACGCGGTGAGCTCGGTTCTAGTCCGAGCAGAGGGAACCGAGCACCGACCAGTATACTACGCAAGTAAGACTCTGACTGGTGCCGAGACAAGGTACCTGCCTCTTAAAAAGGTTGCCTTCGCTCTCATGACTGCATCTCGGAAGCTATTCCCATACTTCCAGGCTCACACAATCAGTGTTCTCACTGAGTATCCTCTAAAAGCACTTTTCCGAAGAGCTGATCTCTCAACACAAGTTTCAAAGTGGGCTTGTGAGATAGCCAACTTTGACATTCAGTATCGCCCTAGAACGGCCATTAAGGTGCAGGTGTGAGCCGACTTCATCGCCGAGCTAACTCCAGGAGCAAAAAAGCCAAAAGAAGACAAACCCAACCCAATCCCTCCCAAGCAATCAGTTGAAGACCCTGATGCCCCCGTGGCAATTGAAGATGTGACCGACCAGGTCTCGGATGAAGACTCAGCCACTCCCCTACAGCTGAACAACCAGAACAAGCACCTTTACCTGGAGCTTCAAACCAACGAGGAGCTGGAGTAGGTGTGGTCTTAATTTCATCCGAAGGGATTATTCACGAGACCGCAGTCACAATCGAGTTCCCGGCCTCTAACAACGAGGCCAAGTACGAGGCCCTGATCGCTGGCCTTCGTCTAGACGAGGCAATGGAGGTAAAGACCCTAATGGTTTACTGCAACTCTCACCTCATTGTAAATCAGTTCAATGGTGACTACGATGCTAAAGATGAAAGGATGGCTAAGTATCTAAGCATAGCCAAGAGTTTAACCGAGCAGTTTGACAAGATTGAAGTACACCAGGTGGGCCGAGAGCACAACGCCCACGCTGACGCACTTGCAGGATTAGCCTCAACATGCAAATCTTCCGAGCAACGAACTATCTCCTTTGGAGCAATCTCAACTCTGAGCTTCGAACCGACTCAGACGAACATGCTGAACATCGAGCTCGGACCAAGCTGGATGGACGAGTTGGTATTTTATCTCCGAGACGACAAGCTACCTGAAGACCGACGAGAAGCCCACCAGATCAGATGCAAGGCTGCAAATTACTAACTTTCCCCAATAGGCTCTTTATATCGACGTTCTCGGACAGGACCATACCTCATGGTGGTCCATCAGAATCAAGTCCATTCAATACTCCAAGAACTCCATGCCGGTAGCTGAGGCTGCCACTTGGGGGGATGTTCTATTGCCCACTGAGCCATTACTCAGGGGTATTGGTGGCCGAACATGAAGGAAGATGCTGAAGAGTTTGTTCGGAAATGCCACAAGTGCTAGTTGTTCAAACCAATGATTCACCAGCCAGCCGAGGACCTTCAACCGATCACCAGTCCATGGCCTTTTGCTCAATGGGGCTTGGACATTGTAGGAGAACTTCCACTTGCTCCTGGAGGATTTCGCTACCTTATCACTGCTATCGATTACTTCACGAAGTGGGTGGAGGCCGAGCCTCTAGTCTTTATAACTGTGGCCAATGTGAAGAGTTTTCTATGGCAGAACATCATTTCTCAGTACGGTGTTCCATATGCCATTGTCTCGGACAGCGACAAGCAGTTCATGGGGAAACAAATGAAGGAGGTGTGCAACAAGCTCGGGGTATGCTTCTTCAACTCCACCCCCGTTTATCCTCAAGGTAACGGCCAAGCCGAGGCATCTAACAAGACAGTCGCGGCTGGACTCAAACGAAGGCTAACTGCAAAAAGAGGAAAATGGGCGGAAGAGCTTCCTCACGTTCTGTGGGCATTCAGGACTACTCCGAGACGTTCCACCGGACAAACTCTTTACTCTCTCGCCTACGATGTTGAAGCCTTTATCCCTATCCAGAAGGGGCTACCCACGATCCGAACTGAGTACTTTGACGAACCCACTAATGACACGGCCTTAAGTAACGACTTGGATTTGGCCGAGGAGAAGCGTGATGCAGCTCGGGTGAAGTTAGTAGCTTATCAGTAGGATGTTGCTAAGGGCTATAACAAAACGGTTCGGTTGAGGACATTTTGCCCGGACGACCTTGTTCTCAAGAAGGTTACGGGCAAGAATAAGAAAAAGAAGCTGATGCCCAATTGGGATGGCCCCTACCGAGTCGTTAAGAAAGTAGGGAAAGGAGCATACCAGATTGAAGACATGGATGGGAAGCTCGTAAACAAACCATGGAATGATTACAGCTTGAGAAAGTATTATGCTTAAGGACGCTGTTCTCGGAAGTAGCTTTTCACACTTAGAAAAAATTTAGAAAAGTTTTGATGTACTACATTCTCGGAAGATTATCAATGAAAAGCCTTTTTGATCTCGACTGTTGTCTTTCATATATTAATCGTGTCTCGGTATTTATACCAAACGGCTTCGGCCAAGGCACTACCCGACACATGGGTTTTGTCCCATCAGACTTCTCGGTATAACTACCGAGCCAATCTAACTATTGCTCTATCAATCAAATCATTCAAAGACCTTCCCGGTGGTACTAATATAAATACCTCGGACAACAAACCGAGCTCGACGTAAAATCCCTTTTGTAGGGGTATTGATCAAATAATAACTTGTTGTTACAAGTTAACGAATTACCTCGGTGTTAATTACCAGGTCAAAAGCAAACTCCCTCTACTGGGGGTATTGACCCACAAATTACTTATCCTATTAAGTTAAAGATATCATCTCAATACGTTTTCGCCGAGTAAAAACACTACTCTTGTTAAAAGGGTATTGTTTCAATGATAACCTATATTTCTAAGTTAGATACTCGGTCAACCGAGCAAACGAACATCCCTTAAGGGGTATTGAAATGCTTTTAACGTTTCACCGAGACATGTGTTATATTTAATGCGAGCCACTGATATCACTCTCGGATTCCAACACTTGTGAAAATTTCTTTAAATTTTTACAAGTCTTTTTTATGAAGCATTCACTATTCAAAAAATTGACTCGGCAATATATCCGAGAAGATCCGTTAATTGCTTCGGATATTTTTTCATGCCTTAGAAATATTTTTCAACATTCATCTCAACTTAGGCCAGGGGTATTTTTTTGCCCTAAGCCAAGATGAACGAGGGGTATTCATATATATACGGATACACGCCTCGGATCAACCATTCAAGCATGATGCAAAAGAAATATGAAATAGCTACTCATTCATCCATCCATTCAGAAATTTCCACAGATGGCTCGGCATACAATTCCACCGAGCCATATACAAAATTGTTAAAAGAAATAGTTCGGGGGGAGAGAGAGATTGTACCAACAAACTTCCGAACCCATCACAAAGGCCTGGCATATAATTCCACCAGCCTTAACCAAACAAAAGATTAAGAGAAATAGTTCAAGGGGGAAAGAAAGATTGTTCAAAGACATAAAAAAGATGCCCTAAGCATCCTTCTCGAGACCCTGGTCAGCAGCTTCAGTCCCAATCTCAACATTCTCTCCGATATTCTCCTCAGGAGCTTCCTCTTCTTCGTCTCCTTCATCTTCTTCCTCTGGGGGGATCTCAATTTCTAGCAAAGTGACCTCTGGCAGCTTTCGGAGATCAAACTCGGCATGAACACTATTGGCGTTAAGGCCGAGCCCATAACCCGTGTTCACGCCTTTAAAGTAGTAGATTCTGGCTCCTCTCCAAAAACCCACGTTCTTGATTTCAGCTACTTGGCCTCGGTAGTGCTCTAAAATCTTTTCCTTTGCCTCGTTGAAACCCGCCGAATGCACTTCATTAACCGCTTTCTTGGTCCTCTCTCCTTCCTCGGACAACTTCTACTGGAGCTCCTTCACCTGCCCATTTAGAGTGTTCAGCTCGGAAAGCTGTTTCTTTGCCTTATCTAGCTCCGAGAGCTGAAGCTTTGAAGCCACCAAATCGTGCTCGGCTTCTCTTTTCTTCTGAAGGGCATCTTTATGCTTCACCTTTAGAGCTTTGAAGGAGGAGGAAAGGTTGACAACTTTTTGATGGTACCCAAGGACGGATTGATTAGCCTGAAACATTATGAGATGATGAGCAGAAGTCAAGTAAATTGAAGGAAAATGGTCTCAGAATAAAGAAATTACCAGGGTCAGATGCGAGAACATATCGACTATGTTCCCCTCGAGATCCCCAGGAAGCTGCTTCAAGTCTTTAGGCAGGCACACCCCTTGGAGCACGAGGAGGCCGAGCCTGGAATTGGCTCTAACACTATCTGAAACCAGCACAGGCCGTCCTTGTTTGATCTGGGGGAAAAAACGAAAGGAACATGAATGAAAGTTTCGGCATGAACGGCTTTGGAGGGAGGGTCCTTCTCGATAGGGGTCTTCTCAACAACGGTTTTCTTTTTTGCAGCGTCCTTTCCGAAGCCTGCGCCTTGCACGAGCCTTTGTTTCTTAAGCTCGGCGACACCAGTCTCAGTTGTAACCAGAGCTCGCTTAGCTTGACTCGGGGTTCCTTTGGCAGACGAGATGACGGTTTTCTTTTATTTCTTCACTGGCAGGAGACTTGGGAGATCGTCGAGATCTCCTCCCATTTCTTCTTCTTGTTCTTCTTCTTCAAACTCTTCTTCTAGAGGCTTTCTGACCCTCCCGATCAAGTCCTGGATTTGGGTTTGGTGAAGGTCAATCTCGGATTCCGAGCTCACCTCTATTTCTTCAATAGACTTCCCCTTGTATGTTGATCTCTTTCTTTTTCTGCTCGGTCTGGCCTGCTCGGCGGTGAGCTGCTCCTTAGATTTCTTCTTCCTCTGCTGAAGGAAGGACGTGTAGGTCGGCTCGTACCCTAGAAGGGCATGCGCATACCTTTCCTGTATGGGGATCCGGTAGCAGCTCAAATGTTGTCATCATTCTTGGCCTTCAACAATCTGGCAGTGACAGGAGAAACCTGTGGAAAGCAAGGACGGAAACAGTTCGGTAACCAATGGTAAATGACAAATATACATGGTAAGGAGAAAAAGCACGAATTCGTAAGGAGAGTTAACCTTTAGTAGTGTGTAATCTCGGGACAAGACAAGATCTGTCATCCTCCGGACCGAATTCGAAGTTACCCCTAACCTCAACAAAATCATTAGCGAAGGGGTCGGAATTCGGGAGGTAATCAATTAGATATGTCCTCGGTTCCTTCGGGGTACTCCGTAGGGAGAGATATCGACGTGCGGAGGGACTATTTCGAGAGACGTTATAAACTCCTACCAAGTCACTAAGGTTGAAGATCAAACCGAACTTCTCCCTCAGCACAAAGACTCCGTTGATTATCCGAAACGAATTGATCGCCAGGAATCTCGGGTTTATTTGGTACTCGTGAAGGAACTGGTGGATGAGCAAGTTCATGGGAAACCGAACTCCTCCTTCGGTAATGGCTATGAGAGGGAGAGTGATGTGGTCATCCGAGAAGGAAATATTGTCTTGAGAAACCAAGCGAATTTTGACGTCGCTCGGTATATGATATTCCTCACAAAATGCTTCGTATTCTCCCGGATCCCTGCTGAAGAAATGTAGGTAGGGATTGGTTTCTTTCTCAGAAGCTTTCGCTTTAGAGGGCCGAGCTTCTAGGGTTTGAACCTCGGTGGAGGGATTCTCGGCAGCGTGGGTCCTTATGACGGGCTCTGATTCTCAGTCGTGGGTTCATAGACGGACCCAGAGTTGTTTGCCCCAGGCCGGCGGACCTCTATAATTTGAACATCAAGGACTTGGGCCGAGGCACCATTCCCGTCCCTCCCATCTCCGAGATTCATAGACTCGGTGTGGTTGCTGCTCAGTTCACCTTGGTTCACGGAGCCCTCTCTTCCGGATCGAGCGACAGAGTTTATATCTATGGGATTTAGGGGACCGAACCCCTCATCTACCGGACCAATATCCGCCGAAGCCATCCCAACATCAGGACCGTAGACCGCTTGCCAAAGTCGGTAACCGTAGGTCCCGCGACTGTGCAGGGTGGACCCGGAGGATTCCGTCTGGTTTGAACTCCCAGATGATAGGACTACTGGCTCCAGGGTTGCAGAACCTGACAAAAGTGCACGGGTGAAAAAATACAGTTAGCCACATAACTGATGGTGATCTAAGCTACGGTCTGGGTACCTAAGTGGCTAAAATGATCTCAGATATGTTCCGTCTCGAGTTACTACACCTAACCGAGATACATACGTTTCTCGGAGATCCTGGGCGAGGGAAGGGCTAATGATGGCTCGAGTTTCATCTCGGTCATGGTTCGAATCCCTTGTCTCGAGTGACAAACAAAATTGAATCCTAAAACCCAAGGGTTGGAAGATCAAAAAGTGACTCGAAGGGACGCGAGGTTGTTTCTAATGAAGAACGCGATGAACAGTGAACAAGTGTGTTCAACTATTCATCATAGCTTTTATAAAGTCCTCAACAGATCATAAAAAATGCCTTTTATTAAATAAAAACTGTGGAAATCGTGTTGAAACGACAAAGCGATGAAGAAATCAAATATCAAATCAAGATGAAAAACAAGAAATCGACAAGCATGAGAAGAAATTTTTACCTTTGATACACTGTCAGAGGATGACGATGGCGGTGAAGATGAACAGTTGCGGCGGCTTCAAGCGTAAGATCCTCAACAACGACGGACCATAGCGGAGATTGGAGGTTCACAACGGAAGAAAGCGGTGGTGCAAGGACTATCCACTCTGGTTGATCGTCGCCGGAAAATGCAGATCTCTGGTGTGCGTAAAGAGGAAAGGATATGAAAAGTGTTTCTCTCTCTTCCAACCGCCTATTTATAGGGGTAAAGTATGTTCAAATCACCGCGCGGGAAACGAGGTGCCCTCAGGTGGCGCGATTGGTGCCTTGACACCTGTCATTGATGGGACAGGCCGAGCCTAATTTCTGATGGCTCACGTAGGCACGTCTTTTCGGTGCCAGACCCTAATCCGCGTGAAGTCTCCTCACCCAACGGGAACTCAACACGTGTTGCAATCCGAGGGAGTCCACGAAGTAATCAGGATTGGGGTTCGGATAAAAGAAACACTACGGAAGAAGCCCTATCTTCTCAAATGAGTTCTTCGTACGTCTCGGCTTATTGCAGCGGCCCAATCGAGAACGGTCAACTCCTTTCTCGGAACCACTTGTCTTGAAAGAAGTTGAGGGGCTATTGTAGTGGGCCGAAAACTAGCAGCTTTAATGGGGCTCCGTGGACGAGCCCAGGAAAGCCAAGGCCCAAACGGGTCATCAGGCCAGCTATGGAACAAAATGTATGGGCCGACCAAGGCAAGCCCTTCCGAGACAAACCGGTATCTCGGCTTAAATGAACTATGAACCGGACGAGTCATCCGAGACGGATCGTATCCGAGATGGCTCGAAAAGGTGATCCGAGATATCGGTGACGTCTTTTGTGATGCCACCCGAGGCGGTTAGCGCTCATAACAAACTTGGGAAGGCACATGTGCATGCTACAACTGTCCCTTCGTCAGCATGACGGTACCCGAAGCGGTTACGCTACGTGTCCAATTGTGATTGAAGGACGCGTGCATGCGATGATTACAGATTTGGCTCGTGACGCTCGGTGACGTCATCCAAGCCGGAATGACTGATTGCCCCTGTACTTGGGGAGCCTATAAAAACGAAGCGAAGGAGACCTAAAGAGGTACACACAACACTTCTTCTCTCAACTATTTACTCTCTCTGGTTCTTCTTTACTTCCGATCTCTCACTAGACCGTCGGAGTGCCCTCCCTAGCCGCATTCCGGCCAGGTTTGGCACTAACGCCGGGTGCTACGTGTGCAGGGGAACCAAGGAGGTCTTGCTCGTTGCTCACAAGAGTCAAGTGAAGGTTCTAAGGGTCATCTAGAATTCAGGACACCACAGTCTCCAATGTCGTCTGTACACGGTATGTACAAAGGGGGTCAGTACCCCTTGTATTTCCGAATGAAAATTCAGCCAAAATAATAATTTGTTATTACTATTGTTTATAGAGTGAGACGGGTTTTTCTATGGCAGTAGTATACAATCATGTAAATCTCTTGGAAGATGTAAATCCGTGTAAAAACTTTTATAATGAATGTATTAATATATTTTCTGTCCTTATGTTTGGAAATTTTTGGAATGTTTCAGGTACAAAAATTTGTTCTTAATGAATGGTTTTTTGCGCTTGATGAATGCTTAAACTTGGTATGTTCTCGTTCAAGTGGATTGTGAGAATTTTTATATTTTTTCCGAGGTTATGATACGAGGAATAAAGACAATGGACCCGTAGGCGCACATGCGGAGCTACCTAGAGACAAGCTTGACCTCAATTCAATTTTTCACAAGGATTTTTGATAGTCTGTAGTTAAATTTTACAATTTTGCCCCTGCAAAAAATTTAAAAATTGCCCCAACTTATTTAAAATTCATAGAATTTTCAAGTTTTTTCTTCTTTTTGAGAGCTTATAGTTTCACAAATGAAGTAGTACATTGTTTTCAAAATATAATAAGTCATTAGGATGAGTTATAAAGCAAAAATACACGTATCACTGGAATATTTACATTAGAGTTCACCTCTTAATTTAGTTTTTTCTTTGCAGGAGCAAATAGAAAAAATAACTTGCATATATATCTAATTTTTTACCCTGCTAACTTAAAATCCTAGCTAGCTCCGCCTCTACCTGGGCACCCAATTAGGACACATATCGCTAAGTAATGGATTTGATACTTCAATCAATGTGATTTTCATTTTTTCCCTCTTTGATGAGTCAATTCCCAATTTAAAAATTGAAACCTACATTACCTACACAAAATGTCGGGGGCTTCTTTTTTCATTGAAAATTGTCCACTTTATCCCTGGGTGGCATGTTTTTCAAAATTCTAACTTCTTTGAAGAGGGCAACGTGGGAATGTGAGATTACTTTTTTGAAAACTTTTAAAACTTTTAAAAGGGACGGAAGAACTTTGCATAGACCAAAACTAACCCTCCATATTGTTCAAATATATGACATAATAGATCGTCTGACAAGCTCTTTCTTTCATAGGGATCATATGTTAGAACTTGGAAGTGCATTGATGGATGAATATCAGTTCCTGTGCCATGCATCGACTACAAATTTTTAAGCGCTGTTGGAATTAAATTATGATACAACTGGTGAAATCCAAATTAAAAATTTGAAGCCTTCAAAGGGTAAGTTCAGTTCTTCGAAGCCGATACAACAACAATAAATACATGTCTCGAGTCTTTTCAAGATTTTTAGCCAGAAGAAAGAATTCCATTCAACCCAATAAATCACAACCCTAATACAACCTACCAAAAAAACCTACAAAAAAATGAAAAAAGAAAATACAAAAATAAAGAAAATAGAAAATACCGAAAAAAACAGAAACTGAAGAAGTCGCTGAAGTTGTCACGCCACCACCGTTGCCATAGAGGATGATGGAAGCCCGGATCTGGAAATCCCAGATCCGGCTCCCCCTTGCCCAAAAATCAGATTCTAGCAGCCCATAGGAGGAAGAGAGGAGCTCGAACACCATCGGGGTCGCCGGAATCTATGGGGGAAGAATAAATGAGATGAGAGGAGGAGGAGGAAGGTTGAAGGGGGGCGGTGGGGGAGGGCGGCGGCCGCTAGGAAACGATAGGGAGAGCTTCTCCTTGCCACCTCCCCTCTCTCTCTCTCTAAACTTTCCTTTGCCCCCTTTTTCAAACTAGTCTTTTCAAGTTATTGCAATAAAACTATCGATCGATTGGTAAAAAAAAAAAGTTATTGACAAGTCTTCTTCATATGTACGTCTTTAATAAAATGTCAAATCCATATGGCGCACACAATCAAAAAACTTAGAATATGGTTCTGAAAAGTCCAATGGTTTGTGAAACCAACATTTCAAAGGAAAATTCTTAAATTGGTCTGTTGGGCTATCGTCAAGGTATAAAATATGTATTAAAATGTGTAAATAATGTATAAAAATGTATGAAAATGTATAATAAAAAAAATACACTGTAGTGTATATTTTTTTTGTCTTGTTCTTGCCTTGCTATCAGTCCAGTGGCTGTCAATAGAAAGACTCTTACACCTGTTGGCTAACTAACTAGCATTGTAAACCTAATTGAATTGCACTAAGATGATAATTGATAGAGCAACTACAACATGTTTAGTGACCAAGTCATTGCAGCATATATATCAAAACACAGAGAAACTCGTTGGAAATGGCCAAAACGTGACCTATAATTATCTATGAATGCCAAATAATCTGTCGGTACAGAGAATGTTATGCCACAAAAGACAAGGTGCAAGTCAACTCTCAGTACAGAGTAACTACAACATGGATCAGACTAATTCATTCCAGAATAAAGATCACAACACACATGAGCGGAGCTACCTAGAGACATCTCACTTCAATTTTTCTCAAGGATTTTTGATAGTCTAGAGTTAAATTTTACAATTTTGGCCCCACAAAAAATTCAAAAATTGCCCCAACTTACTTAAATTCATAGAGTTCTCAAGTTTTTTCTTCTTTTTGAGAGTTTATAGTTTCACAAATGAGGTTATCGTACATTGTTTTCAAAATGTAACAAGTCATTAGGATGAGTTATAAAGCAGAAATACATGTACCACAGTATATTTACATTAGAGTTCACCTCTTAATTTAGTTCTTTTTTGGCAGGAGCAAATAGAAAAAATAACTTGATTATATATCTAATTTTTGAGCCTGCTAACTTAATTCTTAGCTTCGCCCTTGACAACACGGACAAATGTATCGAAAGAGCCCAAATATTCAAGTGTGATACCACTTACATATCAGTCAAGATGGCTTCTGTGTGTGTTTGGTGAGCTTGGATGTGTGTGTGTGTGTCACTGAGTGAGAGAGAGAGAGAGAGAGAGAGAGAGAGAGAGAGAGAGAGAGGAGGATGGGTGGCCTTTTAATTTTAAGGGCAACAATGTCAAATTTATGCATATGGTTATCTTGTATTGGTGGTTATTTTAGAACACGTCATGGATTGGGATTTTTGAGATGTTGGACCATCAATGCCTTGTTTTGGTAATTTTCCTTAGACAAAACTATTCGTAGTGTACGCAATCTACTTTACTGGTGCATCCATGGCCTTTCAAGCCATATTTTTGCAGGCACCGGAAAACAAACCACATCATCTACTGCTTTTATAAAAATAGGAACCAAAATATAAAGCAAAAGCAAAAGCAAAAAAGAACGAATAAAATGGTCCAAGGTTAAAAATAGGGTCATCTGGGACCGGACAATTGATCTGCGTTGAGGTTGGCAGTGGAATCAGCAATGATCCAACTAGCAGTTTCGTGTTGGGTAGTGCTAAACTCTTGGCGGAGCACCTCCTCTTTTTGCCATTGTTCCCACCTTTCCGCCAAGCCATCGCCTTCGAGCATTCTAACAACTTCTGACATCTTGGGACGTTCGTGAGGGGAGCTCTGTGTGCAGAGCAACGCCACCCGGGTAAGTCCCTCAACCTCTTCGTTGACATAATTACCCTGCATTTCCGGGTCAACCAGCGTTTCCAACTTCTTTTCATTCAGAAGTCCTTTTACCTGAATAATCATAAATAATTCCAGATGAGGGGAAATTGCTTTTTTATTAGGAAGGAGAGAACCATCCATCATGTAGTTTTCTAATTAGAGAGAGCCACATAACAAATAAAATGGTTCAAGGTTAAAAATAGGTGTCAGAGCCACCCCACCAAGTTATCATATCATATCAAACCACAGAACATCAAGGAAGAGGGAGAGAACAGAAGGCAGGCTTGTGTTTACAACTTTTTCTATTAGTTCAAACTTGAATGTTTCGAACATGGGTAGGCGACGGGTGATAAAGCACGGGTACTTCTAAAACTCGCCTTACTCATACCCGTGCCGGGCACCAATAGTTGGCATGGTACTTCTAAGTACGTACAGTAAACGAAACACTTACTGAGATTTTTCCCTATGATTCTTGTTGTACCCCAGAAGTACCCCAATTATCTATCAAGCCGTACCCAATACAAAGATGAGGCTAAGTTGATAAAGATTCCATGTTTCTATGCTTAGCATGATCCTAAAATAAAGATTTTGTTCCATAGGTTCTTTAGTGCAAGGACATTAAACATTAGAAATGGACCTCAAGGCTGGCGTTAAACAATTATTGATGTTGGATCCTTTATAGCTCAAGTCATTCAGCTATTTTCTTTATTTGAAATGTAATACATTGCTCTATAATAAAGATATTTGTTATAGCCGTACCCGTCCCGTACGTTTTTTTAGGTTTCACTGTATTTGTTTCGTACGAGTACTCTACCGGTACAGGTGCTTCTTAGTTCACGGCAGAGTATGAGAAAACAGGTCTGCGACCATGAGTGATGATGATGACACACAAGGATCGCGGTGGCGTCCAGAACTGTAGGCAGCGGTGGTGGCAGCCATGAGAAACGAAGGTAGGATGACTATGGTCTATGGTAGTTGTTAGAATAGTTAGTGTTTGTCCCACATCGGCCAAGTTAAGTAATGTAACACTCTCACGGTAATATAAATAAAGTACTCTTGTGTTAGGGTTAGTTAACACCCTATACACTCCTCTCTCTCTCTCTCTCTCATAACATTAACATGGTATCAGAGCGAAACCCACCTTAGATATATCAAACCCTAACCTTAGCTGACGTCAGCCCTCCATCAGCCATCGTCACCTTCGTTATTCCACTGTTCATCATCTCCCTCCATCAAAACCCTAAATCTAACCACTGTATACACTCAGCCGAGACCAAATCAAACCTTGAAACCCTAAACCACACCTCAATCGACAGTCAAACACCAAATCAAACCTTGAAACCCTTAACTGAGCCTCAAGCGTCAGCCAATCATCAAAGTCGAAGCCCTAAATCCAATACCCAGTGTTCGAAAGTCAGACCCAGTTAATTCTCAAACCCTAGAACCCTCTACCATCTTCGAAACCCATCATCCATCGTCGAAATCCATCATCCAGCTTGTGAAAAACCTAAATCGACATCATACGAGACCGTACGACCTTGTTCTTGCTTGACCCATACCATACGATCACCACAGGACCCATACGAGACCCATGCTACTCTCGAAACAGTTCCAAACCATAATCCTAACATTCGAACCCCATAGTTAGTACTTGAAATTACATACCCAGAACTCGAAAACCCTCGGATTAATGTTATTTGATCTAGAAGTCCTGATTTGAGAATCTAAACGTACCTCGTCAGTGCTTGTTGGTGCGATCTTGAATGGTTTGCTGCTGTTTGGTTACCTGTTGAGTGTATTCTTGCTGGTTGCTGGTGTTTGGTTACTCTCAGACATTGTTTTTGCTGCTCCTGTTCATTTCTGATCAACTGCTATGGTAATGCCTTGATCGATTTGTTATTTTCTATGTTTTGTCACTGCTGGTTGGTGTAAGTTTGATTGATCAATAGTTGTTGATGATTTTAGCAGTGACATGTTCAGTACTGCTCATATTCGTAGTAGATTGTGATTCGTTGTTGGGTGTTGCTCTGTTGATAGAAGGTTGATTGCTTGGTTGGTCGGTTGTTGTTTATTGGTGGTTGTTGCCTCTCTAACTGGTTGGTTTTGGATTCCTCGGTAGTCTGTTGGTGGTTATTGAGTTATTGTCTCACTAATTTGGCACAATGTCTGAAGAGAAGTCTGCTTCTAGTTCTGGTTTGGGTCCTACTTCTACTGTTGTTGGTACTCTGTCTGGTTCTGACTCGACAGCTATTGGTAGTTTATTGGGTGGCTCCCGGTCTCATGACCGGCGTCCTATTACCTCCACACCATTAAATGGGGGAAATTATGTTCTGTGGGCGAAAGCTGTTGAGGTATATTATCTGGGTGAGTCCGAGGACTCTTATTTGACTGATGATCCTCCTGCTACTGATTCCTCCACATATCGGGCCTGGAAAGCGGTTGATGCACGTGTTCGCTCCGAGCTATGGAATAGTATGACGGAACAGGTTGCTAGTACGTTGATGTTCTGTGCGACAGCGAAAGAAGTGTGGACAGAGGCCAAAGAATTGTATTCAGGTTTAGACAATCTCCGCCGCACATATGAGCTTCATCGATCTTTCTTTACTATATCTCAGGGTGATGATTCATTTGAGGAGTATTATGCTAAGTTTCGGCGCATTTGTAATGAGTTAGATATTTGTGAGCCACTTTCTGTTGATATTCAGGTTGTGCGACGCCAGCGGGATCGTATGCGGGTCACTCGTTTTTTATCTGGTGCATCATCGACCTTTGGCCCCGTGAGTAATCAGATTTTGGGATCTACTGACTTATCTCCTCTCAGCGAGGTATTTCGCCATCTCCGTCAGTCATCATCTATTTCTACACCATCTTCTGATAGCTCTGCTTTCTCTGTCAGCCGTGGCCGTGGTTGTGGCCGTGATTCTGGGTTTAGCGGTCGTGGTCGTGGTTCTGGAGGACGAGGTTCTGGTAGATATGATTCGGGTAATAATTACGGTGGTCGTGGTGATTCTGGGTTCAATGGTCGTAATTCTAGTCGTGGTGGTGTTAGTCATGGTCGCCCATCAGGGGGAGGTAGTTCTGGTCGCGGTGGTTCTGGTCGTGGCCGCGGTACCCGATTTTGTACAAATTATAAGAGTACAAGTCATACGGTGGACTATTGTTATGATCTTCATGGTTTTCCCCAAGCTCATCAGGTTGCCTCTGAGGATACTGGACAGTTTGCTCAATCTTCTGCCGATAGTGTGGTTATTTCAGCTGAGGATTACCAGCGTTTCTTGTCATTTCAGGCTGGGACAGAGTCTTCCACTGCTACGCTTGCTCAGACCGGTCCATCTGTTGCCTGTGTTGCCTCATCCTCATCATCTCCTTGGGTTATTGACTCGGGAGCTACAGATCATATGACTGGTACACCTACTCTTTTCCTTGGTCAACAGCCAGTTGGTAAATCATCACATGTCACCTTAGCCGATGGTTCTACCACTGCTATTACTGGTTTGGGCTCCGTTCCTGTCACTTCCTCTCTTACTTTGACTTCTGTATTACATGTTCCTCGTTTTCCATTTAACCTTATGTCTGTGAGTCGCCTTACTAAATCTTTAAATTGTTCCATCACATTTCTTCCTCATGGCTGTATTTTTCAGGATCTCAAGACAGGGAGGAAGATTGGTGGGGGCATTGAGCGAGGCGTCCTATATTACCTGCAGTTCCTCATCCTGTTGCCCTTCAGACATCAGAGTCACCGTACCAACAGCATTGTCGTCTTGGCCATCCATCTCTCCAGAGTTTGAAGCATCTTGTACCCTCGTGTCGTTCCCTCAATAAGTTGGTGTGTGAAGTTTGTGAGTTTAGTAAACACCGACGAGTCTCTTTTTATCCTAGGGTTGAGCGTCGTGCATCGCTGTGGACGGCCCACCGAGATTGTTCGAAAAGATTGTGATTGTTAGAGTCGCCACCCGGATTTGAGGTCCGAACCCGAGAAACCGATCAAAAATAAACATGACTTGTTTGCCCATTTGAAAAAGATTTCACTGATCATGGCGGAACCAAAGATTTCTCGGATTCGGGGGTTTGGTTACGAGAGGGGAAGGGTTTTACGGCACCCCTCTCGCCCGGTCCGTGAACCGGTCTCTACTCAACATTTTGTGGGATTTTGGAAATGTTTGAAATTTGATTTTAAACACGAAATGGGGGATACGGGAATGGCAAACACGTAAATGAATATTAAAACACAAACTAAGTGATGGTGGATGCTTGTGTGAAGTGTACAATGCGATTACAGAATGATATAAACAAGGAAAATGACAATGAAGGAGAAAAATAGAACTTAAAACACCATTTTGAACAAAATTATTTATCTTTCCGACACTATTTGCATGTTTTGGAGGGTTTTGATATAGAAATGAGAAAAACACAAAACTACAAAGTTGTAGCCCTTCAAATTATCTACGTTTTGATATATAATACGTTGAAAACGGAGTTCGGAGTAAAAAGTTATGGCTGAAACACTGTGACTGCCTATCTGTTGGGGTTTGAGCGCTCAAGGTGAAGGCCTTGAGCGCTCAAGCCCTTCCCAGATCGCCAAATTCTGCTATTTTATGATACTTTTCAGAACTTGTAGGCTCATTTCAAGTATGAGGAACTTGAATGAGCCCACTGGTCTCCCTCAGCAAGACCAAAATAGTGATTTTCACATGATTTTCTACCTTTTCGGCTATGATCAAGGCTTGAACTTGTGGTTTGATGAATGGATGGGTAGTGGCTGTGTTTATGGGCTATAGATGAAGTATTTTGGTCAGAGGAGTGTAAGTGTAGGGTTGATTGAGTGATTGATTGAGTGGATGATGGAGGATTTGAGCTTAAAATGGTGATTTTGGCTTGGATGAGGTGGGTTTTGATGGAAGAGCTAGGTTTGGACGAAATTAATGGAGTGTATGGGCTGTAAATGGCTTGTTAGAGTGAGAGAGGGGCTGTTGAAGTTGGTTTCTCAAAGACCCATGTGTTGTAGGCCTTAAAGATGAGATTTTTGGGTGTTTTGGAGGTTGAAGATGATGGAGGGTGGTGGCTATGGAGGAGAGAAAGGCTAAAACGTGATTGAAGTGATGAGAGAGAGTGGAGAGGGCTGATGAAGGGTGTGAGAGTGTAAGAGATCAGCCAAAGGGGGTTTATATAGAGAGAGAAATGGGAGGGAAATGGGTTTAATTTTTGAATTGGGTTTGGGGGGTGATTGAGGAGATGTTCAAGGGTCTAGGAAGTGTATTTAGGCAGTAGAAAACATAGGTAGACGCTCCTCTTGCAGTAGAATATCATGATTAGATGCTCTGCAGAAAACTGATCTGGATCAGAGTTGAGCGCTCAAAGCCATGGGCTTGAGCGCTCAAGGCTGTTGCTCAAAAGGTAAAACTTTGCGGGGCCGCCCCGGGTGCTACCGAACTCCGTTTCATGCGTGGTTTGAAGCGTTGGTAAGCTTGTCGAGTGTACTTTCTAACCCAAGTAGTTTGAACCCAAGATAATTTGTACATTCAAGTATGTGACCATTTTACCCTCAGAAGGTCGGGAAAATAAGTCATTTTGGTAAAACGGACACATCTCCCTCATTTCAAAATGGATTGAGACGTATTATATATCAATAAATAGGGTTTTGAATGTACTAGAAGATGGTGTAGGCTTGGGTTTGTTTTGAAATGGTTTATGGATGGTTTGAAGGGTATTTTGGTCATTTTGCTTGGTTTAAGGTTGTTCTAGGAGGGTTTAGAATGGTTTAGGGTGGTTCGGTGAGTTCAAGCCTTGTTCTTAGCCTCGAGGTATGCATGATTGGTCTATTTCATCATCGGGAATGCTCGAGTGCATCCTGGGTTCAAAATCGGGGTGTCTACAGTTGCCCCTCTTGGACGGGACTCAATGCCATTGATTTGGTATGAGTGACGTCCAAGACATAGACAACCCGACTCATTCCCCGCGATACATCTCAAGTCACAAAGGAAAACTTTAAAGATCAATCGGTCGTGCCACTCAGGCTGCCTACGTACCCCATTGTAGGGATCAGACCGGCGTAGTTCCTGGGGGCATATGCAAACAAATGCAACGGGTTCTCCTGTCCCTCAGGACGATTGATATAAAAAGTTTGGTCCCTCAGGACGATTGATTTAAAAAGTTTGGTCCCTCAGGACGATTGATTTAAAAAGTTTGGTCCATCAGGACGATTGATATAAAAAGTTTTGTCCCTCAGGACGATTGATTTAAAAAGTTTTGTCCCTCAGGACAATTGATATAAAAAGTTTTGTCCCTCAGGACGATTGAAACCATGCAAATCGACGAGCCTTCCCGGGTCGTGAAATGCCAAACAATTATGCGAATCAACGAGCCTTCCCGGGTCGTGAAACGCCAAACAAATGAATTATGCAAATCAACGAGCCTTCCCGGGTCATGAAATGCCAAACAAATATGCGAATCAACGAGCCTTCCCGGGTCGTGAAACGCTAAACAAACGAATTATGCAAATCAACGAGCATTCCCGGGTCGTCAAACGCCAAACAAATGAATTATGATTTACGTGAATCGTCAAGACTTCCCGAGTCGAAACACTAAAAGCAAATGATTGTGACTATGATTGTGATTGTGATTGTGATTGTGATTGTGATTGTGATTGTGATTGCATTGTGATTGTGATTGGATTGTGATTGTGATTGTGATTGTGATTGAGTGTAGCTACCCTCTGAACAACGGAGAGGCTAAATTTAATGGGGCTATCCCTTGAGCAACAAGATAACCAATGATAAGATGATTGTCTACTGAGCAACGAGACAATCAAGGAAATGTGATTGCTTACTGAGCAAAGAGGCAATCAATACGCTATTGTACCAAACACATAAATGTGATGGTCTTAGCGGCACAATGGTTCGTCAACAACAAATTCTCAGAACAACTGATTAAATGCACTAACTGGTTAAACAAATATACTCAAATAACTTGACATGATTGATGTACACAATAAATGATTGATTGATTGAATGCACCAGCTAGGTGGCTTTTCAATGATTATCCCAAATGACTTGACCATGCTGGTTTTGAAATTAATTTTGAAAAAGGTGACCATTTCTGGTCTTAAAATTAATTTTGAAAAGGTGACCATTTCTGGTCTTGAAATTGATTGAAAAAGGTGTCCCTCAGGATGATTGGTTAAAAACTGTCCCTCAGGACGATTGATTGATTTAAAACTTGTCCCTCAGGATGATTGGTTGAAAACTGTCCCTCAGGACGATTGATTGATTTAAAACTTGTTCCTCAGGATCATTGACTTAAAAGTTGTCCCTTAGGACCATTGATTTAAAAGTTGTCCCTCAGGACGATTGATTTAAAAGTTGTCCCTCAGGACGATTGAGGACGATTGATTGAAAACTGTCCCGCAGGACGATTGCATGCGACTCGTGCATCGACACTCGACGACAACAACGACAACATTCCTTCTTTAAAAAAGTAGGAGGCTCAATGGGTGGCTCTTTTGCTTTACTGTCTTTCCCTTGAGGCCAAGGTTTGGGTTGGAGCTTAGCAAAACTTGGGTTTTGGATTAGTTTGAGGCTTTTAGGCTTCTATGCCCCAGTCCTGGATTTGGGTGTATGCTTCCCCCAGAAATGGCATTAAGCTGACATGCCCCACAGATGATGATCCTCAAATCTGATTTTCTTTCTCGGCTCTGCTGATGGTTTTGACAACTAATTGACCATGTACCCAAACACGGGTTCTTTGATGCATTGAAATTGTTTCCACGAGTCAAGGATAGACAAGATTAAGACTACATGATTGACTGTTTGATAAAGAGGTGGATTTTTACAAGGCCGAGGAATTTGATCGGCCTTTTGGACAAAAGGATGGACATTGATGAGACCGACAAGGCCAAAGAATTTGATCGGCCTTTTTGACAAGGGGGTGGACATTGATGAGACCGACAAGGCCAAGGAATTTGATCGGCCTTTTTGACAAGGGGGTGGACATTGATGAGACCGACAAGGCCAAGGAATTTGATCGGCCTTTTTGACAAGGGGGTGGACATTGATGAGACCGACAAGGCCAAGGAATTTGATCGGCCTTTTTGACAATGGGATGGACATTGATAAGACCGACAAGGCCAAGGAATTTCAGAACTTGTAGGCTCATTTCAAGTATGAGGAACTTGAATGAGCCCACTGGTCTCCCTCAGCAAGACCAAAATAGTGATTTTCACATGATTTTCTACCTTTTCGGCTATGATCAAGGCTTGAACTTGTGGTTTGATGAATGGATGGGTAGTGGCTGTGTTTATGGGCTATAGATGAAGTATTTTGGTCAGAGGAGTGTAAGTGTAGGGTTGATTGAGTGATTGATTGAGTGGATGATGGAGGATTTGAGCTTAAAATGGTGATTTTGGCTTGGATGAGGTGGGTTTTGATGGAAGAGCTAGGTTTGGACGAAATTAATGGAGTGTATGGGCTGTAAATGGCTTGTTAGAGTGAGAGAGGGGCTGTTGAAGTTGGTTTCTCAAAGACCCATGTGTTGTAGGCCTTAAAGATGAGATTTTTGGGTGTTTTGGAGGTTGAAGATGATGGAGGGTGGTGGCTATGGAGGAGAGAAAGGCTAAAACGTGATTGAAGTGATGAGAGAGAGTGGAGAGGGCTGATGAAGGGTGTGTGGGTGTAAGAGATCAGCCAAAGGGGGTTTATATAGAGAGAGAAATGGGAGGGAAATGGGTTTAATTTTTGAATTGGGTTTGGGGGGTGATTGAGGAGATGTTCAAGGGTCTAGGAAGTGTATTTAGGCAGTAGAAAACATAGGTAGACGCTCCTCTTGCAGTAGAATATCATGATTAGATGCTGTGCAGAAAACTGATCTGGCTCGGAGTTGAGCGCTCAAGGTCCAGGGCTTGAGCGCTCAAGGCTGTTGCGCAAAAGGTAAAACTTTGCGGGGCCGCCCCGGGTGCTACCGAACTCCGTTTCATGCGTGGTTTGAAGCGTTGGAAAGCTTGTCGAGTGTACTTTCTAACCCAAGTAGTTTGAACCCAAGAAAATTTGTACATTCAAGTATGTGACCATTTTACCCTCAGAAGGTCGGGAAAATAAGTCATTTTGGTAAAATGGACACATCTCCCTCATTTCAAAATGGATTAAGACGTATTATATATCAATAAAGAGGGTTTTGAATGTACTAGAAGATGGTGTAGGCTTGGGTTTGTTTTGAAATGGTTTGAAGGGTATTTTGGTCATTTTGCTTGGTTTAAGGTTGTTCTAGGAGGGTTTAGAATGGTTTAGGGTGGTTCGGTGAGTTCAAGCCTTGTTCTTAGCCTCGAGGTATGCACAATTGGTCTATTTCATCATCGGGAATGCTCGAGTGCATCCTGGGTTCAAAATCGGGGTGTCTACAGTTGCCCCTCTTGGATGGGACTCGATGCCATTGATTTGGTATGAGTGACGTCCAAGACATAGACAACCCGACTCATTCCCCGCGATACATCTCAAGTCACAAAGGAAAACTTTAAAGATCAATCGGTCGTGCCACTCAGGCTGCCTACGTACCCCATTGTAGGGATCAGACCGGCGTAGTTCCTGGGGGAATATGCAAACAAATGCAACGGGTTCTCCTGTCCCTCAGGACGATTGATTAAAAAGTTTGGTCCCTCAGGACGATTGATTTAAAAAGTTTTGTCCCTCAGGACGATTGATTTAAAAAGTTTGGTCCCTCAGGACGATTGATATAAAAAGTTTTGTCCCTCAGGACGATTGATATAATGCGAATCGACGAGCCTTCCCGGGTTGTGAAATGCCAAACAATTATGCGAATCAACGAGCCTTCCCGGGTCGTGAAACGCCAAACAAATGAATTATGCAAATCAATGAGCCTTCCCGGGTCGTGAAATGCCAAACAATTATGCGAATCAACGAGCCTTCCCGGGTCGTGAAACGCCAAACAATTGAATTATGCAAATCAACGAGCCTTCCCGGGTCATCAAACGCCAAACAAATCAATTATGATTTTACGTGAATCGTCAAGCCTTCCCGAGTCGAAACACTAAAAGCAAATGATTGTGACTATGATTGTGATTGTGATTGTGATTGTGATTGGATTGTGATTGTGATTGTGATTGTGATTGTGATTGTGATTGGATTGTGATTGTGATTGTGATTGTGATTGGATTGTGATTGTGATTGTGATTGTGATTGTGATTGGATTGTGATTGTGATTGTGATTGTGATTGTGATTGTGATTGGATTGTGATTGTGATTGTGATTGGATTGTGATTGTGATTGGATTGTGATTGTGATTGAGTGTAGCTACCCTCTGAACAACAGGGAGGCTAAATTTAATGGGGCTATCCCTTGAGCAACAAGATAACCAATGATAAGATGATTGTCTACTGAGCAACGAGACAATCGAGGAAATGTGATTGCTTACTGAGCAAAGAGGCAATCAATACGCTATTGTACCAAACACATAAATGTGATGGTCTTAGCGGCACAATGGTTCATCAACAAAAAATTCTCAAAACAACTGATTAAATGCACTAACTGGTTAAACAAATATACTCAAACAACTTGACATGATTGATGTACACAATAAATGATTGATTGATTGAATGCACCAGCTAGGCGGCTTTTCAATGATTATCCCAAATGACTTGACCATGCTGGTTTTGAAATTAATTTTGAAAAAGGTGACCATTTCTGGTCTTGAAATTAATTTTGAAAAGGTGACCATTTCTGGTCTTGAAATTAATTTTGAAAAGGTGACCATTTCTGGTCTTGAAATTGATTGAAAAAGTTGTCCCTCAGGATGATTGGTTGAAAACTGTCCCTCAGGACGATTGATTGATTTAAAACTTGTCCCTCAGGATGATTGGTTGAAAATTGTCCCTCAGGACGATTGATTGATTTAAAACTTGTCCCTCAGGATGATTGGTTGAAAACTGTCCCTCAGGACGATTGATTGATTTAAAACTTGTCCCTCGGGATCATTGACTTAAAAGTTGTCCCTTAGGACCATTGATTTAAAAGTTGTCCCTCAGGACGATTGATTTAAAAGTTGTCCCTCAGGACGATTGAGGACGATTGATTGAAAACTGTCCCGCAGGACGATTGCATGCGACTCGTGCATTGACACTCGACGACAACAACGACAACATTCCTTCTTTAAAAAAGTAGGAGGCTCAATGGGTGGCTCTTTTGCTTTACTGTCTTTCCTTTGAGGCCAAGGTTTGGGTTGGAGCTTAGCAAAACTTGGGTTTTGGATTGGTTTGAGGCTTTTAGGCTTCTATGCCCCAGTCCTGGATTTGGGTGTATGCTTCCCCCAGAAATGGCATTAGGCTGACATGCCCCAATTTCGGGTTGACGTGCCTTCACAGATGATGTACCTCAACTCTGATTTTCTTTCTCGCCTTTGCTGATGGTTTTGGCGACCAATTGACCATGTACCCAAACACGAGTTATTTGATGCATTGAAATCGTTTCCACGAGTCAAGGATAGACAAGACTAAGGCAACATGGTTAATCAAAAAGGTGGATGTTTACAAGGCCAAGGAATTTGATCGGCCATTTGGATAAGAAGGGCGGACTTTGACAGACAAGGCTTGAGGAATTTGGTTGACCATATTGACTTGATGGATAGGAGCAAGAACGCGTTGACTCGAAAGATATGGAAGACTACGTTGACCCAAAGTTCTGAAAGATGGCAAACATGCCTCACCATTGATGTCAAAATTGTCATGATAAAATTGAATTTTTATTTTGTGATTGTTTCACTCCATCAAGTAATGTTCATTCAAATCCACTATTTTATCAAAACACAAGATTTCTTATCATGAACCCATGCCCCAGATTGTTGATGATGCCTCGTTGATTTTCCTTCAAAATGCCCCAGTTTAGAGGGCTGCTAATGAAGACCCGTTGATATGCCTCAGTTTTAGATCTTTGCTTTGCATGATGTCAGTGTTTGCACAATGCTTTGACTTTTGATTTTCAAGGGAGATTTAGACTGTTCCCCTGTGACTTGAATTCTCACTATCAAGTTGCACTTTCCAATCTGAAAGGACTTTTATCAAGGTTATGACGGGGCCAAGGTTATGGGCTTAACAAAGGAAGGATTATAGGCTCAAAACATCTCATTTTTCCTCGGGGTTGTTTGAGCTAGCAGCTATCTCGGACTTTTTGTGCCACTTTTTGCTTTTGATGGGTGCTTTCATGTGCATCTTCTTGATTTAAATGAGCACTTCCTTTCATTTGATTTTTCCGTTCCAAATTTTTTTCAGTGCTCTTTGTCTTGTTGCACCCTATGAGTTTGGCGCTTTCATTCTTGTGATACTTTGAATCCTTACGCGCTCATATCCCTGGCACTTTCACTATGCTGGCTTTCATGTGTTTGACACTTTCATATTTCTTGTTTCACCCCAGTGTGGGGGATAGCTGCCTAGCTGGGTTATTTTTCAAAGAAATTGATTTAGGCTCAAAGGGGCTTCAATGGATATTTACGTGGGGAATCAAACAAAGAATGCCTTTCTTCATCTTGAATTGCACAACTTGATAGGGAGAACTCATGCTTGCTCTAACTTTTGCCTAGATCTGATTTTAAAGTTTGATCTAGCGAGCTTTTTTTTTTTTTTTTTTTTTTTTGCCTTGACTTTTTGCCTAGGCCGCCCTTGCGGGTTTTCGACCTAGCAGGCTTTTTCCTGTGTCAAAGCATCGCCTCTTGACGACATCGGGGAATGGTCCGCTGGAAATCCTCCTTGTGCGGGGCAAGGGTTCAATCAAAATTCATCTCGTGTTTTGAAGTGATTTTCATTTTTCTCAAATGATGGTGGAAAACAATTTCAAGGATTATCACAAAAATCCAAGTTTATGATGATAATTTCAACACAACAACGTGACATTGAATTTTGATAGTTGCGACCGAACCATGAAGGGTTGCCTACGTATCCCTTTGCAAGGAATCAGGTCGTGCGTAGTTCGGGACTACAAAGTTGACTCTATTTTTGGTCCTTTTTTATTTTCTTTTTTTTTGACAATAACAACAAGATATTACAGACTCGAAGATGAAAACACATAGACGAGGAAAATATAAACAGACTCGAAATACAAACTGACTCAATTAGAAGTGAAAACTTGACTTGACACTTGAAGACTTCCAAGACTCGTGGAAGATTGAATTATTGCATGGTCATTGATGATTCATTGGTTCGACGAGGTATTCGGCTTCACCAGCGGAGCAGAAATGGATCCGTTGTCAATGAGATCTTGTATTTCGTGACGAAGGCGTTGGCATCTCTTGGTAGGGTGACCGGGTGTTTGATGGTAGATGCAGAAGGTATTTGGGTTGTAGGAAGGCGGAGGATTTTGTGGAGGTGGGGTTGGTTGAAGTGGTTTGAGGAAACCAGCCATGAAAAGCTCTTTATAGACCGAGGGTAAAGGTGCAGAGAGTTGGGAAAATTTTCTTCGCTGGTTTTGACGGTTAGTTTGGGTCGTGATCTTGTTGATTGGTTCAGTTTGGTTGGGATCATTATTGGTGAAGCTCGAAGAGGCGTTTGTGAGGGTGATTTCATTGATGTTGAGGTTTCGTTTATGCTGAGGTGTGGAGTTTGATATGGTGTTGGGTTCTAGTGGCAGAAGAGAGATGGTTTTATTGTCAATGAGATCTTGAATCTCGTGACGAAGGCGTTGACAATCATCGGTAGTATGATCGGGCACTTGATGGAAGGCACAGAAGGTGTTTGGGTCATGGTAAGCTGGGAGTTTTTGAGGTAAAGGAGTTGGAGAGAGTGGTTTAAGAAGACCGGCCATGAGAAGCTCCTTATAGACCAAAGACAGGGGTGTGGGGAATTGGGAGAATTTTCTTGGTTGGTCTTTAGGCCGGTTGATTTGGATTATGGTCGTGGTTGGTTTGGCTTTGCTGATGGTGCTGGTTGCGAAGTTGGGGTTGATATTTGTGGAGCTGGGGGTGGCTTTTGCATTGTTGTTGGTAAATGGTGTTTTGGCTTTCTCGAGGTAGACATTTTCGCCTTCTGGAGTGAGGTGGTCCTTTTCGACGTCCCAGTGGTGCATCTCCACATCTCTCGTGTCAATGGAATTTCCAAAGCATATGGGTTTGAATCCTTCCATGATAGACTCCTCAAGTTCAGAGATCTTGGCCAAAGCTGCGGCCATTTCTGGGCTTTTTCCAGGTCGTTGGAGGTTCTCTTGGACCCCCGGAAGACAGTCACGGATGTCTTGCACCATGATTATGAGCTGGGTGATTTGATTTCCCAGGTTATTCACAGCCATCTTGAGTCCTTCGATTTCAGCCGGAACATCCATGTCTTGAGGTTTGGGTTGAGTCAACTTCTGTTCGGGAAGTTGTAAGGCTTCTTTCTTGGATCAATGGCTCGGGACTGACAGTAAAGCAAAAAGGTCAAACTCAGATTGTGCCCCTGATTTTATTGAAGGAAATGTTGTGCATGTGTCGTTGCATCGTGTCGTCCTAAGATCTAGACTATCGGTCTCGGTCTCACTTAAGACATTGCACAGATGTTCGAAACAACAACCACGGGTAAGTCGTGACAGGCAGGTAAAATTCCAATCGTCGTGGAATCAGAGCCAATCTCCTTATAGACCATCCGAGACAGAGCAATAAGATTGTTGAAATCCGGATACAAATGCACTTAAGGCTAGCCCGAGACGCGGGGAGCCGTTCGAGCACGGCAAACACTGGAGGTATCTCAAACTCCGTGGATTTAAAGTCTCCTAGACTGACATCTATCCTATAGATTATGCTAAGGTTAGCCTATGGTTAGTCTACCGGTTTCAAATCTCACTTAGAACCATTGCACATCAGATTGAATCAACACCACGGGTAAGTCGTTTTACTCGGCAATTGCAGCTTCAACCTATAGCCTAGGTGTTGAAACTGCAATCGTTATCCTTTCCTTGACTATCCGAGACAAAGCAATGAGATGTTGCCATCCAGTTACAAATGGGCCCAAGGCTAGTTCGAAACACGGGCTGCCGTTCGGGCACGGCAAACACCGGAGGTATCTCAAACTCCGTGGATTTAAAGTCTCCTAGACTGCATGTACAACCCTAGGGTTAGTCTACCGGATCCGAATTTCACTTAAGATCATTGCACAGAAGATTTTCCAACACCCCGGGTAGACCATTACTCGGCAGGTTAAACTCCAAACTTGTTGGAATCAGAGCCAATCACTTTTCTTGATCATCCGAGACAAAGCAATTTGGGTGTTGTAATCCAGACACTAATGACCTTAAGGCTAATTCAAATCACGGTGACCGTTCGGGCACGACCAACACCGGAGGTATCTCATACTCCGTGGATTTAAAGTCTCCTAGACTGAATTCGACAGCTTTGAAAGATTGCCCCAATCCTCAAGTTTTCTTTTAAGTGATAAGTCCTTGATATCGGATGGTCGGATTTGGGAAATCCTGGTCCACACAAGTCCCGACAATGATCTAAGATCAGATGCCTAAGGGCGATTGACCCTCCTCGGGCCAATGTCCCTTAAACCCGTTTAGATCAGTGTTTAGGAATTTGATGATCCAAATTTTCCCACGTCCGGCCGTCCTAAAGACTAACTTGCAAGAACAACGCGCATATGGGATGCACGATTCATCATCGGGCCGAGGCAACCTTCTACCAACTGCCGAAGCACTAAAACTAAACGGGAACTCCATGGATTTAAAGTCTCCTAGACTGAATGCGACAGCTTTGGAAGATTGCCCCAATCCTCAAGTTTTCTTTTAAGTGATAACTCCTTGATATCGGATGGTCGGATTTGGGAAATTCTGATCCACACAAATTCCGACAATGATCTAAGATCAGATGCCTAAGGGCGATTGACCCTCCTCGGGCCAAGGTCCCTTAAACCCGTTTAGATCAGTGTTAGGAGTTTGATGATCCAAATTTTCCCACGTCCGGTCGTCCTAAAGGCTTACTCGTAAGAACAACACGCATATGGGATGCGCGACTCATCATCGGGCCAAGGCAACCTTCTACTAACTGCCGGAAACCTAACTTATGCTATGCCGACAACATGTAAGACACGAATATGTACGGATGCAAGTGTATGCATGTATGCAGTATGGCATGCTTGGAAAGACGGTAACACATAGCACGTAACAGGATGGAGCACATAATCCTAACACATTGGTTGGTTATCTAACGTGGGGTTCTATGGTTAACTATATGCAAAGGCCGGTTTTGGTCACTGAGGGTACCCCGGACTCAAAATCAAAAACCGTCTCCAACCGTTAAAAACGATAGCGACGATGTGATTTATCACGGTCGAGGGCTGCTGGGCATTTCGGGATTCCCTGTCACCGGCAAGCCGGGCAGGATTGCCAAAACACGCCAGCGGGGCTAAGAACCATGCAAGTGCAATGCAAAAATTAAATTTCAAACATTTGAAAAATCCCACAAAATATTTTTCGAATTAAACCCGCTTTGATTAACACATATTTCAATAAAATTACACAAGTGCAACAAAAATTGCACAAGTGTAATTAAATAAAATACATATTAACCAATGTCCCCAGCAGAGTCGCCAGCTTGTGGACGGCCCACCGAGATTGTTCGAAAAGATTGTGATTGTTAGAGTCGCCACCCGGATTTGAGGTCCGAACCCGAGAAACCGATCAAAAATAAACATGACTTGTTTGCCCATTTGAAAAAGATTTCACTGATCATGGCGGAACCAAAGATTTCTCGGATTCGGGGGTTTGGTTACGAGAGGGGAAGGGTTTTACGGCACCCCTCTCGCCCGGTCCGTGAACCGGTCTCTACTCAACATTTTGTGGGATTTTGGAAATGTTTGAAATTTGATTTTAAACACGAAATGGGGGATACGGGAATGGCAAACACGTAAATGAATATTAAAACACAAACTAAGTGATGGTGGATGCTTGTGTGAAGTGTACAATGCGATTACAGAATGATATAAACAAGGAAAATGACAATGAAGGAGAAAAATAGAACTTAAAACACCATTTTGAACAAAATTATTTATCTTTCCGACACTATTTGCATGTTTTGGAGGGTTTTGATATAGAAATGAGAAAAACACAAAACTACAAAGTTGTAGCCCTTCAAATTATCTACGTTTTGATATATAATACGTTGAAAACGGAGTTCGGAGTAAAAAGTTATGGCTGAAACACTGTGACTGCCTATCTGTTGGGGTTTGAGCGCTCAAGGTGAAGGCCTTGAGCGCTCAAGCCCTTCCCAGATCGCCAAATTCTGCTATTTTATGATACTTTTCAGAACTTGTAGGCTCATTTCAAGTATGAGGAACTTGAATGAGCCCACTGGTCTCCCTCAGCAAGACCAAAATAGTGATTTTCACATGATTTTCTACCTTTTCGGCTATGATCAAGGCTTGAACTTGTGGTTTGATGAATGGATGGGTAGTGGCTGTGTTTATGGGCTATAGATGAAGTATTTTGGTCAGAGGAGTGTAAGTGTAGGGTTGATTGAGTGATTGATTGAGTGGATGATGGAGGATTTGAGCTTAAAATGGTGATTTTGGCTTGGATGAGGTGGGTTTTGATGGAAGAGCTAGGTTTGGACGAAATTAATGGAGTGTATGGGCTGTAAATGGCTTGTTAGAGTGAGAGAGGGGCTGTTGAAGTTGGTTTCTCAAAGACCCATGTGTTGTAGGCCTTAAAGATGAGATTTTTGGGTGTTTTGGAGGTTGAAGATGATGGAGGGTGGTGGCTATGGAGGAGAGAAAGGCTAAAACGTGATTGAAGTGATGAGAGAGAGTGGAGAGGGCTGATGAAGGGTGTGTGGGTGTAAGAGATCAGCCAAAGGGGGTTTATATAGAGAGAGAAATGGGAGGGAAATGGGTTTAATTTTTGAATTGGGTTTGGGGGGTGATTGAGGAGATGTTCAAGGGTCTAGGAAGTGTATTTAGGCAGTAGAAAACATAGGTAGACGCTCCTCTTGCAGTAGAATATCATGATTAGATGCTGTGCAGAAAACTGATCTGGCTCGGAGTTGAGCGCTCAAGGTCCAGGGCTTGAGCGCTCAAGGCTGTTGCGCAAAAGGTAAAACTTTGCAAGAGATCGCCACCCGGATTTGAGGTCCGAATCCGAGAAACCGATAAAAATATGACTCATTGCCCACCACATACTGCATACGTGCATACACTTGCATCCGTACATATTCGTGTCTTACATGTTGTCGGCATAGCATAAGTTAGGTTTCCGGTTTATGGGCTATAGATGAAGTATTTTGGTCAGAGGAGTGTAAGTGTAGGGTTGATTGAGTGATTGATTGAGTGGATGATGGAGGATTTGAGCTTAAAATGGTGATTTTGGCTTGGATGAGGTGGGTTTTGATGGAAGAGCTAGGTTTGGACGAAATTAATGGAGTGTATGGGCTGTAAATGGCTTGTTAGAGTGAGAGAGGGGCTGTTGAAGTGGCACAAAAAGTCCGAGATAGCTGCTAGCTCAAACAACCCCGAGGAAAAATGAGATGTTTTGAGCCTATAATCCTTCCTTTGTTAAGCCCATAACCTTGGCCCCGTCATAACCTTGATAAAAGTCCTTTCAGATTGGAAAGTGCAACTTGATAGTGAGAATTCAAGTCACAGGGGAACAGTCTAAATCTCCCTTGAAAATCAAAAGTCAAAGCATTGTGCAAACACTGACATCATGCAAAGCAAAGATCTAAAACTGAGGCATATCAACGGGTCTTCATTAGCAGCCCTCTAAACTGGGGCATTTTGAAGGAAAATCAACGAGGCATCATCAACAATCTGGGGCATGGGTTCATGATAAGAAATCTTGTGTTTTGATAAAATAGTGGATTTGAATGAACATTACTTGATGGAGTGAAACAATCACAAAATAAAAATTCAATTTTATCATGACAATTTTGACATCAATGGTGAGGCATGTTTGCCATCTTTCAGAACTTTGGGTCAACGTAGTCTTCCATATCTTTCGAGTCAACGCGTTCTTGCTCCTATCCATCAAGTCAATATGGTCAACCAAATTCCTCAAGCCTTGTCTGTCAAAGTCCGCCCTTCTTATCCAAATGGCCGATCAAATTCCTTGGCCTTGTAAACATCCACCTTTTTGATTAACCATGTTGCCTTAGTCTTGTCTATCCTTGACTCGTGGAAACGATTTCAATGCATCAAATAACTCGTGTTTGGGTACATGGTCAATTGGTCGCCAAAACCATCAGCAAAGGCGAGAAAGAAAATCAGAGTTGAGGTACATCATCTGTGAAGGCACGTCAACCCGAAATTGGGGCATGTCAGCCTAATGCCATTTCTGGGGGAAGCATACACCCAAATCCAGGACTGGGGCATAGAAGCCTAAAAGCCTCAAACCAATCCAAAACCCAAGTTTTGCTAAGCTCCAACCCAAACCTTGGCCTCAAAGGAAAGACAGTAAAGCAAAAGAGCCACCCATTGAGCCTCCTACTTTTTTAAAGAAGGAATGTTGTCGTTGTTGTCGTCGAGTGTCAATGCACGAGTCGCATGCAATCGTCCTGCGGGACAGTTTTCAATCAATCGTCCTCAATCGTCCTGAGGGACAACTTTTAAATCAATCGTCCTGAGGGACAACTTTTAAATCAATGGTCCTAAGGGACAACTTTTAAGTCAATGATCCCGAGGGACAAGTTTTAAATCAATCAATCGTCCTGAGGGACAGTTTTCAACCAATCATCCTGAGGGACAAGTTTTAAATCAATCAATCGTCCTGAGGGACAATTTTCAACCAATCATCCTGAGGGACAAGTTTTAAATCAATCAATCGTCCTGAGGGACAGTTTTTAACCAATCATCCTGAGGGACATCTTTTTCAATCAATTTCAAGACCAGAAATGGTCACCTTTTCAAAATTAATTTCAAGACCAGAAATGGTCACCTTTTTCAAAATTAATTTCAAAACCAGCATGGTCAAGTCATTTGGGATAATCATTGAAAAGCCGCCTAGCTGGTGCATTCAATCAATCAATCATTTATTGTGTACATCAATCATGTCAAGTTGTTTGAGTATATTTGTTTAACCAATTAGTGCATTTAAACAGTTGTTCTGAGAATTTGTTGTTGATGAACCATTGTGCCGCTAAGACCATCACATTTATGTGTTTGGTTCAATAGCGTATTGATTGCCTCTTTGCTCAGTAAGCAATCACATTTCCTCGATTGTCTCGTTGCTCAGTAGACAATCATTTTATCATTGGTCATCTTGTTGCTCAAGGGATAGCCCCATTAAATTTAGCCTCCCCGTTGTTCAGAGGGTAGCTACACTCAATCACAATCTCAATCACAATCACAATCACAATCACAATCCAATCACAATCACAATCACAATCACAATCATAGTCACAATCATTTGCTTTTAGTGTTTCGACTCGGGAAGGCTTGACGATTCACGTAAAATCATAATTGATTTGTTTGGCGTTTGATGACCCGGGAAGGCTCGTTGATTTGCATAATTCAATTGTTTGGCGTTTCACGACCCGGGAAGGCTCGTTGATTCGCATAATTGTTTGGCATTTCACGACCCGGGAAGGCTCATTGATTTGCATAATTCATTTGTTTGGCGTTTCACGACCCGGGAAGGCTCGTTGATTCGCATAATTGTTTGGCATTTCACAACCCGGGAAGGCTCGTCGATTCGCATTATATCAATCGTCCTGAGGGACAAAACTTTTTATATCAGTCCTCCTGAGGGACCAAACTTTTTAAATCAATCGTCCTGAGGGACAAAACTTTTTAAATCAATCGTCCTGAGGGACCAAACTTTTTAATCAATCGTCCTGAGGGACAGGAGAACCCGTTGCATTTGTTTGCATATGCCCCCAGGAACTACGCCGGTCTGATCCCTACAATGGGGTACGTAGGCAGCCTGAGTGGCACGACCGATTGATCTTTAAAGTTTTCCTTTGTGACTTGAGATGTATCGCGGGGAATGAGTCGGGTTGTCTATGTCTTGGACGTCACTCATACCAAATCAATGGCATCGAGTCCCATCCAAGAGGGGCAACTGTAGACACCCCGATTTTGAACCCAAGATGCACTCGAGCATTCCCGATGATGAAATAGACCAATCATGCATACCTTGAGGCTAAGAACAAGGCTTGAACTCACCGAACCACCCTAAACCATTCTAAACCCTCCTAGAACAACCTTAAACCAACCAAAATGACCAAAATACCCTTCAAACCATCCATAAACCATTTCAAAACAAACCCAAGCCTACATCATCTTCTAGTACATTCAAAACCCTCTTTTTTGATATATAATACGTCTCAATCCATTTTGAAATGAGGGAGATGTGTCCGTTTTACCAAAATGACTTATTTTCCCGACCTTCTGAGGGTAAAATGGTCACATACTTGAATGTACAAATTATCTTGGGTTCAAACTACTTGGGTTAGAAAGTACACTCGACAAGCTTTCCAACGCTTCAAACCACGCATGAAACGGAGTTCGGTAGCACCCGGGGCGGCCCCGCAAAGTTTTACCTTTTGAGCAACAGCCTTGAGCGCTCAAGCCCATGGCTTTGAGCGCTCAACTCTGATCCAGATCAGTTTTCTGCAGAGCATCTAATCATGATATTCTACTGCAAGAGGAGCGTCTACCTATGTTTTCTACTGCCTAAATACACTTCCTAGACCCTTGAACATCTCCTCAATCACCCCCCAAACCCAATTCAAAAATTAAACCCATTTCCCTCCCATTTCTCTCTCTATATAAACCCCCTTTGGCTGATCTCTTACACTCTCACACCCTTCATCAGCCCTCTCCACTCTCTCTCATCACTTCAATCACGTTTTAGCCTTTCTCTCCTCCATAGCCACCACCCTCCATCATCTTCAACCTCCAAAACACCCAAAAATCTCATCTTTAAGGCCTACAACACATGGGTCTTTGAGAAACCAACTTCAACAGCCCCTCTCTCACTCTAACAAGCCATTTACAGCCCATACACTCCATTAATTTCGTCCAAACCTAGCTCTTCCATCAAAACCCACCTCATCCAAGCCAAAATCACCATTTTAAGCTCAAATCCTCCATCATCCACTCAATCAATCACTCAATCAACCCTACACTTACACTCCTCTGACCAAAATACTTCATCTATAGCCCATAAACACAGCCACTACCCATCCATTCATCAAACCACAAGTTCAAGCCTTGATCATAGCCGAAAAGGTAGAAAATCATGTGAAAATCACTATTTTGGTCTTGCTGAGGGAGACCAGTGGGCTCATTCAAGTTCCTCATACTTGAAATGAGCCTACAAGTTCTGAAAAGTATCATAAAATAGCAGAATTTGGCGATCTGGGAAGGGCTTGAGCGCTCAAGGCCTTCACCTTGAGCGCTCAAACCCCAACAGATAGGCAGTCACAGTGTTTCAGCCATAACTTTTTACTCCGAACTCCGTTTTCAACGTATTATATATCAAAACGTAGATAATTTGAAGGGCTACAACTTTGTAGTTTTGTGTTTTTCTCATTTCTATATCAAAACCCTCCAAAACATGCAAATAGTGTCGGAAAGATAAATAATTTTGTTCAAAATGGTGTTTTAAGTTCTATTTTTCTCCTTCATTGTCATTTTCCTTGTTTATATCATTCTGTAATCGCATTGTACACTTCACACAAGCATCCACCATCACTTAGTTTGTGTTTTAATATTCATTTACGTGTTTGCCATTCCCGTATCCCCCATTTCGTGTTTAAAATCAAATTTCAAACATTTCCAAAATCCCACAAAATGTTGAGTAGAGACCGGTTCACGGACCGGGCGAGAGGGGTGCCGTAAAACCCTTCCCCTCTCGTAACCAAACCCCCGAATCCGAGAAATCTTTGGTTCCACCATGATCAGTGAAATCTTTTTCAAATGGGCAAACAAGTCATGTTTATTTTTGATCGGTTTCTCGGGTTCGGACCTCAAATCCGGGTGGCGACTCTAACAATCACAATCTTTTCGAACAATCTCGGTGGGCCGTCCACAAGCTGGCGACTCTGCTGGGGATATTGGTTAATATATATTTTATTTAATTACACTTGTGTAATTTTATTGAAATATGTGTTAATCAAAGCGGGTTTAATTCGAAAAATATTTTGTGGGATTTTTCAAATGTTTGAAATTTAATTTTTGCATTGCATTTGCATTGTTCTTAACCCCGCTGGCGTGTTTTGGCAATCCTGCCCGGCTTGCCGGTGACAGGGAATCCCGAAATGCCCAGCAGCCCTCGATCGTGATAAATCACATCGTCGCTATCGTTTTTAACGGTAGGAGACGGTTTTGATTTTGAGTCCGGGGTACCCTCAGTGACCAAAACCGGCCTTTGCATATAGTTATCCCCAGCAGAGTCGCCAGCTTGTGGACGGCCCACCGAGATCGCTCGAAAAAGATTGTGATTTGTTAGAGTCGCCACCCGGATTTGAGGTCCGAATCCGAGAAACCGATAAAAATATGACTCATTGCCCACCGAAAGAGATTTTACTGATCATAACGGAACCACAGATTTCTCGGATTCGGGGGTTTGGTTACGAGAGGGGAAGGGTTTTACGGCACCCCTCTCGCCCGGTCCGTGAACCGGTCTCTACTCAACATTTTGTGGGATTTTAGAGATGCTTAAAATTTGATTTATTCACATAAATGGGAATCGGGGATAGGAACCACATAGCAACAAAACATGCAAGAGATGCGATTTTACTGTGGATGCTTGTGCGTGCAATCTACATGGATGATGAACATGATACTACAAATATTCATAGAAATAAATTACAACAGAAATCGTACAATAACCCAAGAAATCATGGACATGAGACTTATTAAACTGTTTGCAATCTGGATTCCAGAATGGGGATTGAGCGCTCAAGGGTGGTGACTTGAGCGCTCAACCCTCATTCCACCCGAACATTTTCCTTGTTGGTTTTTGATATTTGATGTTGCTTTAAGACTTAAATACATCACATAAAGATCACACAAGCATCACCTCTCTTCAAAAATCACCAGAAAATGCTTAGAACAAACTTGCTTTAGAACCAGCTTGAGCGCTCAAGGCTCATGGGTTGAGCGCTCAAACCAATTCTGCAAAACAGAGGGATCCAAATCACAAACACTATACTGACAACCTATATACACTTAACATAAGCCATCACTCAAATTGCTGGAAAACTGCAAATAGGCCAAGAACAGCTTGAGCGCTCAAGCCATAACATGGCCTTCCACTGTTTAACCTTTTAACTGATTTTACTACTTCCTCAAGACCACCAAAAGCATAAAATAAAGTTTCAAAATGACAGACAGCCACTGTTTTGCAATCAAACATGAGAAATTTGAAGTTTTTTTGATGTTTAATCACTATGAAATGGTTAATTTACATTCATGCATGTAATTTTGTTGTGGAAATAAACTGTTTTGAAAGCTACATGAACACAATTAACTTCTAGACAATGATCAAACCAAAAGAAAGTTCAGATGTTAGCAAAACAGTGGCCTGTTCAAAACTGGGCTTGAGCGCTCAAGGCCAGAGGCTTGAGCGCTCAAACCTGCTGTAACTGCAAATTTGAAAAAGGTTTTTAAGCAAATTTCAGGCCTTTGTGAGTTCAATGCAAGTATAGTGAACTTGCTTAAACTCACTAGCCTTCCTCAGAAAGATCAAAACAGTGAGTTCATCACATGTTTTTACTACCTTTTGGAAAATGTTTGAGACTTGAGCTTGATTCTGGACTTTGAGAGGTTGATTATGGATGTTCTTGGCTTGTATTCTGTACGAATTGGACAATGTAGGTGGTTGACAGATGATCAAGGGTCGAATTTCTGGGTTTTGTGGATGGTATTGTAGGTGGTTTTAATGGTAGAAGGATGGTTTTGAAGAGAGAGAGAGAGGGGAGTGGTTTTTTGGTTAGAAACTGAAGGTAAAGAGTGGTGGAATTCGTCCCCAAAACCAGGGGTAGTGGGTAGCTTTTATAGAGTGAGTGGGAGAGAAGAGAGGAGAGAGAGGAAGTGGGTTTTGGTATTTGGGAGTATTTTTGGTGTATTTCTGGAATTGATGGAGTGTATTATACGTATAGGGATCGTATAAGATCAACCACAGACGCTCCCATGCAGGAAATCTCATGATGAGATACTCTGCAAGTTGCTGACTGGACCGAAGTTGAGCGCTCAAAGCCGTGGGCTTGAGCGCTCAAGGTGCTCCTCAGGGGTTTGAGCGCTCAAAGCCATGGGCTTGAGCGCTCAAGGCTATGGATGGTGGTTTGCTGGCTTGGCTTAATTTGGCAGTGCTTGGGTTGGTTTGGCACATTTTGATTGTTTGGGTGGTGCTTGGTTAGTTTTGATCAAATTCAAGTCATTCTCTCAAGTTCCAGGTAATTATGATTGATCCATTTCATCATCGGAGATGCACGAGCGTATCTCGGGTTCAAAATTGGGGTGTCTACAGTTGCCCCTCTTGGATGAGACTCGATGCCATTGATTTGGTATGAGTAACGTCCAAGATATAGACAACCCAACTCGCTATCCGTAATACATCTCAAACTGCCAAAAGGAAACATTAAAAATTAATCGGTCGTGCCATTCAGGCTGCCTACGTACCCCATTGTAGGGATCAGACCGGCGTAGTTCCTGGGGGCATATGCAAACAAATGCAATGGGTCCTCCTGTCCCTCAGGACGATTGATTAAAAAGTTTGGTCCCTCAGGAAAAATGATACAACGCGAATCGACGAGCCTTCCCGGGTCGTGAAACGCCTTAGCGAATGAAGCAAATAATTATGATTGTGATTGTGATTGTGATTGTGATTGTGATTGTGATTGTGATTGTGATTGTGATTGTGATTGTGATTGTGATTGTGATTGTGATTGTGATTGTGTAGCTACCCTCTGAACAACGGGGAGGCTAATTTTAATGGGGCTATCCCTTGAGCAACAAGATAGCCGATGATAAGATGATTGTCTACTGAGCAACGAGACAATCGATACGCCATTTGATCAACAAAAACTCAGATGATTAATGAGATTGACTTGGAACATGATTGCTACACATGATTTTGAATGAGCACGTGGCTTTCAAAAATGATGATGTAAACAAGCACGTGGCCCTCAGACTGTAGTCAAAACACTTCGCGCATACGCTAACGCGACCACATGATTGGTGAACTATGATTTAAACGAGCACGTGGCCCTCAGAAAATGATTTAAATGAGCGTAAAGCCCTCAGACCGCAGTCAAAACACTTCGCGCATACGCTAACGCGACCACATGATTGGTGAACTATGATTTAAACGAGCACGTGGCCCTCAGAAAATGATTTAAATGAGCGTAAAGCCCTCAGACCGCAGTCAAAACACTTCGCGCATACGCTAACGCGACCACATGATTGGTGAACTATGATTTAAACGAGCACGTGGCCCTCAGAAAATGATTTAAATGAGCGTAAAGCCCTCAGACCGCAGTCAAAACACTTCGCGCATACGCTAACGCGACCACATGACACACAACACATCTTGATTGATTAACACGGTCTGGCGCGACCAATTTCCGAGATTTTTTTAGATCCTTGGATCATTACACGTTCAGTTGATTGGTACCGACAAGTCCAAAGTATACTAAAAAATCATAAGGGATGCCCAAAATGCCCCTGCAAAGCTTACAAAAGAAGCCAAGAATCCTGCCAGGATTGGGTTTGAGCGCTCAGGGTCCTCCCCCTTGAGCGCTCAACCCTACCTTGAGCGCTCAACTCCAAAGCCTTGAGCGCTCAACTTCACAAGTTGACCCTCCAGCGCTCAAAAGGTCCAGCTTGAGCGCTTAGACCCCTGATCGGGGACGACGGTTCAGAATCATAACGTCCGTTTTAACTCCGATTTACACCAATTAAACTTCACAACGTTCAAAAACTCTTCCGAAATCAAACCTCCATACTCCTCTCGCGATTCCGAGCCAAACCCATTCGTTTCTCACTCAAATTTTCTGCAAAATCGGAAACCCCCAATTCCTAGGGTTTTCCCGCACGGTCTCGGTCCAATTTCTGTTCAATTAAGGTTCGAATCACGCTTAGATCGGTTTTCATGGAGAATCCCGATGAGTCACGGCTTCCGGTGGCCTCGCCGACGGCGGAGAGGGATGGTGGTAGTACAGTGGTGTCACCTCCGGCAGGTTTGAGCGCTCAAGGCTCTAACCCGGTGGTTGAGGGGCCATCAGAGGTGGTTGGAAATGAAGAAGGAGAGAGGGAGAGAGAGGGTGACGGTGGTAGTGGTGATCCGGCGGTCTCTGGCAGTGGTGGTGATCCAGCCACCGAGACGGTGGTGGTTGGTGATGATGTTGGTGGAGATAGGGTGAGAAATGGGAGTGAGGGTGAGAGAGAAGGTGGTGTTGGTGGTGGGGGTAGTGGTGATGGTGGCTCGGCACCAGAGAGAGTAGAGGAGAGGGGAGAGGGGATGGAGATGGTGGAGGTCCACGACGTGGACAGCGACGGTAGTGAGGATACAATTGAGGAGAGGGGGACGAGCGGCGGCGATGGCGGGGATAGGGCGGAGGGTACTAGCGGGGTCACCAGGACTAGGGTTGACCGCTGGAGGATAGAGCCGAGACCTCGCCTGCAGCCTAGCGGAGTAGATAGGGGGAAGGCGGTGGTGATTGGTGGGGAGTCACTGACTCGTGGTCAGAGTAGTAGACCGGCGGATCAGGGGCCGGTTGGGATTTCTCGGGAGGACTATCTTGAGCACGCGCCGCCGGAGGTGGTGATGGCGGCCGCAGCAGATGCCCCAGGGATCTTAGATGCAGCGAGGGAGGCTGTAGTCGAGAGCAGAGAGAGAGAGGTGGCGATGCTACGGGAGGCAGCCGCGGAGGATGAGGCGGCGAGAGCTTTTTGCGAGGAGTTTGAGACAGAGGAGGCGGCGGAGGAGGCGAGGACACAGGCTGAGGAGGAGGAGAGGGCAGCTGGACGGAGGGTGACGGTGGTCCAGGCTGCTAGACTGTGGTTGAGGAGGGGGAGACCAGCTTTCGATGCGGCGACTTACGCTCCACCGGTGCACCTCTTCGTGCCTTCCGCTTCAGATGCTTACACTCCCCAACGGGAGTTGTACTTTGGAGAGGAGGTGCTACTGGACCCCGAGGTCCACCTTTCGACAGACTGCCTGACGGTACACTTGCTTTTACTTCCTTGCTTCATTGTTTTCACGCACTTTAGCAATTAATACTCCTGATTTGCATTGAATGATTGAATTACTGCTTGTTGATGACTGGATTCGGATAAGAAATCGGACTGACATTTGACTGCTTGACTGTCTGTTTGATTGCGTGCAGAATGACTTGCGCTTGAAGGCTCATGGAGGCATGGGCTCAAGTTGGGAGATATACCAGCAGCTGCATGCCTCTGTGAGGGCTTTGGTGGACCTGGCCGGGTTTGGGAGGTTCATCCCGACTCTCACGGGCACACAGCACGACCATGCTGTGGTGACAGCACTGGCCGAGAGGTGGAGGGACTCTACGAGTTCTTTCCATCTCACCTTCGGAGAGGCGACGATGACACCGCTGGACTTCTCGGCGATCACGGGGCTGCAGGTTGGAGGAGACCCGATCCCGTTTGACTCGGGGATTGGCAGGGATGATGCGGCGCTGAGGTGGTTCTTGGGCTTCGTGCCCAACAAGGAGGGAGAGACGGCCACATATGGCCAATTCAAGACGAAGGGATTGGGCGAGCCGACTGATGAAGAGGATGCAGCACGGAAGGCGAGGTGCTACCTGTTATACTTGTTTGGGGCATCACTGTACCCAAACAGGCGTAACAGGGTGCATCTCTCCTATCTCGGAGGTTTGAGAGATTTCGCCAGGGCGGCGAGATATGACTGGGGAGGGGCAGCGTTGGGAAGCTGCTACGCGTTCATGAATGCTGTCTCTAGGCGGAAAGGGACAGGCATTTCAGGACTGTGGAGCGTCTGGGAGGTAAACTCAAAACTCTTAGTTTCAAATTTAATTGCATGCATTTCAATACTCGCACTTGATTATCAAAATTCGCACTGATTGACGGATTCGTTGTTTTCATTGCAGCTCTGGGCTTACGAGGTGTTGGGGTTACACCCCCCTGAGACACGACACCAGGACCCGAACGTCATCCCCCGGGCGTTGTGCTGGGGTGAAGGCTTCCGCTACGGCGGCACAGCACGGGGGAACATCCACGTTCTCCGTGCTTCACTTGACAGACTCGCCGCTTCTCTGGTAAATATCGAGCTCTTTCTCATGTATTCAATTTGCTTTTGTTCTATTTCACAGTCGATTACTGATGCTCTTAACAACTCTTGCAGGTTCGCTGGGAGGTATGGGATGCCGTTGACGAGCCTTACCTGGCTCGGAGCAGGGAGCTCACGAGAGGGAGGGTCCTACTTGAGTGCCAGTACGGCTGGTTCTGGTACCTTGGTGACAGGGTGCTGCGCCAGTCGATACGGGCCGATAAACCACAGGTGCCAGGACGCCTTCCTCCCCGGGTGCTGATGACGTCCCGGTATACGCTGGCAGAGATTGAGCGCTACACGACGCCTGACCTGGACTTACGCCAGTATCTGCGCCCTGCTTTGAGCTATATCGACTACCGGAGCAGGTATCTGGCCGGTCCCCTGAGAGCGGCAGAGTGGATGGAGAGGATGGAGAGAGAGAAGGCCGCGAAGGCGCGTGCCTCAGCTGGCGGGGTGGCAAGAGGTGAGGGTACTAGTACCTCATCTCAGGAGATAGCGGGAGCTAGGTGGTGGGTGCGTGTCACCTCTGCCGGGGGTGAGATAGGGGACATAGACATCCCAAGGCCTCCAGCAGACTTCTCGCGGCTCGCAGCACCGGTAAGAAACACTTCATTCTTTCAATTTGTGAACTTCAATTATGATTGCCCAAATGTACTTGATGACTCAAATTTTGATGTGCTTGCAGGTTTCACATGAGGCGGTACAGACTTTGTATGAGCAGAACCGAGGACTGCGCGTCCTGATTCGCCGCCTCATAGCCGGAGAGGAGGTTACTATCCGCCGGGAGGGTGAGCCAGTACCTCCTGCTGCTCCTGGTCCGTCCCGACTGAGAGTCGCACCGGTATGCAATTTACCTTCCTTGTGCTTTCAATTCCTTGACTATACCATGTACTGATTCTTTCCTTGTTTGCTTGATGATGCAGCCGCCCGTGATCAGAAAGAGGACACATGACGGAGCTGGCGGTCCTGGAGACACGACTGTGCGGCTTGGGCGTTCAAAGCCTGCGGAGGTGAGGCCACGGAGATCGACCCGTCAGAGGGTGGAAGTAGCACCTGGAGGGATAGTCGAGACCACGAGCTCGAGCGATGACAGCGTTGATGACGCTAACTATCCCTCTTCCCGGCAGGAGCGACTGGAGCAGCGGCAGGGGGACGAGACTGAGAGCTCGGACGAGACGATGGATGAGGCGGAGTAGTACACAGTAGATATAGAGTAGATTAGAGTCTTGTTTTTGCTTTTATATCTTTTCTTTTTGATCGGGCCTGCGTGCCCCAGTAGATAGATGGATTGGGCCTGCGTGCCCCAGTTGTGGATTTCTACATTGGGCGTCGTGTGCCCTGTACAGACTTGATGTTTTTGCCTTGCATGGATTTAGTTCAGTTTATGCACATGATTTGCACTTTCATTGTTCGTTGTATTACTTGCTGTTTTGATTTGTACAAACAAACAACCTGTTGTAGAATGTACGCGATTTATCCACCAAACTCTTGAATTCAAACATCCGAGTATAAGGTTTTAAAATTCAACCTTTAAGAAAAGCTAACATGTTCGAGAATTTGGACGAAACATGATTATTTGAATTTATGTACAACCGGAAGATGTATTTACATGACGCATAACTTGACACACTTCCCGCGTATAAGCAATCAATAACAATTTATACCAAGTGACCTTAGAACGGAATTTGATGTTCATAAGGCAAATTTGAAAGTAAGATGCTTCATGAGCCTCTTTGCATGTACTGAATTACCATGTTACCACCTTGACCAAGTCAAAAATGACATAAATGCCCCTGGGACCATGACCATTCATCAAGAAAACTTCTTAAAACCATTTTTGACGCAGTGATGACCGCTATTTCATTGCTTGAATGAGCCGTCGGAACCTCAAAACCTTGAGTCTTTGAAGAATTGCCCCGGGAAATGTTCCGACAAGTCAAAAGTGCCTTCCGACACGTGTTTCAATGATTGGATATGGCTAGCAAGGCTTGGAAATGGATTTGAACATTTTGAATGGCCATTTTAAGCTTGTATCTCGTATCCGTACACGTATCGGCTTGATAACTCGGGGCACGGGACGTTCCGTGAAGTCATAAATGCTTATTGAGACTTGACTTGGGTGTTAAATGAGGTTTAAGAAGCTTAGAAGAAGTTTCGGGCATTAGACGGGCAATAATGCAGCTGCTGCAATCTGCTGCATTTTCTGCAGGCCTTGAGCGCTCAATGGGGCTTGAGCGCTCAAGCTCACCACCTTGAGCGCTCAAGGTGGTCTGGGGAAGTTGAGCGCTCAACTCTCTGGCCTTGAGCGCTCAATGCCTGTGCTGGGCTGGTTTGTGGTATTGCTTCCCAATGCATTTTTGGACTCTTTTGCATGGTTTCCTCTGTCCCAAATGTCTTGTTGCTCTGCTACAACACCTTTCAAGCTTTGAATATCACCTTCCCAAGGTCTTTTCACATTTTCCCCACAAATGCCGTACATTTCCAATGCATTTTCAAATTTTCAAACACAAATACTTTGAAAACATGCAATTGACCATCTTGAAAATGTAATCTTTAATTTCCAATGTTGCATGGCAAATTTGTAAGGTTCCTCACAAGTCCCCTATAAATACCATTCATGATCAAACTTTTCTCACACACCATTTCTACATCAATTCTCATTACATTCTTCAATAATTCTTCATTGCCCCAAACATGGCTTCCCTTGATCCTTCCATTATCAACACTTGGATTGCTAGCCTTGAAAACATCGATTGGTTCAACTTTCGGGGTCTTGGCCTTAATGCCCTTCGCCACCTCCACACTTTTCCTATTCGTCAGGACACCTTATGTGCCGCCGTCCGCTGTTGGGATTCAGAGCTCCATGTGTTCCGCTTCGGCATGCAAGAACTTTGCCCGACCGTCGAAGAATTTCAGGCATATCTTGGCGGCAATGCTTTTGCTGATCCCGTCATACCGCCCATCCGTCAAAATTACGCCAACATTCTCAGCAGGAAGCTTGGTCTTGGGAATGGTGCCGCGCGCTTTTTGATTCGCAACGAGACTCTCAACATCCTTCGTCTTTTTGCGGATTACAGCCCAACAGGCGATCTTTTAGATTTTACCGTTCAGAACAGGCGCATGTTTGCACTTTGCATGTGCCTCTTGGCATTATACTTGTTGGTCCCCAGTGATGGCCATCCCAATTCTGCCATTGTCGGTGTTGCTGCTCAGATCGAACAGCGGCGGGATGTAGTTCCCTTGGTTTTGGCTGAAACAATCATGGGCTTGGATGCGGTTAAAACTGGGAGAACAGATACATTTGCTGGGAGTCCACTTTTGCTTCAGGTTTGGTTTATTTGGTTTGGATGCTTTGGGTTTTTGGGAATTTTGGGGAATTTTTGGTTGTTTGGCTTTGGTTTTGACTTTGACTTGGGTGTTTTTGGTTTTATAGATATGGCTGTGTGACAAGGTTGGGCTTTTGAGGGAGCCAGCAGGTGATTGGGTTTACGAGCCCCGGACTTGGGTGAGTAGGCCGTTTGTGCATGACGAGCCTGATGAAGATGAATGGGTTGACTTCTTCAGATCATTGGAAGAGGATCACATCACTTGGAGGTGCCATTGGTTGCCCTTGCCAGATATGACAGCCAATCACATGGGAGACACATGGGTGATTTTAGCGGGACTGCAAGGTTATGCATATTATTTTCCACAGCGTATTCTCCGTCAATACTGCATTCGCCAAGAAGTGGAGTATATAGTTCCCGCTACTTTCTGCCTTCCCGTATTCAAACATTCCGTTCTTGAGCGCTATCGTACTTCTTGGAGGCACAGGGTTGTTTGGGCTCCTGATCCCTACCCAACTATTCATTTGAATGGACACTACAGAGATTGGATGAGGATGCAGATGAGGGCCATACACTGAAGAAATTAGCACAACTTCTTTTCTGACCCACTAGGCTGTTTCCCAAAATAAATGGTGTTTTTTTTTTTTTTTTTTTTTTTTTTTTTTTTTTTTTTATGCTCAGCTTATGTAATCGAAGAAGTGATTTGAATAAAATTGAATGATGAAGGGTTTCCCCCTCTTGGTTCATCTAGTTCCATATGCTATCTTCTTCAAATATCGCAATACTGCGGGCCAACTCATCAGATTTAGACCGAACCCCCAAGATAGGGTTGCCTACGTATCCCTTTTCAAGGAATCAGGTCATGACGTAGTTCAGGGAAAGGTTCACTCGAGTATTATCACTCTCCTTTTTGTGCTCTAAGTTTTGCCTGGTGCCGCCTTTTCAGGTTTTCGGTCCAGCGAGCTTCTTTTAAATTTTCGCCTTAGATTTTGCCTAGACTGCCCAGTGTGGGTTTTCAGACTAGCAGGCTTGCTCTAATTTTTGCTTGAGTCGGTTCGCCCTTGCGATTTTCCGCCCAACGAGCATCTCTCAGGGGTAATATCGTTTGAGTTGGTCCAAGTTGACAAGATTGCTGAACTCGTTACCATCCAAATCAAGGATCACTGCTGCTCCACCGTCGAGGATAGTCTTGATGATGTATGGTCCTGCCCATTTTGGCCTGAATTTTCCCCGCGGATCGAATATCGGTGCCCGAATTTCCTTCACCACCATATCCCCTTCAATCAGATCCCTGGATTTCACCTTTTTGTTGAATGCGCGGGCAATTCTTCTCTGATATCCCTGAATGTGATACAATGCCCGTAACCTCCTTTCATCAAACAACATTAGCTCTGCGAATCTGTCGCTCAACCAATCGGCTTCGTTAATCTCACTTTCTATCATCACCCTTAGGGATGGTACTTCAAGCTCAATAGGAAGTACTGCTTCCATTCCGTAAACCAGTGAATAGGGCGTTGCCCCTGTTGGAGTTCGGATCGAAGTGCGGTACCCCCATAATGCTAATGGCAGCTTCTCATGCCAATCCCTGGATGACTCGATGGTTTTCTCCAAAATGTTCTTGATTGACTTGTTTGCTGCTTCTACTGCCCCATTGGTTTGTGGTCTGTATACTGTTGACTTGTGAACCTGAACATTGAATTCCTCAAGCACCTCTGCTGCTCTTCCTTTGAAATGTACACCATTGTCTGACACGAAGGCATTAGGAACCCCGTATCGGTAGATGATGTTTTGCTTAATGAAATGAGCCACTTGTACTGCGGTCAATGTAGCGTAAGAGGCCGACTCTACCCACTTTGTGAAATAATCAATTGCCACTAATATAAACTTGTGTCCGTTCGATGCTGGTGGCGTGATTTTCCCAATCACATCTATTCCCCATACTGAGAAAGGCCAAGGCGTCGCCATTGTATGAAGTTCAGATGGCGGCACATGCATGAGGTTAGCGTGGACCTGACACTTATGGCATCTCCGCACATACTGCACGCAATCTGTTTCCAAAGTCGACCAATAATACCCCTGCCTCAGAATCTTCTTTGCCATCATTAATCCACTCATGTGAGGACCGCAGATTCCTTCATGAATTTCCTCCATTACCCTTTTCGTGTCATCACCGTAGATGCATAACTTATGCATGCCACAATACGACCTTTTGTATAACCTTCCACCGCAGAGGATGTATTGCGAAGCTAATCTTTGTAATGCTATTCGGTCTTTCTTGTTTGCTCCTTCTGGATATTCTCCTTTCTCAACCAAATTCCAGATATCATGGTACCAAGGCAGGCCATCGTCAATTTCGCCAACATTCATCACATACTCGTATGCTGGCCTATTCCTTTGCTCAATCATGATTGGTCTCATTCTCACTCCCACGGGCAATTCTACCATGGATGCCAAGGTAGCAAGAGCGTCGGCAAACTGGTTTTTCATTCTCGGGATATGTGTAAAAGTAACTTGCTCGAATCGATGGATCAGGTCATCGAGGTCTTTGTGGTATGGTTTCAACTTTTCCTCTCGCACTTTCCAATCACCGTTGGCTTGAGAAACTACCAGATTCGAATCTCCAACCACTTCCAACTTCCTAACCCCAATTTCGAAAGCAGCCTCCATTCCAACAATGCACGCTTCATATTCTGCTTGATTATTGGTAACTTCGAAATTCAATTTGAAAGATAGGGGAATGTGCGGCCCTTCTGGTGAGACCAATAGTATGCCGATCCCGAATCTTCTCTGATTTGCAGCTCCATCGAAGTACAATTTCCAAACATCCTCTGTTACTGTCATAACGTGTTCATCGGGAAATTGGAACTCTGTATCTTCTGGCCCCTCGATTGGGTGATCTGCCAAGAATTCTGCCACAGCCCTGCCTTTCACCGATTTTCGCGTTACATACTTGAGTTCAAACTCGGCCAATAAGAGCAACCACCGTGCCAACTTTCCAGTGAGTGCCGGTTTCTCGAACAGATATTTGAGGGGGTCCATTCGAGAAATCAACACCACCGAATAAGCTAACATGTAATGCCTTAGCTTTTTAGAGGCCCATACAAGAGCCCAACAAGTCTTCTCCAAAGAAGTGTATCTTTCTTCGGCTCCGACCATTTTCTTACTTAGATAATACACTGCCTTCTCGATACCTGCTTCACCTTCTTGTGCCAACATGCAACCCATTGCAGACTGTGTTACTGATAAATACAGAATCAGCGGCTTTCCAGGTGTCGGCGGCATCAATACTGGGGGACTTTGAAGATACTGCCGAATTGATTCGAAGGCTTTTTGGCACCTGTCATCCCATTTGAACAGCACTCCTTTCTTGAGCAAATGAAACATCGGCTCGCAAGTTGAAGTCAACTTGGCGATGAATCTGCTGATGAACTGAATTTTCCCAAGAAAACTCCGAACCTCTTTTTCCGTCTTTGGTGGCTCCATTTCTAATATCGCCTTGATTTTCGTTGGATCAACTTCAATCCCTCGGGTAGTGATCATAAACCCCAACATTTTCCCTGCGGTGACTCCAAATGTGCACTTCTGTGGATTGAGGCGCATCCGATACTTCCGTATCCTTTCAAAGAACTTGCGTAACGCCGGAAGATGTCCTTCCCTTTCCTTGGCTTTTACAATCATGTCATCCACATATACCTCAACTTCTCTATGCATCATATCATGCAACAAAGTTGTTGCAGCCCGTTGGTAAGTCGACCCTGCGTTCTTTAATCCAAACGGCATGACCCGATAACAGAACGTCCCCCATTCAGTGGTGAAGGTTGTTTTCTCCCGATCCTCTGGTGCCATCAAAATCTGATTGTATCCCGAAAAACCATCCATAAATGATAGCAGCGCGTGCCCTGCCGTGTTGTCTACCAATACATCAATGTGCGGTAAGGGAAAATCATCTTTCGGACTGGCTTTGTTTAAATCCCTGAAATCTACACATACCCTGACTTTTCCATCTTTCTTGGGCACCGGCACAATATTTGCAACCCACTGTGGATATTCAGTTACCATCAAAAAGCCGGCATTGAATTGCTTGGTGACTTCTTCTTTGACTTTTTCAACCCAATCTGGCCTGATTTTTCTCAATTTCTGTTTTACCGGTTTTGCATCAGGATACAGGGGAATTCGATGTTGCACAATTTCAGGATCGATTCCGGGCATATCTGCGTGGGACCAAGCAAAGACATCTTCAAATTCTTTGAGTAAATCGACGAGTAATTCTTGTTCCTCAGTAGATAGCCCGGAACCGATTTGAACCATGCGAGGATTCTTCTCATCCCTCAATTTAACTGAAATAACTTCTTCTTTTATTGGCTGAGCATGCCTTTCATTTTCCCTTTCGATTAGAGACTTGAGTTCTTTGGGTATTTCTCCCTCGAACTCAGTCTCATCATTGTCAGGGTCAACACAATTTATTTCGGGAACAGCAAAGTAAGCGAAATCACCGTTTATTTCATTAGCAAAGCCCTCTGGGGCACAGTACATGGCATCAGACTCAAACTCAAAATAGAAATGACGACGTGGAGGGCCAAGAGGCACAAACTCCGACTCACAGCCAAATTCAAACCCTGACTCAGACTCGAACTCTAACTTAGTGAATGCATTGGTAAATTTTACAACAGGAGTGAAAGTGCAATTCTTGTATTCACCGACTGCATCCACTATCAGCACACTGGGATCATCGAGGGCCTCCTGTCCGAGCATCATCACAGCTGGCTCTTCTTCATCCTTACCTGTCAGACTGACCTCATCGAACATTGACATCAAGACCCCATCATCCAAAGCCTCCATCCAATCTACTTTAAGGTCTTTCACCAATTTCTCGACCTTTTCATGTTCATCTTCGCTGTCCCAAGCATCATTAGCAAAGATTTCGAACCCAGGGTGTACCTTTCCACTTATTTCATCTACAAACGGCTCAGGCTGGCCGCGATAAGGTGCATTCGACCCTTCTCCAACAAAGCGAATCCGACGGTTTGCACTGCTACTTGTTCCATTGGTCTTCCCTCTTTGCATCTCTTTCAGTGTAGGCTCGTATCCCAACCCGAAACGGCCTCGCTGAGAAGGGAATTCTGGAAATTGAGCCACCCCCTGGTGAGTTCGTCCCAAGCCCGTGCCTGGCAGATAAGACATTCTTCTCATCATCTCGAGGGCTGTGGTGCTGATTGAAAAATCGTCATCAATACGAAGCGTAAACACACCACCAGACGTATCGAAAGCAAAGCCCCCAAGCTGAACATCATTCTCATCATGCATAATTTCTAACAAAGGAGCATTGTCTTCAGCATGAGGGCGAATACCTGTATCTCCGTAAAGGGCAACTGTCCCACTTTCCAAACCGAGCAAAACCTTTTGATGCAAGGTAGATGGGACTGCCATAATATCAGATCGATGCATCCAGGGACGTCCCAACAACAAATTGAACGAAGCTGGGATCTCAAGCACATGAAACTCAACTGTTGACTTAAACCCCTCTGCAGCAATTTCCATTTCAACAGTCCCAAGCACATTGCGACGGGTGTTATCATAAGCCCGAACAGTGAGACTAGATGGTGTGAAATCCTTTGGTTTGAGTCCCAAACACAAAGCTGTTCGAAGAGGGCATACATTGAGTGCTGACCCATTGTCTATCAACACCACCGGGATCCATTTCCCCATGCACTTCATGGTGACATGCAAAGGCTTATTGTGGTCAGTTCCCTCAAGCGGCAGGTCAGCTTCGGTAAAGGTTACAACATGTTTGGTTGGCTTAGTGGCAATGGTAGGCTTGGTGACAATAGCGGCCATCATGGCTTCCGGGGTGATATCAGGCGCAATTTCCATGCAGGATAATGTTTGAGCGAGTTTCTGACGATGCTCACTGGAGCTCATAAGCAATCCCCAAATGGTAAGAGCGGCTGGAGTTTTCTCAAGTTGTTTCTGAATGGGATTTTCTTCATTGGTTGGCGGAGGCTTCGGACGGGGAACACGACTGTTGGCAGTAGAGGTAGCTTGGGGTTGGTTGGTTATCGGGTTAAAGAGATTTTGGAAATCAGCTGGGTTAGCGATTGGGTCGCTAAGGTTGTTTGGTGTGGCTAGGTTATTTTGTGGAGCTGGGTTGTTTTGTGGAGCTGGGTTGTTTTGTGGAGCTGGGTTGTTTTGTGGAGCTAGGTTGAATGGTAGCTGGTTTGTAGTATTTGGTGGTGGGATAGAAGTGTTTCCAGTGAACCTCTGAGGTGGTTGATAAAACCGACCACTCCGAAGAAGATGAAGAACCGAGTCGATGTCATCTCCCCATAAATCAGTGTAGTCCGTGTAGAAATCGACAAGATCCCCTTCCGCCTTTCTCTTTCCCTTTGCAATACTGGCTCCTTCCAAACCTTTGGTAATTCCTTCCACAGTCGCTTCACTCCAAACATCTCCATTTTCCATGGCAGCCTCGTTAACAGCCCAAACCTCATTGTTTCCGACCCACAACGGTGCTATGCCCTCATTCTGATTGGCCCACATATTTGCTACAACGTTTTCTTCCATTTGCTGCCCCCAAACATCGGGTAGGCCTCCATTTAAAACCATGATGTTGCAGTCCTCCGGGACTTGCACTCGGGGTACCGGAAGGTTTTCATCAACTATGTAATCATAAGGTGTGAACTCTATTCCTTCCGTCATTCGATTTATTGCGTTCTCACTCATCATGGAGAAATCAGGGCGACCCTCCCATAATGGTTGCATTGGAAAATATGCTTCTTCGAAGAACATGGGAAGTGTGGATCCATCCAGAGGGTCGTTAGGATCCATGAGCTGCCATTCATTAGGTGTGGGGTCCCATTCATCTTCTTGTGCACCATCAGGTGCCCCATTCTCTTCTTGCCAGTTTTGTCCTTGTCCTTCTTCCACAGGTTGTTGATCTTGTAGTATAGGCAATGGTTCAAATAGATTGGGAAGCGCAAATCCATCCAGTGGATCCTCAAACATCGGATCCCAAAGTAGGTTAATCATTGCATCAAATGGAAGTCCTTCATTAAGCTGTTCATTATGCGGCCAAACTTCTTCATTTGCCACATTGTTGGCCACCATCTGCTCATACTCCCGAGCTTCCATTGCCATTATCAAATCACCCCATTCTTGCCACACAGTAGGATCCAAGTGGATGTCTAGAAAGCATACTTCGTGCTCAACAGGTATTGGCACAATAGGCTTGGGGTCTGTTTCGGGTAGGATGAACTGGCTTGGGTCAAACGGAGTGGATTTTGGAGTGGAACTAAAGGTAATTTGACCTATGTCAGTATTCCTTTTGTGGGTTGGCAAAGGGTTTGTGAGGATATTGGGCTTTTCAGTGGGATCCCCTTTTTGTTTGTTGTCAATGAGATCTTGAATCTCATGACGCAGGCGCTGGCATCTTTCAGTGGGGTGACCGGGTGTCTGGTGAAATATACAGAAGGTGTTAGGGTTATATGTTGGCGGGGGATTTTGTGGAGGTGGAGTTGGCTGAAGAGGTTTGATTTTTCCCTGTTGTACGAGCCGTTCGAAAACAACAGGTAAAGGTAAGGGAAGAGGGGTGAAGATTCGCCGTCCTCTTTGATTTTGTGGTGGTTGAATTGATTGGATTGGTTTGGATTGGATTGGTCCCTCAGGACGATTGATATAAAAAGTTTTGTCCCTCAGGACGATTGATATAATGCGAATCGACGAGCCTTCCCGGGTTGTGAAATGCCAAACAATTATGCGAATCAACGAGCCTTCCCGGGTCGTGAAACGCCAAACAAATGAATTATGCAAATCAATGAGCCTTCCCGGGTCGTGAAATGCCAAACAATTATGCGAATCAACGAGCCTTCCCGGGTCGTGAAACGCCAAACAATTGAATTATGCAAATCAACGAGCCTTCCCGGGTCATCAAACGCCAAACAAATCAATTATGATTTTACGTGAATCGTCAAGCCTTCCCGAGTCGAAACACTAAAAGCAAATGATTGTGACTATGATTGTGATTGTGATTGTGATTGTGATTGGATTGTGATTGTGATTGTGATTGTGATTGTGATTGTGATTGGATTGTGATTGTGATTGTGATTGTGATTGGATTGTGATTGTGATTGTGATTGTGATTGTGATTGGATTGTGATTGTGATTGTGATTGTGATTGTGATTGTGATTGGATTGTGATTGTGATTGTGATTGGATTGTGATTGTGATTGGATTGTGATTGTGATTGAGTGTAGCTACCCTCTGAACAACAGGGAGGCTAAATTTAATGGGGCTATCCCTTGAGCAACAAGATAACCAATGATAAGATGATTGTCTACTGAGCAACGAGACAATCGAGGAAATGTGATTGCTTACTGAGCAAAGAGGCAATCAATACGCTATTGTACCAAACACATAAATGTGATGGTCTTAGCGGCACAATGGTTCATCAACAAAAAATTCTCAAAACAACTGATTAAATGCACTAACTGGTTAAACAAATATACTCAAACAACTTGACATGATTGATGTACACAATAAATGATTGATTGATTGAATGCACCAGCTAGGCGGCTTTTCAATGATTATCCCAAATGACTTGACCATGCTGGTTTTGAAATTAATTTTGAAAAAGGTGACCATTTCTGGTCTTGAAATTAATTTTGAAAAGGTGACCATTTCTGGTCTTGAAATTAATTTTGAAAAGGTGACCATTTCTGGTCTTGAAATTGATTGAAAAAGTTGTCCCTCAGGATGATTGGTTGAAAACTGTCCCTCAGGACGATTGATTGATTTAAAACTTGTCCCTCAGGATGATTGGTTGAAAATTGTCCCTCAGGACGATTGATTGATTTAAAACTTGTCCCTCAGGATGATTGGTTGAAAACTGTCCCTCAGGACGATTGATTGATTTAAAACTTGTCCCTCGGGATCATTGACTTAAAAGTTGTCCCTTAGGACCATTGATTTAAAAGTTGTCCCTCAGGACGATTGATTTAAAAGTTGTCCCTCAGGACGATTGAGGACGATTGATTGAAAACTGTCCCGCAGGACGATTGCATGCGACTCGTGCATTGACACTCGACGACAACAACGACAACATTCCTTCTTTAAAAAAGTAGGAGGCTCAATGGGTGGCTCTTTTGCTTTACTGTCTTTCCTTTGAGGCCAAGGTTTGGGTTGGAGCTTAGCAAAACTTGGGTTTTGGATTGGTTTGAGGCTTTTAGGCTTCTATGCCCCAGTCCTGGATTTGGGTGTATGCTTCCCCCAGAAATGGCATTAGGCTGACATGCCCCAATTTCGGGTTGACGTGCCTTCACAGATGATGTACCTCAACTCTGATTTTCTTTCTCGCCTTTGCTGATGGTTTTGGCGACCAATTGACCATGTACCCAAACACGAGTTATTTGATGCATTGAAATCGTTTCCACGAGTCAAGGATAGACAAGACTAAGGCAACATGGTTAATCAAAAAGGTGGATGTTTACAAGGCCAAGGAATTTGATCGGCCATTTGGATAAGAAGGGCGGACTTTGACAGACAAGGCTTGAGGAATTTGGTTGACCATATTGACTTGATGGATAGGAGCAAGAACGCGTTGACTCGAAAGATATGGAAGACTACGTTGACCCAAAGTTCTGAAAGATGGCAAACATGCCTCACCATTGATGTCAAAATTGTCATGATAAAATTGAATTTTTATTTTGTGATTGTTTCACTCCATCAAGTAATGTTCATTCAAATCCACTATTTTATCAAAACACAAGATTTCTTATCATGAACCCATGCCCCAGATTGTTGATGATGCCTCGTTGATTTTCCTTCAAAATGCCCCAGTTTAGAGGGCTGCTAATGAAGACCCGTTGATATGCCTCAGTTTTAGATCTTTGCTTTGCATGATGTCAGTGTTTGCACAATGCTTTGACTTTTGATTTTCAAGGGAGATTTAGATTGTTCCCCTGTGACTTGAATTCTCACTATCAAGTTGCACTTTCCAATCTGAAAGGACTTTTATCAAGGTTATGACGGGGCCAAGGTTATGGGCTTAACAAAGGAAGGATTATAGGCTCAAAACATCTCATTTTTCCTCGGGGTTGTTTGAGCTAGCAGCTATCTCGGACTTTTTGTGCCACTTTTTGCTTTTGATGGGTGCTTTCATGTGCATCTTCTTGATTTAAATGAGCACTTCCTTTCATTTGATTTTTCCGTTCCAAATTTTTTTCAGTGCTCTTTGTCTTGTTGCACCCTATGAGTTTGGCGCTTTCATTCTTGTGATACTTTGAATCCTTACGCGCTCATATCCCTGGCACTTTCACTATGCTGGCTTTCATGTGTTTGACACTTTCATATTTCTTGTTTCACCCCAGTGTGGGGGATAGCTGCCTAGCTGGGTTATTTTTCAAAGAAATTGATTTAGGCTCAAAGGGGCTTCAATGGATATTTACGTGGGGAATCAAACAAAGAATGCCTTTCTTCATCTTGAATTGCACAACTTGATAGGGAGAACTCATGCTTGCTCTAACTTTTGCCTAGATCTGATTTTAAAGTTTGATCTAGCGAGCTTTTTTTTTTTTTTTTTTTTTTTGCCTTGACTTTTTGCCTAGGCCGCCCTTGCGGGTTTTCGACCTAGCAGGCTTTTTCCTGTGTCAAAGCATCGCCTCTTGACGACATCGGGGAATGGTCCGCTGGAAATCCTCCTTGTGCGGGGCAAGGGTTCAATCAAAATTCATCTCGTGTTTTGAAGTGATTTTCATTTTTCTCAAATGATGGTGGAAAACAATTTCAAGGATTATCACAAAAATCCAAGTTTATGATGATAATTTCAACACAACAACGTGACATTGAATTTTGATAGTTGCGACCGAACCATGAAGGGTTGCCTACGTATCCCTTTGCAAGGAATCAGGTCGTGCGTAGTTCGGGACTACAAAGTTGACTCTATTTTTGGTCCTTTTTTATTTTCTTTTTTTTTGACAATAACAACAAGATATTACAGACTCGAAGATGAAAACACATAGACGAGGAAAATATAAACAGACTCGAAATACAAACTGACTCAATTAGAAGTGAAAACTTGACTTGACACTTGAAGACTTCCAAGACTCGTGGAAGATTGAATTATTGCATGGTCATTGATGATTCATTGGTTCGACGAGGTATTCGGCTTCACCAGCGGAGCAGAAATGGATCCGTTGTCAATGAGATCTTGTATTTCGTGACGAAGGCGTTGGCATCTCTTGGTAGGGTGACCGGGTGTTTGATGGTAGATGCAGAAGGTATTTGGGTTGTAGGAAGGCGGAGGATTTTGTGGAGGTGGGGTTGGTTGAAGTGGTTTGAGGAAACCAGCCATGAAAAGCTCTTTATAGACCGAGGGTAAAGGTGCAGAGAGTTGGGAAAATTTTCTTCGCTGGTTTTGACGGTTAGTTTGGGTCGTGATCTTGTTGATTGGTTCAGTTTGGTTGGGATCATTATTGGTGAAGCTCGAAGAGGCGTTTGTGAGGGTGATTTCATTGATGTTGAGGTTTCGTTTATGCTGAGGTGTGGAGTTTGATATGGTGTTGGGTTCTAGTGGCAGAAGAGAGATGGTTTTATTGTCAATGAGATCTTGAATCTCGTGACGAAGGCGTTGACAATCATCGGTAGTATGATCGGGCACTTGATGGAAGGCACAGAAGGTGTTTGGGTCATGGTAAGCTGGGAGTTTTTGAGGTAAAGGAGTTGGAGAGAGTGGTTTAAGAAGACCGGCCATGAGAAGCTCCTTATAGACCAAAGACAGGGGTGTGGGGAATTGGGAGAATTTTCTTGGTTGGTCTTTAGGCCGGTTGATTTGGATTATGGTCGTGGTTGGTTTGGCTTTGCTGATGGTGCTGGTTGCGAAGTTGGGGTTGATATTTGTGGAGCTGGGGGTGGCTTTTGCATTGTTGTTGGTAAATGGTGTTTTGGCTTTCTCGAGGTAGACATTTTCGCCTTCTGGAGTGAGGTGGTCCTTTTCGACGTCCCAGTGGTGCATCTCCACATCTCTCGTGTCAATGGAATTTCCAAAGCATATGGGTTTGAATCCTTCCATGATAGACTCCTCAAGTTCAGAGATCTTGGCCAAAGCTGCGGCCATTTCTGGGCTTTTTCCAGGTCGTTGGAGGTTCTCTTGGACCCCCGGAAGACAGTCACGGATGTCTTGCACCATGATTATGAGCTGGGTGATTTGATTTCCCAGGTTATTCACAGCCATCTTGAGTCCTTCGATTTCAGCCGGAACATCCATGTCTTGAGGTTTGGGTTGAGTCAACTTCTGTTCGGGAAGTTGTAAGGCTTCTTTCTTGGATCAATGGCTCGGGACTGACAGTAAAGCAAAAAGGTCAAACTCAGATTGTGCCCCTGATTTTATTGAAGGAAATGTTGTGCATGTGTCGTTGCATCGTGTCGTCCTAAGATCTAGACTATCGGTCTCGGTCTCACTTAAGACATTGCACAGATGTTCGAAACAACAACCACGGGTAAGTCGTGACAGGCAGGTAAAATTCCAATCGTCGTGGAATCAGAGCCAATCTCCTTATAGACCATCCGAGACAGAGCAATAAGATTGTTGAAATCCGGATACAAATGCACTTAAGGCTAGCCCGAGACGCGGGGAGCCGTTCGAGCACGGCAAACACTGGAGGTATCTCAAACTCCGTGGATTTAAAGTCTCCTAGACTGACATCTATCCTATAGATTATGCTAAGGTTAGCCTATGGTTAGTCTACCGGTTTCAAATCTCACTTAGAACCATTGCACATCAGATTGAATCAACACCACGGGTAAGTCGTTTTACTCGGCAATTGCAGCTTCAACCTATAGCCTAGGTGTTGAAACTGCAATCGTTATCCTTTCCTTGACTATCCGAGACAAAGCAATGAGATGTTGCCATCCAGTTACAAATGGGCCCAAGGCTAGTTCGAAACACGGGCTGCCGTTCGGGCACGGCAAACACCGGAGGTATCTCAAACTCCGTGGATTTAAAGTCTCCTAGACTGCATGTACAACCCTAGGGTTAGTCTACCGGATCCGAATTTCACTTAAGATCATTGCACAGAAGATTTTCCAACACCCCGGGTAGACCATTACTCGGCAGGTTAAACTCCAAACTTGTTGGAATCAGAGCCAATCACTTTTCTTGATCATCCGAGACAAAGCAATTTGGGTGTTGTAATCCAGACACTAATGACCTTAAGGCTAATTCAAATCACGGTGACCGTTCGGGCACGACCAACACCGGAGGTATCTCATACTCCGTGGATTTAAAGTCTCCTAGACTGAATTCGACAGCTTTGAAAGATTGCCCCAATCCTCAAGTTTTCTTTTAAGTGATAAGTCCTTGATATCGGATGGTCGGATTTGGGAAATCCTGGTCCACACAAGTCCCGACAATGATCTAAGATCAGATGCCTAAGGGCGATTGACCCTCCTCGGGCCAATGTCCCTTAAACCCGTTTAGATCAGTGTTTAGGAATTTGATGATCCAAATTTTCCCACGTCCGGCCGTCCTAAAGACTAACTTGCAAGAACAACGCGCATATGGGATGCACGATTCATCATCGGGCCGAGGCAACCTTCTACCAACTGCCGAAGCACTAAAACTAAACGGGAACTCCATGGATTTAAAGTCTCCTAGACTGAATGCGACAGCTTTGGAAGATTGCCCCAATCCTCAAGTTTTCTTTTAAGTGATAACTCCTTGATATCGGATGGTCGGATTTGGGAAATTCTGATCCACACAAATTCCGACAATGATCTAAGATCAGATGCCTAAGGGCGATTGACCCTCCTCGGGCCAAGGTCCCTTAAACCCGTTTAGATCAGTGTTAGGAGTTTGATGATCCAAATTTTCCCACGTCCGGTCGTCCTAAAGGCTTACTCGTAAGAACAACACGCATATGGGATGCGCGACTCATCATCGGGCCAAGGCAACCTTCTACTAACTGCCGGAAACCTAACTTATGCTATGCCGACAACATGTAAGACACGAATATGTACGGATGCAAGTGTATGCATGTATGCAGTATGGCATGCTTGGAAAGACGGTAACACATAGCACGTAACAGGATGGAGCACATAATCCTAACACATTGGTTGGTTATCTAACGTGGGGTTCTATGGTTAACTATATGCAAAGGCCGGTTTTGGTCACTGAGGGTACCCCGGACTCAAAATCAAAAACCGTCTCCAACCGTTAAAAACGATAGCGACGATGTGATTTATCACGGTCGAGGGCTGCTGGGCATTTCGGGATTCCCTGTCACCGGCAAGCCGGGCAGGATTGCCAAAACACGCCAGCGGGGCTAAGAACCATGCAAGTGCAATGCAAAAATTAAATTTCAAACATTTGAAAAATCCCACAAAATATTTTTCGAATTAAACCCGCTTTGATTAACACATATTTCAATAAAATTACACAAGTGCAACAAAAATTGCACAAGTGTAATTAAATAAAATACATATTAACCAATGTCCCCAGCAGAGTCGCCAGCTTGTGGACGGCCCACCGAGATTGTTCGAAAAGATTGTGATTGTTAGAGTCGCCACCCGGATTTGAGGTCCGAACCCGAGAAACCGATCAAAAATAAACATGACTTGTTTGCCCATTTGAAAAAGATTTCACTGATCATGGCGGAACCAAAGATTTCTCGGATTCGGGGGTTTGGTTACGAGAGGGGAAGGGTTTTACGGCACCCCTCTCGCCCGGTCCGTGAACCGGTCTCTACTCAACATTTTGTGGGATTTTGGAAATGTTTGAAATTTGATTTTAAACACGAAATGGGGGATACGGGAATGGCAAACACGTAAATGAATATTAAAACACAAACTAAGTGATGGTGGATGCTTGTGTGAAGTGTACAATGCGATTACAGAATGATATAAACAAGGAAAATGACAATGAAGGAGAAAAATAGAACTTAAAACACCATTTTGAACAAAATTATTTATCTTTCCGACACTATTTGCATGTTTTGGAGGGTTTTGATATAGAAATGAGAAAAACACAAAACTACAAAGTTGTAGCCCTTCAAATTATCTACGTTTTGATATATAATACGTTGAAAACGGAGTTCGGAGTAAAAAGTTATGGCTGAAACACTGTGACTGCCTATCTGTTGGGGTTTGAGCGCTCAAGGTGAAGGCCTTGAGCGCTCAAGCCCTTCCCAGATCGCCAAATTCTGCTATTTTATGATACTTTTCAGAACTTGTAGGCTCATTTCAAGTATGAGGAACTTGAATGAGCCCACTGGTCTCCCTCAGCAAGACCAAAATAGTGATTTTCACATGATTTTCTACCTTTTCGGCTATGATCAAGGCTTGAACTTGTGGTTTGATGAATGGATGGGTAGTGGCTGTGTTTATGGGCTATAGATGAAGTATTTTGGTCAGAGGAGTGTAAGTGTAGGGTTGATTGAGTGATTGATTGAGTGGATGATGGAGGATTTGAGCTTAAAATGGTGATTTTGGCTTGGATGAGGTGGGTTTTGATGGAAGAGCTAGGTTTGGACGAAATTAATGGAGTGTATGGGCTGTAAATGGCTTGTTAGAGTGAGAGAGGGGCTGTTGAAGTTGGTTTCTCAAAGACCCATGTGTTGTAGGCCTTAAAGATGAGATTTTTGGGTGTTTTGGAGGTTGAAGATGATGGAGGGTGGTGGCTATGGAGGAGAGAAAGGCTAAAACGTGATTGAAGTGATGAGAGAGAGTGGAGAGGGCTGATGAAGGGTGTGAGAGTGTAAGAGATCAGCCAAAGGGGGTTTATATAGAGAGAGAAATGGGAGGGAAATGGGTTTAATTTTTGAATTGGGTTTGGGGGGTGATTGAGGAGATGTTCAAGGGTCTAGGAAGTGTATTTAGGCAGTAGAAAACATAGGTAGACGCTCCTCTTGCAGTAGAATATCATGATTAGATGCTCTGCAGAAAACTGATCTGGATCAGAGTTGAGCGCTCAAAGCCATGGGCTTGAGCGCTCAAGGCTGTTGCTCAAAAGGTAAAACTTTGCGGGGCCGCCCCGGGTGCTACCGAACTCCGTTTCATGCGTGGTTTGAAGCGTTGGTAAGCTTGTCGAGTGTACTTTCTAACCCAAGTAGTTTGAACCCAAGATAATTTGTACATTCAAGTATGTGACCATTTTACCCTCAGAAGGTCGGGAAAATAAGTCATTTTGGTAAAACGGACACATCTCCCTCATTTCAAAATGGATTGAGACGTATTATATATCAATAAATAGGGTTTTGAATGTACTAGAAGATGGTGTAGGCTTGGGTTTGTTTTGAAATGGTTTATGGATGGTTTGAAGGGTATTTTGGTCATTTTGCTTGGTTTAAGGTTGTTCTAGGAGGGTTTAGAATGGTTTAGGGTGGTTCGGTGAGTTCAAGCCTTGTTCTTAGCCTCGAGGTATGCATGATTGGTCTATTTCATCATCGGGAATGCTCGAGTGCATCCTGGGTTCAAAATCGGGGTGTCTACAATCGCGTCCTTTTCAGTTGGTTCATTCAGACATTTGGGGGCCTATTCATGTGCCCAGTGTTTCTGGTTTTCAGTATTATGTTATTTTTGTGGATGATTTTTCTCGTATCACATATCTTTATCTAATGAAAGAGAGGTTTGAATTGAAATCTGTGTTTAAATCTTTTTACATGGAAGTTAAGAATCAATTTGATACCTGCATTAAAATATTTCGTTCAGATAATGCCCGTGAATATTTTCACAGTCTCCTTTCTCAATTTCTTGATGATCATGGCATTATTCACCAGTCATCATGCGCTCGGTCTCCACAACAAAATGGAGTTGCTGAGCGCAAGATTCGACACTTGTCTGAGGTTATGCGTGCTTTACTATTTCACATGCAGGTTCCTAAGTCATATTGGAGTGATGTTGTTCTCATTGCCTGTTATTTAATCAACTGTATGCCCTCTACGGTCTTAGGTGGTCAGGTTCCCCATAAGGTCTTGTTCCCTAGTCGGCTTCTCCATTCATTACCCCCTCCGGTTTTTGGGTGCACTTGTTATGTCCACATCCTTGACCCTGATAGGAGTACACTCGATCCTCGGTCTTTTAAGTGTATCTTTCTGGGATACTCCTACACTCAGAAAAGGTATCGTTGTTACTCTCCTACTTTACGTCGTCACTTTGTTTGTGCCGATGTCACGTTCAATGAGTCATTGCCATATTACTCAGATCCTGTTACTACCAACGACCTTGTTACACTTGAGTCTGTGTTACCTATGGTTGTCCCTACTGGTACTGTTACCCAACCACCTTTGCAGGTATATGTTCGTCGTTCTCCCGCACCAGCACCAGCACCAAACCAGCACCCGACACCAATTCAGCCTCCCGAACCATCCCCGGCTGCTGCACCGTCTTTGCCCACACCTCTGTCTTCCCCCATTGTCGCAAGATCCGCCTGCTCGTCGATATCCTACTCGTGAGAATCGTCATCCACCGGTAAAATATGGTTTTTCTAATATCTCGAGTACTTCTCATCCTATTTCTCGGTTTATCTCTTATGATCATCTCTCTCCATCTCTTCGTGCTTTCACTACTACTGTTTCCTCCATATTTGCTCTTAACACTGTTCAGGAGGCATTATCCCGGTCTGAGTGGCAGACAGCTATGGAAGATGAAATGTCTGTTCTTCATAATAATGGCACATGGGAGTTGGTTACTCTTCCTGCTGGTAAAACCACTGTCGGCTGTCGTTGGGTTTATACCATCAAGTATCTTCCTGATGGTACTGTTGAGCGTCATAAAGCCCGCTTGGTTGCCAAAGGCTACACAAACTTATGGTGTTGATTACTCTGAAACATTCTCTCCCGTTGCCAAGCTTGGTTCTGTGCGGATTCTTCTTTCCCTCGCCGCCAATCTTGGTTGGCCGTTGTTTCAGCTTGATGTTAAAAATGCTTTTCTCCATGGTGATCTTCAGGAGGAAGTCTACATGGAGCAACCACCTGGGTTTGTTGCTCAGGGGGAGCCTCATAAGGTATGTCGTCTTCGCAGAGCACTTTATGGACTTAAACAATCTCCCAAAGCGTGGTTTGGCAAGTTTAGTGATGCTATTATGAGGTTTGGCATGCGTCGAAGTCAGTCCGATCACTCTGTATTCTCCCTCATGTCGGCTCGAAGGAAAGTGTTACTCATTGTTTATGTTGATGACATTATTATTACTGGAGATGATCAGAGAGAGATTGATAAGTTGAAACAATTCTTACACAGTCAATTCCACACTAAGGATTTGGGTAAGCTACGATATTTCTTGCGTATTGAGGTGACAAGATCCAAGGATGGGATTAGTTTGTCGCAACGAAAACATGTGTTGGATATTCTAGAAGAGACAGGTTTATTAGGAGCTAAACCTGTGGAGAGTCCAATGGATCCTAATGTCAAACTTTGCATTGATCAGGGGGAGGTATTTCCTCATCCAGATCAGTATCGTCGCTTTAGTTGGTAAGTTGATTTATCTTACCAATACTCGTCCTGATATCTCATTTGCTGTTAGTATGGTGAGTCAGTTTATGTCTGCTCCTCGTTTTCCACATTGGGAGGCTTGCATTCGCATTGTGAAGTATCTTAAGGCTCACCCTGGACGTGGCTTATTTTATCGTTCTAATGGTCATTTGCGTGTTGAGGCATTTACTGATGCAGATTCGGCAGGGTCACCTTCTGATAGACGTTCAACAACTGGTTATTGTACTTTTGTTGGTGGCAACCTAGTTACCTGGAAGAGTAAGAAGCAAACCGTTGTTGCAAGGTCTAGTGCAGAGGCAGAGTACCGTGCTATGGCTCATACTACATGTGAGGTTGTTTGGTCGAGATCCTTTCTTGAGGAGCTTGGATTTCAAGTGCAGTACCCATTCCTATGTATTGTGATAATCAGGCAGCGATACATATTGCCTCAAACCCGATGTTTCATGAAAGAACCAAACATATTGAGGTAGATTGTCATATCGTTCGAGAGAAGATTGACAGCGGTATTTTGGCTACACCTTTTGTATCCACGGGAGCTCAGATTGCAGATATTTTTACTAAGTCATTGTTTAAACCACGTTTCGAGTTTTTATGTAACAAGCTGGGATTTTGTGATATTTATTCTCCAGCTTGAGGGGGAGTGTTAGAATAGTTAGTGTTTGTCCCACATCGGCCAAGTTAAGTAATGTAACACTCTCACAGTAATATAAATAAAGTACTCTTGTGTTAGGGTTAGTTAACACCCTATACACTCTTCTCTCTCTCTCTCTCATAACATTAACAGTAGTAAATAAAGCAAAATTGCTCTTGGGTACATGAGACGTACACACTGTTTAATTGCCCGAAGAAGCTAGTTAGACTCTATCCTGGATCACAAGGGGTTATCTTTTATAGTATTAGCTTTCAAACTTGCTAGGATGTTTCTGCGTTAACCACAAAAGGGATAAGACGTAATTGACCGTAGAATTTAGGCCAATAAAGGGAAGAACGAATCTCATTCCAAGATATTAGGACTTGTTTTAAGAAATAGAGTTCTTGAAGCTATACGCTGCAAAGTTAAGCATGACAAAAACCCTTTGTTTCACAGCATCAGAAAACATGAATTGCCACTTAAATCCTGTTACCGTATATTGCCATTCAACCCTAAGTTCCATAGCATTTTTTACAGAAGGCTCCTAAAATGGACTCAAACTATCATAAGGAGGTGGCATATCTTAAGTAATGTACTGACGACATAAAACAGATTAAGAGGGCAAAAAATGCTTACCCAATCTAGCAACATGACTTCATCATCATTGGCAAGCCGAGCAAGATCAAAAGCCCTTTGTCCAGTGACGAGCTCAAAAAGCATGACCCCATAACCAAAGACATCAGTTTTCTCTGAAGACTTCCCAGTGGCGAGGTACTCGGGGGCAATATAGCCGATTGTGCCTTTTACAGCTGTGGTAACATGAGTATCCTTGTAATCCATTAGTTTTGCCAACCCAAAGTCTCCAACGACTGCTTCAAACTCCTCATCCAACAAAATATTTACAGCTTTGACATTACGATGAATGATCTTTGGGTCACAATGATCGTGCAAATACGCAAGGCCTCTTGCAGATCCCAACGCAATTTGTTGTCTCTTTGGCCAATCAAGTGGGGCTTGCGAATCGGATCGTTCTGAAAGAAACGCTCATTAGACCATGATAACATTCAGAGAGACTAAGCAAGGTGGCAAACAGCTTCTAAAATCTTTTCTTTATTTCGAAATTTGAACAAACATTTAAAAATATCAGCAAGCTTTGACAAACTCGTATGGAGAGTTTTCTGTAAATAAAATGATATACTGTATAAGTTTTTTTGTTTTGAACACAAACTGGCATTTAAATAGGACGATGAAAATTGAAGTTTATGAATCACTTGGCTTCAAATTGGCAATTTGAAAGCAAATAAGCAAATTGCATCCTATTACGTGCAAGTTTTAGTCCATCCAATAAAGTTTTTTGGTCAATCATTTCATTTTTGGCTAACCTATGATGCAAGTCCATTTTGAGAAGTCAAAGAACAAAATTTGATAGGAATCCTCCTTTTCACCTCTTCTGAATTGCAGTAAACAACTCCAACAAATCAAATCCCCGAAAGGTAGTTTCTGAAGGTTGTAGTTTTTAAATTGAAATAATTACATTGCTTTAGATGTTACCATTTCCAAAATACACTTACTAGTAGTACCTCTTAATCATGATGCAACACTTCGATTAGCCAAGAAGGGATAGAAAAGATCCCATTCTGCTGGCATCAATTCTTCAATACATATTTCAAACTGCAATCGTTAAGTTTTATAAAAGGCCAGTTCCCAAAATATACCTACAACTACTAACTCTTAAACATTATCCAACACTTCCATTATCCACGAAGGCATAGACAAGAACCCGTTATGTTGGCATCAAATTAATGTTTGACTTCAGAATTTCAACATTTGCATGAACCATCAACAAGTTAGCAAGCTTTGATTAACTCGTAGGGGAATTTCATCAATACAGAAAAATATCTAAGGTTTCCTCTTCCAACATAAACTCTAAAATAAGTATCATGATAAAAATTGAAAATCAAGAATCACTTGGCATCAAACTGGCAATTCCAACTCAAAGAAAGCAGATTGCATAGAATCAACTGAAAATTTTAGTCCAGTTGCTACCATACTTAAGAAAAAACCAAAGAGCACATATGAAGATGAGAGCAACAAGTAGTACCTCCCAAACATGACGCAACACTTCCGTTAACCATATAGGGATATACAAGGACCCTTTCGGTTGGAGTCATGCAAAAGCCACGCAAACGTAGAAGATTTCGATGAACAGCCATGCTTATCATTTCAACTTCAGTTTGAAACTGCAGTTCCCCACCTTGAGTACGCTCCTCTTTTAGTCTTTTTACTGCCACGAGAGAGCCATCAGCCAATCGTCCTTTGTAGACCTTACCGAATCCACCTTTTCCTAGAATGTTTTTTCCACTAAAATAATCTGTCGCAATTCGTAGTTCATGCAGGGAAAACCTCTTGAGCTGTCCTAGATGAACTTCTGGATTCTCTTCAGCTGCAAAGAGAAGTTATAGCCCCTTAGGATGGTGATAAAAAGTGAGAAGAGACGTGTTGTTTGAGAGAGAGAGAGAGAGAGAGAGAAGTGTAGGGTGTTAAATTAACCCTAACACGAGAGAGCTTTATTTATATTGTCATGAGACACGTTACTCAACATAACTAAGCAATGTGGGACAAATAAACATAAACTATTCTAACACTCCCCCTCAAGCTGGAGAGTAAATATCAACAAGTCCCAGCTTGTCGCAAAGCAACTCCAATCGTGGTTTAAACAAAGGTTTGGTGAAGATGTCAGTCAACTGAGCTCTTGTAGAAACGAATGGAGTAGATAACACACCACTATCTATCTTCTCACGAACAATGTGACAATCAACTTCTATATGTTTCGTTCTCTGATGGAATACTGGATTCGAAGCAATATGTATTGCTGCTTGATTATCACAATACATAGGAATAGGTAACTCCACATCAAAACCTAACTCCTTGAGTAAAGCTCTCAACCACACAATCTCACAAGATGTGTGTGCCAGGGCTCGATACTCCGCTTCTGCACTGGACCTTGCGACCACTGTTTGTTTCTTGCTTTTCCATGTGACCAAATTGCCTCCAACAAAAGTACAGTACCCTGTAGTGGACCGTCTATCAAATGGTGATCCTGCCCAATCAGCGTCGGTAAAGGCTTCAATACGCAAATGTCCATTAGACCGATAAAACAGACCACGTCCAGGATGAGCCTTAAGATATTTCACAATACGAAGACAAGCTTCCTAGTGTGGAAGTCGGGGAGCTGTCATAAATTGACTCACCACACTGACAGCAAAAGAGATATTAGGACGTGTATTGGTAAGGTAATTCAGTTTACCAACTAAGCGACGATACCTATCTGGATGAGGAAATATCTCCCCCTAATCAACACAAAGTTTCACATTAGGATCCATTGGGGTCTCCACAGGTTTTGCTCCTAACAAACCGGTCTCCTCAAGAATATCCAATGCATACTTCCGTTGGGACAAATTAATTCCATCCTTGGATCTTGCTTCCTCAATACCCAAAAAATACCGTAGCTTACCCAAATCTTTAGTATGAAACTGACGCTGTAAGAACTGCTTCAACTCATCAATACCTTTCTGATCATCTCCAGTAATAATGATATCATCTACATACACAATCAACACTATTTTCCCACGCTCTAACTGAAGAGAGAAAACAGAGTGATCCGAATGAGATCAACGCATACCAAACTGCAACACAGCGCCACTAAACCGACCAAACCAAGCTCGAGGGGACTGCTTCAGACCATATAAGGCTTTGCAAAGACGACAAACCTGAGAACGCTCCCCCTGAGCAACAAACCCAGGAGGTTGCTCCATATAGACCTCCTCGAGCAGATCACCATGTAAGAAGGCATTCTTGACATCCAATTGAAATGGCCAACCTAGATTAGCAGCAAGAGAAATAAGAATCTGAACAGAGTTTATCTTGGCAACTGGGGAAAATGTCTCTGCATAATCAACTCCATATGTCTGTGTATAGCCTTTGGCCACAAGGCGGGCCTTGTGTCGCTCAACAGTACCATCCGGATGATACTTGACTGTGAATACCCAACGATAGCCAACAGTAGTTTTACCAGCAGGAAGAGGAACCAACTCCCAAGTGCCATTATGATGAAGAGCAGACATCTCAGCCTCCATAGCTTGCCGCCACTCAGACACAGATAAAGCCTCTTGAACAGTGTTAGGAACGAAAACAGAAGAGACCGAAGTAGTAAAAGCACGAAGGGATGGTGACAAATGATTATAGGAAACAAACTGAGCAATAGGATGTATAGTGCATGACCGAATACCTTTACGATGGGCAATAGGACGATCAAGGTCGTCAAGATCCCGCAACGGAGGAGAAGACGGAGCGGTGGGCGAAGGAGGGGTTGTTTGTTCAGATGGCTCAGGCTGAGATTGTGCTAGCTGAGATGGCTCTGATGGCGCAGGCTGAGATGGCACTGGTGGAAGTTTAGAACGACGAACATACACCTGCAAAGGTTTTGGTGGAGGAAGACCAGTACCTGACGGGACAGCTATAGGAAACACAAACTCAGATGCAAACCGATCATTTGTACTGACAGGCTCCGAATAAAACGGGAGAGACTCATTAAATGTGACATCAGCACACACAAAATGACGACGTAAACAGGAGAATAACACTTGTACCCTTTTTGAGTCCGAGAGTAACCAAGAAAAATGCACCTAATGGAGCGAGGGTCAAGTTTGCTCCGGTCAGAATCCAGAGCATGAACATAACATGTGCACCCAAAAACCCGAAGCGGTAATGAGTGAAGGGGACGACCGACAAACAATACCTTATGGGGTATTTGACCTCTAAGAACAGTAGAGGGCATACGATTAATCAAATAGCAGGCAGTAAGAACTGCGTCACTCCAATAAGACTTAGGAACTTGCATTTGAAATAACATTACACGCATAACTTCTGATAAATGTCGAATCTTGCGTTCGGCAACCCCATTTTGTTGTGGAGTCCAAGCACAAGAGGACTAGTGGATAATACCGTGATCATCAAAGAATTGAGAACGACTATTTTTTAAATATTCACGGGCATTATCAGAACGAAATATGCGAATGCAAGTATCAAACTGGGTTTTAATTTCCATATAAAAAGACTTAAAAATAGAAGATAACTCGGACCTTGCTTTCATGAGATAAAGGTAGCTAACACAAGAGAAATCATCGACAAAAATAACATAATATTGAAAGCAAAAAATATTAGGAACATGCATTGGACCCCAAATATCAGAATGAATTAACTCAAAAGGACGCGATGCAGGACTCTCAACCCTAGGAGAAAAAGATACTCTATGATGTTTGCTAAACTCACAGACTTCACATGGCAAAGCATCCACACGGCTACATGAAGGCACTAGCCTTTTAAGGTTCTCAAGTGATGGACAGTGGCGACTCCAGAATTTCGGAAGTGGGGGGTCATTATAAACATCAAATACCTTTACCAACCATAAATCAAAGAAAATATCAAAGTAATGGCAACTAAAAAATTTTTCCAACAAAAATCACATTTAAAGCTTAACCTAATGAACAAAAGATATCATTAAAAAACATAAAACAGTTTTCTCTGTTTACAGTTTTCGCCACATACAAAAAAAAATACACAAGCTTCTACAATTGCATTCGACGTGGTCTCGACATACTATCAAATAATCCCTCCATCCCAAATTGTTGCTTCTGCTTCACTTTTTGAATCATTCAAACAATTATCTATATTTTATAATCTATAATTTTTCTATGATTTTAAAATATGTGTTTGATAAAATTAATTGAGATCCATCAAACAAAATCTATATTAGATATATAAATCATTAAAATATGACGATATAAACAATTTTTTTTAGTAACTAGGAGCAATAATTAAGGATGGTAGGAGTACTTCCTTACCAAGACAGATCAACCTATCCATATCAAAAGAACAAAACAAGTAACTAGGATTCAAACAAGCCTCACAAATAGGGAGGATGAAAGTTGGGGAATTATCCAGTGGTGTTAACCCTAAATTTATGGGGTTCATTTATGAATTTCCTAAAAAAAATTAACATAGTAGTAGTATTTTTTTTTTCCGCCGTGGGGTCGGCTGACCCCCCTAACTCCTATGTGGAGTCGCCCCTGGTGATGGATGACCAAGACGACAATGATGTTGATATGGTGACACTAATGACTGAAGAGCAATAGAGCTAGGGTGAAAATCATCGGTAAAGTAATACAGGCCACCACGTTCAATACCGCCACCAATCTTCCTCCCTGTCTTGAGATCCTGAAACACACAACCATTAGGGAAGAATGTGATTGAGCAATTCAAAGACTTTGTAAGTTTACTAACAGACATAAGATTTAATGGAAAACGAGGAACTTGCAGTACGGAGTCCAAAGTAAGAGAGGAAGTAACATGAACAAAACTCAAACTAGTAACATTGGTAGTAGAACCATCAGCTAAGGTAACACGAGATGGTTTACTTAGAGACTGACGACCGGAAAGAATAGAAGGAGTACCAGTCATATGATCAGATGCACCAGAATCAATAACCCAATGATTAGAAGAATGAGAAGACGCAATGCAAGCAACGGAGGAACCTATCTGAGATAACGTAGCAATGGAGGAACTTGTCTGAAGTGGCAGTAGGCGTTGGTACTGTCGGTACTCCTCTGCTGAGATAGTCACCCTACTGTCGGCAGAAGAATGAGTAAACTGTCCAGCATCCTCAGAAATAGTAACCTGATGAGCCTGGGGAAAACCATGAAGATTATAACAATACCCCACTGTATGATTTGTACCCCCACAATGGGTACACTGTCGAGTACCATAATCAGAACCACCACGACTAGAACCACCACGACCACGAAACTTAGAACCACGACCACCAAAATTACGATCACCAAAACCATCAAAGACAACTAAAGCAGTCTCCATCATAAACAAACCACAACACCAACTTGGATAGCACTATCAACCAAACAACCAACAAATCAATGAGCTACTAAATCAACCAACTTTCTACCAACACAACAACAATCACATTGGCTACTATCCACCATAAGAAATCAAAATTGATCACCAATAATTAACCAACCACTATATGTACGTCAAGCACCTAATCAACTAATGGGTCCCAAAGAACTGCCTAACACAGCACAATAATCAAAATAACCTAATACCCAAACACCAAATCAAAACACACGAGCAATGAAAACCAAACAGTAGCGGAAAGCATAACCTCGGCAGTAAACTCGAATCCAGTAACGAACAACCACTAACCCACCAACCGATCAACTTCGTCTACCAACTAACTGAAAACCAACATAATCAAACCACCATGAGAACAACTACTGAGAGAAGCAATACAAGTACACAAATAATCACCACCAATTGCCAACAAAAAGCACATATCAGTAGTGTCGTAGGTGTATATCAAGTGACCAAGGAACCTTTAGTACATGTTGTAGATTTAGCAACCTTCAAAGATCTCGTCGAAACAATACACCTTCAGTGATCGATTGGGGGAACAGTAGTCGCGGTGAACAGTAGTCGATGAACAGTATTCGCGATGAACAGTATCACGATGGACAGTGATCGATTGGGGGATTTAGGGTTTTGATTTGGTTTCAATTTGGGGATTTAAGGTTTTGATTCATGAGGCCGATGGTTGATGATGATGAGTGGATGTGGTAGGGAAGAAACGTGTTAGGGTTTGATAAATCTAAGGTGGGTTAGTATCGTGCTCTGATACCATGTTGTTTGAGAGAGAGAAAGAGAGAAGTTTAGGGTGTTAAATTAACCCTAACACGAGAGAGCTTTATTTATATTGTCATGAGACACGTTACTCAACATAACTAAGCAATGTGGGACAAATAAACATAAATATTCTAACAAGACGAGATGAGAATCCTATTACTTGTTTGTAGAAATGGTGAGAAAGGACGAGTAACGTTGGATTTCTATTGGTCCATTTTTTACTCACCAAATATCACCACAATTGTTTGTATGAATAAAATAGGTGAGAACTGGTCAGCAATGAAGAGCAATGTTTGATCTTTTTGGGTCCATTCTGATTCTAACCAAACCTCACGATTATTAGTGAGATTTGGTACCCTAATCATTTCTCACCACTTGGTGAGATGGGATGAGAAACCCTGATCCCTCATTTTCTCACAATTTCTCCCTGTCCGAAGGTCAGCAAAATGTATCATAGACAACACCACAATGATCACTAATCAAACTAACCAGGTACATCAAAAATATGATCTCGTGGTTTCCTTCGTCGCCAATAAGCAAGTGCGATTGCAGAGGCAGCAAACAGTAGGGCAGCAGCAGCAAAAACTCCTCCAGCAATAGCTCCGATGGCACTGTTGCCTACAGTTATAACAGTTGAAGATTATGCATATGTAAGTCAATTCCTTTTTGTGCACAACAATGGAACGATTTTGAACTCTACAGGTGTTAAGTGGATATTTTATGAGCCTCTATTCTCTAACCTGAAGGAAACTGTCACTGAAACAGAGTCTTAACAGTCTCAATCCATATGGAGTTCAAGACATTCGTATGGGCATAGAAAATCAACAATGGAGATTATCTTGGGAAAACCATTTTCCTAATGCTATTGAGTTTTGTGCAATTGCTTTCAGACAATGTGTTATATCCCCTCAGTTCTCCTCGGTTATCAATGGAGAAACGCATGGTTTTTTTCCTGACAAGATTGGGATTGAGGCAGGGGGACCCAATCTCCCCCTACCTCTTACTTATTGTGATGAAGGCTCTCACAGCCCTTCTTTTTGCTTTGCTTGTGGCCATTTTGTTTGCCATCCTAGGTGAGCAGACATTGGCATGTCCCATATTATATTTGCTGATGATTTATTATTTCTCGGTGGTGCAGAAAAGGGTTCTTTCTGTGATTCTAAAGAAACTCTCGCAGACTTCTAGTCCTACTCAGTTTTGCAGGCTAATCTCACTAAAAGTGTCATCTTTTTCTCTGCCTTCGATGAGGTGGATAAAGGGAGGGTATTGTTAGAATAGGTTTTGTCCCACATTGGTTAGTGTGTGTAATGTAATGAGTTAATGAGTAATATAAATAAACATCTCATGTGCTAGGGTTAATTAACACCCTACACAATTCTCTCCCTTCTCTCTAAACAACAGGTATTGTGGATATTCCTGAGGCAGTGTTTCCAATAAAATACATGGCTATCCCTCTCATATCTTCTAGGCTGAAGTATGGGGACTGTGTGGTACTTAAAGAGAGAATACTTGCCAGGATTCAACCATGGGCTAACAAGAATCTATCTTATGGACGAAGGGCTACTCTTATTCAGTCTATACTCTTTAGTATCGAGGTATAGTAGAGTTCTATTTTCATCCGCCCACAGAAATTAATTTAGGAAATTGAAAGCCCATTGAGTGCCTTCCTTTGGAAAGGGGTGGAATTAAAGTCTGTTGGAGATAAGGTGAAATGGACAACTGTGTGTACTAAGAGGGAAGCGGAGCTTGGCTTTAGGCTGATGAAAGACTGGAATAGAGCTTCTATGCTAAGCCATGGCTGGGCCATTGCCAGCAAGGCTGATACCTTATGGATTAAGTGGGTGCATAGCTATATAATCAAGCATTATTGCTTTTGGTACATGCCTCTCCCCCTTGATGCCTTTTGGACTCTAAGGAAGCTATTCAAGCTTAGAGATATTGGTCAGGAACTGATGAAATGGGAGGCAGTTTTTGTTTTTATTGTTGGACCATTGGCATCCTTGGGTCCTTTGTACAAGAAGTATGGGGAGAGAGTGGTATATAATCTAGGCAGGTCTTTACTTACCAAGGTGGATTCTATTATTTACCAAGAAACATGGAAGTGGCCCAGACAAAGGAATGCAGTGTCTAGAGAAATCATAGCCTTGACTCCTGCTTCTCTGATTCCCAATTGTCTCAAGGAGGACAAGCTAGTCTGGATTCCTAATTCTAATGGGGTGTATACTGCTGCTTCAGCTTGGAGATCTATCAGAGCTAGTCCCATGGTTTCACCTGGTTTGGTTTCCACACCGCATTCCAAGATGGGCGACTTCATTCAGTGGCTTGCTCTTCATGGGCTATTAGCTACCAAAGACATGTGATTCAAATTGGGGGTCGTGTCTTCAGGTACATGTGCGTTATGTAATTTTGGGTTGAAACCCATTCTCACTTGTTTTTTGAATGTGCTGTTTCAGGATGGATATAGCTGCATCTGCTAGCCAGGTGTGGATTGCATAGAATACTGTGGACGGCCCACCGAGATTGTTCGAAAAGATTGTGATTGTTAGAGTCGCCACCCGGATTTGAGGTCCGAACCCGAGAAACCGATAAAAATATGACTCGTTGCCCATAGAAAAAGATTTTACTGATCATGGCGTAACCAAAGATTTCTCGGATTCGGGGGTTTGGTTACGAGAGGGGAAGGGTTTTACGGCACCCCTCTCGCCCGGTCCGTGAACCGGCCTCTACTTGATATTTTGTGGGATTTTAGAAATGTTCAAAATTTGATTTATTCACATGAATGGGGAATCGGGGACAGGGATCACATAATAACCAAATATACAAGAGATGCGATTTTACAGTGGATGCTTGTGCGCGAGATCTACATGGATGATGATCATGAAAGCTACAATTGTTCACAGAAGTAAATTACAACAGAAATCATACAATAACCCAAGAAACTATGATCATGAGACTTATCATACTGTTCACAATCTGGAACCCAGAATGGGGGTTGAGCGCTCAAGGGTGATGACTTGAGCGCTCAACCCTCATTCCACCCGAACATTTTCCTTGCTGGTTCTTAATATTTAATGCTGCTTTAAGGCTTAAATCCACCATAAAAACATCACACAAGCATCACCTCTCTTTATGAATCACCGGAAAATGCTTAAAACAAACTTGCTTTAGAACCAGTTTGAGCGCTCAAGGCTCATGGATTGAGCGCTCAAACCAATTCTGCAAGAGAGAGGGATTCAGATCACAGATGCTACACTGACAACTTATATACACCAATCAAAGAATTAAACCATAAATCATCATCAGAGTTGCTGAAAACTGCAAATAAGCCCAGAACAGCTTGAGCGCTCAAAGATCTGGCCTTGAGCGCTCAAGCCATAACATGGATTTCCACTTTTTAGCCTTTAAACTGATTTTACTACTCCCTCAGGACCACCAAAGGCATAAAATGAAGTTTGAAAAGGACAGACGGCCACTGTTTTGCAGTCCAATATGAGAAATATGAAGTTTTTGATGTTTGATCACTATGAAATAGTTAATTTGCATTCGTGCATGTAGTTTTGGAGTGGAAATAAACTGATTTGAGTGCTACATGAACACAATTAACTTTTAGACAATGATCAGAATCAAAAGAAAGCTCAGAAGTTAGCAAAACAGAGGCCTGTTCAGAACTGGGTTTGAGCGCTCAAGGCCATAGGTTTGAGCGCTCAAACCTGCTACAACTGCAATTTTGAAAAAGGTTTTTAAGCAACTTTCAGGCCTTTGTGAGTTCAATGCAAGTATAGAGAACTTGCTTAAACTCACTAACCTTCCTCAGAATGATCAAAACAGTGAGTTCATCTCATGTTTTACTACCTTTTGGAAAATGTTTGTGACTTGAGCTTGGTTCTGGACTTTGAGAAGTTGATCGTGGATGTTTTTGGATGGTATTCTGGACGAATTAGACAATGTAGGTGGTTGATCGTTGATCAAGGGTCAAATTTCTGAGTTTGGTGAGTGATTTTGTAGGTGGTCTTGATGGAAAAGGAGTGGTTTTGTAGAGAGAGAAAGAGAGGAGTGGTTTTCTGGTGGAAAACAAAGGTAAGGAGTATCAGAATCCGTCCCCAAAACCAGGGGTAGTGGGTAGCTTTTATAGAGTGAGTGGGAGAGAAGAGAGGAGAGAGAGGAAGTGGGTTTTGGTATTTGGGAGTATTTTTGGTGTATTTCTGGAATTGGTGGAGTGTATTATACGTATAGGGATCGTATAAGATCAACCACAGACGCTCCCATGCAGGAAATCTCATGATGAGATACTCTGCAAGTTGCTGACTGGACCGAAGTTGAGCGCTCAAAGCCGTGGGCTTGAGCGCTCAAGGTGCTCCTCAGGGGTTTGAGCGCTCAAAGCCATGGGCTTGAGCGCTCAAGTCTATGGATGGTGGTTTGCTTAGCTTGGCTTGATTTGGCAGTGCTTGGGTTGGTTTGGCACATTTTGATTGTTTGGGTGGTGCTTGGTTGGTTTTGATCAAATTCAAGTCATTCTCTCAAGTTCCAGGTAATTACGATTGATCCATTTCATCATCGGAGATGCACGAGCGTATCTCGGGTTCAAAATTGGGGTGTCTACAGTTGCCCCTCTTGGATGAGACTCGATGCCATTGATTTGGTATGAGTAACGTCCAAGATATAGACAACCCAACTCGCTATCCGTAATACATCTCAAACTGCCAAAAGGAAACATTAAAAATTAATCGGTCGTGCCATTCAGGCTGCCTACGTACCCCATTGTAGGGATCAGACCGGCGTAGTTCCTGGGGGCATATGCAAACAAATGTAACGGGTCCTCCTGTCCCTCAGGACGATTGATTAAAAAGTTTGGTCCCTCAGGAAAAATGATACAACACGAATCGACGAGCCTTCCCGGGTCGTGAAACGCCTTAGCGAATGAAGCAAATAATTATGATTGTGATTGTGATTGTGATTGTGATTGTGATTGTGGTTGTGATTGTGACTGTGATTGTGATTGTGATTGTGATTGTGATTGTGATTGTGATTGTGATTGTGATTGTGTAGCTACCCTCTGAACAACGGGGAGGCTAATTTTAATGGGGCTATCCCTTGAGCAACAAGATAGCCGATGATAAGATGATTGTCTACTGAGCAACGAGACAATCGATACGCCATTTGATCAACAAAAACTCAGATGATTAATGAGATTGACTTGGAACATGATTGCTACACATGATTTTAAATGAGCACGTGGCTTTCAAAAAAAAATGATGATGTAAACAAGCACGTGGCCCTCAGACCGTAGTCAAAACACTTCGCGCATACGCTAACGCGACCACATGATTGGTGAACTATGATTTAAACGAGCACGTGGCCCTCAGTAAATGATTTAAATGAGCGTAAAGCCCTCAGACCGCAGTCAAAACACTTCGCGCATACGCTAACGCGACCACATGATTGGTGAACTATGATTTAAACGAGCACGTGGCCCTCAGAAAATGATTTAAATGAACGTAAAGCCCTCAGACCGCAGTCAAAACACTTCGCGCATACGCTAACGCGACCACATGACACACAACACATCTTGATTGATTAACACGGTCTGGCGCGACCAATTTCCGAGATTTTTTTTTTAGATCCTTGGATCATTACACGTTCAGTTGATTGGCACCGACAAGTCCAAAGTATACTAAAAAATCATAAGGGATGCCCAAAATGCCCCTGCAAAGCTTACAAAGGAAGCCAAGAATCCTGCCAGGATTGGGTTTGAGCGCTCAGGGTCCTCCTCCTTGAGCGCTCAACCCTCCCTTGAGCGCTCAACTCCAAAGCCTTGAGCGCTCAACTTCACAAGTTGACCCTCCAGCGCTCAAAAGGTCCAGCTTGAGCGCTTAGACCCCTGATCGGGGACGACGGTTCAGAATCATAACGTCCGTTTTAACTCTGATTTACACCGATTAAACTTCACAACGTTCAAAAACTCTTCCGAAATCAAACCTCCATACTCCTCTCGCGATTCCGAACCAAACCCATTCGTTTCTCACTCAAATTTTCTGCAAAATCGAAAACCCCCAATTCCTAGGGTTTTCCCGCACGGTCTCGGTCCAATTTCTGTTCGATTAAGGTTCGAATCACGTTTAGATCGGTTTTCATGGAGAATCCCGATGTGTCACGGCTTCCGGTGGACTCGCCGACGTCGAGGGAAGGCAACGGTGGTAGTGCGGTGGTTTTGCCACCGCCGAGCTTGAGCGCTCAAGGCCCTGGCCCGGCGGTTGAGGGGCCATCAGAGGCCGCGCCGCCATCTACGGCCATGGAGGCGGTTGAGAGAGGAGGAAACGATGAAGGAGAGAGGGAGAGAGAAGGCGGCAGTGGGGGTAGTGGTTTAGGTGGTGGTGATGGTGAGGGTGGTGATGGTGGTGATGGTGGTGGTGAGGGTAGTGGTGCCGGTGGTGAGGGTAGTGGTGATGGTGGCCCGGCACCGGAGAGAGTAGAGGAGAAGGGAGAGGGGATGGAGATGGTGGAGGTCCATGACGTGGACAGCGACGGTAGTGAGGATACAGTTGAGGAGAGGGGGACGAGCGGTGGCGATGGCGGGGATAGGGCGGAGGGTACTAGCGGGGTCACCAGGACTAGGGTTGACCGCTGGAGGATAGAGCCGAGACCTCGCCAGCAGCCTAGCGGAGTGGATAGGGGGAAGGCGGTGGTGATTGGTGGGGAGTCACTGACTCGGGGTCAGAGTAGTAGACTGGCGGATCAGGGGCCGGTTGGGATTTCTCGGGAGGATTACCTTGAGCACGCACCGCCGGAGGTGGTGATGGCGGCTGCAGCAGATGCCCCGGGGATCTTAGATGCAGCGAGGGAAGCTGTAGTTGAGAGCAGAGAGAGAGAGGTGGCGATGCTACGGGAGGCCGCCGCTGAGGATGAGGCGGCGAGGGCTTTTTGCGAGGAGTTTGAGACAGAGGAGGCGGCGGAGGAGGCGAGGACACAGGCTGAGGAGGAGGAGAGGGCAGCTGGACGGAGGGTGACGGTGGTCCAGGCTGCTAGACTGTGGTTGAGGAGAGGGAGACCAGCTTTCGATGCGGCGACTTACGCTCCACCGGTGCACCTCTTCGTGCCTTCTGCTTCAGACGCTTACACTCCCCAACGGGAGTTGTACTTTGGAGAGGAGGTGCTACTGGACCCCGAGGTCCATCTTTCGACAGACTGCCTGACGGTACACTTGCTTTCACTTCCTTGCTTCATTGTTTTCACGCACTTTAGTAATTAATAATCCTGATTTGCATTGAATGATTGAATTACTGCTTGTTGATGACTGGATTCGGATAAGAAATCGGACTGACATTTGACTGCTTGACTGTCTGTTTGATTGCGTGCAGAATGACTTGCGCTTGAAGGCTCATGGAGGCATGGGCTCAAGTTGGGAGATATACCAGCAGCTGCATGCCTCTGTAAGGGCTCTGGTGGATCTGGCTGGGTTTGGGAGGTTCATCCCGACTCTCACGGGCACACAGCACGACCATGCTGTGGTGACAGCACTGGCCGAGAGGTGGAGGGACTCTACGAGTTCTTTCCATCTCACCTTCGGAGAGGCGACGATGACGCCGCTGGACTTCTCAGCGATCACAGGGCTGCAGGTAGGAGGAGACCCGATCCCATTCGACTCTGGGATTGGCAGGGATGATGCGGCGCTGAGGTGGTTTTTGGGCTTCGTGCCCAACAAGGAGGGAGAGACGGCCACATATGGCCAATTCAAGACGAAAGGATTGGGCGAGCCGACTGATGAGGAGGATGCAGCACGGAAGGCGAGGTGCTACCTGTTGTACTTGTTTGGGGCATCACTGTACCCAAACAGGCGTAATAGGGTGCACCTCTCCTATCTCGGAGGGTTGAGAGATTTTGCCAGGGCGGCGAGGTATGACTGGGGAGGGGCAGCGTTGGGAAGCTGCTACGCGTTCATGAATGCCGTCTCGAGGCGGAAAGGGACGGGCATTTCAGGACTGTGGAGTGTCTGGGAGGTAAAACTCAAAACTCTCAGTTTCAAATTTAATTGCATGCATTTTCAATACTCGCACTTGATTACCAAAATTTACACTGACTGACGGATTCGTTATTTTCATTGCAGCTCTGGGCTTACGAGGTGTTGGGGTTACACCCCCCTGAGACACGGCATCAGGACCCAAACGTCATCCCCCGGGCGTTGTGCTGGGGTGAAGGCTTCCGCTACGGCGGCACAGCACGGGGGAACATCCACGTTCTCCGTGCTTCACTTGACAGACTCGCCGCTTCTCTGGTAAATATCGAGCTCTTTCTCATGTATTCGATTTGCTTTTGTTCTATTTCACAGTCGATTACTGATGCTCTTAACAACTCTTGCAGGTTCGCTGGGAGGTATGGGATGCCGTTGACGAGCCTTACCTGGCTCGGAGCAGGGAGCTCACGAGAGGGAGGGTCCTACTTGAGTGCCAGTACGGCTGGTTCTGGTACCTTGGTGACAGGGTGCTGCGCCAGTCGATACGGGCCGATAAACCACAGGTGCCAGGACGCCTTCCTCCCCGGGTGCTGATGACGTCCCGGTATACGCTGGCGGAGATTGAGCGCTACACGACGCCTGACCTGGATTTGCGCCAGTATCTGCGCCCTGCTTTGAGCTACATCGACTACCGGAGCAGGTATCTGGCCGGTCCCCTGAGAGCGGCAGAGTGGATGGAGAGGATGGAGAGAGAGAAGGCCGCGAAGGCGCGTGCCTCAGCTGGCGGGGTGGCAAGAGGTGAGGGTACTGGTACCTCATCTCAGGAGATAGCGGGAGCTAGGTGGTGGGTGCGCGTCACCTCTGCTGGGGGTGAGATAGGGGACATAGACATCCCAAGGCCTCCAGCAGACTTCCCGCGGCTTGCAGCACCGGTAAGAAACACTTCATTCTTTCAATTTGTGAACTTCAATTATGATTGCCCAAATGTACTTGATGACTCAAATTTTGATGTGCTTGCAGGTTTCACATGAGGCGGTACAGACTTTGTATGAGCAGAACCGTGGACTGCGCGTCCTGATTCGCCGCCTCATAGCCGGAGAGGAGGTTACTATCCGCCGGGAGGGCGAGCCAGTACCTCCTGCTGCTCCTGGTCCGTCCCGACTGAGAGTCGCACCGGTATGCAATTTACCTTCCTTATGCTTTCAATACCTTGACTATACCATGTACTGATTCTTTCCTTGTTTGCTTGATGATGCAGCCGCCCGTGATCAGGAAGAGGACACATGACGGAGCTGGTGGTCCTGGAGACACGACAGTGCGGCTTGGGCGTTCGAAGCCCGCGGAGGTGAGGCCACGGAGATCGACCCGTCAGAGGGTGGAGGTAGCACCCGGGGGGATAGTTGAGACCACGAGCTCGAGCGATGACAGCGTTGATGACGCTAACTATCCCTCTTCCCGGCAGGAGCGACTGGAGCAGCGGCAGGGGGACGAGACTGAGAGCTCGGACGAGACGATGGATGAGGCGGAGTAGTACACAGTAGATATAGAGTAGTTTAGAGTCTTGTTTTTGCTTTTATATCTTTTCTTTTTGATTGGGCCTGCGTGCCCCAGTAGATAGATGGATTGGGCCTGCGTGCCCTAGTTGCGGATTTCTTCATTGGGCGTCGTGTGCCCTGTACAGACTTGATGTTTTTGCCTTGCATGAATTTAGTTCAGTTTATGCACATGATTTGCACTTTCATTGTTCGTTGTATTACTTGCTGTTTTGATTGTACAAACAAACAACCTGTTGTAGAATGTACACGATTTATCCACCAAATTCTTGAATTCAAACATCCGAGTATAAAGTTTTAAAATTCAACCTTTAAGAAAAGCTAACATGTTCGAGAATTTGGACGAAACATGATTATTTGAATTTATGTACAACCGGAAGATGTATTTACATGACGCATAACTTGACACACTTCCCGCGTATAAGCAATCAATAACAATTTATACCAAGTGACCTTAGAACGGAATTTGATGTTCATAAGGCAAATTTGAAAGTAAGATGCTTCATGAGCCTCTTTGCATGTACTGATTTACCATGTTACCACCTTGACCAAGTCAACAATGACATAAATGCCCCTGGGATCATGACCTTTCATCCGGAAAACTTCTAAAACCATTTTTTTGACGCGGTGATGACCGCTATTTCATTGCTTGAATGAGCCGTCGGAACCTCAAAACCTTGAATCTTTGAAGAATTGCCCCGGGAAATGTTCTGACAAGTCAAAAGTGCCTTCCGACACGTGTTCCAATGATTGGATATGGTTAGCATGGCTTGGAAATGGATTTGAATATTTTGAGTGGCCATTTTAAGCTTGTATCTCGTATCCGTACACGTATCGGCTTGATAACTCGGGACACGGGACGTTCCGTGAAGTCACAAACGCTTATTGAGACTTGACTTGGGTGTTAAATGAGGTTTAAGAAGCTTGGAAAAGGTTTCGGGCATCAAACAGGCAATAATGCAGCTGCTGCAGTCTGCTGCATGTTCTGCAGGCCTTGAGCGCTCAATGGGGCTTGAGCGCTCAAGCTCACCACCTTGAGCGCTCAAGGTGGTCTGGGGGAAGTTGAGCGCTCAACTCTCTGGCCTTGAGCGCTCAATGCCTGTGCTGGGCTGGTTTGTGGTATTGCTTCCCAATGCATTTTTGGACTCTTTTGCATGGTTTCCTCTGCCCCAAATGTCTTGTTGCTCTGCTATAACCCCTTTCAAGCTTTGAACAACACCTTCCCAAGGTCTTTTCACATTTTCCCCACAAATGCCATGCATTTCCAATGCATTTTCAAATTTTCAAACACAAATACTTTGGAAACATGCAATTGACCATCTTGAAAATGTAATCTTTGATTTCCAATGTTGCATGGCAAATTTGTAAGGTTCCTCACAAGTCCCCTATAAATACCATCCATGATCAAGCTTTTTCCACACACCATTTCTACATCAATTCTCATTTCTCACTCCATATACATTCCTCAATAATTCTTCATTGCCCGAAACATGGCTTCCCTTGATCCTTCCATTATCAACACTTGGATTGCTAGCCTTGAAAACATTGATTGGTTCAACTTTCGGGGTCTTGGCCTTAATGCCCTTCGCCACCTCCACACTTTCCCTATTTGCCAGGACATCTTACATGCCGCCGTCCGCTGTTGGGATTCAGAGCTCCATGTGTTCCGCTTCGGCATGCAAGAACTTTGTCCGACTGTCGAAGAATTTCAGGCATATCTTGGCGGTAATGCTTTCGCCGATCCCGTCATACCGCCCATCCGTCAAAATTATGCCGACATTCTCAGCAGGAAGCTTGGCCTTGGGAATGGTGCCGCGCGCTTTTTGATTCGCAATGAGACTCTCAACATCCTCCGTCTTTTTGCGGATTACAGCCCAACAGGCGATCTTTTAGATTTTACCGTTCAGAACAGGCGCATGTTTGCACTTTGCATGTGCCTCTTGGCATTATACTTGTTGGTCCCCGGTGATGGCCATCCCAGTTCTGCCATTGTCGGTGTTGCTGCTCAGATCGAACAGCGGCGGGATGTGGTTCCTTTGGTTTTGGCTGAAACAATCATGGGCTTGGATGTGGTTAAAACTGGGAGAACAGATACATTTGCTGGGAGTCCGCTTCTGCTTCAGGTTTGGTTTATAGAGTCTGGATGCTTTTGGGTTTTTGGGAATTTTGGGGAATTTTTGGTTGTTTGGCTTTGGTTTTGACTTTGACTTGGGTGTTTTTGTTTTTTATAGATGTGGCTGTGTGACAAGGTTGGGCTTTTGAGGGAGCCAGCAGGTGATTGGGTTTACGAGCCCCGGACTTGGGTGAGTAGGCCGTTTGTGCATGACGAGCCTGATGAAAATGAATGGGTTGACTTCTTCAAATCATTGGAAGAGGATCACATCACTTGGAGGTGCCATTGGTTGCCCTTGCCAGATATGACGGCCAGTCACATGGGAGACACATGGGTGATTTTAGCGGGACTGCAAGGTTATGCATATTATTTCCCACAGCGTATTCTCCGTCAATACTGCATTCGCCAAGAAGTGGAGTATATAGTTCCTGCTACTTTCTGCCTTCCCGTATTCAAACATTCCGTTCTTGAGCGCTATCGTACTTCTTGGAGGCACAGGGTTGTTTGGGCTCCTGATCCCTACCCAACTATTCATTTGAATGGGCACTACAGAGATTGGATGAGGATGCAGATGAGGGCCATACGCTGAAGAAATTAGCACAACTTCCTTTCTGACCCACTAGGCTGTTTCCCAAAATAAATGGTGTTTTTTTCTTCTTTTTTTTTTATTTTTATTTTTTTTTTTATTATTATTTTTTTTTTTTACCATGCTCAGCTTATGTAATCGAAGAAGTGATTTGAATAAAATTGAATGATGAAGGGTTTCCCCCTCTTGGTTCACCTAGTTCCATATGCTATCTTCTTCAAATGTTGCAAAACTGCGGGCCAACTCATCAGATTTAGACCGAACCCCAAGATAGGGTTGCCTACGTATCCCTTTTCAAGGAATCAGGTCATGGCGTAGTTCAGGGAAAGGTTCACTCGGGTATTAACACTCTCCTTTTTGTGCTCTAAGTTTTGCCTGATACCGCCTTTTCAGGTTTTCGGTCCAGCGAGCTTCTTTTGGATTTTCGCCTTAGATTTTGCCTAGACTGCCCAGTGTGGGTTTTCAGACTAGCAGGCTTGCTCTAATTTTTGCTTGGGTCGGTTCGCCCTTGCGATTTTCCGCCCAACGAGCATCTCTCAGGGATAATATCGTTTGAGTTGGTCCAAGTTGACAAGATTGCTGAACTCGTTACCATCCAAATCAAGGATCACTGCTGCTCCACCGTCGAGGATAGTCTTGATGATGTATGGTCCTGCCCATTTTGGCCTGAATTTTCCCCGCGGATCGAATATCGGTGCCCGAATTTCCTTCACCACCATATCCCCTTCAATCAGATCCCTGGACTTCACCTTTTTGTTGAATGCGCGGGCAATTCTTCTCTGATATCCCTGAAAATGATACAATGCCCGCAACCTCCTTTCATCAAACAACATTAGCTCTGCGAACCTGTCGCTCAACCAATCGGCTTCGTTAATCTCACTTTCTATCATCACCCTCAGGGATGGTACTTCAAGCTCAATAGGAAGTACTGCTTCCATTCCATAAACCAGTGAATAGGGCGTTGCCCCTGTTGGAGTTCGGATCGAAGTGCGGTACCCCCATAATGCTAATGGCAGCTTCTCATGCCAATCCCTGGATGACTCGATAGTTTTCTCCAAGATGTTCTTGATTGACTTGTTTGCTGCTTCTACTGCCCCATTGGTTTGTGGTCTGTATACTGTTGACTTGTGAACCTGGACATTGAATTCCTCAAGCACCTCTGCTGCTCTTCCCTTGAAATGTACACCATTGTCTGACACGAAGGCGTTAGGAACCCCATATCGGTAGATGATGTTTTGCTTAATGAAATGAGCCACTTGTACTGCGGTCAATGTAGCGTAAGAGGCCGACTCTACCCACTTCGTGAAATAATCAATTGCCACCAATATAAACTTGTGTCCGTTCGATGCTGGTGGCGTGATTTTCCCTATCACATCTATCCCCCATACTGAGAAAGGCCAAGGCGTCGCCATTGTATGAAGTTCAGATGGCGGCACGTGCATGAGGTTAGCGTGGATCTGACACTTATGGCATCTCCGCACATACTGCACGCAGTCTGTTTCCAAAGTTGACCAATAATACCCTTGCCTCAGGATCTTCTTTGCCATCATTAATCCACTCATGTGAGGACCGCAGATTCCTTCGTGAATTTCCTCCATCACCCTTTTCGTGTCATCACCATAAATGCACAACTTATGCATGCCACAATACGACCTTTTGTATAACCTTCCACCGCAGAGGATGTATTGCGAAGCTAACCTTTGTAATGCTATCCGGTCTTTCTTGTTTGCTCCTTCTGGATATTCTCCTTTCTCAACCAAATTCCAGATATCATGGTACCAAGGCAAGCCATCGTCAATTTCGCCGACATTCATCACATACTCGTATGCCGGCTTATTCCTTTGCTCAATCATGATTGGTCTCATTCTCACTCCCACAGGCAATTCCACCATGGATGCCAAAGTAGCAAGAGCGTCGGCAAACTGGTTTTTCATTCTCGGGATATGTGTAAAAGTAACTTGCTCGAATCGATGGATCAGATCATCGAGGTCTTTGTGGTATGGTTTCAACTTTTCCTCTCGCACTTTCCAATCACCATTAGCTTGAGATACTACCAGATTCGAATCTCCGACCACTTCCAACTTCCTAACCCCAATTTCAAAAGCAGCCTCCATTCCAACAATGCACGCTTCATATTCTGCTTGATTATTAGTAACTTCGAAATTCAATTTGAAAGATAGGGGAATGTGCGGCCCTTCTGGTGAAACCAATAATATGCCGATCCCGAATCCTCTCTGATTTGCAGCTCCATCAAAGTACAATTTCCAAACATCCTCTGTTACTGTCATAACGTGTTCATCGGGAAATTGGAATTCTGTATCTTCTGGCCCTTCGATTGGATGATCTGCCAAGAATTCTGCCACAGCCCTGCCTTTCACCGATTTTCGCGTTACATACTTGAGTTCAAACTCGGCCAATAAGAGCAACCACCGTGCCAACTTTCCAGTGAGTGCCGGTTTTTCGAACAAATATTTGAGGGGGTCCATTCGAGAAATCAACACCACCGAATAAGCTAACATGTAATGCCTTAGCTTTTTAGAGGCCCATACAAGAGCCCAACAAGTCTTCTCTAAGGTGGTGTATCTTTCTTCGGCTCCAACCATTTTCTTACTTAGATAATACACTGCCTTCTCGATACCTGCTTCACCTTCTTGTGCCAACATGCAACCCATTGCAGACTGTGTTACTGATAAATACAGAATTAGCGGCTTTCCAGGTGTTGGTGGCATCAATACTGGGGGACTTTGAAGATACTGCCGAATTGATTCGAAGGCTTTTTGGCACCTGTCATCCCACTTGAACAGCACTCCTTTCTTGAGCAAATGAAACATCGGCTCGCAAGTTGAAGTCAACTTGGCGATGAATCTGCTGATGAACTGAATTTTCCCAAGAAAACTCCGAACCTCTTTTTCCGTCTTTGGTGGCTCCATTTCTAATATCGCCTTGATTTTCGTTGGATCAACTTCAATCCCTCGGGTAGTGATCATAAACCCCAACATTTTCCCTGCGGTGACTCCAAATGTGCACTTCTGTGGATTGAGGCGCATCCGATACTTCCGTATCCTTTCAAAGAACTTGCGTAACGCCGGAAGATGTCCTTCCCTTTCCTTGGCTTTTACAATCATGTCATCCACATATACCTCAACTTCTCTATGCATCATATCATGCAACAAAGTTGTTGCAGCCCGTTGGTAAGTCGACCCTGCGTTCTTTAATCCAAACGGCATGACCCGATAACAGAACGTCCCCCATTCAGTGGTGAAGGTCGTTTTCTCCCGATCCTCTGGTGCCATCAAAATCTGATTGTATCCCGAAAAACCATCCATAAATGATAGCAGCGCGTGCCCTGCCGTATTGTCTACCAATACATCAATGTGTGGTAAGGGAAAATCATCTTTCGGACTGGCTTTGTTTAAATCCCTGAAATCTACACATACCCTGACTTTTCCATCTTTCTTGGGCACCGGCACAATATTTGCAACCCACTGTGGATATTCAGTTACCATCAAAAAGCCAGCATTGAATTGCTTGGTGACTTCTTCTTTGACTTTTTCAACCCAATCTGGCCTGATTTTTCTCAATTTTTGTTTTACCGGTTTTGCATCAGGATACAGGGGAATTCGATGTTGCACAATTTCAGGATCGATTCCGGGCATATCTGCGTGGGACCAAGCAAAGACATCTTCAAATTCTTTGAGTAAATCGACGAGTAATTCTTGTTCCTCAGTAGATAGCCCGGAACCGATTTGAACCATGCGAGGATTCTCCTCATCCCTCAATTTAACTGAAATAACTTCTTCTTTTATTGGCTGAGCATGCCTTTCATTTTCCCTTTCGATTAGAGACTTGAGTTCTTTGGGTATTTCTCCCTCAAACTCAGTCTCATCATTGTCAGGGTCAACACAATTTATTTCGGGAACAGCAAAGTAAGCGAAATCACCGTTTATTTCATTAACAAAGCCCTCTGGGTCATAGTACATGGCGTCAGACTCAAACTCGAAATAGAAATGACGACGTGGAGGGCCAAGAGGCACAAACTCCGACTCACAGCCAAATTCAAACCCTGACTCAGACTCGAATTCTAACTTAGTGAATGCATTGGTAAATTTTACAACAGGAGTGAAAGTGCAATTCTTGTATTCACCGACTGCATCCACTATCAGCACACTAGGATCATTGAGGGCCTCCTGTCCGAGCATCATCACAGCTGGCTCTTCTCCATCCTTACCCGTCAGACTGACCTCATCGAACATTGACATCAAGACCCCACCATCCAAAGCCTCCATCCAATCTGCTTTAAGGTCTTTCACCAATTTCTCAACCTTTTCATGTTCATCTTCGCTGTCCCAAGCATCATTAGCAAAGATTTCGAACCCAGGGTGTACCTTTCCACTTATTTCATTTACAAACGGCTCAGGCTGGCCACGATAAGGTGCATTCGACCCTTCTCCAACAAAGCGAATCCGACGGTTTGCGCTGCTACTTGTTCCATTGGTCTTCCCCCTTTGCATCTCTTTCAGTGTAGGTTCGTATCCCAATCCGAAACGACCTCGCTGAGAAGGGAATTCTGGAAACTGAGCCACCCCCTGGTGAGTTCGTCCCAAGCCCGTGCCTGGTAGATAAGACATTCTTCTCATCATCTCGAGAGCTGTGGTGCTGATTGAAAAATCGTCATCAATACGAAGCGTAAACACACCACCAGACGTATCGAAAGCAAAGCCCCCAAGTTGAACATCATTCTCATCGTGCATAATTTCTAACAAAGGAGCATTGTCCTCAGCATGAGGGCGAATGCCTGTATCTCCGTAGAGGGCAACTGTCCCACTTTCCAAACCGAGCAAAACCTTTTGATGCAAGGTGGATGGAACTGCCATAATATCAGATCGATGCATCCAGGGACGTCCCAACAGCAAATTGAACGAAGCTGGGATCTCAAGCACATGAAACTCAACTGTTGACTTAAACCCCTCTGCAGCAATTTCCATTTCAACAGTCCCAAGCACATTGCGACGGGTGTTATCATAAGCCCGAACAGTGAGATTAGATGGTGTGAAATCCTTTGGTTTGAGTCCCAAACACAAAGCTGTTCGAAGAGGGCATACATTGAGTGCTGACCCATTGTCTATCAACACCACCGGGATCCATTTCCCCATGCACTTCATGGTGACATGCAAAGGCTTATTGTGGTCAGTTCCTTCAAGCGGCAGGTTAGCTTCGGTAAAGGTTACAACATGTTTGGTTGGCTTAGCGGCAATGGTAGGCTTGGTGACAATAGCGGCCATCATGGCTTCCGGGGTGATATCAGGCGCAATTTCCATGCAGGATAATGTTTGAGCGAGTTTCTGACGATGCTCACTGGAGCTCATAAGCAATCCCCAAATGGTAAGAGCGGCTGGAGTTTTCTCAAGTTGTTTCTGAATGGGATTTTCTTCATTGGTTGGCGGAGGCTTCGGACGGGGAACGCGACTGTTGGCAGTAGAGGTAGCTTGGGATTGGTTGGTTATTGGGTTAAAGAGATTTTGGAAATCAGCTGGGTTAGCGATTGGGTCGCTAAGGTTGTTTGGTGTGGCTAGGTTATTTTGTGGAGCTAGGTTGTTTTGTGGAGCTGGGTTGTTTTGTGGAGCTGGGTTGTTTTGTGGAGCTTGGTTGAATGGTAGCTGGTTTGTAGTATTTGGTGGTGGGATAGAAGTGTTCCCAGTGAACCTCTGAGGTGGTTGATAAAACCGACCACTCCGAAGAAGATGAAGAACCGAGTCGATGTCATCTCCCCATAGATCAGTGTAGTCCGTGTAGAAATCGACAAGATCCCCTTCCGCCTTTCTCTTTCCCTTTGCAATACTGGCCCCTTCCAAACCTTTGGTAATTCCTTCCACAGTCGCTTCACTCCAAACATCTCCATTTTCCATGGCAGCCTCGTTAACAACCCAGACCTCATTGTTTCCGACCCACAACGGTGTTATGCCCTCATTCTGATTGGCCCACATATTTGCTACAACGTTTTCTTCCATTTGCTGCCCCCAAACATCGGGTAGGCCTCCATTTAAAACCATGATGTTGCAGTCCTCTGGGACTTGCACTCGGGGTACCGGAAGGTTTTCATCAACTATGTAATCATAAGGTGTGAACTCTATTCCTTCCGTCATTCGATTTATCGCGTACTCACTCATCATGGAAAAATCAGGGCGACCCTCCCATAATGGTTGCATTGGAAAATATGCTTCTTCGAAGAACATGGGAAGTGTAGATCCATCCAGAGGGTCGTTAGGGTCCATGAGCTGCCATTCATTAGGTGTGGGGTCCCATTCATCTTCTTGTGCACCATCGGGTGCCCTGTTCTCTTCTTGCCAATTTTGTCCTTGTCCCTCTTCCATAGGTTGTTGATCTTGTAGCATAGGCAATGGTTCAAATAGATTGGGAAGCGCAAATCCATCCAGTGGATCCTCAAACATCGGATCCCAAAGTAGGTTAATCATGGCACCAAATGGAAGTCCTTCATTAAGCTGTTCATTATGTGGCCAAACTTCTTCATTTGCCACATTGTTGGCCACCATCTGCTCATACTCCCGAGCTTCCATTGCCATTATCAAATCACCCCATTCTTGCCACACAGTAGGATCCAAGTGGATGTCTAGAAAGCATACTTCGTGCTCAACAGGTATTGGCACAATGGGCTTGGGGTCTGTTTCGGGTAGGATGAATTGGCTTGGGTCAAACGGAGTGGATTTTGGAGTGGAGCTAAAGGTAATTTGACCTATGTCAGTATTCCTTTTGTGGGTTGGCAAAGGGTTTGTGAGGATATTGGGCTTTTCAGTGGGATCTCGGATTTGTTTGTTGTCAATGAGATCTTGAATCTCATGACGCAGGCGCTGGCATCTTTCAGTGGGATGACCGGGTGTCTGGTGAAATATACAGAAGGTGTTAGGGTTATATGTTGGCGGGGGATTTTGTGGAGGTGGAGTTGGCTGAAGAGGTTTGATTTTTCCCTGTTGCACGAGTCGTTCGAAAACAACAGGTAAAGGTAAGGGAAGAGGGGTGAAGATGCGCCGTCCTCTTTGATTTTGTGGTGGTTGAATTGATTGGATTGGTTGAGATAAGATGGCGTTTATGGGTTCGGCTTTGTGGGATTGGTGATTCATGGTGTTGGATGAGGTACTGGCTGTGTAACTGGGGTTCGCATACAAGGAAGACGTGTTCCCAATGTAGTTTCGCTTTGGTTTGGGGAATGAGTCCCCTTTCTTTAGCATCCCGCTTTGCAGAGCTTCTTCAATCGACAGACCCATCTCAAAGTAGGTTTCAAAATTATGTGCTTGGGCCATGACCATGTACTGAGCCAAATCGGGTTGAAGGTTCTTGGTTATGATGCGCATTTGGTCCTTATCACTGGGACGATCGGTCATCTGTGCAGCCTTCGCTCTCCATCTTTTCACAAAATCTGCGAAAGATTCCTTTTCCTTCATCTTGATGCTCTCAAGCTCTCGAGTGGTGACTTTGAGTTGAACATTATACTCATACTGCTTAATGAAAGCAGCCACCATTTCTTCCCAAGTTTGTCTTTTTGAAATGTCAAGGGATAAGAGCCACTGAAGTGCAGGCCCTGTGAGAGTTTCGTGAAACATCTGTGCCATAGCAGGCTCATCAACTTCTTGTAACGAGAGGGAGCTTACATATGCCTGAATGTGTCCTCTCGGGTCCCCAGTCCCATCAAACTTCTCGAAGTCTACATGCTTGAACCTCTTGGGAAGCTTTGCGCCTGGGAAGATGCAGAGTTTGTTCATGTCAAAGCCGGTAATGGCTCGCTTTTCGCTTTTAGCCACAGATTCTTCCAACTTAAGTATTTTAGCCAGCATTTCCGCCAGCTGAGGATTTTCAGGGGGAGGAGGCTGTTCCGGATGTTCATCATTGGGAATCTCCTGATCCCGAGCTTCATCATCATGTACTCGCTGCTGCGGTGGGGGAAGTCGACCCTGGATGTTTACCATAATTGCCATCAGTTGAGCGATTCGGGTGTCATTTCGGACCCTCTCATCATGCATTTCCTTTCTCAGTTGCTCAAACTCATTTGGGGGATTTTGTCTCTGTTCTTCTGCCATACTTGTCTCGGCCTTTGGTGATAAAGATCTAGACAGTCTTTGTCCAGGAGGTCGAGTCCAAACAGGTAAGGTCTTCTTCTTCTTTGCAGGCCCAATGATTCAAGAACTGATTATAAAGCAAAAACCGGACTCAGATGTGTACTCGATGTGTCTACTATGCACAAAATGAATGAATCATGAATGCTCACTATCGTCTCGCCACAACCTAACTCACGGAGTTAGTCTTATTTCTAGCCTTAGGAATTTAGTCTACCGGTTTCGGAACTCACTTAGAATCGCTTGCACAACAGATTGTATCAACATCACGGGTAAGTCATTACTCGGTGAATACGGCGTTTCAACCTAAGCCTAGATGTTGACGCTGTAGCACTTTTCTTAACCATCCGAGACAAAGCAATGAGATGTTGCCATCCAGTTGCAATCAATTCTAAGGCTAGTCCGAAACACGGGTGGCCGTTCGGGCACGACCAACACCGGAGGTATCTCAAACTCCGTGGATTTTAAGTCTCCTAGACTACATGTACAATCTTAGGGTTAGTCTACCGGATCTGAATCTCACTTAAGATCATTGCACAAAAGATTTTCCAACACCCCGGGTAGACCATTACTCGGCAGGTTAAACTCCAAACTTTGTTGGAATCAGAGCCAATCGCTTTTCTTAATCATCCGAGACAAAGCAATTTGGATGTTGTAATCCAGATATCAATGATCTTAAGGCTAGTCCAAATCACGGTGGCCGTTCGGGCACGACCAACACCGGAGGTATCTCAAACTCCGTGGATTTTAAGTCTCCTAGACTAAAAATTGACAGTTTTGGAAGATTGCCTCAATCCTCAAGTTTTCTTTTTGAGTAATAAGTCCTTGATATCGGATGGTCGGATTTGGGAAATCCTGGTCCATGCCCCTTCCGACAATGATCTAAGATCAGATGCCTAAGGGCGATTGACCCTCCTCGGGCCAAGGTCCCTTAAACCTGTTTTAGATCATTGTTTAGGAATTCGATGATCCAAATTTTCCCACGTCCGGCCATCCTAAAGGCTAACTTGCAAGAACAACGCGCATATGGGATGCATGATTCATCATCGGGCCGAGGCAACCTTCTACTAACTGTAAAGGCATTAAAACCAAGTAGGATATGTACACAGAAAACCTATACCAACGACGCTCGCAGTGACTATATACAATGCGAATGTATGAATGCAACATGGCATGGCGAGAAAAAGCGGTAACATATAGCATGTAGCAAAATGGAGCACGTAAGCCTAACACACAGGTGGATTACTAAACGTGGGGTTCTATGGTTATTTATATGCAAAGGCCGGTTTTGGTCACTGAGGGTACCCCGGACTCAAAATCAAAACCGTCTCCTACCGTTAAAAACGATAGCGACGATGTGATTTATCACGGTCGAGGGCTGCTGGGCATTTCGGGATTCCCTGTCACCGGCAAGCCGGGCAGGATTGCCAAAACACGCCAGCGGGGTTAAGAACAATGCAAATGCAATGCAAAAATTAAATTTCAAACATTTGAAAAATCCCACAAAATATTTTTCGAATTAAACCCGCTTTCATTAACACATATTTCAATAAAATTACACAAGTGTAACAAAAATTGCACAAGTGTAATTAAATAAAATATATATTAACCAACATCCCCAGCAGAGTCGCCAGCTTGTGGACGGCCCACCGAGATTGTTCGAAAAGATTGTGATTGTTAGAGTCGCCACCCGGATTTGAGGTCCGAACCCGAGAAACCGATAAAAATATGACTCGTTGCCCATAGAAAAAGATTTTACTGATCATGGCGTAACCAAAGATTTCTCGGATTCGGGGGTTTGGTTACGAGAGGGGAAGGGTTTTACGGCACCCCTCTCGCCCGGTCCGTGAACCGGCCTCTACTTGATATTTTGTGGGATTTTAGAAATGTTCAAAATTTGATTTATTCACATGAATGGGGAATCGGGGACAGGGATCACATAATAACCAAATATACAAGAGATGCGATTTTACAGTGGATGCTTGTGCGCGAGATCTACATGGATGATGATCATGAAAGCTACAATTGTTCACAGAAGTAAATTACAACAGAAATCATACAATAACCCAAGAAACTATGATCATGAGACTTATCATACTGTTCACAATCTGGAACCCAGAATGGGGGTTGAGCGCTCAAGGGTGATGACTTGAGCGCTCAACCCTCATTCCACCCGAACATTTTCCTTGCTGGTTCTTAATATTTAATGCTGCTTTAAGGCTTAAATCCACCATAAAAACATCACACAAGCATCACCTCTCTTTATGAATCACCGGAAAATGCTTAAAACAAACTTGCTTTAGAACCAGTTTGAGCGCTCAAGGCTCATGGATTGAGCGCTCAAACCAATTCTGCAAGAGAGAGGGATTCAGATCACAGATGCTACACTGACAACTTATATACACCAATCAAAGAATTAAACCATAAATCATCATCAGAGTTGCTGAAAACTGCAAATAAGCCCAGAACAGCTTGAGCGCTCAAAGATCTGGCCTTGAGCGCTCAAGCCATAACATGGATTTCCACTTTTTAGCCTTTAAACTGATTTTACTACTCCCTCAGGACCACCAAAGGCATAAAATGAAGTTTGAAAAGGACAGACGGCCACTGTTTTGCAGTCCAATATGAGAAATATGAAGTTTTTGATGTTTGATCACTATGAAATAGTTAATTTGCATTCGTGCATGTAGTTTTGGAGTGGAAATAAACTGATTTGAGTGCTACATGAACACAATTAACTTTTAGACAATGATCAGAATCAAAAGAAAGCTCAGAAGTTAGCAAAACAGAGGCCTGTTCAGAACTGGGTTTGAGCGCTCAAGGCCATAGGTTTGAGCGCTCAAACCTGCTACAACTGCAATTTTGAAAAAGGTTTTTAAGCAACTTTCAGGCCTTTGTGAGTTCAATGCAAGTATAGAGAACTTGCTTAAACTCACTAACCTTCCTCAGAATGATCAAAACAGTGAGTTCATCTCATGTTTTACTACCTTTTGGAAAATGTTTGTGACTTGAGCTTGGTTCTGGACTTTGAGAAGTTGATCGTGGATGTTTTTGGATGGTATTCTGGACGAATTAGACAATGTAGGTGGTTGATCGTTGATCAAGGGTCAAATTTCTGAGTTTGGTGAGTGATTTTGTAGGTGGTCTTGATGGAAAAGGAGTGGTTTTGTAGAGAGAGAAAGAGAGGAGTGGTTTTCTGGTGGAAAACAAAGGTAAGGAGTATCAGAATCCGTCCCCAAAACCAGGGGTAGTGGGTAGCTTTTATAGAGTGAGTGGGAGAGAAGAGAGGAGAGAGAGGAAGTGGGTTTTGGTATTTGGGAGTATTTTTGGTGTATTTCTGGAATTGGTGGAGTGTATTATACGTATAGGGATCGTATAAGATCAACCACAGACGCTCCCATGCAGGAAATCTCATGATGAGATACTCTGCAAGTTGCTGACTGGACCGAAGTTGAGCGCTCAAAGCCGTGGGCTTGAGCGCTCAAGGTGCTCCTCAGGGGTTTGAGCGCTCAAAGCCATGGGCTTGAGCGCTCAAGTCTATGGATGGTGGTTTGCTTAGCTTGGCTTGATTTGGCAGTGCTTGGGTTGGTTTGGCACATTTTGATTGTTTGGGTGGTGCTTGGTTGGTTTTGATCAAATTCAAGTCATTCTCTCAAGTTCCAGGTAATTACGATTGATCCATTTCATCATCGGAGATGCACGAGCGTATCTCGGGTTCAAAATTGGGGTGTCTACAAATACCAAGAGCGTGGACTGAGGAGATTGCTTGGGCTGTGCATCACATAAAAGGTTCCTCTTTGCAGTGCAGAGTGTTCTATTCTGTATAGTCTGTAGCCATTTATCATGTTGGGGGAGCCCGGAACTTTTGTATCTTCCAGAACATTAGGCGGAACGAGGCTAATTGTTCCCGAATTGTTTAGGAGGCAAGGTCTTGTATGGCTTCTTGGAGGAACATCCCTAAATCTGGGTTAAATATGAAGATTCTTGGTAGTTAATGGTTGAGTCCTTGTTTGCTCACAGTTTTAGATGTTTTTGTGTTGTGTAGTGCTTGGTTTTTTGTACCCTTGGTTGTCTGTGTTAATCAGGTGAATAGTAGATTCTCAAGGCTATCCCCTTGGTCCTTGGTTTTGGTTGGAGTTCTTAATGAATTTACCTCACCGGAAGAAAAAAAGAACCATAAAAATACTCCACTACCAGTAAAATAAGGGATTATAACAGCAGTGAACAAATAAGTGAAGGTAACAAACCTCGAGAAGTGGATTGGGTCGATGGTGGAAGTTGAGCAGGTGGAGAAGCTGGAGGAAATAGCAAATTATTGTTTGCAAAACTGAAAAAGGGAAGTGTGGCTGTCAGGATACCTATAGATGAGTTGTGCAGCTCCACTACTATTGAACAAGATGGTACACAAAACGAACCTGAGGTTTGTAAAAAGTGAAAAGGAGCCATTAACTGGGATTACTCCTGCCAAACGGTTGTTTGAGAGATCACTGTATTTCACATGGAAATATCCCAGTCAAAACTTAAGGAAAAAGAAAGATAGGAACCATTGAAATTATTCATCAAGAGAAATCCCAGCACTTGGGGAAAAAAATAAAAAATTTAGACACCAACTTGGTACTCACAGCACTTGAAGTGTTTCGATAGTAGTCAGCGACCCAGGAATATTTCCCGACAAAGTGTTGTTGTTGAGCCGCCTAGCTTTGCAGAGAATTGCATGGACCAGACATCAACGCGTTGCAAACAATCAAATTGGTCATCAGTAAAATTCCAAGGGACACCGTTGACTCAAGGAAAAAAGGGTGGACGCACAATCCGAATGCAACATATAATCACAGAGAGCCTTCTCCGTTAGGAATCTTATTTGGGAGACAGTTTACATGGAAATAAATAGTGCATATTACCTGTACAATTGCACAGGTTAAGAGCAATATATCCAGAAAATAAACATTTGGTACTGCCAATGTGTTTAAAATGAATTGATTTGTCATTATCAAGAGTCAAGACAGTTGAATTTGGGATAACCAACATCTATGTCGGGCATATAGGACTTTTGTTGCTAAAAGGTGCTTGATCGTTTCTTTATAGGTAAATAAAGTTTTGCATAGAAGAGGAGGTGAGAACGAACCACCACAAGAACAAATGAAAAAGAAAGGAACATATCAGTGCATAAGCAACCAGCTTGTACAAGTCTTCAAACAGAATTGAAATGCAATGGAAGTAAGTTTCAACTGAAGGAGTGTATATCCAATTGTAGAAGTAAGAGAAAGGACGTGTAATTCATACAGGAAACGTAATCTCTGAAGATTGCCCAATGCTTCCGGGATGGGACCACTCAAGTCGTTGAGAAAAAGATCCAAGCTCACCAATTTTGTCAAATTCCCGAGCTCATTGGGAACTCGTCCACTTATGCTGTTACCAAAAAGCTCACTGCAACAGAAACATGTCATTGAAACTACGACAATGACAGGGGCACGAACGAAGCCAGAAAGTCAGTTAAAAAGAAAAGAGTGTACGAGAATAAAAGAATAGAATATGAATAACAAAAGGAGATGGCTTCTCTCTCACAACTCCACAAAGCAGTCCGCTATTGCTGGTCATTTTGATGATTCGAGTGTAAATCATCCATAAAAAGATAGAAAATAAAATTAGCTTCATATGATAATTGTAGCCACATGAATTTATCCTATTTGGATACAATAAATGGACAAGCAATGTAACTTGGAATGTACGCCGTTCATTCTTTTCCGCAGAACATGAGATGAATTCATGTCGCTATGAAGATGATTTTCTCAATGCTGATCTCCACATTGGGACGTACAAAATAAACGCCTCATACCATACAAACGGGACCTGTGTTGGGACCCACCAGCCCCAATAGCAAGGTCCAGTCCATGCCGTGAGATGGAGAGATGCCGTAACCTTAATCAATTAACTATGAGCAATCACAACAAATACAAACAGGGAAGAGTTTACCAGTAAGTGGAAAACTAGTGCCAGGATATCAAAGTATATTAAAGGTGTGCACTTAAATTCCACATTCCAGTCTTGAATAATATCAACATGTTGTTAGCAGGTTGAAAATTGAGCAAAATAGCAAGCTATTAACTACAAGGGGAATAGGAGAGGCTAAAGCCATCACCAATCAACAAGCACCATTTTCACTGATGAACTACAAAGAAAACGTCCTACAAAATAAAAACTTCTTTCTAGACGTTTTCTCCTTCATCACCATAGAAGAGGCACATAAAATGTCCCCCAATCATGAGTGATGGAAGTCATGATAAACATGCTGAGGCAAGTCATGACAGATGAAGTTATTAATGACTCCATAAGCTACCATTAGGCCAACCCAAAAGGTATAATTGCAACCAACCCAAAAGGTATAATTGCAACAGACTATTCCAGAGCACAATAACATGCCGCTAAGTAAATCGTTCCTCTATAGCAAGAAGAAGATGAATAGTATAAAGCATTTTTTATTATTATTGTTGAAAAGGAAAGAATATTGTAATATATGTGATTAGGCAATTAGGCAATTAGGAAGATTGTAATTAGTCTAATTAGGTAGGTAGCATAATTTCCTTATTATTTTCTTTCCTTAGTTGTCTTGTACACAGTCTATATATTGTGCCTCCTAGTGAGAAGAATATATATCAATCGAATATTTCGACATGGTATCAGAGCGGGTTCCAGGAACCTGATCTTCTTTTCTTTCTCGTTGCTTTCTTTTCCGAGACCAATCAAACCTCTGGTCTTCTTCTTCCTCTGCTGATTGATCTCTAACTCTGTATCTCTCTCTCGCGTTATCTCTCTTGCTACTCGACAAAACAGTAGCGTCACCAATCAGCAACCACCATCACGTCAGCGACCACCATCACGCTTGTCAACCAACGACGAGTCATCGCCGACAACCATCAACACTCGCCGACGACCATTGGCACTCGCCGGCCTCCGACGAGGTTCCTCCAACTGCCGGAGACTCTCTCACAGTCATTCTGAACTCTTTCTGATCCACAATCAATCTCTGGGTACTCTCGGTTTGCCCTAGAAACTCGGTTTGCGTATCACGAACTAGATCGGCCTTCTCTCAGGGTGTGTTTTGCACTTGCCAGCCTCTCTCTTATCCTGCGACTACTGTAGCAGTTCAATCAACTTTTTTTTTGAAGCAGTTCCAGTCAGCATCTCACCTATTCAGGCCACCAGCGACACTTGTTTGTTTCGAAACTGACTGGGTTCCTTCCAATTGATTGGGTCTTCAATCTGTTGGGTCTTCTCTGATTTCACTCAGGTCAGGCCAGCTCTCAACTTATACTTGCACATCTGTTTTTTATTATCTTCATAATGAGTGAGAAAAACAAAGACATCAAGGACACCAGTACATCAGGGCCCTCAAAAGATGTTGTTAGGGATTATCGTCGGTCTCTAACCACAATAAAATTAAATGGATCTAATTATCTGCCGTGGTCACGGGCTGTGACTGTTTCTCTACGCGCAAGCGGTGAAAGTTCTTATATCACCGATGATCCACCTACTGATCCCGATCCTGCTTGGTCCCAAAATGATGCTCATATAATGACTTTACTGTGGAATAGTCTTGAACCTGACATTTTTAATAATGTGGCTTGCCAAGAGACGTCCAAAGCCGTTTGGGACACTCTACGCGAGTTATATTCATCAGATCAGAATATTTCTCGAGTTTTTCAGATTTATCAGAATATTTTCTCCCTTCAACAAGGCGATAGATCCGTTGATGAGTATTTTTCCATCTTAAAGGGTATGTGGGATGAGTTAAATGTTTATCAGCCTCTCTCTACAGATTTAAAGGTTCAGCAAAAGTACAGAGACGAATTCCGAACATGCAAATTTCTGTCTGGATTAAATTCAGACCTTGCTCCTCTTAGTTCACAGATTCTTTCTGGCAGGGAAGTCCCCACCGTTGGTGAGGCCTTTACCCGTGTTCGACGGGCTGCTCCTCATTCTTCTGGTTTAGAGCATCTGGCTCCATCCGCCCTAGCTGCCCCCACAACCTCTCCTGCTTCATCTTCTGGATATTTTGGTAATCGCAATCCCTCCCACAGTCGTGGTAGTTCTTCTGAGCGGGGTGGTCGTCGTGGAGGACGTGGGGGGCGTGGCGGTCGTGGCACCAAGAAGTGTACTCATTGTGGTGCAACCAACCACGATGTTGAATTCTGTTGGAAGCTGCATGGCAAGCCAGCCTGGGCTAATCAGGCTACTATTGAGGGGGAGCCATCTGCTCTTGCTCCTACCCAGATTACTATGTCCAAGACTGAGTATGATTCTATGATTCAAAGGGCCAATGCATCTCCTTCTTCTTCCACTGCAACTCATGTCACCTCAGGTAATACGTGTCTTCACTCATCTTCTCGTAACATTCCTTGGATTCTCGATTCCGGCGCATCTGATCATATGACAGGTGATTTGTCTCTTTTGACTAATGTTGTTACTCCTTCTGTTAAGACTTATGTTACTATTGCCGATGGTACTAAAATTCTTGTTCAAGGCATTGGTACATATCGTTCATCTGGTCTTGTTTTTCAGTCTGTCTTATATTTGCCACAATTTCCGTTTAATCTTCTTTCTATTCATAAACTGTCTCATACTCACCAATGTTCTATCATCTTTTCTCCTTCTCATTGTGAGTTTCAGGATCTCCAGACAAAGGGGATGATTGGTGGGGGGTATGAGAAGAATGGTTTGTATTACCTTCAGGAGCAGCAACAGCAATCATCCAGTCATTCTGCTTTACATTCTACTGTTACACCTTATCAGTGGCACTGTCGTCTTGGGCACCCATCCTCGGCCAACCTTCGCAAGCTAGTTCCTAGTTTACCTAGTTTTTCTCCTTTTAATTGTGACACATGTGAACTTAGTAAACATCGTAGAGTTTCTTTTCCTTTACGAACTGAGTCACCATGTGTAGAACCTTTTGCATTAGTTCATTCTGATATTTGGGGACCTTCGCGCACTACGAGTTTGTGTGGTGCACGCTATTTTGTCACATTTATTGATGATTTTTCTCGTTTAACTTGGGTGTATCTCCTCAAAGATAGGTCTCAATTATTTTCTGTTTTTTCAGTCTTTCATGCTGAGATTGTCAACCAATTTAATGCTAAATTACGTATTTTACGAACTGATAATGCCCAAGAGTATCTTTCTCGTCCATTTAGACAGTTTAATGAAACTCATGGTATTGTTCATCAGACTGCGTGTGTCACTATCCCTCAACAAAATGGGGTTGCAAAACGGAAGAATGGGCCAGTTTTAGCCGTAACTCGTGCCCTTATGCTTCACATGAACGTTCCAAAACATTTCTGGGGATATGCTGTTCTTACCGCGAATTATCTAATAAATCGCACCCCTTCTCGGGTTTTGCATGGCAAAATTCCTTATCAGGTCATGTTTCCTGACAAGGATCTTTATATTCTTCCCCCAAAACTTTTTGGTTGTGTGTCATTTGTTCATAATCTCTCTCCAGGTCGTGATAAACTTGATCCGCGTTCTTACAAATGTATTTTTCTGGGTTACTCTCTGACACAGAAAGGATACAAGTGTTATAGTCCCTCATTACGAAAGCACTTTGTAAGTGCTGATGTGACCTTTTTTGAAAATATCCCATATTATTCTCTTGAGGGTACTCAGTTGACACCACCCTTGTTGGCACCACCTTGTCTTCCTGAGATTGCTCAGTTACCGGCTAACCATGGTCTTCCTGAGACTGCTACTCGACCATCGATTACCAAGGTCTATGTTCGCCGTTCTTCTGCTGTCGCTACTCCTGTTGCACCTTCAGATATAGCTTCTGTGCCCACACCATCTCCTCCAGCGTCTCCAGATCCGACACTCGATCTTCCTATTGCTCACCGTAAAGGTATTCGCTCATGCACTTCCCATCCTATCTCTCAATTTGTGTCCTATGATCATTTGTCTCCCTCTTTTCGCGCTTTTTCTGTGTCTTTGTCCTCTGTTACTGTTCCTAAGTCTTATCAGGAGGCTCTTTCTCATCCTGGATGGCGTTCTGCTATGGAAGAAGAGATGCGCGCTTTGTCACTGAATCATACTTGGGATCTTGTTCCCAAGCCATCTGGAGCACATATTGTTGGTTGTTGTTGGGTGTTTGCCGTCAAACACAATCCTGATGGTACTCTTGATCGTCTGAAAGCTCGTCTTGTGGCCAAAGGTTTCACTCAAACCTATGGGCTTGACTACACTGAGACTTTTTCTCCAGTTGCCAAACTCAATTCTGTTCGCATTATTATCTCTCTTGCAGCCAACCTTGATTGGCCTCTCCATCAGCTTGATGTCAAGAATGCTTTTCTTCATGGAGATCTCTCTGAGACAGTTTATATGGCTCAACCACCCGGTTTTGAGTCCCAGGGGGAGTCTGTGTGTTATCTTCGCAAATCTATCTATGGCCTCAAACAATCTCCCCGGGCTTGGTTCGATAAATTCAGCAGTACCGTCGTATCTCATGGTATGACACGAAGTCAAGCTGATCACTCCGTCTTCTTTAAAAGGACCACCAGTGGTATTGTGATTCTTGTAGTCTACGTGGATGATATTGTCATTACAGGGAGTGACAATGATGGGATTCAGATATTGATTCGTCACCTTTGTTCTAGTTTTCTCACCAAGGATCTAGGCAAACTTTGGTATTTTCTTGGCATTGAAGTGGCTCGTTCTAAAGCAGGCATCAGTTTATCACAACGGAAATACACTCTCGATCTCTTGAAAGATATAGGTTATCTTGGTTCTAAACCTGTAGCTACTCCTATGGAGACTAATCATAAGCTTATGCCTGACGATGGTGAATTGGTTGACGATCCTGAGTTGTATCGGAGACTTGTGGGTAAACTTATTTATCTCACTATCACTCGACCCGATATCTCCTATGCAGTCAGTATTGTTAGTCAGTTTATGACTTGTCCTCGAGTTTCTCATATGGAGGCGGTTGTTCGTATCTTGAAGTATCTTAAAAATGCTCCTGGACGTGGACTTCTCTACAAAGCGTCTGGACATCTTCGTATCGAAGGGTATACGGATTCTGACTGGGCAGGATCTCCTGCTGATCGTCGTTCTACCACTGGTTATTGTACCTTTATAGGTGGCAATCTTGTGACTTGGAAAAGTAAGAAACAGTCAGTTGTAGCACGTTCTAGTGCTGAAGCAGAGTATAGAGCAATGGCTCATACCACTTGTGAGTTGACTTGGTTGCGTACACTTCTACATGAGTTTGGGATTCCAGTACATGGTCCCACTCCCTTATATTGTGATAATCAGGCTGCTATCCACATTGCTAATAATCCAGTATTCCATGAGAGGACCAAACACATTGAAGTTGATTGTCATTTCATTCGGTCAAAAGTGGAGTCAAAAGAGATCAGCACGCCTTTTGTTCCTTCAGGCTCTCAACTTGCTGATATTTTCACGAAGGCTCTTCCCAAGGCTTCCATTGACTCTATTTGTCGCAAGCTTGGAGTATATGACGTATACGCTCCAGCTTGAGGGGGAGTGTTGAAAAGGAAAGAATATTGTAATATATGTGATTAGGCAATTAGGCAATTAGGAAGATTGTAATTAGTCTAATTAGGTAGGTAGCATAATTTCCTTATTATTTTCTTTCCTTAGTTGTCTTGTACACAGTCTATATATTGTGCCTCCTAGTGAGAAGAATATATATCAATCGAATATTTCGACAATTATGAAGTACATGTATCTATGAAAGAGCATGATCTTAAAATTATCAACACATGTACGTCGACTAAATGTTGAGATAGAGGGATCTAGAAAATGTAAGCAAGGCCTAGAGCATGTCAATTACACAGCACAGAGAATGATCCTATAGAGAATTCAAAATTTACGCTGCCGAAGTAGGGTTGCTTTTCTGTTTCACATTGGTTTCATGGTTGCCTAGGCTTTGGGGCCAAACAAACAAAACCAAAACAAATACCTTTCCAAACAATATCGAGATGAAACAATAGCGTTAGTTGATTGCAAAGGCGACGAGTTTTATGTAAACTATTGATAGTTGACTGCTCATGGCTTAATATCATAACCTACCATTTCCAAAGTACAATTTTTAGGTTGAAATCCTAACATGAAGGTAAGTACGTCTTCAAACTGACTTGATCTTTATGCTAGATACAAATGAACTTCAAAGTAGGAACCAATAGTGAGCAAGGCGGTAGCTAATGAAGTAATTGAAGCACATACTCCTCCAGTCCATCACCCAATCAAACAAAATCTTGTAAATAAAACTATTTAAGAAGAAGCATAATAAGGGATGTGGAAAAAACAAGGAGTATGTGCAACTACTTGTCACCAAACACAAAGGCAAAATCAACAGATAAGCAGCTGTATGAATTAGGGTCTTGTTACTGGGGAGAGAGAGAGAGAGAGAGAGAGAGAAGTGAATACCAATTTTTCTACAAGGAAGTAATTCTTACAAGTACTCCAAATTTCGAAGCTGCCCAAGTTGTGGAACGAGTTGCCCAGTCAAATTTGCATTCCCAAGATCACTGAGGTGTACGAAAAAGGCAAAGAAGATCACTGAGTTTCAAGTATCAAATTGCATAACCAGCATGTGGATCACAAGAATTGTTGAACGAGTTAGTAGCTTACACTCTTGTAACACTGTTTTGATTGTTGCATGTGACATGAAACCATGTGCAGGGAATGACAAGTGTAGGATCCCAACTTTGTAAAACGTTGTTAGAATCAACTAAGTTGTTCTTCAGGGCATTCAAAGCATCGCCTGCTCTTCATGAAAGAGACAAATCATCGTAGTCTCATCGAGAAGATGAATGATCAACCAAAAAAATTTCTGAAGTGCAGGTAAGCAAATAAGTTGTTTGATGGCCTTGCAGTCACGCCAGACAGGAAGGGGCTGCATTATACCAATGTCTACCCCTAACCATTCAATAGAATACCCAGATGTTTGGAAATGATGGCAGTTTTTAAAATCCTTGAATTACTTCATACTGGTTAAATGTACATACATGCATATCTTTGTTTTAAGATTCCATGAATTAAGTCAAATTTGGTAAATACAAATACAACAACGTGGGTATTGGAGACCAGCTGCCATAACAGAATGTAGTATTCAGTTAAGTAGAAAGAACGACAACATGCTCTACGAAATTTGGTAAAATCATGATGAACACATGCAAAAATGTTTTGAATGAAGAGAACCTTAGTACATAATGTCATAATGGCAAGACACAGACCCTATTAGACAATATATCAACTTACATTTGAACACCAGTTACCAGGATATCACCCAACTCTTCCGTAACAACCCTCTTTAAAAGGATCCAACTCAAAATCATTTGGCAACGAGTAGAGTGAATAGAGAAGCTCTACCACGCTGCATGTCTAATCCTCACTATGCACGTGGAGTTGTGAATAGATGATCCAGAACATAAAAAGCATAAGAAACCAAAGTGCACCAATGCACAAGCATAGGGAAAATTGATTGCGAAAGAAATAGAGAGCCTTGTCCATACAATGTCAAAGCATTGACCTTGAAACCAATTAGCAATGGGTGGTGAGGCCATCTAGGCTTGCATGCTTGGTTTTTAAGGTACTATTGAATGACACGGGACAAGTTCTAACCAAGGTTGGAAATATTGGTATCGGTTGCCATAACGGTAACAATTACGCAGTGTTGGGTTGCAATGGTCATAGTGTAATGGTAGCGGTAATCAGGGACTTAATTTTCTTCAAATTCCATAAAGGTAATGTAATTCAGCACTATAAACTCACATGTTCCAGAGAAGGATATGGGTATATGATATTATAAATTATGCTAATTCAGTCTATAAATTTCAAATTTACCACTGTCATTGAACGGCCCGATACTGTTACATAATGAAGATACAACTGCGAATTTTCAGTGACATTGCTGTGTCGCCATACTGGAACTCGGTAGATTGGTACCCACATACACAATAAAGTTGTTGGACTTGTGAAGCCCGATTCAATTTGGATCGCGATTTGGTGACTATTCGGGTTAGAGGCCAACGCCTCCAAAACCTAGACAGAATATCATGGTATTTGGTAATATAATCCATAGCTTATAAATACTTACTATACGCAGCCGCCGATGTATTTTGTACTCTCTTTATTCGAATAACACAGTGGAACGGGCGTAAGCCATGGATGTACTCAACTACATAGTTGGGAACCACGTAAAAATCCCTTTGTCTTGCATTCTTTTTTCTTTTCTAGGTTATTCTACACGGGCGTATTTGTTGGTTTCCATGAAGCACGGATACTCTATTTTGGCCTCTGTATCACGTATCGTACGCGTATCGGATATGGAAATGCTCGGATACTCTCCCGATACGTATCTGATACGTTTTTTAGAGTATCCGTAATTTAATTTAATTTCTTTAAAATCGGATACGTTTCGGATACGCTAGGATACGTTCCGGATACGCACGGGGGTAAATTTGTTATTACTTGAAATATGTGGGTGAAAAGTGTAAATAGGGCTTTATATTAAATTCCCCCAAAAGGAGCAATTTTTTTCTAACACATGAACAAAAGGAGCAAATTTTGACTAAATAAAGATCATAAACCTTGATTTTTTTTTTAACACATGAAACATTAAAACCCAATAGGCCAGTACCAGTGTACCACACAACACAGGTGCCATTGTTTTTCCTTACTTCCTTCAAATAATCTGTGTTCTTTAATAAGCTTGTGTTTTGTCTAATTTTAGTGTTTTTTAAATTACTCCTTTGTTTTTGCTCGGCATGTGAAATGGTGAACTTGTGTAATGGAATTTTAGGAATTAAAAATTATATATATATATATATATATATATATATATATATATATATATATATATATATATATATATATAGGGTCCGCTTCTAAAACGGGAATCCCGTTTTCGGACCCCATGATCCAAACATTTTTTTGACGATCCGATCCGTCCAATGTGTTCAGAAGGTGTTTTCAAGGGTCCTCGCGGGAAATCTTCAAAAACAAATACCGGGAAGGGCTTAATCCAAGCAGTTTTCGCAAAATATATATATTTACAGTTTTTGCGAAAACTGCTTGGATCAAGCCCTTCCCGGTATTTGTTTTTGAAGATTTTCCGCGTGGACCCTTGAAAACACCTTCTGAAAACATTGGACGGCTCGGATTTTCCAAAAAAAATTTGCAAAATTAAAAAAACCCACTTTTTCTTGTTTCCGGGAGGAGTGGACTAGAAATTTTCGCTATATATATATATAGGATCCCCTTCACATCCGGACTTTTAATTTCCGCACCTCATGATCCAAAATTTTTTTTGACGATCCGATCCGTCCAATGTGTTCAGAAGGTGTTTTCAAGGGTCCACGCGGAAAATCTTCAAAAAAAAATACCGGGAAGGGCTTGATCCAAGCAGTTTTCGCAAAAAATATATATTTACATTTTTTGCGAAAACTGCTTGGATCAAGCCCTTCCCGGTATTTTTTTTTGAAGATTTTTCGCGTGGACCCTTGAAAACAACTTCTGAACACATTGGAAGGATCGGATTTTCCAAAAAAAATTTACAACACAAAAAAACCCCATTTTTTCCTTAAATCCGGGAGTGTGGATAAGAAAATTTCCCTATATATATATATATATATATATATATATATATATAGATATAGATAATATTTTATTTTTATATTTTTATATTCAACGTATCTCCCAACGGATCGTATCCGACTTTTTGGAAAAATCACGTATCCGCGTATCCGTATTGTATCGTATCCGTATCTCGTATCCGTATCCATGCTTCATAGGTTGGTTTGACCCATTTCTCAACATGTAAAGGCTGATACAAATACAACACTACGAAATCTTTTAACCCAAGGACTGGTGGATTTGAAAATGGAAAGTCTACACAAATACAACAGAATGGAAAAAACATGCATGAACTACAAAATTAACCAAATACTCCATCTGTCCCAATTTGTTTGCTCACTACGAATATCCATGCCATTTTTACACGTTTATAACTTTTTATTTGTAGTATTTTTAAAGTTTTTGAAAATTTTGTCTTATAAAACTAATTGGAGATCAATAAAATACATTATAGATTGAAAACTATGTTTTAAAAAGGCACACATAACCGTAGTGAGCAAACAAATTGGGCCGGAGGGAGTAACTAACTAAAATCAACACCTGAAAGAGGCAAAAGGGAGCAATCAGTAACTCACCTTCGGTATTGCCGGAGGCCGGTGATAAAAGTGTAGCCACCAGAATTACTAGGCAAATAATACCAGTAAAAGAAGATGCCCAGATCGACATGAACACAAATCCCCCTCCAGATAAAACCCCAACTTCCGTGTAACAACTCTTAGCCACACTAATCACAAAAACACTTCTTTAAACATTTCCCAAAAAAGGGTAAAAACCCTAAGTCCCAAAGGAAATTGGAGACTGAAGAGGTAATTGATTTAGCTAAAGAACAAAATATTGGAGACTGAAGATGAAAAGTCGTCGTAGCAACAGATTAAAAGCGAGGAAATGAGTGGAGCTAACTTTGACGAAAAAGCTCGCTCCTGAAATTTTCTGTCACTTTCCCGGGAAAATATGGTAGAGAGAGAGAGAGAGAGAGTTTCAGTTGTAACGGTAAACGTGAGGGAAGGGGGGGGAAGACGTTTCGAAAGTCGTTGTTGGGGAGTGTGACTGTGTAAGTCAAAAGAAGCGAGGACGGAGGAAAATGGACCCCACCATTCCACACGCCGCCGCCAATTTGGACAGGAAACCACAGAGGTACTGGGTTCGATCCCTCTCCACGTTATTTTCATTTTTTTTCCCCCTCTTTGAACTCTGGATGATTAGATGTGGATTTTAGTTCATCTCGTTGTATCTCCCGGCTTCTAAGTATGATCGGTAATGGTGCGTCAAGATTTTGTGATTTAAGTATGATCGAATTGGTAACCATCAATTTGCCCTTTATCGAAACTATAACCAAAACTATGGTTACCAATTCGGTTCGGTTTTTCACCGAAACCAAGTGGTCAACATTTAACCAACAAACTAAGGTGTACACAATATAGTTCAAAGAGATATTCATTATCCAACAACAAAACAACAAACCAACGTTAACAAAAGTTCCAATTCTAGTTCAAAGACACTATATATATTCTCTCTCTCTCTCTCTCTCTCTCACTCACACACACATACACATAAAGTTATTTGAGTAATTATCTTGAGTTTGGTTACATTTTGGTTTTGAATTTTGGTGCAATTATCGCATGAAACCAAAATCGGAATCGAATCGGCCAGTTTTTCAAAAATCAAAACCCCTGTTAAAAAATCGGTTAAAAATTACACCAATTCCCCGTTTGGTTAATATTTTATGGGACTTACGTTGGGTCCTGCAAAGATGATTCAAATTGCAAGTTTATCTCAAAATGTTTTTATATACGTACCTGCAAAAAAAATTGTTTAATCAGATATCGGTAAGGGCTTTCTCAGAATACATAGGGTGAAACACATAATTTCAGATTAACAAGTGGTCTGATTTGGGGAAAAAACCACAAACGGATTATTGATTTTTTCATTTTGTCCTTATTCAATTTTTTTTTTGCATTTGTTAGTTTTGCGTCAAGATTTTGTGGTTTCTGGATTTGACCATAATTTTATACTTGTTAGATTCGTCTCGTCGAGAGGAATCCAGAAACCACAAAATCTTGACGCAAAACTAACAAATGCAAAAAAAAAATTTGAATAAGGAAAAAATAAAAAAACCAATAATCCGTTTTTGGTTTTCTTCCCAAATCACCCAAACTCCTTTGGCAAAAAAAAACTTAATCCGGTTTTTTGGTTTTTTGGTTTTGTTTTTATTCAAAAAAAATTTGCATTTGTTTGTTTTACGTCAAAATTTTGTGGTTTCTGGATTCATCTCGGCGAGACGAATCTAACAAGTATAAATTTATGGTCAAACCAAATATTTTTTTGAATAAAGCCGAAAATACTTGGATTATTGGATTAATTTTGGCTTTATTCAAAAAAATTTGAGTTTTGACTATAATTTTATACTTGTTAGATTAGTCTCGTCGAGAGAAATCCAGAAACCACAAAATCTTGACGCAAAACTAACAAATGCAAAAAAAAATTGAATAAAGACAAAATGAATAATCCAATAATCCGGATTGGCGCCCATTTCAGGTCCCACGAATTCTGAAAAAAAAAGTCCTTACTGATATCAAATTAAACTAATTTTTTACAAGTACGCATAGAAAAACATTTAAAGATAAACTCGCGATTACAATCATCCTTGTGGGACCCGAAATGGGCCCCAAAAAATATGAACCAAATGGGGGATATAGCAACGCAAGGAGGGACCCTTACGAATTCTGAAAAAGTTCTTATCGATATCTGATTAAGCTAATTTTTTACAGGTACGCATATAAACACATTTTAAGATAAACTTGCGGTTTGAATCATCTTTGCGGGACCGAAAATAATCCCCACAAAATACCAACCAAATGGAGAACTAGGCAACACAAGAAGGGACCCTGCAAAACCATTGAAAAAGTGTCGTTTCAAAGGTGAGCAGCCTCTGCCGTCCATGTGCAACCGCAGGGGGGCCGTTTCCATTTGGAGACACAGCCCATCAAATAAACTTCAAGCAATGTATCTCAACCTAAGAAATGAGAATACCATTAGCATTGAGGTTTTTTCTTGGGTCAACCCAGCTCAAATGGCAAGTGGTAGCTAGCTCAGGCAGTAGAGCTCTTAGATGCCCCACACTGCATTCCGGGATCGAGTCTCATTCTTCACTTCTCCATGTAAAAAATTAAGAATGATGAATGACAACAAAAAAAAAAACCCAGCTCAAATGATTGACCCAACCGCATTTTGTGGGATCAAATATGTGGTGGGCGAGACTTTCCATAACCATATAGGCCCCTTTGTTGTAAGACCATCAGGCCTAGCAATTTAGAGAGCTAAAAAATTACCAAGAAGAAAAAAAAATGTAGTGAGAGAAGAAGTATTAGATCAATTATAACATATGGTGATAAATTCATAGTACCATATCGGTAGCAAAGCAAGAATAAGGTTTTGTGTACTCCGGTCTTAATAGATTTTCGGCGCCAACTGTGACACAATAATACACATGAATGCCTGAAATACTTCAGATATGTCGGATCGCTTCTCCACCATCTCTCCTAAAACCAATTGATGTTAGGAAGGGTTTTCATTAAGTCTTTTATGGCATTCGACATCACACTCGTAAATCTGCTTTTAGATCGTTCGCAAGGAGTGGCATTGTGTAACCAAATCCATGGGAGCACTCCGGGCCCAACAATCCCTCCCTCATAATGTTGCTCCCGCGACTCGAACCCATGACCTCCTGGCTCTGATACCAAATGAAATTCCTTAATTGATTCACTGAATTAAATTAATTTAAATTAACTAGAACAATGAAAAACTTTAATTGCACAAACTCGAAATATAAGCAATCACACAACACAAAATTTTACATGGGAAAATCCTACACCGGAAAAAAAACACGTGAAGGAATCATGCACTAAAATCATTATGTTAATACAAGAGATTGTAGACACCCCAATTTTGAACCCGAGATACGCTCGTGCATTTCCAATGATGAAACGGACCAATCATGATTACCTGGAACTTGTGAGAATGATTTGAATTTGACCAAAACCAACCAAGCACCACCCAAACAATCAAAATGTGCCAAACCAACCCCAAGCACTGCCAAAACAAGCCAAGCCAGCAAACTGCCATCCATAGCCTTGAGCGCTCAAGCCCATGGCTTTGAGCGCTCAAACCCCCGAGGAGCACCTTGAGCGCTCAAGTCCACGGCTTTGAGCGCTCAACTCCCGTCCAGTCAGCAACTTGCAGAGTATCTCATCATGAGATTTCCTGCATGGGAGCGTCTGTGGTTGATCTTATACGATCCCTATACGTATAATACACCCCACTAAGTCCTAAAATACGCCTAAAATGCTTCTAAATACACAAACCCACTTCTCTCTCTCTCCTTTCTTCCCTCCCACTCACTCTATAAAACCACCCACTACCCCCTGGTTTGGAAGAGGGTTCTAATACTCCTTACCTTTGGTTTCCACCAGAAAACCACTCCTCTCTCTCTCTCTCTACAAAACCATTCTTTTACCATCAAAACCACCTACAATGCCATTGATTAAACCCAGAAATTCGACCCTTAATCATTGATCAACCACCTACATTGTTCAATTCGTCCAGAATACAAGCCAAAAACATCCATAATCAACCTCTCAAAGCCCAGAATCAAGCTCAAGTCACAAGCATCTTCCAAAAGGTAGTAAAAACATGTGATGAACTCACTGTTTTGATCCTTCTGAGGAAGGCTAGTGAGTTTAAGCAAGTTCTCTATACTTGCATTGAACTCACAAAGGCCTGAAAGTTGCTTAAAAACCTTTTTCAAATCTGCAGTTACAACAGGTTTGAGCGCTCAAGCCTCTGGCCTTGAGCGCTCAAGCCCAGTTCTGAACAGGCCTCTGTTTTGCTAACTTCTGAGCTTTCTTTTGGTTTTGATCATTGTCTAAAAGTTAATTGTGTTCATGTAGCTTTCAAAACAGTTTATTTTCACACCAAAACTACATGCATGAATGTAAATTAACCATTTCATAGTGATTAAACATCAAAAACTTCAAATTTCTCATATTTGATTGCAAAACAGTGGCTGTCTGTCCTTTTGAAACTTTATTTTATGCCTTTGGTGGTCCTGAGGAAGTAGTAAAATCAGTTTAAAGGTTAAACAGTGGAAAGCCATGTTATGGCTTGAGCGCTCAAGGTCAAATCTTTGAGCGCTCAAGCTGTTCTTGGCTTATTTGCAGTTTTCCAGCAATTCTGATGATGACTCATGATTTAATTCCTTTTTGGTGTCATCAGTGTAGCATTTGTGATCTGAACCACTCTCTCTTGCAGAATTGGTTTGAGCGCTCAATCCATGAGCCTTGAGCGCTCAAACTGGTTCTAAAGCAAGTCCGTTTTAAGCATTTTCTGGTGATGTCTAAAGAGAGGTGATGCTTGTGTGATGTTTCTGTGGTGGATTTAAGCCTTAAAGCAGCATCAAATATTAAAAACCAGCAAGGAAAATGTTCGGGTGGAATGAGGGTTGAGCGCTCAAGTCATCACCCTTGAGCGCTCAATCCCCATTCTGGAATCCAGTTTGCAAATAGTTTGATAAGTCTCATGTTTATAATTTCTTGAGTTATTGTATGATTTCTGTTGTAATTTATTTCTGTGAACATTTGTAGTTTCATGTTCATCATCCATGTAGATCGCGCGCACAAGCATCCACTGTAAAATCGCATCCCTTATATATTTTGTTATTATGTGATCCCTGTCCCCGATTCCCCATTTATGTGAATAAATCAAATTTTAAACATTTCCAAAATCCCACAAAATATCAAGTAGAGACCGGTTCACGGACCGGGCGAGAGGGGTGCCGTAAAACCCTTCCCCTCTCGTAACCAAACCCCCGAATCCGAGAAATCTTTGGTTCCGCCATGATCAGTAAAATCTTTTTCTATGGGCAACGAGTCATATTTTTATCGGTTTCTCGGGTTCGGACCTCAAATCCGGGTGGCGACTCTAACAACCACAACCTTTTTCGCACAATCCAGGTGGGCCGTCCACAGAGATCTTACTCAATATTTATGTATCCTCACCACGAATCCTAAAGACCTACTTGCCGAAGCCACGTTAATCACACCTTTGTAGGATTGTCGTATCTTGAATTCTCAAGTCTTCCAACCGATTGCCTTCCGAACTCCTGGGCTTCACTGTGAGAATAATCTTGTTGATGCTAGAAAACCCCTCGAAGTTGATTATATGAGTCAAAGCATCATTCGATCTTTATATGTCTTGGAGGTGCACGAAACCCTAGCCACCAAAAGAGATGAGAGAAGGAAATATGTGCGTTGTGTTTTTTTTGAACGGCAAAAGTAATTTTTCGACCTAATAGCTTGATACATATACATAGGGCCCACAATCTGTTGTAAAATTTATCAAAAACCCGCCTGTTTTGCTCGAGCAAAATATTTGAGTTCATATCTGCCAAATCATGAAGTCCCGTTTTGCTGGAGCGATATTTCCTTGGCTTCAAAAGTCTTCATGAACAACTAACACACTCATTTGAAAGCTAAAACCAATATATATAATTAGTTAATTACGCAAGAGATTCATTTCCACAACCTAGCACAGACGTTCTGAAATTGATGGGAAAAAAAAAAAACAGAGAACAACTTGGATAATGGGGAATACATATAAATATGTGTTTTGGTCATGAATGTGCCAACTAAAAGGAAGCTCGGCCTTTGCAACTTACAGCATAGTATCTTGTATCCACATTATGATACTTCTGGATTATCGCGACGGATCCACCGGGAAAAAAATTCACAATGTAACGTCATAGCTAGATACAAAAAAAAATAAACCACGGCCACTGTCATTTGCAAATATGCAAAAGAAACATTACCTTGTTTATTCTGGTTCGTCCTGTCTATTTTTCCTTGGGCTATTCCAATGTCTCTATTATTGATCATTAATTTTCCCATTATATTCTCTAATCTTTCATTAATTAGATGTGTGTCCTCATGATTTGATGTGCATGCCATCAAACTTGTGAAATCAGTAGTTGGTATCAAAAACTTTAATTTAAACTGGAAAAAAAACTGTAATTATTAAATGTTTAATGAGCCAAAGATGTACATGACATCCAAGGATGGAGCTAGTAGGAGCCGTAGCCTCCCATACATTTTTTTATAGTAAAAAAGGGGGACAATGCTTACTTGAAAAATAAACCAAATTGAGAACAAAAAGGAAACAATGTCAAACAAATTACCTTCAACTGGGTTCGCCGATTCTGAAACCAAAACTTAACTAGCTTGCTATCCAAGTATAGCTTCTTACCAAGTTCAAACCTGAATTCATTCTCATTAGGACGATTACAGTTTTTGAAATAGCTGTAAAAGTAAAGCTTAATATTCATTAGCAGAAACATAAATTAGTGACTCCTGAAGTCAAGACAACAAAAATATTTCAAGCAAATTTTACGCTTCAAGCACTTCAATTTGTTCGGGATTGTGCCGATGGTATTTCTTCTTCTTTTTCCGTTTACCGCTTCTGCCGTCCGGATCATCGCTTAAAGCGCCTTCAAATTGATCACTTTCACAGTATCCCTTGAGTCCATTTTCTTTGAACATTCCCAAAAGTCTAGGGTCCAAATTTTTCCCCCATCATAGCCATCTCACCTCTAACCTCCATATTTAGATTCTGCATATGATCAATCCAGAATATAAACCAAAAACTAATTACATTAATTAAACAAGAAATAATATACACTAAGAATTGAAGGTAACTGAATATATAGTCGTAGACAAATGGAGATGGCGGGAATGAATTCATGTATCCGGAAAGGAAAACTAGGCTTAGTTTGTTTTGGTGTGATACCCATAATTAAACTACCAAAAATTAACTAGAAAACTAAAGTAGAATATAGATGTATCAAAAGAAATATAATGAAAAGTGAAAACACTGGACAAGTATTTAGGCATGTCCAACACGTGTACGGAAAGTGTTGTGTCGTGTCCGTCACCAACACATGTTGGACAGGGATACATGAGGCTGGTAGATTCATTCGTGCTTCTTAGATCTAAAGTGATCACATACACTCACAAATTAATTGTGGACGTTTCCATACATTGCCCAAAGTGGGTATTAATACTAGTAAATCAAAGAAAAGACTCAGTTGAGTCTCTATTTCTCTATTCTTTCTATTCAAATATACAACGGGGGAATACGAACAAATTGGTGGAAAAAAAAAATTGATGTTATTTTACAATGATTTCCAATATTATCCTAATAGCAACAAAATGTTACAACTAATGAAAAATTTAGGGCAACGTAACAAAATCACTCAAGCTCAACAAACATGATGTAAACATCAGGGGGTGGGTCAGGGATGGAGCCAGGGAGGAGCGAGCAGGGCGGTCGCCTCTGCAAGAAGAAAAAAAACATCTAGAAAAAAAAAAATTCCCTATGAATTATATAAGTTCGCTCCTGCGTAGTGAAATTCTTGACTCCGTCCCCGGGTGGGGCAGAGGAAACACAGTTTCCCAGTTCCCTTTTTAACTCCAAAAAATGTCTATCTTCACACACAAAAAAAAAAAAGGGAGACTACTACAGTATGACTTAAGTGTATTCATTCATGTAAAAATTGGTGCTTTGCAGGTTTAGTACCGACTTACAACGAAGACAATGGCGCAGGCTTGTGGAGTCTCGATTAGTTGAAGTGATCAAAACCCAGAAATTCATCACCAGGGTTCAATGGAGTCTCAAACAAGAGCACGCACTTCTCAAAAAGTTGAGATAAGAAATCGAGTACTAAAGAGATGGGAGACATATTTACCCTTCTTTTACAGCATTCATGCAAAAACGTTGGTCATCTGTGTGGTGTAATCTAAGGGTTGTTCTGATATTTAAATTAAAGGAGAATGTAGTGAGGAGGTGATATAGGGCAAGCAAGAATTGAGGTGTAAAGAATATCTTTATATCATGCTTGTTTATTGCTATAAATAATATCTTCCCAATAGAATTTAGGGATTGCACAAACAATTAATTTGTTGACGAAATTGATCACGCAAACATTCCGAACCACATTATTTTGGATTCATCAAATATTTCTTGCAGATCACGTGGGAGACGTTAATTAATGAAAACATAATAGCATGACGATTTTGATAACCATTAATGCAACTAGGTAGAGATTGTCACCAAAAATAATCATTCATACAACTAAAAAGCAATATCTTTAGAAATCAAAAATTAAGTTGTTAATTAATTTTAATAACTCTACTCAATTAAATGGAGATTAGACTTGTATTAGAAGTAAGACAGACTAACGAAAACATATAAATTCGAGATTCGCTTACTCTATATTTTTGTCTTTTTTGGCACCTCATAAGATGTTGATTGTTGAACACGAAAAAAGGGGTATACCGTATACTACCACCATGTTTCATTTTCCGCGATTTAGGCCTAGTCTTGATCCGGGATTATGTGTGTATTATGTGGGTAATTTGGTGTGCTAGGAATGATGCTTTATTTAAGGTAGAGTTTTGCTCTTTAGATGAAGCTATGCTTTATTATGTGGGTGAGGATTTTGTGCTGCTAGGAAAGAGTGGTTGGCCTATAAGGAAATGTGTGCAGGATGCCTCTTGTTTCAAGTTTGTGAGGAATAATTACTGTGGAAGGCCTGCTAAATGTTGTGTTTGTTACGGATGGGGCGTGGTTGGCTAAGTCCTTGCATGGGGCTTCTGCTTGTAGAGAGTTAGTGAGAAACTCAACAGACAAGTGCTAGACATGTATTATTAGTAGTTTTTTCTCTTTTCTAACTATTTCACTCTTGTAGTTGTATATAATATCCGTATATATTTAAGATGTCATTTAGTGTTTGTTCTACGGTATTCTATCCACATGTATATATACTGATCTCAACAGAGTTTGGGGGACCGACCCTCTATTAATCGGACGATCTTTTATGTCAAAAAAAAACATAAAGTGAACATGGCATAGCAAATTTGAATTAGTATGATCATAATGTGGAACACAAGTTTATTACAGGGGCCAAATCCAAAAATATGAAGAGTGGTAACAGCACACACAGAGTCAGCACATTTGTGAATTGAATACAACACCATAACTAATGTCACCGAACGATATCATGTCTGAAACTTGAGTTGATCAGAGGCTCAAAACAATGGAAAGCATATGAATTCCTGAGAACTTAAATCAAGACAACAAGGGCAGAGAAAAAATTTCAAGACATTAAGGATAAAAATATTGCATAATGAAAAAAAAAAGTAAGACATCTGTTTGTGAGACACATAGTCGGGGGGAATTATAAGGACTGTCAGTGAAGCCGTGGCCAAACGACAGAAGACTCGGTATGTCATTTACGTGAAGAAGGGAACGTAAAAAGAAAATGTTCAGATAGGGTCGAGTAAGAAGAATGTGATGCTTGTACATGCAAAAAAAAAAATGCCAAAAAGAGCTTAGCGAGAAGATAGAAAAAATTCTCAAAATGTATGTAATTAGCCAATTCAAACAGTTCCTTTCTGTTTAAGAGTGATCTTGTCCCCAAGGCTAAGAGTGATTCCTTGTGTCTTGCTCCTTATTCTGATGTAGCCGCTCAGTTTTCCATCCGCTTGCTTCTCAATACTCAAATTCACCAAAGCGTCCTCCCCAAAAATACTTTTTGCATAGAGGTTAGCAGCAAGGAATCCGCACTCGCCTTCAAGAGCCGACCTGGTTTATCAATCAGTGAAAATGAAATGATGATATTTGTTGAAAAATAAGGAACCAAAAACAATGCAAGTGTTGTGAACAAGGAGAAGAGATAGAGAGTTTTTGAAGGACTTACGGTGGAGTAAGGCACTTCATATTTGTTGACTTGATGATGTGGCTCAGAAATCCCTTCTCATTCTGAATAACAGTATTAACAGCTACCTGAAACGATGGTAACAGCCTACTTTTAACATCAAATCCACAGCAACATCATTTAAATACCAATAAGATTAGAATCCTGCCAAAGGAAGCTAATAAAGCATAAGAAAAGATGTTTCACAAGGAGAAGGGGAGGTGAGAAGCAGAAAACTACTAAGGTCTAGCTTAATCCCATCACTATGCATACCAATAGGCAGAAGAGTTCTTGCTATAAATATGGAAGCAGAATACTACCAGTTCTTCCATACCATCTCTGACTTGCAATCAATCACTACATCAAAGTAGAAATGATACGGCATACAGAAGCACCCTAATTTTGGAATCTTACAGCATCTATTAAAGTACACTCCTTTAACTTGCAACTAAATAGAACCCAATCAGAAAAGCCTAAGAAGCTGCATATCCTGCATGCATGTTCATGAATCTACTAAACACGAAGAGTAGTGTAATGGAGCTCCCTGCCAAGTATTCAAACAGCATTAGAGCCCATGGACGTATCACACACGTCAACAACCATCCACAAAATAAGTCAGTAAAGAAAACAGACCAACTAGAGAGAGAGAGAGAGATCCGACATATATCGTGTCGACATAATCATTGGCATCAATAGTGCCCCCACCAATCATACAAGAGACAAAAGAACTGGACTTTTTTCTGATCATGTTTGACATTTTCATTATGAAGTAATGAAGTGATTTATAGATATAATCTTACATGAGAAACAAATCTTCTGAAGTTGTTACATATTAAACCATGATCTAACCATTGTCTTCTAACTTCAATTCTAGAAACACAATATATAATATAACTGTCTATGCTGAAAACTAAAGCAAGTATGAGACGCATTATTAACATGGCCTGCAGTTAATAAAAGTGTTTGTTGCCAAAATAGTTTCAAAAAATCGACAAAAAGATTAATTTTAGTCGATAAAATATAGAACACTAATAGGCAAGAAAAGGAAGATATACCTTGTTTTCCCATTCAAAGTCGGCCCACATTGTCCTAAATGCCACGTCAGCACAAGTTGCAGGATAAATGTAGTCCATTATATCAATGTGAATGTCGTTGAGGACTATGACATTTCGCTCAAGAACATTTGACGTCTCATAGACTATATTCCCAAATATCACTCCAGTTTCAGTTGAAGACACTTTAATATTGGCCCTTATCTTGCTCGATTCTGGTGCTAGTGTGTAGTTTTGCGGCCGTTCCACCAGTTTGAGGTCGCCCATGGTTGCCAACTCCAAGCACAGATTTTGGAGGGTCTCCTTGGTGCGGTTGATGACAGTGACATCGAGGACAATGTCATAATGATGAACTGTCACATATGCTTCAGCATAAACAGGATCACTGAATCCTGTTAGTTGAAGAATGCGATTAAGTTTACTTGCATCGTCACTATCTTTCACGAACTCTCCCGTAGCACGCTTTAAGTCATCGTGCACCTCATCTTCCAACTCAAGCTGGCTCATACCCTGACAATTATGTGGATTCAAAAGAAATGAAAAACATAAATGAGATGAGATCCATGCAAGACAACAACTAAATTGGGTAGGAAGAGAAAAAATTACAATCCACTGATTACAGGACAAATATCACAAAACTGTATGCAGATGGATGATATTTTCACGCTAGCCCCTTGTCATATTCAACATGGTAAAAACTAAATGATCCAAGCAACGAGCACATGGTCAAGTGCAGAGGAAAAGCAGTCGACGCCTAGGGTTCAGCCAGCTTACCAATTCAGATCAAACCCCGGAAGCCCCTTTCCCTTCCCCCCACCCCCACTCCAAAAAGAAATTAGAAAATAACACAAACTAAATAAATAAGCAACCATACATTCAAACTTAGTATAATTAAAGAGGGGGGTGGAATTTGGTGGGAAGGAGAAGTGAATTGTAAAGAACAAGACTAGCATTGAATGGGATGGCCTCAAATACAGAAAACCAGGGGGAAAAGAAACAGAATCAGGAGTTAGGAAATGAAAGAGGATAAACAAGTGGGGGGGAAAACGACATGGTATTTGTTGGCTAAATCCAGACAAAAAAACAAGATAATAAATGACAAGAAATAGTGTCCACATAGAAGATAAAGAAAGGTTATTTGTAGACTCAATGTGTCATCTCCGGATAATGACAAGCACAGAATCGACAACGAATGAAAAAGTAAATCAGAATCAAATGCTCGTCCTTTACGGCATCAAAATGAAAACACATTAAACCTCAAGAGAACATGATAAATTGTCAACAAGAATATTTTCCACTCAAAACAAAGAAAAGTGAATTGAATGTTTAAAAGGCCTGGTTATTAAACAAGAGGAGAGAAAACAAAGGCAATCTTTTTATTACCTTCCTGCTCTTCAAGTGATAGAAATCAATAAGGTCATCAGGCTGGGCATGAGTTATCTGAGCCTTTGCTTTAATCTCCTCTGCTTCGCGGAACTGCTTATCTGCAAGCATTTTTACAAAACTTTGTCGGCAAATTGCAACCATATCTTCCTTACCTCGTCGCCAGTATTGCAAAGCAATCTGATGCATAGGACAATCCTATCATAGGAATCATTGTCAATTGGGTGTGGAAGAAATCAAGATTGTCCCAGTTGAAGCATAGAGGCCATAATCAACAAGGCCTGGGTACTTGCTTTATTAACTTCTACTTTAGACGGCTGGACCTCTTCCAATCTCAAAACAAGTTTTGACAGAGTACATGCCACAACTGCACCGAGGGAAAAATCACCTGCAACAATCAATGATCTCAAGTTTCCAACAGATGCCAATGATCCTTGTGCAAGCATTGGAGGTGGCATGGCAGTTTCCGAGGCAGCACTCTGGGTAGCATAGGTTCCATCCGCAAGAATTGCAGGCCTTCTAGACGATACTGTCATGGAGTTTGCCTGCTGGGAATTCTTTGAAGTATCTTGACTATCCCCTTCCTCTGCAGGGGTGTAGAAGGGGAGCTCCCCGAGGCACTGCTTAATTGTTGCAATGCCATTCGCAACTTCGGCAAGAGAAAGACAGTATTCACCAACGATCCAAAGAGCACACACGCGCAGCCCGTATTTGATAGAACGTATCCAAAAGCCTAGTTACTATAGATATTCTCAGTTTTGGATTTGTTTCAATGATCTCCCGCACAAAGACAACCACATCAATAGCCGAAGCAACATTGCTGTCTCCCAGGAAATCCATCAGAAGATGCACAACAGTGCTTGCCACATCTGGGAATTTGATTGCACAGGAATGAATGGCTTGAACGAGCATTTGCCTATACTCCCCATTCTTCTCAAGCTCTCCACCCTGAGTCTTCATAACTTCCTTCTTAAGCAGAAGAACAACTTCATCAATGTTTCTTGGAGTTATGAACTCCAGAGCAATGTCAATAGTTTTCCTACGGATGTCAAGATTTGGGCTTGAAAGTGCCCTAAGAACATCCATTATCATCTCAGCCATAATTTCCCTATGTGAAGATTTAAGCTCGTTCAGCCGGTCAAGCACAATAAGCTTAACATTGTTGTCGCTTTGTGAGAGCAGAAGCTGGCAGTAAGTATTCGCAGCAGCTCTGATTGCTGTAGGAGCCAAGGAGAGAGAAACCAGAGTCCCCGCACATTCATAAACCACTGCAGCTGATGGGGCACTGAGCAATGATATGATTATCTTTATGTACTTTCCCTTCTCACCCTTGTTCGCTCTACAAACCTTGCGGATCAACTCCAACACCACCATCTGAAGTTGTTCACCCCAATCGTTTATTCGGTCAATGTGGGTGAATAGGTAATTGCCTGCCCTTTCTTGGGCAGAAGTGAAAAGCATAAGGAACGCATTCCTTTTGGCTGGCAGATCTTGTTCCGTCGAAATCAACTTCTCAATCAAATCGGGGGCATTATCCAGTAACTGTTCCCCTTGGGGAAGCTTATAAATTGACATCACAGCAAGAACTGCATTCCGCCTAACAAACGGGTGCCTATGCTCTAAATTCAACAAAACCGCAGGGATCAAGGGCTCAATAACTTCGGTTTCCTTCAACCGACAAAGAAACCGGAGCGTGACGCCCCTGATGTACTCATTGGGGTGATTCAGATTGTTCAACAAGTTTTGACAAATCAAGATCATTTCCTGTAGCACCTTCCCTTTCGAATCAGTTTTTTCAATGATCTCGAAATAGAGAAGCAAAAGCCTCTGAATCGTGTGATCTTCGGAAGGAACAACATACCGGACAATGGTGATGAATAATTGTGGGATGGTTTCACCATTGAGTAAAAGCATAATAGCTTTCTTCAGGGCATCGATCTTCAAGGGCACGTCATTGCCTTCTAAAGCCTCCTTGATCTCATTGGCGATTGCTGGTGTTCCCTTGTCAAAATGGACAAGAAGTGTGCAAGACTTCTCCATTTTCAACACTTTAGATCTGGCAAAAGAATAACACTAAGTTCCTCTACATAAACATCCCAGAATTTGGTGTAACTAAGTTCTAAATAATATTGCAGTACTTAACTGCCAATTATCAGTAAATCTCGAGCTATACAATGAAGTCAAGATGAAAATGGAGGTGGGAGAACAATTTTGGTTAAATCTCAGCATGTATGAGTGAAATTGTTGGTATCTTTTCTCACAAATGCATTTTGAGGTCAATTTCCCCTTAAAATTCCAAATTTCCTAAGTCCGTAGTTCCAATTTTCCTAAGTCTGTGGTTCCCATTTCAGATCGCGAACCAAGATACAAGAAAAAAAAGAAGTACAAAGAAAAAGAAAAACTTCCGAAGCTTAAAACATACTTACCCAGAAGTAAATGAGAAGCACAGTTGGCCTTGGTTTCCTGCGTAAACACGTATAAAATCACATAAGTCACAGAGAAGGATGGTTGAACCAGATCGAGAGAGAACCTTGGCTTTCTCAGATCCAGCTTTGTAGGGGAAATGTATTCAATGGCTTCACAGTCGAATTTTTTCGATCGTCCGGTGTTAGTTACGTTTGTGACTTCAAATGCCCGCAAGACAAAATATATATATATATATAGGTAAAGGATCTAATCCGGACTTTTGATTTCCGGACTTCTTATACAAAAAAATTTTTGACGATCCGATCCGTCCAATGTGTTCAGAAGGTGTTTTCAAGGGTCCTCGCGGAAAATCTTCAAAAAAAAACACCGGGAAGGGCTTGATCCAAGCAGTTTTCGCAAAAATATATAAATACAGTTTTTGCGAAAACTGCTTGGATCAAGCCCTTCCCGGTATTTTTTTTTGAAGATTTTTCGCGAGGACCCTTGAAAACACCTTCTGAACACATTGGACGGATCGGATTTTCCAAAAAAATTTGCAACACAAAAAATGTCATGTTTTTCTTATTTCCGGGAGGGTGTGGATGTGAACATTTCCGTATATATATATATATATATATAGGACGCGGTTCTAGTCCGGAATCCGGACCTCCATGATCCGAGCATTTTTTTGACAATCCAAGCCGTCCAATGTGTTCAGAAGGTGTTTTCAAGGGTTCACGTGGGAAATCTTCAAAAAAAAAATACCGGGAAGGGCTTGATCCAAGCAGTTTTTCGCAAAACTGTAAATATACAGTTTTTGCGAAAAACTGGTTGGATCAAGCCCTTCCCGGTATTTTTTTTTGAAGATTTCCCGCGTGGACCTTGGAAAACACCTTTTGAACACATTGGACGGATTGGATTTTCTCAAAACAATTTGCAACACAAAAAAAACACCCCAAAGGCTCCAGTCAGGGATCCCTGACTGGAACCGTGGGGTATATATATATATATATATAGGTTAAGCTTCTAATCCGGACCTCCCGTTTCCGGACCTCCATGATCCAAACATATTTTTGACGATCCGATCCGTCCAATGTGTTCAGAAGGCGTTTTCAAGGGTCCACGCGGGAAATCTTCAAAAAAAAATACCGGGAATGGCTTGATCCAAGCAGTTTTCGCAAAAAATATATATTTACAGTTTTTGCGAAAACTGCTTGGATCAAGCCCTTCCCGGTATTTTTTTTTGAAGATTTCCCGCGTGGACCCTTGAAAACACCTTCTGAATACATTGGACTGCTCGGATTTTCCAAAAATAATTTGCAACACAAAAAAAATCACTTTTTTCTTATTTTCGGGAGGTGTGGACTAGAAGTTTTACATATATATATATACTCCTCTCAAGTTTCGAACCTGCACTAACTTTGTATAAGGTGTTTTCTTTTTCTTTTTTCTTTTTTTTTTTTCCTATTAGTTGTTCTGTATAATGTACTTGGCACTGCAACCGAAGCAACGTTTGTAAAATGTAAAATTTGGAAGTGGAAATAGTGCACACAAAAAAATCCTACTATTACATTAAAAAATATATATCATCAAACTACATCGCCCCGCAAGTGGTGGCTAGCTTATGCGGTAGAGCTCTTGGATTCCCCACATTGCATCCCGGCCCCCATGTAATTAGATTAAGAATGATGATTGACAAAAAAAAACCTACATAGCTCCGCCCCCCACCGTTTTTTTGGTAAATAGTAACAGCTTTAACATTTTATAAGATATAAAACAATTTTGTATTAGAATTTGTCTTGATGAGGTTTAATTACAATCCTTTTAAACAAAATAAGGGCAAAATTTAAGTTGATATAGGAAACGTTAATACTTCAGTACTTTTGCAAAATAAGGCCCAGTTCAAGATGCATGATTTTAGTATATAGGATTTGATAAACGTTAATACTTTTTTCGCATTGTAAGTTGGTAGTATAAGATACATATTTAGTTTTATGTTTACTAGTTTGCTCCTCCGTGCACGCACGGAGTCTCGTGCTCATTACTATTATAATTAGTCTTGACATTTGCATATATGGGGATGTGGCTTGGTCATTTTGTTATATGTATTCAAAACTTCAGTTTGGATATGTAGCAAGTGCACTTGGTGGTCTGTTTTTGGAGAGATCAGACTTATATGTTATGGACTTAGGTTCTCTCCATCTAGTATGAAAATGTTCTGGGGAAGGCAATAGGAAATTCCCATGCCATGAGTCTAGGGATTTGTTTTCCAGAGTATCTTCAAACGAGGAGTTTAAAATGAAATCAGGACTTTATACAGCCAACAAAAAATCGGAACAATTGGAACTTATACAATTGTACAATATAGTTTCCATAAAAAATTAATGTCATTGCCAACACCATTACACCAACAAATTGGTACTGAAAAATCCTATCCTCTTGATTTCCAAATGAGAACAATAATAATTGAAATAAGAAATATTCATTGTCCACTAACAACCTCTTCAAAATCTAGTTCATCCTGCCGGCGAGCTCATAGACAGTCTTTTTACCGTTCCTAGCGTTTCCTCCTTCAACATGGTGGTTCTTTTCCTTCAGACTACTAACATATAAGCAATGACAAGAGAGCCACAACATGACAATACCTAAATTGTACAACATGAGATAACTTACTGATATACCCACATATTTGTAATGAATTTATTATGCCTTTCTCACCACTATCTGATGGAGTAACAGACTTGGAATTATAGTTGTCCAACAAACTCAAAACTGCTTAAACAATTAAAGAAGCTCTTTCTAAACCCGGGATTATCACTAAGGTAAATAAAGTCAAAGGGAGAACCTCATAAATCAAACATATCATTGACAAATGGGATCATTCTCAACAAATCTTATTAGAACCATCCAAAAACAAAATAACAAGATACAAAACTATTCTCCATTCTAACAACGAAAAGAAAATCCAAATGACAACTAAATTATTAGACCTATAATATAGCCAAAAAATTGCATACTATAACAGAGCACGGATATGAACATGAGCAGGGGTTCTCCCTTCGACACTACATTGTTAAGGTAGAAAATACAAGAGAATTTACACAAAACTAACCTTCAATTCTGGAAAGTTTTCGGAACATCCAATGAGAGGGCTTCAATGAGAGCACGCGACATGACCTCGATTTCAGTTTTTACAGTGAGAGACAAAAGCCAAAGCCTTGATCTCTTTTCCTTTTTTCGTGATGGTCTTAGCAACCTCCCTGCTTTTCACCTTTAACATCAGCTACAATCAAGAGGTATAGCCTTTAGAAACAAAAGATGAGTAAAAGGTTAAAAAATAGATTCATCTCGTCTGTTATGCATAATCATTATTTAGGTCTCTGTTATGCATTATTTCCACTTTTGAACCAAATCAAAGACCTCATGTATATAGTTTTAAAAAGAAGAAGATCCATTGTGTACTTCCATTCAATCAAGAAATATGATTTCACACAATGACACAAATTAAAATTATACAGATCCACAGTTTCAAGATTGATATATAGATATATATATATATATATCGTGTGTGAAAAAGAGTCGAACCTTTTTTCCTTTCACGACTGGAAGCCGAACCGACTACGAAATCCTCGAAGTCACTGGAACCAAATATATAATATGAAAAATCACTATTTTACATCTCAGAAGTATCATTAGGTCTGCAAATAAAAAATGTAGAATCGATCAATGAGCAATCGAAATATCAAAAGCGCATATATGTGTCTCGAATTGTACACAAACTTGGGGAACGGAAGATTCTGACTACCTTTTGAATCTTGCTGTCAAATTTGAAGTCGCCGGAAATCGAGCAAAACCCAGATCTGGAGCCCATAGTCGTGCCCTTGCACTCGCGCCAGAAAAAAATGGTTGAAGAAATAAAAATACTTGTCCTACTCTTGTTCAAACAGTCTTCAGCTTTACTTCAAACAAGTGAGGTGGGGATGCTTTTCATTTTTTGCCCAACAATTTCCAACTGCACTCCGCCCACAGCGGAAGAGGGCATCTTGTTTTGCACTGCCGCACTACAGGGTAGTAACCTGTAGTGCGGCATCCGAGTCATTGATCGTATAATCAACGGCTCGGATTTCATCTTGGTCCTTGCATGATCCGAACCGTTTATTGTTGAGATGAAATCCGAGTCGTTCATTGTCAAGATCAACGTCTCGTGTGCCGCACTATAAGATTGTAGTGCGGCACTGCACTACAGGATCCCCGGACCATGATTCAAGAGGCCGACAGGGGTAAAGTAGGAACCAATATTTGCAAGAATGCTAAGGGCAATATCGGCATGGAAAATACGAACGAAAACAGTACCAATGAACTTCCTTATTAGATACGAAGGATATGTTTTTGAGTTGGTAAAAATTCACATCACATTGTTTTCTCTTTGTATTTGAATTTCTTGATTGTGTATATTTGCCCCGCCTATAAAAAAAATTCTGGCTCCATCCCTGAGAACGTCTTTTAGTTTAACATGCATTCAAGAAAACAAAACCGATAGGTGATGGTCGAGCGATCTCCTACGACATGAAAGATTAAAACAAATAATCAAATGTAACATTATGGGTAAGAAAGTACAAATCATGAAATTACAACTTAAGAGAAGCTTGTTAAAATGAAGGTCGAGGTTATAGTTTGGAGGATGATGCCTAAGATTATGAAGATTTGGATGACGGCGCCTCTCTCTCTTTGGAATTTTGATTTTTGGATCCATGTTGGTGTGAGGGTGCTATGTTTTTTCTTTGTTTGTTTTTCGGGCTCTATGGTCTTTCTGGCTATTTCGCTGTTTTGTTTTTGGGATTTGGGGCTTCGGCTAGGTTTGTTTTCTTTTTGTCGTTGTAGGTGTTTCTCTCAAGGTTTCATATGACTTGGAGCTTCTTGGTTGTTTTGGTTAAGGGTGCGTTTTTTTTTTTTTTTTTCTCTTATTCTTTGGTCGGCGTCTTGCCTTCTTAGAATATTTTTTTATGGGTATTTGAAAAAAATCAGCTCAATCGGGTATTAGTAAGAGTTTTTTCAAAATTCGTAGAACACGAATTTTGAAATGCCCTTACTGATATCTAATTAAGCTGGTTTTGTATGGAATCCCGTAAAAAATGTGTGGTTCGAATCATCTCTTTGTGGGACTCAAGGTGGGCCCCGGAAAAATGATTAGAACCTTTTTGCCTCTGTAAGAGCATCCTTATCAGCCTCAGCAAATTTTGGACCAAATTTAACCTCAAAAACACTTTTTATACTTTAGCAAGTCATTTTTTCAAAAACTCACAGAATCAGACTCTCTATTCTAACTTTACTGTATTAAACTATTCTTTCTTTCCACTTCTATTTTTCTATTCAAATATCTTTCTAATTTTTTTATTTTTACATTTTATTATTTTCACACAAAGCAAAAAAAAAAATTTAATACTTTTCCAACGGCTATATTCCCAACGGCTATATTCTAATGGTCATAATCTCTTAACTATAATTTAGACCATTTGTCATTTAACTTTCATCTACACCCACATTTTCTGCTCTTCAAACAAAAAATACACCTACATTTTCTTTCATTATATCGTTCATTTTCAAATATGGATCTTGAGTCTCTAGACAATATGATTCTCAATGACTCTGATTCCAATGATGACTTGGAGTTTATTGCAATAGCTGCTATGGAAGCAGTACGATTGGAAGCTGAGAGTTCAAGGCGATCTAAGCAACGCCGCACTGTTATTCAACGCGGTCATTTGGCAAGACAACAAAGGCTCTTTCTCGACTATTTTGCTGATCAACCAGTATTTCCTCCCAATGTGTTCCAGAGGAGATTTCGAATGAGACGATCTCTTTTTCTTCGTATTCACTCAGAGGTGGAAGCTCACGATCCTTATTTTGTCTAGAAGAGGAATAATGCTGGAGTGCTTGGTTTGTCTTCCCTTCAGAAGACGACTGCGGCAATTAGAATTCTCGGTTATGGAATAGCATCTTATTTTATAGATGAATACTTAAGGATCACAGAAAGCACTGCGATGCAAAGCCTTAGAAAATTTGTCCAAACAGTGTCTGAAACAGTGTTTTAGCATACCTGATGAGGATGCTCTAATGCATCAAAGAAGCTTTAAAGAACAAAATCCCAATTCAGAAACAAGTAGTTGACTGCCTAACCACCCTAGCTAGACCCTGTCTCTCTCCATACGCAATGGTGGTTCACAGTTGTCCTAGCCTGAGAGTTAATATTCCATGCCCTTTGGGCATAATTGAGCACGAACTAAACTACACATTTGGGTACTGACCATACATTTATAAGTGGACCTCATATGTGTGTGTGTTTTAGATTTGAACTCAATCATGTCTCGGGAGCATTGAAAAATTTCTCATTGTCCTAGTCGTAAGAAATTGAATGCTAGAAATTAAAACAGCTTATACGATGTTTACTTGGGCATTTTGATATATAACGCTAGGCCAAGTTCTCGTGGTCGTCGTTGTCATAGAATTCTCTTAGTATTAGTATTGTTGTTTGTTTCGAGATGTCCAGACCAGCTCATGCGTTCCTTTTTAAATATTTGGAAAACAAAATATACCTTCTACTGTCGTCATTCATTAGTTATTTTTAAATTGGAGCAAAACTCCGTAAGAACTGACCCCACAAGAATTAATGAAAGAAGCAAACCTCTAATTCCAAATTGCTAGCATACCTATTTTGGTTCATTTTCTTAGCATTATAGTTATTAGATACAAATAAATCCTTATCCAATCTTGGCATAAGAACCAAGTAGTCCCATGTGGGAGCCCAATATGTTCTTTTGCCATTTTAAGGCATTGGATTGGCATTAGGTTAATAGTCTGGTCTGTACAAAATGGACTAGTTTGGTAGGCAAAATTTGGATTGATTGCATTGTACTTGTTTGTCTTTCTTCTCTTTTCTTGTTTTTAATACGAATTATTGACAACCCTATCTTGTTTATCTGTCCAACATATATATAAAAAAAAAATCGAAAAAATGGAAAGAGAAACGAGAAAATCAAAACAAAACTTGAATTCAAAGACGATTAGAAAAGACACGAGCGTATCTGTCAATCCAGTTCCAACTAATCTGACCCTAAACTTGATCAATTATTGGAAATTTTACCTTCACTAATGAACAAAGAGTGTTTGGCGACCCGTACATATTTTAACTTTTGGCTAGATTAATATCCAATGTATTTTCCACTTGGATTTCAAAACATGATGGCATACAATGGCCGAGCTACCCTTATGGATGTTTTGGCTAAATAATCGAGCAACCTTATCTTTTTGTCTTTATTCAAAAAAAAAAATTATTTGTTAGTTTTTCACCAATTTTTAATTGATTATTGGTTCATTTTGATGAGAGGAATCTAAAAAGTAAAAAATTATTAGGGCATCCACAGTGAACTCCCTAAAAATGGCTCATATGTTAACTCCTAAGGTGTACACATAAGCCTAATTGGGGTCCATTTGACACTCCTAGAGTTTGCTAAATATAGAGAGCATATGTGCACCCAATGGACTAGCAATAAAATTTTCTATTTTGTGAAGAAAGTAATAAAAAAAGTGTGGATCCCATAAAAAAAAGGATTAAAAGGGCTTGGGTCTCACTTGGAGCTAGCTACAAGGCTAGTTAGATTTAGCTAATGGGTTAGGAGGCATGTTTAGGAGCCACCATTGGAAGCTTGTATTGGGAGCCCATTGAAGACCATAATTGATCAAATGGCTTGCTAAATTTTAGGAGCCTCATCTAAGAGCAATTTTAAGAGTCCGCTGTGGATGCCCTTAACCGTAAAATAAATAGCTAGGTATATATAAGTAAGGACCCTGAATTGAAGAACACTTAAAACACAAAAATTCATATGTTTAAATGGACTTTCATTTTGACCACGAAGTTGTAGCCGAGTGGTAAATGCCTAAATGACTTATTCCATAAGACAGATTTTTACACTTTTTTCGATCTTATTCAAAAAATTGAGAGTTATAATCATAATCTTTTACATTTTTTTTTATTCCTTTGACGAACCAATAATACACAAAAAAAATCGATACAAAATTAACAAATGCAAAAAAAAAAAAATCAAATAAAGACGAAAATGGCTTCAACTTTGTGGCCTAGTGGTAAGTGGTCAAGAGTTTCAAAGTTTGAGTTATGTGCTCCTTGCTCACTTGAACCTTGTTTTCCAGTGAAGCCCAGCTGTAATCTATTGACTCTGTCGACGTTCCTCCCAAGTGGTTGAGAGACCTCAGAACCGCCACACACGGTTTGCCTTGAAGGCAAGGAAAGCGGAGGTTTTTTCCTTTTTTCTTTCTGTAGATATCTTGTGCATATGAGAGACGGATCCGGGGTGTTGTGCAGCCTCACGGCATAACCGCACTGGCATCTTTCCGCTTAGAGCTTGTCGAGTAGTATAACTGTATCAAAAATCAAATCGATTGGATATCGTTAAGTGCCTCGTCGGAACACAAATAACTTGAAAAAGGACGGATTAGGTGGTTTTGATCCAGTGTTTTGTGTCCATTTGTGTTCTATTTATTTTCAAGGTATTTGTCTTCCGATAAAGCACTTAACGATATCCGATCAAGTTGATTTTTAGTACATATGTAGTACTCAACGACCTCTACGTGGTGAACGTCTCCGATCGTCAGAACGATGCCGGTCGCCCTAGCGACCTAGCTACCACAAGGGACAACTATAAGTCAAGGCCGAGGCTAGACGGTCTGCACCCACTTGGTTGATGGCCACATGAATTAATCGGCTTATCCTATTGCAAAGCTCAAATATACATTGTACAGATCATGGGACTCTCACTTGGAATGATACTTGTCTTTCTCAATTTATTTACTGTACTCGTCATTACCTCCACCTTGGGACCAACTTGAAAGCAACATTTACTTTGAACTGGACGAATCCCCGGAGTGTTGTGCGCTCCTTGGCCGTCCGATTGTATTTTAGACAGTTCGGATGTGTTTTATTTTTCACCGGTAAAATTAAATTAAAATTACCGAACGCATCCGGGCCGTCTAAAACATGATTGGACAGCCAAGGGGTAAACCGCACCCTCTTGGTCCGAACTGGACATGCATACACTTGTAGGAATTATGGGTTGGTCGACACGTTGAGTGTTATAATCGTCACGGATACCCAAATCACCCTGCATATATTTCTTGATATCCGAATATTCGGGCCTGCGTGCACGAACGTTCACTAATTCCGAGACCTTGAAATTAACGACCAGACATACTCTCTTGTGATTTACAACCGCATATTTAGCATTCGTATATATTGACCCTACATGAATATGTAATTGTGGAAAAAATATGTATAGGATGACAGTTTTTCCTGGAGTACCTGTACTGCTGAATAGTTACTTTAGAGCAGTGTGACCAACTGCAAATAAAACAAGGGCAATAATTACAAGGAAAAAAAAAATACACTCCAGTGTATAACTGTATGTGTATATACGCAATATTTTGTGCAACTATGGTTCAATTTGATACAGAAAATTTTGGAAGGATGGATAATAGTGTGATATGTACCACACAAATGGCTGAGTTATTCTTGACAGGCACACTTACGGCTTCAAATGATACAGTTTTATGAGTACAGCACAAAGATTGGGAAGGCATGCAATCCAATCAAAATATGAGGAGGCCTTTGGATTTTCACTTTCGTCTGTCTGTTTTGTTTGATAATAACGAGGAAGGAATAAAAAGGCCATATGGGTGGGGATTCGGGGGCCTGCTCACTAAAAGAGAATCACTCACTACATGGGAATCACAGCCGTTTGTTTGAAAATTAATGATCTAGAATATTTTTAGTGGCAAGAAAATTTTTTGACCGATAAGATTATTCTTTTAATTAGATCCATTAATTTTGCGACGAACGGTTCAAATACCGCGCTATAGAATCAGCCTTTCTGGATTGGGAGTGGAGGCTAGGGATAGGAACTTATGGATGGTAATGTATACACTGAAAGAGGCGAAGGTCACTGACTCTCCAAAATTCAGCAAATTTCTTTTTTTCTCACATAATTTCTCGAGTTTACGATAAATTTAGTGCTTCAGCCCCACTCGAGGTTTTAATAATTTTACTGTAATCCCTTTAAAGGTGAATTAATTTTAACCACGTCCAAACTCTAAATAATTTTGTATGTGTTATTTTCTTTGTATAATATCTGCTTCCATCACTAATTATGTTACAGATTTCTCTGTTCCTAAGAATTGAAAACTAAGAACCACTGAGAAAACAATACCGGTAATAAAGAAAAAAATAGTACTAGTTCACCTCCAGCGGTCTTTTTCTCTGTATTTTCTGTTTTCTATTTTCTTTTCTGTATTTTCCTTTTAGGTTGTTGTATTTGTTGATTTAATGCATTTTCTATCTCTTCATAAAAATAAAAATAAAATGGAAGGTTCACCAATCACCATTTTTCTTCCCTAGTGGATATAGATGGTTCACTTAAAAAGGGGCCCAAGTCTTTAAAATTGCTAAAGTTGCTTTCACAAATCATAATTTTGTGGGAGGATGTAGCTCACTAAAAGCCATGTTTGGTCTACTGGTGTTTGTAATTTTGTGTTTGGCATCACAAAACCATGTTTTGAACTTTTGTGATCCGGACTATAATTCTAACATGAGAAATCCGCAAGCGGCCTTAGAGGTAATTTTCTGATATTTGAACACTTAAAAATAATTGAATACCCAACCCAAATAAATAACGTACAAATCGATCCAATATTAACAACCCAATTCAAACTCATAGGCGGCTCCATAGCTTCCCCATGGATGGTCAATTGAACATCCCAAAGTTTTTTTTTTTAAAAAATTTAAATCTAGTTATTTTATCTCAGATTTTGTTTGAAAACTTAGTCCTAAACTATTAACATCCATCAATCTTGGTAATTCACAATTAAACACCTAATACACACGTTTGATGACAAAATTTCGGAAAATATAGAGAAAAAAAAGTATTTATTGGTATCGATATCTTGCTATGGCTTTCCTCTGAACGACAATCAACTTTATATCTCATAAAACAAGAACAAATGTCAGAAAGATCCGTGCTAATCTAATTCGCCACACAATTTCCTACATAAATATTGGTGTATTTATGCGTTGGTTTAATTTTGCTTCGCCCAAAACATAGAATTTGCTAAAAACAATTGTTTCATCTTACGTATTTTCGCATTATTTGGTCACATTATTTCCACTAATATATGATAAATTGTGTACACACACACACACACACACAAAGATATGTATATGACTAGTTAATAACTTAACAACAAAAAAAAACTAGTTAATAGAGTTAGTAGAGTTAAGGTAATCATTGAACATCTTGCTAAAATTCTGGAGCCACCATGCCTGTATTGCACTAATGTATCATGGGAGTGTAGTGCACATTTAAGGGACCTTCAGGATTTCGTCATCGTGATTTGAACTGATCGTTTGACCTAATCGTTTACAAAAATACTACACACACAACCACGGGCCAAAACAAAGTCGTTTCGCTAAAAAATATATATGAAAAATTCAAAGCGAAGCCAAAGAGGGGGTTTCTTCCCCGTTCAGAACACGCGGGTTGTTTCTTCGCAGATCGATACACACACACACACAGATTTTCACCACCACGATTTCCACTTCCACCAAGGCCAACCACAACCCAACCCCAGCGCCTCACCAACTCTGGCGACCGCTATCATTTCCGGGCTCTCTCTCGCCGATGGTGTTGCTGGTGACATCAACAGTTGTTGTGGGAATCATGGTGGTGGCTGAGTTGGTCGCCCCTCTCTCTCTCTCTCTCTCTCTCTCTCTCTCTCTCTCTCTCTCTCTCTCTCTCTCCGTATCTAGTAAAATGAAAGAAGGGGAAGCCGATGCAGGCTTTGAATTATCGTTTTTTTATAGCAAGACAACGTCGTTTTGGCCCTGGTTATGTCCCTTGGTTGTATGTGTAGCATTTTTTAATCGTTAATGAATTTTATTTCTACAAAATATCAGACTGATTTGATATCAGAAGCGACAAATGTAAAATGGTACTCCATTCCAATCATATTGCAATTCTCGCACCCATGTGAACTTTTTAACTGCGAAAATTTCTTTACAAGTCACGTGGTATATATCACCGGTAAAAGCAAGTAATTTTTTGGCTTTGCATGGCGATCATTGAATTAAAATGAATATATTTTAGATTTTTTTGAACGGCAAATATATGTATTTTAGATTGAACTTCTTTTATGATCACATTGAACTCCCCTATTCATTTATCCATGACCCTGGTCTTCTTTCCACTTGACTAACATGTGACATGTGGGCCCAATGTCTCCACCCGATTATTTGGTCGCATTATTCTCACTAATATATGAAAAATTGTGTATATATGACTAGTTAGTCACTTAGCAACAACAAACAAGACTAGTTAATAGATCTAGTAGAATTAAGATAATCACTAAGCGCCCCGCTGAAATTTCCTGAAGCCGCCACTTCAGAGCCGGCTTTGGGCTAAAGCCCGTAAAGCCACCGCTTTAGGCCCCCAAATTTGGACTAAATTTTGAGGCCTCCAATTTTATATGTCTGTGTAGTAGTTATGCTTTCAAATGACTTATTTATGAAATTTTTTGTTTTCCTAAGTAGTTTTAAGTTTTAACTACGATACATTAAGAGGTGAGGGCCCAATTTGAAAAAAAATCATTTTAGGCCCCCTAAATATCAGAGCCGACCCTACACCACTTCCTGTATTGTCCCAATGTATAATGAGAGTACTGTAGTGCCCTTTCACAGGCCCTTCAAGATTTCGCCATTGATCGTGATTTGAACGGGTCATTTTACCTACAACATTTATAAATTTTATTATTTGTACAACAAACGAGAACAAATGTAAAATGGTACTTGATCCATTCCAATCATATTGCAATTCTTACACACATGTAAAGTTTATAAATGTGAAAATTTCTTTATAATTCACGTGGTATATATCACCAGTTATGGCATTACTTTTTTGGCTTTGGATAGTGACCAATGAATCAAAATGAATAGTACTATTATTTTATATTGAAATTCTATTATGATACAATTGAATTCACCTGTTCATTTATACATGACCCTGGTCTTCTTTCCGCTTGACTAACATGTGATATGTGGCAGGGATGGGAATTTATAACACCACCGAACACGACACGAAATTAACAGGTTAGTGTTGATATTTTTTACACAAAACACGTATTTGGCACGACCCGAGAACACGATTAGTAAACAGGTCGAGTTCGGGTTCAACCCGCTTTACCTGAAAATGACATGAATTAATATGTTCGTCTATTTGTGTCAACACGGTAACCCGAGAATGACACGAATTAAACTGCATAACCGGAGAATGATATGAATTATTCGTGTCGTGTTCAGGTCAAAGTTGGCAAAACAAGTCATTTCCAAGTTAATCGTGTCAACCCGTGCATGTTCGGGTTGACACGATTAACAACAAGTCAGGTTAGGGTTTATTTTTTTGATATAATTTATTAAGCAATTCATTTTGACACGAACCCGATTTGACACGAACACAATTCGACACGACACGACGCCCCATCCCTAATATGTGGGTCCAATGGCTCCACCCGACTATGTATACGGCTGAGTTTTTCAAATGATTTTAGCAACCCAGTTGCTAAAATCAACCCTGATTTTAACAAATGAGTTCACCAATTGCTAAAATAAAACAGAAAACTGGGCCGCGCCTGGAATTGACTACAATCTGGTAAGCAAAGGAAACGTGCGGCAAAACTTTTCAACACAAATTACACAATTCTGGATACAAGTCTACGAGGAGCCATTCGATACATACGAACCTAGCTATCGAACGATTTTGAACGAAGTTATGTGCAGATCTATCGAACGATTTTGAACGAAGTTATGTGCAGATCGTTGTGTTAATAACATTGCTCAATAAAATAAAATACTCTGGCTTCAATGTACTCTATTCTCTGACCAACTGCATCAACAATCTCCAATTAGAGACTTTGGACAAGGGCGAGGAATTTAAGTCTACTCTGTAACATTTACTACATTATTATTTTAGTTTGGGCATCTTTTTTATTTTTATTCATATAAATTGACAACAGTATCCTTTATGCATAAAAAGTTGAACAAGTGTCGTGCTCGATCGATGGCTTGCAAAACAAAATAACTTAATATCGGTGTGGTGTCTGACCAACACTATCTCTTCGATGCCTAATTCAGTATGATATTGGAGATATGTGTATTTTTACTTGAGTGATGACTATGTTAATTACCTTTTGTTTGAGTCAAAGAAATGTATTTATAGGCATATTGGAAGTGGAGATGTCGTTTGATGGAGAGAGGATTCCGAAAGATCTATAACAGCTTTTAATTCAAATTACGCCAAAAGAAAAACATGTTAATAAATAAATACAGAGAGATGGAGAAATTAACTTCATTTTTGTTTCTTTGGACCAGCTCAACTCCAAACCTCACTTTCAAGCTACCTTGTTCTTTAAAGTATTTTGCTTGTTTTGCGGAGTAGTATTTTAAGCCAACATTAATTGAGTGCGTGTCTCTCACAACGCTGCCGTTTTCGATTTTTCATAGCAAAAATTCCGTGGACAGGCGGAGCCACCTTAGGGCCAGTGTGGGCACAGGCCCGCACTGGATTTTGAAGGTTTTTTTTATTATTATTTAAGTTTCAATTGGTACATGACTATTGTATACCAAAAATTATTGAGTGCCCTTGGGGCACCACCACATGGTATTATAAAACCATTCTCCTACACATATTTATGTGAGACTCATGACTAATAGTATATGATGATGAAGGCGGATAAAAAAAATAATGGAGAAGGATGTTAGGGCAACAAGTGGCGATGCCTTAGGATCACTAAATAACTAATTACTCACAAACCAGCTTCAACTCACTGAATTTTTTCCTCAAAACTATTACTATGTGTTTACGGAATTATATTTACTATATTATCATAAAATACAAGTCGAATGAAAATCAAGGCATGCATGTTAGAGTCTTACAAAATACTAGATATTTTTTACACCACAAAATTTGTGCTCACACCGGTACGATTTTCTGAGTACGCCACTGAGCAAAATTCTACTAGTATATAATCATATTTGTCCACGGTCCAAAAAGTGAATTGTATAGTGCAGATTATGACGTTGGGCACACCTCGAACTCCATGAAGATGATCCATGTCTTTCTGGTTGTGGTAATGTTCAGTAGATTATTCATGTAAAACAACTATTCGATTAAACATTTGTACATTATGCTTCACCGAAAAACATTTTGTCTTCGACAAATAATGAACATATGAAAAAGGTTTTTTTTTCCAACCAATAGGTTAATATTATTGGACATTTGACGTTTCTATCTAATTAGCTGGAACCCCAACCACCAAAAATTAGGTGTATAAATTTTTGTGCTATACCTTTTATTTGACAAGTGTAAGAAATTGGTGTTGAGCCCCACCATTAAAAAATTGAAAGATTTTTTTTATTATTCTAGCTTGATTACTATTTACAACCAACTTAAAAATGGCTGAAATCAAAGAATAATTGGAATGTGGATCAGAGTCCAAAGAGGTGACTCCTTTTCGAGGAATGCAATTAGCTTAATTTCAACTGGTAATTGCACCATTATTTTTAATTTTTTATAACTCAAGTGTCCGGACCACACCTCTACTAATTCTAGAGCTCATTAATACCACCGTCGAAGGGATTTGGGGGCTCTGTAGTGAGGTAATGCACTTTAGGGTTGTAGTGAGGCCAATCTGGCCGTTCATCTCGACACCTACGGCTCGGATTTAATCCAAACTCCAGTGATCTGAGCCGTTCATTGTTTGTATTAAAATCCGAGCGTTTATTGCAGAGTTGGACGGCCGAATGGACTCACTATAATATTACAATAAGGCTCTCACTACAGGGACCCCGGACCCCAAAGGGAGAGCCTAATTAAAACCGGAACAAAGTTCGGTAATTTCACCATTTTAAGTTCGATCCCAATCCCCTAAAAACATAGGGATATCACTCTTTGAGCTATGGGCGCAATATTATAGTATGGAGTAGCAAGGAGACGAACTTAATATTTAAATACCAGTTTGGTTGCCATGGTTTATTTTTGTGTCTGAATAAAAAATATATATATATATAAGCAATTAAGCAACATAAGTCGACAACAGCAAGGGTGCGGCAGATTAAAAAAAAAAAAAACAGCAACGTGTTAATCCTGTTCTGTACCGAGGTAAGTCCAGCTCATTTTCGGGTCCCTCCCGAGGCTATTGCAATGATCGAGATCATTCATTTTTAAAGTCCCGTGGAGAATATTTGTCAAGCCAAAAAATTAATTTTTTGAATATTGTATGACAAATTTTAAAACACATGTAACTTGAGAAAAATGGGTTTCAATTTAGTACTGTAATGTTTTCCAAAACATATTTTTCTCAAAGTAAATGCATCCTGAAAACATATCAAACAATATCTAATCAATAATGATTCTTCAGGGGGGCTAATGCCCTTGTTGAAATCTAAATAATAAACGATTTCGAAGATTCCCCCCAAAGTGCACTAAAACTCTATAGTGCGTGACTGCACTGCAAGTAATAAGTCTATTTATTTGGAATTGAATGACGTATTTTGTAATATTTTCTAAGATCGTAGTCCCTCCATTCCAAATTTTGTTTCATTCTCTTGAATTTGAAATTTTTTTAATAGAAATAATTAAGATCAATCAAATAAAATTTATATTGCACACACATTATATTAAAAATTTGAACATTTGATTAAGGTGTTGGGAATAGTAAAATTAAGACCAGAAATTTGGGACGGAAAGTGTATCATTATTACACCTCGGATTCTTAGATTTCTCTGACCTTGTTTTACTTTTCATTCATTTGGCAATTAATTATGGTTGTGCTGGTGTGAAGCCGAAATACATGACTCTTTCAAACAATGTATCTATATACGTAACGGGATGGGGGCCTTGCTTTGCACTAGGGTGCATGACACCGTATCATGTATCTCATTCGGTCGTCCATTGCAAAAATGTATGGCTCGGATCAAATTCAACTCCATGTGAGAGTCTGGATTTGATCCAAGCTGTGAATATTTGTAATGGACGGCCAGATGGGGTGCATGGCATGGTACCATGCACCTAGTGTACAACAGGGATCCCTTGTCCGTAAACAAAACCTATATCTAAGGCGACCCAAAAAAAAACCTAGGGGAGTTTTAGCAAAAATAATCTAAATGGATTATTATTTTGTCTTAAATCAAAAGAATTTTGCATTTGTTAGTTTTGCGTTGATTATTTTTGTAGATATTAATTCGTCTCGACGAGAGTAAGTTTTGGCAACCAAATGGATTATTATTTTATCATTATTGAAAAAAAATTCATTTGCTAGTTTTGCGTCGATTTTTTTGTGAATTATTGGTTCGTCTCGATGAAAGAAATCTAAAGAGTACAAAATTATTAACCAAACTAAGCATTTTTTGAATAAAGACAAATAATCCAATAATCCACAAAAAAAAAGGGGATTATTTTTGGCTTTAGTGAATTTTTAAAAACTTTGGATAATAATTTTTTACTTTTTAGATTTCTCTCGTCGAGACGAACCAATAAACAATAAAAAAAAATCGACATGATACTAACAAATGCAATTTTTTTTTGGGGGGTAAATAGATTATTCTTGCCAAAACACCCCCTAGTATATCTTTAGACTATAGTTCAAAAAAGAAAAGAGTGAATGTATAGGGTTTGATATGGTTGAATTGAACACTCGTAAATTCAGTCAAGCTACTTGGTTTCATCAACATTTTAGCCTACGTTTTAAGATGCGCTTAATTTTTTAAGCAATGTAAAATGTTGTTATCAAACCTACTTAATCATATATTACTTAATGCATTTAGTTTTAAGTGCTCAATTTTGGTTATCAAACATCCCCTTGCTCTTTATTACTCATTTTTTTGGGAAATTCAATCATGGCTTATTTTATTGTCAAGTTTTGCTCCAAGGAAAGCGACGATGGGATTTTCACCTAAATGACTTTTGACTTTGTTTGTTCTCGTTTCGTAATTTTTGATACCGTTTTTCATTGTAACTTTTGGGATTAATCTTTTCTATCGACTAGAAGAATCAGAAAAGTATAAAAATGTGGACAGAATTTGAAAAAAGTTCGTATAAAAACGTTACTTTAGGCAAAAAGACACCTAACTTTGTACTTTTTCATTTTTAGTGAACTTTTTTTTTTTTGCTTTTGGTCGTGCTTTTTTTACTTTCAGACTTTTGTCGTTAAGACAGATGATTAATTCAAAAAATATATCGCGAATCTAGCAAAAATTTAGAAAAGACGAACAAAAGACGGGAAAAAGAAAGAAAAAAAGAATGGAGCCTAATTCACGGAATTTTTCTGCACAACTGCTTTTTTAATTTTAATTTTTTCCATTCTCCTTTCAATATGAATATAACCAGTCTGAGTTATTTTTAAAAAGGAATTTTATATTTTAATTTTTGCTTTTGTTCGCGTTCATACACATGCGTTGTGTGACTTAATTTTAAACCATTAAAGCCAAGAGGCTTCTGGGCTAACGGCATCATAAATGCACTGAGGTATTAGAAAAAAGGGGGTTAGGAGTTGAACTCCTTGTGGTAATCTAAACTATTCTAATAAAACTAGTAATTTTTCAATTTTAAATGCATGTTGAAAACAAATCACATAATATCCAATCAATATGATTTTTCGCATGGCTAAGGTTCTGGGAGATATTTAACTAATAAACGGTGAGTACGGAGTCCCCGTAGTGAACTCATTATAGGGTTGTAGTGAGCCCTATCTGACGGTCCATTTTGACAAGAGTTCGCGATTGGCCGGACTGGACTATTGTACCCTTGAAGGACTTGCGACCGGAGAGGATCCAAATCCAATCGAAAAGTTTATGCAATATTATTGCTTGGTCGCAGAGATACCAAAAGGGAATAGATTACATACATTTTTATATATACAGCGGAGAGCATGGTCAATGGAGTTCTATAAGGGATTGTAATTTGTACAGCCATTTTCTATCCCCGATATAAAACTCAATGCTCCAATGGTGATGGAAAATGGGAAAGTTTCATATGGACTTGTATATTTGGGACCAATAAAGATAAGGGTACCGAAAATGTACATAACTGCTTGCGGGACCTACTTTTGGGTCCCCGTATGAATTATTCGAATCATTCATTAATTTTAAAATAATTTTTCGATATACCTACAAAAAAATCAGCACAATTGAATATGCGGAAGTGATGTATTCACATTTCAAGTTTTCATTCAGAATTCACAAAATGGACGATCGGAGCTTATTTTTGCCGAAATCTGCAAAATGTGACCGGAATTGCAATTTGTCCCTGGAATCTGCAAATTGTTGACGGTGAAAGCGAAAATTAGAAGGTTTGATCGAGAGGGAGATGGGATACGTTCGAGAAAGAGAGGGGTTTTATCGATTGAGAGAGAAAGGAGGTTTGAGAGAGAGAGAGAGAGAGAGAGAGCACGTACGAAGCATAGTACATTCATCCCTCACGGGCTGCTAAAACAAAAACAACACATGTGTCACAGTGTCTAGAAATTAAATCTTTCTCACTCTCTTCTCTCTCTCCTCTCTCACTCCCCTTTTCTCTCTCTATAAAATGAGACTATAACTAACCAAAATCCCCTCACAAAAACCAAAATGGCCTGGGCACAAAACAGAGCAAAAAAGCAGGGGAAAAGTTCCCCTGTTTTCATCTGTTTCCACATTCCAATCTTCATTTTCCTCCATTTCTCGACCCAGGTTTTCGCCCAATCGACGCCAGTGTTCGCCTGCGACGTGAAATCCAATCCGGGTCTGGCGAAATACGCGTTCTGCAATCCGAAGGCGGCGGTGGCACATAGGGTGGCGGATTTGGTGAAGCGGCTGACGTTGGAGGAGAAAATCGGGTTCCTGGTGAACTCAGCTGGGAGTGTGAGTCGACTCGGGATACCCAAGTACGAGTGGTGGTCGGAGGCTTTACACGGGGTCTCGAATGTAGGGCCAGGGACCAAGTTTACGAGCTTGGTCCCTGGTGCTACGAGTTTTCCCCAGGTTATTCTCACTGCAGCCTCTTTCAATGTCACTCTATTTGAAGCCATTGGAAAGGTATGTACTTGATAATTTACACACACCCACATATATATATATATATATATATACGAAAAACTTCCAATCCAAACTCCCGGATTTTAAAACGTCCGGACCTCCACCTTCCAAATTTTTTTTTGAAAATCCGAACCGTTAGATGTGTTTAAAACGTGATTTTAAGGTCCAACGCGAAGATTTGGCAAAAAAAATACCCGGAAGGGCTTGATCGGGGCAGTTTTTCACAAAAACGCAAATATAGCGTTTTTGTGAAAAACTGACCCGATCAAGCCCTTCCGGGTATTTTTTTTTGCCAAATCTTCGCGTTGGACCTTAAAATCACGTTTTAAACACATCTAACGGTTCGGATTTTCAAAAAAATATTGGGAAGGTGGAGGTCCGGACGTTAGGTCCGTAAAAAGGGGTTTGGATGTGAAGTGGTTCCTATATATATATATATATATATATATATATATATATATATACGCCGGAGATCCTGTCAAGGATCCCGGAAGTCCCGGATTGAAGCGTTTTGAAGCCCTTCCCGGTATTTTTTGCATGATCTGAGCCGTCCAATGTGTTCAAAAGGTGTTTTCCAAGGTCCACGCGGGAAATCTTCAAAAAAAAATACAGGGAAGGGCTTGATCCACGCAATTTTTCACAAAAACTGCATATTTACAAAATTGCGTGGATCAAGCCCTTCCCGGTATTTTTTTTTGAAGATTTCTCGCGTTGGCCTTGGAAAACACCTTTTGAACACATTGGACGGTTCGGATCATGAAAATTTGATCCGGAACTATGAGTTCTGGACCGAAGGGTCCCGGACTAGAGAGTTCCTCTATATATATATATATATATATATATATATTTCATCTGTTAATTTGATATACAAGCGGTTTGCGGACTTGGGCCTGTAGTGAGCTGCACACTACAGGCATATAGTGAGAATTTCAGTTGTCCATTTCGATAATCAATGGTTTAGATATAAACGCCTAAACCTCGAGGCCAAATCACTTACTCAATCCCCTTGATGCTATGAACAGACTTGATCATCAAAGTGGGTTTTAAAAAGCTAAAAAGATGCTTTTAGTATCAGGAAAGAATCGTAATAGACGACATGAGTGTAATTGATTTTTACACTTCCTTATTTTGTAAATGCACACTCTTTTTCATCCACTGCAATGTGAATTTGTATTACTATTATCCTTCCCGGTAAGAAAGATTACGTAAACGGTAAATCAAAGGATTATCGGAGTTTTGCTTTTATGTCTAGTTTTGGTTGAAGGAAGCGACGGCGAGATTTTTACCTAGTTCACGGAATTTTCCTGCACAACTGCTTTTTATTTTTTCTGTTCTCCTGTCAATATGAACAGGGCCGGCCTTGATATGTGAAAAATTATACTCCCTCCGTCTCATTTTAAATGTTCTCTACTAATATCCGTGTCATTTTCAAACGTCTATATCTTTTTATTGGTAATGTTTTCAAAGTTTTTAAAATTTTTGTCTAATAGAACTAATTGAAATCTATCAAATAAGATTCATATTGCATATAAAATACATTATAGAATGAAAACTATAAGAGTTTTAAAAAAACACGCATAACCATAGGGAGCAATTAAATTGGGACGGAGGGAGTAAATTTTTAGTGCATTTTTTTAACACAGAGGGTTCGCTTGAACCCTCAGAATAAAAAAAAGTCTACTAACATGCCCATTGGCTCACACTCCGCTTACACCCAATTGTGTGAGACCTACATCGGGGTCTCACATGAATGATCAGAGGCGTACAATTTGTTTGTAATATTTTTTTTTTTAAGGGTCATAGTGAAAACCCAACTCAGTCAGGTATCGGTAAAGGCTCGATTGATTAGTTCAAGTTTCAGTTCCTGAATCGAACGGACTAAAACTAATTTAGATCTATCAAATAAGAACCACATTACACATAAAATACGTTATCAGAAGATATAAACATTTAAAAAATTGTATTGGAATTCGACAGGACCAACAATTTGGGACGGATGGAGTATTTTCCAAGAAAAAAAAATCCAAACATATTTTTGGACATAAATTAAAAATATAGCCTTTTTTTGTATAAAAAAAAACTATTTTATTAAAAAATAAAAAAACCTCTTTTGCAGAACAGACAAGTATTTGGGGAAGGAAATAGTAGATAAAATTGGAGTTGATAATATTTGAACTCTTAAATTTTATTTTAGAACCACCGTTAAAAAGGGAGTGCCAAAGTTCGACACTCATACTTGGTTTACCACCATTAACAACTGAAAATGGGAAGGGCTATAACCATTATAGAGTACTCGAACACCTACGAAGAAGCATAGTACATTCATCCCTTATGGACTGCCAAGACAAAATCCACCACAGTGTCCAGGAATTGAATCTCTCTCTCTCTCTCTCTCTCTCTCTCTCTCTATTAAATGAGACTATAACTAACCAAAATCCTCTCACAAGTCACAACCCAATACACATTCTTTGTAATTATTCCCACCCAAGGTTACAAAAGCCAAAATGGCCTCTGCTCAAAACAGAGCAAAAAAGCAGGGGAAAAGCTCCCCTGTTTTCCACGTTACAATCTTCATTTTCCTCCATTTTTCGACCCGTATTTTTGCCCAACCGAAGCCATTCTGCGACGCGAATTTCATCCCGGGTCTGGTAGGACGAGTCGTGTTCGCCTGCGGCGTGAAATCCAATCCGGGCCTGGCAAACTACATGTTCTGCAATCCGAAGGCGGCGACGGCCGATCGGGTGGCGGATTTGGTGAAGCGGCTGACGTTGGAGGAGAAAATCGGGTTCCTGGGGAACTCAGCTGGGAGTGTGAGTCGACTTGGGATACCCAAGTACGAGTGGTGGTCGGAGGCTTTACACGGCGTCGCGTGTGACGGATATGGGACCAAGTTTACGAACTTGGTCCCTGGTGCTACGAGTTTTCCTCAAGTTATTCTCACTGCAGCCTCTTTCAATGTCACTCTGTTTGAAGCCATTGGAAAGGTATGTACTCATAATGAACACACGCCTACATATATATATATAGATACACTTTCATATGTGTTTCATCTGTTAATTTGATGCTTTGAGTGGCTTCAAAATCATGGGTTTTTGTGATTGATTTGATTGAGGGCTTGTTTCTTGAAGGACACGACTATGGGTACCGAAATAAAAAATATCGACAATATATAAGCGGCTTGCGGGGCTTAATTTTGGATCAAAACCTCTCTCTCTTTCTTTCGGAAATTGCTACAATACATACTTTTTATTTGGATGTGTATCATATGCAATCCTATAAAAGTTACGAATCGATTAACAAAAGTTACGAATTCTTTGTACAAAAGTTACGAGACGTACTAAATGTTATGAATCATAGAAAATGTTACGAATCATATTTCTGAAAAAGTTATGAAATACTAAAAAATGTTACAATTGTCAATGAGGTGACACAATATGAACCACATAATGAGTGCATATTGTACACACCTTTAGGGGTTTGTATTGTAGAATTTTCCCTTTCTTTTTGCATCTGGATTTTGATTGATTAATTTGTAAAATATGAACAGACTCGATCATCAAAGCGGGTTTTAAAAAAGCTATAGTAAAAAGATGCTTTTAGTAGCATGAAAGAACTAGTACAATCTTTTTACTTGCTTTTTAACGAAGATAAATTGATTTTACCCTTCCTTAATTTATATAAATGCATACCCTTTTTCATTCACTAGCAATGTGATTTTACAATCTTATCCTTCCTTGAATGAAAGAATCATTGTCGGCTAAAAAGTTCCGGAGGATCGAAACAAAATTTTCATCTAGGGCCTCTTATATTTTACATACAAAAGTTGATCAACACAGAGCCTTTGTAAAAAATCGTTACCAAAGATATACTATTACAAAAATTTAAGAATATAGTCTTTCAAAACACAAACAACTATTGTGGTACTTAAAAATCTATCATTTAAACATTAAATTTCTCTCTTCTTAAGCTGTAAAAGTACTAAAGTTTGGGAATGACCTGTGTTTGGTTGAGAATTTTGAGAAAAATATTTGGAGAAATATTTTTGAGATAGTGTTTGGATGAGTTTTTGAAAAAAATACAATAATAATTAGAGAGATGTGTAATAATTGGAGAGAGATAGAGAGAGAAATGAGAATAATGATTGGATAAAGATGTATGAGTAGAGAGAAAAATATGATTAATGATTAGAGAGATGAGAGATGAGGAAAATATCTTTTTGAATTTTTTTTTTAGAAATGTGAAGTGAACAAAGTGCCCTATTCTCCTTTAAAATACTAAAGAAGGATTACACAAAAAATAATTTCACCAAAGAAAATGATTGAAAAGTAAAATATGCATCAAAGAGTGTGTTTTTAATTTTTTTTGTATGTTTATTGCGTGTCCACTGAACACACCCTAGCAAGACCTTATAAATAGAAACGGTAATCTTGTTTGGTTTGGTTTTTAATGATTGGAAGAATAAATGGGATAATAATTAGAAATATGACGCAATGATTAGAGAGAGATAGAAAGAGAAATAAGAATAAGAATTTGTAAAAATAAGAGTAATGATAAAAAATAAATATGAGTAACAATTGCAAAATAATGAAGAAAATTGGTCTTGAAACCTAAAACGAATAATGTCGACTGGACTATGGAGTAAGTATTGAAGGACAGAAAAGAATCCAAATCCAATCGAAAAAGTAAATGTGACGTGGGCCTATTCTTATGCAGTGTTTACTACTTGGTCGCTGAGGATATCATCACCACACACAAATCAAGCTCTCTCTCTCTCTCTCTCTCTCTCTCTAGCTATCTTTCAGTAGGTCCACTTGTGAAGCAGAACTTCCAAACAAAAAGCCTCAAGTCCCAACTCAGCAAAATCAAACAAAAGAAATTTTTTCACGGACTTGTATACAACAAATCCAACCCCAGGAATTCAATATAGTACAGAAATTCTTACAGGAAAAGGGGAGAGGAGAGAGATAGCGTGGACGCTACACTAGAGAGAGAAACCAAAAGGGAATAGATATAGATATACTCCTATATATATGTACATAAACAATCGACTGCCTTTTTCTTTACAGACTTTTTCTTTACAGAGCATGTTACATTCATCCCTCACGGGTTGCTACAAAACAACATGTGTCTCTGAAAATTGAATCGTTCTCTCTCTCTCTCTCTCTCTCTCTATAAAATGCGACTATAACTAACCAATCCCCTCACAAACCCAATACCCATTCTTTGTAATTGTAATTATTCCTAACCCAAGATCCAAAAAAACAAAAACAAAAATGGCCTCAGCTCAAAGCAGAGCAAAAAAGCAGGGGAAAAGCTCCCCTGCTTTCCTCTGTTTCCACATTCCAATCTTGATTTTCCTCCATTTATCGACCCGGGTTCTCGCCCAATCGACGCCAGTGTTCGCCTGCGACGTGAAATCCAATCCGGGTCTGGCGAACTACATGTTCTGCGATCCCAAGGCGGCGGCGGCCGATCGGGTGGCGGATTTGGTGAAGCGGCTGACGCTGGAGGAGAAAATCGGGTTCCTGGTGAACACAGCTGGGAGTGTGAGTCGACTCGGGATACCCAAGTACGAGTGGTGGTCGGAGGCTTTACACGGGGTCTCGAATGTAGGGCCAGGGACCAAGTTTACGAGCTTGGTCCCTGGTGCTACGAGTTTTCCCCAGGTTATTCTCACTGCAGCCTCTTTCAATGTCTCTCTGTTTGAAGCCATTGGAAAGGTATGTACATATATATGCTTTTATATAAATATATGTGGCAATGTTGGGTTTTTTTTTTTTTTTTGGTGGTCAAAATTTGATGTTTTCGTGGTTTTAAATCATGGGTTTGTGAGGATCTGGATTTTGATTGGCTAATTTGTTCTTTCCCACATTTTATTTTTTGTCTTTTATTTTCGACTTTTTGCGGGTAATATCTCTGGAGAAAGTGTTGATCTTGTGATTTTGATACCAATTAGTGTAATAGATTTCTCGAAATTTACAATGTGTGTGTCTGTATATATTTATATATGTATGTGCGCGCAGCGTGTTTGATTTACATAAAATGTTCTTTTGTTTCTATTCTTTAGTAGAAGGCGAAAAAGTGAAAGAATAGTTCGCTTTGTCACAGGCTGCGTTTTTGTTTCTGTTCATACATTATTCTCTCTTGGATTGGGCTGTTCTGCATGATTCTCTCTTGGATTGGGCTGATCTACATTCCTCCCTCCCTCTCTCTTTCACCTTAGCTTTAAATTCATTAATGTGTTACACTGACACTTTTGTTTTGTGATCCTTTTGGATGGGTCATGCGTGATAGAGAAAATTCCCTTTGGTTAACTTGTCGGCGAGCAATGATAGGTTCCCAGAAAGCGTGTCCCAAAAGTGAAATCAGTGATTTAAATTTATTTGGGTGTTTATCTGAACTATTGATTTTACTTTTGGAGTAGGTAAGTTTTTTTTGGGGTACTTTGGCGTTTTTCTTTGTTGGCTAATTGTTCATGACATGTCGGTATAGATGGGAAAATCTTTGGGTACCTACTGGGTACCACGTGGCCAAGCCTATACGTACCCAAACGTTGCATCCGGGCCGTCCAAAAGTGTATTGAACGGCCGAGATTAAAACACCCTCTCTCCTCACTCTCTCTTCTTTTTCTCTCTCCAAATCCAGACCGACCAAAGCCAAAATGGACGGCCTAGTTGCACCGAGGGGTATCACGTGTAATAGTTAGTACCCTCTCCGTACTGAAAAATTGCTCATGTGGATGTGATTGAAAAAAGATACTCTCTTCGGCCCATTTCGTTTATTTGTTATTATGGAATTTTTTTTAAAAAAAGATGTGTATTAATTTGATTAGATTTTTAATATTCCCATTCGTTCTTTATTTTTAGAACTACTTTTAGTAATTTACATGTGGTAGGTTATAGGAAAGTACCCACTTTTTCTCGACTTTTCACCTAATGCAAATATTTTCGACATCCCAATTTGGGAATATACATATTTATTTGTGGTTTATTTTTTTGGTCCATATTTATTTGTGGTTTATGGTTTGATTGATATCACATCTACCCATACCAATGATGTGGTTTCTATTTGGATTTTTGTGATATCATTTTCTGTTTCCCATGCGAGTGTACTGAAATAGGACCATTCGGTGAAGGTTCATCATGTTTGTTGGGTTGTACCCTACACGTGTATCATTTTCAATAATATTTTATGTAGGAAAAATTCTAAAATCTAACCTACAGGACTGTCGTTAAGATTTAAAAAATATATTGAAATATTAGAAAAGCATATAAAAGTGTATTAAATGTTGTAAAAAGTACACTGAAATATGTGTTTTTTTATCGTTTTGTTTGTTTATTGGGCCGACAATAGAAAGATTTTTTTGGGGGTAAGTGACAATAGAAAGATTCTGTATATAGTTTGTGTTACTCAATTGTTGTACTATAGTTTTTGTTGAATTTCTTGAAGAAAAATGTTTAAAAAATAAAGTGTGGAAAAACGTATTGACTTGTGTGAAAAAGTATTAAAAAGTGTATATGATTGTGTGTTGTTTTTGTCCGTTTGAAATCGTTCTTGCTTTCCGTTTCCGTTATCGTGAAACACAAAATCCCGTGCCGCACATCGATTTTCAAACCAAAAACAATGTTTTGGAATTTTTATTACTAGGAAATTACTCTCGCAAAAAATTAGAAAGCCATGGAGAGAAAAAAATGCTTTGATTTTCAAAAACAGTTAGTGGAGAGGTCCTTATCAGTTTTACCTTGAGATATAGGGATAACGTTTGAGAAATAAAGGAATGAGCTGTTGAATGGTTACTTTTAGTAAAGTTGTTGGAGCCACTCCTATATTACTATTATTAACTGCACTTTGAAATTTATGCTCATAATCTTCTGATATTGACTCCTGAACCAAAGTAGCATATGCTGTCCTGCATTGGGAGTCCAAAGGATTCCAGCTTGCAAACTAGAATTGGAGAGAGAGAATTGGAGAGAGAGTGAGTGTACACTTATTGGTTTCTTGTTTGATTGCTGAAAACTTATACATAATGCCAGTGCATTCAGTCATATAGTAGTTCCATATTTCCAATCTTAACGTCCGGTTTGGCGCAGTGGTAGTCACGGCCCTATTCCACGACATAATATCTGACTTAAAGTCAAATGGCTTTGCCGTTTAAGAAAAAGATAAGATTGCATTAGCACTTAAGAGTCGGTGAGCCAAAGCAGGCTTGTATTAAGATAGTTTACTGACTTATAATAATTTTTGACTATGTTGCCCTTATGCAATGTAAAATGCAACTCAAGGGCCAACGCTAATAAGTTTGAAGGGCAATTCGGACATTTCACAGTTGAAATTATACGTCCCACCCAAGTTTTATCCTGAAACAAGCTGATTTAAGAGTGTGTGTTTTTGTTGTGGAACAACTTGACTTAACCCGTCTATACAAACCTACAAACCTTAAGTCGGGTGTTGTGGAACGGGTTTATGAATTAGTTGGTCTAATTCAGAAACCAAGTTATGAAAACATATAGGTCAAGTTTTCAATTTTAAGCATGGATCATTGAGTAACCTTATTACCATTCAGAAAGACGTTTGTGAATTATGTAATTGGGTAAGAACTAAACAATTCTCATCTTATTATCTTATTCATCACAAAATTTTAATCAAGGCACACAATTAAAGAGCAAAAAATCTCATAATATGCATATTTATTTGCAGGCGGTTTCAACCGAGGCAAGAGCAATGTACAATGTTGGATTAGCTGGTTTAACATATTGGTCACCAAATCTGAACATCGTTCGAGACCCAAGATGGGGAAGGATCCAAGAAACCCCGGGTGAAGACCCGGTACTGACAAGTAAATATGGATCGGCTTATGTGAGAGGATTACAACAGCGCGATGATGGTGACAAAGACCGGCTCAAGGTTGCTGCCTGCTGCAAACACTACACCGCCTATGATCTTGATAACTGGAAAGGGTTTGATCGCTACCATTTCAATGCCGTGGTATTTACTCATGTTAAGGGAAAAAATTGAGTTCATTTGTTACTACTAGCGTTTGGTAACGTGGTCAGTTTTCGATTTACCAATGCAGGAAAAATGTTTCCAAATAAGCGTGTTTTGAAAACATGAGAGTAATTGTGCTAGACTGGAGATGGGGGTACCGAGTGGAAGCTTGTTTTGAAAAGAAGAGAAAATACTTTCTTAAGTTTCCTAAATTTTCAGAAACGCGTCCGATTTTATTAATACCGCAAAACAAAAACGTTACCAAACGAGTTAGTACTTGTTTTCGAATCGTCACTTGATCTAGATCTAAGTCATTATGTTTGCTATCTGTTATGGGTGAGTTAGGTAACACAGCAAGATTTGGATGATACATTCCAGCCCCCATTCAAGAGCTGTGTTATTGATGGGAATGTTGCAAGTGTCATGTGTTCCTACAACCAAATTAACGGGATACCCACGTGCGCCGACCCGAAACTCCTTTCGGGTGTCATTCGGGGCGAATGGAAACTAAACGGGTAAGTCACATTTTCCCAACGACCTTTGCTAAATCAGCCCCTCAGATCCTTTATACTTAAATCTAGCTATACTGGTGTTCCGGTGTAATTTTTGCCATTCGATCACATGGAAACCTTCTGATCGAAAAAATGCACCGCAACACCGGTACATGAAAATTTGGGTATCGTGGAGCAAAGATTTGAGTCTCATATGTGCATGAAAATTGGCTGGTGCAGGTACATTGTATCTGATTGTGATTCAGTAGATGTGTTTTACAATACCCAACACTACACAAAAACACCGGAGGAGACTGCAGCTAAGGCTATATTGGCAGGTGACTCGATTTTCCAACCGTAAAATTTGGGCAAATCGATAAGTCAAGATCATTAATATGTTTGGAATCATCCGTTGCCCGTCTCTGTCTCACCCTTCTTGTGCTGTCACGTCATTACGATAAGAATCATTTGATTAACTTAATGTAGTATTTTTCTTGATATACATAGCTGTTTTGTTAAACTTTTTAAGTCAACTTATTGAACTTTTAGTGTCAAGATGTTGATGATGTGTTAGCATTAGAAGGAGATTAGTTAGTTAAAAGTAAATAAAGAAATAAAGTACCTTTTCAGCTAAAGATACTTTACAGTACTCTGTAATTATTAATTCATTTATTTATTTCTAATATCTAAATTTGGTCCCAATCCCTCTTTTCATTCATTAATAAATTCATATTCAGTCTGTGAGTGACTTTGTGAAACTTTACACTTCACAATAGTGTACTTTTTCCTTGTTTTTTAATTGCTGAAGTTAATCCCATTTCCTCCTCTGAGTCATTCAGAAATTCGGGTCTTATCCCGAATAAATTTAACGATTAAAAATCAATGAATATGTTTCATTGATTTCTAATCGTTAAATTTAATCCCATTTCCTCTTATCAATTATTTAAACACTCAGGTTTAATCCGTATTTCAATGAACTTAAAGAAACTTTACACTTTGTAATTCGCGTATTCATTTATTTCTGATCGTTTAATTCGATTCCATTTCCACTTTAGTCATCACTAGGCACGTCGTTTTATCGACTAAGTAGCAAAGTACTGAGAAATTCGATCAACAGGTCTGGACCTCAACTGCGGAAATTCCCTAGGCAAATACACGGGAGGCGCGGTAAAAGCCGGTTTATTGAACGAATCGGCCGTCGACAATGCCATCACGAACAACTTTGCCACCCTGATGAGGCTCGGGTTCTTCGACGGTGACCCGAGCAAGCAGTTATACGGGAAGCTCGGCCCGAGCGATGTGTGCACCACCGCCCACCAGGAGCTGGCCCGCGAGGCTGCGAGGCAAGGCATTGTGCTGCTTAAAAACAGTGAAGGGTCGCTTCCTCTGTCTCCCACAGGGATCAAGTCACTGGCTGTTATTGGACCCAATGCTAAAGCCACAACGACCATGATTGGCAACTATGCAGGTATTAGTAATTTTATTTTGGGAGAAAATTTCGTCTGCCGGACGGGTACCGCCACGTGGTACCCGTCGGCGCATCCGAGTAGTCCAAACATATTTTGGATGGCCCAGATTTAAGGGTGAAAATTTACTCAACAAATCTGAACCATCCAAAACATGTTTGGACGGCTCGGATGGGCCAACGGATACTACGTAGTGGTACCGTCCGGCACACAAAATTTTCTCTTTTTTTTTTTGGGATCATTTTATGATTTCAAGTTGATCTAAAATAGCTGATCAAAGAAAAAGTTAAATCTCAAACCATTCTGGATTTTTTTTTTTTTTTTTTTCAGGAGTTCCTTGCAAGTACACAACTCCTCTACAAGGCCTAACAGCCTCAACAGCAACCACCTACGCTCCCGGCTGTGCCGATGTGTTCTGCACCACCGTCCAACTGGATGACGCCAAGAAAGCCGCGGCTGCAGCAGACGCCACCGTCCTCATAGTGGGCACTAGCGACGCCATAGAAGGGGAGAGCCGCGACAGGCTCAATCTTACCCTGCCGGGGCAACAACAACTTTTGGTAACACAAGTTGCCAATGTTTCCAAGGGGCCTGTAATCCTTGTGATCATGTCAGCAGGGGGACTCGACGTGCAGTTTGCGAAAGATAGTTCGAAGATTACGAGTATTCTTTGGGTTGGGTACCCGGGGGAAGCCGGTGGTGCCGCCATTGCTGATGTCATTTTCGGGTATTACAATCCAAGTAAGTCTTATTTGTCTTGCAGATCATTGTGAACGAAAACGCGTATTTTGAACTGCATTACTAGTTTTAAGTGTTGCTTGTGAATAGTTCCTTATTGAATTGACATAGTTATATTGCAGAAAAAGGAGTTAGATAGCGTTCTATCAGACGAATACTTTAAAAATAAAATGCAAAATTGATGGCCAAGGTGGTTGAATTTACTGCTTGAGACGTCTCGTTTAACCCACAAATTTTTAAGAAAATATGAACACTTCCGAAACAAGTGAGAATTTTACCCGTGTCCTGTATCCGGCCTGTTTTGCTTCCTGAAATACCCAATGCTCTAAAAGCGCATTGGAATACTTGATGAACTCAGAATAATTCTGCATTGGTATCCTTTTGAATTTCCATTTTTCCATATTGTTGTTAAAATAATCTGTTTATTTATGCACTTAATACTCAAAACTTGAAGTTCAAATTGCTTTCTGTATTGCAGGTGGAAGGCTGCCAATCTCATGGTATCCACAATCATACGCAGACAAAATCCCAATGACAAACATGAACATGAGACCGGACCCTGCCACGGGCTACCCGGGAAGAACCTACCGGTTCTACACTGGTCCAACCGTCTACACGTTTGGGGACGGACTCAGCTACTCTACATTCTACCATCAAATTTCCCAAGCCCCTAACCAAGTCTCAATCCCGTTAGAAGAAGACCACGTCTGCCATTCCTCGAACTGCAAGTCCATCGACGTTGTCCAACAGAGTTGCCAGAACTTAGCTTTCGACGTCCATTTGAGGGTTAAGAATACCGGGAAAATGAGGGGGACCGACACGGTTTTCTTGTTCTCGAGCCCTCCTTCGGTCCACAACTCGCCGCAGAAACACTTGCTGGGATTTGAGAAGGTGTCTTTGGATCCCCAAACAGAAGGGTTGGTGAGGTTCAAGGTGGATGTTTGCAAGGACTTAAGCTTGGTTGATGAGGTTGGGGGTAGAAAAGTTGCCTTGGGACAACATGTGATTCATGTGGGTAGCTTGAAGTATTCCTTGAATGTGAGGATTTGAACTTAAGAAGAAAAAAAAGGGTCATTATTGTGATTTTTTTCTTTTTCCTTTTTTTTGAAAGAAAGAAAGAAAAAGGAAGGGAAGATAAGATTGAAATTCAAGCTATAAATAAATACAAAGTGTGACAAGTTGTATTTTTCATTTCCCCCCATTTGCCCAATTGTTGGAAGTCAAGATATTGGAAATCCAAAGGGAAGTTCATTTCAAAGATGTTGGAAATCCAAAGGACAAGTTCATATCTTCACTACTCTTTTTCCTCTCATTCCTAAAAAGGATATTGGGATGTTATTGTTTTGCTTGTTTGGTTGCTGATTTTATTGGGTGATGAATGAATGCACTTTGATGATTTTATTTATTATTTTTTTTTTTTTCTGTCTTACAAAGTGAACTTGAATTGCCATATACCAGCTCAAACGATATATTGCAAAACACACTCCTGAGGAATAAGTCTAACAAATGCGCGTGCACGTGTAAGATTACGAGCGTAAAATCATCCACCAAACCCTCAGGAGCAATTATTGAGAATGGGATCATAGAGTGAGAATTGAGATCGAAAGATCCGGATTATTCCACCTAGCTCATGACCCACAACATTAACCATCAAAACTAAAGAAAATGAATAACCCAAGCTCAACTCAACGGTTGGCCTAGTGATCAAGATCCGAAATTCAGAGTTTCTCCCTCCCTCCCAAAGTTCCGGGTCCGAAACCTAGTAGTATGTGTTTTGAACACTTTTTGACCAACTGAAAATTTTCTCGATCGTTATTCAGGACCTCGAAAATTAGTTGAGGTTACGTAAACTGTCCAGACACCCGAAAAAATGGAGAAGCCTAGCTTGTCCACCAAAACGACAGCCAACCCCAAAACGAAAACGGAAAGCAAGATGACGCTATCCAAATCCCATCCAAATGTCTCTCACCCTCTCTCTGCCCTTCCCCAACCCTTCACTCCCTTCTCTCTCCTCCCACAACCACCGCCGCCGCCGCCTCCTATCCAAACCACCCAAAGCCTCATCCACCCAAATCTCCATCGACTCGCCACCAACCAATCCCTCCCCTCCCCTCCCGAAAAAACCCGGAGTCATCGTCATCGGCGCCGGTCTATCCGGCCTAGCCGCCGCAACCCACCTCACCTCCCAAAACATCCCCTTCCTCCTCCTTGACGCCTCCGACGCCGTCGGCGGCCGCGTCCGAACGGATACGGTCCAAGGCTTCCTCCTAGACCGGGGCTTCCAAATCTTCATCACTTCTTACCCTGAAGCCCAAAAACTCCTAAATTACCAAACCCTGGACCTGAAAAAATTCTACTCGGGCGCAAAAATCTTCTACGGTGGACGCTTCCACACCGTATCCGACCCCCTACGCCACTTCTTCGACTCCCTCCAAACCCTAGCCAACCCCATCGGCTCAGTCCTCGACAAGCTCCTCATCGCGTCGACCAGAATTAGGGTTTTGACCAAATCAGACGAGGAAATTTTATCCTCGGACGAGGTTTCCACCGCCGAGTTGCTGAGTCGGATCGGTTTCTCCGAGTCGGTGGTGGACAGGTTTTTCCGGCCTTTTTTCGGTGGGATTTTCTTCGATACGAGGCTCGAAACGACATCGCGATTGTTTGATTTCGTGTTTAAGTGTCTTGCTCTCGGTGACAATACGCTTCCGGCGAGGGGCATTTCGGCCATTCCAGAACAATTGGCAGCGAGATTGCCGGCTGAGTCGATCCGGTTGAACTCGAAAGTCGTGTCGATCGACGTCGAGGAGGGTTTGGGGAGTGTGAGGTTGGAGAGTGGGGAGAGGTTGAGGAGTGAGATGGGAGTGATAGTGGCAGTTGAAGAACCAGAAGCGGTTAAGCTTTTGGCGGGAAAGTCGAACCGGGATCCGGTTCGGAAAAAACCGGCTCGGAGCACGGTTTGCTTGTATTTCTCGGCGGACGAAAGTCAGATCCCGGTTCGAGACCCGGTTTTATATCTTAATGGGTCGGGCAAGGGGATTGTGAACAACATGTTTTTCGCTACGAATGTCGCCCCGTCTTATGGCCCGCCCGGGAAGGCTCTGGTGTCCGTTTCGTTGATCGGGTTGTTCGAGGATGTGGGGGACGAGGATCTGACGGCTGAGGTCGTTCGGGAGCTTTCGGGTTGGTTCGGAGAGTCAATGGTGGGGTCGTGGAGGCACTTGAGGACTTATCGGATCGGGTTTGCGCAGCCGAATCAAAGCCCGCCCACGGATTTGATGAAAAACCCGAGGGTCGGGCCGGGTTTATACTTGTGTGGTGATTACCAGACTAGTGCTACCTTTGATGGGGCTTTGGTTTCGGGTCGGAAAGCAGTTGAGGCTTTGTTGAGGGATAGGGCCCTGATTCAAGTTTAATGTTGTATACTCTTCCTACTGTATAATGCATGGGCTGTGTGCAGTAAAATTATGAATGTGGTTCTTTGATGTTTTATATACAGCAAAAATGCCAAAATTTTGCACCCAAAATATCAGAATATTTGATTAATTTATCTTATTATATTTTTTGGACATTTTTCAAACTTGGTATAATGCAAAAAATAATAATAATAATAATAACAAGAAACTTAGTTGAGCAACTTTAAACTTTCCTCACATGTAAATTACGAGTATTTTATTTTATCTCATTTTGCTAGTTCCCAATATATTGAGTTAGAGGTCACAAAAACGAATTATTTTGCTTTTGAGAAACATTTTCCAAAATGAGCAATTTTCGTGTTCACATTTCTTTTATAGTATAAATTTAGCTCATGTGAATCCTGGTTGTTCGCGGAGTCGTCAAGGCTGGTGACTTACCCCTTTTTAGGGGCTTGCTTTTATCGACTTTTTTGGAGTTAACTTAGTTTATATAGAACTTTGCTCTAGTTATAATTATAATTAGAACGACCGTTAGTAGATGGTGGAATTGCTCCCCTAGAAATAATCAAGGTGTGCGTAAACTGGCCTATTATTAAAAAAATTACTTACGGAGTAGCTTATTTGATTTCCTACCTCATACTTGATGTGTCATTCATTATCCAAAAACTTAAAATATTTGATGTCTAGCTATTTCCTAATGGTTCTGTTTGAAACATGTGGTCCCATGGAAGAGAATAAGAAAGGCAGAAATTTACCAACAAAAAAGAGAAAAGAAGAAGAAGAGAAAATATGGACGGAAAAACAAGAGAAAAGTTAGAAGAATATATTAAGACAGGAATCAAGTTATAAACAAAAGATAATTCCTTGGTCCTCTTCCCAAATATTAAAATGTCGCAAAGAATAGAAAAGCAACTTTTTTTTTGAACGGAAATAGAAAAGCAACTTAGACAAGGGAAACTTTTATTGGAATTTTTTTTGTACTCTAGTTATTTATAAATGGGAAACTTAAATAGATATCTTATTTGAGGAACTTATTTTTGAACGGCGAGACTTTTCGTTAATAAGGGATTTCGTTAGAGATGGCGACATCCATGAGAGTCACATTGGAGTGAGTATGGAGATGAGCCCACCACTCGCATCTTCATCGGCTTTTTGGAGAATCGGGAGGAATGTTGTGCACATCAGTGTTGTGAACGGTGCCACACACCCCTCGGCCGTCCAATCGTGTTTTGGACAGCTCGGATGTGCATTGATTTTTTACTGGTAAAAATAAATTAAAATTACCGAATGCATCCGGACCGTCTAAGACACGATCGGACAGTCGAGGGGTGCACAACGTTTGTAAAGAGAGAAGCTAAGAAAAGATTGGGAGACATGTGAGGTATTTTGGAGGGGAGAGAGAGAGAGAAGGGAGGCGTCATGGTGGACGAAAAAGAATTAGGTTTCTCTCTCCTAAAATAGGTAACAAATCCCTTACATTTAGGAAACTTTAAAATGTCCAATTTCTTTAATTATGAAAAACATATAGGCACTGCTTACTATTAAGGAAACAATATAGGTCTATACAAACACTAAGAGCATCACTAGTGGTATACTCAAATATGGATACTCAAATATTGCCACATCACATTTTGAGTATTCATTTAATGAGTTTATAAGTTTGAGTATCTACCCTTCTACAATGGTTCATTTGTGTCCATAATTAAAATAAAAAAAACTATTCACTCTATTTTTTTTTCTTCATAAAATGGGCACAACTTTAAATTTGTACATATATATTTTTATAATATTATTACCATTTAAAAGATATTCACAATACGTTTAAAATGAGATCAATCTTGAACATATTTTGGTAAAGATTAAAAATTGATAATTTCAATTTTTGGGAGAAAGTAAAAAAATTGAGTTTTGAATTAAGTATTTGAAAAATGGAGAGAGAATGTTGTTACTTTTGATACGGTGTGGTCCCCAAAATTTGGTTATTGAGGTTTGGTTATTGAGAAAGATTGGTAGTTTTGAGTATCCAAATGCCAAAAGTTGAGTATTTGTAACAAATGTTGTTAACTTTGAGTATTTATCCAAATACCATTGTGAGCCTCTTTTGTGTATCAAAATACTCATCTTTGAGTATTTTTGTGTTTGAGTATACCACTAGTGATGCTCTAATAACGGACTCAATAAGGGCATAAAGGTCTAATTGTGTAATGTCGGAATAATAAATATAAGTATTCAAATCTTTCAGGATGTGAACATAAACAAGTTTTCTAAACAGGATGGCTAATTAAATTTCTCTTTATAGATGCATTCTAAAAATTAGTTTTAGTTCCTGTCCTTTTCATAATATTAAGCACTAAAAAATAATTTTCAGAGCACATTTAGAAAAAATGAGATGCAAAAATCATTACTTAGCTTAATGCTCTAAACATATGCTCCTTGTTTTTTTTTCCCCCTACATGAAATGGTTTTTGCATTCCTTGTTTTTATAAAATGTATTTCATAATTTCAACATTTATTTTGTATTATGTACGGGAAATTGTGATATCCCAACAAGACTAGGGATGACCATTTTGTCTGACTCATTCGAATTTGATCCAATATCGGCAATTTGGAGAGCTGTTTGGGGATTGGATGGGATATGAAGATTTTTTTTGAAATTTTTTGGGGATCGGGTATGAGGTGGAGACAGACATATCTCCACCCCAAATCCGTTCCCCCATCCATCCCTTTCCCGTCCCCGAATCCCTGAAACTTAGGGAACTATGAAATTATGTTGTGAACTTTATTATTTTGAACATGTAACTAGGTGTAGAGTTGCATAACTTATGTTGGTACAAAGGATTCTGATGTCGAATTATGATTTGTCTGTTACTTCATGTTCGTCTTAGTTATAGATAACTTTCTACCCATTTTATTTCTGTAGTGGTGTTGGTCATGTTTTGTTCATTATCCAATAGGAATAGATTATGAACATCTAACTGCACGTATATTTTTGGTAGCACTAATTTGTATTATGGTTGATCCAATGGTAGAAATTGATGAATAACACTAATATGTTTTTTGAAAAATGCTTGGATCTATGGGGATTCCCATTTTCCATTTTGGGGTGGGGATGGAGGATGAAAATAAAGTCCCGTTGGGGATCAGAGTAGAGATGGGGTTCGGGGATCGAGAATGAAGATAGTATTATCTGGCTCCGATCTGCCTTCATGTCCATCCCTAAACAAGACAAATCCTAGAATGCATAGGATAAAAGTTAGGCTTGTGTACACTAACCTTGACCTTTTGTTTTTTTGAACATTTTAGTTTATGTGTATGAAGAGAATGATATATTTGTAAAGTGTGAAAAGTCAAAAAAATTCAAAAATCCACTTAGTGGAACAAGAATTTAATTTTGTTCAAAGAGCCTCTTGTTGGTTGAAAGTGACCTCATTCGAACCAAAAAATGTATTACAGTGGTGAAATCTATACCGTCTTATTGGTTAAAAGTGACCCTCACCCTTACCAAAAAAATGTATCACAACCAATAAGAGGAATAGTAATAATATCCATTACTCCCTCCGTCCCAAATTGTTGGTCCTTCTTTCTATTTTGTGATGTCTCAAAATGTTGGTTCTATTTCTAAAAACAACTATCAAAATATGTTAAACTTTCAGTTTTACCCTTAAAAGTACTACTATTTCCCTCTCAATTTATTTCATAGTTTTTAAAATCTGTATCATCTCTAAATTGTTTATATCGTTTAGTATATACAATATTTTTCATGATTTTTAAAACTTTGTATAAAACAAATAATTGAGATCTATCAAACAAGATCCATATTACATATTTTTTGATATCCATATTGAAAAATATAAACAATTTAAAACTATTTAATAAACTCCACAGTTTTCAAGGACAATTTTGGGATTTTACGACAATAATTTTGTCGCTTTAAAAAGTTGAGTTCCTGAACGAACAATTTGAAACGGAGGGATTATCTTTTTTACAAGGGGAACAGAATCGCAGCTGTGAGATAGGCGTATTTTCCCCCTTGCGTTTCTAATTTCAAAACCCAACAAACTTTTTTGTGGATAAGATTTTTTGTTTCCCCACAGGTCCCACAAGTACGGTCCTCGCTTGTTCTCTCTCTCTCTCTCTCTCTCTCTCTCCACAGTCGAGAGCGCAGAGTCGGTCAAGAGAGAGAAACAGACATGGAGGAGAAATGCGAACAAGAGTCTCCAATGGGACCAATTCTACAAACCGAAGAACAACAGGGAAGACTATACGAGGCGTACAACGAGCTACATGGTCTAGCTCAGGAGTTCGAGACCCCATTCGACGCGCCGGCGGTGCTGGTGGTTGGCCACCAGACCGACGGCAAGAGCGTCCTCGTCGAAGCCCTAATGGGCTTCCAGTTCAACCACGTCGGCGGCGGCACCAAGACCCGTTGCCCAATCACCCTCCACATGAAGTACAACCCCGACTGTCACTCCCCTCTCTGCCACCTCATCTCCGATTCCGACCCCTCCCTTGCTCAAGAAAAGTCCCTCCATGAAATCCAGGTGACACATTCGCTAACTCGTGTTGGCTTGACTCAGGTGTTTGCTTTGCATTTTATGTTCGATTCTTCTCGCCAGTAACTCTCCGGCCACCTCGCCCTGCATAAGCATGCATGCGATACGGCTGTCGGGGGATTGTAGGGATTAATTCGAGGTGGTTGGGACTGAGTTCGTAGAATTGTGTCGGCTTAATTTTGCTAGCCCGATTTTCCTTGCGTTTTAGTATTGATTTCGCGATAACGTTATTTGAATTGTTTGTTGGTCTCGACGAGAGGAGGATGGAGGAATAGAATATGATGGGCAAAAAATTTATAATGGTTCGCTATAGATGAAAATATGTCTAAATAGACAAATTTTGTACGTTACTTCTATCTTTCTGTGAACTTAGATTCATATTTACTTAAATTTTTTTTTTAATTCCTCTTGCCAGAATGAAGAATAATTTAATAAAAATTGTGATGTAAAATTATGTTGAACACAACCGGGGTTTGTAATATATGTTTATGTGCTTGTATATGACGTGCTAATTATGTGTAATGTAGAATAAGTAGATTGGGTTTGCAATAAATGTGGTTCGCGAATTGTTACCTTGTGCATATTGTACATTTTTTCTGTGGTTAGTAGATATCTGTGGGTAAGTTGAGTGGAAATAAGATTGTATTTCGATCCTTCTACTGCAACTAGCGGGGGCTAGCAATTTCAAAAAGTATTGATTAACTAGTTCAATGGGTGGCCATTAACGAAAATTTACAATGACCAAAACTTCACGGAATAGCATCTTCAAACATGTATGAAGGAGCTTACATATGTTCAGTGGCAGATCTAGGAATATCATACAGAGCGGTCACCTCTTGAGCATAACCTTGAAAATAATTTTCACAGTCCAATAAAATGGGAAAATAAAAAATTTAAACATTCTTCGTTGCACACAAAGGTTCGGACTTAAAAAACTTCCCAGAAGATTTCAAACATAAGCACAAACAATTATCAATACCTTCGTACATGAAAAACATCTCTATTTATGTACACCACCTAACTATTGTTCAAAACATCTAGTTCGTCAATTTTCACCCCTACAACATCGTATATTTTAGAGAGCATGTGTTCGGAACTTTGAGCTGAAACACAAAGCGACTCATAAGGTCAATGGGATTTCTAAAACCCTTTTGGAAGCTTTATTTATATTAGAAATGGTTAAACTTCAAGTGGTTGTTGCAAGACAAGATGCACAAGGTTGCGGGCGGTGGGATCGGTGAATAAGATGCACTCTCACAACGTAAAAGAAGAACACATGCTCATGCTCATGCACTCTCACAATGTAATGTGATGTGGATATATGAGGCAATATTACAATCTGTGGAGGAATCCAAATGTCGTGGACTAGCATCCATAGAGTGAATTTCATTCCCCTCCCCCCCTTTGGCATTTGATTATATCTTTATCAATTCCTTTGCTGATTAGGAAGAAAAAACACACTCAAGGATGTTGGTGTTGTTCTATGTTGTCAAAAAGTGCTTTGATCCCACTGTGAAATGGATTCCTTTTTATTTTTTCAGTTGTCATTTTTGTAGGCATACATTGAAGCTGAAAACATGAGGTTGGAGAATGAGACCTGTCAATTCTCAGCCAAGGAAATCATTATCAGAGTAGAATATAAATATTGTCCTAACCTAACCATTATAGACACTCCAGGACTAATTGCCCCTGCACCAGGTCGGAAAAATCGAGCTTTACAGGTAAACCTCATGCCAAAAGATTAGCAACTATTTCCATCTTTTACTAAATCATTCCTAATGGTGGTGAATGCTTTGACCCTGTATATGGCAGGGCCAAGCTCGTGCAGTGGAGTCTCTAGTGCGAGCTAAGATACAGCGTAAAGAGTTCATCATATTATGCCTTGAAGATTGCAGTGATTGGAGCAATGCAATGACAAGAAGGGTAGTAATGCAAGTACGGATTTTTCTAGTATTAAAGCCAACCTTTTAAAATTGTTGAGAAGTACTATACAGAAGATTTATATAAGGCCTGGCTTTCATGGGGAAACGTTCATCAGTTTACCAATTATAAAATGAAAGCCACTCAATCTTCATGCTGTAAGCCTGTAATGGTGAAAACAGCATCTTACGAGGTGTAGGGTCCTAATACATATGGTTTTGGTATAAAAAGGTTCGTTTTTCTCGTTAATCATGTGCAGATTGATCCTGAGCTTTCAAGGACTGTGATTGTCTCAACAAAGCTAGATACAAAAATACCTCAGTTTGCACGTGCTTCAGATGTGGAAGTTTTTCTTTCACCACCTGCATCTACTCTTGATGGCTTCATGCTAGGTGACTCTCCCTTTTTCACCTCTGTGCCTTCAGGAAGAGTGGGTTCTGAACATGAGTCAGTTTATAGATCAAATGACGAATTTAAACAGGTTTGTCCTTCAGCCATTCTTCTTTCTATCATGCTGTATGGCATTTTGTGTGATAAATATATTACTGGTGAAGGTTTGTATTTCATAGCTGTTATTAGTTATACTGTCCATCTCTTCATCTCACCTTTTCTTGAATGCAAAAAAGCTGAGATTTTATCAACCCTCCTCCTCATTTGATAAAATCAAGGGGTGATTTTATCAAATTTTGAGAAAATCTTTTGAAAAACTAGGCCAAAACCATGTACACCATGGTTGTATGCACAACATATGCTGTCTCAATATGCTTTTAAGTTTGGGCGTCGATCATTTCTTTTCATTTCATTCTATAATGTGGACCATCAAGGTCCACATCAAGGTCCTAAAATCCTAGTCTCAGTGGTGGATTATGACATCTGGAAACCATGTCAAGGTCCTAAAAATCTAGTCTCAGTGGTGTATTATGGGAAAATGAAGTGGTTTATTGTATAGCTGTTAGAATTGAATGAGAGAGTTGAGACCAGTCAATGTAGTGGTTCAGCGATTCACTGGTTCAACTGTATGTTTTTGTCTTTGTCTTTTTGGTGGTTTCTTTTTTTCCCCTCTTGAAGAAACAAGGGGCATGGCCAAGAAGCAGCGAGCTGACAGCCCCTTCTGCTTGGTCTTGATCCCTTGTGCAAATAAGGTCTTAGAATATATGGCCATTCTAGGCTGGTAGACTAAGTAGCTGGTTGAAGGTTTAGACCAATCACAATTCACATCTTGCCCACTTCAAATTGATGACTGGCTATTATGCAGACCTAATAGGGAGTAAATTATTTACAAGACAAAGAAGACTCTTTTGGAGAAAGCCTTTGTCCTCCTATTCAGTGGAGCTATTAGAGAAGCTGTTTTTGATGGACCGACCTAATGATAGGAAGAGGAGGTTCTCGCGAGTCACAGCTAAAAGTTTTTACGCCGTGGAGGGTTTTTTGGTCAGGGATGGAGATTTGGTAGGTGTAGGTGGTATTGACTTTCCATCATGCCTTTTTTTCTTTTCTTTTCAATCCGGTGTTTGAACTGTTTACAAGATGGGAGAAATAGAGGCCTTGTTAGGTTTGGGTCTCAAGACCCGGTTTCTAAATTATTACTCAATCATTATCCATATTTCTCTCCCATCATTACCTCTATTTTTAATTATTATTCTCATTTCTCTCTCTAATCATTACCCCTAATTTCTAATTATTACTTTCATTTCTCTCTCTACTCAAAACCCAAAACCCAAATCTTAAACCCAAACCGAACAAGGTGAGACAGTCCTTTTATGGACTCAGGCTCCTGTAGACTATTTATAGAGTAGGTTTCTGATGTTAATGCATAGTTGGGTCGCAGGAATAATGTACTGAAGTATGGATAGTTTCTAAATTTTGTTGGCAAATGAAGTGTAGAGAGAGGAATGCTGATATGGGAATTCAGTTTCTTTATGTTAAGTTTAGGTATGCTTCCTAAATGCATGGATGGTGTTTCCTTAGGTGCCTTTTTTAATATGCTAATTAATTTCGTGTCCAAAAAAAAGAAGAGGAAACTACCAGATGTGCTATGACGGTGCTGTGTAATTAAGAAGTGGTATCTGCTCAGTTGAAAATGAAAAAGCAGTGTTGCATTCCTAATAAAACTCATGAAATTAAGAACTTTAATGTTTTGAGCTTCTCATGGTCTTTACTATTTTTACTTTCAAGTCTAGTTAGGACTTTATAACTTTTATCCTGTACTTGATGCAGGCTATATCTTTAAGAGAGAGAGAAGACATAGCGTCCTTGGAGGAGAAGTTGGGACGTTCACTCTCAAAACAGGAAAGAAGTAGAATTGGTATAAGCAGCCTCAGGCTATTTTTGGAGGAGTTGTTGCAAAGAAGGTGGGCGGTTGTTTAGTCCACTTAAATTGAACTTAAGTCAGTTCGGTGTTCTTTTGTTATTTCTGTAACTGAATTATCTATATTTTTTCAAGGTATATGGATAGCGTTCCACTGATCATTCCACTTCTTGAGAAAGAATATAGGAGCACCACAAGAAAGCTAAATGAAATAAATCAGGAACTCAGGTTTGTTCTTTGTTTTTCTAACTGCATGGTCCCAAACCCAATAAAAGAGAAGTTGCGTGCGTTCGGTAACTGCCAGCTAGAACGTAGAAGACCCCGTTAGATCCTTAAGACATGAATCTGAAACACAATGAATTTATGTAGCCAACCCCAATTGCTAAGACTTTAAGGCTCGGTTTTGGTCGGGTTTGGGGAAGTTGAGCTGGAGAACAACTTAAACCTGAATGACACATTAACTAGATAGAAGAGAGGAAGGAGAAATGGCGAGAACAAGTCTTTTTTCTTTTTCTTTTTTGGGGGTTTGAGCTGGTGCTGGAATCTTAACACGTTTTATCTGATACCACTTGTCGGACCGCTTTTTCACCCTCTCTCCAAAAATCAATTGGTAATGAGTGGAGAGGTCCCTCATGTTATTAAGTGATCACCCATCCATTCCATGCCCAAGCAATATGGGATTTCCTTAACATTCCCCCTCACGTGCATCCACATTTGAGGTTTGTCACGTGTAGCCTCTTTTTGGGTCTATCATGGTGCAACCTTTTTGCTGGTGTGTCATCGTGGGGTGTGGATTGTAATTTTTTAAAATGTGGGGTGGAATGGGCCTTGCTCTGATACCATGTTAAAACATCCAACTCAAAACCAATTGGCAATGAATGGAGAGGCTGCCCAGGCTCATATACTTGCTTTGGAGGTTATAATTAACCAATGTGGGATAAGGTCTAACAGTCGTCTTGTGTGTATTCTCTAGCACTTTGGATGAAGTAAAACTGAAGGAGAAAGGAAGAGCTTTCCATGATCTATTCCTGACTAAGGTCTGCAAAAGAACACTATTACTCAGCAATGTTTTATTTGCTCATTCAGTCAAAATTTGCTATTTTATTTAAAGCTAGAATGTCCTCGAAGATTATGTGTTGGAATCGGGATTGTGTTTATGTAAATTAGTGGAAACAGTTTCTCTTGGATTTAAGCTTTTGTTCGTTGTCCTTAGATTGTATGAAACTCTGTTTTGGAGTCATATATTAATGTGATTTAAATTATTTGATATGGGAAGAAGCAATGTTTTAAAAACCGGACCTGTAAGCGAATCGGAAAAGGAGCCGGGTGGATGGTTCACTGGTTCAACCGCGGTCTAACCAGAGTTGGACCGTGGTGTCATAATTACGTTAAAATAAAATAAAAATATACATAAAAGAATATAGTATAGATATTAAACATAATTATCTAAATAACAAATTTTTAAGGTATATTTCATTCGACAAAAAGTACTTATAGTTAGAGATACAATAGTCTCTGTAATTTGAACATGTTTGCAATGGCCAAGTAGTTAAGTATTTTTTCCTTTAAAGGAAAACAGGAGGTAAGGTAAGAATTTTTCACTAGTGTGCTCTACGTGAAGCGTGGTGGTCCTGGTGGAGGTATTAAGCCTAGCCTCCAGCTTTTTGTCCCACGTCTCTAAGGTGGGTAACAAAGGAGGAATTCGAGGGCTATATTTAATGACATGCGCATCGTCGAGCAAAGTGATTACTGACCGCCTGGGTCAATTGAACAGCTGCCGGTTTCTCCGGTTTGGCGGTTCGGCCGCAAATCTTCAGCGGTTTCGTCTAAATAGGCTGGTTCTCCAAAGAGAGCGGTTTCAAGGTTGGTCAGGACCAGACCTAGGTGGCTAGGCCTGGTTGACAGGCCAACCTGTTGAACCGGTCGGTCCGGTCCGGTTTATAAAACATTGGGCAGAAGTTCAATCTTGTTGTTCCTATTGATGAATTCTGACAACATGATATTTCATTTCTCAGTTGTCGCTACTGCTGAAAGGGACAGTTGTTGCACCTCCAGATAAATTTGGTAAATAGCCTCATCATGGTATATTGTATCTTGTCGTACTTTCTTTTCTGTCAAATTTTTTTTTTTTTTTTTTCTCTTTTGAATCAATGGCTCACCAAATTATATCAATGGTTATCTATGGGTATTTTTCATCACTTTTATCTGGGTTGTGTTGTTTAATATCATTAGATTTGGTGCCGTATGGTTACAGGGGAAACACTACAAGATGAGAGGATTAATGGAGGGGCACTCATCGGCATAGATGGTCTTCAGTTCCCGCAGAAGATAATACCTGTAAGCTTTTGTCTTGCCATGCCATTGAGCTCTCTGTCTGTCTCTGAGCTGGATTATGTGTAACTTGCATATGGACTACGGGACATGCCAAAAATTGTTATGTTTACCCTCATTTGTGTTTCTATCAAATGTGTAGTTGCTGCTATTCATCATACTTACTTTCTTCCAGATTGATTTTTTATTTGGTTTTCCTGCACTTATTACACTGCACTTATTACACTATTAAAGAAGCACCCTTTAGGTTCTTCCATGCGCTGCTTGATATTCTTCTTTCCAATTGAAATCAGTATCACTGGTGTGGCCAACTGGTGTACAATTGCAAGGATAAACAAGCCTATCAAAATTCTATAGGCCATAACATCAACCATTTGTCAACTTTCTTGGATGTATTATTCCTCTTGGCTAACTTGGATATTCATCTTCCATAGGGTCAGACATGGCTGTTAGGATTTTGGTTCACAGTTCACTTTTTGGCTTTCTTTAGTGTATTATTTGTTCAAATCTTTGGTTAGATACCTGAATGTTATCAGTGACTGCAGTAAAGCTATTGTGGATACGGATGCAAGTGTATAAATTTGGTTTATATTGTGAACAGAATTCAGGAATGCGTCTTTATGGAGGTGCTCAATACCACCGTGCAATGGCTGAATTCCGTTTTGTTGTTGGAGGAATCAAATGCCCTCCAATCACACGGGAAGAAATAGTAAATGCATGTGGAGTTGAAGATATTCACGACGGAACAAATTATTCTAGGTATCCCTGTTTTCTGACTTCTTCAGAATACTGATTCCAAAGATATCAAAGCTGCTATTGCTTTTTATGTCCTTACCCTAATTTTCTTTGCCTTCTCTCTGTTTCTCTAATATTAGGACTGCTTGTGTGATTGCTGTTGCAAAGGCCCGTGAAACGTTTGAGCCTTTTCTTCATCAGGTGACAATTTCACTTCGCCTTGAAAGTTCTTTCCTTGTTCTTTTGCCTCGTTTGCTTAGGGTACTAAGAAGCATAGATACGGACACTGGACACGGACATGACACGATATAGGCACGTGGATACGTTACTTGATTGTGTCGAGCCGAGTCAAAAGTAAATATATAACAACAAGGAATTAACCCTTATTCAGAAGAATAGTAGCCAAGTCCGAGTGTTGATCCACGGAGACAAATTGGTTGAGTTACGCTAAATTCTATTGGTTTCTAATTTAATTCAGTGGAAAAAGAAGCCGGTTTGATTGTTTTGAAAATTAATAAATTAGAATGAGAAGTAATTAAATAGAGTGAAACCGGTGGAAAGAGGATCAAGGTTTAGAATCCACTCCAACCGCTTAACTGTGCACTGTGTAAATTGGATTAATATTCGAATCGCAAAGGATTATCGTTAGGGCTTGCAATCCCTATGGAGAATCAAGAGAATATAGGGATTGTTAAAAGGCATGGACTATCCCATAGCACGAACCGTCTCACTAGCGCGATCGAGCCGCCCAACGGCATGATCTGTCTTATGAGCATAATCCATCTCAGAACTTCAACCACATCAGTGAAAACCATCATATGAATGGTATTTGAAAATGCATATACAAATACTCAACAAATTGAAAGGCATAAAACTATTCCATTAAAGTTCAGAACATATTATCTGATTTGAATGAAAACCCTAGTTTATACAAAAACACAGTTACTTGGCGTGGAGCTTCATCCTCCCCCTAGATTAGGGGTTAAACTGGCCATTAAAGTAGGAATCATCGAAGTTTTGATGGACAGAGACATGGATGATGCTCTCAGGCGCAGCCTTTTGTTTCTCCAAAACCCTTATGTTATGCGTCTCTCTCTTCTCATGGGCAGTCTTTTATTTTTCCTTTTCTAAGTTGTCCCACGTCAGTCGCCGCAGTGCTTGAGCGAATCTTCTCTTGTGCTTGTGCACATGAGCCTCTGATATGCGTCCCTTTCTTCGTCTCCGATAGCCTCCCCTTGCGTCGTCTTATACTTGGTAATGTATTCCCCAAACCAAACCCTCTCCTTTTGTGTTAGTGGGTCCCGCCAAGACTTCCTCCAGAAAAGAAAACAATTACTTCTTTACCAAAACTATAGAAGGTGGGCCCACTCCAAACCCCATTTTCACATTTAATACCCGTGCATTGACCTTTTGTAGTGAACCTCACTTGCAATTATTTTTTCTCTTTTTTTCCAATACAAATGAAGATAAATCAATGGCCCAATTCTCCAAGCAAAAGCCGCAAACCACGTGCAAATATGTATATGTTTTGTCCTTCAATTTTGGTTGAGTGGGAATTAAATCGGGTGCTTCTCTCTTTCGTTGTCCTTTATAAGTTTGGTCCAATCTCTTGAATTAATTTGATAACGAGCTTTTGTTAACACCAAGTAAATTTTACCCAAAAAAAAAAAAACACCAAGTAAAACTTGACTTTGCGCATTTTTTATATCCAAGCCTCCAAATACCTACAACACAAAAACAACGCATTAAACTCCAAGTAATAATATAAAAGGACATAACAACAGTAAATTAAGGAGCGCTTATGTGCGGATCAAAAAAAAAAAAAAAAAAAGGAGCGCTTATGTGAAAATTTACACGCCTATCTTTACTCCTAAAGAAGGTAGGACAAGGATGCATTGCAGATACATTGAACTATATATATCCAACTATATAGTTCCAGTTCAAAAAAAAAAAACAAAAACTATATAGTTAGGTTTTAGATATGACCATAAGTTTGCTTCTAAATTGATATAGTAGATAAGAGAACAAATAATGAACAATATAGACGGACACAAAACTTAAGAAATCACTGAATGTATCCTTTGCATTTCTTTATACATTTTAATGGAGTTCTGAATATGATTAACCCTAACATTAACATTTTACCAACTTGTTTAGGACATCGATATGCCAAATTCCGATTTTTGGTAATCACACGTTAGTAAGCGTCTAAGCAAGTGTCGATGACTTATTAATGTCTTAATCATAGACACCTAAGATATGTCGAACATGTTGCTAAAACGAGTGTCGGACACTTGTCTGTATTAAGATTTTTATTTCTAATTAATAATTATGGACACGACAATAAAGTATCGGACACGTCCGAGATTGTTCGTGCTTCGTAGTGGGGTAGTCTTGATTGCTACTGCATGGGTTTTGGTACAAATGCTCGAATACCAATAGCGAGTAGACCAATTCTTAGCCCTTAGGAGATGCTAACTAGTGAGTTATTCGTGAAACAGTTGGGCGTTAGACTTTTGCACATTTTGAAGAGATTGCTACCCATCTCTGTCTATCTTCTTCAGGTACGTGTTATCTTCATTGGTGGAATGCTTTGCTAATGCCGCTAATCTCTTACTATTACAATTGGAACATCCATCCAATTTGATTTGCTTACTCTAGTCTGACGTACCCTTGCATTATAAACGGTTTCCAACAGAAAGAAGGGGAATTCCTTAGTGGTCATGAGGTATTTCTAAGGCGTGTTGCCTCTGCCTTCAACAGTTTTGCGGAATCCACTGAAAGAGCATGCCGTGAAAAGTTAGTTATCGCATTGCTCTTCTTTATTCATTTCCTCATTTAAATAGCTACCACATCGCTCTAGGATGCAAACCTGTTTCAAAATCCTTTGCACACCCCCCGTAAATCTAACTATGCTATGTTTTTTTTTGTGGTAATTCTACCTATGCTATATCTATAGTAGCTGGAACCCCGAGGGTTCTAGTGCAAAATGCCCAAATTGTTTAAGCATTAGGATATACTTTTCTCAAGTGGTAAACAAAACATCCAATATTCTTTATGCAAAACGTAGTTTTAGGAGTAAGTTAGGCAACTAAAAATTTCATTTCTTGTTCTTTTACTTTATAGCAGTCGGGATAAACTGTGGACTATCTCCTTGAATTGTTGAATTCACAGTTAGACGTACCATGTTTTGGAACATGCATTTAGAAACACAAATTGTGAGGGGTAACAGCATTTCCTGGTAATACTGGTCGGAATCCTTTTCCCGTGCTCATTCATGACTGACAACTTCAGTTGTAATTAAATCACAAAAGCATCTTGCAGTAATACTTGATAAACTACTCACTTTATTCTCTATAATTTTATTGCCAGATGTATGGAGGATTTAGTGAGCACCACCCGTTATGTGAGCTGGTCTCTCCACAACAAGGTTATTATGCTCTACTAAGGGACTTGAGATTGAACTCTTTTATCCTTTAGTTGATGTTGGAATGAGTTACTGTGCTTTACCTCTGACTTTAAGAAATTGGAGTGCGTTTTCCCATCTTCTCTCTTATGACGCCAAATTTTGCAGAATCGAGCTGGATTACGTCATTTCTTAGACTCGTTTGGTGGAGGCGAACAGTCTGTTAGCAGTGTTAATTCAGTACCCACTGGTGTTTCTCAGGAGCCATCATTTGGTTCAGTGGCAAATGAAAAGCAGGACCCTAAGGCAAGGCCAGATGTAAAACTCAGTCAATTGGCTTTGGGCATTGATTCAAGCACCAGTATGCAGTCAACAGAGATGAGGCTTGCAGACCTTTTAGATAGCACACTTTGGAACAGGAGGCTTGCCCCTTCATCTGAGAGGATTGTTTATGCTTTGGTACAACAGATATTCCATGGAATCAGAGAGTACTTCCTGGCTTCTGCAGAATTGAAGGTATGCATCCACAGATGTTACTTTCCGAATGCATCCTGTGGCATCTGTTGCAGCACTTCATCCTTGACCAATTACTGAGAGTGCTAAATAATTTTTCTTCACTCTCCGGGTTTTGTGCTCCGTCTTTTCTGTTTTTCGGGAAATCAACTATCTTTTCCTTCTGCATGTACATGAGTGCACTGAAGGCCCTTTTGGAGGTAGTGTGTTTGTTTGGACTTCTTTGGCCCAGTTTTGGTTTATGTTGATTAGTTATTTTAGCTGAGATCAAAGAATTAGTGCATGGAGAGGTTCTCCAATGGCCAGCTAAAACCCCTGCTATTGGAAAATACCAAGTTTTATTGCTAAACCTTGGACCATATCTGGCAGAAGGTTTAGCAATTATATTCTAAAAGGGCTCAGTTTTTTGAATCCCTTATATTTTCAGCCAATGGATTTGGATGGATGGCCACGATTGATTTTCATTGCAGCCCTCAAAGGCTCAGATTAAAGGTGCCTAAAATCTGTGGTCAGGATTCATTTACTCCTTCAGCGTTTTCCCCACCAACATGTAGTCTGTTAGAATACGTTTATATTAGTTTGTCCCACATCAGCTATCTTAGACTTGTAATGAGATGCACAATAATATAAATAACATTGACTTGTGTGAGGGTTCGTGAACACCCTACACTTCTCTCTCTCTCTCTCTCTCTCTCTTTCTCTCTCTCTCAAACAACATGGTATCAAAGCGGGTCCCACATCCTCCATAAACCTCACAACCCTAGCCACCACTGTTCCTATCTTCGACCAAAAAAAAACCCTAAATCCCGTATGTCTGCCACCCATCGTCACCCTAAATCGTCAACCACCAAACCCTAAACCCATCTCTAATCGAAATCCTAGCAAACCTTTGAAAACTAACATCATCGAACCTCAAAATCCATACCTGGTGTTCGACAACTGCAACCCAAGCCTTATCAGACCCAATCGATCCATTTATTAGTTCATCAGAGCTCGAAACCAATCCTCAGTGCTCGAAATCCTATCCTCAGTGCTCGAATCCTTAACACGACTCATCCATGGTGTTCGAAATCTCAAGATCTGCCTTCGAAGTCCATGTTCGGCTGTGGTAGTTGTGCAGTCGTGCTCGACATCACTGAGTCTTGCTCTCAACTTCATCACCAGTACTGTCGGTCGATTTCCAGTACTCGTGAGGTTATTGATTCATTTGTTGATCTCCACGTTGCTGTTTTGTTTGTTCTTCCACTGCTCGTGCGCACACCAGGTTCTGTTTACGGTGTTATTTGCTTTGTTGACCAGTGCTATTGTCGATTCAAGTTTGGTGGATGGTGTTGATCTTTTGTTGGAAGTATCAGTATATCTTATTCAGTGAATTAATGTTAGTTGTTTGATTAGTTGGGAGCTACTTGGTTGATTGACTGAGGCACTAGTTTGTTGTTCTGTTGGTGGTTGTTGGCCTCTCCTTTATTTGACAACATGTCTGATGGAAAGTCCGCTTCTGCTGCTAGTTCTGGTTCTATTATTATTGGTAGTTCTTCTAGCTCTTCTCGGCGTCGTGAGAAGGATTTCATTACCTCCATTATTTTAAATGGCAACAATTATGCTATTTGGTCTCGCGCTGTCAAGGTTTATTATATGGGTGAGCGGACGTTTCGTTATTTGACAGATAATCCTCCCAAGCAAGAGGATACGACGTATAGTGACTGGGAAGCTGAGGATTGTCATATTCGTGTTGAGTTATGGAATGTTATGGAACCTCATATTAGTGGCCCTCTGTTCTACCTTGATACTGCCAAGCAAGTATGGGATCGGGTTGCTAGGATGTATTCAGGTATCAATAATCTTCGGCGTACATATGATCTCCATCAGCAATTCTTTTCTTTGTCATTTGGTACTGGATCCTTGGAGGACTACTACTCCAAATTTCGTGGCACTTGTGAGGAACTCCGGGTTTATGAGCCTATCTCGAGTGATCCTCAGGTCATGCTCGTCAGCGTGAGCGGTTGGAGGTCTCTCGGTTTTTATTTGGATTGCCCTTGTCTTATGATCCAGTTCGGTCTCAGATACTGGGGGAGCGGGAGTTGCCTTCTCTTGATGAGGTGTTTAGTCGTCTTCGCCAGGCTTCTATCTCAGATGCTGGCTCTGTCTCTCAGCCGCCACCTGATCGTTCTGCTTTAGCTGTTTCTGGTGGTTTTGGATCAAGTGGTGGCCGTGGTCGCGGCCGTGATTCTGGGTTTAGCAGTCGTGGTCGTGGTTTTGGTAGTCGAAGTTCTGGTGGCTATGATTCAGGTACCAGTTCTGGTGGTTGTGGTGATTCTGGGTCTGGTGGTCGTGGTGGAAATAGTCGTGGTCGCACGACAGGGGGCGGTAGTTCTGGTCGCGGTGGTTCTGGTCGTGGCCGTGGTACCAGGTCTGTACTCATTGTCGGGGTACAAATCATACAGTGGACTATTTTTATGATCTTCATGGTTTTCCTCAGGCTCATCAGGTTGCTCATTCTGAGGATACTGGGCAGTTTACTCATTCTACTGATAGCAGTGTGACTATCTCAGCAGAGGAGTACCAGCGTCTTATGTCCATTCAGCCTTCTGCTGCTGCAGCTTCATCTTCCACAGCTACGTTCGCTCAGACAGGTCCCTCTGTTGCTTGTGTTGCATCATCTTTTTCTTCTCCTTGGGTTATCGATTCTGGTGCTACTAATCGTATGACCGGTACTTCTAAATTCTTTTCTATTTGCCAGTCCATGGATAAACCCTTTCATGTTACCTTAGCAGATGGTTCTACCACTGAGGTTACTGGTTTGGGTTCAGTTTCTGTCTCTCCATAATTTACTTTAAACTCTGTGTTGCATGTTCCTCGTTTACCCTTTAATCTTGTGTCTATTAGTCAACTTACAAAATCCTTAAATTGTTTGGTCACATTTCTTCCTCATGGTTGTGTATTTCAGGATCTCAAGACGGGGAGGAAGATTGGTGCCGGTGTTGAGCGTGGTGGTCTGTATTACCTAACTAGTGGTGGTGTTCAACCAGTTGCTCTTCAGTCATCAGAGTCCTTATATCAACAACATTGTCGGCTTGGTCATCCATCTCTTCAGAATTTGAAGCGTCTAGTGCCCTCGTGTAGTTCTCTTAAGGAGTTATCTTGTGAAGTCTGTGAGTTTAGTAAACATCATAGAGTGCCATTTTATCCTAGGGTTGAGCGTCGTGTGTCACATCTTTTTCAGTTAGTTCATTCAGACATTTGGGGGCCTATTCATGTGCCCAATATTTTTGGTTTTCAGTATTATGTTATTTTTGTTGATGATTTCTCTCGTATTACATACCTTTATCTTATGAAAGAGAGATCTGAGTTAAAGACTATTTTTAAATCCTTTTACATGGAAATAAAGACTCAGTTTAATACTGGCATTCGTATGTTTCAGTTTGATAATGCACGCGAATTTTTTCATAGTACTTTATCTCAGTTTTTTGATGATCATGGGATTATTCATCAGTCATCTTGCACTCGGACTCCACAGCAAAATGGGGTTGCCGAATGCAAGATTCGACACTTATCAGAAGATATGCGTGCCATGTTATTTCAAATGAAGGTTCCTAAGTCTTACTGGAGTGATGTGGTTCTTACTGCATGTCATTTGATCAATCGTATGCCCTCTACTGTCCTTGGGGGTCAGATACCCCATACAGTCCTATTTCCCGGTCGTCCTCTCCACTCATTACCCCCTCGGGTTTTTGGGTGTACATGTTATGTTCATGCTCTTGATCCCGACCAGAGTAAATTGGACCCGCGGTCCATTAAGTGCATTTTTCTTGGTTACTCTCGAACTCAGAAAGGATATAAATGTTACTCCCCATCTTTACGTCGTCATTTTGTGTGTGTTGATGTCACATTTAACGAGTCTCTTCCTTTTTATTCGGAGTCTGTCGCCACTAGTGATTTGCCTGCATATGAGTCTGTGTGTCCAGTGGCCATCCCATCTAGTCCCTTTCCTCCACCAAAACCTTTGCAGGTATATCATCGTCGTCCTACAAATCCACCAGTTATATCTCAGCCAGCACCGTCTCAGCAAGAGCCATCTCAGCCAGAAAAACCACCTTCACCCGCTGCGCCATCTTCTTCTCCGTTGCGGGATCCAGACACCCTTGACCTTTCTATTGCCCACCGTAAAGGTATTCGGTCCTGCGCTTTCCATCCTATTGCTCATTTTGTTTCCTATGATCATTTGTCACCGTCCCTTCGAGCTTTTACTACCTCGGTTTCTTCCGTTTTTATTCCTAAGTCTGTTCAGGAGGCCTTATCTGTATCTGAGTGGCGGACAACTATGGAGGATGAAATGTCTGCCCTTCATCATAATGGTACATGGGAACTGGTTCCTCTTCCTGCTGGTAAGGCAACTGTTGGCTGTCGTTGGGTATTCACTGTCAAGTATCTTCCTAATGGCACTGTTGAGCGCTATAAGGCTCGCCTTGTTGCCAAAGGCTACACCCAGACTTATGGTGTTGATTATTCGGAGACGTTCTCTCCTGTTGCTAAACTTGGTTCTGTTCGCGTTCTTATTTCTCTAGCTGCGAATCTTGGTTGGCCACTGTTTCAACTGGATGTCAAGAATGCCTTTCTCCATGGGGATCTTCAAGAGGAAGTTTACATGGAGCAACCACCTGGGTTTGTTGCTCAGGGGGGGCGTAATCAGGTATGTCAGCTTCGTAAAGCTCTTTATGGCCTCAAGCAGTCTCCTAGGGCTTGGTTTGGCAAGTTTAGTGATGCGGTTTTGAGATTTGGCTTACATCGTAGTCAGACTGACCATTTTGTATTTTCCCTCTCATCTGATCGAGGGAAAGTATTGTTGATTGTATATGTGGATGACATTATCATTACCGGTGATGACCAGCGAGGTATTGATGAGTTAAAAACCTTCTTACATCAGCAATTTCATACTAAGGATTTGGGAAAACTTCGGTACTTTTTAGGTATTGAAGTGGCCCGGTCCAAAGAAGGTATTAGCTTATCACAGCGAAAGTATGTGCTGGATATTCTTGAGGATACAGGTTTGTTGGGAGCTAGGCCTGTAGAGACTCCTATGGATCCCAATGTCAAACTGTGTGTGGACCAGGGGGAGTTGCTTCATAATCCTGATCAGTATCGCCGATTGGTTGGTAAGTTAAATTATCTCACGATTACACGTCCGGATATCTCATTTGCAGTTAGTTTGGTGAGTCAGTTTATGTCAGCTCCTCGTTATCCACATTGGGAGGCAGTCCTTAGAATTGTGAAGTATCTTAAGCTGCATCCAGGACGGGGTTTGTTGTATCGAGCTAGCGGACACTTACGCGTTGAGGCGTTCACTGATTCTGATTGGGCAGGAGGACCGTCTGATAGGAGATCTACTACTGGTTATTGTGTCTTTCTTGGTGGAAATCTTGTTAATTGGAAAAGTAAGAAGCAGACAGTAGTAGCCCGATCCACTGCAGAAGCAGAGTATAGAGCAATGGCACACACGACATGTGAGGTTGTGTGGCTGCGATCATTTCTTGAAGAGATTGGATTTAGTGTGCAATTGCCCATGCCTCTGTATTGTGATAATCAAGCGGCTATTCACATTGCCTCAAATCCAGTATTTCATGAGAGGACTAAGCATATTGAAGTTGATTGTCATCTAGTACGTGAGAAGTTGACTGGTGGTGTGATATCTACTCCATATGTTTCTACGGGTGCTCAGTTGGCCGACATGTTTACCAAATCATTGTTCAAGCCGCGGTTAGAGTTGCTTTGTAACAAGCTGAGACTTTTTGATATTTATTCTCCAGCTTGAGGGGGAGTGTTAGAATACGTTTATATTAGTTTGTCCCACATCGGCTATCTTAGACTTGTAATGAGATGCACAATAATGTAAATAACATTGACTTGTGTGAGGGTTCGTGAACACCCTACACTTCTCTCTCTCTCTCTCTTTCTCTCTCTCTCAAACAACATTGTCAATTACCAAACATATGGCCTGCTGGATTGGCTCTACATCTCTCATGATTGGACCCACCTATAGCATTTCCTTTTTACATTCTGTTAGAGAGAATTCATGCCGTTGGAGTATGCGAATTCCATGGCACAAACCAGGTTTTTATCATATACCTAGTTCTATGACAATGTGGTCTTGTTTATGAATGGAGGTGCCGTTAGTATGACTTGAAGTGGTGGTCGAATCAAAGTGGGGTGGCCTTTTGTTAAATTAAAGTGGCTAAAGATACGGGTGCTTGTTGACACTGTTCATTATCGAACTTTGGGTTTAGCAAACCATTTTAGCAAGTCACCATCAGAGATGCTCTTTGTATGTTGCAAAATTTCTACTCAACTAGTGTCTAGAGGGGGGAAATTTGTCAAATCTTTTACCCGAAACTAGGGCATGTTTTTTTAATTTTTTTGACTTTCATTTATCATTTAGTCCTGGTGCTTTTTCTTTTTGGTGAACATCTATTTTTTCAGTTCAACTGCTTTCTCCTCATGCCGGTGGTGGACAAGTTGCCAGCACTTCTTCGGGAGGACTTAGAATCTGCATTCGAAGATGATATGGACAGTGTTTTTGACATTACTAATCTGCGGCATTCGTTGGGGCAACGGAAGCGAGAAGCAGAAATCGAACTGAAACGGGTGTTGTATCTATGTTTCCATCCTCACCCCTCTAGAACTGTTTAATTTGGAATTTTCTTTCTTTTTGTGTTGGTTAACGATGCTGTGTTTTTGCAGATACAAAAGCTTAAAGGAAAATTCAGACAGATTCATGAGCAGCTTAATTTGCATCAGGACCTTGTTGAGGCCGTAGCTAGATTCTGAATCCGCAGAGATCATTTTGATGTGAACTGTACATTGTCATTCCAAACAGAGATGACAAAAAAAATTGTGAGATATGATTCTTAACTTAGTTCTTCTATCGCTTGCATTCTTTTTTTCATTATCTTGGAAGAGTGATTTGGTAGAATTGTTAGATACTTTTTTTTTTTTTAATCTTTTGGCATTAGATTCCTTGTGCATAAGTTTAAAATCAGATGAATTTTATGTTTACTTCGCTATTTTTTTATTGGCTTGGTACTGCAGCTTCCAATACGAGTTTCCTATTGCAAACAATTTTTTGCCAAATTCTATCACCATTGTATTGCTCACCCTTGAAAAATGGTGGCTGTCATTTCATTTCCCTAGTTCAGTTTGTCTTGGGCTATAGAAAATGCCTTGCTTGTCTAATTTTAGGGATGACCACTGATTGATCTGAAATTTGAAGTGCAATGCTACCTGTACCTGATAATATAAAGTAGCTACTACGATCGTTATGTGCGTATACAAATTTAAAGTTTAGAAAACAAAACAGATAGTACATATTACTAATACCGATCATATTACTCACCCAATTGGGGGGTTCAATTTGAAGAGGAAGAAGTCAATAATCTGTCCCTTCTATATAGCATGGTAAATGTCTATAGATGACTCCTGTATTTTCTTCTAGATGCAGGAAAATAAATTGTTCTATCTGTATGTAATGTGAATAGATTCAACCAACTTTTCAGCTGAACTTGAACGCAAAAATAGGAATGCCGTTTTTATATATTTGTGTTTATCAACAGCTATGAAATACTATTGGCAAGAATATTGTTTTTCTTTTTCTTTTTGCTCGTAGAACGTCAGTATCGTTATCCTTAGCTGCTATTGGCTTGGGATATATGATAACATGGATTGAGGTCCACCTTTTTATGATAGAGGTTTTCATAGTATCCAATGTAGTCCTTGGATTGCTTCTAGTTGGTATCCTTTCTTTTGAGTTTTTTAAGTTTGCCAAAATCATCTTTGATGCTCCGACAGTGACACACCCTCAACACAGTTGCTTCATATATGCACCTTAAACAGAAAATTGATTAGTTGTGCATAAACATCATAAGATAGGACACCTCTATGTCATAGTACAAAGCAGACTCCTTTCATGTCATTTCATTTTCCTTCTTTTTGGCCGGTCTGCCTTTCTTGATGGGTAATTTAAGCTTTCGATTTCTATTATCAGACCCATGACAGATCAGTTGCTTTCTTGAGGTTGAAAATAAACCGCATAGTTAGGCGAAAAAAGTAAAAGCCAAATTGATGGGAATTGGAGATAAAGATAAGGGGGTTTCAACCTCAAAAAATGGAAAAGTGCACAATCCCCATTTCAACATCCACAATTTCTTTCAACCCTATAAGAGCTCTTGCAACACCTTAGGATTAGTATTTTTACTATTTTTAAGAGCACAATTTAGTCCATGGTTAATCTATTGTGATTGTGATTTGGGATGGATTAATAGCAAATATATGCCTCCAAAACCCTTGCTTTTGAAAGTTGACCCACCACCTAAAATAGGGTACAATTATTTAGTTTCTCGTGTTAACTGCAAAAATGCTTGTGCTTTGAGTTACTAAAGCATGAATATTATGGTAGTTTTTCATGGATTTGGACCATTTGGTGACCCTTGTTTTTTTTTTTGTAGCAATCATACAGAGTTGGTTGGAGATGCCATGCCGTACGCTTTTGAGTGTGATTGAAACTATCAAGATCTTGTTTATTATTTGGTGCACGTAAGCTTGATTTGACTCAAAATTGATTTTACGAGACAGGTCACTATCTCACAACACATCAACTCAAAAAGTCAATTTAAGTCAGTTCCACTAATTTAAGTCAATAAGTTAGTTTGTGGAACAAATTTGATTTGTTTTTTACTCACTTTTGTATAACCTTTGTGAATCTAGGCTCTTTTTGACATGGTTACATATCCCAACTACCATTCCGGTAAGGCATTAACATTAGAGCAAAGCATTTGACCCTAGATGGTTATATGTTTTTGAACTAGAATGCAATTGCTTTGGCCATGAGTCCATGAAAGTGAGTTGTATTGCAATGTGGTTTGGCCATTTTGTTCTGGTGGATAGTGGTGAAAGGACATTGATGGATATGGTTGATTTGGAGTGACAAATGAATAGAAGCATCTTCTTCTCAGGTTCTTTCTTTGTGCTGCAATCAGTCCACCAGTGGTTTTCTAGTGAAATTGCTGCAGAAACTCAATTGGGGGATGACATGGCCTATGAGGGTCATTGTCCTTGTTTCAACTTCCTAGTCCTTTTCTCATTATTTCTCCACTATGGGTTGCTTGCTGTATCTAATATGAAGCTAAGCATTTGGAACTCGTGTTAAGTGAAAGGAAAGAATGTCCTAAAGTAATTGTACCCAAGGGGGTACCCTACACATTAGCATTTTTTTTCTTCACACACCAATGGACCAATTATTCTATGGTCACGCGGCATCGCCACGTGGTGTCTCAACACCCTTATCAATCACATGGTCCAGTACAATGTGTGGTGGATAGGGGTGTTGGGGCTTCACATAGCGGTACCCCAGGACCACTCTTTTTGGATCCGATGATTAACTTAGAACAAAAACTGAACTGTAATCTTCGAGGTTGTTTTGTTATATAGATTACTATGGTATTGTTCTTATTTCTGATACTTAAACGAAAAAAAAAAGGATAAAAGAGGCGATCAGCAGGTGGTATTATTATTCGTAAGTGTTTTTTGTTCTGCATAAGAGTAGAACAGTCTTTATCCTGTATTTATTTATTATGGGAAATGATTACGGGTGCAATATTGCACTCGTTAAGGAGAAAAAACAGAGTACAAGTGGGACCCAACAAGTGTTTTTTTTTTTTACCCCGTTACGTGTGTAATGGTGCACCTGTTAGCAAGACTCATTTATTATAATTATTTCTTAAGTCTTTACCCTGAGAAAGCCATTAGTCTAGCAATAAAGGGTTCACGCCCAGCTAAATTGGCAATTTATGTCACTTTGGCCCCACTTGCAAAATTGATTTAATTACCCTTTGCTTTTTTAACCTGTCATCCCTAAATCCTCGTTCCGCCCCAACTAGGCCGGTTGGATGGGGTGACTCTCTCTTCTGTCTCTCCGTCTAAAAAATATAGTCTCGTTCTATTCTAACCGGATTGAAAATTGATTATATTTTTCAACCGGTAATACATTTCGTATGCAATATAGATATTGTTTGATAGATCTCAATTAACTCTAAAATCCAAAGTGTTTTGGACGGCCTAGATTTCTCTCTCCCTCTCCCCACCTCTCTCTCTAAAATTCGGACCGTCCAAAACACTTTTGAACGGCCGAGATGAGCGCTAACCAGCCGACACCCAAGTTTTTCTCGATAACAGGTGTTTATTTGTTTTGTATAATTGCACAAGTTAGAGTTGCAAGTATATATAGAAGCATAATGTTACAATATACTCCATCTGTCTTGATTTAAATGTCTCTTTTTATTTTGGGATATCCCAAAATAAATGTACCATGTCTAAAAACATCCATCAAAACATGTCAAACATCCAATTTTACCCTTAAAAATTACTCTTTCCATACCAATTGGTTTCTCCACTATCTTTTACTAATTTATAATGTTTTTCATGATTTTGAAAATTTTGTATAATAAAACTAATTGATATCAATCAAACAAGATCAATATTACATATGTTTTGAGTTCCATATTGAAAGTTACAAACAATTTAAATACATTTAACTAACTTCATAGTTTTGAAGGTTAATTTTGAAAATCTAAATAATAATTTTGACTTCTGAAAAAACTCAATTCATTGCAGAGAACGCTTAAAATGAGATGAATGGAGTAGTAATTATTATCTCTTCAAATCATATTTATCAAGGAATGATATCAATTCTCAAGAAATTTAAATGCTTTATCCCAACCTTTTTTTTTAATTACTCCATTTTGATTGAAATTTTGTGGGGACCTTTGCTAGGAGAATTTAAGTGGAACATACACACTGTAACTTTCTAAGAAACAGTTTGATTGCTTGTCATGTCTAAGCTTTGGATCTCAATGATCCATGCCTTTGATTATAGTTCTGTGGTGGATACGTAATGAAAGACAGAAAGCCCTAAAGTAAAATAAAAATAAACAGAATCCAATAAGGAGTATTTGTAATTATGGGTTTTCTGGGCACTCCCACAAGTGGGTGGCCTTAGATTATGTGCCCCATAAATAACAACCCCAAACCGAAAAATTAGTTGAGGTACTATTATATGGTGTCCAACATCTTTATTAACTACACATTTTTTTGGAGTCCAGGTTTAAATATTACATGTGCATGATACGTGGTTGCCAACATGTGCATGATATAAGCATGAAGTGTGATGATGACCTACATTATCGAATATACATGTCTAGTTTCTATTTAGCCTATTTGGTCTAATTAATTGTAAGCGGTTGTGATTCTATTCCAAACTCATAATAATGACCGAAATCGTAAATTAATTTCATTTCTATCGTCGAAAAAATCAATCACACACACAATAATTGAATATGAACAGTAAAGAAAACTGACACAGGATTTTACGTAGTGAAAGTGAGTATGTTATTCGATTAAAGTCGTCTAGGGTTTTACAATAGAGAGTATATATACGTCTACTCTATTTCGCCCTAATTACGCCGTACCATACAGTGGAAGGCGAAGCCCCCCTGCACCCCCCAAACCTTTGGGCCTATGACCCAGCCTAAACAGTTGAATCTGCAATGTGCCAGATGTTTCGCTCAGCTCCGTTCGGTCGCTTAGCTTTCCTCACTCCGCTTCGCATTTGGCCTTTACTAGAACCTTTTGGTACCTCTCCATATGAGCCACAAGTTCCAACAATAAATCTTAAATGTGAATCTACTAACATTCCAAAAAAAATTGAACCAAACTAAAGTAACAACTCCCCTAAATCAACTCTCTCCCTTCTCTCTAAAAATACCCACAACACTTAGGGCGAGTTAGGGCAACGACGGTCAGCTGCGGCGGATGGGATCTCGATGGTGTGTTCCTTGGTCATTTATGGGGTTCATCTGTGGCGGATCTTGGCGGTCTCTTTTGGGGTCAAACCATGTGGGGGATCCACGGCGAGCGGCTGCCGACTTTCTTTCTCTTCCCGGTTTTGTGACGGTGGAGTTTCTTGGTTCATCTCTTCTTCCCCTTCCCTTCGTCGATCAGTTCTCAGCTTCTGCCAGCTTCTTCGTTTCTGCCAGTTTCACTGTTGGCTGAAACTGGTTGGGGTTAATGGCAATCTCCCGTTTCCTCTGTTTGTTGGGTTCGCACCACCCGCCAATCTTCATTAGTGGGTGAGTTCGGTTTTGGGCCTAATGGTAATGGGTGGCTAGGGGTGTCGTTGTTGGCGGCTGGGTGGTTGGAGGTGGGTTTGTAGGGCAGCGACAGGTTTGACGGCATCTAGGGCTTCTCCATTTGTATTTTGGGATTCATTGTTGTATTGGGTATGCCCTTTTAGGCTAGGCTTTTAGGTATTTTGGGCTCGGCCAACAGGGTGTTTTTTGGGCTTTGACCCAACAAGTGTTTTAATTTTTTCAACTTTTGTTGGAGGCGCTCCCCTCTCCTCCCCAACTTGATGTACCATTTGTCAAGTTTTCGTTAATAAACTTTTTGCCTACCCAAAAAAGGGACCACACTAGACATAAAAATTGGATGGGATCGACATATACATGCATGTATCACAAATATACAGGCTCATCCCTTCCCTCCAACACTCTTAAAATTAAAACACTAACTTCTATCTCACGCCAGTCCTCTCTCTCTCTCTCTCTCTCTCTCTCTCTCTTCCATTTCTCATTCCATAAATACCAGCTTTCCACAACCAAATTTCATGCTCAATGTTCTACTTCTTTTTGCTTGCCTAGCTTTCTTTATATACATAAGCACATACATATATTTACACATTTATGGGTGATAACAATGTTAACCTTCCACCAGGATTCCGATTTCACCCCACGGATGAGGAGCTTGTCGTCCACTTCCTCCACCGGAAGGCCGCTCTCTTACCCTTCCACCCCGATGTCATCCCTGATCTCGATCTCTATCCTTACGATCCCTGGGAATTAGACGGTAATTGTTTCAACTCAGATATCCTTGAAGAATATAATACCTATATCTATACTATTTACCACTACAAGGGAAGGTATATCACCGACTTTTATCGCCACTTAGAGCCCGTTTCACAAACTTATTCTCAAAACCGACTTATTATGCTTTACGAGACAGGTCATTCTCTTACAATACATCATCAACTCAGTTTCATCACTCAATAAGCCAGTTTCACTGACTTATTGTCAGTTTGTGGAACACCCATGTTTTAACCCGTTCATGGCAACATGGGATTCATTCTTTACGTATATGTTGATTGTTGATCCAGAAACATCAATAAGTGACCATTTAACTAAGTACTGCTGGAATATAATGGGAATAAAAATCAGGTGACATTGTACCATTTTTCCTCTTAAGTGAAGTACTTGCCTCGTGACCTATATTTGAAGTCACCTCATTTTTTTTTAAGGCCAAGATTGCCTTTAAACCTCTGAATTGACTTAGTTGTACTACAATTTGTGTTATTATTTCCATTTTCCATCTCCTGGCTTAGTTTGTATTTGGATAATTTCATATCACACACATACCATTGCAGGTGCACGGTCTCTAGTGAACCAAAACTCCAATTTTTACATCAGATTTATCCCGCGAAGCTGATTTCTGTTATTTCAACCTCTCTCAACTACTTCTGTTGGATAATTTTTCATGCTGTGATTTTCAGCACACGAAATGGATCAAGCACGCGTGAAGGCGAGGAACTCTACTATGGATAATAGCAACTAATCATTCCTATTCATTTGTGTTTATGTATAGGTAAAGCCATGGTTGAGGGGAACAAATGGTACTTTTTCAGCCGGAAGACGCAAAACCGGATTACAGAAAATGGGTATTGGAAACCATTGGGGGTGGATGAACCAGTGTTCACAAGTGATGGCAAGAAAGTGGGTATGAAGAAGCATTATGTGTTCTATGTAAGTGAAGCTCCAGCTGCAGAGGTCAAAACAAATTGGATAATGCAGGAGTTCAGGCTCTCAGATTGTGGTTCTACTAGTAGTAGCAGTGGTAGATCATCCAAGAGAAGAGGAAATGCACATATAGTAAGTGTACATGAAAAGGTAGCTTTGCACATCAATTTATAGGAATTTACGCTAATAAGTGTGAATTTTAACTGGAAGACAGTTTAGAACGATATGATAGTGAGATTTTTCAAATTATCAGTCGAATAATGGGTGTTTTAACTTATCTGAAATGAGAGGACACGAGAGACGATGTTATGCATGAATAACACTAGACAAAAGAAATCATTTCATATAATTACCTATCATATATTAGTTCATGAAGAATTGTGAAGTGTGTGGCGCATGACTTTTTTTTCTTTTTCTTTTTGGGTACGCTTTTTTTTTTTTTTTTCAGGATTATAGCACGTGGGTGTTGTGTCGAGTTTACGAGAGGATTTGCGACGATGACAATGACAGCACAGAGCTATCGACCTTGGATGAAGTTTTCTTGTCGTTGGACGACCTCGACGAAATTAGTTTGCCAAATTAGATCCAATAACTCAGGATCTGATGCTAGGGTTTTTTCAATGCTCTCTATTCATGTAAACCATTGCCGTAGTCATGTTGTTACTAGCAAAATATTGTACCAAAAGTTAGTAAAACTTGAAATTGGGATTCTAACTTCATATTTTTTTGTCTTTGGTAATTATTAACAGTAACATGGAATCTTATGCCCTAGAGCCAACAATTTGACACGTGTAACAATTTAACTGTCACCCGGAAGAGGGTGAGATTTCTGATAGGATGAATGATGTTTCTCTTTTTTGGGGGTTTTAAGCTCCTGTGGTTTTGTGTCCATGTTTGAAGGGATGCTTTGGTTGCCTTCTATTTTTGGAGTTTTGGGCCTTTGGGTTCTCTGGTGGTTTTCTATGTTTGGAGGTTTTTTTTTTCCGGTCTTTTGGCATGTTTTGTTCTCTTTTGGGTGGTACGTTTTTTGATTGGCTTCTTGTCATACTATATGGGTTTTGGATGGCCCTTTTTTTTTTGCCGTTGTGTTCTTGTTCCGTTATATAAACTTGTACATTTCTTTAATTTGCTTAGTAAAAAAAGTGAAACAAGAAAATACAATTTGAATAGATACTTGATTTTCACACTCCCTTTTATATAGTTACACAGCTTTCTTTTTGTCCTCTTATGGTGTGAATTTACAAAATTAACCTTTTACTTATATACTTTTTTATACTTGGAAGGACAATATTGTAAATTCACATCACAGGTAAAAGGTTAATTTTGTGAAGTCACACCATAAGAGGACAAAAAAGAGACTGTGGTTAAAAAAAACAGGTGTATCAAAGTCAATACCGTTCAAATATTCAAGCCAAGCCACACATTCTCCACAAAGAAGATTGTAGAATCCAGTGGCAGTACCCTGCAAACTGAGGGCTTTAATTTGGCCTTTCCAAGTGCCAGTAGTTGGACTTTGTTGTGTGGAAAGCGTGTGCACTTTGGTTGAGTGGGACCCATATGGATGCCTTTTGTATTGGAGAGATTCTTGAACCTCTCATACGATGATCTCAATTCTTCATGTGACGCAAAAAGAATCTAGCAACAATACTTTAAGATGATTCAAGTCGTTGATTTTGTCTCGTATGTACATCGCTCTACTAAAAAAAAAAAAAAAAAAGATTGATTGGGTGGTTAGCTATTCGAGCAAACTAAATTTATTTTAAGAGCAATGAATTGTGAGAATCTGGTGATCATTGCTCTTAAAAGAAATAAATACTTTTACCTAATAGACTTAATTAATCTTTTTTTTAAGGAAGATTTATGCATCAAGTTTTTAAAATGAACGACTCAGACAGTCTAACAGAACCGTGATAGATCTCATTTGACTTGACACGAGAAATCACACGAGAGAAATCATCACACAAGGGGATTCTATTTCAAGATTCATCAGAGTAGAAAGAGTAGAGACATTATAGTAAAAAAAAGAGTAGCCTTTTTTTTTCTAGGTTTGTTGGTTGTACTACATTCACGGGGAGTGTAGTCTGTCATGTGTCACAATGCATAAAGGGAACCAAATTTCTTATGGGTGTGTGCTTAGAGAAGCATTGGGTCATGTGTGATGCAAGCTTTCACAAGGATTAGTACTTGAGGATGAGAGTGGAACTACTCATGGATTTGGCCACATCTACTTTAGCTTCCAATTAAAACTTCCAACCACACAAGTTATTATGAGATCACAAATATATAAGTTGTGGTACTTTGTGTCATCCCATTATTTCCAAACACTACGTTTTTTGTCTTTATTCACTTGAAAGTAACAAATTGCTCTTCGTATGAAAAAAGTGACTCATGACGTATGGGTAATTTGGTAATTTCAATGTGAATAAAGACAAAGGGAATGTCTGTGGATAAAAATGGTGTGAAAATTATTTCCCTTCACAAATTCACATAAAAGTGTATCCACAGTCGTTCAACGCATAGATCCCTCCCTCCTAATTTTGTGGGGCTAAGTTGTATCTGATGTTTCAGAGTCACATCTGTGCACAAATTTGCCCACATTCACCCATACACGCGGCATTGCTTTTATTTGTATACTCAGTTTTTTTCTTTGGTTTATTTATTTTAATTTTAAGAGTAAAAGGGTAGAAAAGAGGACTAGCAATGGCAATCCTTTCTTGACGTTACCAGAAAATCTCCGTCCGGTAGGATCAAACACATGTAGACATGCATTTCTTCCTTAATGGTTCATAATTACCCTAAAACAAAATATATCAGATGGAATCAATTACTGAGAAACCTTAAATTTAACTGACCAAGTGGTCCCCGGTACCATGGTAATACGGTTTCTTTTCGTTCTTTTTTTTAATACGACGGTTGGAGGTGTTCGACCTAGCTTACACACATCTGAACTAATTCCCGTCTGGTGAATTGATCCCCATCCGGTCATGGTAGTACCCTTTCACTCAATATCTATTCTTAACATAGCGTGTTCTTGATCCAATCGCATGATAGTATTTTTTTCAATGTAATTGTGATGAAGTACATGGATACTTAATTATTGTGTACCAAAAAAATGATAATGGATTTGCTGCATAAATGGACCAGATACTGGAGAAGGAAAAAGATACCTACAAGTTGCTTAAATTGTCTTGTCATCCAAGTTGCTTCATGTTAATCTTATGAAAGATATTTCTCATGAAATTAACCAATCATAGGCTAAAATTTGTGCTCAAATCTTATCGCATTTCACTATCCATATTTTATATCCATTGAAAAGTTCAAAATAAGATTCTTTAATTGGACAACTGAGTTGAACTCATGTCTAGCAATGAAAGTGTTTTTGAAAACGAACTAAGCACACGTGAACTAATTTCCTCTCCGGTCTGATCAAAGACAGACCATCCATGCCGGAATTAGGAAATTCACAAGAGATTCCCCAAGAAGTTGCTAGAACTAAGAATGTTTGGGTTACAAAGATTACTACTGCATTGACTCCAAATCATTTTTCAGAAAACCTGTTTAATGGAATTTCAAAACTTCTTGTAAGAATTTTTCAAATAATGATTGTCAGAGTTTTTCACTAAAATTATTTGAAAAGAATGTTAAGATAATGAAATTTTAAGTACTCGCTACTGACAAGATCCAATAAAATAGGGTTTTGGTACTAACTGAGAAGTGAAATTCAATTGATAATCTTTGAAAGTTGCTTAAAAGAAACATTCTGAATTTAATGATTTATTGTGGAATTGCAATTTGCTTTCCACGGAAACAGTTTGATTTCTTATGGTTTTTGATAAGTCATAATTTAGATCTTGAAACAAACTCGATATATGAGTTACTTACTGGTTTTCGAAACACTTTATATTTTATACCAATAATGTTTAAATTACACATGAACAAATGAATGATCCGGATCATAACAGTAATATATCAATGACTATCATGACCATAAGAAGGTTGGACCAAATTTTTATTTGTTTTAACAAAAAAACAAAGTCAAGCCATAACAAGATCGAATTATATGAATTTATGAATGTGACGTGATCTTCTTCTTCACACTTGTACACACAATATGCAACAACACGCTCATCGAACAACGCCACTCCCAAATACAAAACCTGGGTCATCACAAGGCTCAGAGGTATCAGCGTGCGCATTGCTTGACCATTTTGAGTAGAGTGTAGATCGACTGTGACAAATGATTCGAGGATCAGATTATGCACTATAACCCTATGGGGCACTTCAGCCCTACAGAATCCCCGATTTTGGCTCGTCGGATGACATCAAATCCCGGAGATCACGGGATTTGAGAGGTATCTTAGAGAAGAGATATACATGATACATCATTAAACATGAATCTAAATCTCTCCAATAACCTCTCCCCCATAAGCCATTTATCTATCAGATTTTGGCTCGTAAGTTTAATTCACAATAACTAGAATTTAAGTGAGATTAACTCGCAGTTCCAAAAAAACAGAAAAAAAAGAAACTGAGGTTAAGTCTTTCTTTTTTGAAGTTGTTTAGGAAATAGGACATCCAGCCAAGGATGGAGCGAGAGGGGGACAAGTGGTGGCGGCCACTGCCACAAGGTTTTCAAAAAATACAATTATTATATAGAAAATAAATTTTTTATCCCCGAATTATATAGACTCGCCACCACTAGATATTTTTAATCTTTCATCCTCATAATGCTATTTGTCTTTTTTTTTTTAAGTACATATTTTCGTCACCACAAAGGTAAAATCCTGGCTCCGTCCTTGCATGCAGCTGACGAAAAGACGTGCAAAACATTCTCGAATCAATCAAGAAATGAATCATTTCATGTAATTCTGTAATTTTTTTCTTACTAATTTACTACTATTTCATTGCTTGATTAGCTTGTAAGCATTGAGAAGACTAATGATCTCCCCCATATACTGCCATACATAGTACAATACAAACAACATCACGTGCAGAGAGAGAGAGAGAGAGAGAGAGAGAGAGAGAGAGAGAGAGAGAGAGAGAGAGAGAGAGAGAGAGAGAGAGGCATGTGCATGTGCATGTGTAAGTGCACACTTTGAGCAAGTTAATTGTGAACAAAGGCAACTCTGTCATATATAAACTTTGGTGGGATTTGATTTGGAGTTTGAGCAAGTTAATTGTGAACAAAGCCATTATGATTGCACAAGACATGCTCCCTCATGGCCCAAACTCAAAACTTGTTCACAAAGCTTTGGTTTCTTTGACAAAGACACACACCAAAAGTGAGAGAAAGTGAGGCAGTGATTTGAATTATCTATTCATCCATTTAAAAAAAAAGAAAAGAAAAGCCTTTTAAGGTAAAAAAAACCCTTTTAGGTAAAAACCTTTTAAGATAAAAAACCCTTTTAGGTAAAAACCGCCGAATAAGAGGGCAAAACAAGTCATTGTAGCTCGACACCTTTCCATCACAGTGACCAAAAAACAATGGGCATAATTAAGTAGTTGCTTGACCTAAAAACTATGGGCGTAAGTCTCTCCAAACATGATGATGATAACGGATTGGGGGACTCTGCTGTCTACAGGGGAACATAGAATGTCGTGCCGTGGAGCGACGTGGTTCTAAGAATTGAATTAGACGTATGTCCCAAACCCAGCTATTAGTCCCTGTTTGGCCAGCACTATAACCAACTAATCAAAACCACGTTGTCATCAAAGAACTCTTCGTTGGGCGGTACTAGATTATTCATAACGATGTTAGGCAAGCAAACTTACATAATTTTACAATTTTCTAAAAAAGTACTAATTTTTTTTTATTATAAAAATTTGAGGTAGGGCTCATCCGTCCCTCAGTCCTTCTTTAATTAGGTAGGGCTCATCCATCCCTCGATCCGTCCTTAATTAATTGGTTGCCATCCGTTCCTCACAGTGGGGTCAAAATAAGCACGAAATCTACACATTGTTTTAAAACAAGCATCGATTTTCATTTTTAAAACAGTGATATAGGAAAGGGTCAGTCATTATGCAAAAAATTAAAATGTTATATTATAGACATGTGAGGTTTCATGAAGTGATTGTTGTTGAAATGCGAAATAAATTTTTTCAAAATCTGCAAATTAAAAATATACTGTAATTTTTATACTTGAAGGAAATGTTTGGGGCAATTTTAGACTGTAGATTAAATATTTGGTACAATAAATAACAATTTAAATGGTTTTCATTGCTGCCAAACATGGACTAATGGCTGATTTTGGGGGGTCATTTCAAGGCTAAAACCATGCCGTTTCTTGGCACGGCATTCTGTCCTACCCCTTGTGGACAGTACAGTCCCCAAATTATATGATAATTATATACATTGGTAGAGTTGAAAAATGACAGTGAGAAGCCTGTCACCGAGAGCTCACAAATTCAAAATTCTTTGAGATCATCACTAGAAGTTTGTCCGATCCTTAAGTTCAGATGTCTTGAAATTAGTTTGCCTAAGCTAGCTCGGAAGTCCAGATACAAATTTTTTTTAAAGAAAAAACATAACCGCAGTGGAGAAAAACATAAACAAAAAAGGATTGTTGTAGCTTTTGAGTCTGAGCAAACCTAATTATACCATACCAAGAACAAACATAAAAAGTCAAAATTAAAGGCCCAAAAAATGAGGTCAAACGCCACTTCTTTGATTAAAAGTTTCATAAGGAAGACATCAAGTGATACTCATGAGAAATTATTTGTGCCCTAGTGGAGATAGCACTTTTGGCCCAATTGAAGGAGTGAATTACTGCGCACTTGGTTGACCTGCTTTTTGCTAATTTGGTTCAATGTATTACTGAGGAAGTTGATGACCGTACGACGGTAAAACTAAAATCATTTCTTAATTTGAAAAAAAAAATTTATTCTACAAGAAATTATTAAAGAAAAAAGTGTAATAAGATCAATGTGTGATATTGATATTTCTATATAATGAGAGACGAACATTGATTTCTAGTTCAAAATAAAATGACCACAACAGACCATCTCATTTTCCAGAAAAATCTACAAAAAATGAAATTGTTTGCAACATTACCTAATCTGAACAAGGATGGCCAACATTACTTTCACAAACATTACATTAAGTTCGATAAGCCCTACAATCGCAAATACAACTCTAAACAAAGATCGAGCTTCCTTGTAGGGGAAAAGATCGAGCCCAAGGCCTCTTACTGAAGTGCAATGGCTCCGGTCAACTGGGTGCCTGTTGATTCCAGAATAGGGCTTACAGTGCCTTACACCAATGCCAATAGGAGCAAGAACATAACAAAGTCTTGGACAGAACTTGCATGGATGATGCTCCAACATGTAATTTCAGTCTATATTGACATAAAGTAATGAGAGCCATTTATATTTCCGGAGAGAGAGAGAGAGAGAGAGACAGGGCCAGGGGTGTCAATCTTGCATACTGGAAGTACACAACAAAATCACTCATCTCGACGCCAAATGGTTAATACCCAAGAAATAACTTCCTACAATAACGAATGATGCGATTCCACTACGAGCCATCCGGGGCCAAATGCCACGGAACAGAATATTCCTATCTGCAGGATGGATTCCAGTAAGTCTCTCAAATAACGTGCAGACATGTAAATATATGGTTATAAGCATCATTAACTGTGTCAATGTTAAGAACAGGACACAAATGGGAAACATTCAAGCCAAAAATGACAAAATTATTTACAAAAAGAGAAAAACAAAAAAAATCTTGCTCACAAAAGACAACAGTTACTACACTTTCCAACTAGGATAAACTTCTAAAGCCTAGATAGTTTTGGACTAGGCAATGGGACCTCGTCGTGGCATCCGGTTCCACTCACTACCATAAATAACATGATTAGAAAAAGTTAATTTTCATCCATTGCACAAGAATATATCATCGTGGATACGCTCATTCCTTTTCAGTGTCTTGGTATATACACTTAATCCATTTTCGTGTCATTGGGTTGGGTAGCATCATTCACAGGGGTCAAACATTGGTCCAAACGCAAATTATGCATAAAATGTCTCCTGCTTGAATTCAGGCTAAAGCACATATGCCAGATTCCGACATGCTCGAGAGCAGAAAAATGTTAGGGAAAACCTTGTACTATTTGATCTATCACCAAAGTAGGATACAAACACCCAACACATAGCACTTGTTTTTAGTAGCATGAACAAGAGTTTTCCTGGAGACAATAGGGTGCTAACAGTATTTCTCAGCCCATACAGCCGTTAATGAACACAACTGAATCAAACATTGTTTTGACAAAAAGATACCAACGCCAAACTTTCAGTCATATTACTACTGCATAACTTTCAGATACCTACAAATAGTGTAACGCAGGTCTTTCTTAACATACCTTGGGCAACACAATACATTGTGATCTACTTCTCGCAGTGTCAAAACCATGAGATACAGCTGCAGCAATTGACCCAGAAAAGCCAGCTGCAAGACTAACAACTAGAGGAGACAGTGGACCGATTTCCTCGTCATACCTGAATAAAGGATAAAAAGGACAAGTCCAATGAACAAGCACATAGATCTTACCTCGGAACTCTCTGTTTCCCAACAGGGTAAAAAGAGAATGTAATACTTCATGTGTCTACAGTGATGAAACATGCATGAGGTTTGTTATAATTTTTTATTTACCCAGAAACAATCTTTTTCCCATTAACAGGCTGAGGCACTATAATAAGAGGAACCCTTAGTATGATGGTTGACAGATACCTCAAAATGCATAGCAATATCAAAAGTTTCCATAAGAAATTTTCAAGCAAGAGCATGGTAGAACATAGTAAATTTCCACGGAGTCAATCTCCACATCACAACCTACACCACTAGTTTATGAAACCACATGGATAAAAGGAATGATACATATAAAAACTAACTACAGAGTTCACTTCCCCTAAACAATACCAAATGTCAGTAACTTTTAGTTGATTGGGAAAAGATAATTTACAGGAAAAGGGCCTTTGCAGGGAAAGAAGATAAAAGGCCTAGTAAGGTCTTGTAAAATTGGTTATAAGAAGAAAAAAGAAAAGGTCTTGTAAAATTGGAATAATAAAGTGGTTAAGAACTCGAAATGAGATGTTGCCAACACAAACAAATGTCAAGGGAAAGACGTCAAAATGGTGAATGAGGCTATGCTGACAAGTTTTGACAGCAAGTTAGGAATCAATTGCTGATCAAAAAAAGAGTCAGGAACCAACTGCCAAAATGCCATGACGAGCCTTATCCCTTTCTCTTCCGCAATAAAAAATGGAAGTGCTGAGGCAGTACCAGTTAACTCCTCAAAAGTACAACTAAGGCCAATCACGAGTATCATGAAATATTCTCTGAACAGAGTACAATGTAGATACTATAACCTGGGTCGAGGATCCATATTCACTACCTTCCAGGCAAGCATCGCTTGATATAAACATTGCCAACTTGCAAAGAATATACCACCAAAAATGGAGTCACGAACTACTCCTGACCGAAGACCTCTCCATAAAGCAGCCCATCCTTCCAAAGAGATGATGTCTAATGGCCTTCTAACATCACAGACAGATGGTGGCCTCCCAGATCCAGTCATCATCCATGGGTAATCTTTCAGGGCATCAACCATATTAGGATGTTTGGTTGTTAGAGTGGACAAAAGCCCAATAGAATGGTTCAAAGCCCTCATATCGGGCGAATATCCGGGTAACAATCTTGCAAGCAAAGGTGAAAAGGATATTCTTTCTGTAACAGCAGTAGGAGTTGGAATCCGAGACGCTGAAGACACTTGCGCACGAAGTTTAATAAGTTCAAATGGAGAGGAGATGAGAGATTCCACAGCACCGGCTGCAATTCCTGCCATAAGAGCCTCAGAGACATGCACTTGATTGTCTTCTCGACCATCTGCCAGGAAAGTAGACCACATTAGTTGAAATGGCACCGGTATTAAGGACCAGAAAACCAAGCATCACGTATTATGATTAAAAGCATCAGTTTTTTGGGTTAAAATACACTCTGAGAATGTTATGGCAACATAAAACAACATGGACCAATAGTTGAAGTTTGGCAGTAATTGCTCACTGGCACAACTTCAGGCAACAGGTCACAGATAAAATCAACGAAGAAAAAAAAGTTAATAGGGTACTTATTTCTGTTTCCACTGGTAGTGTCCTTTAAAGCAACAATAATCTTAGGAGGCACTCCAAACATGTGTCCCCACGTAAGAACTATGAGAAGAAACACCTTCAGAACGCCCATTAATACTCTCTAGTCTCTACGCTCTCCTATAAGTGAGTAAGGTTGTAGGAAAAATAGATTATTGCAACGAATACCATGAACGCTAATTTTGACAATGACGTTCTGACGATGGAATGGTGGATGACTGAGGATGAAGCCATGACCTAGTATATTTGGAACATAGTGTCAAAGCTTGTTTGTCATCGGCTAATTATCACCTCCAAACTAAGTTTATGCCCCTGGGGTACCTCTCCAATCACTGGCAGTTGGTTTTGAGTTGGACACTTTATTATGGTAACACAACTAGTCTTTTAGAGGATTGGGGCAAGGCACTCATTAGTGATTAGTGATGATTGATTCCACCTTAGTTGTACTCACCAGTGCTACTTGTTCAATTATTATAGAGATGAAATATTGTTTACCTCTCCACATGCTAGTTCAGGGCATAGTTGCATGAAGCGGGACCATGAGCGGAAGTGAGGGGCTGAGGGAAAATAGAAGATCTAAGATTACGAGCCCTATGGGAGCGTATGTACAAAAATACTTGGAATTATAAATCCAATAAATATTAATCTTTTTTCTCATTTGCAATATATATCTTGTATTTAAGTATATTTTTATGCAATCACCATTTTCTTTTTCAATTTTTTGATAGCATTTCTTGTTGTTTCTTTGGGATGCATCCCACTAGAAAGCAAGATTCTTATGGGAGCGGCAACGAGGTTCAAGAGCAGAGAGAGAGGAGAAAGACCCCATAAGAGGATCATGCAACTAAGGTCAGTGGTCCAACGTGCGGGGAGTGTTCGAGCTATTTCCACGTCTGGAAATTATCTCCAGCATAAGTAGTATGTGAGGATGGTACTCATGCTAATCGACATTGGCTGTGCCACTTACTAGTCAGAGTACTCTAGGGAACACCCTTGCCGTTGGAATTTTTGTTCATCTATATGCAAGCGAGTGATTGAGGGGTATGTTATCTGAACCATTAAATACTCTACCAGAACCTTTAGTCACAGGGATCGTGTGGATTCTGTGGAAGATTCTGATTGAGTACGATTTTCATTGAAGGACACCCACAAAGGCAGTGTAACAGGTGTACTTTACAAACTTTTGTACATATTTGTCTAGTGTTTGTTCATTTTGGAAGTTCCCTTTTGACACCTTTCACATGTATGTTTTACAATCTGGAATTTTCTATTTTTGGTTGATTTTTCCATTTATTATGGGAAGTGCAAAAAGTACTACCTTTTTCTTTTCCTCCTCTCATGTTCTCTGTCCAGAATGGGTATCCTTAGAAGAAATCTTGGAGCAGCCACTGCCAATGGGGTGTGTTGGATGCTTGAAGATGATATCAAAGTTGGGTTTCTAGAGGCTTTTGACTAATTTTTCCTTCGTCTGTTCCATAGGTGACTTTGATTCGTTGTGATCACAATGCTCTTGATCATTTGTTTATCTCTCGACCTGCGATTTGGGGTTCACATGTCCAAGAGCGTGTGAGAGCTTGTCCCACGTCGGTTAATTATCACTTCCAAAACTTGGATATTAACTTAGGAGGCTTGTCATATCATTTCAGTTGCTATTGAGTTAGACACTTCAACGTATACATTCTTAACTTGATTGCCAAACTTATTAGTATCTCGTTCTACAATTGAGTACGAGTTAAAAATATGTGTGTGATTTTATTTAGAAAAGGGATAGACCTATAACAAGGCATATTTTGGTTGCTTAGACACAAGTTCTGATGCATTTGGCTCCCACAATGGTTGTTGCAGCAAAGTTTTTCTGCATCAAATCTGAGGACATGTAACTATATGCAAGAGAGCTTGTATTCAAATGCCCTCAATTGTAGTCTTTCCCTTACTATCTAAAACCTCCATTCGCTATGTTTGGTTTGTTTGCAATCCTCAGTATAACTTCCAAGGGTATTGATGGAACAGTAAACATTACTAGGGATGACAATTTCACCCGAAACCAATGGATACCCGAACCAAACCGACCCTATCGGGGCATTTTTTTTTTTTTTTCTACCCATAGGGCGGGTTTGGTTTTCAAAACATGATACCCGACGGGTTTGGATTTGGATTTGGGTTTGGTCTTAGCAAGTATTTGGCCAAGCCCAAACCCAAACCCACGTTCCATATAATATTATATACATGTAATTTTTATTTTCCAATTCATAACTTTCAATGACTTTTTATTTCATCTCCTTCCTTATTCCTCTCAAATCCCTTAAAAATCTCAAGAGTCTATGGGAACCTCTTAAGAAAAGTTTATTATTTAGTTATTTCCTTTGATTATGTTAGAATTTAGATGTTTAATGTAAAATCATATGGTATGTTACCTTTTTATTTTAATATATAATCTTTTTCCTTCATTTGTTCATTAATGGAATTAATATTAATACGGGTTTGGTGCGGTTTGGATAAAATCCAAATCCATATGGTTTGGTTATGGTGCACTAAAAATCATACTCATTGGATATCGGTTTGAATTTGGGTATAGATAAATACTTTGGGTTTGGGTATGGTAATCGCAAAACCCGGACCAAACCGATCCATTGCCATCCATAAACATTACCATTCTCCTAAGTTAGAGATACATTATATGCAACACCTAGAATTTTCTAGTCAATTAAACAACACTATCACTCATCCATTGGCACTTGAATACACTAGGAAAATGCAAGATAAAATGTTTACAAATGGATCAATGACATTAATTTAAGATTTGGGGATCCAATAATTTTTCATGTTCATATTCATTATTTGCTAAGAAATATAACTGTGAAAATGCAAGTTGAGTACTAGAGCAATCGCTTTGTGCTTGTTATGCCGAAGGTTTCAACTCTGTCCCTAGCAGTACCCCTAATTATTGAGAACCAACACTAGCGTACTTCTTTCATTTATGAAACATTAAGCGAAAAAGAAACTGGATTTCAATCACTGCTATAAACATACAAATAATAGCATCCCCCACGTGACATTTTGTCATTTTATTGTTTCCCTAAATGTTCTCGACAAAGAAATCAAATAGGAACCAATAAAATAACTTCTAATGGCACTTGAATTGAAGAACATACCTTTATAAAAAGATGTCAAAATTTCATAAGTACCAAAGCGAGCGCCGAAACCAAAAATCCTCCCCATAGTCAACCACCCAAAACCGTTGTACAAACCTACAAGGTTCATTAATGAGACATTTAACTTGTAGTACTACCACATAACACCGCATAAGCATAAATTGTACGATTCCTTCACTCACTTTTCTATCTTCGCGCACACTACAAATTGCCAGATGCACGGAAACAATCAATCTTATTCAACAAAGATCGAAAACATTTCACCTATGACCATGTTCAGTTTTCACCTTTTCTAGGTAATAATAATGAATCTAGGCCAATTCGAGGAGCAAAGCATACCAGCTCTTGTGCAAATACATGAGGTTCACAATTAATTATACCATTATGGATATAAGTTGGCCTTTCTAATTAATCTCATTCATGCTCAACTCACTCCATTTTTATCTAATCCAAATAGAGAAATGATGAGTACCAAGAATGAAATCCATCTCATTCCCATACACCAAATCTTTTACTTATGTTGTAGGAATCAACCATGCCAAATTGCCAATTGTATCATTAACATAACTTTCAAGAAGACATGAATTACATACTCCCTCCACCCCGCAAAGATGGTCCACTATTCATTTTGGGTTGTCCCCCAAAAATTGTCCATTTTAAAAAGTTTCCAAAAAAAAAATAATGACACATTCCCATTTTGCTCCTCCTTTTATTTTACTTTAAATAAGTTAGAATTTCAAGAAACATCCCATCAATGGGCAAAATTGGAAAGTTAACAAAAAGTACAATGTAATAATTATGTTCCCTTAAATAGTTGGTTTCCCAATGAGGGATAATGGGATGGAGGGAGTACCATTTTTAAGTTAGCCAAACAAAACCAAGCCTTTAGCGCCAATAAATTTTTATAGTTTTCCTAAGAATAAAAAAGGCAAAAGTTTCCAAAAACAATTCTTGAAAATGATAAATCATGAACCACAAACCCAATTGTCTAGTATTGCCCATAACTCCTAAATGCTGATCCATGAGACATAAACAAAATAAGGAATCTCTCAACATAATTTGTTTGATTCATTGCATCAATGGAATGATGGAGTTACCTGAATTTCCTGACAATTTTTTAACTCTATCAAGAACCTGAGCGGCAGTCAATTGCTTATTGGAAGCTGACCCTACCTGTCATGCACCCCCACAACACATTAGCATCAAGGCTAAAACCTATGTTGTTCTTTGCAAAAACTTAAAATTGTGACCAAAAGATGGGATAAAAAGCGAAACCTGTATAAGGACTTTTATAGTATCTAGTGGGTATGTCAGGGCAGTGCCCAATGCAACTGATCCCGCTGCTGCAATTGCATGGGTAGCAAAAACCTGGTTCTTCAACAACTCATCCATCGGAAGGATCTGCAGTATTGCACAAATATCAAAAGAATGACAATAAACAGCAGTCCACACTTGAAAGTTAATACTGCATTTCTAAAAAGTCTCATATCAGATTAAAAATAAAATGTAGAACCAGAATTTAATGTTGTCTTTGTATTTATGCATTTGAAATGAAAGGAATCGGCCATAAAAGCAGCTCAAATTCAGAGGTGATTGTTCATTGCAACTATTTCAAAATCGAGCGTGGGAGATTTTGGTAAAATAGATTTGGAAAGACCGAACAGAATAGGCATTTTCTCAAACAGATGGTGGGCAAGTAATCAGCTGCACATGTTGAGATCAAAAGAGTGCATTAGTTCACAAAAATGGTGGAAAAACGAGCAACCAAAGTACTTACAAACGCTGACTGAATACCTGAAACAGACGAATTCGTCAAAACGCAGGAGTCGAAGGTTAGTGAAAATTTCGCTCGGGGTTCAGGAAAGAAGCCAAACGCGGAGGGCATAAGAGAAAACGTGAAACGTTGAGTTGTACTGACAATGATCGATTATGCGTAGATTGGGTCGTCATCACGGATTAGCCACGTCATCTACCCGCCCGCCTGGCCTGTTTGGTGCGTCGGGTCTGGGCTCCTTTTCGATTTGGAAGTAGGGACGGCAAAATGTCCGCCCCGCCTCAATTGGGACGGTTTTTTTTTCCAAATTTTTGGGTACTGGGATGAGTACGGGGGAAATTAAAAAAAAAAAGGCCGGGATCGGGTCGGAGTCGGGTTGATATTACCTCGCTCCGAACTCGCCCCGAAATATATTATACGTGCAATTATACTTTTACCCTAATCTAATAATCATTATACTAAAGAGAGATTATATTTTTATCCAAATTTTGTTATCATTCTACTAAAAAAAATTTAGGGGTAATTGTTCTAGGGTCCAGAAGTGGAGACTTATTGGGTCATTTAGTTCATGTTAAAGTTTTACAAGGTCTAAGGTCCACGATTTTTTTTATAAATTTAGGTACTTTAAAAGGGTGCCCTAGGGTTTAGGTTTTAAGGTGCACTTTCCTATTATAGGGTTTTAGTGATTTAGGAACTTTCATAGGGTACCCTAGGATTTTAGGCACTTTCATAGGGTACCCTAGGATTTTAGGCACTTTCATAGGGTTCAAACTTTTTTGGCACTTTCATAGGGTACCCTAGGGTTTAGGTTTTAGGGTGCACTTTCCTATTATAGGGTTTTAGTGGTTTAGACACTTTCATAGGATACCCCTAGGGTTTTAGGCACTTTCATAGGGTACCTAGGATTTTAGGCACTTTCATAGGGTACAAACTTTTTTGGCACTTTCATAGAGGTGCAAACTTTTTTTTGGTAAAGGTAAAAAAAAGAAAAAAAGAAAAATGCCAACGTTAGGACTGGATAGGTTATAAACTTGTTTGGTGGATTAATGGGGTTACAAATTCTTTGCCTAGGACTTTTGAACAAGTCGCCCAAACTTTTATTCCTACCTTAATATTTTAACAATTACACTAAAATATCACTTTATTTATAAGAGCATCTCCACTCCTTACCCAAATTCTACATCAAACTCAAATTTGAGTAAAAACATCAAAAAGCCCATTTTACTCCTTCGCCAAATCCTTCACCAAATTTGATATTACTCAAAATTTTCACCAAATTTGATATTACTCAAAATTTTCACCAAATTTGGTGAGAACCAAATCCAACATCAAATTTTGAACGCTATTTTCTCCCCTCAAATTTACAACAATGCCATTAATGAGGCTTTTACTCAAATTTATGCCTAGTTTTGCTTTTGCCCATTAGAGTGCTCCATACCAAATCAAGTTTTTACTCAAATTTTTACTCAAATTTGGGTAAAATTTTAGGTAAGGGGTGGAGATGTTCGAAGTATTTACTTTTATTTTGCTTTTAGATTAACAAATTTTTAAAATTTCTTATGAAGCGGGGCTGTGCAGGTAAACCCGTCTCCCGATAGGAGCGGAAACGGGGGTACCCAAAAAATACTCGGTCGGGGTCGAGTCCATGTGATAATTTACGGGTCAGGGTCGCACCGCCCCATTGCCATTCGTATTTGGAAGCAAATTTTACAAGGCCTATATTTTTTTTTCATCAAATGCAATTCATGCCACAGCTAGCCATAAAAGGCAAATATTTCATCTCAAATACAACACTAAAACAAAACTACCAAAATCTGAGATACGAGCGGCTACAACAGAGCATAAAGGCTCGCAGGCCCAAAGACACATACTACCAAACCAGACCAACATGAGGTCAGCGTAGAGTCTGCCATAGATTTAGTAGTAAAGAATCCAACGAACACCCAACTCAAACCATTAGCTGAACAATACAGATGAAATCGCACAGGGGCTAGAAATCCCACAAAGAGGATAGGAGGAGTGTAATGGTACAAATGATCCGAGTTTTGTCGTGAGCTCACCAGAACAAATGGAGCCTAGTTCTTTCAACAAATGAGCTTGAAGTTTCTATAAAAGAGCCAAGCCAAGCTTGGAATATTAAGATTGTCTAAATTAATAAACAAATCAAAACTTGAACTTGAATTGATTACTAAATGAATCAAGCTGATCCTCGAGCTACACAAATAAAATAAAATAAAATAAGGAAAAGAGAAGAAAAGTTTTACGTGTTGTTTGAATTATGTGGAAATCAAAGGGAAAAAAATGTTAAGAAATGAAGTGCAAGGAAAATGGAAGGAATAGTTTAGTTGAAAATTTTGTTTTCTATTGTTTCACTTATTTTACCAAATAAAGGGAGGGAGAACTTTTTATGTTTCCTTTCTTTTTCCTAAAAATTAAGGTAATTAAGCTTTATTTGAAAGAGGTGGGAGGGAAGGAGAGGAAAGGGAAAATAATACAAATTAAAGTGGAAAATTTAAAAGAGATTTAAGAAAAAGAATTATTTCTGGTTTAGCCAAAGATAAAAGAAAATTTGATGAAAGAGAAAAAAGAAAGAAGGAAAAGTTAATTTCTACTTCAATTTCTTTTATTTTTCCCTCAATATTTTTGGATTAGGAATCAATGCTTAGCTAGTTCATTTATCATCCCTAGAAGTAGGTTTATCTATAACCTTCGGAATGTTAAAAAAAAAAAAATCCTACTCCTTCCATCGCAATTTTTTTTCTTCTATTTTTTGGTACGCAAGTTATTTTTAAATTACTTATATTTTTCAATTTATAACATTTTTATAATTTCTAAAATTGAATTGAATAAAATTAATTAAAATCTATATTACATATTTAAAACATTGTATATTTAAAAATAAAATCAAAATTTTGAGATGTCCGAATAACGAGGGTGGACAAGAAATTTGCGCCCTGTTTGGATGAGGGAGTAGCCACCCGGATTTGGCTTCCACCCGGATATGTAATCTCGGGCCCACCCTTATCCCCCGTTTGGGACGCCAAAACTGCTCCCGAATTTGGAAGAATTTTTTTTTACTGTTGGGAGTATAAATCCAGGAGCACCTGGATTGTGTAACGACAGCCTCCCCCTCATCGTTCGCAAATCAGGGGGGATTTGTGAGTTTTTGGTACCGAAATACCCCTCCAACTCGGGGCATTTTTGTTACTTTCTTCCCAGCAAAATCAGAGAGAGAGAGAGAGAGAGAGAGAGAGAGAGAGAGATGAACCAGAGGAGGCAGTGGGGGTTGGAATCAATGCATATAATAAAGTAGGGAAAATTTGTTTTTTATTCCATTTATTTTACATTTTGTAGGAAATATGTTATAATGTATGAAATATGCTATAAAACAAAAATTGTAAATATATTTTCTAAATTCTATTTCGGAAATATCATTTTTTAGTATATAATATAGTTTAAATAAATTTATATATTTATTATGTATTTATTCCAATTATTATGCATTTATTCAAATTATAATAAAATTAATCTATTTTTATTTAATTAAAAAATCGAGGGCAATTCAGTCATTTGTTCCATTATCCTATCATATCCACCCTGCAAATCCCCTTTCTTAAAATACTATCCAAAAACCTCATATAAAAATCCACCATTCTTAGGAAGTGGGCCCACCCTCGTTTCAAATTCACTCTCATTACAAATCCACTTTCAAATCTACCCTCATTACAAATCCACCCAAAATAATCTCTAGCATCCAAACAAGGCGTTGGGGCGGATAATCAAACTTCAGAAGGACCGGGTCCGAACAGCTGAAGCCGATTTTTTTTCCCTGTATTTGTCGCTTATTTTTTTTCTTCCAAAGGACTGGTACTTCCGATCGCCGCCGCTGATCCACTGCTCTAAACCACCACCACCACCACCACCATTCTACAACCCCGCAAAACTCCTACCTCTTTCTGTACGGGATCAGAATCAGAACTTGAGATCAGAATCAGAACCAGCCCAAAATCATAAATCGAACAGGTAAGGCTCTCTCTCTCTCTCCTCTCGTCTCTCTCTCTATTTGCTGTTGTTGATGGGTTATTTAAATTTTTAAACATGATTCTTGGGGTCTTGTAGATAAACACTCCAAGTAGGAGTATTGGGTTGTCCGATCTACTCACCAAGAGTGAATCAATTTAAGGTGCATGTGAGATTTAATTTTGCAATTTTCATGTTTGTCGTTGGGATTTATGTTTAGAATGTTCGATTATAAAGTCGGTTGATTTGCAGAAAATTTTCGAAATTTTTCTTCGTTCGATATGTAGATCTGTATTACCTGGATAGTTGATCTTGGTATTGTGGTTGAATAGAAGAAACAGAGATCAATTGGAGATGAGGGTTTCAATTTCATTTTTAGTATTTGATGTTTGTTTAATGTTTGGTATGGAAAATCTGTTTTTTTAGTTTGGATGGAGAGCAAGAATAGAGAATGGAGAGCAAGAATAGAGAGTAGTGTTGGAATGGTGGTGTGAAAAAGTGAATAGGCAAGGTAGAATATGTATTTTTTTGTACTTTCACCTAGTTATTTTGCCTAGTAGTGTTGGAGTTGCTCTAATAGTACTAATTCGTGTTTGCAGTTCTCCATCCCAACAGGCAACAGTCATAGGTTTAGCAGTTATCTTCTCTCCTCTCTCTTCTCCTGAAGCAAAAATCCTCCATTAAACCAACAATTGGAGAGTGTATATACAAATATACATACCTATATACAACATATAACCAGTGATGCTGTTGCGTGCTGGTTGTCTATCCATCTTCGCCAAAACCCCAATCCTCTTCGTGTATTCCACCACCCGCTTGAACCCTTCACTTTGCCACCACTGGTACCACTCCCCAACCCCTTTAAATGCCACCATTCGCTCTATCAACAACCGTTTCTTCATGACCAAACAGACCCACCTGCTAACCACCACAGCCGCCGCCCTTGTTCGGGAGCCCTCTTCGAACAAGAAATTGAAGAAAGCCCGGTACGATTCCCCCGAAGGCAAGCTTCGGGGTAAGCTCGATTCGTGCTCGAAGGACGGGGACCTCGCCGAAGCCCTCCGGTTATACGATGTGGCTCGGGCCAATGGTGTTACTTTGTCCCAACACCATTATAATGTATTGTTGTATTTATGCTCTTCTTGTAGTGGAAATGGCAATGGGGGTGAGAAATTGGATAAGGGTTCGGCGAAGAGTTTGGGTTTAGAGAGGGGTTTTGAGATATTTAAGCAAATGAGTATTGATAAGGTTGCTCCAAACGAGGCCACTTTTACTAGTTTGGCTAGGTTGGCATTGGCAAAGGAGGACCCAAAAATGGCATTTGATTTGGTGAAGAAGATGAAGGGTTGTGGTGTTGTTCCGAAGTTGAGGTCGTACGGGCCTGCATTGTTTGGGTTTTGTAGTAAGGGGATGGCTGATAAGGCTTACGAGGTTGATGCCCATATGAGGGAATGTGGGGTTTTGGCAGAAGAGTCTGAGCTTTTGGCTCTTTTGAAGGTGAGTGCTGAAACTAAGACGGACGACAAGGTTTATGAAATGATGCATCGTTTGCGGGCAGCAGTGAGGCAGGTTTCAGAAGAGACTGTTGGGGTAGTGGAGGATTGGTTTAGGTCAGAAAGGGCTGCGGGGGTTGGGGAGGCGAGTTGGGATGTGGGTAAGGTAAGAGAAGGGGTTGTGAAGGGAGGAGGAGGGTGGCATGGGCAAGGGTGGTTGGGAAGTGGGAATTGGAGAGTTATAAGGACCCACATGGACGAGAAGGGGGTTTGCCAATCGTGTGGAGAGAAGCTTGTTTGCATTGATATTGATCCTAAAGAGACAGAAAACTTTGCTACTTCACTGACCAGCTTGGCTTGCCAAAGAGAGGTCAAGGCTGATTTCCTGCAGTTTCAGGTTTTGACACTATCCTCTTGATTAATTGGTTGATTCTTAGTACTTATTGCGGAGACTCGACTCTTGAAATCATTTGAGATTCATGTTATTTAGCAATGGATTCTTACGGTTCATTTATATGCATGGAAGTACAGTTTTTCTATCTAGATAAGCCTTCTGTTGCTCTTTTAACTTATCATCTAAAATATAGTTTTGCATAATCGAGCTTAAACAAGGCACCAATTGCCCAAGTGAATCTGAAAAAGATAAGAAGATTGATCAAGATCGTTTCGATCCAGTATCAGTAGAAGAGGCGACTGCTTATCGAAATCGTTTCCACGCGAGGCCTAATTTAGATCCTCTCGCAAGAGAACTAGATAAGACTTTTACGGCTTATCTAGATGTTCTCTTGCGTGAAAATATTGTTAGACTGCGTTTCATCAGATTAAAGAGAAGAAGAATATTGGTAGACTGGCTCATTGCATTTCTTTGGTACTTGATTATGTGATCCTCGGGTACATTTTTCATGTACAGGTGGTTTTAAATATCCGCTGTGAAGTTTATGGAAGCAAATTAACTCCCAAAATGTCAGTCGGAATAATATAGAATATTGAGCTATACAAATTGAATTATGATGTTTAAAATTCAATGTCAATACCTACATGGAAGCCATTGTGAAAGACCACATCCATAGGAAAGTTTATGTTTGGGGGGTTACCCAGAAAATGGAAATACTTTTGTTATTAGGGTGTCCAGGAGGTGGTTTCTCTTTTTGCATCGGGGTCAATTTATTCTGTTTCTGCTTGCAAGAATAATTTGTACTTCTAAGGCAAAGTCTTCATATTTCAAATTATGCACTTAAACTGAGTTCGATTGTGTTTTTTTTCCATCTCCCCCGTCCACCCTCATCTACAAGAACTGAAGTAAATTAAATAAGGTATGCTAGGTTAGAAAAGCGACTGATGAGTAAGCCCGGTGTTGGACAATTGCATGGTTGGGTGCTGAAAGTCTAAGTAGCTTGCAGTATACAATAATCCTAGAGCACTTGCCACTTGGTATTAGGTAGCTGTACTACTGCTTGTGGTGGTTCCTGATCAGTCAGTAAGGTTTTGCTAATGAAAAATTTCATGTTTTCTAATGCTACACTCAATGGGCATATCATTCTCATACTTGAATACTTTGCGTGGTCAGTTGGAAATGGTTGATACACTCTTTTTGGTTGAGGATGGAGTCATGTTGTCTGCTCCAATAGCTGTAAAGTTGCTATTAGGCTTGTGAATACTCGTGATCAAAATATTAAAAATACTCAAATGCCATTGTCAAAGCCCGATAGTTGCTTCTTGTTTATGATTCAGGCAATGAATGCATAAAAAGAATGTCAGTGGCATTCTGACTAACTTAGAAGGTGCACTCATTCAGGAGTGGCTTCAGCAGCATGGTCCATTCGATGCAGTTGTAGACGGTGCAAATGTGGGGCTTGTCAATCAACGTGATTTCAACTTTTTCCAGGTAACAGGGTTGCTGATTACTAGCTTGAGCAGGGTTATATCGCTAGTTCTTAGTTGGAATCACGCGGCTAGTGTTCTTACTTATTTCTTTTGGTTGTAGCTTAATTCTGTTGTAAAGCAGTTGCAGCGAATGAGCCCGTCAAAGAGACTACCCCTCGTTGTGTTGCATAGAAGTCGGGTTACTGGTGGTCCTGCCCAGTATGATAAGAACAAGAAGCTGCTAGAGAGTTGGAATAAGTCTGGTGCGCTTTATGCTACTCCTCGAGGTTCAAATGATGATTGGTGAGATCTCTTTTCTTGAATATACACGCGTTAGGCTGTCATTCCTAGAATGATTTCTTCATGGTAATCCGGTTATCCTAAAAATAATTTCTCTAGCAACATCTCTCATTTGTCGCTCTCATTCCCTCTCTCCTTTTGTGCGTGCGTGTGTGGGTTCCTAGGCTGATACTCCATTAATATGTGTCATTTACTGGGCCGTATAATGGCTGACAGTAGTCATCATTTTATGACCTACGCTTACAAATGACAAAACATTGGCTAACACTATGTTGCATGGGATGCAGTTCGTCCTGGTATTGTGTGCCCTCCTGCCTTGGTACGACTCTCATGTTGATCTTTACATCACTTTGCTTACAGGTACTGGTTATTTGCTGCGGTTAGTTGTAACTGTTTGCTGGTGACAAATGATGAGATGAGGGATCACTTGTTCCAACTCCTAGGGACTAGTTTTTTCCCGAGATGGAAAGAGAAACATCAGGTATTGTCTCTTCTTTAATTGGAATATGTTTTCTCCAAAATGGAAGAACATCTTCTAAATGTTGATAGAATCCGAATCATCTCATGTGATTTCCTCACGTGTTATTCTCTCGTATGATCCTCACTTGAGGATAACTGGAGCCTTTTTCTGGATTCGAACAGTTCCTTTTAAAGGTCTCAATTTCTATATCATTTGTGTGAGAAAATCAGGCTAATCAGACATCCTGTTATGTTCAGGCCCCATCCTCTCTCTTTCCTTTCCTAACTCTGAGCCCTTTCCAAGAAAAAAGAAGAGCTCCATTATGCTAAATGGGAAAACCCGGGGTACCTCAAACAACAAGACAAAGAAACCACATTTCCAGCCACTGGACACTTATTTTCGATCTTCTTACATCCTATTTTACATAGCTATTGAACTGAAGGTGCCCTCGCACTTATATTCTGGATGTTACTTTGGTACCTAGGGATGTGGATTTTTCTTCACAAGTCCAGTGTGATGCCGTTCTCGTTATAATTGTGAATATCCCAAGTCCTAACAACTAAAACTAAGCAGAGATGTGCGAACTCGTTCATGCGTATTGCCTTTAACACCCTATTTGTAAATATATATATAAAAAAATCTCCTTTTTGCCTGTGGTGATAATTGGCAGGTTCGCTTGGCTTCAAGCGGTAGGCCTGAACTCCGTATGCCTCCACCTTATTCAATTGTCATTCAGGTGGACCTTTCAACTTTCTGTTTCTATTGTATATCTTAATTTCCCATGAACTGCTAAAGCCTATTTATGTGGAGGTGTAAAAATGCAGGAATCAGAGCAGGGAAGTTGGCATGTACCAACTGTTGTAGGCGATGATCTAGAGACCCCAAGGCAGTGGATCTGTGCCACCAGGGCGAGGGACGCATCATCACGCCGTCGTTAAGTTTGTACAAATTTTATCCCCCTCTGGTATTTATGGTATTGTAATTTGTATATTGGCATTTTGTGGGGTTAAATATCCAATGGTTATCTCACTACAAGAAAGTGTGGCTTTACTGGCATTTATATTACCGGCAATCAGTAAAATGCCGGTAAAAGTACTTATTCCCAGCATTAAAAGTAATGCCGGAAAAAGATCACTTTAAAACGGCATTTTTTGTAAAATGCCGGTTAAAAGTACCCAAAAGCGGCATTACTCATAAAAATGCCGTTTTTAGTAGACTTATACGCGGCAATCCAACCAGGAACACACGCGAAAAAATTGACCCCAATAAAACGACGTCGTCTCTCTTGTTTTTTCCCTTCCCTCCATTTTTTTCCCCTTCCCTCCATTTTTTTCCCCTTCCCTCCTTGTTTTTGCCCCTTCTTTTTTCGTTCTCCTAGGCGCAGTACGTACTAGATCTTCTACTCCCTGAACCAAGACAAATCCCCAAAACAAAAAAAGTGATTTTGGAAGGGGGAGAGAGAGATCGAGAAAGGAAAGCCCCAAAATTGTTTTCTTCTTTGCTCGATATCTTGCTGCCGTCGTCTCTGCCCGTCATCGCAGCAGGTACCTTCGATTTCTTCTCCATTGATCTCTCTTATTACTACTTTGTGACGCGATTTGGATTGCTTAGAGGTTCATTTTTTGGGAGATTTTGTGGTCGCCAGTCTCCCTTCTTCTCTTGCATGTCAGAGTAATCTTCTAGGGCTTTGTCTGAAACCGTTGCAAGACCGAATAAAGGCAAAGAATTTCATAGAAATCCTTACTCCTTTCTTCTCCGGTGGCCATTGTAAGGAAAAGTGAACAAATCTAAGAAGAAGAAGATCAATCACAGACTGTGAATTTTACTGAAACCAAAACCCCCAATCTCGTTCTTCATTTCTGTGTTCTTTCATTGGGTTTACATGGACCAAACTTGTGTGACCAGCAGAACGAGATGTGTAAAACTTGAACATTCATGAGATTATGTGGCCAGCATTTAACCATAAGCTATCTCAAAACATATACGAAAATATCCCTAAAGCCCTTCTGATCCACCGCTTAACCACCATATTTACAGTCACTTTCACCATATCTTTCCTTACTTTTCCAAATTAGAGTGTATGATTTTAAACTTTTAAAACGAAGGATAATGCTAATGCCAAAATTGAGCTTGTTAATGCTCTAGTGTTGTTCCCGTTCGATACGCCTCATTCTCTTAGGAGATAACACTTGATCAGGAGTTCTAGCTCCCTATAGATTACTGTTTAGTGGAACTTGATACTGATATGTTTTCTGTGTTGAAGTGCGTAGGAATTGCAAAGTATTATTAGAAAATGTTAGCTGACATGGCTATCGACACATCTGACACCTGGTCATTTTTCTTTCAGCAATAAGCCAGTTAACTCGGAACATGAAAGTATATTAGCTCAGGCACAACAACATATAGCTTTGCAGGTAAAGAACTATGGCATTTTTCTGCCCTGGTTAGCTTCATACCTTTCTAGTACTGATTGATGAATATTCCCAATGTAATTTCATAGAAAATGACCTTGCAAGCTGGTGGCATGCATCTTCCTGGAATAGGTATAGGACCTGTAATTTCATAGAAAATGACCTTGCACGGGGTTGGTGCTGTGCGGGGCTGTATAGCACCCAACCTGTGCACACAAACGCCATCGTTTAGTCCCCTTTTGACAGCCCAATCACTTTATCCAAAAACTCTTTAAGTCCCACAAAACTCTTCCTGACTTGACTAAAAACGTGAACAAATGGAAACAAATGGATGGGAATATGACTGGGAATGAGCCACTAATTTTGTTTAGGAGCATCCAAGGATTGGATTCGTGATTTATCCTTTTTTTTTTTAGTATGTGAGTGGTCTAATTGATCATATGGTGCGCAGGTGTTTTGTGTATTTGTTTACGAGAAGTTTTCAGTGTTGAGTGGGTACTACGTGGCGCCTAATTTGGTACCCTACGGTCAATCAATACTCGCCGTTTGGTGTGGGAACCTCCATTTGGTACCACGTGTCGCGTGCCACATGGGTCGCATGAGCCCGTTCGGTAATGCCTGGCACATTTTGATTGGCCGCAAACTACCACGTTAGGCGCCACGTAGTAGCCGCTCGGCACCTAAAAATTTTCCATTTGTTTTCAAGTGTTGTGTTCACTGGGCGTGGGGTCCATTTGTTTACATTTTTAGTTAAGTCAGGGAGAGCTATGGGACTAAAACGACACAGTTTTTTGGTAAAGTGATTGGCTGTCAAAAAGGGATTAAAACGGTGGCGTTTTTGTGTGCACAGCTTGGGTGCTGTGCAGCCCCGCACTGCATCTACGTCGCGCCCGTTCTTGAATTGATTCATCACAACAACAAACCCAGGTATATAAAGGACGAGAACAACTGCCCTTTAGCTAGTCACCTTAACCTCTTTTTAGCTAAGCTAAGACAACTAGCTAGAATAGCTAAAACAAGACCAAAATACACCAAAAATAGAAAATAGACTCCTAATGACTTTGGCTTACACATTGTTCTTGTCAACGAATTAGTCACAGCCCAGCAAAAACTTTAATAGTTCAAGATGGAATGTATAGCCAATGGACAAGATTGGTTTAAATGGTTTGGGTGTGGTGAATGAACTGGTTGTCATCAAATCTGACCCAGAGATATAAAAAATCTAAAAGTTGATTTTTGGGCAAAAAATTAGTGAGATGGGTAGCATTTAAGGTTAATTAGAAAAGGTGAGAGGAAGGGGAAATGGTAGAAACACTGGAAAGGGGGGGTAATCAATGGTGGAGGATTCCGATTATCACATTAGCGGCAACTACTGGCTTGAGTTAATGGTGAACTGATGTATACTTGTCTAAATATACATTGTGAATATAAGTTATGATTGGTTGTATATGAGGCAAATAACCGGGTTGATCTCTTTAACAAAAGTAAGTTTAGAAGAACACCGTAACACTGTTCATATTTTTTTATCGGTACTCACAAACACTTGTTTTGGCTTCCGCCTCGAGCCCACAAATGTGTTCTGATCCGACCATTATGTAGAGCTTGATGCATTGAACAAACTTGTAAAATATCAAGTCAATAGGATATCGATAACTTAGTGAACTAACCACATTTTTGAGCATTTATAAAAGCCCTAAAATTATACTGTGGAAAAATATGGTTTGTTTACTAAGTTACCGATATCCGGTCGACTTGATGTTTTACAAAATTGTTCTATTCGTTCAACTCTACCCTAATGAAATGTTCAGATCACCATGAGAACCTCCCAAGCCGCCATTTTCTTTTTTAGTATTGTTTTCAACACCACGTAGTTATCTATAAAGAATCTCACTGTACCCACATCAAGACTCTTATAGCGTGCTATGAGTGTTAAGTATGTTTAGTCCTATCAAGCTGTTATAAAGACTTGAACCCCATACGGACCTAAACAACTTGGTGGTCCCTCCCCTCCATTTTGAGGTGAAGGTCCAGGTGATCATCTGCAAAAACCCACACATGGTTGTCCACCATCATTTGCCAACACACATATGCATATGCAGTTATGTACGTGGTCCATGCCTTTTCTCCATTATTGCATTCTTATAAATATAAACCAAACCTATTGAGAAGTACACTTTTGTTCCAAGAGTATAGTTTCTTCCCTTCATCCTTTTTCGTGGTGAGGCCTTACAAAAATGTGTGCCAAAAAAGGGTATCTCAAATTGTAAAAAGAGTTAAAAAGTGCCGCCATGTTCTCTTATGGCGGTTTGGTTGAGATGCCTTTTTTTGTTCGGCTAAGCCCTTATAAGAATTCAGACAAGGAATGTTATAGGCAAATGGCTGAGTTCAATGTTGAGCCCGATATTTTAGGGAGCAGCTCTAAATTTTTTTGTTTTGAACTCTTTTATTGGGTGTTTTTCTTTTTTTATTGTACTGGAACTTTTGGCTTTCCAATGACAACCAAAAGTAGCAATTACAATTCATAATAAACTACTCTATAATCTGCATCAAATGACCTTACACAAAGACCTACTAGAAAGAACGGAACCAATCATGACCCTTTAATCAACCCACTTGCTGGATTTTTTATTTTTTTATTTTTTTATTTTTAACGTAAGAACCATCCCATGGCCCGGCCACATTAGACCCACTCGTGTAATGTAAATTTACGGGGAAATAGCGTAGCAACCCACTGCTGCGGCCCCTCACTTAAAATTTTGAGTGCCTCCAAGGAATTAAATTGAACCCTGCCATGTTGCAAGCGCAAGTCCGTCTTTACCACTCGAACAACCTAGGGGTGGGTCACTTGCTGGATTTTTATAAACCCATGACTATTAGCTAGAGACATGCTCAATCTTTTTCACTTTTACCCAAACATCAAATCGTTTTTGCTTTTGGTCCTTTGGGTGGTGCTAAGGCCAATTACCTACAAAAATGACAATGGTTGTTAGTGTTGATTTGGGGTCAAGGGTTTGGGTTTGGACTTTGACAACGCTGTGAATAGCCCACAGCTTGTAAAGAATGATTACCTCCGAAATCCTGTTCAAATCATCAGGAGCAATTTTCGAATTAGCTTTCGTTCATTTTTGTAATTAATAGTTCGAATTTTCCACGAGACTCTTACCATTCAGTCCAAATTAAGGGCCCGAGAGGATACAATTCCTTGGGAATTGTTTCCTCTATTAACCTCAATTTACATTCTTAATCCCTGTTTTGCTAATTTGGTTGTGGGGTAGTATCAGTGGAAAAGGACTAACAAGTACAAGAGGTTGAAAAGGGTATGGACTCATTGAAAAAGTGTCGGGTTAGTGGGCTGGGTATCTGACAGGGGTAAGTTCTTCCCCATGTGCTCTAGTACAGTTACCCCAAAGATTTTCTATTTAATATCCAAAATCAAATTGATTTGCTTGATGATGACAGTTGTGGGACCTTTCTCATTAGTGTAGGTGCTAAAAGAAACTCTTGTGGGCAAGAGTCTCTTTCATTGTTAAAAATTATTGAATTATCCAAGACAGTTACTGAACAAAACCCAGAACAAGTCTAGCGGAATCTAAAAATAGAGGACATGCTTGATTCATGGATCATAAGCCTCATAGATTCAACTTGAGATATACCCATCTTTATTAGTTATGCTTGTGGGAAATGCATCCAGCTTTTGTAAGTTGTTTTTCTACTTTCTCTTTCTTGGTACCAAGTTTCTATTTTATGCAAGAATCCATGTCCTTTGCATGCCAATATTTGTAAATGTAGTTTAAGATTAAGGTTATGAATATGATTTTGAAGTAGTTTAGGGTTACAGAATATCTTGCCAATAAGATATAATTAAGGGTTAGATATGGTTGCTCGTTTGACGTCTACTAAAGGACTAGTATGTTTTGTTGTGTGGCAAAAATATATATTTCTTGTTCCTCTCATCCATGTTGTATTCTTATTGCGAATTGTAACCAATATTATGATGCAACAATTCAGGTTTCTCGAAATTGAATCATATGGATAAGAGCTGGATTCACATAAGAAATAGGCTAGATCCTACCTACATAGAAGGGGTCGACAAATTCCAATCCATTGGATTGAATTTGACTTCGACATTGAACTTACCATTTAGTGATATGTATGGCCGCATGTATCCACAAGTTGATATGGGTACTCTATAGGTTTCTATATATGGGTACTCTATAGGTTTCTATGGTTATATTTACCTGAATAAAATGTACGTCTTATTTGTTTTTTGAAGAGACCCTATATCTCATTTGGAACCTTCATATATGTGATATGACTTTACACGTATGTGCTTGATAATATTTATGGCTCAATGACATGCTTATTATTGCTGAAATTGCAAGGGTGCATGAGCTATTGCATTATTTTGTTTCTATAATGGAAATCTGGTGTGAAAATATGCATGTTGACTTGCAATACTTGTTGCATGACTCTTGATTGGTGAAGTTCTGTTACCAACATTGGAAAATAACACCTAAGGTCTGATGAAATTGACTTGGAATTCATAATTTCATACAATTTGTCGAGTTAATATTGGTCCATTGAGAAAGAGAGTGGCCTTTTACATGGACAATTTGGGTTCTTGGTAGATGATAGATATGTATGTTCCTTGCCTGGATTGAATTGCGTATACAAATATATGGATTGTCAATTTTCTAGGTCATGCTTCCCCATTTTGCTGTTTAAATGATTTAAGTTTGGTTAACCTCTCCTAAACAATTTTCTATTGGCATTAAATGATTACGTCTTTTTTCTATTGGCACCATCCTTGTTACTAGTGGCCGATGGATCTGTGAAAGTTGGTGACCTATTAAAACTAAGTAAAATGTTCTAAGGGTGACTCACCTGCAAAATATGAGACCTCTCATTGAAGTTGTCAATAACTGAAATTGGAGTCCAGTTGAGCGTGACTGTCATGGAGTTAAGGAGAAAACACTATTTGGAAAAAGAATCATTAGTCTTGTAATTTGAGCACATAAATTTGGCTGTTGTTGTGAATGGGGTTGTAACTTGTAACCTCTATATATGTACTTGATAAAAACATGTGTCATAAATTGTTTGTAAATGTACTTGAAATAAAATGGTATCAAATAAAATGCTGATTTGTCCATTGTGCTGATTTCAAAATTGGCATATCTGCTGCTGCTATGATTCTCTGATGTCTCTAGAGTAAAAGACTTGAAGGCTGCACCTATTATTCTGCTTTGTTTTACCATATGATTCTGCTGAGATCTGCTGCATTTTTTTCTTATCATGGCGTGGTATTCCACTTGCTGCTACTGAGATCTGCTGCTTTTTGCTCTTTATTCACTTCTGATATTTGCTATGTGGGTGCTGCTGCTCTTTACCCTTGGGGTATTTTATTTCATTGCTGACTGATTCTATGTTCTACTGCTGTGGAGTTGATCCACTTGTGATGTTGCTTATTGTTCTTACTACTCTTGGTCCAAGGAGATCATTGGGTTCCGAGTTTGGATGCTTTCATGCTGTCATATTGCTGCTGCTATAGCTCATATTTTGAAGTATTCTCAGTGCTTTTATCCAGAAGCTGTGAAATCTTACCTGTGGGAGTTATTTTCGATCATGTGCTATATTTCAAAGTGTATTTGTATCCCTTTTAGGCGTTGCTCTACGACTTTTGGTTGACCTCTCGTTAACCTTTTATTATTTTCCTTGGATCCTTGGTGTGCATATGATTGTCGCGGAGAGAGGTGCCAACATCGTTGGGATGTCTCTTTTGCGTTGTGATGCCTTTTCCCTTGGATCCCATTGATCTTTGTAATTCGTTTATGAAGATTAATGATATCCTTTTTTGCCGTTCAAAAAAAAAAAAAAAGTAAAATGCTGATTGCTCTTCCTTTATTTGGATAAATGTATGTGGCAATTTCTTTAGAATTCTCGTGTCTTTTGTTTGTGACCGTGTCCGCATCCGTTTCCGTGCTACGTAAGTATTGGAGTTGTATTTTGTAATTTTGAAAGCTCTTTATATATACTTACGGCAAATGGTTTCTTACTTTTGCAGGTTGATAATATGTAGACGGAGACGTACAAATGACTGATGTTGAATGTTGAATATCATGATGGGTCTTTTTGTATAGGAAATTCGGAACCCCAAGCCATGTTTTTGTTGTGCTTTGATTAGTTTGATCTTTTGTTTTTGGAGATACGCAGTTGGAACTTATATTTTGTTCGCTTTGGCAGTCTAAACCTTGCAATGTTGTTTTGACTATGATCAATAGACAAAGGATATGAGACTTGTCTTAAGATATCTAATTTAATTGGTTACATATCTATGTATATGTAATTTGCATTTTGGTTGTTCAACTTTCAAATTAGTATATTGGCAACTAAAATGTGGTATACAGGTTGAAAATTGTAACAGGTTCATAATGAAAAAATAGGGTCAGAAAAAGGAAATGCCAAAAAAAAAAAGTACCATTTCCGGCAGTTTCATAATGCGGGTAAAAGAATTTAAAAAAAAATTATATTGTAGCATTCACAGCATTTCAATAATGCCGGTACCGTTAAACAATTTACGGCATTCACATAATGCCGGTTGTACTGGCTTTTCCGGCACTAGTAGTAAATGCCAGTAATAGATATATAAATTCGTCTATTTTTTTACCGGCATTCACATACGTCTTTGTCTCTCTACTGATTTCATTTATATGATGCAAATGTGCACCTCCATGCCTCTTCATTGATTTCATTTCTATGATGCTGCAGTAATGCGTAGTTGTCCACTCTCGAGAATTAGGCTAATCTCCATTACTGGTTAAGATATATAATAGTACTAGTATCGCTGAAGCTTTTGTTGAAACAGAAAACCATAACTGGAAATTTGTACGTTACAATGGAACTGTGATAGCTACCAAGTAAACTGTATTTTGTAGCGCGCATTGGATTATCTTAGTTTTCATTCGATAAAGATATAGGTACAGATTTCTGGGTACATAAATCGTACAAATCAGTTGATCTCGGCCCACTCCTAGTCCCACACGGATGATCTGAGCCGTTCATGTTTTTCAAAATAATGTTTAATGATATGCGTAAAAATTCAATTGAATCGAATATCGGTAAATGCTCTATCGGTTTATCCAGTTTTCGATTGAGTTGAATTTTTACAGGACACCATTAAATATTATTTTGAAAAAACATAAATGGCTCAGCTCAGATCATTCGTGTGAGACTCAGAGTAGGCCCAAATCAACTGATTTGTACGATTTCTGTACCAAGAAATCTGTACGCATATTACTGTCATTCAAGTCTTCTGGTGATTTGTTGCACTGTTCAAAGTGATATATGGGTTGAGGATGGTTTACTGTGAAACTGTGTTAGATCAAGTGGAGCAAAACTACTTAGATGAAAACTATAACCCCAAAACTTGGCTAACATATCTTCAAGCATGCATAAACTGCTGCTTTGCATGGGTGCACTACCCCTGCGGACCCTACAAGATGAACGGTTCAGATCAAAATAGTAAATTGACGGTGGGACCCACATATGGCGGTGGTGGAAAAGGGGGATTTTACACCGGCGGTGTAAATAATGTTTTCTCCTTTATTTTAGCTTCGATATTTGAAAGAGACTAAAAAGAAAGAGAAGAGAAACAATTGAAGAAATGGAAAAGAGAAAAACAAACAATACTAGTTGAAAACGTAAGAAGATTAAGCTTCTATTGTCTACCAAGTACAAAGTATATCTTAGAGGGTGAGACGTGCAATTCTCTTACCAAAAGGTAGAGCAGGGATTAATAGTTGAGCACTGTTGATCTGCTCTACTGCACAATCAAAATTACAGTTCATACATGCCTCTTTGGTTTTTTTACCGTCTGATCCCTCAATACGTCCGTGTATAACCTCCAGTGTTATAAGGATACGGGTTCGGTTGCATCTTTGTAAATCCAATCTGCCCTTGCATACCATCCCTCGCGTATTGCTGCCACATTAGCTGCTCCTCCACAACCAACCGCTGTTTCTTCTCCATCTCGGCCATCTGAACGTAAGATGGTGGAGGCACTGGGAGCGAGGCGGCAAATGGGTCGGCACTAGTCAAAGTGGCAGCACTTCCGCCTGCCATCGGAGGTGCTGGCAGGGCCAGCATTGCTGGCCTTCCGGCTGATCCAAACGCCATGCTGCTTGCACTTCCGGTGGCTGCATAGCCTGAGGAAGCTATTGCTTGTGTTGTTGCTCCTTGTTGATACATTCCATCTAACAACATCATGTCGAAACCACCAGGAAGCGATGCCTGTTGGTTTGACAAATGGCTCGCGGATTGAACAAGTGTTGTTTCCCAATTTTCTGTATCTTTGAAGGCTTCCCATGGTTGAGTTGTCGTTGCACCACTGGTGGTTGCTGGTGGACCACCATCAAACAAGGCTAAAGCCAATTTATCTCCATATTCTTGGTTTGTCACCTCGTCTTCTCCCAAATCCAACAAATTTGCTTCTTTTTGGAGGGTTTCTTTACTCTCCTCTTTCTTCTCTTCCTTCACTTCTATCTCGGGCTCTTCGGGAAATCCTTCGGGAGGTGGTAAAGCCTTGATCGCGTTCATATCCTCTTCTACAACTTCCGGCTTGCTCTCTTTTTCCTCGTTTTCGTTCTTTTGTTCCAGATACATGATTTTCTTGTTACGCGCTGCTGCAGACTTCTCTCTTATAAATTCATCCATCACCTCCAATTTCTTCTGAGGAATTTTCTCTACGGTTGGATATTCAGAAGCGCGTGCAATTCCAACGTGCTTGCACCAGCCGTAGAAGTCTTTGAGCTCATCAAACTGCTTAGAAACACGGCAGAAGATCTCGTGAACTTTTACCGAATCAGCTACGTCTAAGGCCGCGAACCGTTCGACTAAGTTGCTTAGGATCTCTGTTATGTCATAGTAGATTTGGAAACTTTCTTTCACCACTGGGTAGAGAGCAATGAGCACAACCCTGTTATCCCGTGCTGAACCTGTTTCAAAACCGAAACACAAACTTAGAATCCCATGAATTCTATCCTTTGAAGCACCAACAAGCCTAAGTGGTCATCGTATCAAGTTTCGTTCAGCACGTAGAGAAAACCGTTCGGTATATGGACATGCCATGTTGCGTGTCCATTTAATCCTTTTAATTTCATAGGAAAAACCAGGGGTTAGTGTGCCACAAGTTAGACATGGATTGGTACACAATCGCGGTTCAATTCATATTTAAAAGTCTTTTTCGGTGATTATAAGTGTAATATTTGAAATGTAAGATGTAAGAATTGCAAGTAAAAAAGTATTTGGTAAGAATTTTATATTGTCATTTCGAATGTTTTCGACATACAAAATAAAAAAAGGGAAAATTTTAAAAAAAAACCCTGACCTCTGCACGCAATGTAGGACCTACCTCTGGGATGGCACGCTAAAAACCGCTCCAGGATTTGCATAAAATGCTGAATTCTTGAAAACACGCGATCGTTCTTCATATCCCTCACGGGTGTGCTTCTTACCAGGGCCCCTGCCTCCTCTTCGTCGTCATCGTACCCAAGCACGCCCCGCCTCCCCATCCTCCCTTGCATTCTGAACTCGAGCTGCTCGTCGAGGTACAACGCGTACGTCCGCACGAACGCCGAGTAGTCCCAGGAGTCAGACCGGGAGGTGTCCCGAAAATCTGTCATGTTGAGGAGGCGGGTCCCGCGCCTCGTCGTGAAGAAGATCTCCTGCTCGTAGGCTGGGTCGCCATCCGCGAGCAGCCTTTGGATTAACATGAGTGCCTTGAGCGCCACCACCCAATTCTTGGTCTTGCTGAGGCGCTTGGAGATGGCAGCTACGCAAGCGCCCACGTGGACGCGCGAGTAACTCGTTAGGCTCAGGATTTCTTGTATGTACCTCTCCTCGGCCGGCATTTCTTCGTGCCTCGTCGCCTTCACGACGGCTACGTCTAGGTCGGAGAGGGAGGCGCTGGCGCCAACTTTCGCTAGCCCTATGCTGGTTTGGTCCTTTACTGCCCCAATGGCTTGTCTCAACTTACTTGGAGCCATGGTTTGATAGGAGGTAAGAATTGTTTTTCACCAATTAGGATTGTGTCAACCTGAAATGATAAAGGTACAACTATTGATTCTTGTAATTTTCAACCAGGCATGAACATATTGTTTGTACTGATGCAAATGCGGTCAAGGATGGAGCCAGAGGGGGGCTAGTAAGGGTTGTCGCCCCCGTTACAATTTCAACAAATCATACTATTACATTGAAAAAACTATATTTCATCACCTCCTCTACAGATATCGACTGCCCCCTATGCAAAAATCTTGACTCTGTCCCTACAGATGCTCATCGGTTTGGCGGTTTGGCAATGCATTTAAGCGAACGTTGTCGTTGAGAATTGGAAAACATCTTTGTGCCTTTTTCTTGAAATGGGTTTTTCTTTCTTTGAAAAAAGAAAAAGGTTAGAAACAAGTTTCGAAATCCATCAAACAATAGCAACCACCAAACCGAGCTGCGAATATGTACACACATACACACAAGTTCATGTTTGTCATGCAAAGGAGAGGAATGAGGATTTTCTAGCTTCAGAAAGTACCTTAGGTGCAAAACTAATGTCCAGATGATGATACAATTTCCTTTGTGCAGGTTTTATTGAACGCCGGACTCTTTTTTCCGGCAATCAACGCAAAAGACTGTGATGAAAATCCTTTCGTTTTGGTACAAATACAATGGCGTCGATGCAGTTTGAATATGTTTTCTTCGACGTAAGAATGCCTCACAAATTTTAACTGTTCCCAATGGATTTTTATTTCAACCTTGTTAGATTTCTGGAAGGTAAGGAAAAGGAGAAAAAGAAGAGGGATTTGTCAATGGCCCTCTCCTCTCTCTCTCTCTCTCTAACCTCTATCCCTAATTTTGCTCTTTCGTTCTCTCTTTTTGTCTGTCCCTATGTTTTCCTTGACTGGAAATTCTAATCTTTCCTCAACAACCTTACATTCCCCCTGAATTTTAGCTTCATGAAATTGGATTTTGAATGGAAGTCAATGAGCCAAATGGCATGTGTTCACCAACATAATGGGCCTGCTAAGAAAGGTTATTAAAGGTTTTTGGTGTCAAACCGCTTTGGGCCATTTCAATGGTTCCAGTTTCCACTGAAATGGCCGATGGTCTAAAACCCACAGGAACCTTGTGTTAACTGTTGAGAGGATTCTGATGGGTTGGGTCCATTTGTTGACCTTCCCGGATACTGTAAAAAGAAAGATCAATGTTATTTATTTTTTCGAGCTTGGTAATAACAACACATTCATATTGCAAAAAATAAATAAATTGCAACCGATGTCGTCCCAAAGGGATGAAAATGTGCCGACTTTAAGCCAATTTTGACACCCCTTCCCCTCTCTTTTAACTTTGTAACTTACATAACCGTAGCCACATAATGTACTCATGCATGAGCCGGTGTTCGAAAGCGTTTTCGAAAACATTCAAACTGCTAAAACTTACAAGAGTGAAGATTGAAAGCGCGACAAAAGCCCTACCCATCCAAACCCATGGTCTGGCAGATATTGGTTTGTTATCATTTCAGATTTGGGGGTCTACCATATGATCTCCGATTGCATCATCAGCATACAAGCCTGCATTATATTGCAGCCCTGCAAACTCCGCTCACAGAGAACTACATTTCATCGTTTGTGTGTGTGTGTTGGGTAAATTAACTATTTTCATTGTGTTAACTGTCTTTCTTGTATGCATTATGAATTTTCAGTTGTACACTTGTACTGGGGGGAGCTTGTGCTAAGCAGCATACTGTGCGGCAACTTTAGGCGCCGCGCCGGCATCATTCTGAAGTTTGGAAAAGTCCACAACGTAGAGCTCGTCGAGTACTACAACTCTACCAAAAATCAACTTGATTGGTAGGATTGTAGTACCCGACGAGCTCTATGTGGTGGACGTTTCCGATCGTCGAAACGATGCCGGCGCAATGCCAAAAGTCACCGCGCAGCACAAGGCTGCAGAACACCCTCTCTGTCCTATACTGTATTTGTTTGAACTTGGTAGCTTGTATTATCTATTTATCTCTCACTCCTATCAATGAAATTCTTTTTTTTTTATTGGCATTATCAATGAAGTTCTTACGCCTTCTCTAAAAAGAAAATCATTTTGGGCTTTGTCCCTTTTGTTATATAATAAAATCTGGTTCCAAAAAAAAAAATCATTTTCATTGTGTTTGTTGCTTAGAATATTAGTAGAAAAGTTACAGGCAGCAAGAAAATCATTTCAATTATAGAAACCAATATGCGACGAAATCATTAGTTGCCGTTATAAACCAACATTACTCAATAATACGATGTGCTCAATAAAAATAGCTTTTAATGGCACTGTACAATAGGGGTGCTCACGGTCTGGATTGGTCCGGATTGGCATGAATCCAATCCTAATCCGCGAGTCATGGTATTTTAAAAATAAAATTTGTGACTGATTCAAAAGTCTCACGGTTCGGTGTCAATCCAATCCGCGAGTCACGGATCGGTTCTGGATTTGTCCACGGATTTTCAACTTATTCTAAAAAAAAATCAACTCATTCGAAACCCAAACTCAACATTGAAACAAATAATGAAAGCTTATTAAACATTCCAACAAATTAATTGCACAAATCTAAACTTGAACATTATGGAATCAAAATAGATAGTCAAAAAACAAAACCTAAAATATTTGCTCCACTGCTTATGAAATATCCATGGCAAACCAATCATCAAATGTTTCAGCGAATGGTTGCCAGCTTAGTTGGTTTTTTCTTTTTTTTTTTTCATCCGATTAGCTTAGTTGGTTTACATAGCAACTAATTAATCCGGCTTAAAAAGAATCCCCTTGAACTTCCAGCCTGATGTAATAATAGTTAAGTGATAAAGTACAACAAATGCAAGGTAGTATAGTGGTAAAATTATAAAAGTGGTAAAATTATTTATCTATACATATTTATTTATTTTTTCAAAAAAATTATATATAATAAAAATCTCACGGTCCGGATTGGTTAATCCACAGTTTCAAAATCAAAATCCGTGTCCAGACCGTGAGTCACGGTTTTTTTTATTTTTGAACCGTGTCCGGACCATTAATCCACGGTTAAAATCCAAAACATGCGGATCGGTTTGGTCCGAACCGGATTCACGGTTCACCGATTTTTTTGAACAGCCCTATTGTACAATGTATATCCGTGTAGGAAAAAAAAGGTCTGTACGTAAATTCGAGCTTAACCTGAATTAGGGCATCTTTATCAGACACACAAAAAAAAAAACACCAAATTTAACCTCAAAAACACCTTTTATAATTTAGCAAGTCACTTTTCAAAAACTCACAAAATTGGACTCTCTATTCTAACTTTACTATATTAAACTATTCTTCCTTTCTACTTATACTCTCCAAAAGTAATAATTAAAAAGTGAATAGTGCATGAATAGTGCATGAACAATGCCCTTGGTGCGTGAACAGTGCTGCACCAAATTTGTTCAGTTATTGTAGCAAAGTTAAAAAATCTGCAAATTGGTGAAGCATTTGATAAGGCTGATTTTTTTGAGGTTTTTGAGAAGTTTGCTCTCACTACAAGAAAAAACGCATTTGGCCACATATTGATGCAAATTAAGTTGTTGGCCAAAGTTAACCACACCGCGACAACACACAGTTTAGTCACCGAATTGCCACTATAAGGCGACTAAAATTACTTTGGTTGCGGAATTTGGTCACCAAATGTGTTTTTTTCTTGTAGTGTCTCTACTTTAACTTAAAAGTTAATTTATTAAGCCACATATTGATGCTCTAACTTGTTACGTGAGATATATCCTTGGAACTGCACTAGTTAATTTATTTACCATGGCTCCCTCCTTTCATTTTCGATTTTTATTATGTATCAAAAGACTTGTTGAATCGAGGGATGCAAGAAACTCTGAAAATTTGAAGAATTTCAGTGATGCAAAGAGGTGGAATGCCCAGGAGGATCCTCTGTGGGATGATCACCATTCACCATTGATGGCATGCCAGTGAGGACAATGATAATGAAGGTAAAAATGCAAAATGAGGGACGAAAATCCAGAAAGAAATGAAAACAAAAGTGAAAAAGAAAGTGATTATTCAGGACGGAGTTGATTGTTTCAACAAAAATTTCAAAAGTTGTAGAAATGCTAATTGAATTTGGAAAAAAGAAAATTAATTTTTTGGACATTCAAAATCTCAGCATTTTCTTTTCTATCTTTAAAAAAAATTTGTTTTAATTTTTTATCGTAATATACACGAAGACAAGATCAACAAACATTTATGAATAAGGATGTTCAAATTTAATGATTTAGGCCAAACTCTAGTCAGATTTATTTGGTTCTCATTTTTTAAAATTTATGTTCAAAAGTTTTCACCGTTTCATCGTCTTTTTTTTCCCGTCTTTATGGATTTTTTTATCAAGTTATTTGTTTATTTTATAGTTTTTGGTACCTCTATTCAAAAAGTAAGAAAGTTTGTTAAAATATTAAAAAATTAACTAAAGACGAAAAAATTACGAAACTCTATAAATTTTTAATATCAAAAGCTTATTTTAAAACTGATCAAATAATCATATAAATAATTGGGAAGCATAAATATTTATTTAGAGGGTTGCATTTATAATAATTCCAAAGGTCGAAGGTTTCAGGTTCGATGTCTTTTAGTTGCTATCAACTCCTTCGCGATAGTACATCGTTTTAAACTGGACGGTGAGCTTATAACTTACAGAATTATTCGGTATATGTGTAAAAACTGGCCCGGACGCTTCGCTATAAAAAAAAAATTGTCATTTATTGGAAGGGCACCCTAATTTAGGGTAAGTCATGAAGCACTGTAGGTCACGATTGTATCTATTCTATAGATAGATCACATAAAAAGGGGAATAGGGTTCTTAACTTCGAAGGAACGCAAGCTTACCCAACTGCTCGTTTCTCCGAGTATCATCCGATCTAACTTCTACTGGTACCTCTCAATTCATCTCTTTTTTGGATCAATTCTTAACTGTTTAATCCAGTTTTTCATCCCACGTAGTCGGATTTAAATCTTTCATACTTTTTTGTTCTTCCTTTTAATTGGTTACCTAATAGTTTGACCTTTCTTAATCTAGGTTTACAATCGCAATCTGATGTCTTATTAGCTTATTTTCGCTTTTTGATTCGTTTTACTTTACCAGTGGCAAAATCCGGATCTGATTGTCGTGATTGAGATGCTGATTTTGTTTGTCTTGTTTTCGGATCCAAACTTCTTTGTTTCTTTCTTCCAGTGTTTTTTTGTGTGTGTGTGTGTGTAATCGGAAGCTGTAATTTCATGGTCGTTGACTTCTGTTAAAAGTTTGTGTAATCGATATGTATACTCCATATGATTGAAATTGGAGTGGATGGTATTAGTAAGTTTGTGTTTATGGTGGGTGCCTTATTTTAATTGTCTTGGTTCGTGGGGATACTATCAAATTGACTGCGTTCGTGTGCTATTCTTGGAATTTACCATTGTTCTAAAATTGCTAGGCAGTTGGAAAAGGGGCGCGACTAAGCGGGGACTAGGCACGGACTAGTTGGCTGCCTAGTCTGCCTAAGCAGGCAACTTATAGAACACTGGAATTTACGTCTAAATATTTGATGGAATTGCTGGAAAAAGTGTGAGATTATTGGAACTACGATGGTTGACAGATTGGTTGAGGCTTTAAGGTTACTATTTTACACCTATATATTACCTGGGCTGTAAAGAAGGAAAGAAAAAAACGGTTGAAGTCAGATGGTCTTTTGGAGAAGTTAACTTGATTAACGTATAGTTAACATATCGGTGGGATTTCGTAATTTTCGACTAACATCAGATGGGCTGTATTGGCTCTATTTGGAAATCTGCTGTGGGGTTTGATGGAAGGGTCGGAATAAGTGGAATAATGTTATTGTTATGCTGCTTGTCAGATTGAATATCACCTTAAGCATTGCTTTGGTTTCAGTACTTCTTGAATGTATCTCCTTTTTCGGGTTGATGACGCATTTGTTGGTGTAGTGGATGTTACTAGTAGATTGTGCTCTATGGCGACTCTTTTTTGAGCTTCGTCCTAAATGACTCAAATGCTATTGTGGCTTCCTGAATGTGGCAGATTTTGCTAAACTAGTTCATTTGCGTTTTTATCATTCATTAGTATTTCTTCTAACCTTCATTAAGTTGCTCATAATAATGGTTTGCGGCGGTTGTTGGACAACTGGTGCTTTGATCGGTGGGTTGTTTCTGCATTAGTAATTTGCTATATGTATTTATCATATCAATGGGTTTCATTTTTCTGTCCATTTCCTGTGCAGAAGTTGGTCTCATTCTTTTTTCTTTCCTTTTATCAGCAGTTGAAAACATGTCAGAAGAACCTGAGTACCGCTGTTTCATTGGTGGCCTCGCTTGGTCAACATCTGATAGAGGTTTAAAAGATGCCTTTTCAAAGTTTGGGCATCTTGTCGATGCAAAGGTAATATCCTCAGAGTTTTTGTTCATCCAAATTGTGCTTTACTTTGCGGTTATTGCCTGTTGCTAGACGAACAACCTGCCTACCCACACTACCACTTGGAGCTCTTTTTAGATGTGCAGGGGAAGTAAAAACTCTTCCGACTCATACTTTTCTGGTGCAAGATAAAATTCAGTAGCTTTTGTGAACTTTAATGTTGTGAATGTCAAAAATTACCTATATAAATTTTAAATGCATGCATAATTTGTGTAGATGCTTATCTTTAAGGAAGATTCTCGTGCTTTAACATTTGGTGTATATACATGTAATAAGTATTGTTCCATGTTTCGTGGATTCTTTCCAATGCATGGAGTGCCCTATTGGATGTACAAGTATTCTATTTTATGTCATAAAAGCACCATATTGTCCAAGGCGAAGAAATGATAAAAAGATATAGATATGGGTACTTGGCAATGCCCATATATGTCTGTGGACTTGTGAGTTTGGTCAATATGATACTTCACCATCTATGATACACGGATCCTTCATTTTGGCTGAAGTACTCGTGTCTTGTGTCCGACACGCGTGTCCATTTTGGACACTCGGATCCTCTAATTGTATGATGTTTACAGAAAAAGAATACCAAATTAGCTAGAGCCTAGAAAAAAGTGATACTTCTAGACTTTCACATGGACATGAAATAGGAAAAACACATTTTTCTTAGCTCTTCTTGTTTAAATATCTTACTAAGTATAATTTACAATATATAACCTGCTCTACTCATGCAATATATACTACAAACAGGTGTTCAGGATGTCCCCGTACCCGTACCTTGTTGTGGGACACATATCTCAATATCCTAAGATTCAAGTCTAGGAAGGTTTGACACTTGGATATGCACCTGCACCTGATACTCGTACCCGAGTCCATGTAACATAGTTCACCATAATAGGTCAATCGGGCACATGGATACGTACCAAGGAGTTATATATCTCTATCTACAGTATGTAGGTGTTACACTCTTCATTTGAGTCTAACAACTAGGGCTGTAAACAAGCCGAATCGAGCCGAACCCTATGAGGTTCGGGATCAGTTCGTTAAGGTATGAGTCAGGCTCGAGTTCGATTCGAGCCTAGATAAGTGGGCTTGAGTTCGGCTCGTGAAAAAATTTCAAAGCTCGGGCTCGGCTCGGCTCGGTAGGGCTTGTTAAACTCAAACGAGCCGAACCAAGCCGAATTTAGGCTTGAATCAAGCTCGGTAGGGCTCGTTAGCAGTTTAGAACACAAACTGAGAGGGAAAAAAGATATGCTTCAAAACAATGTTACATGTAAATCTACTACAATAATCAAGAAATCAAACAAAAATAAACAAATCTACCACAATAATCAAGAAATCAAAAGAAAAAGAACACGATAAAAAAAATATTGAGAACTAAATAGAGTACTCTAGTTAGGGATAAAACTCATCTGTTCGTAGTAGAGTACTCTACTTAGGGATAAAAGAAGAACAAATTAAATAAAAGTTTCTCAACTATAAAATATTTATATGTAGACCCCTAAAGTATTATTAATTACATTTTGACCTCAGGTTCGCGAGCCTAACCGAGCCGAATCCACTTAGGTTCAAGTTCGGCTCATTTATGAAACGAGCCTAATATTGAGGTTCAAGTTCAGTTCGTTTAGTAGACGAATCGAACTCGAACGAGCTCTTACCGAACCGAGCCTCGAATAGTTCACGAACGGCCCAGTTCATTTACAGCCCCACTAACAACAATCCACTTTTATACACCAGTGTTAGATATTGCTTTTGATAGCTCGAAGACTTTGGCCTTGAAGAGTACCCATAGTTTTCATTTTACGGTGTTTTTGTTCATATGCCAGTTTTGCATGCATGCTTCAAAAGCTGTGAAATGATTTTCAGTGGAAGGGTTGTGATTGTTAAAGCTGCTAGTTAAGTTACTGTATGATAATATTTGCCAAGTCATTATTAGTTACTGTTGAATAACACTTCTTTTGGAATAGGTTGCTGTTGACAAGTTCTCAGGACGTTCTCGTGGATTTGGTTTTGTCAGCTTCGACGAGAAGGCAGCGATGGAAGAAGCCATTGAAGCAATGAATGGAATTGATTTAGATGGGCGCAGTATTACTGTTGAGAAAGCTCAGCCTTCTGGTAGGGACCGTGACAGCGATCGCCCTCGTGACCGCGATCGTGGTCGTGACCGTGACTATGGTGGTAGTCGGGGATCTGGTGGTGGCGGTGAATGCTTTAAGTGTGGAAAGCCAGGTCATTTTGCTAGGGAATGTCCTGATGAAGGTGGCAGAGGGGGTGGTAGGTATGGTGGCAGAGATGATAGGTACAGTGGCGGCGGGGGCGGTGGCGGAGGTCGTTATGGTCCTGATAGAAATGGAGATCGATCTGGGGGGCGTAGCAGGGATTCTGGTGGCTATGGTGGAGGCGATCGTTACAGTCGTGACCGTTCTGGACCGTATGACCGTAGGGGTTCTGGAGGTTTCCGTTCTGGGTAAAAAAATAAAAAACTGCTTAAAATTATGGTATTCAAGATTGAGCTTTACAAATTCTTCAGGTTACCTGGTACTGATGGATCATTTTTCTTTTTTCTTGCAGCTGAAGAACGACGTGGTGGTGGTGGTTGTTCTACTGGATGCGAACCAGTGGAAAGCTCCTTTTCACTTGATATATTCCCTTCTCAATGTTTGGGCTAGCGGAACTTTGTAGTTGAATCAATCTTTTCAAAGTGTGGTTCTTGGCACCCCAAAACCTACTGTTCTCTGTACCTTAAATGTTCGATGTCTTGGTCTGATGGGTCTCATGATTGCTTGACATGTTCGAATCTGGTTTTGTGTTGTGATTGCCATTATTGCTGCTGGATATCTACTTTCTTGATTGGTCTGGTCGGGTGTCTACGTTTTTTCAACTGCTTTGCGTAATGAATTTCGATGTTCCTGCTGGGTGCATAATGATGTTCTTGGACTGGAAGTCAAATACTCTGAAGATATTTTGGTGTTTATAACTGGTCTAGTGGGCCAGTGTTGAGGACTTCGTTTGTTTGCTAATCGTGCAAAATATTTTGGTGTCCATGGTCGGTGTTCTTATTTTGGACTGGGGTAGAGACTTAAGACACATAATCCCCTTTCCTGTTCTTCGAAAGAGTTCACTTAAACATAAATGAGAATCAACGGGTAATTTTTTAATTTCCTTCCTGTCAATTCTTGATTTTAAGTTCTTGCCAATTAATATAATTGAAATTTTGGCAGGCTGTTTGGCTTTATATGGTCTTGTTGGATACACGGTTGGGTTTTGTTCCTATTTGGATATGTTCTTACTTGTAAAACTGTGAAAGTTTGCGGGGCAGAAAGCAGTCAAATGCGAGTATTGCAGCATAAGCCACTCCTACAGCAAGGGGTGCTGACAAAGGAGTTCCATTCTTGTTAAACACATAGAAGGTTGTTTTGAAGCTCTTCAAGAGTTCTGCAACTGTTCATAGTTTTGTTATGGTTCTCTGCTCTATGTTACTCTTCTTGGGGAGGACAGTTCTTGTTCCCTGATTGTGGTGCTAGATTCCGTATGTCACTTTTTCATTCAGTCAGCTTATCGTTCCTTGGTCCACTAGTGGTTATCGTTTTGCATTCATTCATCTGGAGGATGGTTCCATCTTTAGAAATATATGGGAGATTGCGCCGTCTTTCAAGCACAAAGTGTTTTTGAAGGAAAATGAGTCTTGGATGTTCCGATATTGTTTTTATGATATTGCTAATGCTTGGAGCACTTCAATTTTTGGCTTGTGTTGTAATTGGTTTGGCATCTGCATTCCTGTCATAACACTTGACATTTTTAATCGTGTTGCTATTTGTACTTGCTGAGAAACAATGCTACTTAGCTTGTTTCACATTATTTTTTTCAGTTTTTCCACTTTGGTGGAAATGCTCTTACTGGTATTTTCTCAATCCCTTCTTGTTGTGTCTGTATCCAGCAATGGGTGTCCCCGTATCCCCTCTCAACTTTTGGATGCATCTCACATATCCTAATGTTGAAGTTTATGCTTGCACCATATGCTCGTAGTCTGCGAGTCGGGCCGGCAAGGGTGTCGTCAGCCCTCCACCAAACAGCAACAAGAAGCAGCAACATCATAGTTTATGTTTCCTAATACCATCTAGGTTGCTCCTGAAGTCTTCCACAGAGTAACAAGAAAGATTGCTATTACCTTTCACCCAAATTGCAATTCTTACTTTCGCAAGGTCAACCTCCTCCTCCGAAGCGATAGCCGGGTTCTTGAAGATGAATTATTTCTTGTTTTCCAAATTGACCAAAAAACTGCGTAAAGATCGAGTAGTTTCCCAGCAAATTTTTCCGAGGCTCTTATAAGAGTTTGAGAACCACAAATGCAATAAGCCAGTCAATGAGGAAGGGCAGACCTGCTCAAGATGCCACCATGGAAATATAGCACACCAAATGCTCCAAGCAAATTGACAATGCAACAAGAAGTGAGAAGGGGTCTCCGAAAATTGTGAACACGAAGGACACAGCCACACAGGTCTTGGTTTGGAGCAATAATACCTCTCCCGACCAAGATGGATTTAGATGCAATTTTTTGCTGAACTAGCCACACAACGTAGTCAATCCTAGCAGGACCCAAATTTGAGGCAGTGGAATTAACGAGAAATTAGTTAGCGTACTAGTTCAAACGTAGATAGGTCTCGAATACTCGAGAGTTCTTAAATCCACAAGAAGAAAGAGAATAAAAAAGGTGAATAATAACTCTGAATTGTTTATTGAATAAAAAAGGTGAATAATAATAGAGGTTACATGCCATTTTATAGGGAAAACTAGCAAACCCTAGCAAAAACTTATCAAAAAATAAAATATCCCGTAAATTGGGGAAACTCCCAAAATTAAAAACTAGAAAGAAAAATAAGAAATTCCCAATTGGAAACAACGTAAACGGAATTATACTCTAAAAGTAATTCGTAATCTAATTACTACCTAAAATAGCAAAATTACTAAATTGAAGGCCTAGACGAATGAATTTGGCCGAAATCCACCATCAGTCACGATTAGGGTGGTGAGTATTGACCGTAGTGCGATTCTGCTTCAGCCCACCAAGTTTGGGCCTATTCCGGGCTCGTCGATAAATTGTCGAAATTGGCAATTTTCAATTAAGAGTTGTTTGGGCCTCATAGGCTTCGACCGGTCCAATTGATCATAGAATTGGACCACAACTTGTTCTGTGTCAAAATTCTTCCAAATTGAGGCAAGGGTCTGATTTTCCTGAAAAGTTTGGTCTTCCCATTTAGAGTATGCTGATAGAACAGCCAATATCCCATTAGAATTCCATCTCCAACTGAGATAATCTTCCCGGAATGGGGGGGCCTGCTGTGCACCAGCCGCATGGCACGGTGCCATGCGGCTGTGCACAGCAGGGCCCCCGCCTCCAATCTTCCCTTGAGAAATCCAGAGTAAAACTCCTACGTTTCTGCTGCAAAATGCTTACTTGATTTCCTCCCGAAGAAAAAGCCTTCTTCTAAGCAACAGAGCACAATCCCCAGAACTCCACAAGGTTCTAATGTCATTGATAAGAGCTTAACTTTGCAAAGATAAGAGATAAGCCTAGGAAAGATATATTTCTCAAAATTTTGCTAGTTATGTTTTTCTTCATCCTCGGTGATGGATTTTCGCTTTCAATAACTCCTCCTTTTAGTGAGGGTTCTCTCAATCTCACAGATCTGAGAGTTTCTTTGAGTTATCTCACCTTTTCCTTTTTCTCTCGACTTTCCTTCATTACCAACCACTCCTCCCGCGCTAATGCGTGGCCGCCGTTGGGTCGACGTTCATGGTTGTGGTTCTGGTTAGCATCTCGAGGTCGTTGCAGATCCGTGATCTGTGGTTGTGGTCGCAGTGATTCTAGCTCTGACGGATTAGGATGGTTTGTGATATTATGAGTTTTTTTTTTTCCTATTTTTTTCTTATTACTTTTTCGATTGGGTTTCCTTGGAAGCTTATGATGAAGTGTTTGTTTTTGGCTAGGAAAGATTTGTCAGGTTTGGGTTATAGCCAGTGGGCCGAGTCCCCACCGTCATGGTTGCTTGGTTCCTTTTTTAGGGACGAGTCTTCTGCTTTGATGTATTTTGATTTGGATTAATAATATTATCTGTTATTGTTTTGCGAAAAAAAAAAAAACTTATGAACTTATTCTTGAAATAAATCATTCAATTTTCTTTCCAATTGATATCTGCATTTTTACACAATCCATGAATCAAACACCGAATACAGTAACTTTAATACACGAGTACAGATAATTGTAGTAGTACATAATTCTGCATACGAATCCTTGAGCAATTCAACTAATTAAGCCTTATTTGACCAAGAAATTACAAACTTATTATTATTATTTTTTAATTTATTTCTTTCCAAATGGTAGGAGAATACAAGTATGAATTACATCAAACTAGACACAGGAAAGGGTAAGAGTGGGCCTGCTATTGCCTTGAGAGAGACCTTCTCTCTCTAAAAATTAGATTTCAGTGGGGTTTTCTGCCCTTTTTGCCGGCTTCTTCTCCGGCCGTTTTCCTCCTCTTCCTTTGTCTCCCTTCCCACCAGACTCCCTTAACCATCATCATCTTCCCCCACCCCTCTCTTCTCCCTTGAGCGGCTGTTTTAGGGGTGGGGCTGCCGCCTTTGCGCCCCACCCCTGCCGGTTTTCTTCGCCCACCACCCACTCTCACCCTCTTTACCAGATCCGCCGGTCCTCAACCTCCACCGCCTTTCCCCCCAACCTCCGCCGCCCTCAACCTCCACCCGCCGCTTCCACCCCTCATCCTCCACCCGCCATTTCCACCACCATCCACCTCCTCCCTCTCCTCGGATCTGATATAGGGGTGAACTTGGGTGGTCTCGGCCCCCTCTGGTGTAATAAAGCTCCGGATCCCGCAGGCGGCCGGCCATGGAGCTTGGGTTTGTCCCGGAGGAGCAGCAAATAGGCGAACTCAGCTTGACTCGGTGTCACATTGGGCGACTCAGTGGGGGTGACTCAGTGGGTTAATCAGTGAGGCATTTAGCATTTTGGGTTTTACTTTATGCTGTATTTCCTGTTTTTTTTTTGGTTTACATCAGATTTGCAGTAGTTGTGCTTGGTTTGATTTTCGTGTTTTTGCTTGCTCGATCAGGGACTAGAAGTCATGGCCGCTGTGGACGTGGGGGGCCGCCTATGTCCAATGAGGTATACCCGCGTCCAGAGCCTCGAGTGACAGCGGAGGTTCTCGTACTTTTTTATCCACTCTCGGCGGTGTTGGGATGGCTGTACGGTGGAGGTTTTCTTCACCGCCAGTTGTTGACGGCGTTAAGCCTTTTGTGATTTTCTAGTCCCTGGATTTAGCTTCCGATTACTAGTGCTGTATCGTGTTTAGGGTTTGAGCTGGGTTCCCTCTTTGGGTTCTCTTCTGCTGACTTTTGAGCGGACTCATCATCCCGTCCCGTAGGTGTCGGGTCTGCTCTGGCAGGTGTATCTAGGAGCCGGTGGCCTGTGTTAGCCTAATGCCGTGCTTGTTTCATCTGTTAGTAGATTTGGTTTCATTCCTATTTTTGATGTAATCGGTGCCGGATGGCTGTGCTATGAAATTTCTTGACGTGTTTCAAAAAAAAAAAGACACAAAGTTCACAATTACTGTAAGCACAATCCAACTAAAGCCCCAATAAGGGAAGAAATACCCAACAATCTAAAAACAAAGTCCACAATTACAAAAAGAGCCCAACCCAGGTAATAGCCCCATTAAGTAGAGTTATAACCCAATTTGTCCTCTCTCCGAAAAGAAAATGGTAAATTTTACCAACACTCCTTGAGATTTGCCTTAATAATGGATACCCTCCTAATGTATGAGAAATAACAAGAAACCCCCTGTGGTTTTTAGGTGTGTTTCACTGACACCCCAATCAATAATTGTTTGTCCAAACATGCAATGCAATGAGCCCAAATTGACTTATATTTGAAAGTTCACCAATTCTGATTATTGCTTTTGGATAAAAAATTAGAGAATTGAGGCATAAGTTGTAATCTTTGTGTAGGACCTTTTTTTTTGGTTTTCAGTTTTCTTTAGCTTTTCATAATCTTTGTGTAGGACCTTTTTTTTTGGTTTTCAGTTTTCTTTAGCTTTTCATAATCTTTGTGTAGGACCTTTTTTTTTGGTTTTCAGTTTTCTTTAGCTTTTCAACTTTGGTTGGATGAGCTCTTTTCTTTGTTTGAGGGAGTCTCTTTAGCACATGATTGGAGTGGCATGTAAGCCAACTTTGTTGGGTTGCATTCTCTCTCATTGATGCTGCTTCTCCCCTCTCGATGTACTTGTAACTAAGTTGCCTTTGCAAATATTTAAGCGCCCACGTTGGAGAAATACCGATGATGAAATCATATCTCGTATGCTTGGGTTCTAAACATTAGAACCTCTTGTTTGAACTTCGCGAAACTTTGAACAATTTAGAAATAATCATTAAAAGTGTGGGAATGTGTCTTATAATAACATGTTCTTGCTAGGAGTGGCGGCCGCCACTCACATACTGTTGGCTGCCACTCACATACTATCGCGTCGGCTGCTACTCAGTCTGCAAACCGCTACTTGGCGTCTGGTTCCGTACCATTGGACTGACAGAACCACTATCGGCTGCTACTCCTACTAGTGACCACTATTCATCTTTCAGCAGAACATTCCAAAAACGCAGTAGTGTCGGAGTTCGATCCCCAATCGCTATAGTCGGCCTTTCAGTGGTGTGTTAGCCCTAATTTATGTTTAGCTGCAGCCTTTGTGATTTCTTGGAGGTTATGTTGTTTCCTTTATGGATTAACCTTAATCCCTATATAAACACCCTCTCCTACCACTTTAAACACAGTTCAACACACCCAACATCTCCTGAGCAATCATTACACTACATACAAGCCATAGTTCGTACGCTCTCTCTTCAGAAGCAAAACCCATCTCAAAAGTTAATTAGGTTTTCATAGTCAATACCCAGTGTACTAATTCGTTTCTCAATGAGTCTCTCGCTTTCGAAGTTCAAGCAAGGTTCAGGGCTTTTTATCCATGAAAGCTACAAGAATCATACTTTTCTTGCCAATACAAGAGCACTGAGGGTTCCAAGGTGGGATTATATCAATAGCCCTCATGGGTTAGCCTTTTCTTGTCCTCCATTTCAAATTTTTTTGTATTTTTTCTGGTGTAAGGAGGAATGGCTGCTGCTACTCGCCGCTACTACGAGTAGCAGCCGCTGATTGTTGTATATTGCATATGGGGGTTGAATGACCTTAAACAACAGTCGCCAGTTAGATAGTGTCGGCCGACAGTATTAGTGTCGGCCGCCAGTAGGTTCAACTGCAGATTTTTTGTACTTTGAATATTTCTCGCATATTCCTCATCCCTTGTCCCCCCTTCATTGCTTTCATCACATGTATCTGTTAATGGCTAATAACAAATACTTGTGAAATTAAAAGAATGATTAAGATGTTTTATGTCAAACAACTAAAGGCCAACCTTATGGTTGGGCGAAGAGGTGTGCCTATACCTTTCTCTTTTCATACCCTTGGCTCCTGAACTTGGGATCTCGATTATGGTTTCTTGGTCAAAAACCAAGTGGCAACTTTCAACGTATAAGGTGTGCTGCAATGGGCACCTCGATCAAAGCTAGTACATAAATGTCAATTTGGCCATCCTGTGTGCGATTTCGCTCCACAACGAGTATCCATAGTACCCCTATTGAGTTTCTTTATATTTTCTTTGCCGATCAATTTTTTTTGTTTGTTTGTTGAGAATTGAGAATTTATTATTAATTATTCTTTTTCATAAAAGGTGAATTCGTCAATATAAGACAATTTTGACTAATTCTATCACATATTTAGTTGAACAGTTGTTGGTTGGGTGTTGGTGAAATGAACAAAAAAAATAGGTTGAATCTTGTTTTTTTTTTTTTTGGAATAAATTTTTTAGTTATATATTGAAGTTGGCTACACAACATACGGTAGCCATCTCACGTAAATCCCACAAAAGTATTGAGATACAAAACTTGGGACACTGTGGAAGTGAACAAAAGAGATGAGTGTACATGCTTTGCCAACTTATCAGTCACGGAATTTGCCTCTCGGTAGATGTGCACAATGATAGATCAGTGTACGTGCCTCATCATACAGAACCTTTAGCCAATAACTAAAGGTGAAATCCAAGCAGAAGGAGTCCCCTTCCTATCCAAACCTTAAGTTACGGACCTACCGTCCGGACTTCACTTTCCGGACCAAATTTCGACGATCCGAACCGATATAGCGTTTTTGTGAAAAACTGCTCCGATCAAGCCCTTCCGGGTATTTTTTTTTGCCAAATCTTCGCGTTGGACCTTGAAAACATCTTTTAAACACATCTAACGGTTCGGATTTTCAAAAAAAAATTGGGAAGGTGGAGGTCCGGAACTTAACAGAATCCGGGAGTTTGGAGTTGAAGTTTTCTAGTGCGGGAATCCCGTTTCCGGACCTCCATGATCCGAACATTTTTTTGACGATCCGATCCGTCCAATGTGTTCAGAAGGTGTTTTCAAGGGTCCACGCGGAAAATCTTCAAAAAAAAATACCGGGAAGGGCTTGATCCAAGCAGTTTTCGCAAAAATATATAAATACAGTTTTTGCGAAAAACTGCTTGGATCAAGCCCTTCCCGGTATTTTTTTTTGAAGATTTTCCACGTGGACCCTTGAAAACACCTTCTGAACACATTGGACGGCTCGGATTTTCCAAAAAACATTTGCAACACAAAAAAACACCATTTTTTCTTATTAACGGGAGGTGTGGACTTGAACCCCACGGTATATCCATATATATATATAGGTTCCATTTCTTATCCGGACTTTTGATTTCCGGACTTTTGATCCAAAATATTTTTTGACGATCCGATCCGTCCAATGTGTTCAGAAGGTGTTTTCAAGGGTCCTCGCGGAAAATCTTCAAAAAAAAATACCGGGAAGGGCTTGATCCAAACAGTTTTCGCAAAAATATATAAATACAGTTTTTGCGAAAATTGCTTGGATCAAGCCCTTCCCGGTATTTGTTTTTGAAGATTTTCCGCATGGACCCTTGAAAACACCTTCTGAACACATTGGACGGATCGGATTTTCCAAAAAAAATTTGCAACACAAAAAAAACCAATTTTTTCTTATTTCCGGGAGATGTGGATGTGAAGTTTTCCGTATATATATATATATATATTCAGTGGCGGAGCCAAGAATTTCATTCAGAGGGGGCACAATTTCATAATGAACTAAAAAAGTTCACAGTAAATATATAATAAACACAAGCAATAGATCTTAAAAAGTTCACAGGCACAAAAGCTTGTAGCATAATATATTCAAAAAGCTTTTAAACACAAGCACAAAAAAGTCTAAATATGTGTCGTTGAATTTTAATTTTTTTTTTCTAATGGACCCTGACGACTTTTCAATCTTGAGAAATAATCAATAGATCACATGTCAAAAATAAATGTATCGAGATAATCAGTGAGTCCAATGAGCTTTACCGAGGAAAACTCTTTTGGATGAAACTCGACAAGGCTAATCAACTTTTTCTTCTAAAAGTTAGAGTATCACAAAAAGTAGCATTTCGCTATTTGCCATGGTAAAACAAGGTCTCCAAAAAGTATTCTCATTCAGGAAACTAAATTGGGAAGTTTGGATCTTATGAAAATTCAAAGGATGTGGGGTAATTCCAATGTCAGTTTTGTAGATTCTAGTGCAGAAGGAGCATAAGGAGGTCTTCTTACAATGTGGGACAAAGATTGCTTCATTCCAAATGCCTTTGTTATTTAGACAAGGTATATCCTGATGACAGGAAACTTTCATGACTTTGAGTGTGCAATCATGAACTTGTATGCACCTAATGATGGTATAGAAAGAAGGCAGCTGTGGGAAGAGATTATTCAACTTATGGGCTCTTATCAGATTCCTTGGCGAATTGGAGGTGACTTAGTGTGGTTAAATCAATGAGTGAAAGGGTGGGATGCAATAGAGTTGACAGAAATGTGAGAGAATTCTTGGAGTTCATTGACCAATCAGAGCTTCATGATCTTCCACTGAAGGGAAGACAGTTTACATGGACCAACTATCAGGAAGTGGCAATTCACAGCAGATTAGACAGATTCTTGGTTGCTATACAGTGGTTAGAAAGATTCAATATTGTGCAATGGGGTCTCTCCAAATCCATATATCTGACCACTGTCCAATCATGATCAGTGATAGTAGTCAGAATTGGGGCGCTAAACCTTTTAGGTTTGTGGATGCATGGTTGTCTAATAAAAACTGTTTGAGGGTAGCCAGAGAAGCCTGAGAGAGATTGAATGTTTCTGGGTTGGCTGGTTGGAAAATAGTTAAAAAGATGAAAGCAATGAAGGAAAGTCTCAAAGAATGGAGCAAACAAGAGTTTGGGAATCCAAGTATCAAGTTGCAGAACATAGAGAAGGATTTGCATCAACTGGATTTGACTGGTGAATCCAGACATCTTACTGATGAAGAGAGGCAGCAAATGAACAAGTTGAGAGAAGAATTTTGGAAATTGTCAAGGTTGGTTGAAAGTATTTGGAGGCAAAAGTCCAGGATATATAAATTGGCTCAAACTTGGAGATAAAAACACAAGGTTCTTTCAGCTGATTGCCAACAACAGATTCAAAAGGAACATGATTGGCTCTGTAAAAGTTAATGGAGTTATCCTAGAGGAGCCGTATCTAATCAAAGCAGCTGCAGTCAGCCATTTCAAAGAAAGATTTCATCAAGAGAAGATGAATAGAACAAAAATAGGGGGTGTTTTCAATAGAAGGATTTTTACTGAACAAGCTGAAAGATTGGAAAATCAGTTTGAATTGGAGAAAATTACTGCTGCTATCAAGGACTATCAGCTTAAAAGCACCAGGACCAGATGCCTTCAGTTTTTCTTTCATAAAGAAAGCTTGTAGCTTCAGGAAACAGGACATCCAAGCCTTCTTCTCTGAATTTCACACTAACGTAAAGCTGGCCAGACATATTAACACAACTCATATCTGTCTTATTCCTAAGGTGGATGGAGCATCTTGTTTCAATGATTTTAGACCTATTACCATGGTTGGGTCTGTGTATAAGATCCTAGCCAAAGTGCTCTCAAATAGGTTTAATCAAGTAAAGCCTAACATAATTAGGAATTCACAAGCAACTTTTGCTGGTAATAATTGGTGTTGTTCTTATTGCTAATGAAATTATTGGTTTCTGGAAGTCTAGTAATTCAGGACGGCTAGTTTTAAGGTTGATTTTGAAAAGGCATATGATAATGTTAATTGGGATTTTCTCCTAGATCTGCTTCGTAAGTTTGGATGTGGAAATAGATGGCACTTGTGGATAAAATAATGTATCCCTACTGTTTCTATGTCCATACTTATTAATGGATCACCTTCAGATGAACTCTTTCCACAAAAGGGTTTGAGACATGGGGACCCTTCGTCACCTTTTTTTTATTTAATCTAGTGGTTGAAGCTTTGAACATTCTTATGGAAAGAGCTTTGGAGGATAACCTGATTTGTGGAATTAAAGTGGGTCCTAATGGCTTTGTTGTGTCACACCTCAATTTGTAGACGACACAATCTTTTTTTTGTAAAAATGATGTGAGGGAAGTTCTAAACATTAAGAGAGTGTTTGAGATACTTTCAATTGATGTCTGGGCAAAAAGTCAATTACTATAAGAGCATGATATGCGGTGTTAATGTTGGTTCAAGGGAAGTAGAAGAGTTGGCTCAAATTGTTGGATGCTGCAAAGGGGAACTTCCCATGACCTATCTAGGCTTACCATTGGGAGCCAATCATAGGAGAACTAGTACATGGCAGCTTGTGATATATAGAGTTCAGAAGAAACTTAAAACTTGGAAGAAAAGACACATCTCTTTTGGAGGTAGACTCACCTTAGTGAAATCTACACCAAGTAACCTCCTTATTTACTGCTCCCTCCGTCCCTTTTTAAATGATCCATATGAGAATATGTGCAATTTCAAACCCCTAAAAAAATATATTTCTCTATATAACTTTTTAATTTGTTTTATAATGCAAAAAAAATTTAAAAATGTTATATGAAAGTACATTTTTAAACGTTCGCAAAAATACACGTTTTTCAAGTGGATCACTTAAAAAGGGACGGAGGGAGTATATGTCTTTATTCAAAATTCCAATTGCAGTAGCCAAGACCATAGAGAAAATCCAGAGACAGTTTCTCTGGGGTGATTCAGTGGAGAAGAAATTGCATTCGGTAAGATGGGAGAAAATAGCAAAGAATAAAAAGTTTGGGGGTTTAGGAGTCAAAAGAGGTTATGGTGGTGGTGGAGGTTCAATAAGGAAAAAGAGGTTATGTGGAATAAAGTCATTTGTAAGAAATACAGATTGAAGAATGACTGCTGGCTACCTCAAGTGCCTAGCAGGGGGAAACTCTCTATCTTGTGGAAAGATTTGTGTTCCATTGCTACTGAGAACTCAGAAAATGGGGAAGTGTATTTTTGGGGGTTTTAGAGTTAAAGTTAACTCAAGGAATAATGTCAAATTCTGGGAACACCTCTGGATCGGAGAGGAACCTCTTGAAACTGCGTTTCAAAGACTCTTATTGTATTTTTACCCAGAAAAATGCTTTCATTGCTGAAGTGGTTGATATTTACAATCCCGGGGTATGGAATCTTCAATTTATGAGGGCTTTATAATCTTGGGAAGAAATTCAACTTACCAATCATAAGGAGATGCTTCTCCATAGTGGAGTACAGTTTCAAGTTTCAGAACCAGATTGCCTTCTCTGGTTGTGGGGCAAAGACTCAAAATTTTCTATCAAGTCAGCGTATGAGAAATGGGAGATGTAGAATTTTACTGAATATATTGGTCTTTCATCTGTTTCGAAGAAGTTGGCCCCTCCAAAAGTTGAATTTTTTGTTTGGATGGCTCTCTAGGAGTGTATTGCGACAAGAGCAATTCTAGAATGTAAAGGAATCATTCCCTTGGAGTTAGATGTTTGTCCTCTTTGTGGTGTTCAGAGTGAGAGCCCAAATCATTTGTTATTACTCTGTTATATATCGTGGGAGATTTGGTCTCAGGTGATGCATTGGTGGGGATTTACATGGGTCTGTCCCAACAATCTGCTTTCATTATTACATTTATGGTCTCAAGTTAGTTTTCGTAACCTAGAAAAGAGCTGTTGGACCTCTTGCTTCTATGCTGTTTTATGGTCCATTGGCTAGGAAGGAATAATGCTGTCTTCAAGAACAAAGAGATGATTAAGGAAGAGATTGTGGACATAATTAAAACTAGAATGGCTCTATGGATTAAGGCCAAATTCAAGCTAGATTGCTATACAACTCTTATTTCTATCTAGAAAATATCTCTCTGTGGCATTTTCGATATTTTCTGGTTGATGTGGCTAATTATTGGTTCATACTGCTGCAGCTGTTGCTATTAATCCTCGTTGCTGATTCTTTTTAGCCTTCTCTGATACGTATTTGCTGGCTTATGGTTATTCGTTGGAAGGAGTTTTATTGGGGCTTTTTGATAAAGTTGATGACAGATGCTTGCATATTTCTTAAGACCCTTGCTGCTGTCTGGTTGGTGATGCCTGAGATGCTACTGTTTGGATATACTGCTATCTTATTTGGTTTTGCTTGGCTACTTGTTGGTTCTGCCCTCTAGTTAAGTTGGTGCTTGGCTTTCCTGTGGAGATGGGATTATTACCAGGAGGTCATTTTGGCTCTTTCTAATTTTGCTTAGTTTTAACTTTGTTTTCTCCATTTTCTTATCCAATTGCTTGTAGGATATTTTAGGAGATGGGATTATTACCAGGAGATCATTTTGGCTCTTTCTAATTTTGTTTAGTTTTAACTTTGTTTTCTCCATTTTCTTATCCAATTGTTTGTTGAATATTTTCTCCTTTGATCGGTGTGATCTCTAGATTCATGGTATGTCATGTCTTTCTAGGGATCTCTCCGTTTTCTTCCCGCTCGATGTACCAATTGTTGAGTTCGTATTAATATATCTTTTTGCCTTTTCAAAAAAAAAAAAAAAAATTTAATTCTTGAAGTGGCTCATTGATTTGGTTGGAAACCCATGACAACAGAACAAACAATAGTCCCAATACCCAAAATTTCCAATTTCTCAAACCTTTTCTCAAGTGTGTAAAAAAAGAAAAAAGCAGGAAATTAAAATTCAGAGGAACGTGAACCCTTGTTCCTTAATTGGCTCCGCCCTTGTTAATTAATAAATTGCTAAATTTCATGTCTCATTCATTTTACAGTCCGCGTAAGCGGTGGATTGGTTACTAGTCTCTGGTCGTAACCACATCTCATGGCATCATGCATCATCTTAGCTCTGACTTTTTGTGGGTACGTTCAGGATCTGGGGTGGGTGCTATATATACGGTTGGTGTTGTGCGGCAAAACTACGTCATTTTGCTTGATTTTTGTGCACACTTCCAAAACTTTCAAGGGTCTTGTTTGGAGGAAGAAAAAACCAGTACAAAGTGCCTAAACCCTAAACCAGAAGTGCCTAAATCCACTATACCCTACCTCAAAGAAAATTCCCTAAAATTAAACCCCAAAATTAAACCCCAAAACTAACTTTTCAAACAGGGCCCTAGGATATACCAAGAAAATAAGCAAAACAACCTGGTTTTGCCGCACAACACAGTGCACCACACGTACCGCACAACACCCCCGAATTCATAGGTTCATTACCATCATCACCCGTGGTTAGTTGAGGTCATTTTCCATCACACATGATATAGTCTTCACCCAGGGCTGACCCTAATATTTGGGTTGCCCGAATCTAACCCAAATTTGGTTGCCCACTTAATATTAAGTCATTAAAAAAATGTAAAAGTAAAAAAAAAATCTATGTTACATTGTGCTTTTAATTTGAATTACATCAAAAAATTTAAAATCAACATATAAAACCGGTTATAGTGCTTTTCAACTAACACAATCCAATTAAAAGAAAACAACTTCTCCTTGTAAATTCTTCTTAGTTTTTAATATATCCAAGAAGTTAAATAGATCAAACATAATATTGTAGTTTTATAATTTAACTAAAATAAACTTTTATAAAAATTTCATAAATAAATGTTATCAAACTTAACACTCGTAAAAATATTATTTTAACGATAAAGCTTAGTTATTTTAATTTTTTTAAAGAAAGTTTGTTGAGTAGCAATTATGTTATCATCTTTACTCTCATAAAAAAAAAACTATTTTAATAATAGAAATTATTGATTTTAAATATTTTTTTTTATCACAGTTCATTGAGTAGAAATAAATTATTTTGATTTATTTATTTTTAACGTTTATTTATATGTGAATTCAATTTGAAAAGTTAAAAGTATAATAAAATAAAGTAAGAGAGAAAAAAAAAACACTTATAAAAATGTTTATGGTGTGCTTTTTGAACCTTGGACACTAGAATCACTAAAATATAACTAAATTTTAACACGTAAGAGTTTTATTTTTTATCTATAATACATCAAACAGAAAAATAAAACAAAGAAATGAATTGGCCTAAAACGCACAGAAAAATAAAACAAAGAAATCAATTGCGTAAAATGCCTACTCGGTGAATTGAACCCACCTCATAAGGTTTCATAGGCTTATCAACAGCGACAGCATCTTGCCTGCAGCAAAAGTTGGAATAATAAACATATAATATGTATAAATTCGCAATTTTTTTTTTGTGTTGCCCTAGCTCGGAGGCTTGTTGGGCTTACCTTAGGGCCGGCCCTGTCTTCACCTAGAAGTGTGTGACTTCTATATTAATATGATTGTGATCATCTTGTTGCCCTCTCCATTTCACTCATTCAACATTTTAGAATTGATTAATATCCACACCTCTATGACAAAGAAATACAATTAATTGTTGTCATGTGGATGCCACACTCCCAAACCTTGAAAGTGACAACAACAATTGTTGTCTCAGCACTCAGGAAAAAGAAAAAGACAAAGAAAGAGCAATGGTTAAGATTCCAATATTAATTAATGGGCCTTTCTTGTGGATACCACACTCCCTCCATTAAAATTCTCAAAACCTAGTCAGCAATCCATTTGTTTGGATGCCATGATATACATATATACATCCATTTGTCAACTTATTTTGTGATCTCTGTATGATCACTGTCATCAAGTCACAAAATAAGATCTGTACATTCATATCGGATGGTCTTTTATTACTTTGAGGGTAACACGTACATCAGACGGTGCTGGACATATTTGTATATTGTAATTTATGTACCTAGCATTGATTGGAAAAGAAATACTTAATTAATTGAGTTGATCTAGAACAAGTTAATAATAGATTAGGGCAAGAATTCGATTCATCAGACAAGAATTTACCAACTAGGTTGATGTAATTTCATTTTACAAGTACAACCGAGTTTATTTTAATAGGTGAATGCCCTTAATTCTCAATATTTTTTTTAACCGGTTGTCCATGTCTTCCCTTTAAAAGTGGATAGATAGGTCGAAGAACTACACACAACCATGTTTTCTTTTTCTATTGAACACTGCAACCATCTTTTCTTTTGGTTTTTTACTTTGAAAGGTTAGAGATCGACGGTCCGGATTAGGATATGTGATTATATTATGCTACCACACTTAGGATAACATTATTCTATAAGGAAAAGAATTTTTGTTAAACTGGTGCATGTATGTGTCATATAAAATGGCACTAAAAAATAATTCTCATAGGAGTATTGAGGAACACCGATTAATGAAAAATCCACCCATACCCTCACCTTTTGAAGATAGTGGACAATTAGCTAGGGTTTGTTTGTAATTAGAAGGCATTGATATATACTTGGTAAGCATATTTCATATGAATTACAAATCATTTTCCTTATGGGCCATTTGAAGAATGTGAAATGAAAAGTGCCATTATAGAATGCACTTGACTCTGCAATGAACTTGTTATGAAGGGATCTTGAATTTCTTATTTAAGGAATAAAGTGAATATTAACACCTACTATTATATATTTTTAGCAGTTGCTAAATATTTTTTGTTTTAACATTAAAAACTTAATGATTTTATAAACATTCTCACTTCAAAATAGATATTTTCCTCCAATAATACGCGATCTTTATGCTATCAGACGCATCATGATTTAACCCATTTTGGGCTCTATCGCTTGTGACTTTTATTTATTGCTCTTTTTTTCTGTTTCTTTCTTTATCTTTTGGTTGATCCGCTCCCCTATTTTCCTCGTCCTTTTCTCCCTCTCGATGTTCCCTTATCTAGCATTAATATATTTTTCTTCTTTTGCCGATTAAAAAAAAACCGTATAATTGAAGATTAGTCAATTTTAGCTCAATTTTATTTTTTACAAAACAAATAGCCACGCCAGGAATCATTACATTAATTAAAGATTAAGCAAATGGCTCCTCCACTAGTGAAAATAATACAAATTATTACAAAAGAGCCCTTTTCTTCACCTAGATCTATCTATAGAACGTAGCTTCTTTTTGCAATCACTTTTTGGACCTTCACCAGCACATAACAAAAGAAGATCTAAAAAAGGATCAACAGATCTAAAGATACCTATAAACTTTATCAAAAACTAATAATAATAGGAAAAAAACACCAACAACCCTACCGTGCCATATGGTAATATTTCACTTATTTTATTTTATTTTTTTCACATCGAATTTTGATAAATATTTAATAATATTTTTCAGGGTCTGTAGTAGTGATATTGATCCTAGATTCCAGTTAAAGTAACCAACTTGGTTAAGCCAAAAGTAACCACCATGGCCAACCACCCTCCAACCAAAACCCTAAGTGAAGGCTTCACCACCGGCGCGCTCCCTAACACCGCGCTCACCCCTCCAAAACCTAGCAGCGCCAAGCTCACGACCACCACCACCACCTCCAACCTCACGTAATAATCCTCAATAAATGCGGCCGCCAGAAGCGGGACGAAAGCCCCGACTGCAAAAGCCGCTGCAGAGGCAGCGGCCGCCTTGAATGGGCTCGGCAACTTCCTCTTCCTCTCCTCAATTTCACTTGCACTTACTACATCTCTACCCCTACTACCATCCCTCTTAATCTGTGCCATTTCTATGTCGTACTGTGAATAAACAGATACGAATTCTCCTATAGCCATGCTACAAGCACCGGCTACAAGTCCGGCTATTCCGGTGAGGATCATGGTCTTGAAGTCCTTTCGGACGGCTCCGACCCCGACCATCAGAGACGCCGTTGAGAGCAAACCGTCGTTTGCTCCCAGAATGGCGGCTCTGAGCCACTGGGCTCGAGAAGAGTAGTCGACTACCTCGATCTCGAGCTTCTCGAGCCCAAGTTCAGACGTTTGTTGTTCAATATCGACGTTAGCAATTGTGGGTTTCGATGCTTGAAGCTGGGAGGGTTGAGATTCGGAGGGAGTTGCCATTGAAGAAAGATGAGAGAGAAAAGATTTTGGTTAGGTGGAAATGGAATATGTGTGTGTGTAGGTAGTTATGGATTCTCTTAGAGAGTGTGGAGGACACAAGCCTCATAAGGGGTATATATAAGGGGTGAGGGAATTGGTTCTTTTTTGGAGAGATGTATTAATTGGCCGAGCCATTTTGGCTTTAGAAAATTATCCAACATTGCTCTTGGTCTACAATTTACGGGGAAATGCTACAATACACACCTCTTAAAAATGTGTATTATATGCACCTAATATGTGGTCTAAATTGTGACACGTCATAAGAATTCATAACATTTTCGTACGTTTCGTACCTTTTACAGTACTAAAAACTCGTAACTTTTACCGATATGATGCATAACATTTTTCATTATGAATCGTAACATTTGCCTCTTGTAATTTTTTCAGTAATAAAATTTAATATGTTCACTAAAAATCATAACAACATATTGGTGTGGGTCATAATTTTTGTACTAAAAACTCGTAACACTTTGGAAGTGAATATGGTACACACCCTTTAAGGGGTGTGTGTTGTAACCTTTTCCAGAATCTACATCCGAACACCTTTTTCTTTTAATATACAAAAATAGATATATACTTCACGTATTTGCTGGGAAACATACATTTAGCACCACATAACCATTTGCAAGGGACTCGACCAAGTGAACATGGTGACGTGAATACAGATTGAGCTATCAACTCTGAGTACTCATATATATTGAACCAACCACTTGGTGACGAACACCGGTTCCTATTTATTATATGGATCCTGGCCGTAAAATATGTTTTTATAAGGCTCCGTTTGTTTGGACGTGAAAATATTTTCCTGTAAAATGTTTTACCATTTTTTCGGTGTTCGATTGGATAGATTTTGTGTAAAATGTTTTCCCAAATAAAATGTTTACCCTCATATGAAGGAAATGACTTACTCCAGAAATCCCGTAAGGAATTGGCAACTTCCTACACAGGCTGACGCAGATCAAGAGAGAAAAAAACAAATGGAGAGAGAGAGAGAGAGAGAGAGAGAGAGAGAGAGAGAGAGAGAGAGAGAGAGAGAGAGAGAGAGAGAGAGAGAGAGAGAGAGAGATCTACATTGAAACAACTACTTTTATTACATATATACACATTACACATACATATATACACAATGTATATATCGATTACGCATATATATGCGATCTAATTACTCAATCCAATCTGATATTTGATAAGATTGTGAGGGTTCAAAAACAATATGTTGTTTGATAATGATTTTTTTTCCAAATGCCGACCAAACACTGAAAAATAAAAACAGGATTTTATTTTTGATAAAAAATTATTTTACACGAAGAATATTTTTCAGTGTAACTTATTTTACGTCGAAACAAACGGAGCCTAAGTGGGTATTGGTTAAGTCTTAAATTAGTATATTGTTAACCACCAATTCATTTAAAAGTCTAAGAGAAATGGGTATACAGCTTTATCATTTATATCTTCAATGTACACATCCCCACACACGTACTTAGGCTCTCCTATTTAAGCGGATCAAACACGTGTAAATATTATAATCATTAAGTAGGTAATGAGATTTGAACGCGCGTACATGATATATGTTACTTGCTTTGATATCACGTTAAACTGTTACTCACCAACCTATATAGCTTAAACTGTTAAAGATGGAGCAATTTTATTATTTATATCTTCAATATTAATGCATCGAATAACTTCTAGCTTCATGAAAACAAAAGAAAATTTAAAAGAAGTATATTTAGAGAATATTATACGAGAAGAAAGATTTTGTTTGAACATGACCCAACTCGCATCATTTTAAAAAAAAATAATATGAACACTTTTTGGATAAGTAATTTTGCTTTAATCATATACATTTAAATGTATGCGCGACCCATTAACTGCACTAATCACGTATATGATATGCCCAACTGTCAGTCACAATTGTATAAATATATATACCATGGGAGGTACCTAAATGGGGTCTTATTTTCTACACTACTAAAGTTGAAAATTTACACTGTACACTTTGCTTTTTGAAAATTTAATTGCGTGGGTGTTAATTTTTCCTATTTCATGGCATTATTAATGTTCTTTTTGAGGGGGTAGTGGAGTGGTATCTGATGCGTTCACACTTCGTTAAAAGGGAAAGACATGAATAATATATGATTGGAATATCCTGTTTCATGTGGACATGAATAATGTGTGTGCAGGAAGAATATATATATATGCGGGACGGAGTTAGGATTTCAATTCAGAGATGGCACACAAAATTAATATTATCCCTGTTTCCATTCCACAAAGATATTTTCTTATAAAACGACGTGCAATTTTTGAATAAAAATCTCAATTAATTCTTTAATTTTGTATCAAGAAATGTAAAAAATCATGCACTGAAGTGTGTTATTTTTTTATTCGAAAATTAGATGTTTTTTGGTAGTAGATTCTCGTTATGGGCGGAGGGAATAATTAATATAAAAAAGTACAATTGTTCTAAGATTAATTATTTCTAATTAATACCTGAAACGATACACATTTTTATAGGTTAATTATCCATCTAACATATTAAATACGCAAAAAATATAAACTTTCATTGACTAATTATTCACCAATATGCTTAATACCAAAACATACACGCATTTAGAACATTGCTCTTGCAATAAATTTTTTTTTGGGACCCGGATTGGCACGTGCCACCTCCCGCTTCAAGGCTCCGTCTCTACATATATGTGTAGATCACCAAAATTCCAAGGCTTTCACCCGGTGATTGGGTGGAAATTTCGGAGACGATTTGTTAACATGACTTGAATCCATCACGAATTTTAAAAATTTGGGTCGATTACTTTGACAAAAGCATGAATATAAAACGAATTGACAATATGAAAATTCAATAAGACAAATATAGATTGGACTCATGTAAATAAAAAGGACACAAATAACCGTTTAATTTTTTGTGTCAACCCGTGAACCCAAATGACAGGCTCGAACGGATGTAATTGTTGTTTTCTTTTTATTATTGAAGATAAAACTTGCCAAAAAAAAGAAAAAAGGAGTGTATTAATTGATTTCGACACTCAATGTACTTCTATTTGAGGTTTAAGATTTTTTTTTGATGTCATGATTTGGCTATTGTTGGTTAATTTTATTTTTCGATAGCATTGAAAAAAATATTTATATTTTTATATATTGGATCAAAATCGTTGAGCATATTTGTACACATATATCTTTTAAAGATTTTTAAGTAAAGCAATTAACTCAATCCAAACACGAAACATTTTTAAGTTGTATATCGGGTTAGTGTCAAGATTTGTTAAAAGTTAACATGTATTTCGACACAAATTTGAAATTACACGAAACCTGAAATGCCACGACTCAAATACAGTATGACATGACTCGATGTTCACTTTTACACGCACACACATATGTATTAGTTTAAATAAGGAAAAAACTGAAGGGTGTGGTTCTGTTTTGATCTTTTATAAAGTTCGTACATATGTATTAGTTAGTTAACATGTAACAAACTCATGACCTTCACAATTGTCTCTATTATTTGGATTTAGAAAATAGTTCACTTACTTGTGCAGATATGCATCATAAGCTACTACACTTTGCCGTGTAACTTCATGTAATAATAAAGACAAAAGATATTTAATATGCAATAAAAATTTAATAGTAATAAAGCTGACAGTTACTTAAATTGTCTCCTTCTTGTTGATAATTTTAGAAACTATGCATAATTTTTCCTTTCTTAATCAAGTAGACAATATAAGTTGCGTGCACATTCTCACCAATATTTATTTTGGAAATTTGGAATTGTAAAGTAATTAATATCCATTGGTGGATAATTGATTGGGTACCTAGTGGCCGATTACTTTGGCTAGAAATTAGAAGTGGAATAAAAAATGGTATTTCATACGAACCATACCGGCCAGAGAATAATTTTCCATTTTATAGTTCCCGTGTACGGGTCAGCTTGTTTATAGAATCATCACATGCTCCTAGGTTAACAAATTACTTATATACTCTCTCCGTCACTTTTTAATAGTTGAATATTTTATTTTGGGCTGTCCATTAATAAATGTGTGTTTTGAAAAGTTATTGGGTAAAAAGTTTGTATAATTATTGTTTTGCCTTTTTGAAAAGTTAATGAATAAAGAGTTTATTTATTTATTTTAATGAGTAATGATTCAAGAGTTAATGGGTAACAGTTGAGGATAATTTTGGAATTAGATGGAGGTAAAAATTGATGTGAAATGTGTAAATTGGAGGAAAAAGTTAATATGAAACGAGTAATAATAATATTTCTTTAATAAGTTGAATTTACAGACTATTGTTTCCAAATTGATGGACGATTTGGCACCATCTTTGTTGTTTAGATATTTTTGGATAAATAATTGTTAATTGATTTTGTCATTAAGAAAAACAATAACAGAAAACATAAGTACAATAGATACCAATATATAAAATTTTCAAAACTTTCCAAGAATCAAGTTCAAGTACAAGAAATACTTATGTCATTTCGTATAACGAGTATAATAGCGTGACGAAAGGATATTTTTCTCCCGGACACCTGATTATCAAAAAGGAAGAAGAAGATTTTCTGTTTTTGGCATTTCAGTTTTAGAAGTAAGAGATATCCCCGAAAGGCAAATGAGTGACAATGCATGGCTGCTCGAATTTTGAAAAGCCATAACACTTTTTTTTTTTTTGTTTTGTAAAGAGATATAATTTCATTTAAATGGAAGTGCGGTTACAAACTACCGAAAATAAAGACAACAGAAATATAACATCATAGAGATGAGAAGAACATAAAACAAAACCAACAAAATTGAAAAAAATATATCTGGCAAGTGCTTGCTTCGGTCGTCAAATGTCTTGATCAATGTACGTTGTTGTCCCGGTAGCTCCACGAATGACGAAGCTTTCAAGCAGAAACTGTCCGATAAAACCAAGTGACTGTTGTACCTATAGTCAAGAGCTCCGCGACACGGTTAGGCATTATGCAACTAGATGGATGAGGCAAACTACAGATCTCTAAAATCGGTAGTGAAGCTGCTGAAAAGAGATACAACGGTGGAAAATCGAAAAAGAATGCTGGGGTGAATCCCCTAAACATCTGTGATGGTCCCCCTTAGCTTATTGGCTCCTATTTGTAGTAAAATAAGTAAATAACACTCCCCCTCCTACACCATCACGTATTGCGCAAGAAGCTAATACACTATGCCATTTAAGACAACAAAACAAGCCAAACAGACCAACAAGCAACGCCAAGAAAAGCAGTTCATGAACTCCAAATTCACCCCTCAATGAACAAAGTGATGCCCAGAAACCCAGCAAAGAATAACCACCACCACCATCGGTTCAAATTGAAAACCAAAGGTACCGTGGACCACACCAAAATAGCCAGAATTGACCCTCGAAGTCACTCAATGGATCAATGCAAGACAAATAACCTAAACCAGCAAGCATGTCATGCAATACCATGCAAAAATATGAAAATTTCTAATTTTAAATAAACAACTATGACATGCATGCAAGACGAAGATTCCAGAATTTTTGAACCAACCATAAGAGTACTACGAAAGGGTATATAGAAATGCACAAGCAACATTACCTCAACCACAATCGTGAAGCGATTAGCACTACACCAAAAAATGTCTATAGTGAGGATTTAGTTTCCTCGCCGAAGCACCAAATTTCCTCGCTAAAGGAATTGGCAGGAAAAATTTTCTCGCCAGGTTTCCTCACCAAAAGGTTGTCGCAAAAGGTATTCTAACGAGGAAAAATAAATTTCCTCTCGCCTATTCTGCCCATTGGCGAGAAAATTTTTCCTCGCTAAAACTCCTGAAACTAAAAAAAAAAAGAGATTTCAATTTCCAGTTGCTCCGCTGGGAATCGAGCCAGCGACCTCCTCTCTACCAACGCGCGACCCATCCACCACACCAACTTCCTTTTCAATGCAAAGTGCTACAACTTTTAATATAAAAACATTTTGTAGTTCTTTTCACCTCACTAATTTTTAAATTTTTTTTTTGGTCTAATTATAGTCTCTTTGTAGTGTTTCTTTAAACTTGTTTCTTAAATCTTTTAATGTTATCTGCTTTTACTGAAGTTTTTGATTTTTATAATTTAATATTTTCTATACCCTTTTATAAGTCTTTATACCTTTCTAATATAATAATTTTTTTATACTTTAACATTTGTGACAATTTAATATTTTTCTATAACCCTTCATATTTTTTCCCAATTCAAAGGAGAGTACTACTTTTTCTTGTATGCAAACCCCGATACGGGTAAAAACCACAGGAAGGAAAGATAATTTCTCGCCAATCTTAGCTTTTTGGCGAGGAAAATTAATTTCGTCGTCAAATGGATGCCCTTTAGCGAGGAAATATTCATTTCCTCGCCAAATTTTTGCTTTTTGGCGAGGAAATTTAATTTCGTCGCCAATCTTACCTTTTTGGCGAGGAAAGTTAATTTCGTAGCCAAATGGGTGCCCTTTAGCGAGGAAATATTAATTTCGTCGCCAATCTTAGCTTTTTGGCGAGGGAAGTTAATTTCATTGCCAAATAGGTGTCCTTTAGCGATGAAATATTCATTCCGCGCCAAATCTTTGCTTTTTGGCGAGGAAATATAATTTCTTCGACATAGAGTACCCTTTGCCGATGAAATCGATTTCCTGGCCATAAAGACCCATTTGGTGAGGAAATTTGAATTTCCTCGCCACATTTCGTCGCCACAGGTAGTTTTTGTTGTAGTGTAGAACTGGCCCCCCATCCCAAACGGGGATAGTTGCTTGACAGGGAAGGAGAAAGGGAAAGGGGAGGTCGAGCAATGTCATGCATGAATAGGTCAGAGCAACGCTAACTAAATGATCAAAGAGCCAAGACAGGCATGCAAGATAAAGAAAATCATAGAAATAAGTACTACCAAAAGGGCATACAGGAATGCACGATACAACATTGCCTCAACCACAATCATGAATCGAATGGAATGAACATGGGTCGATTTAAGCGGGGAAAACTGTTCGATGGGAGAGGGAAAAGAGGTCAAACAACTAAATGCATGACTGAGTCAAACAATAAGCACACCTAAACACATGCAAGCTTCACAAGCACACAAGATCACGCACAAGAACATGTAGTAGATAGAAAAAATAGATCAATCTGTTCTGTGTCAAATACCCACAGGTTGCAATTGGTGTAGGGCGGGCCCATGATGCTGACCCATCAAAACATTGGGATTGTGGTGGACTAAGATGCACACATGCATAGTCAAAAGCAACACAGAGCCCGCTAAGGTAGGGTAATCGAACAAATTATAAATGTGCAAATTACAGGCCACAAACAAGGATAATGCCCAAAAGCCCATAATCTCGAATAAACAGATCGCGAGGGTACTAACTATGGTAAGAATCAGGATTTGCATGTTTGAGAACCTAAGCACCAGGTGCGTGATAGACATTTTATTTCTCATTTTCTGTTCTGTAGATACAATAACCCCAAACTCCTATTTATACTCTACAAGCCTTTACAAAGAAATGCACGTGATCAGCACATGATGACTTAATGTCTGGTGAGGTCTCACTAGATTTTTCCAAACTAGTGAGGTCTCACTAGTTTCTAAATGTCCCTTGGTAATATCCTCACTAGATTTTCCAACCTAGTGAGGTCTCACTAGTTTCTTAATGTCCGTTGCTAATACTCCCCTACAAACTCAAGGGGTGTTAACCACGTTGAGTTTGGACCGTAAAAACAAAAATCTAGCAACAGATAAAGCTTTAGTAAAGATATCAGCTATTTGGTCCAAAGTGCCGATGTGATGAACAACAATCTGTTTGTTGAGAACTTTCTCTCTGATAAAATGATAATCCACTTCGACGTGCTTGGTTCTTGCATGATAGATAGGATTTGAAGCTAAGGCTATAGCCGATTGATTATCACACCATATAGGATGAGGTAATGAAGATGGAACAGACAAGTCCAAAAGCAGCTGTTGCACCCATGAAATATCTGCTGCAGTTTGAGCAAGGGCTCTATACTCAGCTTCAGTGGAAGATCTAGCAACTGTGTGCTGTTTCTTGGCACACCAAGAAACCAAATTATGCCCCAAAAACAAACAGAACCCAGTAGTGGATCTTCTATCTAGATGGTCCCCTGCCCAATCGGCATCTGAAAATGCAGTAAGGGTCAAAGGCCCAGGAACAAAATGTAAGCCCTGATGAAGGCTGCCCTTTAGGTACCTCAAAATACGTTTGACCGCCACATAATGACTTTGCTTGGGAGCATGCATATGCTGACAAGCAACATGTACAACAAAAGAGATTTCAGGCTTTATGAGGGTGAGGTACTGCAGAGAACCAACAACTATTCTATACCAAGTTTGATCTAAAAATGGTGAATCTGGATCTAATATAGCTAGTTTAACAGAGGAGGGAGAAGGGCTAGGCTTACAATCTGCCATGCCTGCCTTGAGCAACAAATCACTAGCATATTTAGCTTGAGAAAGAATGATACCTGAATCATGATGAAGAACCTCTATGCCCAAGAAATAACTAAGAGTGCCTAGATCTTTCATAACAAACTTGGGGTGAAGTTTCTTGATCAAATCTGAGATATACTCTTCACTACTACTCTCGGTGACGAGAATATCATCCACATACACCAAGACTAGAACTATGTGGGAAGTAGTCTTAAGAATGAACAAAGAACTATCTGCTTTGCTATTACTAAAACCAAGATGAATTAGAAAACCAGAGAAGGTAGAAAACCATGCCCTCGGGGCCTGTCTCAAACCATGCCCTCGGGGCCTGTCTCAAACCATACAAGGCCTTATTAAGTTTGCAAACATAGTGAGGGTACATGGCATTCTTGTAGCCCTGGGGTTGTTTCATGTAAACCTCTTCTTCAATGTGACCATGCAGGAAAGCGTTTGAAACATCCAACTGTCTAATAGTCCACTCATGATGAACTGCTGGACTAAGCACAACCCTCACAGTTGGTTGTTTTATAACTGGGCTAAAAGTTTCTGTAAAATCTAACCCTTCTGCCTATTGGTTGCCATTTGCGACCAACCTAGCTTTGTATCTAGCCACTGACCCATCAGAATGTCTTTTAATTTTGTAAATCCATTGACATCCTATTACATTAGCCTAAGGTGGAGAAGGAACAAGAGTCCATGTTCCTTGCTTGACCAATGCTTCATACTCGTCTGCTATAGCTTGTTGCCAAGCAGTATACTTAATGGCCTCAAAAAAATGACTTGGTTCAGATTGAGGTAAAGGAAGAGAAGAAGAGATAGAAGAAAAGGCAAAGAGGATTTAGGCTTGAAAATCCCATTCTTTGACCCAGTGGTCATGGAATGGGTATTCACAGGATTAGGAGGCACAACAGAACTAGAAACAAGTGTAGGAGATTCATGAGCAGAAGAAACAGAAGAATGAGGAAAAGACAAAGTGGAAGGATCAGGACAAGAAGGTTCAGACACAAAAATTGGACTGACATCAGACATTGTAGAGATAGATGGTCCTGAATATCTGTATTATGAGAAATAGGAGAAGAAACCGAAATCTGAATATCATCAAATTGTGTCAAAGGAACATGAAATTCAACAGTATCTGATGTTGAAGAAGTAGAATGCATGAGTTTTGTATAAGGAAAATCAGTCTCAACAAATTTTACATGTCTTGACACATAGACTTTGTCAGATTTAGGATCATAGCATTTGTACCCTTTAGTTGCAGGACAATACCCTAGAAACACACACTAAGTAGGGTTTGAGCCAAGGATAACAAGTGCACCCAAACGATTTGAGAAAGTGATAATCAGGGGTAGTGTGAAATAACAAAGAATAAGGGATTTGAAAATTTAAGGCTGAATGTGGTAGTCGATTTGCTAGGTAGACAACAGTAGTTAAGGCTTCAAGCCAAAATTTGGTTGGTAGATCAGCCTGAAGAAGAAGAGTGATTGTTGTTTCAATTAAGTGCCTATGTTTTCTTTCCACAACCCCATTTTGCTCTGGTGTATGCGGACAAGAAGTTTGATGAACGACTCCACTGGAAAGAAACAAATGAAGCAAAAAATGATTCACAAACTCACCTCCATTATCACTTCGTACATGTTTAATATGAGTATGAAACTGATTGTGAACATATGATTTGAAGTTAGCTATAGCAAACTTGACCTCGGATTTATAATGGAGAGGAAACATCCAAGAATATCTAGTAAAATCATCAATGATCAAAAGATAGTATCTAAACCCTTTATTTGATGGAATGGGCGAAGTACCCTGCACATCCATGTGAACAAGCTCAAATGGACTAGAACTAGAAGTTTCAGACAAAGAGAAAGGAAGTTTATGACTCTTGGCCATTGCACAGCAGTTACAAGTAACATTCAGAGAATTACTTATAGGTAAATTGTGCTGTCTTATTAAAGCAGAAAACAAAGTAGAATTGGGATGACCTAGCTTGTTGTGCCACAACATAGCTGAAGAAGATGTACTGATAAAAGCAGTGGAATCCAAGGCAGATGAAGACTCTTTAGTGAAGTTCAGAATGGGATAGAGACCCTTGTGACAAGGTCCCTGATATAAAATTTGGAGGGTGTCCTTGTCCTGTATAACAAGGCCATTAGAATCAAAATAAGCAATGGTTATCTTTGGCAAACTGATGGACAGAGATCAAATTATGTGTAATATGAGGAGAATGTAATATATGAGACAAAAGAAATTGCTTTGAAGGTGTAGGAAGTAAACCTTGACCAGTGTGAGTAACTTGAAGATTAGATCCATTACCATCCATTATGCCATCAGAGTGTGAAGCAGGTTGTGCAATCTCCAAATTTTGCAGACTATTTGTAATGTGATGGGTTGCCCCACTGTCAAAATACCATTGTGGAGCATTTGTGGGATTGGTTGTTGCAGTAATAACTTGAAGTGGTTGAACATAGGGCTGTCCAGGTGGCAAATAAGACATATCATATGCTCCAGTGAAATGTGCCTGAGCTGGGTTAGAGGGACCAGTATGCCTAGAAGATGTGTTCATTTGTGGCTGTTGTACTGGAGAAGGAATAGACTGTGACCCTCTGAAAACAGAATTATACCCTGTCTGATGCATTGGAATTCCTTGAGGAAACAATCAAGAGAAAAACTCGAAGAATTTTGAAAACCAGTTTGAAAACCTGTCTTGTAATAGCAGAAATCTGTAAGATGATTAGTTCTACCACATATGGAACCTCTATTCCCTCTTCCTCTGTTGTAATTCCTGTTATTCTGAGTATAAAATTGTTGTTGTGGCAGAAAAGAATTCTACTGTTGTGGTAAACCAGTCTGTGAAGTTTGTGATTGTGGTACAGTGTACTGAGAAGATGGGACTGAAACACTTATCTGAGGAGTCTGAGATACACCATACATATGAGAACTCATAGGAAAACCTGATGGAACAGTCATATTCAACTGAGGTTGAACACTCATCTGTACCTGACCATTCTGGATATTCTGAGTACCCTGGCCAGAATTATTCCCATGTGTAGCAACTAACATAGTTGAAACATCATGTTCTGATGTGGATTCTTGTAACAATTGAAGATCTTCACTATGCAGCATAGTCACGACCTCATCAAAAGTAATATTTGCACCTCTTGTCCTTATAGCTGCCTTAAAACTGTTAAAGGCCTTTGGTAAACCCCTTAAGAGATGAAAAATCAAATCCTTATCATTCATTGGACTCCCAGCAGCCTCTAATTTATGAGAATATTCCTTCACTGTATCAACATAGGACTCTATTGTGGAAGATTTTGTTAGATTGTGCAACTTACATCGCAGATCTTGAACATGATTTTCTCACAATGAATTATACCTATTGATAGGCGCGCGATGTCGTAGATATAAGCGCCTAAGTAGGGCGAATTAGCGCGTTAGAGGCGCGGTTTTATTCCATTTTCCACTTGATGCGGTGTGTCTTTCGGTTTTTCTTGTTTTTGGTTGTTTTGTAGGGAACAGGTTGGAAAGAGCGCATGAAGTGGACACATGGCGGTCAGGCACGTAGGGAACCAGTGGGGCCCAAGTGGGGACGGCCAAACAAGCTGAGGAAGCAATTTAGAGGAGACGGTATCGATACATGGATTGTCCTGTATCGATACCCGATGCATGATACGCGAACAGAACTTATGGGTATCGATACAGGACTTATCCTGTATCGATACCGAGTGCCTTATAATTGGCTTTTTGACTTTGTTACGGATTTTGACTTCGGTAAGAGGTATAAATACCCCGTTTTGGGGCCTAAGTAGGGTTCCACGAATTTTACCTAGGTTTTTGAGTTTTTGAAGATTCGGCTAGAATTTCATTCAACTTCTACGTTCAAGTTCGATTTCCAGAATTCCAGTATTCAGTTTAATTTGCGGATTGATTCTCAAGTTCAAGTTTTCTTCCCTTGTGCAATTTTACGGTATCGTTTTTCATTTCTTTTATAACTTATTCGTTGAGCATGTTTAGATCTAGGATTAATTTGATTCTTGCACTCTTTACAAACATGTGTGAGTAGTCGTTTTGAGTGCGGCCGCGGGACCAAGGTGTCCCGTGGCTAGGCTAATTTATGTTCCACCTCGGTGCCGAATCAATTCAATTAATGCGCAGTTTTTGAATACGGAAATTTTTCTAGCGAACAAACCCGGGCATTACCAATTCCAATTGCGCGCTGAAATCGGTGACAAGTGGTGTGCACTTGTTGGAAACTATTTTCCATATTTTTAAATCTATTAATTGAATCATTGTGGCCCGAGTGAATGTGAATTAGGCTAGCTGCGGACACCGTAGTGCCCTCGGCTGTCCTCTCCTGTTTAAAACCGTAGCCCAGTAGTTGAATTAGTTTAATTCAGTTAATTAAGTAAATCATCTGAGCAAGGGGTGGCTACCTGAGAGCCAATTACAAACGTAGAGCTGACATAGTTTGAGTCAAACACCGTAGACCGTCTCTGTGGTTCGACTCCGGTACTTCCGGATTTATTGTGCTGCACTGGTCGATAGTCCTACGCTTGGGACGAAATCTTAGTTAATTTTTAATCACCCGAACGGTCAAGCATTTTTGGCGCCGTTGCCGGGGACGGTGACGTGTGTTCAAAACGGTGTTAGTTTAGTGTTTGTTTAATTTTAGTCGAGTCATCATAGGTAGAGATAAGCAAGTTGTACGTAAGCCTGATCCTCTCTATTATCGTGATCGTACTAATCGCTTGGTTAGGATAGAGAACAGGTCGAGTCAGTCAGAGCCTTCAAATTCTTCGTCAAAGTCAGTAGAGAGTCGGTCGGAGTCCATTCCCATTAGTGGACTCTACATAGATTTACCTGTCGAGTCAGTTAATTTCGATAATCCGCTTTATCAGTCAGAGTCAGAGTCAGAGTCAGTTTCCGAACCAGAATCTTTTGAAATGGGAGACCAGGAGGTAATTCAACAACCATCGCTGAGGCAGCACTTGAATCCCGAGAGGACCACTCCTCCCGGGCCGATTGTGTTTCCTCGAGAGACACAGGAGGCACGCAATGCCTTCACTGTAAAACCTGGTGTCCTGAATAGCCTCCCTAACTTTTATGGGAGAGAGTCTGATGATCCGTACGAACATGTGCGGACGTTTGAGGGGTTAGTGCGCAACCTGGCGTCTACTACCCAATACGACAATGCCTGCCTCAAGCTGTTTGAGGCAACTTTAAAAGATGGCGCACTTAGATGGTTCGGAATGCAAAAGCCTCAGTCCTTCACCACATGGGCGCATGTGCGTGACGTGTTTTACAGAAAATATTTTTCTGAGGCTAAAACTAATAGTTTAAGGCATAAAATCCAAAGCTTTAGGCAAGAGAGGGGAGAGTCTTTTGTGAAGGCATGGGAGCGTTTCAAAGATTTGATCCTAAGAATGCCACACCCTGGTTTTGAGAAGATACAGTTGGTCGAATTCTTTCACCTGGGTCTCAACGCTGAGACAATCCAGCACATAGAGTATTCGTGTAAAGGGGACGACTTCTTGTCCAAAACTGCGGATGAGGGTTGGGATTTTCTGGATGACCTAGTAGATAGGCAGAGGGCGTTAGAACCCTCTGATTTTGATCGGTCCGGACCTTTTGGGTCCAATGTTATCCCCGTTACCATTCGTGACCAGCGACTCCAGGCCCAGGTTGAAAAAATGGCGCAAAAGTTAGAGGAATTAGAAGTTAGGCAGACTCGTCCAGTGCATGAGGTCAGTATAGAGGAAGTCTGTGTGTGGTGTGAGTGTAAGGGGCACATAGCAACTGCATGCCCCGGATTTTTAGCCGCTAAGGGAGCGGGTCAGAATAATCAGGAAGAGGTAAATGCTGTGAGGAATTGGGACACATACTCAAATACGTATAACCCGGGATGGAGAGATCATTCCAAAGACTGGTGGTCAGACCCTAGACCCGCAGGTGGAGGTCAAGCGCAACCCCTTGCGCCGCCTCCGCCGCAACAGTTTCATCAGTCCCAAGCACCCAGGCCCCCGCAGGGCCAAGTCATTCCTTACAACTACCAGCCACAACAAGGCAGGGGGGGAGGTCCATCCACTCGTGGGCCGCCCCCAGGTTATGCACAGACTGCACCACCCCGTTTTGAGGATTCCATGAATTCCCTAATGCAGTCTCAGCTGACATTTCAGACTGATACCAGGCAGCAAATTGGGGCCCTTACGGCCCAAATGACGCAACTCACTGCGGTGATCAGTCAAATGCAACAAGAGAAGGGTAGGTTTCCGGCCCAAGGTAGTCAAACAGGTGCCCATTATGTGGGAAATCCTTCAGGTCCCAATGTTCAAGGGAAAAATCAGGAAGAGGCTAAAGCAGTTACCATTCTTAGGAGTGGTAAAACGATTGATAAGACCATTCAGCCAACACTAAGACAGGCTCCACCCCCGGAGCCAGTTATTGAGCCTGAGGTCATTTTTGATACTGCTAAGGTGCCTCGGGAGGAAGTAGAAGTGAGAGAGGAGTCACCTGAGGTGGTGGTGCCTGCAGCTGCAGCCCCCACGACTCCACCACCACCAGCTGTACCAGTAGCTCCATTTCCCCAACGACTGGCGGTGAGACCCAAGCAAACCATGAACAGCAAAATGATTGAGTTGTTTAAGAAGGTTCAATTCCCCATCACCCTTATGGAGGCGATTGAATCATTTCCCCAGTGTGCTAAGGTATTAAAGGACCTTTACACACCCAAGCGCAAGAGTCAGAACAACGTGGTTCTGACGGAGCAAGTGAGCTCCATTTTGCAGACTGAGATTCCTGCCAAGTGCAAGGATCCAGGGTGTCCCACCATTCCCATAACCATAGCAGGTCAGAGTTTTGACAAGGCATTGTTGGATTTGGGAGCGAGTGTTAATTTGCTCCCTTATTCAGCATACTTGAGATTGGGCCTAGGCGACCTCAGTGAGACTCCAGTCACTCTACAGTTGGCTGACCGGAGTATTAGAGTGCCCAAGGGAGTGGTCGAGGATGTGTTGATCCGGGTAGGGGAGTTTCAATTCCCCGCTGATTTCATTGTTTTAGACATTAGTCCCGGTCGTGAGACTTTAGAGAAGACTCCCATCATCTTGGGGCGTCCCTTCCTAGCCACCTCCAATGCTGTTATGAACTGCAAAACTGGCAAGGTCCAGTTATCTGTCGGTGAGGAGAGAATGGAGGTGGATGTTTTCAGTGTCAGTACATTAGAGGATGATGAGGAGGTGGAAGAGTTGTGTCTGATTGACACGTTAGTCCAGGAGCATATCGATACAGTCCTGTATAAGGACCCCTTGGAGGTTGCTCTTACCTCCGAGGAAACATCATTTTTAGACTCAGCAGAGGTTGTGAGCTTGTTAGAGTTGCTAAATGTCGAAGAGTCATGTGAGGAGATGTGTGGGGTCACTCATAACCCTATGTTTGAGCCATTGGGCGACCCTCCGCCCAAGGTTCTTCCGTCATCTGTCCAGCCGCCTAAGCCAGAGTTAAAACCTCTACTGGACACGCTTAAGTATGCCTTTTTGAAAGGCAATGATACCTATCCGGTTGTGATCTCCTCATCCCTCGAGGAAGATCAAGAGAGGAAACTGCTAAGTATGTTGAGAGAGCACATGGGCGCGATTGGCTGGACCATAGCGGATTTGCATGGTATAAGCCCAACGGTGTGTACACACCGCATTATTCTTGAGGAGAGTGTAAAGCCTTCCAGGCAACCTCAGCGGCGTCTTAACCCCAACATGAAAGACGTGGTTCGGGCTGAGGTGCTTAAGTTGTTAGATGCGGGTATCATTTACCCAGTTGCCCATAGTGAGTGGGTGAGCCCAGTACAGGTGGTGCCTAAGAAGGCAGGTGTGACCGTTGTGACCAACGATGAGGGAGTTTTAGTGCCGACTCGAGTTCCCACAGGATGGAGAGTTTGCATAGACTACCGGAAGCTCAATGCGAGCACCCGGAAAGACCACTTCCCTCTTCCTTTCATTGATCAGATTCTAGAGAGGGTAGCGGGTCGAGCTTTTTATTGCTTTTTGGATGGGTACTCGGGGTACAACCAGATTGAGGTCGCATTAGAGGACCAGGAAAAGACTACCTTCACATGTCCATATGGAACCTATGCTTACCGTCGCATGCCCTTTGGGTTGTGCAATGCACCTGGTACCTTTTCCAGGTGCATGATGGGAATTTTTAGCGACATGGTGGAAAGGATAGTAGAGGTGTTCATGGATGATTTTTCGGTTTTCGGAGATTCATTCGATGGATGCCTCGAGAACTTGGGGAAAGTTTTACAGAGATGTGAGGAGAAGCACTTGGTGCTCAATTGGGAGAAGTGCCACTTCATGGTTACCCAAGGAATCGTGTTGGGGCACATTGTGTCCTCTAAGGGTATTGAGGTGGACAAGGCCAAAATAGATTTAATCCGAAATCTCCCAACACCTAAGTCTGTTAAGGATGTGCGTTCATTTCTGGGACACGCTGGTTTCTACCGGCGGTTCATTAAAGACTTCAGTGCTATCTCCCGTCCGTTGTGTCAGTTGTTGGCAAAGGACACACCGTTTGTGTGGTCCAATGCTTGTGAGGGGGCATTTCAGATGTTAAAGCGGAGTCTCACAACTCCGCCGATTGTGCAGTCCCCGGATTGGAGTCTTCCCTTTGAGTTGATGTGTGATGCTTCTGACTATGCAGTCGGAGCTGTTTTAGGGCAGAGGAGAGGGAAAGACCCATGTGTGATTTATTACACTAGTAAGACATTGAATGAGGCGCAGATGAACTACACCACCACCGAGAAGGAGTTGTTAGCGGTGGTGTTTGCGCTAGATAAGTTTCGGTCCTACCTGGTAGGTTCGCAGATCACAGTTTTTACCGATCATGCGGCCCTAAAGTACTTAATGACTAAGCAGGACGCGAAAGCTCGCCTCATTCGGTGGATTCTGCTGCTGCAAGAATTCCATCTGATTATCAAGGATAAAAAAGGGGTAGAGAATGTAGTGGCTGATCATCTGTCTCGTCTGGAATTCGAGGACCCCACCTCGAATCTTCCCATTAGAGATTCTTTTCCGGATGAGCAGTTGTTCGCCGCTAATGAGTGCCCGTGGTATGCTGATATTGCCAATTATTTGGTAACTGGGCAGATTCCTCCCCATTGGTCTACCCAAGAGAAGCAGCGATTTTTGAGGAGTGTCCGACAGTATATATTCGATGACCCATATTTGTTTAAGTACTGTACGGATCAGATTGTGCGTAGATGTGTCCCCGAGTCTGATCAGAAGGGGATTATAGAGTTCTGCCATAGCGAGGCGTGTGGTGGTCACTTCTCTGCGAAGAAGACCACCGCCAAGATTTTACAGTGTGGATTCTGGTGGCCTGATATGTTTAAGCTCACTCATGCGTTCTGTAGGTCGTGCGACCGTTGCCAAAAGCTCGGCAAATTGTCTTCACGTCAGGAGATGCCCCTCCGGCCCATTCTTGTGCTAGAGGTTTTCGATTGTTGGGGCATTGACTTTATGGGTCCATTACCTATGTCTCATGGTTACGAGTATATATTGGTAGCGGTGGACTATGTGTCCAAGTGGGTAGAGGCGATACCCACTAAGTCTATGGAGTCGCGAGTCGTGCTAGAGTTCATCAAGTCTAATATTTTGTCGAGGTTTGGCGTGCCACGCGCCATAATCTCTGATCAGGGCACGCACTTCACAAGTCGGTCGTTTGAAAGTTAATGGGGGAGTATAGAGTCACTCACAAGGTGTCCACTTCGTACCACCCCCAAACTAATGGGCAGGCCGAGTTAGCAAACAGAGAAATCAAGCGAATTTTGGAGAAAACTGTAGGTGTGACTAGGAAGGATTGGTCCACCAGGTTGAATAATGCGTTGTGGGCTTATCGCACTGCTTATAAGACCGTGTTGGGTGCTTCACCCTATCGGCTTGTTTTCGGTAAGGCCTGCCACCTGCCCGTTGAGTTAGAGAAGAAGGCCTATTGGGCCCTCCAGGAAATCAATTCGAGTCTAGCTGTGGTGGGTGCGCATAGGAAGTTACAGTTATGTGAGCTCGAGGAGCTTAGGAATGACGCGTATGAGAATGCTAGTATTTATAAGGCTAAGGTTAAGGCGTATCATGATAGGAATATTCAGCGCAAAACCTTTAGAGTTGGTCAGAAAGTGTTGCTCTATAATTCGCGTCTCCACTTATTTCCCGGCAAGTTGAGGTCCCGTTGGGAAGGTCCCTATGTTGTGGTGCAAGTGCATCCGAATGGTTCAGTTGATGTCCGTGATTCTAAGGATGATCATGTGTTTAAAGTTAATGGGCAGCGTCTGAAACCGTTTTTGGAATTTTTGGAAGTGGGAGAACCTGATGAGGAGTTGGTCGATCCTGTGTATTCGGACGACCCGGTTACTTAGGTTTTTTTTCAGCTCGGTTTCGACGGGTAGCTCACGCGTACCATGCTTTTCATTAAGTGTGGACCCGGCCCCTTGCATGAGGGGTACCCATCATCGACTTGGGTATTTATAGCTTTGCACGCCGCTATTAAAATAAGGATCGTGTGCCCAGCTCCGGTTAGTAAGGGCATGTTATGCATTTTAGTTTTAAAAGAAAAAAAAAAAGAAGAGAGTTTTTAATGGTCCGGTATAGCCACCTAATTTCTAGCCTTAAATTTGTGTATCTGGGTTTCTAACAATCTTATTGCCGTGTCTCGGATAGTCATAAAAGATGATTGGCTCTGATTTCTTTAAGGAAAAACCTTGAGTGATTTAACCTGTTGAGTCATGACTTACCCGGGATTGTTATGATGACCTTCTCTACACAACTTTAAGTGAGACATTAGGGAGAAAAGTAGTACCCGTGTCTTTCACGTGACGGAAGTGGTGGTGTATTTTCTTTTTTTTCTGTTCTTGTTTTTTTTTGGTTTTTCTGTGTACGCCCGGATACCATGTGCCGGGCTGGACTGACGTTTTTGCAGGGTGCGCGGAGATAGTACCCGAAATTCCTCGTACATCGGCCGAGGTCATGGTGGTTGGCTGCCACCCGGAGGTCTAGTTCTTCCCCTTGTTCTTTATTTTGTCTGTCTCCATGCTCTGGGGACATTGCATGTTTCAAGTTGGGGGGAGGGTGTACTTCGTTCATTTGTTTTGATATAGCGTTGCTAGGTAGTTTTCGGGGATACGGTTGTTATGCATCTTGTAGATATGCTTTGAGCGGATGAGATTTAGCTGATTAGTATGCCTGTTTAACTTGAATGTATGCATATATTTGGCTATTTAATTGAGCATGATGCATTGTCAAGCATGTGAATAATATCCCCACATTGATAATAGCGTATTCTGAATAGCATTCCCATATTCTTTGTACTCATTTCCGCAATCGCATAAAATAGTAAGCTTTTGTTCTGCAATTAAGGAACCAGATTTGTCTATTGTGCATTTGTGAGAGTGAATAACGTGCATAGGGGATGACACAAGGCATTCTTTGCATGATTAAACCACATATGAGTTCCCTTGACCAATCTTGAACCAGTCCGAGTCAGTTCCCGTGTTTAGCTTAGGAAACCGGTGTTTGGTTGGATTTAAGTTGGGGGGGAAGGCAAGCTCTGTGCATCATGAGTACCGTACTACTGTGGGAAATTCTATGTAACAATGTGCTTGTGAGGGATTAATAATTGAAGAAGTCTGATTAGGTGTCATGTTTTGGAAACCAAAACCCATAAACCCCAGCCTTGATTCCCAAAAAAAAAAAAAAAAAAAGGCTGTCGGTATCGATACAGAACAAGTGATGTATCGATACCGGTTACCCTCGACCGGAACAGAACCTTTGGGTATCGATACTAGTATTCCTAAGTATCGATACCGAGTGCTTTTAACGCGTTTTTAACAGGTTTGGCCGGTCAAACCTCCCCCACTCTTCACCTTCTTCCCCAACTTCTTCTCTCTCTCTAACCCTAACCCACGAAAACCTCCATTGTTAACCCCTCCAAACCTCCAAAAACTCCACCAAATCTTACCCAAATTCCACCAAACTTCACCAAAACCTTCCTTTTCTCCATCTCTACCACATATACCTCTCAAATCCCGTCCAAAACCCTTATCTCTCCAGATCTAAAACCCTAATTTCCAAAACCAAACTTCAAAATATGGCACCTAGGAAGGCTAGTACCAGTGCTAAGGGTAAAGGGGCGGCTTCCTCGAGTGCTCCTCCAGAGCAAGCAACCGGAAGGAGGAGGACCAAAGACCAAATTGCCCGGGATGAACGGGAAAGATGGGAGGCTTCTATTGAACAAAGGGGTGTCAAGAACGAGCGCCACATTATTCGGGATGGGTTTCTCGAAAACGACATCACCATACGAGCCATTGTGCGGCAAGGTATGTCATTCTGGTTTGACCCAAACCCTGGATATAACTTAGAACTTGTGAGGGAATTCTACAAAAATTTTCATGTCCCGGCATCCGGGACTGCATTTAGTTCCGCGACGCAGATAACTTCAAAAGTGGCTAGGATTCCCATCACGATCACACCTGATATTATTGCTGCAAGTTTGCGATATGTGAGGCCGACTGTTGTTAACTACCCTTGCCCCGCTGAGGATTTTGTCCAACGTAGAGTGGCGAGGACGTTGTATGAGAAAAGTAAAGATGCTAGTATCCCTCACCGACCGGGCAAGTTTAAGCCGGCATATCGATTTGTGAACCAGGTGGTTTGCTACAACCTGGACCCGAGGGCAACTGAAAATAAGCCCTCCGAGAGTACTGGGAACTTATTGTCAGTCTTCATGGATGGGGATACTTTGTGTGACTGGGCATTATTCATTTACTCTAAGATCATCGATTTCCGAGATGCCCCAACACAGACTCGAATGCCGTTTCCTTGCTTGATTACGGCCATTGCTAGAGACTCGGGGTTGCAAGGGGCCAAATGGTTCAACAACGATCCACTAGTCCCTGGGCCAATTGACAGCACCATTCTTACTAAGAGCATAGCCCAGTCTCGAGGTGCTAGAGGAGGAGCCTTTTTAACTACCGAACCACCCCCCAGCGCATCCAATACCACTTGGCTGCAGAAGATCTTTTGCCAGGGTGTTGCTACCATCCGGAGTCAACAGAAGCTTAAGAGAGAGGTGCGACAGAATGCAAGGATTCTGCAGCAGATGAATCACAGGGAAGAGTGGATGGTGGGGCGGATTGAGGGGTCGACCACAGAGCCTTATGTTCTGCTGGAGTTACCTGAGTTGGAGGTCAGCGATGATTTCGCCGATGGTGATGAGGCTGCTGAGGAGAGTGAGGAGGATGAGGATTGATTTAGACACTTGTGGTGCATGTGGCTGACTTCAGGGTAGGTAGTCTGATGAGGAGATGTTATTCTATGTTGGGTGGTCTGTTATTTTATGTTAGGAACTTGTTATTTTATGTGAGACTATTTCTGTTTTTTTTTATTTGGGGTCTGTAATATAATTTGCATGATTATGTTTTTGTTTTGTGGACTTGGTTTGGGTGGCGCCGATGGGTGCATTGACAGGTAGTAGACATGACAGGTTCGGCCAGTGGGTAGTTAACCTTGAGCTTCTATAGGCCGGCACCTGATTTTTGCGGTTCCTTTTCTTGTGCTACCAAGGTCGTTATAATCCAAAAGTCCTTAGTAGATCTTGTGCACGTGTTTTATACTCTCGCTTATGCATGGTTGACAATGATGTTGCTTATTCTGTGGAATCATAATTGAATATGCGTTTATTCTTGTTGAGCGTTGATCTTGATTGGCACGTGGTGACCAGTTGTTCGGTTCCACGCAATTCGCCAAGCGCTTATATGGGATGTTGAGTGTTCTGGTGAGTGGTGTGACGCATTTGCCTTGTGGGGTATTCGTTTTCACGTGTTAAGTGATGCTAATTGTTTTCAATAATTTGTCAAAGCATGCATGCATGTGAGTTACAGGCATATTGAGAGCCGAGTATCTGTTGCTATGATTTATGGTTGTTTCTACAGGTGGTATAACCATCGTACCCCCGTTGGTGTTTTGTGTAGTTCTTATTTCGTTCGTTCCTAGGGACTAGCAACGCTCAAGTTGGGGGGTGTGATAGGCGCGCGATGTCGTAGATATAAGCGCCTAAGTAGGGCGAATTAGCGCGTTAGAGGCGCGGTTTTATTCCATTTTCCACTTGATGCGGTGTGTCTTTCGGTTTTTCTTGTTTTTGGTTGTTTTGTAGGGAACAGGTTGGAAAGAGCGCATGAAGTGGACACATGGCGGTCAGGCACGTAGGGAACCAGTGGGGCCCAAGTGGGGACGGCCAAGCAAGCTGAGGAAGCAATTTAGAGGAGACGGTATCGATACATGGATTGTCCTGTATCGATACCCGATGCATGATACGCGAACAGAACTTATGGGTATCGATACAGGACTTATCCTGTATCGATACCGAGTGCCTTATAATTGGCTTTTTGACTTTGTTACGGATTTTAACTTCGGTAAGAGGTATAAATACCCCGTTTTGGGGCCTAAGTAGGGTTCCACGAATTTTACCTAGGTTTTTGAGTTTTTGAAGATTCGGCTAGAATTTCATTCAACTTCTACGTTCAAGTTCGATTTCCAGAATTCCAGTATTCAGTTTAATTTGCGGATTGATTCTCAAGTTCAAGTTTTCTTCCCTTGTGCAATTTTACGGTATCGTTTTTCATTTCTTTTATAACTTATTCGTTGAGCATGTTTAGATCTAGGATTAATTTGATTCTTGCACTCTTTACAAACATGTGTGAGTAGTCGTTTTGAGTGCGGCCGCGGGACCAAGGTGTCCCGTGGCTAGGCTAATTTATGTTCCACCTCGGTGCCGAATCAATTCAATTAATGCGCAGTTTTTGAATACGGAAATTTTTCTAGCGAACAAACCCGGGCATTGCCAATTCCAATTGCGCGCTGAAATCGGTGACAAGTGGTGTGCACTTGTTGGAAACTATTTTCCATATTTTTAAATCTATTAATTGAATCATTGTGGCCCGAGTGAATGTGAATTAGGCTAGCTGCGGACACCGTAGTGCCCTCGGCTGTGCTCTCCTGTTTAAAACCGTAGCCCAGTAGTTGAATTAGTTTAATTCAGTTAATTAAGTAAATCATCTGAGCAAGGGGTGGCTACCTGAGAGCCAATTACAAACGTAGAGCTGACATAGTTTGAGTCAAACACCGTAGACCGTCTCTGTGGTTCGACTCCGGTACTTCCGGATTTATTGTGCTGCACCGGTCGATAGTCCTACGCTTTGGACGAAATCTTAGTTAATTTTTAATCACCCGAACGGTCAAGCACCTATTTGACAAGGAATCCCAAACTTGTCGAACGTGCTTTTGCCCTAACACATATGGTAAAGTCGTTTGTGAAAGAGAGGCAGTAAGACAAGCAAGTAACTGTGAGTCTATAAGAGTCCAAAGCAGAAACTCAGGATTAGGGCTCGTTACACCTTCACTACTACGAACAGTAGGTGGAGGACAGACATTTGTACCATCTAGGTACTCATAGAAACCATTTGCAGTCATTACATTTTCAACTTGTACTCTCCATAAAAGATAATTTGTTCCATCTAACTTGATGTTCACAAGAGAATGGAAATTAGAAACAAGAAATGCGAGTGATGGCGGTAGTGTTACCGAATTTGACGATGTTGCCATTTTGGATTCTTGATATTGAACAAACCCTCAGTGATTTCAAACGAGAAATGCGAGTAATTGATTCTTGTTTCAAAAATTCTTCTGGATCGACTGGACTCTCGTCTCTAGTGCTCTGATACCATAAAGAATTCTTCAATTCAAATGAACAAACTCTGGAAATGAACAAACCCTAGATTGCAGAGAAGAACACAAGAAAACTAGAGAGGGAAAATAATCGACATTTTATTTCTCATTTTCTGTTCTGTAGATACAATAACCCAAACTCCTATTTATACTCTACAAGCCTTTACAAAGAAATGCACGTGATCAACACATGATGACTTAATGTACTGGTGAGGTCTCACTAGATTTTTCCAAACTAGTAAGGTCTCATTAGTTTCTAAATGTCCCTTGCTAATACTCCTCACTAGATTTTCCAACCTAGTGAGGTCTCACTAGTTTCTTAATGTCCCTTGCTAATAAGGAGAGGAGAGGAGAGGCCGGTATCTAAGGTCTGACGAGAGGCACTTGGCCTCCCCTCAAGGCGGCAGTTTGGGTTTAGGGGGACTTTGGTGTGGGAGGATAGCTGGGGGGGGGGGGGGGGGGGGGAGAGAGAGAGAGAGAGAGAGAGAGAGAGAGAGAGTTTACTACAAATACTTTGATATTGCACCCAAACCAGCCCCAAATGGTTCCCCAAAACTGCCATAACTCGGCCCGCCCTTCTTCCACTGCTTAAAAACCCTACTCACCACCGCTACAACTTTGTACTCCCACGATGCCGCTGCGAACATCCGTAGAATGGCGTTCGCAGCACAACTTGGCTACAAAACAACGCACTTGTTTCTAATCAAACTTGTACTTACAGATCCTCCCCAATTAGCGATTTAGATCATCAAGATGGACTGTGTAAGGAAAAAAATTTAAGTTCCACGCTTGATCAGCACACGGAAATGTCGCGCTTGGGATTGACAGTGTAGGTATTCTTGGTTTGTTTGCAAAAAACCGGTCGAGGGATGCAAGTTAATTTTTTTTATAAATCACGGGTTTTAAAGCTGACCTGAGCTGATTATGGAAACAAAAGAACTCAGAGTCGCCACCTGACAAAGAGTTTAGGTGTGCCAAGTCGCTCGTTAAATAATCTAGAGATAATTCAAGTGTTTTGGAAGAAAGATTTCCTCGGGTTAAAAGACCCGGTTTTGTTTGACATAAATGACTCAGTTTTGTGGTATGCAATTTTAGAGAAGGTTCAGCAATTCACTGTTACGTGGAGGGAATCTGGAGCACCCTACCCCGCCCTTGTGGTACTCAAAACAAATTCTTTGGAAATGAATGAGTGAAGACAGCCTTTTGAAAAGAATGAAAAAAAGAAAAATATTGATATGAACATTAACGTTTTCATTGACCAGACATTTAAAAAAGAAGTATTGTGACCGAGTCCGGTCTCAGGGCTGCCTATGTATCTTCTGTCTCAGGAGAATCAGGTTATCACGTAGTTAAAAAATACACCGTTAGGGAGAAAAATATACAACTCAATATGGGAGATGATTTTATAGGCTGAAATTATGGAGAAATTAAAAATACAAAGGAAGGTTTGAAGATATATCGACTCGCTGGGGATAAAATGATAACGACATGAGAGAGAGTTATGAGACATGAAAATACTTTTGAGAGAGACTTCGAGGACTTTGATGGGGAAAGTTTAAAAAGTATGTTTGGGGCCGTAAATGACCACCGGGAGGCTCTGGGACGATTCCGGGACAGTTTTGAAGTTGAATAAATGTTTGAAGGATCACTAGAACTCGAATAATTAATTAATTTATTTGGAAACTTTAAGTGTAGAGTAATTAATTTCCTTTCGTGGATAATGAGACCGCAGTGGCCAGTCACTTTGCCTAGAAATTAGAAGTTGAAGTGAAAAATAGTATTTCATACCGGCTAGAGAATAATTTTCCATTTTATAGTCCTGGAGTTCGGGCTAGCTTTTGTACATTTTATGATCACAAGCGCTCAGGTTAACGAATTACTTATATATATGCAAATAAACATTATATACAGATTGTTGTTGCCGAATTTCCCATCACTTTGTTTTTTGTCTGGATAAATAGAGCTTAAGGGTTACTAATTGACTTTGTCATTACGAAAAGAATAACAGAACACATAAGTACAATAGATTTTAGCGAGGATGTACTTGGAGTTTTATGATCTTTCTACTTTTATGCACTCCTAAATTATGCATATTAAAAAGTATATACGTATAAAATTTTCAGAAATTTCCAAGAATATTCAAGTTCAAGTACAAAAAAAATATCGATCCTTTTATTTGCATGTTTGTTTTCCTCGGGATGAAAAACGGAAAATAAAAAAGTTTAATCAAAGAATGAAAATAATTTAGAACAGCCAAAAGTATTCCAAGAGGTTCGTTTTTCAAAACTCAACTATGGATACCGATCGAGTTACCTATTAATGAAGTACTCCCACCGTCTCAAATTCCTTTTCTACTTTCAGTACTATTCACGCTACCTCAAAAAATTGGCTATATTTTCAAAATGTATAATTATAAAAAGTTTAATCGGTATCTAACGGTTCGGATCGTCGAAATTTGGTCCGGAAAGTCGAAAATACCCCTAGGTCCGTAACTTAACTAAGTTAAGGGAGTTTGGATAGGAAGGGGACTCTATATATATATATATATTAAATATGGATCTCGTTTGATAGTTCTCGAACAGTTTTATTGAACAAAAATTTCAAATTTGTAAAAAAAATCATAGATTGAAAGATATAAACAATTAAAAAATGACACGCATGCCCGTAAATGAACAAGAAATTCGACACAGAAGGAGTCCTTATTTATATTTGATTGAGCTGATTTTTTATAAAAATATTTTGTAAATTATTTTCTAGCAAATCAAAGACAACAAACTATGGGTCCCAAACTGGCAATCTATTGATTAATTTAAAGATTTCAAACAAAGCCTTAAGTATACTTTTAGGCTAGGCTAATCAATATTTTAGAATTGTTCACAAAAAATATTCCTATGCCTTGTGGCCACCACAAGCTGCTGTAGACACTTGACACGTGGGTAATTTCCTTGATTCAATTTAAAGAAGGGTAGGATTAAGTTTGATGATTAATTCCTTTAAAATTTATTTCTAAGTTGATCAAATACTTCAATATTGTGCTTTTTATATCTTGGAACAGTCTCCTTTATGAGCAGTAATGCAGTATACAGCCGGAATTTTGATTGAGAGGGAGCACTCAGACTCGTTTGAAGTCGAGTCCATTTAAATTCCTAACATACTCGAATAAGAATGGAATTTTTTTTCAGAAGTGGAGTGTGGCATCCACAAGAAAACAGAATCGGAAAATGTAGGGGTACCGACCACGCACCGACCGATGTCGGAGACTCACTTTTGGGTTCCACACGGTCGATCCGAGCCGTCCATTCATTTCAGAAACGAATTTCAAGTGGGTCTACGCGAAAATCACCTCAATCGGACGCTTCTAAGTGCTCGATCCAAAATTCCCGGCGACGTCGGTGTGTCGTCGGTACCGTTTGGTCGGTACGGATAGAACGGTTCAAACAGAATTATATTTATGGATTCCAAAGCATTGTTGTCCTTTTCAAGATTCTTAGGTACCCACAAAAATCCGAGCAATGATAACTTCTTATTTGTCACAATACACATATTAACGAAAATTAAATTTGGGACAAAGTTCTGTGTAAAGTCTAACTAGAAAAAGATGATGCAATGGATATTGTAACTAGGGATGGAAAAATAGATGGATATTTGAATCGATCTGCACCTATGGAGGCAATTTTTATTCGATCTTTTAATGACTGACGGGTTTCGATTTTGATTCGATCTTATATGATGTTCGCATCGAGTCAAGAATCCAAATTGTACACATATACTCCCTCTGTCCCAAAATGAATGTCCAAAATCACTACTCAGACCTCTAAAAAAATCATCTATATATTGTATTTTTATAATATATATAATTCATCATAGTTTTAAAAATATAAGCAATTCCATAAGAGGCGTGATTTGGGACATTCATTTTGAGACGAAAAGAGTATTTATATATATGTCATCGTATGCGTATACATGTAAGTATAAACATGTATGTATATCCATGTGTACAAGCATATGAAACAGAATATTCCAGATAGAAATCAAGTTGAACTTTTCCCATGTTAATTTTACAAGTGTGAATGCATCAGATACCTTGTACTGGCACTACCTCGGATCCCACCTAAACGAACTTCAATACCATGAACAAGAAGACCTACCTAAAACTTACACTAAAATAAACCTAATGATTTATTAGACGCCTGTATACAAATAAATTACTCCATCGATCCGTCTTATATTATTTGTCATTTTTTTGAAGGTGTTTCACTTTTTAGACAAACAAAAAAAGAAATGAAGCACTTTTCAGACAAAGATGTCTAAATTTTTTTTTAAAAAAAATTGGTGCAAATTAAGAAAAATTAAGAATCCAGTATGAAAGTGTTTTACATTTTCATTCGAAAAATGGCATGATTTTGAAGAATAAAACAAAAATATGGAACAGAGGGAGTAAATGAAATGTATTCATATTTTCACAGTATATGCAAATTTCAAGAAAATATCATGTGTAAATACGAACAAGATTTTTGGTTTGAATCCCTAGCCCAAGTAGATCTTGAAAATGGGGATTTCCAAGCTGCCGTTTCACTTATTGGCTTTTTGAGTTTTTTATTTTATTATTATTATTATTTTGTCTTTTGCACTAATTTTCATAGATTTTAGGACAAGTCATTTTCCTCGCATACATTAATTAAAAAGAAAAAAAAGCTCACATAACTTAAAAGACAAAAAAATTAGAGGATTAGCATCGAAGTCTCGTGAAGTATTTATTGAAAAAATTGTACGTAGTCAAAATTTATCAAATAGGGAGGTCCCAAATCCAGAAAAAGAGAAGTAGAAAGGACTAATTTACAGAAAATTACATTAATTTTTTTTTTCTCTTCGTTTTGTTTTTAAAAAGTACAAAGAGCTCAACTTTTGAGGGTCACTTTGTACCCGAGAAAATCAGGCCTATATTACCTCGTTAAACACACAACACCTTATGGGTCTCACGCGAATGATCAGAGCTGCTTAATTTGTTTAGAATATTTTTTGTGAAAAATCAACCCAGTCAGATAACGGTAAAGGTTCGATTGATTCGTTCAAAGTTTTAGTTCCTATATCGAATGGACCAAAAATTTAATAAGTTTATTAATTTTTTACCGATATCTGACTGAACTGATTTTTTCAAGAACTCTTAAAAAAATATTCTAAACAAATTAAACGGCTCTGATCATTTGTGTGAGACCCAAGATAAATTTCACACACTAAAATGTGAGCGAGAGGGTCTAATAAATTGCTACATCAGATAATACTCAAAATGCTATTATTAAATGTAATAGCCATTTCTCTTTTTTCTTCTTCCATGTTTATCATTTTTCAAAACGGATCTCTCCAAAAGAACTATCTCCACTACTCTCCTATATATACCCCCTTGTGAGCGTGTGTCCTCCACATTCCTCTGCTATCCACAGCAAAAATAACTTCACAAATCTATACATACACACATATTCTCTCTCTTCTTCCATGGCAACTTCAATCCAATCTCAAATCTCCCTCCAAGAACAAAAACCCACAATTCCTGACCTCGATATCGAGAAGCAAACTGTCGAAGGGCTCGAAATCGAGGTCGTTGACTACTCTTCCCGAGCCCAATGGCTCAGGGCCGCCGTTTTGGGTGCAAACGACGGATTGCTCTCTACGGCGTCGTTGATGGTTGGAGTAGGAGCCGTCCGACAGGACCTCAAGACCATGATCCTCACCGGAGTTGCCGGACTTGTAGCCGGAGCTTGTAGCATGGCCATTGGAGAGTTAGTCTCCGTCTACTCCCAATATGATATAGAAATGGCTCAAATTAAAAGGGAGGTAATTAGTGAGAGCGAAACGAACGAGCGGAAGGCGAAATTGCCAAGCCCGTTCAAGGCGGCGGGAGCATCTGCCGCATCTTTCGCTGTCGGGGCATTTGTGCCGCTGCTATCGGCGGCGTTTATTAAGGATTACAACGTGAGGTTGGGAGTGGTGGTGGCGGCCGTGAGCTTGGCTCTGTTAGGGTTTGGAGGGCTGAGCGCGGTGTTGGGGAGGGCGCCGGTGGTGAAGCCTTCACTTAGGGTTTTGGTTGGAGGGTGGCTGGCCATGGGGCTCACCTATGGGTTAACCAAGTTGATTGGTTCTACTGGAATCTAAAATCATAGAATTTGTGTTGATGAAGAAAAATCACAGTTCAAAATTGTATCGAAATCCAAAAAAGATCAACAATTTGAGGTAGAGAGTGTAGTATTTTTATCCCTTTTTTTTGGAATTTAGTTTCTTCGTGTAAGAAAGAGTATTGTTATAGTTGTATGAGATGTGCTTATTTCTTGTTTTTTTTTTCCTTCCTGCTTTTGGGTATCTTTACATATGTGAATTTTTTTTTTATTTGCTCCATCTGCAGTTTAATGAAATTATGAAATGATTAATCCATCCATCCATCCATCTCTCTCTCTCTCTCTCTCTCTCTCTCTCTCTCTCTCTCTCTCTCTCTCTCTCTCTCTCTCTCTCTCTCTCTCTCTCCTGATTGCTTTCGTTTTTCTTTTGTGGAATTTGGAAAAGAATCAGTTGATCTTGAACCTTTGATTTTGTTGGAACTATGGAAACAATAATGATAGCCTTCGTCGCCAACACAGAAGAACATGGTTTTCTGTTAACAGATTCTCCAGCTTGTCGTTTCATTTTCTGGCGGCAATCAGATACCTATGACTTTTGGAAAAACTATGTTTTAATTTTTTTTATGAATAATCAGTATGTTCGATTCAATTTTGTGCAACTCAGACTAATCTTTAATAGCACATTATATGTTAGAACCTGAGATATAAGTAGGAAGAGAACCCGAAATCGGACGCCTTCAACACCAAGACAACCCGTTAGGGCCGGATTGTTGCTAAACTATGTACCACCACCAGGGTTAATAAATACTTGCACATTGAGAATCACTTAAAATTATTGTGTACCGTACAGTACAGGGCGAAGCCTAACTTCTTGTGTGCCCAAAGAAAAATGTTAGACCTTGGATACTTTCTATACATTTTTGTGCTAAAATAATAAATATATTGTGTATTCGATTCTGTCCAAACTTAAAGTGCAACAGGGGGGTAGCAATAGTTGGGCCCTAGAAAAATTCATTGTTCCTAATCCATAGGCTATAAAATTCGGAGCCCCTTTTTGAGATTGAAACCGGGGGCCAAAAGTTGCTGCTTCCTCAGCCTCCCCAGGACTGCTCTGTATGTGTAATACTAATACCCTTTTTTGAAGAATGTAAAACTATGTGCATACGATACCTGTTGTAAACTTGAGGCTAGGTAGTTACAAATTTACAATACCTGTTAACTTTGTGTTCAATATGGACTTGGGGTTTCTGTAGCTAGTAAAGACACTACACTCCTGTAATAACCAATCACAACTATCCGGATTGATTGCCGAACTGATGATTACAGGAGTGTAGTAGATTTGCTCATTTCTTTTACATGTTAATATTAAGGGTGCGTTTCCATTAAAAATACCGTCTTCCTACTACAGTACAAAATGGGTATCGTTTCCGCTGAATGGTACTTTCTGGATGTATGTGAAGAGACTATACTATGACTGTAGCGGGAAGACAAGCAAGAATACTCAAAATACCTTAGTGAAAACTTTGCCTAAATTCAAATGATTAAAATTAAACTTAAGTTAGTAGTAAATAGTTCATATGTTTTTCATAGACAATTAGTCGGTAGTTTCTTCAAAGAATAAATTGTTACATTCATACATTGTCCTCGACCCCAATATCGCTAGAACATACCTTCGGTCATGTGTTTTAGGCTAGATGGAAAAGATATTTGTAAATTGTAATTTTGACCAAAACCAAAACCATTTGCGGGTAATCATATCGTGCTACTCTTTTGTGTAGAATGTACCATTCCATATTTATCTTGCCATAGTTAATAATGGGGAGTGTGGCATCCACAATAAAAGCATATTATATAAGTATTTTATAATCTAAACCATAAATGTTGGTAATTTATTAAGGTTTTGGAATATTTTTTATACAAATAAACAACAAAAAGTCCAACCAAAGATGATGCTTGATGCAATGGATGATGTAACACCAAAGAGGACTAAGCATTCCACAATAGACACGTGTCTGGCGAGGATTGGGAATCGAATTAAACTATTGATCAGTGGTTAATATCTTCCTGAAAACCTAGTGATAAATTTCATAATATTCGAAAAAATCTTCTGACTGATTAATAAGATATGGTTTTGTGGAAGTGGGGGTTTTGCTGTCCCAATGGGTCGGCAGGGTCAATGAAGATTTGGGGTCGAGGGGGCATTGTGCAGCGGTGGAAAAGTTTTGTTTCTCCTTTCGATCTCACTGATGCTGGGTGTTATCGGTTCTTGGTCTAATGGCTTGGTGGTCTTTCTCTGCGGATGCTTGTGGTGGGACCTCCCGACGGTCACTACTCTTGGGTGCTTCCAGTCCTACTTAAGGGCTTTGTGGGGTTCTGTTGGCGGTGTTGGTGGTGTTGTTTGCTGCGGACAGTGGCTAGGGAGGCAGTGGGTGATTGTCTGTCACTTCCTCAAAACTACCCCAAACAACCCCTAAAACAGCCTCACAGCTACTCGTAAAACAACCTCAAATCAACAGTGAAACAGTCCAAAATAATCCCAAATAAAGCAACCCGAATCAGCCCCCAATGGATCCCCAAGCATCCATAACCCCACTCTTCTTCCAATGCTAAAAAACCCTACCCATCACCGTTACAACTTCGTCCTCTATCGCTGCCACTGCGAACATCAGTAGTAGAATGACGTTTGCAACATTCCTTGGCCACAAAGTAGCACACTCCTTTCCAATCAAGCTTGTAATTGCAGATCCTCCCCAATTAGTAATTCAGATCATCAAGATGGACCGTGTAAGCAAAAAAATATAATTAAGTTCAATTCCTGATCAACACATGGAAATGTCGTGCCCGAGATTTCGAGAGTGCGGGTTTTCTTGTTTTATTTGGGAAAAACCAATCGAGGGATCCAAGTTGTTTTTTATAAAACACAAGTTTCAAAGCCGAGACCTAAGCTGATTGTGGAAACAAAAGAACTTAGGGTCGCCACTTGGCAAAGCATACAAAGATTTAATTTCGTGAAACTATTCCACAGGCAAAGCATACAAAGATTTAATTTCGTGAAACTATTCCACAGGCAAAGCATACAAAGATTTAATTTCGATCTTTTCAAGAATAGATAACAACTTGATCAGCCATCTTCCTATTCTCCATTCTGCAAAGACAATTAGTTGGTAGTTTATTCAAAGAACAAATAGTTATGTAGTCGGCTAGGTGGAAAAGACGTCGGAATATGTTGTCCTAAAAAAAGGATGTTTGTAAATTGTAATTTTGACCATTGAGAGGCTTTGTTGAATAAAAGGTGCATGGACCGATCTCAAAACATGTTGAGGGTAATATTGTACTATAGAACGTACCATTCCATATTTATCTTGCCGTATTTAATAATGTGGAGTGTGGCATCCACAAGAAAAGCACATAATATATATTTTTTAGGCATCTAAACCATAAATGTTGGTCATTTATTAAGGTTTTGGAATTTTTTTATACAAATAAACAACAAAAAGTCCAACCAAAGAAGATGCTTGATGCAATGGGTGATGTAATACCAAAGAGGACTAACCATTCCACAGTAGACACACGTCTGGCTAGGATTAGGAATCGAATGGGCTTTTTGAATGAGAAAGATGTTGAGGGTATCCAGTTAGTTGTGGACCTCAATCCTGCCGATGTTGTGAAAGATACTGGGAAAGGTAAATGGAAAAAGAAAAGGATTGGGGAAATGCGTGGTTTTCCTAAATCTAAGAAGAAGGGTTGTCGAAAAAAGAAAAAATGCGTAGTGTTCAGATCTGTCATTGCTGTTGCTGCATTATCTGTTTCTTCTGAAGGCATTAACAGGATTCATCTTAATTCTACTCAGGCTTCTCGGTCTATAAGCAAGATCTTGGGCGAAGATTTTTTGGGGGATGACGTTGATAAGCCCCTACTATTGTAGATATTCGGGCTTCTCTAGCTCATTTTGCTCACACACACACGCGATTCCGCGCCTTATATGTTTGATATGCGCGTAGTATTGTTTTTGTTAGTTACAGGTGAAACACGTGAATAAGCGCATTTTGGAGCGCATTGGGAACCGTCCCAAGTTACCGAGGGCCACGTGCCCCATGGCACGCCAACACCGGGCCTCAAGAGCCACGAAACGACGATTCGGCCAAGACCCGGGAATGCGAAAAGTCACAAGTCACGCCATTGGCTTTGAAGCCGTGTTGGACACTCACAAAAACTCCCGGTGGAGTCCGGGAGTGAACGAACACTCAAGTGACCAAGGAACACCTCCCCCAAGAGTCGCACAACTCATTTAAGTATTTTGGAGGAAGTTCAGAAGCGCGCAATTCAACGGGAGGGATCAAAGAAGTCAAATTCAAGTCCAGACCATTCCGGACCGATCCGGAATTATTCTGGACCGATCCGGATTTGCAAAATATTTTCCAGACGATTCCGGACCGATCCGGAATTATTCTGGACCGGTCCAAAAATGCTCCAAACCATTTTTTTAAAGCACCTTATGCACTTACTACTTATGGAATGTTTATGCTCATGTGAGAGCTTTTTGAGATATTTGTAGGAGAGAGTAGTGGAAGACTATATCACCTCTCTCCTCTCTCCTTCTCTAGGACACTTTCATTTTATTTCTTTAGTTAGTTTTTGGCTCTTACCTCTCTCCTCCATTGGAGAGAGTTTAAGGTCTCTCTTTTTAGAATACTCAAGTAAGCTTTCATTTCCTGTTTATTTACCGTGTATTAAACTTGTTCCTCTCGTCTAGGTCGTTATATAAATCTTGTTTGTTTTCGTTTTCATCAAGTATTTAGTTTTTGTGTTGTTCTAGCTATTTCTCTTAAAAACCTTAGTTTCTATTTGTTGTTCGTGATTTTCTCTAGAGTTATTGTTGTAGGTACACTTGAGATCTTCATTAAAAATTAGTTTTTAAGTTTATAAATCATGTTTTGCATTTCCTTCAAAGTTCTAGTCTTATTTCTTGCTATATATGGTTTGTGAGTAGTTTACGTAGGCTTAGTCATGGGGTGATTAACACACCATGACTCGAGTTTCATCCGTTCATTTCATCAAAAATCTTTCATTTCCTGTTTATCAATGATTTAGTGTTTCATTTTATGTACCAAAGTTTGAGTTTGTTAATCTCTTTGATCACAAGTAGCCAAGAGCTTGACTACCTGGCACGTGTGATGCTTAGGGCGATGTCAACTTAATCGTTTGCCAAATGAACCGAAAAACCCTAATCTTTGGTAAACACATTTTCTTGTTAATGGTTTTAAAATCTAAATCTTCCGTTCGGGGGAATTTAACGATACCTCGAGCCGGTAATCAAGAGAGGAACGGATTAGCTTTGGTCATGGTTGTTAAAATCCCCTAGACTTTGCATTAGTTTAATTAGTCTTTTTAATCTTCTGAGTCGTTCTCGAAGTCGAGAGAATTCCACCAAACAAATCACAAACTAAGTTTGCCGCTTCAAGGCTGAAATCCTACACTTGCAAGACAACTCTCACGCCGGGTGCATTCGGTCCCTGTGGATTCCACCCGGTCTTACTGGTTATTATACTACCGCCGACCAAGCCCTACGCTTGGGGCGACACCATCTACGATACAATCTAAGGTCGCAAGCAGACGTTGATGTCATAAGCAGTTTTTCTATTGCAAGTTAATTGTGGCGATAGTGTTTTTTTTTTTTAGGCGTTTGGTTGGGTTTTGTTTGAGGCTTTGGCTTAGGTTTCTTTTTTGGGGTAATGCTTTCTTGTTGGGGGTTTTGGTTGGCTTCTTGCCAGCATCAGGTTGTTTTTTCCCTCTTGATTCCTAGTGGCAGGTGTCTTGCGGTGTGAGGGGAGTTTCTTTGTGTTTCTTCCCTTTCTTCGTCTTTTTGCCTTGTTGCTAGGATCCTTTTAATCTTTGTAATTCATTTTCAAAGGTTAATAAATTTTTTCTTTTAAAAAAAAAGAATTAAACTATTCATGATCAGTTGTTAATTAACTTCCTGAAAACCTAGTTATATAATCGTTAATAATCTTCTGACTGATTAATAAATTATGGCCGGTATTGTGGAAGCAGGGGCTTTGTTGTCCCAATTGGTTGGCAGGGTTAGTGAAGATTTGGGGTTGAGTGGGATTTGTGCGGTAGTGGATCTGCTTTGTTTCTGGTGTCGGTCTCACTGCTGGGTGTTATCGATTCTCAGCCTAATGAGTTGGTGGAGTTGCTCTACGGATGGTTGTGGTTGGGCCTCCCGTCTGTCACTACTATTGGGTACTTCCGGTCCTGCTTAACGGGTTTGTGGGGTTTTGTTGGCGGTGTTGGTGGTGGTTGCTGATGTTGTTTGCTGTAGACGGTGGCTGGGGAGGCAATGGGTGATTGTCTGCAATTGCTTTTTTTTTTTTTTTTTTTTTTAAGGTGTTTAGGTTTCGCCCTTTAGGTGTGGGCTTGGCCGTTGGATGTTCCCTTGGTTGGCTTCTTACTAACCCTAGAGACTTGGGTCTCGGACTAGGCACAAAATTGTTTTTAGCTTTGTTCAAGAATATGATGCTGTTATCCTTGTTCATGTTAGTTTTTGTAACATTTTTAAAGATGAATAAAATTTTTTGCTGTTCAAAAAAATAAAAAAAAAACTAAATCTGGACCTTTCAAAAGTGTTTTGAATGCTTCGGATTTAAAATAAAACGGAAAAAAGAAGATTCTTTCCTACAAAAATTCTATATTCAATCAGACCATTAATTGCCCAGACGGACGATGGCAGATCCATTGGGACATGAGAGCCCCGCGTCCTCTGTATAGCGGATCATATTGTAGACCATCCCGAGGTTTAACGTGTATTGAGGAGTTGAACTTGGAATTTTGTGCTTACATGGTCCAACGTGATGATCTGAATTGCTAATTTATACTCTTGTAAACGACAAATAAAGGTTTTAAGAACGTAACATCGATCGAATTAAAAATATGTACATGATCATGTGGGGTTAGGACTATTTCAATCAATTTAATTATTTTTTGTTAGATCAATTAAAACACTACTAGAATAATTGATAAAGATCACACTAAGAAAATTTGAAAGATTACGATTTTGATGAAACCATGATAAAGAAATGCAAGGTGAGTTTTTAATGTCACTTTGCTAATAAACCGCAGTGACTAATCATAATTATCACAAGTTTAAAAGAACTGTGATTATAATTGCTTAATTTAATCACATTTTCCTACAAGTGTGATAAAATGTATTTATTTTTACCATGCTTTGTTATAAGTGTGATAAAATGTGTTTATTTTTACCACGCTTTGTTACAACCGTGATAAAAATGTATTTATTTTAACCACGTTATGTTATAACCGTGATAAAAAACTTTTTTATCACATTTTTTCAAACCATGATAAAATGTGTTTCGCATATTTTAACCACACTTCGATTACAAGTGTGATAAAATGTATTATTTTCACCACACTTTGTTACAAACCGTGATAAAATGTGTTTAATTACTTTAATCACGCTTTGTTACACCCGTGATAAAAAACAACTTTTTATCATAGTTTTTCCGACCTTGATAGAATGTGTTTGCGTATTTTAATCATACTTTGATTACAAGTTTGATGGACTAGTAAACACTTTATTGTTTATTTTAGATTTTTTAATTTTGTTGCCTTATGCATCACTTTTGGCGACGACACAAATGTTTGTCGCCTTATGCAATGCCTTTGTCGACCAAAATATGAGGTTAGTCGCCAAAGTAGAATAGACATAATGGCGACAAAAAATGTTAGTCGCCAAAGAGAAAACATGTCACTAACTAATTTTTTGTTAGTGTCTACTAAATTATTAGGTGTCGCCAAAGGTTAGTCTACGGCGAACAAATTTACGTCGTCAATTGTATAATTCCTATAAATTAAAATATTATAATGTAATGTAATATAATATATTATGATATAATGCAACATATATTTTATGTAACATATATTAAATATTTTTTGTAATATAAAAGGGAATAAATGAAAAGATAATACATATACATTCTTTTTGAAAATGTGACGTGAAGACTTGGGTTGGGAGGTTGTGGAGATGATGCCACGAGGCATGTATGTCCAAACCGTGATGGTATAGTTAATCCAATCACGGTTTTTTGTCCAAACCATGATTGTGTAATTATTTTAACCGTGATTGTATAGTGTTTTTAATCACATTATTTTGTCCAAACCTTGATCTTAAAACTAATTTCACCACAGTTTTATCTTCAAACCGTGATAATATTGTTGATTTAACTACGGTTTGTCGTGTAAACCGTAATTGTATAATATTTTTAAACACCCTTTTTTATTCAAATCGTGATCTTTTACGATCTTTATCCACGGTTTGTTGTCCAAACCGTGGTCTTATCTTGTCTATTATCACGCCTTACGTGTTTCCATATCAGTTTGGACTTACATTTAATCAAATACATAAACCGTGGTTGAATTTTGAAGACTTTTAATAACGGCTCCATCAACCACGGTTTTAAAACTGTGATTAAATTATAAAGATCATGGTTTTTACCCGTGATCTTTTAAGTTTATTGTAGTAGTGAAACCAGTGTCATTTTGATCTATGTAATTTACTAGCTGATTGTTGAATTTCAAAATCTAGTAAACTTCTCGAGCTTTAAAATTAGTGAATTTCAAAAGTTTGAAGCTCGTGAATTTCGCTAGGTTCTGCTTAGCGAAATTCAGAAATTTCCAAGAATCAAGTTCAAGTGCAAGAAATACTTATGTCATTTAGTCAAGCGATTTTAAGTACTTGTTCATTAAAATTAGGATACTGACAAAAGAACCACCGTAAGTATAAAACAGAAATGCCACAAAAACCAAACACAATGTTATGGCTTTTCAAATTCGAGCAGCCATTCATAAAAAACAAAACGAGTACAAATTGGGGTGTTATTTTCAGTGGTTTTTTCATAATTTGATTCATATTATTTTCGCATATTTGTTTTCCTCAGGATGCAAAACGAAAAGTAAAAATGTTCGATCAACGGATGAAAATAGTTTAGAATAGAAAAAACTACTCCAGGAGGTAAGATTTTTTAAACCCGACTATGGGTAACGTTATGTTGAGGTATATACCAGTGTATTAATGAAATATTTATTTATATTCAATTGAGCTGATTTTTCACAAATTATTTTCTAGAAAATCAAAGACAACAAACATTAGTATGGGACCCAAACTGGTCAACTATTGGCGAAAGAAAATATATTGAAATAGAGAAGAAAAGATACAATCCCAAACAAAGACAATCCCAAAAAAAGGCAAAAAGAAAAAAAAAAGAAAAAAAAAAGAGGGCGTATGAACTGCGGTAGACTTTTTGGGATCCGAACCGGTCAACTATTGATAAATTTAAGAATGTCACTTTTGGGTCACGCTAGTCAATATGTAAAATTTTCACACGAAAAAATTCCTTTGGCTTGTGGCTACCACAAGCTGTTGTAGAAACTTGAAACGTGAGTACTTTACTTTATTCAATTAAATGAAGGTTAGGGTTAAGTTCAATAATTCCTTTACAAATTTCTTCTAAGTTTAATAGTACTTTGATATTGTGCTTTTTTTACATGGATCTTTCTATTATCCGTCCACTGGACGGACGGTAAAACACAAAACAATCATAATACTTACATGTAAGAATTCAGATTCTATACACTTTATAATGGGCAGACGGTAGATTAATCCTTTTTACATTGGAACAATGGTATAGTCTCCTTTATAAATCCCTAACCTATGTTGCTGCCGCTGCTAACATCAGTAGAGTGGCGTTTGCAGCACTCCTTGGCCACAAAATAGCACGCTCCTTTGCAATCAAACTTGTACTCGAGAGCCTCCCCAATTAGCAATTCAAATCATCAAGATGGACCATGTAAGAAAAACAATCTAAGTTCAACTCTTGATCAGCACACGGAAATGTTGCACCCGGGATTTCGAGAGTGCGAGTTTTCTTGTTTTGTTTGAGAAAAACCGATCAAGGGATCCAAGTTATTTTTTATAAAACATGGGTTTCAAAGCTGAGACCTAAGCTGATTGTGGCAACAAGGGCTGTAAATGAACTAAGTTGTTTGTGAATTATTCGAGGTGATAGGCGCGCGATGTCGTAGATATAAGCGCCTAAGTAGGGCGAATTAGCGCGTTAGAGGCGCGGTTTTATTCCATTTTCCACTTGATTCGGTGTGTCTTTGGGTTTTTCTTGTTTTTGGTTGTTTTGTAGGGATCGAACAGGTTGGAAAGAGCGCATGAAGTGGACACATGGCGGTCAGGCACGTAGGGAACCAGTGGGGCCCAAGTGGGACGGCCAAGCAAGCTGAGGAAGCAATTTAGAGGAGCCGGTATCGATACAGGGATTGTCCTGTATCGATACCCGATGCATCATACGCGAACAGAACGTATGGGTATCGATACAGGACTTATCATGTATCGATACCGAGTGCCTTATAATCAGCTTTTTGACTTTGTTACGGATTTTGACTTCGGTAAGGGGTATAAATACCCCGTTTTGGGGCCTAAGTAGGGTTCCACGAATTTTCGATAGGATTTTACTTTTCAAGCTTTCGGCTACAGTTCCCGTTCAATGTTTTTGCTTTCAATTCTCCAGTATTCAGATTGACTTTGCGGATCGTTAATCAATTTCAGGTTTCCCTTTGCAACTACGGTATCGATCTTTATTATATTTTCATACTTTATTCATTAAAGCATGTTTAGTTCTAGTTTCAATTTGGTTTCTGCAATCTTCACAAGCATGAGTGAGTAGTCGCATCGAGTGCGGCTGCGGGGCGAAGGCACCCACGTTGAGTCTAAACAATATTTCACCTCGGGGTCGAATTAAATCAATTTTCATGCAATTTTGGGAAATAGAAACTTCTCTAACGAACAACCCAAGCATTACCGGAATTCGAGTGCGCACGGAATCTGGTGACAGGTGGTGCGCATTTGTTAGAAATTCTTTCTCGTATTCTAAAATCAGTAAAAAGGATTAATTGTGGCCCGAGTAAGTATTGTTTAGGCCAGGCGTGGACGCTGGGTTCCCACAGCTGCGCTCTCCTTATTAATTTGCATTCGAACAGTTAAATTAGTTCAGTAGTTAATTAATTAATTTCATAAAATCGAAGGGGTGGCTACCTAAGAGCCGGTACAAACTGCACTTCACATCTCTTTGAGTCAAGCACTCCAGTCGTCTCTGTGGTTCGACTCCGGTACTTCCGGAATTATTGTGCTACACTGATCGAGAGTCCTACGCTTGGGATGCGTCTTTATCTGTTTAATTTTCAGTCACCCGGTCGGTCAAGCATTTTTGGCGCCGTTGCCGGGGACGGCAGCGAGTGTTCAGAGGTGTAGAGTCATAGTTTAGTTTTGTCTTTTAGGTTAGTCATCATAGGTAAAAGTAAGAAGGGTTCTCCTAGGAAGGACCCTCTCTATTTCCGTGACCCTATGCGCCGCTTAGTTCGACGAGAACTGGAGTCGGGTCAACCTGTGTCTCCTAGTGTTCCATCTTCTAGTTCGGGGTTAGACCTAGCTCAGGCAGAGTCTATTCCCATTAGTGATCTTTTCATCGAATTACCGTTTGAGTCAGTTAGTGTTAGTAACCCACTTTACCAATCAGAGTCAGAGTCAGAGGTTAGTGATATGGCGGAACAGGAAATTGCGCAACAGCCATCCTTAAGGCAACATCTCTACCCGGAGAGGTCCACTCCAGAAGGACCCATTGTGTTTCCTCGTGAGACACAAGAGGCACGTAACGCATTCACGGTTAAACCAGGTGTCCTGAACAGCCTCCCTAATTTCTATGGGAGGGAGTGCGATGACCCATATGAACATGTGCGAACCTTCGAGGGATTGGTGCGCAACCTCGCGTCCAATACCCAATACGAGAATGCGTGTCTCAAGCTGTTTGAGGCAACCCTAAAGGATGGCGCACTGATGTGGTTCAGGATGCAAAAGCCTCAATCTCTTACTACCTGGGCGCAAGTGCGCGATGCCTTCTATAGGAAATACTTCTCTGAGGCTAAGACTACGAGCTATAGGCGGCAAATCCAAGGCTTTAGGCAGGAGAGAGGTGAGTCGTTTCTCAAAGCTTGGGAGCGATTTAAGGAGTTAATCGTCAGATTGCCTCGCCACGGCTTTGAGCGAATTCAACTAGTTGAGTTTTTCCACCTGGGTCTCAACCCAGAGACCGTCCAACACATAGAATATTCTTGCAAAGGGGACGATTTCTTGTCCAAAACAGCCGACCAGGGGTGGGATTTCTTAGATGACTTAGCGGATAAGCAGAGAGCCTTGGAACCATCTGATTTTGATCGAGCCGGACCTTCTGGGTCCACCATTGTCCCTGTCACCATTCGTGACCAGCGACTTCAGGCTCAGGTAGAGAAAATGGCTCAGAGGTTAGAAGAATTGGAAGTGAGGCAGATTCGTCCAGTCCATGAGGTTAGTGTAGAGGAGGTTTGTGTGTGGTGTGAATGCAAAGGGCACATCGCGACCGCTTGCCCTGGGTTCCTAGCAGCCAAAGGGGCAAATCAGTTTAATCAAGAGGAGGTCAATGCCGTTAGGACGTGGGATCCCTACTCTAACACTTACAATCCAGGGTGGCGGGATCACCCTAACTTTGGGTGGTCAGAACCCAGACCTGCAGGTGGAGGTCAAGCTCAACCCCTTGCGCTACCTCCACCACAACAATTTCCCCAGTCCCAGTCCTTCAGGCCTCCGCAGGGCCAAGTCATTCCGTACCAATACCAGCAACAGCCTGGTAGGGGGGTAGGTCCATCCAGTCATGGTCCTCCCCCAGGGTATTCACAGGTGGTTGTTCGGGACCATAAGTTAGAGGAGAATGTCAACTCCATGATGCAGTCTCAGATGACCTTCCAGACTGAGACAAGGCAGCAAATAGGAGCCCTTACCACTCAGATGTCCCAACTCACTGCAATAATTAGTCAAATGCAGCAGGAGAAGGGCAAGTTTCCAGCCCAGGGTAGTACAGCGGGAGCCCATTACTTGGGAAATCCTTCAGGTCAGAATGTTCAGGGTCAGAATCACGAAGAAGCCAAGTCGGTCACCATTCTCAGAAATGGGAAGGAGATTGACAAGAACATTCCGCCAAAGCAAAAACCAGTTTCACCCCCGGAACCGGTTGATGCACCGAGGGCAGATTCTGAGAGTGTTGCGAAGTCACCCGAGGTGGTGGAACCTGCTGCTGCGGTTCCCACGACTCAAACACCGCCAGCAAAGCCGTTAGCTCCATTTCCCCAAAGGCTGGCGGTAAAGCCTAAGCAGAGCATGAACCATAAGATGCTCGAACTTTTTAAGAGGGTGCAATTCCCTATTACTCTGATGGAGGCAATAGAGTCTTTTCCACAGTGTGCGAAGGTACTGAAGGACCTTTGCACGACTAAGCGCAAGAGTCAGAACAACGTGGTTCTGACAGAGCAAGTGAGCTCCATCCTTCAGACTGAGATTCCTGCCAAGTGCAAGGATCCAGGATGTCCCACCATACCCATAGCAATCGCAGGGCAGACTTTCGATAAAGCCTTGTTGGATTTGGGAGCGAGTGTCAATTTGCTTCCCTATTCAGCATTTTTGAGATTAGGCCTTAGCAATCTGAGAGAGACCCCCGTTACACTCCAGTTGGCAGACCGGAGTGTTAGGGTACCGAAAGGGGTGGTGGAAGATGTGTTGATTCGGGTGGGCGAGTTCCAATTTCCGGCGGACTTCATTGTCCTTGATATTAACCCAGGGCCCGAGGTTTTAGAAAAGACTCCCATCATCCTAGGTCGTCCTATCTTGGCCACCTCCAATGCCGTCATGAACTGCAAAACTGGCAAGGTTCAGTTATCTGTTGGCGAGGATAGGATGGAGGTAGATGTTTACAGTGTTAGCACCCTAGGAGAGGATGATGAGGAGACAGAGGAGCTGTGTCTGATAGACACGCTCATTCAGGAGCACATTGATACAGTCCTGTATAAGGACCCTCTAGAAGTGGCCCTTACCACTGAGGAGGTATCTTTCTTAGAGTCGGCAGAGGTAGGCACGTTTCGTGAGATGTTAGCGGTTGAGGATGAGTGTGAGGAGTTATATGGGGTCGCTCATGACCTAATGTTCGAGCCTCTGGGCAACCCTCCGCCCAAGGTTCTTTCGTCTCTAGTTCAGCCGCCTAAACCAGAGTTGAAACCTCTCCCGGACACACTCAAGTCTGCCTTTCTCAAAGGCAATGATACTTATCCGGTAGTGATCTCCTCAACCCTTGAGGAAGATCAAGAGAGGAAGTTGCTTGATTTACTGAGAGAGCATATAAGCGCGCTTGGTTGGACCATAGCTGATCTGCATGGTATAAGCCCCACAGTGTGTACACACCGAATTATTCTTGAGGAGAGTGTGAAGCCGTCTAGACAGCCTCAGCGGCGCTTGAACCCAAACATGAAGGAGGTAGTACGGGCTGAGGTGCTTAAGCTGTTAGATGCAGGTATTATATACCCGATTGCCCATAGTGAGTGGGTAAGCCCAGTACAGGTCGTGCCTAAGAAGGCTGGGGTCACAGTAGTGACCAATGAGCAAGGAGAGTTAGTTCCGACCCGCATTCCTACTGGTTGGAGAGTTTGCATTGATTACCGGAAGCTCAACGCGAGCACCCGGAAAGACCACTTCCCTCTCCCCTTCATTGATCAAATTCTGGAGAGGGTAGCTGGTCGAGCCTTCTATTGTTTTCTAGATGGGTACTCAGGGTACAACCAGATTGAGGTCGCGTTAGAGGACCAGGATAAGACCACCTTCACCTGTCCATATGGTACATATGCTTACCATCGCATGCCCTTTGGGTTGTGCAATGCGCCTGGTACCTTTTCCAGGTGTATGATGGGGATTTTTAGTGATATGGTTGAGCGCATCGTAGAGGTATTTATGGATGACTTCTCGGTCTTCGGGGACTCATTCGATGGATGCCTCGAGAATTTAGGTAAGGTCTTACAGCGGTGCGAGGAGAAGCACTTAATGCTAAATTGGGAGAAGTGCCACTTCATGGTGACCCAAGGGATTGTGTTAGGGCACATTGTGTCCTCCAAGGGTATTGAGGTGGACAAAGCTAAGATAGACTTGATCCGTAATCTTCCAACCCCTAAGTCTGTCAAGGATATGCGTTCGTTTCTTGGACACGCTGGTTTTTACCGGCGGTTCATTAAGGATTTTAGTGCTATCTCCCGTCCATTGTGTCAACTGCTGACAAAGGACGCACCTTTTGTGTGGTCTGAGGCATGTGAGGGGGCTTTTCTTAAGTTGAAGCAGAGTCTCGAGGCTAGTGCTAGTGCGAAGGGTAAAGGGGTGGCTTCCTCGAGGCTGCTGAGGAGAGTGAGGATGATGAGGATTGATTTAGACACTTGTGGTGCATGGGGCTGACTTCAGGGTAGGTAGTCTGATGAGGAGGTGTTATTCTATGTTGGGTGGTCTGTTATTTTATGTTAGGAACTTGTTATTTTATGTGAGACTATTTCTGTTTTTTTTTATTTGGGGTCTGTAATATAATTTGCGTGGATTATGTTTTTGTTTTGTGGACTTGGTTTGGGTGGCGCCGATGGGCGCATTGACAGGTAGTAGACATGACAGGTTCGGCCAGTGGGTAGTTAACCTTGAGCTTCTATAGGCCGGCACCTGATTTTTGCGGTTCCTTTTCTTGTGCTACCAAGGTCGTTATAATCCAAAAGTCCTTAGTAGATCTTGTGCACGTGTTTTATACTCTCGCTTATGCATGGTTGATAATGATGTTGCTTATTCTGTGGAATCATAATTGAATATGCGTTTATTCTTGTTGAGCGTTGATCTTGATTGGCACGTGGTGACCAGTTGTTCGGTTCCACGCAATTCGCCAAGCGCTTATATGGGATGTTGAGTGTTCTAGTGAGTGGTGTGACGCATTTGCCTTGTGGGGTATTCGTTTTCACGTGTTAAGTGATGCTAATTGTTTTCAATAATTTGTCAAAGCATGCATGCATGTGAGTTACAGGCATATTGAGAGGCGAGTATCTGTTGCTATGATTTATGATTGTTTCTACAGGTGGTATAACCATCGTACCCCCGTTGGTGTTTTGTGTAGTTCTTATTTCGTTCGTTCGTAGGGACTAGCAACGCTCAAGTTGGGGGGTGTGATAGGCACGCGATGTCGTAGATATAAGCGCCTAAGTAGGGCGAATTAGCGCGTTAGAGGCGCGGTTTTATTCCATTTTCCACTTGATGCGGTGTGTCTTTGGGTTTTTCTTGTTTTTGGTTGTTTTGTAGGGAACAGGTTGGAAAGAGCGCATGAAGTGAACACATGGCGGTCAGGCACGTAGGGAACCAGTGGGGCCCAAGTGGGGACGGCCAAGCAAGCTGAGGAAGCAATTTAGAGGAGCCGGTATCGATACAGGGATTGTCCTGTATCGATACCCGATGCATCATACGCGAACAGAACGTATGGGTATCGATACAGGACTTATCATGTATCGATACCGAGTGCCTTATAATCAGCTTTTTGACTTTGTTACGGATTTTGACTTCGGTAAGGGGTATAAATACCCCGTTTTGGGGCCTAAGTAGGGTTCCACGAATTTTCGATAGGATTTTACTTTTCAAGCTTTCGGCTACAGTTCCCGTTCAATGTTTTTGCTTTCAATTCTCCAGTATTCAGATTGACTTTGCGGATCGTTAATCAATTTCAAGTTTCCCTTTGCAACTACGGTATCGATCTTTATTATATTTTCATACTTTATTCATTAAAGTATGTTTAGTTCTAGTTTCAATTTGGTTTCTGCAATCTTCACAAGCATGAGTGAGTAGTCGCATCGAGTGCGGCTGCGGGGCGAAGGCGCCCACGTTGAGTCTAAACAATATTTCACCTCGGGGTCGAATTAAATCAATTTTCATGCAATTTTGGGAACTAGAAACTTCTCTAACGAACAACCCAAGCATTACCGGAATTCGAGTGCGCACGGAATCTGGTGACAGGTGGTGCGCATTTGTTAGAAATTCTTTCTCGTATTCTAAAATCAGTAAAAAGGATTAATTGTGGCCCGAGTAAGTATTGTTTAGGCCAGGCGTGGACGCTGGGTTCCCACAGCTGCGCTCTCCTTATTAATTTGCATTCGAACAGTTAAATTAGTTCAGTAGTTAATTAATTAATTTCATAAAATCGAAGGGGTGGCTACCTAAGAGCCGGTACAAACTGCACTTCACATCTCTTTGAGTCAAGCACTCCAGTCGTCTCTGTGGTTCGACTCCGGTACTTCCGGAATTATTGTGCTACACTGATCGAGAGTCCTACGCTTGGGATGCGTCTTTATCTGTTTAATTTTCAGTCACCCGGTCAGTCAAGCACGAGGCTTGGCTCCGTAAGGTAAAGACTCGTTCAAGTTCAATTCAGGTACTAAACGAACTCAACCTGAACCTTAATTTAGGCTAGTTTAATAAACGAGCCGAACTTGAACTTGACAATATTCTGCTCGATTAGGCTCGTGAACTTGGAATATATATATATATATATACAAGAAATTTCTTGTGAGGGCTCCCTAACAAAAAAAAAGTGCGGAAAAACAGTTGTGAGCCGTTGGATCGCGTGAAGGGCATATGATCCAATGGCCCACAACTGTTTTTTCACTTTTTTTTTTTTGTGAGGGAGCCCTCACAAGAAACTTCTTGCATGTATATGTATATATACATATGTACATATATATATATAGAAGTTGATTATATATGGATCAACTTCTAATGAGGGATCCCTCATTTTAAATAAAGTGAAGACCAAGCAATTTTTTCACTTTCCGAACTGAATTTTGACGATCCGAACCGTTAGATGTGTTTAAAATGTGTTTTTAAGATCCACCGCGAGGATTCGTCCAAAAAAAATATCCGGAAGGGCTTCATCCAATCAGTTTTTGTTAAAAATGTTATATATAGTGTTTTTAACAAAAACTGATCGGATGAAGCCCTTCCGGGTATTTTTTTGGGACGAATTTTCTTAGTGGACCTTAAAAAATACATTTTAAACACATCTAACAGTTCGGATCGTCGAAATTTGATCGGGAAGCATGAGGTCCTCACTTTATGTAAAATGAGGGATCCCTCATTAGAAGTTGATTATATATATATATAGGGAGAGCTTCTCCTCCGGACCTCCCGTTTCCGGACCTCCATGATCCAAAATTTTTTTTGACGATCAGAGCCGTCCAATGTGTTCAGAAGGTGTTTTCAAGGGTCCCTCGTGGAAAATCTTCAAAAAACAATACCGGGAAGGGCTTGATCCAAGCAGTTTTCGCAAAAATATATAAATACAGTTTTTGCGAAAAACTACTTGGATCAAGCTCTTCCCGGTATTTGTTTTTGAAGATTTTTCGCGTGGACCCTTGAAAACACCTTCTGAACACATTGGACGGCTCGGATTTTCCAAAAATAATTTGCAACACAAAAAATTTCAGTTTTTCCTTATTCTCGGGAGGTTTGGACTAGAAGCTACACCTATATATATATATAGGTGAATTCTCTAGTCCACACCTCCCGAAAATAAGAAAAACATGGCTTTTTTTGTGTTGCAAATTATTTTTGGAAAATCTGAGCCGTCCAATATGTTCAGAAGGTGTTTTCAAGGGTCCACGCGGGAAATCTTGAAAAAAAAATACCGGGAAGGGCTTGATCTAAGCAGTTTTTCGCAAAAACTGTATTTATATATTTTTGCGAAAACTGCTTGGATCAAGCCCTTCCCGGTATTTTTTTTTTGAAGATTTCCCGCGAGGGACCTTTGAAAACACCTTCTGAACACATTAGACGACTCGGATCGTCAAAAAAAATTTTGGATCATGGAGGTCCGGAAACGGGAGGTCCGGACTAGAAGCCCTCCCTATATATATATATACATATACATATACATATATATACATATACATATATAGGAAGCCGATCTACTAAGGACTCCCTCAAACAAAAATTCCGTGCAGACCTCACCATTTTTTGACTTTCCGGATCAAATTTTGACGATCCGAACCGCTCAATGTTTTTAAAATGCATTTCCAAGGTCCACGCGGAAAATCTTCAAAAAAAAATACCCGGAAGGGCTTGATCGGATCAGTTTTTGTTAAAAACGCTATATAGCCCTTCCGAGTTTTTTTTTTTGAAGATTTTCCGCATGAACCCTTAAAAATGCATTTTAAAAACATTGAGCGGTTCGGATCGTCAAAATTTGATCCGGAATGGTGAGGTCCGCACGGAATTATCCTAAGGACTCCCTCAATAGATCATTATCCTACATATATATATAAAATATCAGTCCACTTCCAGTCAGGGCTCCTGGATTTTTAAAAAATCCAGACCTCCACTTTTCGGATCGAATTTGATGATCCGAACCGTCCAATGTGTTTAAAAGGTGTTTTTAAGAGTTCTTGCGAGAAATCAGCAAAAAAAAAAAAATACCGGGAAGGGCTTGATCTGAGCAATTTTCACGGTTCTGATCGTCGAAATTCGATCGGGATCTATGAGGTGTGGATTTTTTAAATATCCGATAGCCCTGACTTGAAGTAAATAGTATATATATATATATATATATATATATATATATATATATTAATATACATATACGGCAATTATCCAATCAAGGATCCCGGATGGGAGGTTTTTTGGTGTTTTGATGCTTTTAAAAATTGTTTTTGGGAAATCCGAGCCGTCCAATGTGTTCAAAAGGTGTTTTCAAAGGTCCACGCGGAAAATCTTGAAAAACAAATACCGGGAAGGGCTTGATCCAAGCAATTTTTTGCAAAAACTGTATATTTACAATTTTGCGAAAAACTGCTCGGATCAAGCCCTTCCCAGTATTTTTTTTTGAAGATTTACCGCGTGGACCCTTGAAACCACCTTTTGAACACATTGGACGGCTCGGATTTTCAAAAAAATATCGGGAAGGTGGAGTCCCGGATCCGGGAATCCCGGATTAGATCGGGACTCTCTCTATATATATATATAGGGGAGGCTCCAGTCCGGGATCCCGGAAATCCCGGATTGAAGCGTTTTGAAGCCCTTCCCGATATTTTTTTGACGATCTGAGCCGTCCAATGTGTTCAAAAGGTGTTTTCCAAGGCCCACGCGGGAAATCTTCAAAAAAAAATACCAGGAAGGGCTTGATCCACGCAATTTTTCGCAAAAACTGCATATTTACAAAATTGCGTGGATCAAGCCCTTCCCGGTATTTTTTTTTGAAGATTTCCCGCGTGGGCCTTGGAAAACACCTTTTGAACACATTGGACGGTTCGGATCATGAAAATTTGATCCGGAACTATGAGTTCCGGACTCTCTAGTCCCGGACTAGAGAGTTCCTCTATATATATATATACGGGGCCCGTTCCCCTCACACTTAGAAAAACACATAAAAAAACACCTCACACTTTTGGACCCCACTGTGATGTTTCGAACCGGTGATCTTGTTTAAATGAGTAACATAAAAGGTCCTGTAAAATTTCAGCTCAATTAGATATCGGTAAGTGTTTGATCCAAACAATTTTAAAAATACTAGTTCCTCTCACAGCTTTTACAAAATTGTTTGGATTAAACACTTACTGATATCCAATTGAGCTCAATTTTTGCAGAACCTCCTATTTTACTCATTTTAACAAGATCAACGGTTCGGAACAACATAGTGGGGCCCGAAATAAAATCGAGTGTTTTTTATGTGTTTTTTTAAGTGTGAGAGAAACCGGCCCTATATATATAGATATATATATGTATACATGTAGAGTAACTATCCAGTTAGCACTCTTAAAGTTCGGGATTGTGCAGAACAAGCCTTTCCCAATCAAATTTTGATGATCTGAACCGTCCAATGTTTTTAAAACTTGTTTTTAAGGGTCCTCGCGAGAAATCATCAAAAAAATGATTGGGAAGGGCTTCATCCGCGTAATTTTCGATAAAACTGTATTTAATCAAAAACTACACGAATGAAGCCCTCCTGATTATTTTTTTTATAATTTCTCGCGGGGATCCTTAAAAAACACATTTTAAACACATTGGACGGTTCGGATTATCAAAATTTGATCGGGAAATGAAAGTCGTGGACGGGAGTGGATTATATACATATATGATTGGATTATACAAATATGTATATGTATCACATAAGAATTTCATATATAAACTTGAAATGAACTTTCACATATAGATAATGAAAAAATTATAACTTGCAAATGTATAAACTTATAAAAGTATCATAAACTTAAATTTTAATATGTTTTTATAATTTTCTATATGTATGGACTTATGTATGTACAAAATAAAAAAATTATTTAATGTTCTAGACTTGTATAAGAGCATAAATATCTAGCATTTTTTTACTTGTTAAGGCTTGTGAACAAGTTCGAGTTCGACTCAAACTTAGGCAAGCTCAGCTCGAGATCGACTCATCAAATTTTCATTGAGTTCAAGTTCGGCTCGAGCTCATTTAAAAACTTAATGAACGAACTTGAATATTCTAATGTTCGGCTCGATTATAGCCCTACTCTAGCAACGAAAAAAACTCAGAGTCGCCACTTGGCAAAGAGTTTAGGTGTGCCAAGTCACCGCTTGACTGTAGATAATTCAAGTGTTTTGAAAAGAAAGATTTTCCCGGGTTAAATGACCCAGTTTTGTTTGAGATAAATGACTCAGCTATGTGGTCTACAATTTTAGAGAAGAAAGGGTTTCAGTAATTCACGATTACGTGTAGGAAAGTGGAGAACCTATCCCGCCCTTGCGGTACTCAGAACACATTCTTTGGAAATGAATGAGTGAATATAGCCTTTTGAAAATGATCAAAAAAAGAAAATATTGATATTAACATTAACGTTTTCATTGGCGATACAATTGTGACCGAGCCCGGTCTCAAGACTACCTACGTATCTCCGGTCTCAGGAGAATAAAGTCAACATGTAGTTCAAAAATACACTGCTGGGAAGAAAAATAAATGACTCAATATGCGAGACAGTTTATAAGCTGAGGTTTCGGGGAAATTAGTAATACAAAGGAAGATTTGAAGATATATATATATACAGGCTCGCTGTGTATAAAATGATAACGACCTACGAGAGAGTTTGGAGACATGAAAATACTTTGAGAGAGACTCCAAGGACTTTGATGGGAAAGAATAAAAAGTATGTTATTAGTGGCCGAAAATGACCACTGGGAGGCTTCGGAACGATTTTGGGACAGTTTTGCAGTTGTAAATATGTTTGAAGGATCACCAAGACTCAGCTAGAGAAAGTTTAAAAAAGTTCGTCTGTGGCCGACAATGACTGACAGGAAGTCCGGGGACATTTTCGAACAGTTTTGACACTAAAAATGAGTTGTGGGTGTTGCCCGGTTCCCCAATCAGATGTTTTTTTGATGTGAGCTATACTTCGCGAGGAGCCAAATGGGCGTATGGCCTTGCCATTTGATCTCTCTTCCCGTGAGAAATGCTCAGTGACAACCTCTCAATTGTCACCGCCTGGCCTCTCTTGCTACCACGGTAGCACCTAGTGTGGTCAGCACCAATCGTGTTCGGGCAACGAAACTTACACTCATTCACATTGGTTCATCCTGCAATGCCCTGGGCCTTTTGCTCTTGTAACGTAAAAGGTGGCCAGCCATTCGTCAATAGATGATTAAAAATTCCCAGCCAGAGCCAAAAACTAGTCGCTGACGGGCCCGGGACATTCCCGGTATAGTTTTAGAGAATAAAAATGAATACAGAAGATTCTGTGGATCCTGAGGTTCATGTAATAATAAAGACAAAATAAATTTAATACTGTATCAAAGAGGAATTCAAATTTGAGTAATGAAGCTCACAGTCATATAAATTGTCTCCTTGTCCACAATTATACAACCATTCATCATTTTTCGTCTGGGGAAGTGATAATGCCAAAAGTGTTTTTGTTGGTGCCAAAACTCTAGTGCATAAAAAGTTTGTACTTTGCACATGGTACAAGCCTATTATGCACTAGAGTTTTGGCACCAACAAAAACAGTTTTGGCATTAACATTTGCCTTTCGTCTGTTAATAATGTAGACAATATTAGCAAGCCAATTAGTTGCGTGCATCATTCTCAACAAATTTTATTTGAAAATTTTAAGTGTAGAGTAATTAATTTTCTTTCCTGGGTATTGAGTCGGGCAGTGGCCAATCACTTTGCCTAGAAATTAGAAGTGGAAGTGAAAATAGTATTTCATACCGGCCAGGGAACAATTTTCTATTTTATAATCTCGGTGTTCGAGCCAGTTTTTTACTTGTAGATTTAATAATTACAAATTACAAACTCTCTGGTTAATAAATTACTTATATATATATATGGAAATAAACATTATATACTAACTATTGTTGCCAAATTTTCCATCACTTTTATTTTTGTCTGGATAAATAGAGCTTAAGGGTTACTATATATTGACTTTGTCATTAAGAAAAGAATAACAGAAAACATAAGTACAATAGTTTTCGGCGAGGATGTACTTTCGAGTTTATGATATTAATTTCTACATTTATGCACTCTTAAATTATATATATTTATTAATATATATACATCTTTTTAAAAATTTCCAAGAACATTCATGTTCAAGTACAAGGAAAATTAACTTTTGTCACGTGATTATATCTTGTTCATTAAAATATTGAGAGAGAATACTCATGGCTGCTGGAATACTAACAAAAAGAACCAGGGTAAGTATTTTCTGTACTCGTTATGCCTTTTCAGAAAAAGGAAGTATGTGATTCGAGTATAGGTGTCTTGATTTCTGATATTAATTGTCTTAGGCAATCTGTTAGCGAGTTGGAGGTCAGATTTGCTAGACTGAGTGGCAATTCTGTGGCACACTGTGTAGCCAAGAATGCGGTGAGAGGGAATGGTTCTCGTACATGGGAATTTGCTTCCCCCCCCCTGGCTTTTATCTCCCCTCAAAGGGGATATCAGCCATCCTTGATGTAATTACTCTTTCTTATCTATAATAATTCTCCTAATCTTTGACAAAAAAAAAAAAAGAGTATTTTCTGTACTCATTTTTTTCTTTTTTTGGGCATTTCAGTTTTAGAGGTAAGAGATTTTCCCGAAAGGGCAAATGAGAGAGAATACGCATGGCTGCTGGAATTTTGAAAAGGCATAACGTTGTCTTTGGTTTTTTCTTTGCAATAGCCCAAACTAAAGCGTATTAAATTGGGGTTTAGTGGTTCTTATAAAATTTGATGCGTATTAAATTGGGGTTTAGTGGTTCTTATAAAATTTGATGAGTATTAAATTGGGGTTTAGTGGTTCTTATAAAATTTGATTCATATTTTATTTGCATGTTTTTTTCCCTCGGGCTGCAAAATGCAAAATAAAAATGTTGAATCAAAGAATGAAAATAATTTAGAAATGACAAAAGTATCCCAAGAGGTTGGTTTTTTAAAACCCGACTATGATAACGATCGAATTACCTATGTATTTATTGTTAGAGAAATCACCACACACACAATAATTTAAAACTGACAAAAGTATTCAAAGAGGTTGGTTTTCTAAAACCCAATTATCGATACCGATCTTACCTATGTATTAATAAAGTACTTATTTATATTCGATTGATCTGATTTTAGCGAAAAAATATTATGTAAATTATTTCTAACAAAATCAAAGACAACAAACACTAGTATGGGACCCCAAACTGGCAAACTATTGAGTAATTTAACAATGTCAAACAAAGCCTCAAGTATACTTTTGGGTCAGGCTATTAATCAATATCTTAGAATTTTTCACAAAAAATATTGCTATGGCTTGTGGCCACCACAAGCTGCTGTAGCCACTTGACACGTTCCTTGATTCAATTTAAAAAAGGTTAGGGTTAAGTAAGATAACTAATTCCTTTAAAATTTGCTTCTAAGTCAAATACTTGGATATTGTGCTTTTTATATCTTGGAACAATGGGCTCGCGTTGGTTTCCTTGCCAAAGCACCTAATTTCCTCAAAAAATATTGGTGAGGAAAAAAATTGTCGCCAATTTTCCTTGCCTAAAGGGTGTGGCAAAAAGTATTCGCAAGGAAAAAATATTTTTCCTTGCCTATTCTGACATAAATTTCTCGCTAATGGTACGGTCTCCTTTGCTAGCAGTGTAGAGAAAGAATTAGGGATGGCAAAATAGATGGATATTTGAATCGATCTACACCTATTGAGGCAATTTTTACTCGATCTTTTAACGGCTGATGGATTTTGATTTTGAAAGAGGGAAAAAACTGAAGGGTGCAGTTCTGTTTTGATCTTTTATAAAGTTCGTATGGAGTACAGAATCCAAATTGCACACATGTATTTATATAAATGTCGTAGTATGCGTATACAAGTATGTATACGCATGTATATGTACATCCATGCAGGTCCGGCCTTGAGATGTCGCTAATTGTTAAAAATTCTATTTTCAAACATAAAATTCAAAAACTCTCCACCTCACATCCGACCGACCACCACCCCCCACCTTTGGCCGATCACTTCCGGCGAGCAAAAAAATTAGTGAGATGTCACTAATTTTTAAATTTTTTTTTTTCAAACATAAAATTTGAAAAAATCTCCACCCCACATCCGGCCGACCACCACCCAACCTCTGGCTAACCCAACCAAAAAAATTAGTGAGATGTCACTAATTTTTAAAAATTCTAATTTCGAACATAAAATTCACAAAAAATAACCACCCCACCACCAGCACCCCGGCGACCAAAAAAATTAGTGAGATGTCACTAATTTTTAAAAATTCTTTTTTCAAACATAAAATTCAAAAAAATTTCCACCCCACCTCTAGCTAACCACCACCCCACCTTTGGCCGACCACTTCCGGCGACAAAAAAAATTAGTGAGATGTCACTAATTTTTAAAAATTCTAATTTCGAATATAAAATTCAAAAAAATCACCACCCCACCTTTAGTCGACCACTTCCGGCGACCAAAAAAATTTGTGAGATGTCACTAATTTAAAAAAAAATTAATTTCGAACCTAAAATTCAAAAAAATACCACCCCACCTCCGTCCAACCACCACCCCATATCTGGCCAACCACTTCCGGTGACCAAAAAAATTAGTGAAATGTCACTAATTTTTAAAATTTAAAATTTCAAACATAAATTAAAAAAAATCACCACCCCACCTCCGGGCAGACCACCACCCCACCTCTAGCCGACCACTTCCGGCGACCAAAAAATTTGTAAAATGTCACTAATTTTTAAAAATTCAAATTTGGAATATAAAATTCAAAAAAATCAGCACCCCACCTCTAGCCAGAAAATTCAAAAAAATCAACTCCTGCCTCTTGGCCGACCACCACCCCACCTCTAGTCGACCACTTTCTGCGACTCAAAAAATTAGTGAAATGTCACTAGTTTTTAAAAGCTCTAATTTTTATACAGAAAATGCAAAAAAAATCAACTCCTACCACCGACCACTATACCACCTCTGACCGGCCACTTCCAGCGATCCAAAAAAATAGTGAGATGTCTCTAATTTTTAAATGTTCTAATTTCGTATAGAAAATTTAAAAGTAACTCCTACCTTTAGCCGACCAACTCCGGCTGTCCAAAAAATTAGTGAGATTTCACTAATTTTTAAATGTTCTAATTTTGTACCGAAAATTAAAAAAATCAACTCCTAATTGTAACGACCCGGAAATTTTATTTTATTTTTCAAATAAAATTTTGAATTCATAAAATCTTTTACTAATTAGCTAATTTATCTTAGCTCAATTGATTACGACATTTTTTATTTTCGCGCATGTAAATAGGTATACGTGTATTTAATTACCCTAACCATTTCTTTTTGTCCTAACCGAATTACTCTTGAACCAAATTCCCTCTAACTTAGTCCAATGAGACTAAAACCATCACCTCTCGTAGTCATTTTGTGTCTAACGAAATATGGCACCCACTTTTTCTCAGCCATTCACAAGCCAACAACACCATGGGGGAGTTTCCTTTATCTCCTGAACAAATGCCCCATGCGGTCTCCCATGCCTCCTGCCATTTTCCTTTGTCTAATGACATTTCTCCTTTGTCTACTTATAGTCTTGCTCCCCTAAATCCACCTCATTCTCTCACCATTTTTCGTGGGTACTTGGGAAGGCCAAGACCAGAAGTCAATGTGAGCACCTAATCATCCTTATCATCAAGCTAGCATCAACCTCCATTGTCATCTTCAACCTCAAATTCAAAACCATCAATTACATTTTCGGGCAGAATGCACACCCGTCATAAATCACCATTTTTCTCTTAGTTCAAGTTGTTTTTAAGTTTAAGTTGATTCATGGAAGTTGTAGAGAGGACGTCGAGTACTTCGATGTCGATATAAGAATCACCCAAAACGGTTTAGAAATGACCCCAATATCCTTGCCCGAATTTCCGTTGAAATATGTTGTTTCTATCTCCAGACAGCTCTCTGCCCCTCTGTAAATCTTCATTTTGCTCCTTGTTCCAATCGTTTTTAAGTTTACATTTCTTCACCAACGTTGTAGAGGGTTTGAAGCTCTTCTATTTCGATACAAGAATCACCCAAAACGGTTGAGTTTTGAGTGAGTTATAGCCATCCAAAGTTCAGTAAAAATCTCGGGTACATTTTCCAGACAGCTCACTGACCTTTCACGAATCGCCATCTTTCTCCTTGTTAAAGCGGATTTCGGGTTTAGATTCCTTCACGAAGATTGTAGAGAACTTCGAGAGCTTCGTTTTAGACACAAGAATCGTCCAAAACGGTTGAAGTTTGACTGCTCTATTGCTGTCCGAAGTTCAGTCCATTCGACGCGACCGAGGCCCATCCAAATCACCTCAGTTTAGCTTAATCTTCGGAAGAGAGGTAGGCTACATCCTACTGAACCCATCGGTATATAATAAATCGATTTTTGTTGAGTAGAAACAAAACCCGAGCATTTCGTTAGTTGCAAGGTAGTGTAAATTTGTTTTTGACTTTCCGAGCTATTGGGTCCCGTCCAAAGCAATCCAAACCCAACTTTTTCCATGATAGAGTTGTAGTTCATTTCATAACGAACGTTTTGATGTATAATACGTTGATTTTCGTTGAGTAGAAACAAAACCCAAGCGTTTCAATCGTTGAGAAGTATATGCGTTTTTTACTTTCCAAGCTACTGGGTCACGTCCAAACCACTTCAAATCCAACTTTTTCTGTGATAGAAGTGTATTTCATGTCCTAACGAACATTATGATATATTATTTGTAAATTTTCATTGTGTATAGACAAAACTCGGACGTTTCGATCGGTGGAGCGCATGGCTATCACCTCACTCGGTATAGCCACCAACTTGTAATCAACTACACCAGGCCTAATAGTTTGGACAGTCAACTACACCAGGCCTAATTTTTTTATTAATTATAGTTTGACCCCTAAACTTTAGATTTATTATTGTTGGATCCCTAAACTTCAGATTTTTAACATTTTAATCACGGATTTTGGTTACTTTATATTTTAACCTTGTATTGCAAAATTTTGTATCACATTAGATTAAACATGATCTAATTTAATTACCAAGTACATGACCAGACTAGAAAATGTGCCCGTGATTATCTCTTGACCATTTTTGGAACCGTACTTGTTCATTTATTAGACATCTTGATTATTATTATTGCAAGTATCAAGATTTTAGAAAATAGTATACATTTCTTATATTATCATGTGGGTTTTAATAAGGTATTTTACGTGTTTACCTTCGTTGTGGAAAAATTACAATTTTACCCTTGTATAAAATTTTATTTACAAAAGGCCCCCTAAGTTTGTAAAAATTTTGCGTAGGACCCTAGAACCGTGAAATTACTTTTGTTACTCTTATACTTACTTAAAATTTCAAGAGTGACCCCTTATTTATATAAATTACATTTATGACCCTATACTTTCTTTAATTACGTTAAGACCCCTTGTTTTCAATTACTTTGGTTTGTGATGACTTGTGAATCGCGTTATTTGACTTTGTGACCCTTAGAATATTGTTATCGCTTTGCTTCTTCTGTTGTGCGCACTTATCATGAAATTGTTGAATGTTAGAATGGACACTTAGGTTCCTGGGTTGGGTGATCGTACGCAGATTCACGTAGACGTTGAGGTTAATGGAAATTGGAAATGAATTGATTTATGGGGAGTCACTCCGAGATTTGTTGAATGGCAGACAACCAAGTGATTTCGGTTTGGAGGATTGTTTGGCAGCCTGCCAGGATTTCGAAACCCTAGGATATGACAATCTGTGATTACTTCATTTGAATTCTGAGGTGTTAAAAGGGTGGATGTATTATAGACCGAGTTATGGCTATATACCTACAGGAGCTGACAGTTGTCACTCGTAGCCCAATGGTACAGTCAGTCCCTGGGAAATTCATCCTTGTGAGGCGGTTGACGGTTGGATTAAGTACGTAACTTATGCCTTCCGTCAGGGCTCCCTGATAGGCGCGCGAAATTCGTGAATTTAAGCGCCTAAGTAGGGTAGAATTAGCGCGTTAGACGTGCGGTTAATTCTCATTTTCCATTTAATGCGTGCACGTGGTTGGATTTTGTGTTTGTGCTTAACTTGCAGGTGGTTTCCATTTAATTCTCATTTTCCATTTAATGCGTGCACGTGGTTGGAAGTTGGGATATTTTTGGCGCTAATGAGAGGTACTTGGAAAGGCCACGACGGAACGTGAGAGCAAGCAAGGCTGTGGAGACTAAGTGGTGAAGTTAATTTCTCGAGGGAAGCAATTTGGACGGTCGTGAGCGCTGATAGGCGCGCGGGAAGCTTGCTTTTGAGCACCTAAGTAGGGTGGTTTAGCGCGTTAGACGTGCGGTTTAATGATCATTTTTCTCTTTAATGCGTGCACGGTAGTGTGTTTGGTGTTTGCATGAGTTTCCCAGGTAAAAGGGGGATTTTGGCGCGCTTGTTGCATGGCTTGAAGTGGAGCTGGACGTGGGAGTCGAAGTTTGAGGCTTGGATGCTGAAAGAGGTTGGCTTAAGGAGTCGGTATCGATACCCCCATAAGCCGTATCGATACCAATTGGTTTCAAAGTGCACAAACCGTTCCAGAATGTTTAGTATCGATACCCCTCAAATAGGTATCGATACCTACGGCTTATGCGGAAGAAGGGAAGATAAGGGTTCGGTATCGATACCCCTCTTATGGGTATCGATACCGAGAGCTTACGGCTGAGGATTTTAAACTACGTCGTTTTGTTGGTTCGGGAACTAACCCTATAACTATGTTTTTCGGATTTTTCATTAGGAAAAACTTAGATTTTCGTTTTTGCTGGCAAATCTCTTGAAGTTTGACGGCTAGGGCTAGTATTTTTTCCTTCGGCAACAGAACTTTTGATCGATTCAGTTCCGTTTTTCCTGCAAATTCCGGTATTGCTAATGTTTTTAATTGTCAATTGATTAGTTTCAATTCTCGTTGAACCATAACTACTGATTGTTCTTGTTTCCATGTTTAGATCTAGGAAACGTGTTATTCTTGCTGTCTTTTTAATGATGAGTGAGTAGTCGTATTGAGTGCGGCCGCGGGACGAAGGTGTCCCGTGGTTAGGCTAATTTATGTTCCACCTCGGTGCCGAATCATCTTAATTAATGCGCAATTTTTGAATACGGAAGTTTTTCTAGCAAACAGACCCGGGCATCGCCAATTCTAAATGCGCGCAGCAATTGGTGACAAGTGGTGTGCATTTGTTGGAAACTATTTTTCATATTTTTAAATCTATTAATTGAATAATTGTGGCCCGAGTGAATGTGAATTAGACTAGCTGCGGACACCGTAGTGCCCACAGTTGTGCTCTCCTTTTTAAATTCAGAGTCCAGTAGTTAAATCAGTTTAATTTAGTTAATTAATTAAATCATTTGAGCAAGGGGTGGCTACCTGAGAGCCAATTACAAACGTAGAGCCGACATTGTTTGAGTTAAGCACCGTAGACCGTCTCTGTGGTTCGACTCCGGTACTTCCGGATTTATTGTGCTGCACCGGTCGATAGTCCTACGCTTGGGACAAAATTCTAGTTAATTATTAATCACCCGAACGGTCAAGCATTTTTGGCGTCGTTGCCGGGGACGGTGACGTGTGTTCAAACGGTGTTAGTTTAGTGTTTGTTAAATTTTAGTCGAGTCATCATAGGTAGAGATAAGCAAGTTGTACGTAAGCCTGATCCTCTCTATTACCGTGATCGTACTAATCGCTTGGTTAGGATAGAGAACAGGTCGAGTCAGTCAGAGCTTTCAAATTCTTCGTCAGAGTCAGTAGAGAGTCGGTCGGAGTCCATTCCCATTAGTGGACTCTACATAGATTTACCTGTCGAGTCAGTTGATTTCAATAATCCGCTTTATCAGTCAGAGTCAGAGTCAGAGTCAGTTTCCGAACCAGAATCTTTTGAAATGGGAGACCAGCAGGTAGTTCAACAACCATCGTTGAGGCAGCACTTGAATCCCGAGAGGACCACTCCTCCCGGGCCGATTGTGTTTCCTCGAGAGACACAGGAGGCACGCAATGCCTTCACTGTAAAACCTGGTGTCCTGAATAGCCTCCCTAACTTCTATGGGAGAGAGTCTGATGATCCGTACGAACATGTGCGGACGTTTGAGGGGTTAGTGCGCAACCTGGCGTCTACTACCCAATACGACAATGCATGCCTCAAGCTGTTTGAGGCAACTTTAAAAGATGGCGCACTTAGATGGTTCAGAATGCAAAAGCCTCAGTCCTTCACCACATGGGCGCATGTGCGTGACGCGTTTTACAAAAAATATTTTTCTGAGGCTAAAACTAATAGTTTAAGGCGTCAAATCCAAGGCTTTAGGCATGAAAGGGGAGAGTCTTTTGTGAAGGCATGGGAGCGTTTCAAAGATTTGCTCCTAAGAATGCCACACCCTAGTTTTGAGAAGATACAGTTGGTCGAATTCTTTCACCTGGGTCTCAACGCTAAGACAATCCAGCACATAGAGTATTCGTGTAAAGGGGACGACTTCTTGTCCAAAACTGCGGATGAGGGTTGGGATTTTCTGGATGACCTAGCAGATAGGCAGAGGGCGTTAGAACCCTCTGATTTTGATCGGTCCGGACCTTCTGGGTCCAACGTTATCCCCGTTACCATACGTGACCAGCGACTCCAGGCCCAGGTTGAAAAGATGGCGCAGAAGCTAGAGGAATTAGAAGTTAGGCAGACTCGTCCAGTGCATGAGGTCAGTAAAGAGGAAGTCTGTGTGTGGTGTGAGTATAAGGGGCACATTGCAACTGCATGCCCCGGATTTTTAGCTGCTAAGGGAGCGAGTCAGAATAATCAGGAAGAGGTAAATGCAGTTAAGACTTGGGATCCTTTTTCAAATACATACAATCCAGGATGGAGGGATCACCCTAACTTTGGGTGGTCTGAGTCCAGACCTGCAGGTGGAGGACAAGCTCAACCCCTTGCGCTACCTCCGCCGCAGCAATTTTCACAGTCCCAATCATTCAGGCCTCCGCAGGGCCAAGTCATTCCATTCCACTACCGGCAACAGCTTGGTAGGGGGCAGGTCCATCCACCCGTGGCCCTCCCCCAGGTGATTCACAGATGATTGCACGTGACCATAAGCTAGAGGATAATGTCAACTCCATGATGCGGTCTCAGATGACATTTCAGACTGAGACAAGGCAGCAAATAGGAGCCCTCATAACCCAGATGTCACAACTCACTGCGATTATCAGTCACATGCAGCAGGAGAGGGGTAGATTTCTAACTCAGGGTAGTTCAGCGGGTGCCCATTACTTAGGAAATCCTACAGGTCCTAATATTCAGGGTCAGAATCAGGAGGAGGCCAAGTCGGTCACCATTCTTAGAAATGGGAAGGAGATTGACAAGTCCATCCCGCCAAAGCAGAAACCAGCTCCACCCCCGGAGCCGGTTGATGCACCACGCGCAACTCCTGAGAGTGTTGAGAAGTCACTTGAGGTGGTGGTGCCTGCTGATGCGGCCCCCAAGACTCAAATGCCGCCAGCGATGCCATTAGCTCCATTTCCACAAAGGCTGGCGGCGAAGCCTAAACAGAGCATGAACCATAAGATGTTAGACCTTTTTAAGAGGGTGCAATTCCCTATCACTTTGATGGAGGCAATTGAGTCTTTTCCCCAGTGTGCGAAGGTTCTGAAGGACCTCTGCACACCAAAGCGCAAGAGTCAGAACAATGTGGTTCTGACCGAGGTAGTGACCTCCATTATTGAGACTGAGATTCCTGCAAAGTGCAAGGATCCAGGGTGTCCCACCATCCCTATAGCTATCGCAGGGCAGACTTTTGATAAAGCGTTATTAGACTTGGGAGCGAGTGTTAATTTGCTCCCTTATTCCGCATACTTGAGGCTAGGCCTAGGCGATCTGAGAGCTACTCCTGTCACATTGCAGTTGGCAGACCGGAGTGTTAGGGTGCCCAACGGTGTGGTAGAAGATGTGATGATTCAGGTAGGTGAGTTCCAATTCCCTGCAGATTTTATTGTCCTAGACATCTGCTTAAATCCTGAGGTTTTAGAGAAGGCTCCCATCATTCTAGGTCGTCCTTTCTTAGCCACCTCCAATGCTGTCATGAATTGCAAAACTGGCAAGGTCCAGTTATCTGTTGGCGAGGAGAAGATGGAGGTGGATGTCTATAGCGTTAGTACTTTTGATGAGGAGGTAGAAGAGGTGAGTTTGATCGACACGCTAGTTCAGGAGCACATTGATACAATTTTATATAAGGATCCTCTGGAGATAGCTCTTACCGCCGAGGAGGCGTCATGTTTAGATTATCCAGAGGTGGTCAATCTGTTAGATATGTTAGAAGTTGAGGATTCAGTAGAGGAAGTTTGTGGGGTCTTTTATGACCCAATGTTCGAGCCTCTGGGCAACCCTTCGCCCAAGGTTCTTCCGTCTTTGGTTCAGCCGCCTAAACCAGAGTTGAAGCCTCTCCCGGACACGCTTAAGTACGCCTTGTTGAAGGGCAATGATACTTATCCGGTTGTGATCTCCTCATCCCTTGAGGTGGATCAAGAGAGGAAGTTGTTGACGGGTAGCTTACGCGTACCATGCTTTTCATTAAGTGTGGACCCGGCCTCTAGTATTAGGGATACCCATCATTGACTTGGGTTTTCATAGCTTCGCACGCCGCTATTAAAAGAAGGATCGTGTGCCCAGCTTCGGTTAGTAAGGGCAAATTTTTATATTCGTGTTTGTTTTTCAGTTTTCAGAAGAAAAAAAAACATCATTATGGTCTTGTATAGCCACCCACTCTTCAATTCAAGTTGGGGGATGGGGAGGAAAGTATGACACGTGAGACTGCGTGAAGGTCTGGTGGTGTTCTTTATTTGTTTTCTTTATTGTTGTGGCCCGGCTTTCCCGAGCGGGCGGTACTAATGTCATTTGTTGCCTAGTAGGTAGTTGGTTCTTCAGTCTTTTGCAGGACGAGCATGCTACCACACCAGCCTTGGTAGTTTGAGCTTCTCCGCCGGAGTGAATGAGGCATTCAGGAACCTCGAGCAGGGGTGCCACGAAATGTGGCGGTTGTCAGTCCAATAAAGCTTTGGCGCGGCTCTGTGTGACTAGCTGTGGACCTCTTTCGGTCCGAAGGAGCGGATCCTGGGAGCAGTTCTGATGACGAAACGCAACAATGATGGCAAATTCCCCATACATTGGCCGGGGTCATGATGGTTGGCTGCCATCCGTCGGTCCATCTCTTTCCCTTGTTTTTCCATTTATATGTTTGTCTTCATGCTCTGAGGATAGAGCAATTTTCTAGTTGGGGGAAGGGGTGTACTTTGTACACGTTTGGTTAGTTTTGAGCGTTGCTAGAAGTTAGGGGTCGTTTTTAAATTTTTAACTTTTTGGTTAATTTTTGAGTCTGGGGATACGTTTGTTATGCTTGTTTGTATGAGTTAGGTGAGCATGCTAGATTCTTGTCTCATTGTTTACCTGTTTAACTTGTTCACATGCATATATCTGGCATCCATGTTTGAGTATTTTCCACACCATAAGCATGTTTGAGTAGGTGTTCCCACGTTATGCACAGTATGTCCTTAAAGCATCCCATGTTTCGTTGTTCTTCACTTTCCGCACTCGCATAAAATAGTAGGCGTTTGTACCACATACCATAGTTGGAATATTTTGCATGCATGTTGTGAAAGTTGGTGATGTGCTTAGGGGATGAAACAAGGCCATATTTGCGTGATTAAACCACTAAATGTGTTCCATTGATCCCACGTTAAACCAGTCCGTGTCAGTTCGGTGGTCCAACTCTGTGTCAAGGAGCATCGTCGTTTTGGAAAGAATTAAAATGTTGCTTTTGGGTGCCATGTCTTTGGTTTAAAAAAAAAACAGAACCCCTGAACCTTAATCCATTTCCTTTTTCCTCCCAAATTAACCCATCTTCATGATGAGAGAGAGGTGGAAAGACGGTCAACTGATCCTTTGACCTGTTGCTAAGAATTTCTACAAGTTTTCCAGAAAAAAAGAAAAGAAAGAAAAGAAAAAAAAAAGAAGAAAGAGGAAAAAGAAAAAAAACGCAGTCAAGTTGGGGGGGACCATCAAATTTTTCCCCACTCTCTCTCTCTCTCTCTCCACCCCATCATTCTCATCTTCCCTCTTCCTTCTTCTCCATTCAAACCTTAACCTTACCTTCCCAACCTAAACTCACCAAAGTTATGGAACCCTAAGAGGCAAACTGAGCTGGAGTTGGGCTATGATTCGAGATGTGAGCACAAAGGAGTGTTGAGTAGTACGCAGAGTTGGACATGGTCGGGGTGGTGTTAGTATTATGGATTGTTATTTCATGTGTTGTTTTAGTTAAAAACTATGGTATTTTATGTGTTCGTCTTTTGTTGGTGGTGTGACTGTAGTATGTGGGTCGGTGGTGTGAGGCGAACTTTATTCGTTATGTTTTGTTTAGTAGGATGGTTTGTATTAGTATTATGTGATGTTTGTTGTGGTGTTATCTGTGTTGGTGACGGCCAGTCTGGGTAGATTGACCATGAGCTTCTATAGGCCGTCACCCTTTGCATGTTTCCCTTTCCCTTGATAAACCATGGTCGTTATAAGCCTAACGAAGCCCTTAGTTGACCCGATGCACGTCATTTGACTCTCTTGCATGCATGTGTGATATTTAATTATGAATGTGTGGTATCTTGTTTTGAGAGCTTCCATTGCATATCTCGGCGTTGTTTTGACTGGCACGTGGTGATTTTGTTCATTCCACGTTGTTCGCCAGGCGCCTCACATGGGATGTAGAGTGTTTCAGCGAGTATGAGTGATATTGTGACATGTGGGAGCTTTCTATCTTGAACCTTGTTGAGGAATGGAGGTATTCAAATTCTTGCTAGGGCATGCATGTGATCGAGTTGTGGGTAATAAAGAGATAATATTTAAATTGTTCACTTGATTTTATACAGGTTGCATAACCCTCGTATCCCTTATTGAGTCGTTATCTTTCTTTTGTTATTTTTGTCTCGTTCGTTACTAGAGACTAGCAACGCTCAAGTTGGGGGATGTGATAGGCGCGCGGGAAGCTTGCTTTTGAGCGCCTAAGTATGGTGGTTTAGCGCGTTAGACGTGCGGTTTAATGATCATTTTTCTCTTTAATGCGTGCACGGTAGTGTGTTTGGTGTTTGCATGAGTTTTCCAAGTAAAAGGGGGATTTTGGCGCGCTTGTTGCATGGCTTGAAGTGGAGCTGGACGTGGGAGTCGAAGTTTGAGGCTTGGATGCTGAAAGAGGTTGGCTTAAGGAGTCGGTATCGATACCCCCATAAGCCGTATCGATACCAATTGGTTTCAAAGTGCACAAACCGTTCCAGAATGTTTAGTATCGATACCCCTCAAATAGGTATCGATACCCCTCAAATAGGTATCGATACCTACGGCTTATGCGGAAGAAGGGAAGATAAGGGTTTGGTATCGATACCCCTCTTATGGGTATCGATACCGAGAGCTTACGGCTGAGGATTTTAAACTACGTCGTTTTGTTGGTTCGGGAACTAACCCTATAACTATGTTTTTCGGATTTTTCATTAGGAAAAACTTAGATTTTCGTTTTTGCTGGCAAATCTCTTGAAGTTTGACGGCTAGGGCTAGTATTTTTTCCTTCGGCAACAGAACTTTTGATCGATTCAGTTCCGTTTTTCCTGCAAATTCCGGTATTGCTAATGTTTTTAATTGTCAATTGATTAGTTTCAATTCTCGTTGAACCATAACTACTGATTGTTCTTGTTTCCATGTTTAGATCTAGGAAACGTGTTATTCTTGCTGTCTTTTTAATGATGAGTGAGTAGTCGTATTGAGTGCGGCCGCGGGACGAAGGTGTCCCGTGGTTAGGCTAATTTATGTTCCACCTCGGTGCCGAATCATCTTAATTAATGCGCAATTTTTGAATACGGAAGTTTTTCTAGCAAACAGACCCGGGCATCGCCAATTCTAAATGCGCGCAGCAATTGGTGACAAGTGGTGTGCATTTGTTGGAAACTATTTTTCATATTTTTAAATCTATTAATTGAATAATTGTGGCCCGAGTGAATGTGAATTAGACTAGCTGCGGACACCGTAGTGCCCACAGTTGTGCTCTCCTTTTTAAATTCAGAGTTCAGTAGTTAAATCAGTTTAATTTAGTTAATTAATTAAATCATTTGAGCAAGGGGTGGCTACCTGAGAGCCAATTACAAACGTAGAGCCGACATTGTTTGAGTTAAGCACCGTAGACCGTCTCTGTGGTTCGACTCCGGTACTTCTGGATTTATTGTGCTGCACCGGTCGATAGTCCTACGCTTGGGACAAAATTCTAGTTAATTATTAATCACCCGAACGGTCAAGCAAGCGCTACAAGGGATTTGGTATAGCGCTCAAAAGTGGCACCACAAGGCTCGCAATCTGAACAGAACCTTGGAGAGCGCTACACCAAAATGAGTGTAGCGCTACTAAGCAAACAAGGGTCAACGGTCAAGACGGCTTTAATGGGTTCGGTAGTACTACCTATGATTGGGTGTAGCTCTACCGAGAGCTTTAATTGGCTAGGGAACGGTGGCGTTTTGGTTTCGCGTGTAGTTAATCTCGTTTTTTTTTTTTCCGGATTTTAATTGTAACTAGCGGGGGTTCCGTATAAATACCCCTTTAGAACTCGTAATTAGGGTTACACAATTCACAATTTACGTTTTATTTTCTTAACTTTGGCTGCTGTTTTCAGGATTATTTCGGATTCAAGTTTAATCCAAATTCTTCAGGTTTTCCAGTTTCGAATTATTGTTCTTCGAATCCGTTCTCTTGCCGCAAACTTGTGGTATCGTGTTTTATTTTTATTTCAATTGCCAGAATCATGTTTAGTTCTAAATATATGTTTGCTGCGTTCAATAAAATCATGAGTGAGTAGATTCATAGGGTGCGGCCGCGGGGCAAAGGTGCCCCATGGCTAGACTAATCAATGTTCACCTCGGGTTCAACATAATTAAATTTTTAAGCAATTTTGGAATACAATTTTTTTTTTAACGAACAGGTCCCGGGCATCGCTGGAGTCCTTGTTAGCGGGGCGAAGGAATCCGGAGCCTTCCTCTCGACTGCACACGGAAACTGGTAACAGGTGGTGTGCATTCGTTAGAGAACTTTTTCCTATTTTAAAATCGATTATTTTAGCGAATTATATTTATCCTCACATAGTTAATTTTGAGAGGAAAAATATAATTCGTCTCTAATTGGGAGGATAAACAAAAATAAAGGTGATGAAATTTTATTTCGTCTCTAAACTTGTGGAAGAATGGAATTTTTGGTGACGAAAATATTTTTTTACTCACTAATATGTTCCCTCCAAATCTTTTTGGTGACGAAAATATTTTTTTCCTCACTAATATGTTCCCTCCACATCTTTTGGTGACGAAAATATTTTTTTCCTCACTAATATGTTCCCTCCACATCCTCTCCAGGAGAGCAAACCAATAGAAGACAAAAATATTCCTCACAAAAGAGAAGACTTTGGCCCAGGAAATTTTTTTCGTCACCCATTTACTCTATTTTTTTTGGCGGGCCCGAAAGTGTATCTTGAGGGAAATGAAACTATAGGAGAGGAATTATTTTGTCACCAAATCCATGGGCCCAACCCAACCATAGTTAAATTTCTAACTCTGAATAAGTTAGCTTCCTAAATTTCATCAACCGTTACTAGAAACAGGACTATAGCGATGGTTTTATTAACCGTTAGTAGATTAATTTTACTCCACCAAAACTAATTTTCCTTATTTATTTAATCATTTTCTCGTAAAAATTTGCCTCGATCGGGTTTAGAAAGCTTCTTAATTATCGAGACACAATTTCATTAACAAATTTTTTTTTTTTGTCTGATCAATTGTGTAGCGATAGCTCCCCCGTTTTTAATAAAATTCTTCTTTGCCGATCAAAAAACAATTGTGCAGCGATAGCTGATTAACTTTATTTTTTGTATGAAATTAATTATGTACTCTTTAATATGTAAAAGATAGATGGTTTCGATTGAAAAAAATGACTCAAGTGTGGGGTCGAGTCTTGCAATCTAAAAAAATGACCCGACGAACTTCGATTTTGGTGACAATGACGAGATGTGAAATGCCAACGGTTTAAATCAACGCTTGTAAATATGGAGTTTGTAATTACATTTAAATTATATATGTTAAATGTAATTTATAACAAACTATTAAACCAGATTAAAAAAACTGATTTGTATAGTATAAACAAGATTAAAAAAAGAAAATTTATAAAAAGGCTTATGTTAAAAAAGAAAATTTATTAAAAATATGATATTAGTAGGTGTTTGTATAATGGGTGTTCAAATGGGGAGCATAAAACAATGAGAATAAAAAAAAAATTATTTTTATAGTATAAACTGGATTTAAAAAAAATTATTAAAAGGTGTTTGTTAAAAAAGAAAATTTTTTCTTTCAAAAAGAAAAAATATATATTTAAAAATATATTAGTTGGTGTTTGTATAATGGGTGTTCAAATGGGGAGTGTAAAACAATTGGAATAAAAAGGTGCCTAAATGGCACAAGTGGTGGCCTAGCTCAGTTGGTTCGCGCGCGCTCAAGCGAGGTCTCCGGTTCAATTCCCAGGAGGAGCAAAATTCTCAATTTTCAGCTGCCACGCGTGCTGACACGCCAGCTCCACGCGGGTGCCACACGGGCGCTAGGCGGATGACACGACAGCGCCACGCCAGCAACACGTAGGTGCCACGACAGCGCCACGCGGGTGACACGTAGGCGCCACGTCAGTAGTTTCCTTCATCAATTTCTGTCACGATTAGTGACAAAATTTTTTGTCACCTTCATCAATTTCTGTCACGGTTAGTGACGAAATTTTTTGTCACCTAAGTAGTTTCCTTCATCAATTTCTAGTCACGGTTAGTGACGAAACTAGTGAGTAGGTGACAAATAATTTGAAAATTGGTGATGAAAAATTTCATCACCAAAATTTAGTATAGGTGATGAAACAATAATTTCGTCACCAGATGACTTTCGGAGACAACCTATAGGTGGCAAAACTATTTTTCGTCACCAAGACTATCAGAGACAAAAACCATGCATTTCATGACGATTTCATTCGTCTCCAAAGACCTAATTTCTTGTAGTGGGGGAGTTTAATCACAGATTGGTCATAGTCCTTAGTGGTTATTTGGGAGGAAAGTTCTCTAGGTTGAGAACTTAGATGGAAATGTAAGTTAATGGCTAGTAATGAACTCAGTTATGTGTTTACTCTTTTACGTACTGCTTTTCAATCATATATGTTGTTCTTGTATGTTATGTAAGGGTTGGGAGTTAGAGTAGCTATTGAGTGATTTATAGCTCACGGTGTTACACTTCGTGTGACCCTGGTATAATACCATGATGTTGCTTCGCGACTCAGACGTATTATGCCAGATTGTGATCAAACAGGAGGTGTAGCTGTCGAGGGCGACGCTTATTTTGGAACAGAAGGTTTTTCAGTGGATCAGGCTTAAGAGGAGCATTGAGATCAAGATCTCAACCTTAACCTGTAGAGCCAATCTCCCTTATTTTTGTGTTGGAAAATTGTAATTTAATTTTCCCAAAAAAAATACTATGTTTATTTGTACTTAAACTAAGACAATTATGTTATTTCTGCTGCTTTATTAATGATATCTTTTTTATTTGTATTAATCTTTTATTAAATTATTTAAATTAATGCTTCCGAAAATCGGGGCGTTACAACACTACTTTAGGCCTACCACCACTTCAGGCGAACAAAAAAATTTGTGACATGTCTAATATTTAAGAATTCTAATTTCGTATAGAAAATTCAAAAGAATCAACTCCTACCTCCGGCCGACCACTTCCGGCGATCACTAATTTTCTGAAGTTCTAATTTAGTGTTAAAAATTAGATTTTTAAAGGAAAAGAAATAAAAAAAATTAGTTTCCTGTGTCCGTAGTCTTCTCGTTTCCTCGACAAATTCCTCTAGAAATCCAAATCCAAGCACAAAGACTCGAGGATCCTATTGTAGAAACTCAAAGTCAAAGTGGTTGGGTACTTGAGTGAGACAAGCTCAAAGCAGAGCAAATAGATGCATTTGCCATAAGGACTCCTATGTTACAAAAAACCAGTGGATCAATGTTTGATTGATTGAGAGAGAGAGAGAGAGAGAGAGAGCAATATGCCTGGGGCTGGAGGTCATAGTTGAGAGAGCCTCTTTAGGGAGTGAGGGTATTTGTGACCAAAAGTAAGAGAGGGTGGGTGTGTTTTATCCTTTAATTTAAATCATAGTTATAAACAATGTCTTTATGTTTGATTGCAAAAGTTCCTTGTCCTTCTCTTCAAATAGGCAAAATATTGTGTATTTATAACTAATTATTCCTAATTGGATTCAGCTCCTGTATAAATATAAATTACTCCATCCATCTATCTTATATTATTTGTCATTTTTTTTTTTAAAGTTTCACTTTTTAGACAAACAAAAAAAAGAAATGAAGCACTTTTCAGACAAAGATGTGGAATTTTTTTTAAAAAAAAAATTGGTGCAAATTTAGAAAAATTAAGAATCCAGCATGAAAGTGTTTTACATTTTCATTTGAAAAATGGCACAATTTTAAAGAATAAAACAAAAAATAGAACAGAGGGAGTAAATGAAATGTATTCATATTTTCACAGTACATGCACTCAATTAATGAAATTATCAAGAAAATATCATGTGTGCGCAAATACGAACAAGACTTTTGGTTTGAATCCCCATCCCAAGTAGATCTTGAAAATAGGGATTTCTAAGGTTCCGTTTCACTTGGCTTCTTGAGTTTTTCTTTTTTTTTTTGGTCTTTTGCCCTAAATTTTACAAATTACAAGATAAGTCATTCTCTTCAGATATATCAACTAAAAAGCTAACAAAAATCAAACAACTTAAAGACAAACAAATTACATGAACGACACCGAAGTCTCATGAAGTATTTTTTGAATAGGCTTGAAAAACTGTACTTAGTCAAAATGTATCCAATAGATAAAAATTTAGGGAGGTCCCAAATCCGAGAAATTAGAAGTAGAAAGGACCAATTTACAGAAAATTACATTGTTTTTTTTTTCTCTTCATTTTGTTTTGAAAAAGTATAAAGAGCTCAACTTTTGAGGGTCACTTTGTACCCAAGAAAATCAGGCCTCAATATTACCTCGTTAAACACGCAACGCTCTACAGAGTCTCACACGAATGATTAGAGCCATTCAATTTGTTTAGAATTTTTTTTAACGGTCTTTGTGAAAAATCAATTAATTAGATACCGGTAAAGACTTAATTGATTTGTTCAAAGTTTCATTCCCTGAATCGAATGGACCAAACTTTAATAAACTCATCAAGCCTTTACCGATATCGGACTGAGCTGATTTTTTCAAGAACCCTTAAAAAAAAGTATTCTAATCAAATTGAGCAACTCTAATCATTTGTGTGAGCGTCCAAGGTAGATCCCACACACTGGATGTGAGCGAAATGGTTTGAGAGTAGACTTTATAATAAATTGCTACACGAGATGATACTCAAAATGCTACTATTAAATGCTACTATCCAATAGTCATTTCTCTTTTTTCTTCTTCCATGTTTATCATTTTTCAGAACGGATCTCTCCAAAAGAACAATCCCCACTACTCTTCCTATATATACCCCCTTGTGAGCGTGTGTCCTCCACACTCCTCTGCTACCCACAGCAAAAAAAACTTCACAAACCTATACATATATACATTCTCTCTCTGCTTCCATGGCAACTTCAATTCAATCTCAAATCTCCCTCCAAGAACAAAAACCCACAATTCCTGACCTCGATATCGAGCAACAAACTGTTGAAGGGCTCGAAATCGAGGCCGTTGACTACTCTTCCCGAGCCCAATGGCTCAGAGCGGCCGTTTTGGGTGCAAACGACGGCTTGCTCTCTACAGCGTCGTTGATGGTTGGAGTCGGAGCCGTCCGAAAGGACGTCAAGACCATGATACTCACCGGAGTCGCGGGACTTGTCGCCGGAGCTTGTAGCATGGCCATCGGAGAGTTAGTCTCCGTCTACTCCCAATACGATATAGAAATGGCTCAAATTAAAAGGGAGGTAATTAGTGAGAGCGAAACAAACGAGCGGAAGGCGAAATTGCCAAGCCCGTTCAAGGCCGCAGGAGCATCTGCCGCATCTTTCGCCGTCGGGGCATTTGTGCCGCTGCTATCGGCGGCTTTTATTAAGGATTACAACGTGAGGTTGGGAGTGGTGGTGGCGGCCGTGAGCTTGGCTCTGTTAGGGTTTGGAGGGCTGAGCGCGGTGTTGGGGAGGGCGCCGGTGGTGAAGCCTTCACTTAGGGTTTTGGTTGGAGGGTGGCTGGCCATGGGGCTCACCTATGGGTTAACCAAGTTGATTGGTTCTACTGGAATCTAAAATCATAGAATTTGTGTTGATGAAGAAAAATCATAGTTCAAAATTGTATCAAAATCCGAAAAAGATCAGCAATTTGGGATAGGGAGAGCAGTATTTTTATCCCTTTTTTTTGGTATTTAGTTTCTTCGTGTAAGAAAGAGTATTGTAATAGTTGTATGAGATGTGCTTATTTCTTGTTTTTTTTTTCCTTCCTGCTTTTGGGTATCTTTACATATGTAAATTTCTTTTTTATTTGCTCCATCTGCAGTTTAATGAAATTATGAAATGATTAATCCATCCATCCATCTCTCTCTCTCTCCTCTCTCTCTCCTCTCTCTCTCTCTCTCTCTCTCTCTCTCCTGATTGCTTTCGTTTTTCTTTTGTGGAATTTGGAATAGAATCAGTTGTTCTTGAACCTTTGATTTTGTTGGAACTATGGAAACAATAATGATAGCCTTCGCCAACACAGAAGAACATGGTTTTCTGTTAACAGCTTCTCCAGCTTGTCCTTTCATTTTCTGGTGGCAATCAGATACCTATGACTTTTGGAAAAACTATGTTCAATTTTGTGCAACTCAGACTAATATTTAATAGCACATTAGATGTTAGAACAGATATAAGTAGGAAGAGACCCCGAAATCCCAGGCCTTCAACACCAAGACAACCCGTTACGGTTAGTAAATAATTTGCACATTGAGAATCAAAATTATTGTATACTGTACAGTACAGGGCCAACCCTATCTTCTTGTGCGCCCAAAGAAAAATGTTAAACCTTGGATACTTTCTATACATTTTTGTGCTAAAATAATAAATATATTGTGTATTCGATTCTCTCCAAAATTAAAGTGCAACAGGGAGTAGCGATAGTTGAGCCCTAGAAAAATTCATTGTGCCTAATCCGTCCCGTTTAGAGCTTGAAACCGGGGGCCAGAATTAGTTGCTGCTTCCTCAGCCTCCCCAGGACTGCTCTGTATGTGTAAAACCCTTTTTTGAAGAATGTAAAACTTCGTGCTTACAATACCTGCTGTAAACTTGAGGCTAGGTAGTTAGAATACCTGATAACTTAATTTGTGCTTACGTATTATGCGGTGTTCAATATGGGCTTGGGTTTCTGTCGTTAACAAAGTCACTACACTCTTGAAGTAAGCAATCATAACTGTCCGGACATTGATTGTCAAACTGACGGCTGTAATTGCTCACTATAGGCGTGTAGTGAATTTGCTCATTGCTTTAACGTTTTAAATATTAAGGGAGCGTTTCCACTAAAAATATCGTCTTCCTAATATAGTCAAAAGTGAATATCGTTTCCGCTATATGGTATTTTTTGGATGTATGTGGAGAGAAAATACCATTACTATAGCGGGAAGACAAGCAAGAATACTCAAAATACCTTAGTGAAATCTTGGCCTAAATTCAAATTATTAACATTAAACTTAAGTTACAGTAAATAAAGTTCATTTGTTTTTCATTGACAATTAGTCGGTAGTTTATTCAAAGAACAAATCGTTGCGTTGTCCTCGATCCCAATTTCGCTAGAACATACCTTCGGTGACGTGTTTTAGGCTAGATGGAAAAGACATCGGAATATGTTTTAGGCTAGATGGAAAAGACATCGGAATATGTTTTAGGCTAGATGGAAAAGACATCGAAAATTATAATTTTGACCATTGAAAGATTTGTTTGAATAAGAGGTGATATAGATCTCAAAACCAGTTGCGGGTAAATTATATCGTACTACACTTTTGTGTAGAATGTACCATTCCATATTTATCTTGCCATAGTTAATAATGGGGAGTGTGGCATCCACAATAAAAGCATATTATATAAGTATTTTATAATCTAAACCATAAATGTTGGTAATTTATTAAGGTTTTGGAATATTTTTTATACAAATAAACAACAAAAAGTCCAACCAAAGATATGCTTGATGCAATGGATGATATAATAGCAAAGAGGACTAGCCATTCCACAATAGACACGTGTCTGGCTAGGATTGGGAATCCAATTAAACTATTGATCATTAGTTAATTATCTTCCTGAAAACCTAGTGGTAAGTTCCATAATATTAGAAAATAATCTTCTGACTGATTAATAAGATATGGTTTTGTGGAAGTGGGGATTTTGCTGTCCCAATGGGTCGGCATGGTCAATGAAGATTTGGGGTCAAGGGGGCATTGAGCGGCATTGAGCGGCGGTGGAAAAGTTTTGTTTCTCCTATCGATCCCACTGATGCTGGGTGTTATCGGTTCTTGGTCTAACGGCTTGGTGGTGTTTCTCTGCGGATGCTTGTGGTGGGACCTCCCGACGGTCACTACTCTTGGGTGCTTCCAGTCCTACTTAACGGCTTTGTGGGGTTTTGTTGGTGGTGGTTGGCGGTGTTGTTTGCTGCAGACGGTGGCTAGGGAGGCAGTGGGTGATTGTCTGTCACTTCCTCAAAACTACCCTAAACAACCCCTAAAACAGCCTCACAGCTACTCGTAAAACAACCTCAAATAAACAGTGAAACAGTCCAAAATAATCCCAAATTAAGCAACCCGAATCAGCCCCCAATGGATCCCCAAGCATCCATAACCCCACTCTTCTTCCAATGCTAAAAAACCCTACCCATCACCGTTACAACTTCGTCCTCTATCGCTGCCACTGCGAACATCAGTAGTAGAATGACGTTTGCAACATTCCTTGGCCACGAAGTAGCACACTCCTTTCCAATCAAGCTTGTACTTGCAGATCCTCCCCAATTAGCAATTCAGATCATCAAGATGGACCGTGTACGCAAAAAAATATCATTAAGTTCAACTCCTGATCAACACATGGAAATGTCGCGCCCGAGATTTTGACAGTGCGGGTTTTCTTGTTTTGTTTGGGAAAAACAAATCGAGGGATCCATGTTGTTTTTTATAAAACACAAGTTTCAAAGCCGAGACCTGAGCTGATTGGGGAAACAAAAGAACTTAGAGTCGCCACTTTGCAAAGAGTTTAGGTGTGCCAATTCGCCCCTTGAATAATCTAGAGATAATTCAAGTGTTTTGAAAAGAAAGATTTCCTCGAGTTAAAAGACCCAATTTTGTTTGAGATAAATGACTCAGTTATGGGGTATGCAATTTTAGAGAAGAAAGGGTTTTAGTAATTCACTGTTACGTGTAGTAAATCCAAAGTACCCTACCCCGCCCTTGTGGTACTTGGAGCACATTCTTGGGAAATGAATGAGTGCATATAGGCTTTTGAAAATGATGAAAAAGAAAAATATTGATATGAACGTTAACGTTTTCATTGAGGATACATTTGTGACCGAGCCCGGTCTCAGGACTACCTACGTATCTTCGGTCTCAGGAGAATAAGGTAGTTCAAAAATACACCTAGAGAAAAAATATACGACTCAATATGGGAGACGGTTTATAGGCTGAAGTTTCGGAGAAATTAGAAAGACAAAAGAAGGTTTGAAGATAAAATGATAACAAGCTACGAGAGGGTTTTAAGACATGAAAATATAAATACCTTTGAAAGAGACTCGAAGGAGTTTGATGGGGGAAAGTTTAAAAAGTATGTTCGGGCCGAAAATGACAATTTCGGGACAGTTCTGAAGTAGAAAATATGTTTGAAGGATCACTAGGACTTGGCTGGAGAAAGTTTAGAAAAGTTCATCCGCGGTCGACAATGACTGACGGGAAGTCCAGGGACGTTTTTAAAGAGTTTCGACGCTAAAAATGAGTTTAGACAATTACAAGGACATCCTGCTGGAAAATGTTAAAAATTCCCGATCAGAGCCGAAAATTGACTGCCGGCGGACCCCAATACATTCCTAATACAATTTTAGAGAATAAAAATGAATACAAAAGATTCCGTAGATCTTGGGGTTCACGTAACAATAAAGACAATAAATTTTATATCAAAGAGGAATTTAAATTTGAGTAATGAAGCTCATAGTCATACAAGGAAAAATGATTTTCGTACCCCCAAATTGTTAACACCACTCTTAGGAGGTGTAAAAATCAATTTAGAGTGATTTTCGCACTTTCCAAAATGTTAATTTTGGGGAGTGCGAAAATAACTCTAAATTGATTGTCGCATCCCTAGAAGGTTGCTGTTAAGAATTTGGGGGTGCGAAAATCATTTCCCTCATATAAATTGTCTCGTTGTCTATAGTTATACAACCGTTCATCATTTTTCCTCTCAACAAATTTTAGTTGCGTGCATCATTCTCAACAAATTTTATTTAGAAAATTTAAGTGTAGAGTAATTTATTTCCTTTCATGGATACTGAGTCGGCAGCGGCCAATCACTTTGCCTAGAAATTAGAAGAGGAAGTGGAAATAGTAGTTCATACCGGCCAGGGAGTAATTTTCCATTTTTTTTATAGTCTCGGTGTTTGGGCCAGCTTAGTTGTAGATTTAATAATTACAAGCTCTCAGGTTAATGAATTACTTATATATACGCAATATAAACATTATATACTGACTATTGTTGCCAAATTTTTCACCACTTCTATTGTTTTCTGGATAAATAGATCTTAATTGACTTTGTCATTAAGAAAAGAATAACAGAAAACATAAGTACAATAGAGTTTTTTTTGGTTTTTTTTTTTTAGTTGTAAGTACAATAGAGTTCGGCGAGGATGTACTTGGAGTTTATGATCCTTCTACTTCTATGCACTCTTAAATTATGTATATTAATAAATATATACATACATACATTTTTTAAATTTTTTTCAAGAATATTCATGTTCGAGTACAAGAAAAATGTACTTTCGTTGCGCGATTATATATTGTTCATTAAAATTTGGATACTAAGAAAAGAACCAGGGTAAGTATTTTTTTTACTCATTTTTTTCTTTTTTTTTGGGCATTTCAGTTTTACAAGTAAAAGATTTCCCCGAAAGGGCAAATGAGAGAGAATACGCATGGCTGCTGGCATTTTGAAAAGCCATAACATTGTCTCTGGTTATTTCTTTGCACTAGCCCAAACTAGAGATTAAGTTGTTTCCACTGTGGAAACAAAAGTTTTTTCTAAATCGATTGCATTGTGTCATGTGTTTATGTAGAAACTAGTATTGGGGTCTTGTTGTATTTATTGTATATTTGTAGGACTCTTATGTAATTGTACAGTTCCTTGCCCTAATATAAATATCATAGCTTTACTGGGTGGCTGGAACACACACCCAACATATTTCTTCGTAGTTTTCTTCATTCTCTATTATGTCTTCTTTTATATTGTGAACAACTTTACATGGTATCAGAGCAGGTTTAACGGGTTTGCTTCAATTGAGTGTTGATCTCAAAGGTTTTCAATGGCATCTGACAAAGGGGATATCTTAGCAGTAAAGTTAGATGGAAAAAATTATTCCATTTGGCGTTTTCACTTCCAGTTCTTCGTAGAAGGGAAAGGTTTGTGGGGTTATGTCGATGGATCAGAAATCCCACCCGATCCATCTAAAGCTAAAGATGAGGCCGCAAAAGCGGCGGCGACTCAGGCGGCGGCTCAATGGAGGGTGAACAATGCTAGAGTTGTGTCATGGATTTTGGGTTCCGTCAATACCAATATTGGTATTCCGATGCGAGGACTTCATACAGCGAAAGAGATGTGGGATTACCTTGAGAAAGTCTACCAACAATCAAATCTCGCACGTAAGTTTCAGATCGAGTACGACATGTTTAGCTATGAGCAAGGTGAGAAAACTATACAGGAATTTTATGCTGGTTTTATGGACTTATGGGCTGAATATGAATTTGCCAACATAGGCAATATGACCACAGCTTGTTGTATTCAAAGTTTGAAGACGATTTATGATGAAAGGAAAGTGATGCAATTCTTAATGAAATTGCGGTCGGATTATGACATTACGAGGGCTAGTATTTTGAACCGTGGCACCGTACCAACAATGGATGTGGTTTTAGGGGAACTTCTTCGAGAGGAGACAAGAATTGCAACACAAGCAACTCTAGAAGGGAAGAGGACAGTTGAGTCAGTTTTTGTTGCAAAACAAGGCTTCGGAAAACCGTTTCAAAGGGATTTTTCGAAAACTCAGTGTTTTGAATGCAAGGAGTTTGGTCATGTGGTATCACACTGTAAAAAGAAGAATTTTTGTGTCTACTGCAAACAACCTGGGCATATTGTAACTGAGTGTGGTGAAATTCAACAAAAAGGGGCCAAAAATTTTAACAGAAGAAAATCCAACCACCAGGTTTATCATGCTACCGGTGTTGCATCAGATGGTTCAGGTACTAATTTGAAGTTGGGCGTTAATTCTTCTTCTAACTTGCAGAATGGGGCACCAATCAATGATGACATTCGACAGTTGGTACAAAGCTCTGTCTCCTCCGCTATTTCCTCTGCTTTCTCTGCCATTGGCTTGTCTGGTAAGAATTCTCACTTCTCTCCCATAATAAATCCTCTTTGGATAATCGACTCGGGTGCATCCAACCATATGTCTAGCATATACACGTGTCCCTCTTCCACCAAACCTTATTCCGGAAACAAGCAAATCCTTACAGCAAACGGTGAAAAGTTGGATATTATTGGGACAAATAGCCTTTCCTTGTCTGTTACCCCTAATTCTTCATTTCGTTTGCCTAATGTTTTCCTAGTTCCTAAGCTCACTACTAATCTCATTTCTGTGGGTCAACTTGTTGATGATGATAATATTGTTTCTTTTTCTCGTGATGGATGTCTTATACAGGACCGGCGCACTGGGATGGTGAAAGGGAAGGGTCGTAGAATTGGTCGATTGTTTGCTCTGGAGTTTGAAAGATTGGAGAGTGACACTTGCTTATTGACTCATTCAGATTCAGATTTTTCTGTTTCGAATAAACTTTGGCATATGTGGCACCGTAGACTTGGACATCCTAATGCCAAAAAGCTAGATACTTTGTTTTGTTCTGGTTCTTTGAAAGACAAAATTTCTTCTTTGAGTAGCATTAATAAGTCTTGCATCAGTTGCTCTTTAAGTAAAAGCGTTCATTTGCCTTTTCCTGTTCATTCTGGTGTTAAAACTTCACCTTTTGAGTTGATTCATAGTGATGTGTGGGGTCCTTCTCCTGTTTTATCTAGATTGGGGTACAGATATTTCGTCTTGTTCATTGATGATTGTACAAGGTATACGTGGATTTACTTTATGCGTCATAAATCTGAAGTATTCTCCCATTTCAAAACATTCTTATCTATGTGCCGCACTCAATTTGACAAATCGGTGAAATATTATCATCCGACTACTCGGAAGATAAAAATTCTTCGTTCGGATTCAGGGGGAGAATATATGTTAACGGAGTTCCAAAATTTTTTGAAATCTGAGGGGATACAATCACAGCGAACTTGCCCCGATACTCCTGAACAAAATGGCATTTCAGAAAGGAAGAATCGTCATATCTTAGCTGTTGCGCGGACCTTGATTGCTGATTCTAGCATCCCTTCCACGTTTTGGGTTGAGGCTGTGTCCACAGCTGTATATCTAATCAATCGTCTTCCATCCTCGGTATTGAACGATGCATCTCCCTATTTCTCTTTGTTTCATAGTGTTCCTGACTATTCACGGTTACATGTCTTTGGTTGTGTATGTTTTGTTCATCTTCCAGCTCATGAAAGAACAAAATTTTCGAAACAAGCGGCCATGTGTGTTTTTGTAGGATACAGCCCTGATCATAAGGGTTTCCAATGTTATGATCCTCAAAGTCGTCGCATTCGTGTCTCTCGTCATGTAGTGTTTTTGGAAAGCATTTCATATTATGTCTCTATTGCTCGATCCTCTCCATCATCTCTCCCTATACTACCTGATTTTTCAGATTCATGTGAGGATCACATTCCAGGTTCTATTGATGCTCCAGAACTGTTGTTGAGCAAACAAGGTCAGCCTACTACCACTTCCTTTCACCAACCGGAGCACGGTCATTCTTCTCCTTTCGAACCTGTAAGTTCTCCTCTCCCTTCCCCTACTTTGGTTGAATCTATTCCTTCTGAAACTATTGTCCCTTTGCGACGATCAACTCGTCCCACCCGTGCTCCAGACCGTCTTAGTCTTCTTGCACATCACTCATTGTTTGCTTCTTTGGATTCAATTGATATTCCTTCTTCCTACCAGCAAGCAGTTAACGAACCTTGTTGGAAAGAAGCGATGGATACAGAGCTAAGTGCTTTACAAGAGAATGACACATGGGATTTGGTACCCTTTCCCCAAAACACTTCTATTATTGGCAGTAAGTGGGTTTTTTCTGTTAAGCTAAATTCTGATGGTAGCATTGAGAGATATAAGGCTAGACTTGTTGCACAGGGCTATAAACAGGAGTATGGTCTTGATTATGAAGAAACATTTGCTCCCGTGGCAAAAATGACCTCTGTGCGCCTTCTTGTAGCTCTTTCTTCTATACGCAAGTGGACTATCTTTCAAATGGATGTTAAAAATGCCTTTCTCCATGGCCATTTGAAAGAAACTGTCTACATGCGACCTCCTCCTGGTTACTCTCATGCTACGTCCATGGTTTGTCGATTGAAAAAGTCATTATATGGTTTGAAACAAGCTCCAAGAGCATGGTTTGAGCGCTTCCGTAAGGTTATTCTTGATGCAGGTTACACGCAAAGTAGTTACGACTACTCATTGTTTACCCACAATTCTACTCAAGGGATTACGATTCTTTTGTTGTATGTTGATGACATCCTTATCACTGGTGATGACATTGCAGGCATTCAGAATTTGAAACATCTTCTTTGTCAATCATTTAAGATGAAGGATTTAGGACCATTGACGTACTTTCTTGGCTTAGAAGTTCATGGCTCATCTTATGGGTATAGTATCAATCAGAGAAAATACACAAATGACTTGATTAAGTTTGCTAATCTGACTGATGGAAAATGTGTTGCTACCCCCATTGAAGTTAATGTCAAGTTTAAACGAGATGATGGTGAACAGCTTCCGGATCCAACTAATTATCGTCAGCTTGTTGGCCGTCTTATTTATCTTACCATGACTCGGCCGGATATCTGTTATGCAGTCAATATTGTTAGTCAATTTGTCTCTAATCCATGCCGAGTTCATCTTAATGCAGTTCATCGTATTATTCGTTATCTTCGAGGTACCGTCTCAAGAGGACTATTCTTTCCCTCACACTCTTCTACCCAGTTACGAGCATATGCTGATGCTGATTGGGCTGGTTGCCCGGACACTCGTCGCTCTACTACAGGTTGGTGCGTGTTTCTTGGTGATTCACTTGTCTCTTGGAAATGCAAGAAACAACCCACTGTTTCTAAGTCCTCAACGGAAGCCGAGTATAGAGCAATGTCTTCATCTTGTGGTGAGATCACATGGCTTAGGGGACTTATGCAAGAACTAGGCTTGCCTATGCAGACTCCGACACCTCTATATGCTGATAATGTTAGTGCCGTTCGTATTGCATCTAACCCGGTGTTTCACGAACGGACGAAGCACATTGAAGTGGATTGCCATTTTATTCGTGAAAAATACCTAGATGGTGATATTACACTGCCCCATGTTGCCTCCCAAAACCAACTAGCTGATATATTTACCAAGGCAATGACTCGAGCTCGACATGAATATCTTCTTGACAAACTGACGCTAATTAATGAGCCTCAGTTTGAGGGGGAGTGTAGAAACTAGTATTGGGGTCTTGTTGTATTTATTGTATATTTGTAGGACTCTTATGTAATTGTACAGTTCCTTGCCCTAATATAAATATCATAGCTTTACTGGGTGGCTGGAACACACACCCAACATATTTCTTCGTAGTTTTCTTCATTCTCTATTATGTTTTCTTTTATATTGTGAACAACTTTACAAAAGAGTGGTCCCAAATAGTAGAACATGAACGTGTGGCGCAATGCAATCGATTTGGAGGAAACTTTAGTTTCCACCGGCGGTGGAAATAATTTTAACTCTAGAGCGTATTAAATTGGGGTTTAGTGGTTCTTATAAAATTTGATTCATATTTTATTTGCATGTTTGTTTTCCTCGGGATGCAAAACGCAAAATAAAAAATTTAATCAAAGAATGAAAATAATTTAGAACTGACAAAAGTATTCCAAGAGGTTGGTTTTTTAAAAGCAAACTATGGATACCGATCGAATTACCTATGTATTAATGAAGTACTTATTTATATTCGATTGAACTGATTTTTTTTATAAAAATATTTTGTAAATTATTTTTCTAGCGAATCAAAGACAACAAACACTAGTATGGGTAGGGCTGCTCAAAAAAACTGGTGAACCGTGAATCCGGTTCGGACCGAACCAATCCGCACGTTTTGGATTTTAACAGTGGATTAATGGTCCGGACACGGATTCAAAAATAAAAAATCGTGACTCGCGGTCCGGACATGAATTTTGATTTTGAAACCGTGGATTAACCGATCCAGACCGTTAAATTTTTATTATATATAATTTTTTGTAAATATATATATATATATATATAGGAAGCCGATCTACTAAGGACTCCCTCAAACAAAAATTCCGTGCGGTTCGGATCGTCAAAATTTGATCCGGAATGGTGAGGTCCGCACTCCCTTATCCTAAGGGAGTCCTCAATAGATCATTGATAAATGATTTTGTCTACTTTTACTAATTCACAATTTTCAAGCTCAAATTTTGTAGCCTACTTTGTTTAAAATTCCAAAATGATATCTTAGTTTTGTGTTTGTAACTGTCTTTTTAGATGTGTTTGTTGGAATGTTTAACAAGTTTGATGTTTAAATTTTACAATGCTCAAGTTCAGATTTATAGCCTACTATGTTGGAATTCCAAAATGAGTTTTGAGTTTTGTTTTTTGGCAATCTATTTTGATTCCATAATGTTCAAGCTTAGATTGGTTCAATTAATTTGTCCAAAATGAAAATCCGTGGACAAATTCGGAACCAATCCATTACTCGCGGATCGGATTGGAACCGAACCGTGAGACTTTTGGATCGGACACAGATTTTATTTAAAAAAAACCGTGACTTGCGGATTAGGATTGGATTCATGCCAATCCGGACTGTGAGCACCCCTAAGTATAGGACCCAAACTGGTAAACAATTGATTAATTTAACAATGTCAAACAAAGCCTTAAGGTTCAGTTTGGATGACGGTAATCTCGAGGGGGAATGAGAATGTGATGCATTCTTTCAATGATTCCAAAGTTTGGAAAAGATCGACAGGAACGGGAATGTGATGCCATGCTACGTTTGGAAGAGACATGAACAAGAATGTGATTCTTGATGACGTAATCTATCAGGAATCACATTTCTAGACTGAGCGGGAATCTGATTCCTCCCTTATCCCATGGGTATCTCAAATTCCTCGCTCATTCAATAAGAAAAAGGAAATATTGACTTCAATAAATTTCTTAAATAATTGTTTCCCGTTTCAGATTATTGAATTAATCTAAACACCGAAATAAAATTACTCCAGGTGAATCAAATTCCTAGAAATTTGATTCCCAGTAATTACATTCCTATTCCTACCCAAGGAAATTTCCGGGAATTTGATTCCCTTCAATCACATTCCTATTCTTACACAAGATTCTGGTCATCCAAACATAGTCTAAGTATACTTTTGGGTCAGGTATCTAAGAATTTTTCGCAAAAAATATTGCAATGGCATGTGGCCACCACAAGCTGCTGTAGCCACTTGACACGTGAGTACTTTCCTTGATTCAACTTAAAGAATGTTAGCGTTAAGTTAGATAATTAATTCCTTAAAAAAATGTTTCTAAGTCAGATACTTCGATATTGTGCTTTTTATAACTTGTTTCAATGGCAGTCTCCTTTGCTAGCAGTGTCGAAGAGTCAAAATTTAGAATTAGGAATGGCAAAATTGATGGATATTTGAATCGATCTGCACCTATCGAGGCAATTTTTACTCGATCTTTAAATGGCTGATGGATCTTGATTTTTAAATAGGGAAAAAAATGACAGGTTTCGGTTCTGATTCGATCTTATATAAAGTTCGCATGGAGTCTAGAATCCAAATTGCAGACACATATATTTATATAAATGTCATCGTATGCGTAAGTATACGCATTGGTATGTATATCCATGGGTATAAGCTAATTTGTGCACAAGTCAGCTCCTACATATAGAGCCGGTCCTGAGCTAAAGCAAGTGTTGCGGCCGATTTAGACCCCCCAAAAATAAGAATTTTAAGGTCCTCCATATTTTAGTATCTCTAGGTACTCCTAGGTATCTTTTGTAATACAAAAAAAATATATGTACAACGTATATATTGCCTAATTTCAAACTCAAAAGAGGTCCAATTTCAAATTCACAATAACTAAAAATGATTTGTTTGGACATGAACAAAGAAAAAAGAAGCATGTAAATCATAAAAGGAGAGTTCAAGTTTGATTGAAGACTTAGTGGAAGAGGAACATGAAGATTTGAGAAATAAAGAACAAGAGAATTTGGAGAATAGAGAAAAACATATTTGGATAATAAAGAACACGAGAATGGCCAAGAGGAACAAAGCATATTTAAGTAATGAGTTTGAAATATTGGAACATTTGGTTATTGTTTTAGAATTTAAGTTCCCTAGAATCATACAGAAGTATGAAGACTTGTGTAGAATTATCTAAAACATTGTACATAATTCTAGACTTGTATAGATGAGGACAAAGAATTCTAGAGAAGATTAGTTGAGAAGTTTCTACAAAATGTTCTAGGCTTCTCCCATAGTGTGTATAAATAGGTGAGTGCCTCATTTGCCCAAACCACCATGAAAAATGGTTTTAACAAACACATGGCAGATCCAAAGGTGTTAACTACTAGACAAAAAAGAGCAAAATTGAGGAAGGAAATCAGGGATATCTGTGAATCTTTGGATGATGGTACAATAGTAGGTGAAGTTTGGGAGGAAGACATGGAACACTCTGACTCTATTGACTCAAAGGACATTACCAGAAGGAATAAAATCATCATCAAAGGTTTAGAAGATCCTGTGAAGGAGCTGCAATCTCAAACAACATTGGGTTTGAGGTTAGGGATTGAATTTTCAGAGGAAGACACAATGGTGATGTCTAAGATGATTGAAGAGGATGCAAATAGATATGCTATACTGAGGAGGAGCAACTCCTAATGTTATTTTGCTAGTACTCTCCAAGAATTTTCATACACTGCTGTCCTTATATGATTCTCTGTCGGTGCTATAGTGGCGGTGATCCAGTCCACTGTCTTGGTCCTAATGTGTGGTTGTTGCTACTCTCGACTCGCTGCAATTTATTGCTGGTCTTATGTCTTGTCTGATGGTGGTTGTTGGCTTGTGCTGCTATCAATTCTTAGCATACTTCGTGTTGTGGGCATGTATCTCTCAGTGATACATTTCCCAGTTATGGATTGTTTCTGCTAGTTCCTGTTTCTGATACAACCTTTGTTGCTGAGGAGTCATAGCCTTATGTGATGCTGCTATATTTGTGTCTGCTTTGTGCTGAATTTCTCTGATGTTATGGCTGCTGCTGTTATGATGCTCATTCATTTGCTGTGAGGCTTTCTAAAAGAAATTTGGCCATTATTTGGAGTATGCTAAGTAGTGTTTTTAATACTAGTAGGAAGCTCAGTAATGCTAATGCTGCTGTTGTTTCGATGTGGGAGTTGCTTGGAGGCTGGTTGTTGGAGTCTTTCAGTGGATTGCTGCCTCTCTTTGTTGAGTCTCGGAAGCTGCATTCCTTGGGTGATTGAATGTGATGTGAGTAGAGTTAAATTTTGCCTCATTGATGTTGCCTCAAGTTGCTGTTGTCAATGGTTCATTTGGAACTGCTACTCGTCGTTGGATCTGCCTTTGGAGTTGTAGGACTATAGTATCAGGGGCATCTGGATCTTCATTGGTTCTTGTTGGTTTTTGCTTTGGGGATCGATCTCCTTTTTTTTTTTTTTTTTTTTTTTTTCAGCACTTCGCTGGAAATTTTGCCTACACCTTACACATGTGTCTGGTTGTGGCCTCTAACCTCGATGTACCCTTTGTCGAGTTTTAATAAAATTTATTGCCGATCAAAAAAAAAAAAATAATAAAAAGTTCTCTCTCTAAGTCTTTTTCTTATTGATGAATACTAGTCTTTTTGTTAATTTGTTTTCTGGAAGTTGATTTATCCTCTTTTTTCTCTCTTCATTTTGTTTTAAAAAAGTATAAAGAGCTCAATTTTTTATTGTCACATTATTTCCAAGAAAATCAGGCCTAGCCCATCCATATTATCTTGTTATTTTCTTTTATGATAACCAGATGTCCAAGTCAGTTTTCGCGTACCTTAACTAATCCCGGGGCCCTGAAGGTAACGACCAAGCATAATCCCCAGTGGCCCCAACGGTTGGAATTATTGGCCTCCGTGGGATTCGAACATGTGATCGACCTAATGGTTAATCACTCATTGCTTTCTCATGCTCATTTTGCGAACCCTTTGGAGTTGATCCATATTATCTAGTTAAACATGCAACAAACTTAATTTAGTTTAATAAATTGTTACATGAGATGATACTCAAAATGCTATTACTAAATGTAATAATCATTTCTCTTTTTTTCTTCTTCCATCTTTATCATTTTTAAATAGAAATATTAAATACTCAGAAAATTTATTCCGAAAGTGAAATCAGTGGTTTAAATTCACTTAGGTGTTTATCTGAACTACTGATTTCATTTTTGAAATAATTTTTGGAGTAATTTTTCAGGATCCTTGAAGCGTTTTCCTTTTTCAAAACGGATCACTCCAAAAGAACCATCTCCACTCTCCTACATATATACCCCTCGTGAGCGTGTGTCCTCCACACTCCTCTACTATCCACGTCAAAAATAACTTTACAACCTATACATACACATATTCTCTCTCTTCCTCCATGGCAACTTCAACCCAATCTCAAATCTCCCTCCAAGAATCAAAACCCACAATTCCTGACCTCGATATTGAGCAGCAAACTATTGAAGGGCTTGAAATCGAGGTCGTTGACTACTCTTTCCGAGCGTAATGGCTCAGGGCCGTCGTTTTGGGTGCAAACGACGGCTTGCTCTCTACGGCGTCGTTGATGGTTGAGTCGGAGCCGTCCGAAAGGACGTCAAGACCATGATCCTCACCGGAGTCGCGGGACTTGTCGCCGGTGCTTTTAGCATGGCCATCGGAGAGTTAGTCTCCGTCTACTCCTAATACGACATAGAAATGGCTCAAATTAAAAGGGAGGTAATTAGTGAGAGCGAAACGAAGGATAGGAAAGCAAAATTGCCAAGCCCATTCAAGGCGGCGGGAGCATCTGCCGTGAGCTTGGCGCAGTTAGGGTTTGGGGCTCACCTATGGGTTAACCTAGTTGATCGGTTCTACTGGAATCTAAGATCATAGAATGTGCATCTATGAAGAAAAATTACAGTTCAAATTTGCATCGAAATCCGAAAAAATCAACAATTTGATATAGAGAGAGTAGTATTTTAATTTATCCCCTTTTTTTGGGAATTTAGTTTCTTCGCGTAAGAAAGAGTACTGTAGTAGTTCCTTCTTTGCCGTTCAAAAAAAAAAAAAAAAGAGTATTGTAATAGTTGCATGAGATGTGCTTAGCTAGGGGTGGGATCGTTATTTCTTGTTTCCTTTTCCTTCCTGCTTTAATGGGTATCTTTACATATGTGGAAATCTTGTTTATTTGCTCCATCTGCAGTTTAAGTATGTACGTCTAACCCTACTTTTGGCTACTATTCTACTACATCAAAAAATGAGAATGCATTTTCATAAAATGGGTTTTGGCTTTTGGCTCCCATACAACCAAAAGTAGAAAAGCTAAAAATAAAAATGCAAAAAAGAGGATGCTAAACACACACTGAATATTGTGTTTTCGATTCTATCCAAAATTAAAGTGCAACATCGCGTGGGTAGCAATAGTTGAGCCCTAGTAAAATGCATTGGTCCTAATCCAAAGGATGCAAAATTTGGAGCCCCTTTTGAGATTGAAATCGGGGGCCAGAAGTGGCCGCTTCCTCAGCCTCCCCAGGACTGCTCTATATGTGTAAAACCCTTTTTGAAGAATGTAAAAACTTGTGCTTGTGTATTACGCGGTTTTTAACATGGACTTGGGATTCCTATAGTGAAAAAAGTCGCTACACCCTTGTAGTGTGCAATCACAGTTGCCCAGACCATTGATTGCCGAACCGATGATTGTGATTGCTCATTGCAGAGGTATTTCTCATTTCTTTTACGTTTTAATAATAAGGGTGCATTTTCACTAAAAATACTGTTTTTCCACTGTAGTAAAAAATGACCATCATTTCCGCTAAATGGTATTTTTTTGAATGTATATGAGAAGAAAATCCTATAACTACAGTGGGAAGATAAGCAAGAATACCTAAAATATCTTAGTGGAAACTTGACCTAAATTGAAGTGATTAACATTAAACTTAAGTTACAGTAAATAAAGTTCATTTGCTTTTAATGTCTAAAGCGCAGTAGTTAACAACGTAGGTGGTAATCGAAGTTGAGTTCATTAATTTGTTAACGTAGCTTAAGTTATGAAAGCATATAAATATAATTAACGGGTGAGCTTACTTTTGGGCTATAAAAAGGATTAATTCCTACGGATTTCTAAAGCATCAAGTGAAGTACTCTCTAGTAAAATATTTGGTTTTTAGACTAGTTTCTATTATTATTTTCATTGGGCAGAGAAAGGTGTTCTAATTGGTGGAGCTTTGAGTCCGCACACTTGTGCTGAGTTTTTAAAGGTCACTATTTGAGAGGTGGACTGTTGTATCATAGGAGAGTATAGCTTATTACTTGCCGTATCCATTATGGGGGTTCTATATAACGTAGAGGCTAAATCTTCTTAAAGACAGCGAGATACCCGCGCCTTTGCCTATTTGATGTAGTGCTTAATTATTTAATGTATCGTCTTCAGTATGTTACACCGATACTCACTACAATAACGCTCAGTCGTCAAATTATTGATTGCCAAACGGACAACCCAATCACCACCAAATCCCATAACCCAATAAAAAAACTCGCCGAAGACCACTGAGAAAACCAAACCAAAACAAAGCATAGAAACAATTATTTAGGTGAGTACTTGTTGTCCCTGACTCAATTAATTAATTAATTGTTTTTTTGTTTTTTTTGAAGCTGAACTGGAAAAGAATGCCAGGCAGAGTTATTGAGAGCCTTTTTCATATTAAAGGTGGTACAGATCTCAAAATCAGTTGACAGTAATATAATACAACTATTTTGTGTAGAATGTATGAATCATTCCACAAATTTTTTTAAATATGTATATAGAGGCCCGATCAAGTCCGGCTTGGAAAATATTTGGTTTTTATTATAAATATATATATATGTCTCATTTATCATGGTTATGGAAACTTTTTAATAATAGTGATAGACTCACACACACTCAACCACACACCCTCTCACATGTGGTGGGTCCCACCCGATGGGACTCACCCAGTGGACCCACCACATGTGAGAGGGCATGTGGTTTAGTGTGTGTGGCTCTATCATTTTTTATTTTTTAAACAAATTATTAACAAGCAACAAAAAGTCCAAAGCAAAGATGGTGCATGATGCAATGGCTAGCTGTTGTAATACCAAAGAGGACTAACCACTCCACAGCATACACGTGTCTGACTGGGATTGGAACCTGATTTAATTTTTTTTTTTATTATTATACTATAGATCAGTGGTTAACTTCCTGAAAACCTAGTGATAAAGTCTCACAATATTTGAAAATAATCTCCTGACTGATGAACAAATTATGGTTTCGTATAACGGATCATATTATAAACCATCCCCATGGTTTGGCGTGTATTGAGGAGGTGAACTAGGGTTGGCAATGGGGACGGGGCGGGGCCGGAGACTACTATCCCCGTTCAAGAACTGAAGTGTAATAATAATAAAAAAAAAGAACTGAACTGAACCATCCAATCAATTTTTTATTTTTTTTATTCAACCCACAAAATTAATTGCACTGAAGTGTTCATGGGAAGACAAACATTTTTGGTAAAAAAAAAAAAAAAGATTGGTAAATGAAAAATGTTTTTGGTAAATTACACTGACCAATTTAATTTAGATATCATTTCCCAACACAAGGAAAAAGATTTCCAGTTCAAGAACCAATCATTCCAAATTAAGAACTCACCACCGCACTGAAAAGGTATATTTACTACACACAGAAATAAGCTCATCCCTGAATAGTATTTCACCTCACATATTTGTTTGAAAAGAAAAATGAAAGAACAGTAGGACATTTTGGCTAGCTCCGCATGCAGTGCTCCCAAAAGAGACTGTACCATTGTTCCAAGGTATAAAAGGCACAATATCGATCAAAGTATTTGACGTAATAATAAATTTTAAAGGAATCATCGAGCTTAACCCCAACGTTCTTTCAATAGAATCACGGAAAGTACTGACGTTTCAAGGTTTAGAACATTGTGGTAGCCACAAGCCATAGGAATATTTTTTGTAAAAAATTCTCAGATACTAGCCTGACCCAAAAGTCACTTAAGGTTTGTTTGACATTCTTAAATTGGTCAATAGTTGACCAGTTTTGATCCCATAATAATGTTTGTTGTCTTTAATTTGCGAGAATATAGTTTTCTAAATGTTTTTTTTTATAAATAATTAGCTCAATCAAATAGTATAAATAAGTACTACATTAATACCTAGATAACTCTACCGTACCCTTACTTTTAAAAAAGTAAACTCTTGGAATACTTTATTTTGTCTGTTCTAAATTATTTTCCTTCTATGATTAAACTTATTGGTGTTAAAAGTGTCCGTAGTCAGGTTTTAAAAGTGTTGAACTGCTTTCTACCATCTCTCCGAAAATTAATTGGTGATTTGGAAGGTTTCAATTAATCTCTCTCTCTCTCTCTCTCTCTCTGATGATGCTGGTTGATTTTGAACCCTGGGTTTTTTCCCCGATAGGCTCTCTGTCTCTCTCTCTCTCTCTCTCTCTTCTCATAGGGTTCCCAATCTGTTGTGGAATGTTTGGTTTAAACCATAGCTACTGCCCAGAAAGGCGAGTTCGTCACTATGGTACCACCTAGGCACTAGATGGACGAATGGACCGTCATGCAAGTTCTACAGTTTGCGGGACTCAAACCAGGACGAATGGTGTATGGGAGGGAGGGAGCACTCAAACCCACTCACCCTTGCCAATTGCCATCTAAGCTTCCACCTTCGGTGGTCACTTCTCTCTTAGTTGATAACTTATTTTCTTCTCTTGAATCTCAATCTTTGATAGATATATGCTTCAAATATTGGTTGTATATGTTTTTACTCTATCCATTCTGTAATATTTGAAGATCATTATGATATTTGAGCCAAAATTTTAGTATATAAAACAGTACTATATTAATACCTCTTTTAACTATATTTTACTGATGATCCAAGTATCTTTTGAAATTGAGAACCGAAAACAAAACAAAACAACCTCACATGGCGAAATTGTGTTGGAAAAATGAACATACTCTTTTGCCTATATAATGAAGAAGAAGTTTGTGTTTTCGTTTCTATCCAAAATTAAAATGCAACTGATAATAATTTGTGTCCAAATAAAATAATTGTGCGGAATACAATGCTACAAAATTTGGAGACTCTTTTTTTTTTTTTTTTAAATCTTGAATTAGGTGTCTCCGTGCCTGAAGTGGCTACTTCCTTGATTGGCCTCCCCGGGCCAGTTCCTGTGTGTAAAATCCCTTTTTATTTAAGAAAGAAAAATCTCGTGCTTACAATACTTGTAAGCTATAGGCTAGGTCATTACAATACCTATAAACTGTGTTAAGTATTATGTGGACCAAATCAATAATTATTTTCTGAGGAAAAATTCCTACTTTACGAGAATTTCCAAGCATGCTGATCTCTTGATATTTTATTTGCCTTTCGATTTCTTATTTTTCAATATTTATTTTGTACAATTTCTTGCTTAAATCAGTTTTCTGTTTTACTGTAATTTTATTTCCCTTTTGAAACAACCTAGCTTGTAGTATTTTACTACTTTTATCTCTAGGATTTCTTTTGGCTTTAAGTTATATGATGACTATTAATTTGTTGTCCCTAACTCTCAAATAATTTCTTTTTTTAAGATGGACCAAAAAAGAGTGCTACGCGGAGCTCATTGCATCTGCGTCTACCTATTTCTTTGATGTTCCTATATATCTCTCCTGTCGAGTCAACTACTAGATATCACCTATTATTTCCATTTGGTCCCCATTTTCGTGAAACTATTCCACAGGCAAAGCATACAAAGATTTAATTTCGATCTTTTCAAGAATAGATAACAACTTGATCAGCCCATCTTCCTATTCTCCATTCTTCATAGACAATTAGTTGGTAGTTTATTCAAAGAAAAAATCGTTACGTTGTCCTAGATCCCAGTTTCGCTAGAACATGTGTTTTCGGCTAGGTGGAAAAGACATCGGAATATGTTGTCCTAAAAAAAGGATGTTTGTAAATTGTAATTTTGACCATTGAGAGGCTTTGTTGAATAAAAGGTGCATGTACCGATCTCAAAACATGTTGAGGGTAATATCGTACTATAGAACGTACCATTCCATATTTATCTTGCCGTATTTTTTTTTTTTTTGGTAAAAGACGATATTATAGAAAAATAAACATAAACAGTCCTGGGGTATTTAACCCCTACAGAATCATCGGCTAGTTGACGAGCCAGAAACAACGGAGGTTCCACTAAAGAAACATAATTAAAATTACATAAACTAAATGAGTTCTTGGCAAAGATGTCCGCACTCCGGTTTACTTCTCTCCGAACATGATGCAAACTAACTTGGCACGTCTCTACTAGTGACCTGCAATCACAAATAATAGCCTTGAGAGGGTGGTGGTTTAACTGTTGACAACCAAATAAAGACACCACTTGGTCCGCATCCATTTCCACTTCAAGACCCACTATATCAAGATCCTTTGCCAAATGTAAACCATCTCTAAGAGCCCAAACCTCAGCTTCCAATGCTGAGGTGAAACCAATTTTTCGTTGAAAACCTTTAACCCAATTACCGTGAACGTCCCGAATGAAACCCCCTGCAGTTGCAAGACCCTCACTGTTTCTAGCTCCATCCACATTAAGTTTAAAACCCGATGACGAAGGCGACCAACCAAAGTAAGAAGTTTGGGTCGACAACCCTCGAGAACTCTCTGACTTGTGCCTGACCATCATCCATTCCAGAATCCTAGCAAGGCAGTCCGAAACGGAAATGAGCGGGGAGTTTTCATTACCAATAGAGTTGAAGAATCTCTTGTTCCTGTTCAACCACAAACACCAACAGGCCAAAGGAAAGACAACCCTCGAGGGATATCCCGAAGAATGCAGTTGTTTCTTGTTGCAATAGTGATGTACCCACTCGACCAAATTGATAGAATGATCAAAAAAAGATTGATCAACTCCAAGCTCTAGCCAGAAAGTTTGAGCTAGTGAGCAATAACGAAGGACATGCATTGGATTTTCAATCAAAGAAGAACAATGTGGACAAAAATGATCAGGAGTGATATGCCAGAGAAGAAGGAAATCCTTAGTGGCAATGCGATTTTGGAGGGCAAGCCAGAAAAAGTGGGTGATACGGGGATGATCTTCAATCTTCCAAACCCAGGACCAATTTGAAATGGGGTCAGTAGGAGCAGGATTCTTGGCTAAACCGTAGGCAGCCTTTGGGCAAAAAATACCCGAGTTCGAGTTCCATACATAATAGTCATTCTCCTCACTGAACCAAGGAATAAGAGTGCCCCTAATTTTGTAAACAATAGGGCAAGGCAGATCAAAAGAAATAGCATTCAAATCCCAATGGTCACCTCTCCAAGCATCACTGACCTTAAGAGCAAGATCATTACGGGTTAAAGGGCCCACAACCAAATCTCTCAACGCCCCACTCCCCAACCAATTATCAGTCCAAAATAAGGTGGACCTACCATTAGTAACAACTTTTTTAGATCCAGCTTGCATCAAAGGATAACCTTTGCACAAGGAACGCCACAAAAAACTGGAAAGTGCTTTTGGTAGGTCTAGAGTGATGGATTGGGCAACCCAAGTTGCCGTATTTAATAATGTGGAGTGTGGCATCCACAAGAAAAGCACATAATATATATTTTTTAGGAATCTAAACCATAAATGTTGGTCATTTATTAAGGTTTTGGAATTTTTTTATACAAATAAACCACAAAAAGTCCAACCAAAGAAGATGCTTGATGCAATGGGTGATGTAATACCAAAGAGGACTAACCATTCCACAGTAGACACGTCTCTGGCTAGGATTAGGAATCGAATTAAACTATTCATGATCAGTTGTTAATTAACTTCCTGAAAACCTAGTTATATTCGTTAATAATCTTCTGACTGAGTAATAAATTATGGTTTTGTGGAAGCAGGGGCTTTGCTGTCCCAAATGGTTGGCAGGGTTAGTGAAGATTTGGGGTCGAGTGGGCTTTGTGCGGCAGTGGATCTGCTTTGTTTCTCGTGTCGGTCTCACTGCTAGGTGTTATCGATCGAGTAATGCTACTATCACATACACCCGGTGCCCACCCCATGTGTGTGTATGTGAGAGTTATGTGACCGGGTGTATATGATAGTAGCATTTTTGTTATCGATTCTCGGCCTAATGAGTTGGTGGAGTTTCTCTACGGATGGTCGTGATGGGGCCTCCCGTTTGTCACTACTATTGGGTTCTTCCGGTCCTGCTTAACGGGTTTGTGGGGTTTTGTTGGTGGTATTGGTGGTGGTTGCTGATGTTGTTTGCTGTAGACGATGTCTGGGGAGGCAATGGGTGATTGTCTGCAGTGGCTATTTTTTTAATTTTATTATTATTATTATTATTTTTTAAGGTGTTTTAGGCTTCGCCTTTTAGGTATGGGCTTGGCCCGTTGGATGTTCCCTTGGTTGGCTTCTTACTAACCCTAGAGACTTGGGTCTCGGACTAGGCACAAAATTGTTTTTAGCTTTGTTCAAGAATATGGTGCTGTTATCCTTGTTCTTTTTTTGAAAGATGAAGAACTTTATTAATCTTGAAGGACAAGACTAAAAGGGGCAAGAAAGAAAGGTAACAAGCACGGTTACCAAATCAAGACCCAACACCCGAGGGTCAAAACCCAGATACAACAATTAAGCATAAAAAACACCCCATGGGTCAAATTGACCCAACTACCAACAATAAGCACAAACCCTAAAAAAACATCCAACCAAGCCCAAGCTAACTGGTCCATAGAAAACCAAGACCAGTGCACCACTTGCAGCCAATGTATCCACCACCGGCGCCTAACCCCATGCACAAGCCAATCCAAAATGCTGCCAAAGCCACCGTTCGAAGACAAAAACACGACAACCACCACTGCGCCAACACTAGCCATTAGGCCAAGAACCGGTCCATCCAACAATGAAAACCGGTGTGAGAAGCGTTATGAAACCCGCGTGACCAACAGCAGCCGCAACACCCACACAAGCCGTTAGGCCAAGAACCAGTCCATCCAACAATGAAACCCGGTGTGAGGAGCAGTAAGAAATCGACAAGGGCAAATCGAATGAGGAGGATGACTCGCGTCGTTGCGAAGCGGCTGAACGCCATAGCGCAGGCCCGCCGAGAATGAAAGGCACAAGAAGAGATCTCACACCCTCACTCAAACCAAAGCACAACTTTGCCAGCCACCGTCAATACCCAGCCCGCAAGTCCATCTCCGAACATCGCCAAAACAGCGTTAGAAAAACCCACCAAAGACGCCCCCAGCCAAAACCAAAAACACCCGAAAACCGCCACCCAGGAGTACCGTCACTGCCCCACCGCCTGAAAGCAGCCCAGCCACTAGCCAAACCGGCGCGATTGGCTGCCGAAGCCGCAGCCAATCCATAGGACATCGCCAGATCCAAAAACAGATGGGTAGAGGAGAAGTCGCAGAAAGAAAAAAAAAGGAAGATGGAGAGGAAGAGGGAGGAGGTGGTAGAGAGAGGGAGGAAGAGGAGAATGGAGCCTGGGGTGGGGAATAGAGGTTTTTGCTGTTATCCTTGTTCATGTTAGTTTTTGTAACATTTTTAAAGATGAAAAAAAAAATTTGCTGTTCAAAAAAAAAAAAACTAAATCTGGACCTTTCAAAAGTGTTTTCAATGGTTCGGATTTAAAATAAAACCGAAAAAATAAGATTCTTTCCTACAAGAATTCTATATTCAATCAAATCATTAATTGCCGAGACAGACGATCTAAGTTGGGGTTGGCAGAACCATTGGGACAAGAGAGCCCCGCGTCCTTTGTATAGCGGATCATATTGTAGACCATCCCGAGGTTTAACGTGTATTGAGGAGTTGAACTTGGAATTTTTTGCTTACATGGTCCAACGTGATGATCTGAATTGCTAATTTATACTCTTGTAAACGACAAATAAAGGTTTTAAGAACGTAACATCGAATTAAAAATATGTACATGATCATGTGGGGTTAGGACTATTTCAATCAATTTAATTATTTTTTGTTAGATCAATTAAAACCAGTGTCATTTTGATCAATGTAATTTACTAGGTGATTGTTGTATTTCAAAATCTAGTAAACTTCTCGAGCTTTAAAATTAGTGAATTTCAAAAGTTTGAAGCTCGTGAATTTCGCTAGGTTCTGCTTAGCGAAATTCAGAAATTTCCAAGAATCAAGTTCAAGTGCAAGAAATACTTATGTCATTTAGTCAAGCGATTTTAAGTATTGTTCAAAAAATTAGGATACTGACAAAAGAACCACCGTAAGTATAAAACAGAAATGCCACAAAAACCAAACACAATGTTATGGCTTTTCAAATTCGAGCAACCATGCATAAAAAACAAAACGAGTACAAATTGGGGTGTTATTTTCAGTGGTTTTTTCATAATTTGATTCATATTATTTTTGCATATTTGTTTTCCTCAGGATGCAAAACCAAAAGTAAAAATGTTCGATCAACGGATGAAAATAGTTTAGAATAGAAAAAACTACTCCAGGAGGTAAGATTTTTTAAACCCGACTATGGGTAACGTTATGTTGAGGTACCGGTGTATTAATGAAATATTATTTATATTCAATTGAGCTGATTTTTCACAAATTTTTTTTTGTAAATTATTTTCTAGAAAATCAAAGACAACAAACATTAGTATGGGACCCAAACTGGTCAACTATTGGCGAAAGAAAATATATTGAAATAGAGGAGAAAATATACAATCCCAAACAAAGACAATCCCAAAAAAAGGAAAAAAAAAAAGAGAAAGAAAAAGAGCGCGTATGAACTGCGGTAGACTTTTTGGGATCCGAACTGGTCAACTATTGATAAATTTAAGAATGTCACCTTTGGGTCACGCAAGTCAATATGTCAAATTTTCACAGGAAAAAATTTCCTTTGGCTTGTGGCTACCGCAAGCTGTTGTAGAAACTTGAAACGTGAGTACTTTACTTGATTCAGAGGTGGTTTGGCTAAAAAGTGGTTTTTGATTTTTTCGTTTTTCCGTTTCGTCTTTATTCAAATTTTTTTACTATTTGTTACTTTCACGTCAAGATTTTGAATAAAGCAAGTATAAAATTATTCAAAAAAATTAATTTTTTTGAAATAAAGCCAAAATAGGTGGATTATTGACCAATAATCCACCTATTTTGGCTTTATTCAAAAAAATTTGAGTTTTGACCATAAATTTATACTTGTTAGATTCGTCTCGCCGAGAGGAATCCAGAAACCACAAAATCTTGACGCGAAACTAACAAATGCTAATTTTTTTTGAATAAAGACGAAACTAAAAAACCAAAAACCACTTTTTAGCCAATCCACCCCTCAATTAAATGAAGGTGTGGTCACCCTGCAAAAATTCGCCGAGTTTCGAAAATATAATTATGATTTTGGAGTCGCCACCCAGGTTTAAGGACCGTACCCGAGAAACAGGTTATTTTAAAAAAAATGAATCTTTTGCCCTTACTTTGGAAAAAGCTTTTACCGGCGCATCGTTACCAAGATTTCTCGGGCTCGGAAGCTAAGTTACGAGGGGGGAAGGTTTTTAAGGCACCCCCTCGCCCGGCTATGGAAACCGGTCTCTACTTAGTACTTCAGGGGTTTGAGAAAAATATTTATTTCATAAACTCAAACACGTAAACAAAATAAAGGAAGCAAATGTGGAGGATAATCACAATTTATCATATGAATGTGTATGCTTGTGGATGTGTGGATGACATAACATGATGGTATAATGACATAAATACTAGTAGTAGCAACTACAAACTATGAATAAAATGAAATAAAAACTTGTTTTGAAACCCTTTTTGCAAAATCAGATCTAGCTTTCTTGTTTTCTTTCAAGCACTTGAAGGAATATTTCAAACGCCTGAAGCTGAGAGGATCAGGCGTCTGAAAGGGGCTTTAGGCACCTGAAGCTATTGCTTCAGGTGCCAGAAGCTACTGCTTCAGGTGCCAGAAGCTACTGCTTCAGGTGCTTACCCAAACTCATTTTCACCACTGTTTTGCCTTTGAAAATGGTAGAATAAACTATTTGAGATCTTTTTTGGAAAATCCAATCTGATCTTTTTACTTTCCTTCAAGCAGCTAAAGGTATGTTTCAAACGCCTGCAGATGAGAGGATCAGACACCTGAAATGGGTTTTAGGCGCCTGAAGCTATTGCTTCAGGTGCCAGAAGCTACTGCTTCAGGTGCTTGATCAAATCCACTTTGACTTTTGTTTTGCCTTTGATACCAATAGTAAAATGATGTTAACCCACTGTAATGAGGAAAACAAACTTGAAAGCTTCATTTAAAACTCATTCACGCCATAAAACATCATTGATTCTTCATAAAAAACAAGTTTTTCATCCATTCAAATAACAAAACAGAGATGTTCCACTATTGCATGCAAAGAAAATGACCTCCAATATATATTTTGTGAAAAACCAAACACAATGTTATGGCTTTTCAAATTTGAGCAGCCATGCATAAAAAACAAAACAGAGTACAAACTGGGGTGTTATTTTCAGTGGTTTTTTCATAATTTGATTCATATTATTTTCGCATATTTGTTTTCCTCAGGATGAAAAACGAAAAGTAAAAATGTTCGATCAACGGATGAAAATAGTTTAGAATAGAAAAAACTACTCCAGGAGGTAAGATTTTTTAAACCCGACTATGGGTAACGTTATGTTGAGGTATCGGTGTATTAATGAAATATTTATTTATATTCAATTGAGCTGATTTTTCATAAATTTTTTTGTAAATTATTTTCTAGAAAATCAAAGACAACAAACATTAGTATGGGACCCAAACTGGTCAACTATTGGCGAAAGAAAATATATTGAAATAGAGAAGAAAAGATACAATCCCAAACAAAGACAATCCCAAAAAAAGGCAAAAAGAAAAAAAAAAAGAGGGCGTATGAAATGCGGTAGACTTTTTGGGATCCGAACTGGTCAACTATTTATAAATTTAAGAATTTCACTTTTGGGTCACGCTAGTCAATATGTCAAAAAAATTCACACGAAAAAATTCCTTTGGCTTGTGGCTACCACAAGCTGTTGTAGAAACTTGAAACGTGAGTACTTTACTTGATTCAATTAAATGAAGGTTAGGGTTAAGTTCAATAATTCCTTTACAAATTTCTTCTAAGTTTAATAGTACTTTGATATTGTGCTTTTTTACATGGATCTTTCTATTATCCGTTCACTGGGCGGACGGTAAAACACAAAACCATCATAATTCTTACATGGAAGAGTTTTCACTGTTTGAATTCTTACATGTGAGAATTCAGACTCTATACATTTTATAATGGGCGGACGGTAGATTAATCATTTTTACATTGGAACAGTGGTATAGTCTCTTTTATAAATCCCTAACCTATGTTGCTGCCGCTGCTAACATCAGTAGAGTGGCGTTTGCAGCACTCCTTGGCCACAAAATAGCACGCTCCTTTGCAATCAAACTTGTACTCGAGAGCCTCCCCAATTAGCAATTCAGATCATCAAGATGGACCATGTAAGAAAAACAATCTAAGTTCAACTCTTGATCAGCACACGGAAATGTCGCACCCGGGATTTCGAGACTGCGAGTTTTCTTGTTTTGTTTGGGAAAAACCGGTCGAGCTAGGGATCCAAGTTATTTTATAAAACACGGGTTTCAAAGCTGAGACCTGAGCTTATTGTGGCAACTAGGGCTGTAAATGAACTGAGTTGTTTGTGAATTATTCGAGACTCTATTCGGTAAAAGCTCGTTCAAGTTCAATTCGGGTATTAAACGAACTGAACCTGAACCTTTTTTTTGAACGGCGAAAAAGTAATATTTCATTAATGATAATAAAATATTACAAGAAGAACCCAAACAAAAAACATCATCGTAGTTGGCGAGAAGCCAAACCAAAAAGATGTCCAAAACCTCACCCTCAATGCCATCCAACATCAATCTAGCTCTACAAACCAAATAGTAAGTTCCTCATGCGAACACCACAACACCTTCCGTTTACTTTGAAAAATTTGAGGCAATCTGCAAAAAAATTATGCTCCTTTACTTTCAATGTATTTATTGTCCATCGACACCTTTTAGCATACCTTAATTTCGGCTAGTTTAATAAACGAGCCGAAATTGAACTTGACAATATTCTGCTCGATTAAGCTCGTGAACTTAGAATATATATCAATATATATGTATATATCTAGAGTAACTATCCAGTCAGGGACTCTTAAAGTCCGGGATTGTCCGGAACAAGCCTTTCCCGATCAAATTTTAATGATCTGAACCGTCCAATGTGTTTAAAACTTGTTTTTAAGGGTCTCAGTGAGAAATCATAAAAAAAAACATGACTAGGGTCCCACCTTTCAGTTTTATTGAAAACTAAGCGGATGAAGCCCATCCTGGTCTTTTTTTTTTTCCGATGATTTCTCGCGGAGACTCTTAAAGGCACGTTTTAATTAAACACATTGGACCGCTCGGATTATCAAATTTGATTGGAAAATGAAAGGTGTGGATGGGAGTGGACTTTAAGGGTAGTGGACTAAAACATTGGTGTACATATGTGATAGGCGCGTGGGAAGCTTGCTTATCAGGCGCCTAAGTAGGGTGATTTGGCATGTTAGACGTGCGTTTTGAGCTTTATTTTCCGATTAATATGTGCACGTGGTATTTGTGGGTGTTGAGCGTATTTTGCAGATAATTCAGGGATTTGGGTGCAATTTCGTGATATTGGAAGTACATGGACGTTGATCAGGAGTTGGAGGAGAGCGGAGTTTGCATGGAAGTGATCGAAAACCGTCGGGAGCGCTACCCCAATTCCTTGGAGCGCTCAAATTGGGCACAAAGAGGTCCCAAAAATGAACAGAAAGTTTTTGAGCGCTACACCAAAAGTGGTGTAGCGCTACCGGCGTAATAGCGTTAAAGGGTCAACGGTCAAAGAAAGGGAGCAACCGGTCAAAGCACGCCCGAAGCGAAGCGGTAGCGCTACTGGGAATTGTGTGTAGCGCTACCGGCGTATTAGAGTCAATGGTCAAGAGAGAAGCAACGGTCAACGCGGCGCTTAAAGGAGGCGGTAGCGCTACCTACATTTTCCTGTAGCGCTACCGAGAAGCTATCTTGGCTCACTGAACGGTGTCGTTCGGTCTTTCCGCGGAGAATATTTCCGGATTTTCATTTGTTTTTCATTAGGATTAGGAGATTAGTATAAATACTCTTATTAGAACCCAGATTAGGGTTCCACAACTTTTACTTAGGTTTTGTTCTTCAAAGTTTTCGGCTACCGTTCTTCATTCAGCATTCTACATTCAAGTTTCGTTCCAGAATTCCAGTTTTCAGATTGTTTTTGCGGATTGTTAATCAAGTTCAATTCTTGTCTTGCAATTTACGGTATCATTATCTATTGTTTTCATATTTTAATCTTTGAGTATGCTTAGATCTAGGTTTAATTTGTTTTCTGCAATCAATACTATCATGAGTGAGTAGTCGTTTTGAGTGCGGCTGCGGGGCGAAGGCGCCGCAAGTCTGGTCTAATTAATGTTTCACCTCGGTGCCGAATTAACTTGTTTTTCGGGCAGTTTTAGGAAACGAAAATTCCTCTAACAAACAAAACCCAGGCATCGCCGGAATTCGAATGCGCACGGAATCTGGTGACAGGTGGTGCGCATTTGTTAGGGAGCCTTTTCTTATTCTAAAATCAGTAAAAAGAGAAATTGTGGCCCGAGTAAACATTGGTTAGGCTAGACGCGGTCGCCGGATTCCCTCAGCTGTGCTCTCTTTATTAATTTGCATTCAGTCAATTTAGCTTAGTAATTTAATTAATAAATCTCACAAAATCAAAGGGTAGCTACCTAAGAGCTAGTTCAAGCTGCACTCTCTCGCTTTTGAGTCAAGCACTCCAGTCGTCTCTGTGGTTCGACTCCGGTACTTCCGGATTTATTGTGCTACACTGGTCAAGAGTCCTACGCTTGGGACGCGTCTTTATTCGTCTTATTTCTAGTCACCTGGTCGGTCAAGCATTTTTGTAACCTTGAAATAAACTCACATATAGAAAATGAAAAATTTATATTTTGTAAATATGTAAACATGTAACATTATATTTTGTTCATTAAAATTTGGTAAGTTTTAGAAGTTGGAGATTCCCCTATCGAAGGGGCAAATGGGAGAGAATACGCATGGCTGCTGGAATTTTGAAAAGCCATAACGTTGTCTTTGGTTTTTTCTTTGCAATAGCCCAAACTAAAGCGTATTAAATTGGGCTTTAGTGGTTCTTATAAAATTTGATTCATATTTTATTTGCATGTTTTTTTTCCTCGGGCTGCAAAATGCAAAATAAAAAAGTTGAATCAAAGAATGAAAATAATTTAGAACTGAAAAAAGTATCCCAAGAGGTTGGTTTTTTAAAATCCAACTATGATACTGATCGAATTACATATGTATTAATTGTTAGAGAAATCACTACACACAATAATTTGGAACTGACAAAAGTATTCCAAGAGGTTGGTTTTTTAAAATCCAATTATGGATACCGATCTTACCTATGTATTAATAAAGTACTTATTTATATTCAATTGAACTGATTTTAACGAAAAAATATTTTGTAAATTATTTTCTAACAAATTAAAGACAACAAACACTAGTATGGACCCAAACTGGCAAACTATTGAGTAATTTAACAATGTCAAATAAAGCCTCAAGTATACTTTTGGGTCAGGCTAATAAATATCTTAGAATTTTTCACAAAAAAATATTGCTATGGCTTGTGGCCACCACAAGCTGCTGTAGCCACTTGACACGTTCCTTGATTCAATTTAAAAAAGGTTAGGGTTAAGTAAGATAACTAATTCCTTTAAAATTTGCTTCTAAGTCAAATACTTGGATATTGTGCTTTTTATATCTTGGAACAATGGGCTCGCGTTGGTTTCCTTGCCAAAGCACCTAATTTCCTCAAAAAATATTGGTGAGGAAAAAAATTGTCGCCAATTTTCCTTGCCTAAAGGGTGTGGCAAAAAGTATTCGCAAGGAAAAAATATTTTTCCTTGCCTATTCTGACATAAATTTCTCGCTAATGGTACGGTCTCCTTTGCTAGCAGTGTAGAGAAAGAATTAGGGATGGCAAAATAGATGGATATTTGAATCGATCTACACCTATTGAGGCAATTTTTACTCGATCTTTTAACGGCTGATGGATTTTGATTTTGAAAGAGGGAAAAAACTGAAGGGTGCAGTTCTGTTTTGATCTTTTATAAAGTTCGTATGGAGTACAGAATCCAAATTGCACAAATGTATTTATATAAATGTCGTAGTATGCGTATACAAGTACATATACGCATGTATATGTATATCCATGCAGGTTCGGCCTTGAAATTTTCGGGGCCCTAAGCAAGTTTTAATAATGTGGCCCTTTAAGAATTGGTGTATATATATATATACATCGGTGATCCAGTCAAAGATCCCGGATTGAAGGTTTTTGGGTGTTTTGAAGGTTTTAAAAGATGTTTTTGCATGATCCGAGCCGTCCAATGTGTTCAAAAGGTGTTTTCCAAGGTCCACACGAGAAATCTGCAAAACAAAATACCGGGAAGGGCTTGATCCAAGCAATTTTTCGCAAAAATTGTATATTTACAGTTTTGCGAAAACTGTTTGAATCAAGCCCTTCCCGGAATTTGTTTTTGATGATTTCCCGCATGGACCCTTGAAAACACTTTTTGAACACATTGGACGGTTCGGATCATGAAAATTTGATCCGGAACTATGAGTTCCGGACTTAGGGATCCCGGACTAGATCGGGACTCTATATATATATGTTTTTCAATATTAATTTCAGATTTAACTTCTGGTGTAGTGGTTAGATGAGTTGAGTAACTTTTGTGCATATTCGAAATATCCTGGTGTAAAAAAAACATGTGTTAAAAGACTCGAACGCAGGACCTGTTTGTTACAACAACAACGTATCACTGAGCCATTACGACATTTCTGCTGCCTTATGAACATTCATTATTTCGTAGAAACTTGGGAGCCCTATTATTAATTGAGCTAAAAATTAGGGGCCCTAAGCGATGGCTTCGTGGGCTTGTACCCATGTTAATTTTACAAGTGTGAATGCATCAGATACCTTGTACTGGCACTACCTCGAATCCCACCTAACCAAACAAGAAGAAATGACAGTGCTCCACCCAACCATCCTCAAAGTAACATTATTAGTGATGGCCACTACATCTTGAATCGAACGGAATGCACTCTGACCCACACCTACCGAAGTGCAAATGAGGGTGCTGATTTTCTCGCTGGTCTTGGAGTTGAACAGGAAGAAGAATTGGTGGTAACCAACAGCCGCTCTTTGGGACATCCGGGAGTTCATGATTAGGGTTAGTTGCAATATTCGCCAAGTTATGGACTAACCCGTCCAGTTATGCTTGCCAGTTTATCAAATTTATATCTATGTGCTGTGTAATCTTCTTTAAACGACTTATATTGTTTGACTCTGGTTCCTAAGTTTTATATATTTCCGACGTACCAAAAAAAAAAAAAAAAGAAGAAGAAATGATGCCCATCCGTTTATTAGATTCAACTCCTGTATACAAATAAATTACTCCATCCGTTTTATATTATTTGTCATTTTTTTAAGTGTTTCACTTTTGAGACAAAAAGAAATGAAGCCCTTTTCAGACAAAGATCTCTCGATGGTTATTATTATTATTATTTTTTTTTTTTTTCTTTCATATTGGTGCAAAGAAACATTAAGAATACAGCATGACAGTGTTAATTTATATTGTCATTGGCAAAATTTTGAAGATTAAAACAAAGATAAACATTAGGAATGTACGTACTTATATTTTCACAGTACATGCACTCAATGAAATATTATGTGCAAATACGAACAAGACTTTTGGTTTGAATCTCCAGCCCAAGTAGTTCTTGAAAATAGGGATTTCTAAGGTGCCGTTTCACTTATTGTCTTTTTGGGTTTTATGTTTTATGGTCTTTTGCTCTAGTTTTCATGGATTCTAAGATAAATCATTCTCCTCATATACATCAGTTAAAAAGCTTAAATAAGATAAATAATTAGAATAATTTGCCTATAATTTAAAGACAAAAAGAATTAGAACGGTAGGCAAGTCTTGTGTAGTAGTATTTATTGAACCAAAATGCTAAAATAGGCCTAGTTGGCTTATGTTAAGGTTTACTTATGTTAATGTTCAAAAAGTGTATTGAAACATAAGAAAGGTGTGTAAAAAACATGTGTAAATGTATTGAAAAGTACAAATGATACAATGAAATGTCTGTTTTTATGTACTTATTGTGAGTCGACTGGACTCACAATAACAAGACCTTTTTAGAGCTCAACTTTTGGGTAACTTAATTTGTACCCAAGAAAATCAGGCCTAGCCCATCCATGTTACCTCGTTAAACATGCAACGAACTTAACTAAGTTAAATACTCGTACATGAGATGATACTCAAAATGCTATTACTAAATGTAATAATCATTTCTCCTTTTTCTTCCTCCATGTTTATCATTTTTAAAGAGCAATATTAGGTACTCTGAAAATTTATCTCGAAAATGAAATCAATAGTTTAAATTACTTGGGTGTTTGTCTAAACAATTAATTTCACTTTCAAAATAATTTTCGGAGTAATTTTTCGGAATATACTTGGCATTTTTCGTTTGTCTAAAACGGATCTCAGAACCATCTCCACTACTCTCCTATTTATACCCCCTGTGAGCGTGTGTCCTCCACACTCCTCTGCTATCCACAGCAAAAATAACTTCACAAACCTATACATACACAAATTCTCTCTCTTCCTCCATGGCAACTTCAAGTCTTCAACCCAATCTCAAATCTCCCTCCACGAACCAAAACCCACAATTCCTAACCTCGATATCGAGCAGCAAACTGTTGAAGGGCTCGAAATCGAGGTCGTTGACTACACTTCCCGAGCCCAATGGCTCAGAGCCGCCGTTTTGGGTGCAAACGATGGCTTGCTCTCAACGGCGTCGTTGATGGTTGGAGTCGGAGCCGTCCGAAAGGACGTCAAGACCATGATCCTCACCGGAGTTGCCGGACTTGTAGCCGGAGCTTGTAGCATGGCCATCGGAGAATTAGTCTCCGTCTACTCCCAATACGACATAGAAATGGCTCAAATGAAAAGGGAGGTAATTAGCGAGATCGAAATGAAGGAGAGGAAGGTGAAATTGCCAAGCCCGTTCAAGGCGGCAGCAGCATCTGCCGCATCTTTTGCCATCGGGGCATTCGTCCCGCTGCTGGCAGCAGGGTTTATTAAGGATTACAACGTGAGGTTGGGAGTGGTGGTGGCGGCCGTGAGCTTGGATCTGTTAGGGTTTGGAGGGCTGAGCGCGGTGTTGGGGAGGGCACCGGTGGTGAAGCCTTCGCTTAGGGTTTTGGTTGGAGGGTGGCTGGCCATGGGGCTCACCTATGGGTTAACCAAGTTGATCGGTTCTACTGGAATCTAAAATCATAGAGAATACATCTATCAAGAAAAATGGTCATAACTCCACCAGTAACATGGCACCATATATGTTTGTTCCGGTGAGATACCGACCCCAACCAAAATGAATCTGAATAATTTTAGGACGAATTAGGGTATGTATTTATCTCTTCTAAATCGTATTTTTCTTTTTTCTTATTTTGGAATTTTCTTTTTTCGTGTAAGAAAGAGTACTGTAATAGTTGTACGAGATGTGGTCAGCCAGGGGTGGGATCTTTATTTCTTGTTTCCTTTTCCGTACTGCTTTAATGGGTATCTTTACATATGTGAAAATCTTGTTTATCTTTAATTAAATTATGAAATGATTAATCAATCTCTCTCTCTCTCTCTCTCTCCCTCTCTCTCTCAACTGATTGTTTTTGTTTTTCTTTTGTGGAATTTGGAATATATCAAATGATCTTGAAAACCTTGATTTTGTTGGAACTATGGAAACAATATTATGATAGCCTTCACCAACACAGAAGAACATGGTTTTCTGTTAACAGCTTGTGGTTTCATTTTCTGGCGAGAATCAGATACGTACGACTTTTGGAAAAACTGTGTTTTTTTTTATGACTCAGTATGTCGATTCAATTTTGTGCAACTCAGACTAATCTTTACGGGGGCTGTAAAATAGGAGTAAAGTCTGATATGAATTGACACCGCAAGTTTTGTTTTTTAATAACCAGATGTCCAGGTCAGTTTGTACGGATCTCGACTAATTCAGGGTTCAGGAGGTATATATAGACAGGGCATAACCGTTGGTGGCCACAAGAGTTTACTGAAAAGGGTAATTGAATATGAGACCTTAGGTTTTCGCTCTCACCCAAATCCTAAGGCAAGACCACTTTGCTCACTCACTACACGGCCCCCAATCCCAAGTGTTAATAGCATAGTAGATGCTTGAACCTGAGATATAAGTAGGAGCAGACCCCGAAATCGCACGCCTTCAACACCCGGCCAACCCGTTAGGGTTTGTTGCAAAACTATGTACCACCACCAGGGTTAATAAATAATTTGCCCATTGAGAATCACTTAAAATTATTGTGTACACTACAGGGCCGACCCTAACTTGCTGTGGGCCCAAATAGAAATGTTGACATTGGATACTTTCTACTAAACATTTTTGTACAAGAATAATAAATCGGGGGCCAGATGTGGCTCCTTCTTCAGCCTCCCCAGGGCTGCTCTGTACGTGTAAAACCCTTTCTCGAAGAATGTAAAACTTGTGCTTACAATACCTTCTGTAAGCTTGAGGCTGGGTAGTTACACAATACCTGTTAACTTTGTGCTCACGAATTATGTTCAACATCGACTTGGGTTCCTATAGTGAACGTAGTCGCTACACCCCAATAGAGAGCAATCGCAGCCGTTTGGAACATTGATTACTGAACCTACGGCTATGATTGTTCACTGCAAGGGTATTGTAGTGAATTAGCTCATTGCTTTTACGTTTTAATATTAAGGGGTGTTTCCAGTAAAAGTGCCATCTTCTACAGTAAAAATACCCACGTCAAAAGTGGGTATCGTACCACGTAAAAATACCGTACGGATTTGTTTGTCCTTCGTTCTATTGCAACCAAATAAAAAAATAGTGATATCTTTAAATTGGTAAGTAATTATATGTCCAATATAGTTCTTGTTTGATACATCTCGATTAGTTTCATAAAATAATGTTTTAAAAATTAGTACATAAAACATTATAAATTATAAGATATAACCATTAGAAAAATGGCACGAACTTCCAAAATAGAGTACCAAATCCAGATGGAGGGAGTAGTATTTTTTGGATGTATGTGAGGAAAAATACTCTGACTACAGTGATAAGACAAGAAAGAATACCCAAAATACCATAGCGAAAACTTGACCGAAATTCAAATGATTAACATTAAGCTTAAGTTACTGTAAATAAAGTTCGATCATTTGTTTATAATTAATGTCTAATAATGCAGTAGTTAACAACGTAGGTGCCTAGGTGGTAATCGATTTTTCTTTTTGGAAACTAGAGAGGATTTCATTAATCGAAGTTACCGAGTATAAACATATACAATACAACTGAAATTGACAAATTATAAACAGGAAAGACAAAAACTTAACCAAATTAACTGAAGGATACTTCCATCGCATTGGCTAATTCAGTTGTCGTTAGTTGCCCGAAGGCTAGCACGCAATTTGCTGATATTCAGTTGTCTCAGTAGATCCCCTTTGACAATACTTCTATACGAAAACTGTCTAATACAAACCAAGTTGTTGTTATGTCACGCCTGTTGGGTGGAGGAGTATAGATCACACACTTTCAATGTATGAAACTCATAAAGAGAATTGAACAAACACTCAATTTTATTGATATTTCTCTTACTCCACACTTGATGAAACTATTACGGATTACAAGCCTACTTATAGGCATAATAAGCAGAAAAAACAAATACAAGATAGGCTCTCATTTATGGAGCAAATCACAAATACTATCACGTAAGTTGAAAAAGTCTTCGGGCATGATAGTGAATAGTTCCCACGTTTTTGTTGTGGGCTGCTGAGCAACAACTTGCTCAAGTTTACTTTTCAACAACACCTATAGTTGGGAGCTCCGTGGCACAGTTAGGCATCCTGCAATTAGATAGCTAATGCCAATTACAAAGCTCCAAAATCAGTAGAGATCTGCGGGAAAGAGTCGCGGAGGAACGGTAATCAAAGTTGAGTTCATTAATTGGTTAACGTAGCTTAAGTTATGAATGCATATAATTAATTGGTGAGCTTAATTGTGGGCTATGAAAAGGGGTTCCAATGGTTTTTTAATGGCTTTGTTTCCCATTTGTTAAAATGAGAATCCCATAAAATTAAAAGGGTTGGCTTTAACAAATGAGAAAATCATTTGCTAAAATCAACCCAACACCAGCCTTACAACAACAAAGGGGAAGCACTCAAGCGGTTCTAAGCGAGTCTAATTCTCATTTGCTAAAATGGGTTGATTTTAGCAAATGGTTTCCTCGTTTGCTAAAATCGACCCATTTGATTTTATGCAATTCTCATTTTAGCAAATGAGAAATAAGGCCTAAATCATCAAGTGAAGTAGTAGTCAAATTTATATTGTTATTTTCATTGGGCAAAGAAATGTGTTTTAAAATGGTGGAGTTTTAGGTTTGCACATATAACCAATTGGTAGAGTCTCAATGGTAAGTTCAATAATCTCATACTCCTGGAACTATGTGTTTCAAATGCTGTTACGTTCAATGGTAAGTTCGTTCACATATAACCAATTGGTCTTGGTTTCGATCCTTCACCTCTTCACTTTTTGACGACAAAATACTTCAAATATGTACGAAAAATTCGAACCCATAGTCTCAAATTTTTTTGTTGTTCATTTTGTTGCCTTGCTGTGTTTAATGTTTTTCGTGTGCTAAACTAGAAGTAGTTCTTTTTATCTAACTTTTATTTATTTTTTGTTTTAAAAACGCAACTGCAGCATTTTGCTATTATATCTCCCCAAGTTCTTTTGGCTTTAAGATTTTCATTGATTTTTTTTTCTCGGAAAAATAAATTGTAGTGGCCAGTTCAGAGACCGCTTAGCTAGACAGTTGGCCTGATGTCTATTTTGACGCTTGACCTTCGTTATCCTGCAAAAAGAGAGGTTGGAAACTTCGTGGCCAATGTTGCGTAACAAAAAGCAGTCATCAAAGTGTCATGCATATTGCCCTCCTATCTGCAGCTAGCACTGCAGCTAAGCAATCAAAAAAGAAATAAACAATGCTATATTTATTAAGAGATGCTCATTTTAGTGCAAATAAAATGGCAAGAAGCTCGGTTTGTAGAGGAGGGGAACTGTAGCATTAGGACCGATGGCACACAAGCCAATGGCACTCCAGGTATTGTCTTTTTTCCAGGCCCTATCCGCTCGTAAATACACCTATTCTCTGATTGGGATCTAGATATTGGTGATTGGTCTGTGGCTTCACCACAAAGGAGGCGTAAGAAGGCGATTGTAGAATGCGAGATGATCCCTATTAGTCCACAGAAAGCCATTCAGATTTGAACCAGAGCATAATCAGTTGCCATTGCTAGAGCTGTCAAGGGAACAAATTGGGAGTTGGAGAGGTTGGTTACGATGTTTCCAGATTGCCCAAATGATAGATATGAAGTTATAGACACTTTCAAAGTCAGTTGGAGTTGTTGTCAACCTAAAAATCCAGTCAAGCAGCCAATCTTTGAAAATAAAATTATCTGACAAAGCCAGCGACGAGAGAGGAAAGGTACTGATTTCCAGACAGTAGTGGTATTAGGGCATTCCCCAAAGATCTCAAGCAGGGAGGGCAAAGCGGGGATAAGCCGGGTAATCAGTGTAAAAGGCTTTATTTAACAGTCAAGATACCTTTGGCGCATTTCCATACGAACATTTTCACTCGTTCTTGGAGCATTGCAAATTTCCCCCCATTTATTTTCTCGTCTTTTTCTTTTTAGGGTAATGAGGTGTGTACATGCAGGACCGGCCCAGGCCCAAGGTCCACAAGGCCTGGGCCTAGGGCACCCCAAAAATGGGTACTGTTTGGGGCACCCCAACATTTTATAGAAATGAGCTTGAGTAGAACACTTTTTTAATCCAAATAACGAAAATAATCCATTATAAGTTACAAAAGAGCCCAACCATTGTAGCCCAATATTAAAAAAAGCCCAAAATGAAAAATAAAAGAAGGCCTATTAATTGGTTTGAAGTACAAATTTACCAGAACAGGCCATTAATAATTAAGTCCCTCCTTCATTTCTTTTTATATCCCTTCTCTTAACCTTTCTCCTTCTTTTGTTTCCGATGTGGGACAAAGATAAGGCAGACCCTTTGACCAGACCTTCCTTCTTGTTCCTACTCCTTAGTATTTGACTACTCCAGATCTTAATGCTACTGACAAGAGCCACCTACACCAACTCTTTCAATGTGCATTTTGCTTTTCTTTGTCTTGTTGTTGTCCTCTCTTTTTGGTTAAAATGAGTCTAGATAACAGGACTGTCTGATACAAATATTTATTGTTATATCTATTTCATCTCCTCCTGGGTTAACTATGAGGAATTGTAATTTTGGTTTTTGAGGATGAAAATGGTCATACACTTTCTTTAATTAACCCCAGTTGCTTGTATAGACGCCCTCAAACAAGGATGGAGTTTTTTTTTTTTTTTTTTTCATGTAAAAATTGTTAAGTTTAAAGGGCACAAAATTTAGAACTTGCCTTGGGCACTCAAAAGTGTTGGGCCGGCCCTGTGTACATGTGGGGGAATTTGTCCTTGAATTAAGGCATCGAGGTGCATGAATACAACAAAAGAATGCCAGCGTTTATAAAATGGACCCGAATCCTCCCTACTCTCATTATCGATTAGTCTAGTTAATGGGACTTGCGCAAGTTTTTAACTATCAGAGTCGGTCCTCTTTCTTTTTCTTTTTCTTTTTTCTTTTTTGAAGGAGAAGTTGACTCAATCTGCACCAGCGGCCTTCAAGCTATTGCACTACCTTATTGCTGCTATGATCTCCTCAACTTCAAACTTTTTCTCCAATGCTTCTGATTGTGTACTTGATAACTTCCTGTTGATAAACCTACAGAACGCCTACTGCTTAGGTTTTCATTAAAGATATTTCTGAAATAATCCACCACAGCAGCTCTGATTTGTGCTGGTTCTTCAAGTACTCTCCCACCCACTTTAATAGAGCAAATTGAGTTCCTTTTGTATCTGTTGTTTGCAATAATCTTGGAAACTTTTGTCTCCAAATGCACTCCACTAATTTATAAAATCTCCAGTACTCCCATTTCAGTTCACTTCTCTGGATCTTTTCTGTCTGGTTCAATTGTCTTGTTTCACTTGTGCTATCCAATGGATGCAACTTCTCTTGATTTCTCTGTGAGTTGATATTCATATTCCAAAGTCCTGTTTACTCCATCTCTTGAGCCTTTTCTTCACTTTTTTGAGCTTCTTAACCACCTGGCAACCTGCCCAACCATATGCTACTGTTGTGTTCCAAACTTCTTTAGCACTCTCCAAACATTTGGGATGGGGTAACAAGATGTCAAGGAATTTAAAAGGCCTTGGACCCGAATCCCAATTATTGTCTGAGATCCATCACCAGGCAGTGGTCTGAGATTGGTCTAGGTAATCCCCATTGTACTGTGTTGAATCTCTCCAGCCATTCTTCTGAGATTAAAAACCTGTCAAGTCTGCTATTGATAACATTCTTAATAGTTTGTCAATGTAAACTGTCTAACCGTCATTGATAAGTCCTTCAACTCAGCCTTGTTAATAAAGTCCAAGAATAATCTCATACTCCTGGAACTTTTAGGCATCCTTCTCTTTCACACATTGCCTTTATTTCATTAAAATATCCACATATACACCATGGGATTGTACGTGTTGGATGCCTTTAGCATAAGCAATTCCTCCCAAAGTTCTCGTCTGCCTCTTTCTTCGTTAGGGGTTTATATGTTAACTATCGTGCACTCAAAACCGAAGAGTAAACCAGTAACCATAATGTAGTGTCCTGTAGAATTTACCAACCTTGTGTAGATACCCCCGCAAGAGGATGTTCACTACATATGATGACCAATAAGTGCCTAAGTACCCGTTACAACACACCTCAAAGTTCAAAGTCGCCACTTGGTTTGGGCTACACCAAGAAAAAGCCCTGCCAGAGATTCATGGTTTAGGAAACATAGGTACGGTGAGGGGAAGGTGTTAGGCACTCCTCTCCACCTAGCCACAAAGGCTAGCCTGTACTCATTTGACATAAAATTATTTTAATATTTTAAAAGATCTCACACAAAATTGGTTATTAAATCGTTTTAACAGATAGGGGTGATGTAAGCAGTAAAACACAAGCACACAGAGATAGGGGAATGGGAGCGCACATACAGAAACTGAAAATTAAAATCATGCCAGCATTCTGATATGCTAGTCTGCCAATGGATTTTGCGGCCCGCAGATCACACTAATTAATGTATTGGCCAGCACATCAAAGTGTCGGCCGGTGTTCTTCCCAACGCCTAGAAATGCAAAAAACAGAGAACTGAACAAGCAAAATTGAACTACAAAGCAGGGATTGAGAAACTGACCGTTTAAAAAGTGTTGCAACCTTCGTAATTTACTCCCTCAGCAACATAATTGCTTTGATGTTAAATTTCATGAGACCCTAATGTACGGGGATAAAATCCTCGTATGGTCTTAATCACGTGCTTTCTCGCCGGAACCCTAGATCTGCAAGACAGACAAGAGTTGGAACACCTTTGTCTCTCGTCGGCAAAGGCCTTCCGATGCTTAAGTTAGTAACAGGATTTACTGAGTAAGCGAAGAAACAATGCGTATAACTTGGGTGTTACAGCTTACCTTTCTTCATGGGTCTCGTGCTGTATTTATAGGTGGAGATGTATCATGGATCTGGGCATCTCGTGCCTTCGTTTCTTATTTGCATTAGGAAACCTTTCCTAATAGGACACCTCCTGTTAGGTGTTGTAGTGCAATCCTCTGCAAGATCTCTTCTTGCAGTATAATTCTTTCCATATAGGTCTCTTTCCTAGATGGAGTAGATTCCTTTTTGCATTAGGATTACTTATGTTAATCCCTTTATTCACGGAATTGCTCCTTATCACATAAGGATCCGACTTAGAATCTCCTGGAATGTCTCACTGCCCTATACTCTTAAGGTGGTGTTGTACTTCCACGTAGCTCGGCATGACTCATACAAGGCTCAACCCATTTGTGCCGAGCCAGCACTTGGCTGAACCACGTATCCTAGAATGTTGCCTAGCAATATTTGTAGCTTAACTAGCTCGGCTATGTCGTAAGACATCCTTTGTGGTACTGCCGAGCTGGTGCACCTTCGCTTGGTGTAACATCTTAACCTTACTCATGGTCAATACTGCTCGGCCAAGGGTTAAGGAACCCTTATTCATTAGTGTCGAGTTAATTAAAACACGTGACTTGTCTTTTCCAAGGGTAATCAGATTTTACCCACTCGAATTGCTCCCCAGCTCTGCCCACAGTTGTCATTCATCAACTGTGTGCAGAGCTTCAACGGTCTCATATTTATTCTGTTGCACGCCCCTCCCTCACGTGGGGGGAAAAATTGCTTTAGCATTAAATGTGAAGTGACCCGTTGGTCACCGGATAAGCTCAAAGGACAACCCTTGTTGACGTTTCTCGTACGTCACACCCCTACTTTATGGGGTTTTTGGCGAGATAATGATTTCCTTCGCCCCCAAACCCTTAAAACTTCTAACTCTTACCATTCTCCATTATTTCCCTCAACGGAGATCAAAACAGAGAGAGAAGGAGACATTTCGCCATTTCTTGTCCTTCCAGAGCTCAATTTCTACAAAAATCTACAAACCGCCTCCACTATTCGTCGAAAACTTCCCTCCATTCTCGTCGGAGAATCTTCCTTTAGGTATTCTTCTTCTCGCGTAAGTGTTTTCTCCTAGACCACCATTTTCAGTTAGTGTCTTTTCTACCTTGTTTTTCAGTCATCTTCTTTTTGTCTTTGGGTTTCAACAGTGAAACCCTAACCAGTCTCATCATGGGTAAACATAGAGCCCTTTTAAGGACCCCCCAAAAAAGAGAAGAATTTCACCAGAAATACGAGATCCCAAATAATGTTCAGTTTCGTCTAAATAACCATGATGATTTAGGTTAATATGGTCAGTCCAAGTATAAAATTCACATCCCCTTGATTTTTATCATAGAGGGTGGCCTTAGGGTCCATCTTCACCCCTTCTTCAGAGAGGTCTGCAATAGGTGTAGCTTGAACCCTATGCAGCTGTGCCCCAACTGTGTTAGGGTTGTCATGGGCACAGTGGCGCTAAACAGACTTCTCGGCCTGCACCTAGACTGGTGGGACCTCCACTTCTTGTACAGCGTAGTGCCCGCTGCTAAGGGCTCCTACTACTTAAAGGCTAGGAACCCTAACCAAAAACTTATCACCGACCTCTCCAATTCTCGGGAAGCCTTGTCGATTCGCGTGAAATCATTTGTTTGCTTTAGCGTTTCGACTCAGGAAGCCTTGTCAACTCGCGTCAAATCGTTTGTTTCCTTTAGCGTTTTGACTCGGGAAGCCTTGTTGACTCGCGTGAAATCTTTTGTCTCACAGGCCAGGAAAACCCGTTGAGTTTGTTTGCGCACGCCCCGAAGAACTACGCCTGTCTGATCCCTACAATGGGGTACGTAGGCAGGCTGAGTGGCACGACCGTGATTTTAATGTTTTCCTTTGCAGCTTGAGAAAGGCTCAGGGAATGAATCGGGATGTCTCTGTCTTAGATGTAACTCGTATCAAGCAATGATACGGAGTTTCATCTAAGAGGGGCAAATGTAAACACCCCGATTTTGACCCAGGATACTTGCCAAGCACTCCCGATAATGAGAAAACCTCCCGTGAATACCTTGAGGCTAAGAATGAGGCTTGAACTTGCCCTAAATCATCATAAACCACCCCCAAACCATTCCTAAATAACCTAAACCAACCCAAATGACCAAAATACCCTTCAAAATACCAAAACAACCCAAAATTTACCCCTGAGCTCAAAGGGGCTTTGAGCGCTCAAACCCCCTAGTTGAGCAGTCAAACTTTGTCCAGTTTGTTACTGGCAGAGTATCTAATGATGAGATTCTGACTGTATGGCATGCACTCAACCGAAATTTTGTTGCTCGCATGCATACAATAAACCCCAGGGTGGGCCTAAATTATCTTGGTAGGCCCTCTTGTTCAATCAAGTCCATTTTCCCCCCATTTTCCTCTATAAAACAAACACATTCACCTCTATTACAGGGGTTACACTTTATCACACTCTATTATGCTTTGACCTTACACTCACTCTCTCTCTAAAACTCCATTTCCGGAGCTTATACACCATTTTCCCCCATTAACCCAAGCTCAACCACTCTCAATCAACCAAACCCACTTGATTCTCAAATCCTCTCACTAGAATACACCATCATCCACTCAAAATCAGCTGAAGCCAACCCACATTCCTCATCTTCTGCCCCAAACTACCTACATTGCACCTACAAACCCACCCAACACACATCCATTCATCAATCATCCAAGTTCAAGCTTATATTAAAGCCAAAAGATAGAAATCCATGTGAAAGTTACGGGTTGGTCCTCCTGAGGGAGACCAGTGAGTTCATGGAGGTCTTATATACCTCTAATTAACTTGCAAGGGTCCAAAAGCTTAAGAAAACAACTTTAAAAAACCTCAGCTCAAGATGGCTTGAGCGCGCTCAAACTGTCTAAGCTTCTTCCATGTTTCTGTGGCTTCTGATCATTTTTAATGGTGTTAATTTCTCTCTTATGGTTTTTAATGGGTCAATATGCTCTCAAATCCATCTACTTTTCTTTTGATCATTGATCAAAGACCCTAAGAGCCATAATAAAGGTGTTGATCATCATTAAACCCATGTTGGTATGGTTTTGTAAAATAAACAGAAGCATTACATGTTTTTGAACCATAATGAGATGAGTCCAGTGCATACCAACATCAAAAAGTGGTCAGAAATTGCAAGAACCCATATTCCGTGAATGGAGTTTGAGCGCTCAAACCCTCCTTACGAGCGCTCAAACCCTGTTCATGCTTATGCCTGTTGATTATCTTATTTCACTCTTGTGTTATGTTTCAAGTTTGATATAGTATGTGTGTGTGTGTGTTGTTGTTGTTTGGCTAAGCCAACCTGATCCTCTCTCCCTCTCACTCTAATCATGCTTATGCATGGCCCAATACTCATTTCCCACTTATATGGACACCTCAGGTTTATTTTATTCATGCTTATGAAGTTTTAATCTCTTGTGCATCATCATATATCATGTTGAACTTGTTTATGGTCCAAATGAGGGCAAAATGGCACAGAACAACTCAAACCCAATAGATGATTTGAGCGCTCAAACTGTTTCCTGGTCCATCATGTGTTTTCACCATCCAAGCTCATCCACTGTACTTGGGGTATTCTGGAATGCTTCTAAACATTGAATCTTCATTCCTTCTGTATTGTTTGCCTCATTTGGTTCATGAATAAGTTTTACACCCATGATTATGTGATTATATCATTTTGTTTAGCAATTTAAATGCTATTTTTTGAGTAAATAATGGTGATCAAGTCATGTTTTCATCAAACCAGAATCATCAGAAATATCACCAGCATGTATGAGTGAGCAAGAGTTTGAGCGCTCAAGCCCTTAGGTTGAGCGCTCAGACCCTTGCCAGTGGATCAAATTGGCTTTCCTTCACAAGTGATTTGTAGTGTTATTTTGAGTTGTTTGCTGCTGTACATTGTGTACTAACACTGTTTCCTGCTGCCTTGTGTCCTCATTAGTTTATATATGTATATCACCATCATCACTCATGTAGTACACGATGCACATGCATACACCATAAACCATTGTTGTGTTTACTATCATTGTGTGGCTTCCCATCCCTCGTTCCCCATACTTGCTCATGGTTGAATTGCATTCATTTCACATAATTCCACAAAAGTCAAGTAGAGATCGGTCTTCGAACCGGGCGAGGGGAGTGCCGTAAAACCCTTCCCCTCTCGTAACTGAGCTCCCGAACCTAAGATAGTATGGTGATGATGGGCCAGTAATCCTTATCCATTAAATAAGGCGCGAGTCAATCGAGTTCAGTTCCTCGGGGACAATCCGCTAAAACCCGGGTGGCGACTCCGAATCGACGAGATCTCCGGAGGGGCGTCCACACAATTCCTTCACTGCCTGTTCGGCGAAGGTTTTGTCGATCAGGAAATACCGCTCTGGGTCATCCTCTTTGATCTGAATTTTCTTCAATCCTTCCACCATTTTCTTGGTGGGATCACCTCCAACATCTTCCAAGGTCGGTTGGTCTGGTACTTCAACCGTTTGCACATGCTCTGCCCTTGGAGATTTCTTCAAAATTAAGTTGAAACATTGGTCGGCAACCTTCTGGTTTCCCCTAATGCACTCAATGCCGTCAGCCCCTAGATATTTAATCATCAGATGATACATTGAGGGGATGGCTTTCATCTTGTGCATCCATGTTCTTCCTATAATCACGTTAGAGGAAGAGGGGAAATCTACGACTAGGAAGTCAGTTTTCAGGACAACCGATCCAGCTCGGGCGGGCAGTATGACCTTTCCTATAGGCCATACTGTCTGAGCATTGAAGCCGACCAGTGGGACAAGACATTTTTGCAAGGAGCTCGGCGAGAGCTCCATCTTTTTGAAAGTATGATATTAAAGGATCTCTATTCTCTCCCCTTGGTCCACCAAGATTTTCTCCACATCATATTCCCCTATTCGTAGGGTAATAACCAGTGCATCATTGTGCGGGATAGTTACCCCTTCCAAATACTCATCTGGGAAGGTTATGTGGACTTCCATAACCCCCTCTGTTTGGCCTCTTCTGGCTGAGCTTCAGGACCTGTTTTGCTTGTCCATACTCTTTGGATATCTTTAACCTCGTTGTGGGTGTATGGGGCAACCAATCCATGTATCATATGGATTGTCCCCTTTGGACCTTTCTCATAGTCCGTCTCCTCCATCTGATCGACGTCCTTCTGGTCATCAACCAGAAATTCTTTTAAGTGGCCCTCTGCCACCTTCTCCTCCAAAAACTTCTTGTACTCCATACAATCTTCAGTCATGTGGCCCCAATTTCTGTGGCAGCTGCAATGTTGGTTAATGGCCCTCCTCTTAGCTGGATTGCCTGTCATCTTCGGCGGCCTCTTGAGCCATGACTGATCCTTAATTCTATATAGCATATTGTAGATAGGAATGCTAAACGTCGCCAAGATGCCAAAATAGGACTTGGGATCAGGGTCAGCTTTGTCTTTCTTTTGCTGGGTATACTCCTTTCCCGTCATGTACTCCTTCTTGTACACCTTTGACTCTAATGCTTTCTTCTCAGGAAGCTGGGGTTGTCCTGCCACAATCTTTCCTCCTGCTTGCAAGATATTATCTTCCACCCGAGCATGTTCCTGGATCCTCTCCATTAGTTGGGCCACAGTTTTGACCGGGTGCATAGTGAGCAATTCTCGTAGCTTACTATGCACGGCTAAGCTCGTCTTGAAGGTGGCCAGGGCATACTCCTCACTACAATTTTCAATCTCGTTAAAAGTCTCCCAGTAGCGTTTGGATTACTGCCTTAGCATTTTGTCGTCCCTCTGTCTCATAGAGGTGAGTGCATCAAACGTCTTTGGGGCTGCTCGGCTGGTCAAGAACCGCGCCGTAAACTCCTCCGCGAGTTGAGCCCAACACAGAATTGACCCCTCCGGGAGTTTATGATACCAACTCAAGGCCACCTTTCCCAAACTAGATGGGAACATCTTGCATAGTAGGGCATCCTCTTATTCGTGCATGAACATGGCCTGCTAGTAGTGTTAGATGTGGGCCACTGGATCTCTGTTGGTCTCATAAAGTATGAACGTGGAGTGTTTTACCCTGCTTGGGGTCTTCTCAGCTCGGATCCACTATGCTAGAGGAGACTTAGAGATTTGGCCCAGGGCTTCCTTTGCTAATTCTCGTGCAGTTTTGGGACCTCCCTCTGCTCAGCCCGTCTCGTGCCTCCTTGCATACTGCTAATGGGGTAGCTAATTGGAACCAGATCTCTCGTATTTGTCTCGTGCATGTTTTCTTTTTTCTCCCCTCTCTTTTCGTGGAGAGACCACCCTTCCTGTGGAGACATCATCACGATGATGGCTCGTCGTTCTTTTTCACTCTGCACAGGACGCGTCCGTGAGCGTAGGTCATTTTCCTTCTCTTAGAGTTGCTTCTTTAAGTCTTGAATTTCTCGCTCTCGACGAGTGACTTCTCGTGCCAACTCTTTCACCTATTGTTCCTTCAGATTCAGGCTGTCCTCCCGCTCACGTTCCCTTTTCCGCTGTGGTCCTCCTTCCTTGGGGGGCTCCTTGATCTCCTCCCCCTTTCATGACGAGGAGAGGCTGGCCTATCCTTAGGTGGTGAAACTGAGTGTCTTCGTTGCTCTCTAGATCTTCGTGCTTCGGGGGAATCATGGATCACCAAGTGCCTCTTTCTATACCTTGGAATCTCTGGAATACGACCTATGTCAATTTTTTTGGCAACAGGTTTCTTTTGTGGTGCTTTAGGAGCTACTGGAGTCTTTTCTATCCTTGCACTCTTTTTCGTAGTGTGCACAGGAGTTGTTTCAACATCGTCTTCCACTACTTCAAGTAGTGGAGTACGAAAAAACGGGTTCTGTGACCACCATTGTTGATTGGTTTCTTCTTTTCGTAAGTTTTCCCATAGACGGCGCCAATTGCACGAGGATAAAATCCTCGTATGGTCTTGACCATGTGCTTTCTCGCCGGAACCCTAGATCTGTACGACAGATAAGGGTTAGAGCACTTTTGCCTTTCGTCGGCAAAGGCCCTCCGACGCTTAAGTTAGTAACGGGATTTACTAAGTAAGCGAAGACACAATGCGTATAACTTGGGTGTTACAGCGTACCTTTCTTCATGAGTCTCGTGCTGTATTTATAGGTGGAAATGTCTCATGGATCTGGGCATCTCGTGCCTTAGTTTCCTATTTGCACTAGGAAACCTTTCCTAATAGGACTCATTCTATTAGGTGTTGTCGTCCAATCCTTTGCAAGATCTCTTGTTGCAATATAATTCTTTCCATATAGGTCTCTTTCCTATATGGAGTGTATTCCTTTTTGCATTAGGATTACTTATGTTAATCCCTTTATTCACGGGATTGCTCCTTATCACATAAGGAACCGACTTAGAATCTTCTAGAATGTCTCACCGCCCTATACTCTTAAGGCGGTGTCGTACTCCAACTGATCGGGGAAAAAGAACTAGAGTTTGGATCGGGATCGGAATCTTTCTAGAAAACTTCTGGAAGAAGCTGATTTGCCGGCCTGCTAAAGAATTTGCCGACCGGTTGATGCATTTGTTTGGAAGACTGGGTTTCTGGAGGCTAGGTAATGGATTTACCAGCCGGTTAATGTGAGTGTCGGCCGACATTTTGGCCGAGTTAGAAAGGTTTGTGGTTTAAGTTACAAAATCCTCCCAAAGGCTCTAAAGTCCACGTGAGTTCACCCAAAGCTTTCAGGTGTTGCTTTCATCATCGGGAGCCCGCTTGCAGAGGTCTTTAAGTGTCTTTTGAACTTCAACGTATATACCAACCTCCGCATGCTGACATATTGCATCTTCATTTATTATCTTTAAATTATCCTCAGATACACATCTGGCTTTTTTGATTGGTCATGTGCCTTGTTGTCTGCCACCATCCTTGGCATTGTCCACCTCATCTTCTTCTACGGAGATAGATAAATTTTGATTTGGTTTCGCAGTTCTAAAGGATTCTTGTTTTTCCACTCTTAATCTCATACAGTTTACCATTGATTTCTAGCTGAATAATCCCCTCGATTCTGTTACTTTCTTCTGTGGCTATCAAGATTCTTCCTTCCTCATATGACATTTCTTTTAAAGTCAAAAAATCCACTTCGATAAAATGTCCCCAATTGCTGCCTATTTGATTGAATGTGGGAACATTCCAAGCACTAAGAGGCATGCCCCAAGCAAGTCTTTCAATATTTGCCGCTTCATCCTTCCACGGATTCAGCTCTTCAAACCAGCAATCAAGCCATTTTCCTTTTATGCCCTCTTCTTCGAAATGTTAATGTCAGAAACCTCCCTCCAATTGTTTTTATTTGGACATTCATTATATTTTCTTCTCTGAATAAAATTGATAAGCTATCTGCTGAAATCAATCTTCTCATTTTACCAATAGCACTTCTAACCAACCAGCCATTACCTGAGGTATGAACTTCAATCCGATTGGATTTTTGGCCCTGCCCTTGTAGTAGATTACGTTCTTCACCTTGGTTACTTGTCTGAGCGATGCCTTTCTTTCTCCAAACCTCCTTTCTTTTCTCTTTCTGCAACAACTGGGCTCCATAGATTTTAAGATCTGAAAACCCAAAATCTTTTGCATGCAGTTTTTGATTCTCTGCTTTATCTGGATCTCCTCTGGGATATGATGTAGGTATTTGGACTCTAGGTTGAAGTAAATTAAATTGATTACTGGACCGATTGCTCTGTATATTTCCCCTAATGCCCGATAAATTCTTTCTCTGAATATCTTCCTTCCTCGAGAATCTTGCAAACTTGACTGTTATTCAGTGATCCCAGTACCATTTGTTGTTGGTATTAGCTATCGCTTTAAATGCCCATACAAAATTATTGAATCTCACGAATCCAAAGCTTTGACCTGTAATTTGCTCTTTTGTTGGGAATAAACACATTGTTAATCGTGCCAAACTTGGAAAAGAGGTTATACGCCCAAATCTTTCTTAGACGATGAGGTAGATGATCAACGAAGATTGTTGAAGATCTAGGGTTCTGAGGATCTCTCTCTCTCTCTCTCTCTCTCTCTCTCTCTCTCTCTCTCTCTCATCTATTCCAAATCGAGATGCATGCTATTGCTACAAAAGCCCAATCTATTCGAGATACACTTGCTTCACAAGAACTTTATCAAATTGATCTTGATAAGATAACAATCCCCCCTACTCCCCTGAAAAACACCAGGCTGAGCCAACCGAGAGCAATGAGGTCTCCCGGTTGCCTTCACCCAAGACCTTATTGTTAATGATATTTGGATCATCCATTTAAAAATACCAATTCGATCGAGCATTTTTAGCAATCAATGATGGAGCTAGAAATTTCACTACGTAGGGGCGAGCCTACATAATTCATAGAAAAAAAATTTGAATTTTTTTTTCCAATATCTAAAACTAGGGATTCTTTTTTTCTTTTTGCCTTGCAGGGGTGACCGCCCTATTGACACCCCTGGCTCCATCCTTGGTAGGAATATGAAGTCAATGAATAAAAGGGAAGGTCAAAACTCATGTAGCATCCTTTTATAGACAAATGTAATTTTACCAACACTCTTGCCAATATCTGATCAATGTAAAAACAAGATCTACAATGTAGGTGGTTTTACTTTCTTTTTTTTTTTTTGGTACTTTTGTATTTCTTTTTCTCTTCTATTATTTAACATTTGGTTGGATGTCTCCTCTCCCTCTCTCGATATACACCTATCGAAGTTCATGTATCGTAATTCCTTTTGCCGATAACAAAATAAAAATAAAAATTGGAATCCAGACCAATTTAAAGCGCTGTTGAAAAACCAAGTCATTCATAAACCCTATGGGGTTGACAAAGTGGTCTTGCCTTGGAACTTAGGGATTCGCTTCCACCTAAGGTCTCAGGTTCGATTCCCCTTGCCAGCAAACTCTTGGGGCCACTGGGGGTTACGCCCAGTCGTTACCTCCAGGGCCCCGAAATTAGTCGAGCTGCGTGCAAGTTGACTTAGACATTCGGTTATAAAAAATAAAAATAAAAAAACATCATTCATACATAGAAACTAATTATTTCTCTAAGATATTACATATAATGTGTAAACAAATTAAAAAGAAGTTATTTCAACTACTATATTTATTGTGTTTTCTTTGTTTGGTTGAATACATCTTCTAACCATCAATAGGAGTGAGAAAATGGTCATATTTAGACATGATGGGTCTCCTCTAAACAAAGATTAAAAGGGAACAATATTTATTATATGTGCTACTATTATTCTAGGAGTAAATTGGGTGTGACCGACGAATCAGCATGTTCAAATTTCTTCATTTATGAAAGCAAGCTCAACCCTCTTCGAAATTTTTAGGGAATAGCAAATACGATACCATTTTCGTCACTTCAAGTCCATCTAGTTAAGGTTTTCCTATGTTAGAAGGGATTTGAAAACAAGGAAAAAAAACATACGTCTAACCTTTCTCTTTGGTCAAAGAAAATAAATGCAAAAGGATACATTTACACAAGAACATTGGTCAAATAAGTGAACAAAAAAGGTGCATTTCTGAACCAGTTTTAGTCCCCGTTCCTCTTATCCGTTTTATTGATTTTTTCCAATTTTTTGACTTTTACTCAAAAAGTCTCAAAAGTATGTATTCACATAAAAAAAAAACTCTAGAAATCCACAATAAGAGAAACAACATTACTTTTATCTACAACATATAGAGAAAAATGTTATGAGAAACATTAGATAAGTGAAAGAAAGCTGTGGGTGGTCTACGAAAATCTTAATCGTATATATTTAGTTCGAGGTATGAACATATCATAAAATAATAAGTCCACTGCTGAAAATTACACGCTAGTTGATTTTTTTTTTTTTTTTTAACTGCGAAAAGGAATTTACTAATTAATCCAAGGATCGATTACAATGATAAATTAAAGGATCTAGTTTATTTATGTTTCAGGGCTTTGTCCTAGTTTTAATTAAGATTCCAGGTAACAGACGATGAAAAAAAAACCTATACTAAAAGAAAATTACAATTTTATCTTCTCTTGTTCAAATTCATTTTTGATATACAAAAATAATTTTCTGTACCAGGAAATGAATCATAAAATAAAAACGCAAAATCTAATTAGACACAAGTTAATGATATCAATTGGGTGTGTCTTTTGCTAATCTCTTAATTACGTAGTCAAGACTCTCTAACAATATTGCGTGACTTGCCTTTTGTTTGGGTACATCTGAAATAATTACTTGCCTATTTAGGTGTAAACGGTAACAATGATATGTCAAAGTTAATTTTGCTAAAGAAAGTCAGCCATTACCTTTCGTAAAGAGCGAAAATCAAGGACAATTAATGTAAAGGACAGAAATATCGTTATTAATTCAGTTTGGAACCAACATATTTGGCTATGAATTCAGATCTTCTTGATGGAAATTCGTCCTGCTTCGTTATTGTACTTCCTTATAAATATTTTCTCAAGTGGAGTTGTCCCAACATTAGGGTACCCTTTAAGAATTAAGTTGTGATTACCGAAACAAGGTCTGTTAATTCTTTCCAACATGGGAAACAAATGGATGACAAGACAGTCCAATGGAGTATTATCCTAAAAAGAAAACATGTCTGACGTAAGGTGTCCATATTACTTTGTCACATTCATGTGTTTGACATCATAAGACATTCTCTGGTCAAAAAAGTGGGGTCCAGTTCTCATTAGTTTGACCTTAAGGGTTGTTGTGACTCAACAACAATGTCAACCACAAACAGGTCTCAGAAGAGGGGTAGTTAGGGACGAAATGCCACAAGACATTAAAGGCATATGCGTTACTTGAGAAAAGTTTTGGTTCAAAAGAAGAAAAGCAAATGACTTCACCAATACTCCCTTCGTCTCCCCTTCATCTTTTTTTAAGTGTGCTGCTTCGTAAATCAAAGTTATTAAAAAATATATTATCATTATATTTTTTCACATCAATTTTTACTTTTATTTTTCAAAATTATTCTTCATTTTACCCATTAACTCTTTACCCACTAACCTTTCAAAAAAGTAAAATGATCATTGTAAATACTTTTGGGGAGTGATTTTCACACCCCATTTTTTTCTTCTAGTGAAATTTTCATACGTAAAAATGTCACTAAAAGACAAAAAGGGGGTGTGGATAACAATTTAGGGGGTGTGAAGATCAATTACCATACTTTTATCCATTGACTTTTCAAAACACACACTTATTAAGGGACAGCCCAAAATGAAAGTGTCAACACTAAAAAAGGGACGGAGGAAGTATATGGTAAGGTCATTTCATGCTACGTTTGACACTTTCTCATGCCGCGGAAAATATGTATACACAATCGAAAAATGCTTAATTGAGACAGAAAATACTAAGAACTTTTTGCACAACTTTATAGTGCGACATTCATTTATGAAAGTGGATATCAGTATAACAGTTTGAAACGAACTATATATTTATTTTTGGTTGCTCCCTTTTTGAGTCCTATATATCTTTTCAGATATACAGCTAGACAGCCACATTCTACAACAATTCGTGCTCCCCCCTTGTCTCTCTCTCTCTCTCCCTCCCTCCCTCCCTCCCTCTCTCTCTCTCTCTCCACACACACACATATATACATACATCACTAACAAAATTGAAACCTTTGTTGTTCTTTCCCCTGCATTGTGTAACTCCCTTCTGTAGCTATATATCTCATGTGGGAACAAGGAAGTGGTGGTCCTAGTTCTTGGACCATGGGGGATCCAAGGGGTATAGTGGGCTCTTGCCACAGCTTCACACATGCTATTCATGTGTTGTTGGTTGACCATGAAAAGGATTCCCTTGTTTCTATGGCTAGAATGCTTGAATTTTACTCATACAAAGGTAAGATGAAAACTGAATTGAAATAGCCATGCAACAACCTCTCTCTCTCTCTCTCTCTCTCTCTCTCTCTCTCTCTCTCTCTCTCTCTCTCTCTCTCTCTCTCTCTCTCTCTCTCTCTCTCTCTCTCTCTCTCTGAATTCCTTCCCCTATATTTGATCGTGTTGAGTGTGACTTTGAAATTTATCTGTTTGCAAATTTTACGTACTGAGATTTTTGAATTCTATTGAGTAGTCTATGGATTCTTGCTCAAACATGATTGCCATTTTTTCTTTTTCTTTTTCTTTTTCTTTTTGCAAGATAAGATGATACTAAAATATGTTGTTTTTCTCACACTGTACGAGTCTTTAGAATTTTTTCCCCATAGAGCATCAATTAATTAATGGATATATTTTTCCTATCTAAAACTCTCTTGAAAAATTCCATTTCTACGTTGATTTATGGTTATCTCATTAGATATGGCCAATCTAGGTCATATCAAGTCTTAGATCTTGCATGCAACAAGTAATTTTCGTCTTAAGAATACAATAAAATTGACTTTTCCACCCAAATCAACTGTCAACGAAGAAAAAAACAAAACCCTAGATTTTGTTCCTATCTTGTTCCTTTCTTGTGTGAACATATATGGATAAATGGTTATCGTCTTCATCTTAATTGGGTTGACTTTTAAACAAACATATCTAACCTAGTTTTTATGTGATATCATCCTAAATTTGTTTTGTCGGTCGGTATGTTTTACAAGGAAATTGAAGTGTTTTGCACTTATCTGAGCAATATATCGATTCGATCTTTTTATATGTATCTCTCTTAATATATAGAAATCGACGAACATATGATCTTCATCTTTCTACGTTGGATTTATCTTTCAGTTACAGCAATTCAATCGGGCTCGACTGCTCTTTCGTTGGTTTTAGACGGAAACCATCATTTTGACCTCGTGCTCGCAAACATCCATTTACCTGACATCAATTCATTCTTGCTTCTCAAAGAGTCCCTTAATAGAGATTTGCCAACAGTTTGTGAGTATTTTATAGATTGAGTTGTTCACTTATTACTATTTTCTTTTTAGCTCATTTATTTGTTTCTTAAATTTTTCGGAAGTTAAATACCGTTGTGTTCAGTTTTATTTTTATTTTTATTTTTATTATGAACGTATATACGGTTAATTCTGTTTTCTTTTTCGGCATTTAATTCTTCGAACATATATAATAGATTTGTTTTTTTGTCGCGTTGTGCTTCAAATTAAAGTTATGTCGGCAAACGAAGACGCTATGTTGGCAAAGTTGGCCCTAGAAAATGGCGCGTGTTTCTTTCTTGAAAAGCCTACCGGTTCAATTGTTCTAAAAAGCCTATGGCAACATGTCATTAAAGAAAGATTATACAAGGCCAAAATGTTTGGAAAAAAAGAAAATCTTCATCACCTCGAGACGACAAACCAAAATGGAATTAGAATTTCCAATCCTGAGGAAAACAACCGTGAAGGAAGGAACAATAGCGCCATGAATTCCAAGAAGGGCAAGAAAAAGGCTCAACATCTTGGAATAGGAGCGATGGCGGATGATGAAGCAGGCGAATCGGATAAAGAGAACAGAAAATCGGCTAAGAGGTTTTGTACAGAATGGACAGACGAGCTCCACAGAAAATTTATGGATGCTGTGGATTATCTTGGCGAAGGAAGTAAGTACATTTTTGTTCAATGGATTTTTTTAAATACTGCTTTTTTTTTTTTTTTTTCGCCGATTCTTCTTAATGATTGGTATTTGTTTTGAACTAGGATGCTACCCGAAGGAGATACTCGAGTTAATGAATGTTCCTGGTCTCACGCGAATGCAAGTCGCTAGTCATCTTCAGGTTTGTTGCTTCATTAATTGCATAATTAAAGCCAAAAATTCACTCCCGTGTATCCCTAAATTAATATTATTTCACCTTACTGACAACGAAATAATAATTTTATTCTATTGCTGTTTTTGTGGCAAATGGCAATTACAAACATCTAGTTGTAGTTATTGTGTTGCTAACATTTTTGATGCGAGAATTAGGTCTTAAGTAACTTTCACGGATCTACATATATAAAATAACACATTATGCACATATATTGAATTTGAAATATTTGGATGTAGCATATATGTATATAGAACAACTAGTTAGAATGCATATATTATTTTTTCTCAATATTTAGTAAAAATTCTAAAATGTCATGTGGCATTTTGTATCTCGTTTTGTTCTTTGAGAAATGACTACCAATAGAAATTTTTTTAAATATGAACATAGAAAAAGTTAGTTTTAAAATTCAAAAGAAGTTTGATTTTGTTTTCAAATCATGATACTCCAAAAAAAAAAATCCATAATTAATTACGCAACAAAAATTTGTCTATGGGACAAGTTAATTTGATTCCTTGAAGTGCAATATTGAGATTTACCTTTGTATGAAATAAAGAATTTCATATAATTTAATTAATTTGGAAAAAATATGTAATTACGAAGGAGACACCGTGGCGTGTTTAGATTCTTTTGTTTATTTTTAATTACTGATATAATATTCAATACATTTTAATATTTATATAACTTTAGTTAAAATCTATCACAAGAACTATTTAATAAATTTATCATTACAATTTTTATTAATTCTTTCAGTTCATAAATTTTGATGAAGTTTTTTGTCTTTCATATTTTTTTGATGCTTTTACAGTGACATAAATATTTACAATGGTATTTGTAATTCAATTTTGGATAGAAAATGAAATAGATAAAGTACTACACCGGGTATTTTTTTTTTTTTTTTTAAGGATTTAAGTTATTGGAATTGAGCAGTGTTTAGTGGTAGCATATATAGGAAGTTTATGAATAAGAAATTAACAATTAATAGAAATTTACCGACTGGGATTGGATCTATTTAAAAGCATTTCCATTAGTCACGATTACCTCTTGAGACTTGTATGCACGATTGAACCTTTTGAATTTTATAGTATCGACTAAAGTAAAACACCTGCCAAACCAAAATGGGAAAAAAATAAATGCGAACTCCAATGGTTTGTTGGTCCCGGAAATCGACAATTAACCTAACAAGTAGTACTCTTTTAAATTTAATTTTTAAATACATAATAGTATTGTGATTATTCAAAACAAAGAATTGGGTTGGAGATACTATATTACGATTGTTATACACGGTATATATGTGTAATTAATAAACTTTTGTTGCCTCATATATAGTTTATTATAATTTTAAAATGAGGCATGTCATGTTAAAATTCACCAACTGCACTAATGTGATCATAATATCCAAGTAAACTTGCATAGACTAAATTTAGCATTCTCAAGGGAAGGAAGTAAGACTTATAGAGTTTTACCATATTAATTCTCTAATTAACCTGATTTCATGACTTTTTCTGCTTTGTTCTTTTCTTTCACTCATCAGAAATGTCGAAATGATAATTGGCATACCCAAGAAATGCGCAAATCAAATTCTTCGAGTGCTCAAACTAATGGTTCCCCACACAAATTTGGTTCCCGAAAATTTGGATCGATGCCTCGCCTACAAAAAAATTCATCTAGCTACCCCCAGACGTCCCACCCAGAAGAAAGTTGGGGGCACCAAACAAGTCCCGGAATGTACTCAACACTTGGTAACAGTTTCATGGGCAATGGAGAAGGAGAGTACTCAGTTCAATTGATCCAGTCTCAGGCTGATCACATGGTACCAAATTGTGTTGGAGGTAACGTTCTCACACACAATTCTTCAATCCAAAGCAATGTGGAACAAATCGAAACCAGTGGAATTAACCTTAATGCTACAAACAATGGTGTTTACCTGCAAAATGCTACATCAAATGGTACCGGAGATCAAAACATAGGTTCATTGTTGGGAAAGACAACTAATCAGCATTTACAAGCTACAATGTTGTACTTTGGTAATCCTACGTTTGGAGCAGATTCTGTAATTCCCGATGACTTGTTCGATTTTCTCCCCGAAATAGAGGGCAACCAGGGCTTTTCCAAATATCTTGGAGGGTCTTCAACGATGGGTTATGGCTCCATCCCAGAAGCTCACAATGCCTTTGATGTTGAACCAATCTTTTTTGATCAGGTTAGTATATATATATATTCAAACTTTTTTCATAAATTAAAAGTACTCGTTGATATCTAGTAAATTGTTAGAAAAATATTGAACTTTTCTTGAAAATTTTGTACTATTTTTAGGTTCTCGTTTTGCCGACCGGACAAAAATTTTGAGAAGAAGGGAGTAATGATTTTCACCAAGCTTTTTCTTAAATAGATTAATTTCCATCTAAGAACTGTTGCATGCTTATTATTATATTTTAAATGAGTTAGTAGTAAAAATTAATTTTGTTTAGGCATTGTAATTACATGGGTTTGACTCACTCCATAACTATTTATGACAGCATGAGGGGCACCCGAGATAAGAAGGAAAGGCAAGCGGAGGTGAAGGCACATCGCCAACTTTTGTGAACCAACAAGGAAACCCCAATAATTATCTAATTATATATATAGTGACAAAAAATATACACAGTGAGGATGTTTAATTTTGATATTTTGACATATAAATTTGTCAATTTAATAACCTGCGAGACTAAATGCCAACCCCGTGCTTAAAATTGTGTTGGTTTCCATATATAAAGGATTTATAATATTGATATCTAGCTCTATTACCGGTTTATTTGGTTCGTTCAATTTTTGGTTAATATTCTTTTTTGATAGTTAATATTCCTTTTTTGATAGCTACGAAAGGTGCAAAACCTTATATATTATCTGGAATTAGGACATTGGATATATGCGCATTCTGGGCTATTGCATAAAGTGGAATTAGTTTGGGATTATATTGAAGACTTTTTTTTGAAAGGCGAAAAACTTTATTAATTTTTGAATGAACAAAGATTATATTGAAGACTTAAAACTAGATTTAGCTATCTGGGCCAACTTAATTTCTTTGTTCAATGTTCATGATTGGTTAGGGATATCATGTGACACTAGATTACTTCTTCATTTTCTAACACCTTGAATATGACATATGACAATGGATTGTTTTCAAGGGCCGCCCAAGTGAATAAGATCAAGTGCGGTCACTTGAGCCCACCCAATTTTCTAAAATGTCTATTATTTTAGAACTTTCTAAGTAATAGTGACTAATCTTTATCATTTTATTTATTGAATTTAACCTGTGCAAATTGTTGCATTGGCCCAAGAACTTCAGAAGGTATATAATTGCCCAAAGTATTTCGTCCTAGTACAAGAAGAAATTTGAATATTCAGATAGTGAAAAAACTGTTTTCATTTCGACGGGAATATTAATAGACGACAATAGCTTACATGTCTATAGTTAAAAGAGATCTGAATTTTTGGCATAACAATTGTTTTCCTATTATTTTTTTCATTTTTGATCGGCAAATTTTTTTTTATAAAAAAGACTTGACAGAGGGTACATCAAGTCGGGGGAGAGGGGAAGGGAATCCAACCAAAGTTGAATAAAGAAAAGACACCTAAAAAAAAAAAAACAAAGCCGAAAACCACCTAACAGGGAAAGCCCAAACTGCTAAAGCACTCAGAGGTCCAAACCCAAAACAAGCCCCATGAACCTCAAGACCTTCCAGATGACGACCTTCTATATAAACCCATTAACATGAAATGGGGTGCCTTTGGAGAGCATCAAATCTATTGTAGTCGCTCGCTACCATCTCCTTTATCCTCAAATCATCACTGTCCGAGTGAACCACCCCTAGACGATTTCCAGTGGCAAGAGTTTCCTGAAATTCCTTCTCAACATTCATTAGTCTTTGGGTGCCAATAGACTCACTATCATCCATATCATCACTTTCTTGAATACTTAAGCATTCATCGAAAAATTGTCTTCTGATTCTTCTTCTGACGCTTGCAGGTCGACGATCCACCATAGGATTTATCCCCTCCATTTGAGATGCTCTACCCGCCACCTCCATCGAATTCGCCATTTCTACCATTTTTCCCCACTGGGTTTCTTCCACCACCTCTGTATTAACTGCTTCTTCACAATCAGAGTCCTCAATCGAATCATCATCAACCACCGTGTCCCCCTCAGCATTATCTACTACTTTGGTAGCTTCCATAGGATCCTCTTCTTCACCAACAATTGAAACATAGGGAGTCTCTGTCAAAAACTCAATTCCCAATGGATTCGCCGTCAAAGGGGGCTGTGTCCTCACTAAGAGATCCGCCTTAGTATCCAAAACTGTCTTCTCCAAACAGGCATCGGTCCCATTAGATGAGTGTAAAGAATCTGCCACCACCGATGGGCTCAAAGACCCACTCTTAGAACCAGAACTAGGGGAGCATAAAGTACTCGTCTTAATAGGGATATCTGTCACGCCCTCAAATTTAATAAATTGAAACATAATTAAAATCCACGTAAAAAAAATCAGAGTCAAAGGCATTTCCTTTAAAAAAAAGTCCGGTCAACAGAGCATTACAAATTCAAAATCTGACTTTCTAAGCTCGAACCCCCAAAATGGTAAGTACCAATTCACATGATCATTCACATTTCCAAAAGTCAACATGAAATACTCTCACGAGTTACATCATCATTTCTCAAAAGTTTTACATGAATACGATAATCAAATATTTAAAACAATGATGTTTCCCAAAAACTTCATGTCATGCACGTCAAAGCCAAGCACTCCATGCTTTGTCCTTCATCTTGTACCTGAAAATTTTAGGTTGAGCTCACTAGCCCAGTAGGAAAATCCTCTACTAATGCTATATTCATGTGGAATGAGATATGCACCAACTCAACAAATAAAAGGGGTTAATGAATTAAGACTACTCCATTTCTACACAAGGCACACTTACATGTGTCCAGAAGATGTCCCATTTATATGCTAGTATCCCACCGTATCCGCATATGTCCAAGAATCTTCTAAGTTTCATATTATCAAATTCAAGTCTGAACAATACTCAAAGTAAGCCCAAATGTCCTACCGCATCCTCAAGTGTCCACGAAGTACTCAAATTTCATATTGATACGCTCTAGTCACAAAGCTACCTATGGTTTTGCCGAAAATACTCACAGGAGTCAAAGAATGCGAACCTCCATACCCGCGTATCTAAATTATAGAGACATCATTCTCTTTTTCACAAAATAGTCGCACGTGTTAACAAAGTACTCAAAAGTGTTCAACTAACCTCTAATTGTCTCACAAGGCAAACTTATTCACATACAAGTACCCAAAAGTGTCCCTTATATCCTAAACATGTTCATCGTGTTCCCAAGTATCCGTACACACACTCATGTGTCCTTTCATATTCTCAATTCACAAGACCGTATACATTCATTCTCCAATGCCCTCACATGTACCTATTCACACACACACACACATCAAGTCTCCAAGAAGTGTCCAAAAGCATATTCGTGTCCCATTGCACCCATTATCTTTGAAAAGGACTTCCTACTTCAAGTTCCAAGGTCCACACGCACACACACATACTTATACCAAAAGGTTCTTTAATTCACTTTCAATTCACGCGTACACACATAACTCATACCGTGTCCAAAATAAATCGTAAACGTCTATGAACAACAAACAAGAGGTATTCGTTCTGGACCAACCCACCCTCAGATTCCAATTTGTTCCTAAAACTTCTCTCAAGGTCACAAGTCAACCCTAGTCGTTCAAAACACTTTCATTCAATCGTGTGTCACCCAAAATGACGTGTCATGTTCACAAAATATTCATCATTATCAAAATTGAGTTTTCAAAGGTTTCCAAGTTCATTCCATCCCAAAATGACCAAACACATCGTAGTATAAGTCAAAAACACGTTCGGAAGTCAAAGGGGTACCAAAACACGACTCAGCAACAAAACAAATTTTCGGACCTAAACTGTGATTTCCGTCCGGGCGGGGGTGGTGGCCATCCAAACGGTCGGACCAGAGAGGAAATGTGCAGACAGTTTTCCAGAAAACATAGCACGTACAACTTCAAGGGGTTTTCGGCCCAAACTCAGAAATTTCATCAATTACATGGTTAAACAAAAACATAGAAGTTCAAATCATCAAAGGGTACCTCAAATTAGTCAACAACAACAAGGATTAAGCAAGATCAAGTGGGTTTTTAACCCAAAATGCCCAAAAACGTGATTTATATGAAATGGGTAGGAAAACCAAGGAGATACACACATATGTGCTCCAATCAACCAAACGAAGATAAAATTAGGAGAAGAGATCCCTACCTCGAAGATTTGAGCTTGAAATCCACATAACCCGAAACCCTAGCTTCCAAAAACGAGCTCAACCCAAAACCAAGCTTCTTGAGGCGAAACAAACGCGGTTCAAGCTCCAATACGCGCAATGGAGGTGATCTTATGCATGGATCTTGAAGGAGACTTAAAGAAGAGGTGTATTTTGGTGCGTTTTAGCAAGAAAATGGAGAAGGAGAGGAGAGAGGAACGACAGTAATGGGGAGGGAGGGGACTGATTTTGTGGTTCTCTCTCTCCTATTTAACACACATTTCAAAAAAATACACCTCACACCCTCCATTTCACTTGTGTAAACCTAACGAGTCCAAAACTTTAAATTTTCACCCGTTCGAACACCAAATGAACTTTTAAAACATTCCCCACAAAACCCCAGCTTTATTTTCGTAAAAAGATTTAAAAACACAGGTCTTTACAATATCAAGATTGCGAAGCGCCTGAATCCGAACCTTGTAGGATATCCCACAAACATCCAACTGAATCCAATCATCAATAAACTCCTACTTCTCAGTAGAAATCAAAACTTTTCCTTCTGCAAATGATGAGAGACCTGAAGTAGTTTCATCAATAGCAAGAAAAGAACCCCAAAATTCACCTATTTTCCTAAAAGTAGAAGGGCTCCAAGCATTGAGAGGGGCACCGGAGCATTTAAGCCAAATGATTCTTTCCAAACTCGTAGCTTCACCATTCCATATTTAGCATCAGAGAACCAATTTGCTTTCCATTCCTATAGGAAGAACTTCTCCAGCGATTCTGAATCAGGAAAAGTTAGCAGCAAAGATCTTCCCCCCATGCTTCTAATCTTCACATCACTAGTAAAATTTTCCAGTCTAAGAACCTTATATAGGTCCTCAACAGCAATGATCTTATTCAGCTTGGCCACTACACTTCTAGAGAACCACTCAGAACCAGTAGGTAAGATTTTTAATGTTTTGGCTATCTCATACGCCTTCTCCACCTTTCCTCTGAGATCCCCTTTTAGCATCTGAGCATATGATTTTAAAACAGTAGCAGAATTGGAACTAGAAACACGGTGGCATGCGGCTTCTTTGAGGTCCTTCTCACCAAGAATAGTTGCCCCTCTGACACGCCCAATGTGATGATATACTTCTGCCCCTGGATTATTGTGATACCCCTTCCTAGCTGCCATAGAATTCCTAAGATGATTCTGATCAAAACTTGCAAGCTTCATAAACAACTTTTTGACCTCGCACCATAAGCCATTGGCTTTCGCTATAGCCAAATCGGCAGAGACTAAGCAACTGTACCTAACAAAACCAAAATTTTCTTCCAGAAATCTTGCTGCGTTTCTCTGGTATGAAGGCGTCCTTCACTACCCCATAGTTATTGGAGGTCTTCTTGAACCAAGAGAGGCTCACATCCTCCGGTAGGTTGTCTACAAAAAGTGTAAACATGTCTACTGTAGACATGGCCAAGTTTGTAGAGTACTTTTGACAAACACCTTATGTGCAAGAAACTAGGGACACCCCTGAATCTTATCTGAATCAAATAAACTACATACAATACAAAAACTAGCAAGAAAGGACGCAGTCCAAAAGCATATTCTCCATATTCCAATTGAAATCGATAAAGACTGACCAAAAACAAACCGCACACGAAGAAGGAAAGCAGAAGCTACGGGGGAAAATGAGCGGAATACTGCACGCAGATAATCATTTCTATAGATCTGGCAGTGGCTTTATTACATACCTTTGACAAAGATGTTGCTGCAATATGAGGTAAAAATTATTGATGCCAATTCAGACAGAGAAAAGCCTTTATATCCGATCAGTTTCCTTTTGATCCTGCATCGTAATGACTGCTTAACACCGAAAACTAAGAGATAGATGAGTTCCCCTGGAGAAGACGATCCTATCTCATCCTTTGCGGTCGCGGAAAGCCACCGGAGGAGCCGCACGCCCGGCCGGAGTTAGACTTCCCTGACAGAGAAAAGCCTTTATACCCGATTAGTTTCCTTTTGATCCTGCAACGTAATGACTGCTTAACACCGAAAGCTAAGAACAGATGAGTCTCTTTCAACATGTGAGTATAATTGTTTTCCAATTATTAGGAGAGAAAATTTAGACATTAGGGGTCTAATTGAAAAATGAAAAATTAGTTTAGGTGTAATTTGATGTTTATGGCAGTTTGGGTGTCTATTAGACATTGAGGTCAATGTTTAAAGGTATGTTGAAATTTTCTCCAAAATGGCTCATCATTAGAAAATAAACCTCACGCTCCTGGGGATCATTCACATTATATTACCTTCAAAAGATCAATGATGATGTCAACATTTCCACTAAAAATACTACCCACTTATTTTTTATACTAAAACTTACTTTTCGTAATAATTTTGGAATTAACCGTTTCTCTAAACGGGAGGAATATAGAGAGGTTTGACATCGATATCTAGCTGATAGTACAAGGGTTATTTTGATAACATGATGAGTGTTGGATAATTAATAGGATAATGTACAATTTCTAGCAAAAAAATAATAATAATAAAGCAAAGAACAATCTCGCCAAACTATAGAGGCACGCTAATGGCATTGTCTTTAGAAGTTGATTCGTACCCCTTGGGGCCGATGAATCAGTGCATAGGACTTCACTGCATGCAACTTCCCAGGATTCAACTATAGCCTTCTCCTCCGAACTCGCACAAGTTAGAAGAGGATTTTAACAACCCCTAGTTCCTCTTGAACAAAACCAATGATAACTTGGAACCCAAAAGAAGTGGAATAACCGATTTTTCCTTTGAATTAACCTGTTTTGTAGTAGAAGGAAGAAGGGCGTGGAAGATATACAGAGAGAATAAGTGTTGACCAAGTCCAAGGCTAGCTGTTGAAAGCTGGCAATTAACGGGCAAATCAAACGGTAAAATCTGCAATGGTAAGAAGGGCCAACTGAACTCTGATGGCTAGGGAGTCTTCACAAGAGTAATTTTTATGGGCTTCACTAATAACAAAGGCCCATTAATATCCTAACGAATGATGTATAAAGTTCAGAACCCAAATAAAAGTGTTTTGAAATACTTTAATAAAATAAATTTACAACAATCCCCCGCATATTTTGTATAGGAGAGGCCAGCGCGTGAGCTAATTTGACTAAAGTCAAGCGTTGACCGGCTAATCCAGGCCTGCCACATGGGAAATTAGTTTACAATGGACAAGTCAGATTAAGAACAAAATCAATGTGCCGAATGAATCAACACCGCAAAGGGACATCCCTCAAGGGAGAGTAAGACTAAGATACGTAAACCCAAATATAGGGTACCCTTATCTAAGGGCCCCCATATTATGAGGAATTCACCTATCGCGACCCTTAACACTAGGGAATTGATGAGATAGGAAGCTACGGCTATCGAACTCAGGCTCGAACCTACTCTGATTTGAAAAATGACTAAGGAATTGGTGTGGCCTTAAGGGTCGCAACCTTGCCTAAAATATATAACCGGAATATAGGAGATATTAGTGGCCGGGTTGGTGACTTAAAAGGAAAAGGGATCGCCGCAATGGAATGACGTGCACTAACCATGTCGCGACCGGTGGCATCACCCACATGTTCTTAGTATATGGAAAGGGCACGTGTCCTCATATTATAAGGGAAACGTCTACTGCCAAATGATTGGCCTCAGATCCTTTTAAATATGAGACATTCCTTCACAAATTTCAAGAGATTGATTCATTCCAAGGTGTGGGAATTCTAGAGAGAGAAAGTGGTTATGAGTGCTAGAATAAAGAACATTGTTCTTGTGAGTGCTCACGAACCTATTTCTCCTAGAGTTCGCGCATAGGATTTCTCAATTGGTAGTGGACTTAATATTGTTGCGTTCTCTTTCACCCCTCTACATATCTTTCTATTCTTGATCAATTGTTGACTATTGTTTGCCTCTCGTTAAAATCATTGACTAACTACGAATCTATCTTACATAAAGCGACTCCGCTAGGGAGGCAATCATAGCCGATGGTTGTTACGAGACGAATGGTAGGACCAAGTAATGCAACTAGAAAAGAGTTAAGTACTTTACAAACACTAAGACAACAAGCAACGGAAAACAACCCACCTCTGCTTAATGAAGTACACAAGGTGGACCCTAACCAGATTGTGAATGCTAAAACAGAGGCCCTTTAGGCCGTCCGTAAAAGATAACAAATAATGCAGCAAGGACAAGTCCAGCTCCTCATTGTTATAGCTCAACTCACAGAGGTAGTAGCTTCTTCACAGACAAGGGCTCAAATGGTTCCTCCAGTGCCTCCGTAAAATGTTGTAGGGGAAACCTATCAAGACCACCTACAATTAATGCAGCAGCAGGCCTCGCACTAGGAGGGCCAGTTCCCCCAACTGCACCTGTTCAAGTCTAAGCTCGAGGAACACTAGTGCCCAAGGTGGCCTTGGGGAGGTCAACCCAATTCCTGTGCAAAATCAGCCATTTGTCACCTTGGCAGATGTGTAAGCTTTGTTTTAACAAGAAAAGACAAAGGCAAGTCTTCATGCTCTGCGAACCCCAGAAATTCAACCCCTTACCCTACTGCGATACTTTCCATCCCGTATCCTGACGGGTACACCCCACCAAAATTCATCAAGTTTTATGGAAAAGAGGGAATTGCACAGGAACATGTGCATCGATTTATCGAAACACAAGGGTACATTCAGGAGACGTAAAACATCGCTTATGAGAATTCTCTAAATCTATGACTTTTCGCACATACACAGGGTACGTCAATTTGGAGCCGCACACTATAAACATTTGGGAGAAAATGGTGAATTTATTTTCACTGAGTTCTTCCAAGTGACGGAGAAGATTATTTCACTCAACATAATGAGCGACAAGCAGAAGGAGAGCGAGGATATCATTGATTTTATCAAGAGATTTCATGATAAGGCCGTCCAATGCCATGAGCCAGTGCCTGAGAAAAGATTGGTGGAGATATGCATTTTGGGCATCATACCAAACTATCACGTCCATTTGGTTAATGGCAAGTTCCATAACTTCTCAACCCTAATGAAGGTCGCGTTCAACCTGCGCGGAACTGTAATCATTCCTAAAAAGGAAGCTTGAAAGGCTAAATGTGGCAGGATTGCCTCTACAGCCTCCCCGCAAGCCATAGGGGGGAGATCGCAAGTCTAAAAAGAATAAGCCTTTCAAAGGCTATAAGGAGCAAACCAAGGGGGCTCCTGATTACCCTTATAGCCTCGAAGAAGTAAAGAACCTTATCAATGCATGGGTCGCAGACAAGGATTTGAATCCCGTACCGTATCAGCCAGTACGTACCGAAATGGTGAGACTCTGGTACCCTAACCCCCTGAATACCGTTCCGGGCTCAATACCGGTGGTTACTAGCTAGTATTGGGAAATCGGAACGATCTCGGCCGAAATTGAGATACCGTTGATTCCGGCCTAAATTTTGCACTACCTTGACTGGCTTTTCCATAAAGATGATTTTGTCCGTCGATCAGGGAGAGAGGGAGAGGGGGGGACTAAAGAAAGAGTAGAAGGTATAAAACAAACTTGGGTTGGGTGGCTAATCCAAAAAGCTAAGTTGTCGTCCTCGTCAAAGTATAAATAGCACATTATTATAGAACACTTTTTAAAGCTCGTTAAGCTTTCAAACCAAGCTTGAACATGCTATTACTCGGGTTGTTAAATGTATGAATCTATGATGTGTAAAATATTATAACTACTCATGCTCAGCTCAAGTAAAGGTGATTTGAGATCGACTCATCAAATAAACAAGCCAAGATTAAACATAATTTTGAAACTCATAAAGTATTCAAACTAAAATTGAACAATCCAATGTTCGGCTCATTTATTAACCATGCATGATAACAATCCCAACCATGAATACGCCAACATTAGAGAAAAAAAGGTGCGAGAGCCCTAAAAGAGAGCAAGTTGCGCCGCTCACCGTCGTAGAGCCGCTAGGAGTTTAAGGTAAACCGAATCCCTGGATTGACCTCCACTACCGGCAACGTTTAAAGTCTGTGGATAAGATCTGGAGTGATGGTTTCACTGGCGGTCTGTGGATAAGATATGGGAATCAAAGCCGCACGGGCGGTTTTGACTGAGTGAAACACGGATTAGGGTTTGACCACATTTTTTTAGATTTTGTTATAAATGGGTTGCTACTTTGTACGTTTTGGGGGGTCCTGAACTATTGAGAGGCAAGTTTAGAGAGAGAAACACAAGCCAATCCATGGATTCTTCGATTCCTCCAACAAATCAAGCATTCATCTCCACCTCCATGGCTGACTAAACACCTTCTAGGGGGAAGATGAAGCTTCGTTCCAAGTAACTCTGTGTATGTGTAGGTGTTAGGTTCATTAACTCAAATTGATTGTTCAACTTAGAACATGTTTTCATTATGATCAGATGGAATCATTTTAATCATTTCTATTGGTTGAGTATTTGTGTTTGCACTCTCAAATAGCTAGTTTTTTTTTTATTTTATCAGGAATTCATTCATTCATTCATTTCATAAGATTTCAAACACATGCAATACAGGGGTAAACCCTAACTGCCAAATACAAGACACGAGCACAAACCACAAAGGGCGAATACAGGCTCTGGATTGTCGTACTGCATGAAGCAGACCAACACGAGCTGTCGGCGTAGAGTCCATCTATGATTCAGTAGAAGAGCATCCAAAGGATAGCCCAGTTCACCCCATTGACACAGTTAACTCAAATGAAATCTATCAACCAAACCGCCGGAAAAAACTGGAAAATCCAGTCCGAAAAAACAAAAACAGAAAACATCAAAGATAACAAGACTAACAAACTAAAAAACAACAAATCCCAACCCAAATAGAAACTAGGCTGCCGGAATCCCACTGAGTTGAGCCGAGTCAACCGAGTTGAGCCGAGTCGCTGAATCGCACTGAGTTAAGCTGAGCAAGACCGCCGGCAAAAACCCCGTTGCTCCGCCCCTCTTTATTACTCCACCATTAGCCGCCATTAGCCGCCATGCCTGCACACCTCTGGACTTCTCCACCACGCCCAAACAAAACCAAGTGCGCCGGATCGACACCATCGACAGACGACGACAAGAGGATCGGACTACACCGATCCAAGGATCGGCATCTGTGAAGAAATCGTGAAAATGGCTGCAGGAACACACTAAAGGGGAGGGAGAGAGAGAGAGAGAAACATGGAGGAAAGGGGAACTAAGAGAAGGGGGAGGAGGCAGAAGGAGGAGCTCTCAAAGTAGAGAGAGAGAAGACTACTTGCTTGTAAGTTTCTCTCAAATACCTAGTTAAACAATGGTTTTCAATGCTTGTGCTTGGGTAACTGAGATAGATTATGCTCGTTAGACGGATCGTGCCACTGGACAGTCCATGAAAGAGACGAGTTGTGCCAGCGAGACGGTCCATGCTGTGGGATAGTCAATGCCTATTAACAACACAATTGTTCTCTTGACAAAATTGTGATTCAAATAATAAACCTAGCCTACACATAACTTAGTTACGTAGTCGGGGTCGATTCGAAACCCTACATTTCTCATCCATTCGTTCTTCATCAATTTCATTACTTGTTTCTTAAATTAATTTAGTTTCCAAAAACCAATCACTCAAATCTCTTTTTCAGAATTAATTAAATTAGAACTTAATCGAAAGTAACGTAACTTAACCAAATTATCTCTGCAGATCGACATTCGGACTTGGCCACTATTCTCCTGAGTAGTAGTTAATTCTAAATTTTTATAAGTATAATTTTGATATGGTACGACACGATCAATTGTGATCGTCAAGAGCTAAGAATGGGACAGGTATGAAGTATATCATGGTGCGCACATTTTATGATTGTGTTTGGAAAAGAAAAACTTTACTACGAAGTGCATGTGTGGGTTTATATTTTTTTTAACATTCAAATGTCTCTTTTAACGTGTAGGCAAATGAACAAGAAAAGCAAGGCTACATGCTGATACTTCACTTTCCGTTAGATGATGACGTTTTCAGCCAAAACAGAATTCTCTTTCCGTTAGACACGAATATTTACTGAGCTCACGCAGTAACGGCTAGCTTCTTCCTGATTGGGCCAGATCAGCGACCTTAGCAACTGCACCGATTTCGACTTCGAAAATACTAGGGCAAAAACTATTGTCCGCCCATTGTAAAATGATCCAAATACTAAATATCCAGAATTTCTATCCAGAAAGTTACCGAGAAACTGAAATAAGTGGCTGGGATTCGCTACTAATTTTAAATTCTTGATAATTTTCTAGATTAGAAGTCTGGATATGTGACATGTAGCACTGGAGAAGAATTTGGGCATGGGGAGGGTACCACGTGGTACTCTCTTGGCATATTTAGGCCGTCCAACAATGCAACTGATGGTTTAGATAAAAAGTGCACTTAGGATTTAAAAAAAGAAAAGAAGAACTGTGTGTCAATTCAGACCGGCCGATGCATTTTTGGACGGCCCGGATGGGCCGAAGGGATACCACGTCACCCATACCCTATTTGCACCACCCAAAATTTTTTATCGTACCACTGCTCTTTCGACCTTAGCAAAACCGAATCCCCTATATATACCCCATGGGAGCGTGTGTCCTCCACACTCCTTGGCTATCCAAAGCAAAAAGAACTTTACAACCTATACATACATACTCTCTCTCTCTCCATGGCAACTTCAACCCAATCTCAAATCTCCCAACAAGAACCACAACCCACAATTCCTAACCTCGATACCGAGCAACAAACTGTTGCAGGGCTCGAAATCGTGGTCATCGACTACTCTTCCCGAGCCCAATGGCTTAGAGCCGCTGTTTTGGGTGCAAATGACGGCTTGCTCTCAACGGCGTCATTGATGGTTGGAGTCGGAGCCGTCCGAAAAGATGTCAAGACCATGATCATCACCGGAATCGCCGGACTCGTGGCCGGAGCTTGTAGCATGGCCATCGGAGAATTAGTCTCCGTCTACTCCCAATACGACATAGAAATGGCTCAAATGAAAAGGGAGGTAATTAGCGAGAGCGAAATGGAGGAGAGGAAGGCGAAATTGCCAAGCCCGTTCAAGGCGGCGGCGGCCTCCAGCGCAGCTTTTGCCGTCGGGGCATTCGTGCCGCTACTGGCGGCAGGATTTATTAAGGATTATAACGTGAGGTTGGGAGTGGTGGTGGGGGCCGTGAGCTTCGCGTTGTTAGGGTTTGGAGGGCTGAGCGGGGTATTGGGAAGGGCGCCGGTGGTGAAGCCTTCGCTTAGGGTTTTGGTTGGAGGGTGGCTAGCCATGGGGCTCACCTATGGGTTAACCAAGTCAATTGCTTCCACTGGCATCTAAAATCATAGATAATACATGTATCAAGAAAAAATGATCATAACTACAGGCCCTGTAGTGCGGCTCTGCACTATAGAATTTCAGGATCCATATTATTTCTCCTGTGCCTCTTTCTCTTTTTTGTTTTTTCGTTTTGGAATTTTCTTACTTCGCGTAAGAAAGAGTACTGTAATAGTTGTAAATCTTGTTTATGTACTTAATCGCATTGATTGAACTTATGAAATGATTAATATCACACACACACACACTCTCTCTCTCTCTCTCTCTCTCTCTCTCTCTCTCTCTCTCTCTCTCTCTCTCTCTCTTCTACATGCTGGGTTGATTTTGAGACCTTGATTTTTTTTTTTTTCACGATGGAATTTGGAGCCCCATTTTTTAGCTTGAAATTAGTTTTTTCTTTTTTTTTCATAACCAGTTCTCCGAGCCAACTTGCATGAAGTGACCGCTTTCTTAGCCTCCCCAAGTGCTTCCCCATGTGTAAAAACCTTTTTATTAAGAAAGAAAAACTTTGTGCTTACAACACTTGTAAACATTGGGCTAGGTCATTACAATAGTTGTAAACTGTGCAACTATTATGTGGTTCAGATTACTAACCAGTTTCTGAGGAAAATTCCTACTTTACGAGAAAATTTCCAACCATGCTGATCTCTTGATATTTTAGTTCCCTTTCAATTTGTTATTTTTCAATGTTTATGTTGTACAATTTCTTGCTTAAATCTGTTTTCTGTTTTCCTGATTTACTGTATTTTTATTTCCCTTTTGAAACAACCTAGCTGCAGAAGTTTGCTATTTTTATCTCAAGGATTTCTTTTGGCTTTAAGTTTTTTATGACTATTAACTTGCATCTACTGTAACTTATGACTTTCAAGTTCCTATCTCTTTTGTTGAGTCAACTACTAGATTCACCTATTATTTCAATTTGGTCTCCATGTTTGTGAAACTATTCTTCTGGCAAAGCCATACACAATCACATAATTTCATCAATATTTCAAGAGCATATCATAACAACTCGATCGGCCCTTGATCCAACTAATTCTCCATTTTTCAGAGACAATTAGTCAGTAGTTGATTCCAAGAACAAATCGTTGCGTTGTCCTCGATCCCAATTTTGCTCGAACGTACCTTTGTGCTTGACCAACCAGGTGACTAAAAATACGACAAATAAAGACGCGTCCCAAGCGTAGGACTCTCAACCAGTGTAGCACAATAAATCCGGAAGTACCGGAGTCGAACCACAGAGACGACAGAAGTGCTTGACTCAAAAGTGTGAAAGTGCAGTTTGAACTGGCTCTTAGGTAGCCACCCCTTGATTTTATGAGATTTATTAACTAATTACTACGCTAATTTAGTTGAATGCAGATTAATAAAGAGAGCGCAGCTGAGGGGACCCAGCGTCCGCGACTAGTCTAATCAATATTTACTCGGGCCACAATTAGTCATTTTACTGATTTTAGAATACGAGAAAGGCTTCCTAACAAATGCGCACCACCTGTCACCAGATTCCGTGCGCATTCGAATTCCGGTAATGCCTGGGTTTGTTTGTTAGAAAAATCTCTAGTTCCCAAAATTGCTTGAAAGTTGAATTAATTCGGCCCCGAGGTGAAACATTGGTTAGTTCTAGACGTACGGCGCCTTCGCCCTGCAGCCGCACTCAAAGCGACTACTCACTCATGATTGCAATAACTACCAAAATCAAAGTAAACCTAGATCTAGACATGCTTGAAGAATAAAATATGAAAGCAATAGGCAACGATACCGTAAATTGCTAGGGAAAATCGAACTTGATTATCAATACGCGACAACCAATCCAACGCTGAAATTCTGAAAATAAACTTGAATGTAGACTGCTGAATGTTGAAAGCTCTGAAACCTGTAGCCGAAAACTTCAAAACATAAAACCTAAGGAAAATTCGTGGAACCCTAATCTGAGTTGTAACAAAAGTATTTATACAAATTATCGTAATCCTAATGAAGAACGAACGAAAAATCCCAAAACATTCCGCGTGAAGACAAGACGACGATGTTCACTGGCCATCCTAGCCGCTCGGTAGCGCTACCATAAAAATGGGGTAGCGCTACCGCTTTGCTTAAATCCCGCGTTGACCGGCTGATGCCCTATTGACCGTTGACCATTCGTCATTCGGTAGCGCTACACCACTTTTGGTGTAGCGCTCCAAAACTTTATGTTCATTTTTTAGCCCCTTTTGTGCCAATCTTGAGCGCTCCAGAGAAGTGGGGTAGCGCTCCCGGCGGGTTTCGATCACTTCCATGCAAAATCCGTTCCATTCTAACTCATGGTCTACGTGCATGTACTCCTAACGTCACGAAATTGCACCCACATCCCTAAATTACCTGCAAAATACGCTCAACACACAAAAACACCACGTGCATATATCAAATGGGAAATAAAGCTCAAAACGCACGTCTAACATGCTAAACCACCCTACTTAGGCGCTCAAAAGCAAGTTTCCCACGCGCCTATCACTTTGTCATGTGTTTTAGAAAAGATCGAAAACACATCATCTGTTGTCCTAAAGAAATAGAGTAGCCAGGCATTTTTGTAAATTGTACTTTTGACACTTATTGAGATGGTTTGTTGATTAAAAGATGGTACAGATCTCAAAACCAGTTGAGGGTAATATCGTACTATTGTTTTCTGTAGAATGTATAAATCATTCCATATAAATTAATCTTGCGATATTTAATGAAGGGGAGTGTGGCATCCACAAGAAAGGCACATTATATGTATTATTTTAGAATCTAAACCACAAATGTTGCTCATTTATTAAGGTTTTGGAAATTTTTTATACAAATAAACAACAAAAAGTCCAACCAAAGATGATCCTTGATGCAATGGATGATGTAATACCAAAGAGGTCTAACCATTCCACAGCACACACGTGTCTGACTAGAATTGGGAATTGAATTAAACTATTGATCAGTGATTAATTAACTTCCTGAAAACCCTAAAACCCCTAGTCATAAGGTTCATAAGATTCGAAAATAATCTTCTGACTGATTAATAAGATATGGTTTTGTGGAAGCGGGGCCTTCGTTGTCCCAATGGGTTGGCTAGTCTGTCAACCCCCCAATCTGGACCGTTTAAAAGTATTCGGATGGTTCAGATTTAAAATAAAACTCTTCCAGGGAAGAAACTCTTTTCCGGGAGATTTTTATATTCAATCAGACCATTGATTGCCAAGACGGATGGTCCGGATTGGAGTTCACAAGCCCTGCCGACCCATTAGAGACAGCATAGCCCCCACGGCCATGGTTTCTATAGCAAATCATGTTCTAGACCATCCCTGCGGTTTAACGTGTACATTGAGTAGTTGAATTAGATTTTTATGCTTACATGGTCCATCGTGATGATCGGAATTGCTAATTTATGTTTAAAGTACAGAAAAACGTTTTAAGAACATAACCGAAGTCTTTATCTTTAAAAATAAGTTCATGCATGATCATGTGGGGTGAGGACTATTTCAATCAATTTAATTCTTTTTTTTTTCATTAGATCAGTTTAATTCTTCAACCCACAAAGTTTAATTCACTGAAGTGTTCGAGGGAAGACAACTTTTTTGGTATAAAAAAATTTGTGGAAAATGAAAAATATTTTTGGTTAATTACTAATCACTCCTATTTTAAATTTAAAAACATTTCCCAACACAAGGAAAAAATTTCCAACTTCAAGAACCTATAATTCCAAATTAAGAATTCACCACCGCACTGAAAAGGTTTATTTAATACACACAAAAATAAGTTCATCCTCACAAAATTATTTCACCTCACATATATCATTGAAACAAAAAATAAAAGAACAGAAGGATGTTTTGTTCTTTTCTTATATTTGAAGAATATATAAATTTTTTATCAGCTTTAAATAATTTAAATTGCACTACCAGTTTTCCATAATCCCAAAGATCTCCTCTTAATTCGAACAAAAAAGAAGGGAAAAGGCTACAATACACACCCCTTATTTGGGTGTGTATGAAAGTTACGAATTTTTTTGTAAAAGTTACGAATTTTTTGTAAAAAAGTTACGAGACACACCAAAATGTTACGAATCATAGAAAATGTTACGAATCACATTGCTGAAAAGTTACGAAAAACTAAAAAATGTTACGATTGCCGATGAGGTGGCAAAATCTCTACCATACAATAGGTGCATATGGTATACCCAAATAAGAGCTGTGTATTATAGCTATTTCCAAAAAGAAGGGAAAAAAAATTCTTCTTTTGGTTCACTTGCAAACAGTGGCGCAGATGTAAAGAGGGGCTAGGAGGTCATGTACCCCTCTTGTCCATTTTGCACTAACATCCCAAAGATCTTTTTTGTTTGAACTGCGTATATTTTTTTTTTTAACAACAAAAAGTACAAATTTATTAATCTTTGAAAATAAATTACAAAGGTTAAAAGAATCCAAAGCATAAGGCATCACAATTCATAACGGAGCAAGAGCAAACCAAGAGCAGGAAGCCCTCACTCCGAAGATGATCATATGCCGCTAAGACCCAAAGAGAGGAAATAACAAATTGGCAAATTGCCAGCCAAAGCCTCAAAACTCCCACCCCAGTGGCCACACCCATCCAAACTAGACCCCGGAAGGTACTATAACCTTTGCTACCCAAAAAAGACACAGACCCAAAGATCCAACAACCAAAACAAGGATCCCAAACCAAAAGCTTCAACCCCTGCACTGAAACACACCTAATTTCATACCTATCAAGTGCTCAAAAAAAGGCCAAAAAATCCTAAAGACCTGCTAGAAAACCCAATTATATTGCATGACCACCAACCTTTCTGCAATTCTGTTAATGACTTCTTCCCGATCCCCATTGTAGCGAATCCCCATAATTTTGTTCAACTCCCAAACTGCTTGTGCTTCATTCAAGACGATTCTTTTTTTGCTTAGATTGCCGTCAAAGGAAACTGATAAAGCAACTGTATATTACTACCATCGATCTGGTCAATGACGAAATTATACACAAGGATGGAAGCAGGATTTTGATTATATATAAATTAACTTTTTTGGCAAATACTCGTATATGAAAGGTACCACGAATACAGTATCGAAAAATATCGTCTTTAATCTTCAACCAACCTATGCAATTATAAAAATTGGCTCAACAGAACTTACATGGGGAATGCTAGTAGGCTCGTCCTTATTTATTGGCTCAAATCCTAACCCAACAAGGTAACAAAATCATATGCTAGACTAAAATTGCGCTACTAGAATTCTCTCCCTGCAATGCTTAGTCTGACTCTTCTCTGATCTCTAATTCCGACCCAAAAATCTGCGGAAGAAAAAGATCTATAGAAACGTGAAAATTTAAAACCTCTTTCCTAATTTTATTTGGGTTTGTGCAAAAATGAAAAAAACACTTTGAAACATATGGGCTTAAAGAGAGAGAACATGATAGTTTGGGTTTAAATGAAACATTGTTGTAGTAGAGGGCTATGAAGCACGGATACTCTATTTTGGCCTCCGTATCGCGTACCGTACGCGTATCGGATATGGATACGCTCGGATATACTCCGGATACGTATCAGATACGTTATTTAATTAGAGTATCCGGAATTTAAATTTAATTTCCATTATTCGGATAAGTTTTGGATACGCTCTGATACGTTATGATACGTTTTGGATACGCTCCGATACTTTATGATACGCGCGGCGGTTAAATTTTATATTACTTAAAATATGTGGGTGGAAACTGTAATTAGGGCTTTATAATAAAATCCTCAAATTGAGAACAGTAGACAAACCGATCGTATTCTGCTCCTCACCCATCACAGTCGAAGTCGACCAGCGACCAGCCTCCACCCGTCGTCGTCAGTCGTCGTCTTCTGCCGTTTGTAAGGTTTCTCTCTCTCTCTCTCTCTCTCTCTCTCTCTCTCTCTCTCTCTCTCTCTCTCTCTCTCTCTCTCTCTCTCGGCTGTTGTGGGAAAGTAATGTGTATGTATATAATACATATATATACAGTGTTCTGATATTGAAAAAAAAAAACAGTTCTCTTTTGTTCCTCACCCATCGATTCTCTACGTGTTGCGTTCCTCACCCATCGATTCTATACATATATATACGTGTGATGGAATCTGCTGCTAGTTCTGTTTAATGCTTCTTTTTTTCATAACAGTCTGATGGAATCTGCTGCTAGTTCTGTTGCTGGTAGTGGTAGTTATGTTGCTGGTAGTTCTGTTTCTAATGAAGGGGAATCGAGGGATCAAAATACAAACAATCCTCTTTGGAGTTATGTTACAAAATTAGAGAAGAGTGAGGTGGGGGGGAATACTTTGTGGCAATGTAATTTTTGCAATGTTATCAAAAAGAGTTCATACACTAGGGTTAGGGGTCATTAGTTGAAGTTGAACAATGGAATTGGAGCTTGTAAGAAAGTTACAAACCAAGATCTTGCAACTATGAAGAAATTAGAGGAAGAAGCTAAAACGAAAATGAGAGACAATGCGCCAAAGAAAGTACCTCTACCCCCTTGTACTAGATCAAGTGGTTTTATTCTAGAAGGTTATGAGCCAAAAAAACAAAGAACAAGTGAAGGTAGAAGTGAAACTACATCACCCCTTGAGAAGGCGTTTGATAGGAATAAGCGTGATCAATTGCATGCGGAAATTGCTAGGATGTTTTATTCCGGGGGTTTGCCATTTCATTTGGCAAGAAACCCTATTATGTGAGCTCCTATCAATTTGCAGCGAACAATGCTTTGTCTGGATATTTGCCACCGGGATATAATTTGTTGAGGACGACTTTACTTCAACAAGAAAGGACAAATGTTGAGAGATTGCTCCTACTGGTTAAAGGAACATGGAGAGAGAAAGGTGTAAGCATTGTGAGTGATGGATGGAGTGACTCGCAAAGAAAGCCTTTGATCAACTTCATGGCGGTGACGGAGGGTGTGGCTATGTTCCTTAAAGCCGTTGATTGTTCCAGTGAGACAAAGGATAAGTATTTCATTTGTGAGTTGATGAAAGAAGTGATAGAGGAGGTTGGCCCCGACAATGTGGTTCAAGTAATCACAGATAATGCTAAGAATTGTGCCGGAGCGGGTCTCCTCATTGAAGGTTTGTATCCTAATATCTCTTGGACACCATGTGTGGTCCACACTCTCAACCTTGCCTTGCAAAATATGTGTGCGGCAAAGAATGTTGAAAATAATCAAGTGACTTATGACGAGTGTTCTTGGATCACGATCATTGCGGATGATGTTTCATTCATCAAGAATTTTATCATGAACCATTCCATGAGGTTGGCTATCTTCAATGAATTCGTTCCTTTAAAGTTGCTCTCGGTTGCAAGCACGCGTTTTGCTTCCGTAATGGTTATGCTTAAAAGATTCAAGCTTCTTAGAGCTAGTCTTCAAAACATGGTTATAAGCTCAAGGTGGAATTCTTATAGAGAGGATGATACGGGAAAAGCAAAGTTTGTGAAAGAAAAGGTGCTAGATGACATTTGGTGGGACTCTATTGATTATATACTTGCCTTTACCTCTCCCATGTACGATATGTTAAGGATTTGTGACACTGATAGGCCTTGTCTTCATTTGGTTTATGACATGTGGGATACAATGATAGAGAAGGTAAAGTGTGAAATATATTGGCATGAAGGAAAGCGGCATGATGAGATATCTACCTTCTATGAAGTTGTTCACACAATTCTCGTTGATCGGTGGAACAAGAACAACACTCCACTTCATTGCCTAGCGCATTCCTTAAATCCAAGGTGACTTCTAACTTCACTTCATAAATAGTGTGAACATTATGTACTCTCTTAAGTCTTAATCATAAACTAAAATTCAACTTTTCTTTGTATTACATAGGTATTATAGGGATGAATGGCTTCATGAGGGCCCTAGTAGAGTGCCTCCGCATAAAGATATTGAGGTTGCACGAGAAAGAATGAAATGCATGAAAAAGTATTTTCCTAATTCGGCGAAGCGCACAAGGGCTAACTTGGAATTTGCCAATTTTTCAATCAAGGCGGGAGAGTTTGAGGATAGTGATTCCATTCATGATCGGTATGCAATGGACCCTAAGAGTTGGTGGGTTAATTATGGTGCAAGTGCGCCTTTGCTTCAAAGCATAGCCTTAAAGCTACTTGCATGTGCAACCTTCTTCATCATCATGTAGCGAGAGAAATTGGAGTACTTACTCATTTGTGCACTCGGCTAAAAGGAATAAGATGGCTCCAAAACGTGCGGAAGACTTGGTTTACATTCATAGCAACCTCTGCCTCCTATCAAGATCTCGGCAATACATGGAAGGACAAACGAAGATGTGGGACATTGCCAGAGACGCTTTTGATTTATTTGAGGATGTTGGAGAGCTTGGAATTGCACAACTCTCTCTTGATGAACCAGAGTTGGAGGCCATAATTTTTACGGACGATGGTGATGACGGTGAAATTGGCGATGAAGCAATGGAAGTTTAGCAAAATAGAATGATGATTGTAATAGTTGGCACTTAGGCAATATTTTGGATGGAGAAGGCCAATATTTTGACTTTTGATGATGTTAATTGCTCTTTTGTTTTTGAAATGGTGGACTTGTGTAATGGATTTTAGGAATTAAAAAAATATTATATATATATATATATATATACACGAATTATCCTGTCAAGGTTCCCGGATTTCCCGGATTGAAGGGTTTTTCGGTGTTTTGATGCTTTTAAAAATTATTTTTGGGAAATCCGAGCCGTCCAATGTGTTCAAAAGGTGTTTTCCAAGGTCCACGCGGGAAATCTTCAAAAAAAAATACCGGGAAGGGCTTGATCCAAGCAATTTTTCGCAAAAATTGTACATTTACAGTTTTGCGAAAAACTGCTTGGATCAAGCCCTTCCCGGTATTTTTTTTTGAAGATTTCCCGCGTGGACCTTGGAAAACACCTTTTGAACACATTGGACGGCTCGGATCGTCAAAAAATATTGGGAAGGTGGAGTCCCGGATCCGGGACTCCCGGACTAGATCGGGCCTCTATATATATATATACACGGAGGATCATGTCAAGGATCCCGGAAATCTCGGATTGAAGCGTTTTGAAGCTTTTAAAAGATGTTTTTGCATGATCCGAGCCGTCCAATGTGTTCAAAAGGTGTTTTCCAAGGTCCACGCGGGAAATCTTCAAAAAAAAATACCGGGAAGGGCTTGATCCACGCAATTTTTCGCAAAAACTGCATATTTACAAAATTGTGTGGATCAAGCCCTTCCCGGTATTTTTTTTTGAAGATTTCCCACGTGGACCTTGGAAAACACCTTTTGAACACATTGGACGGCTTGGATCATGAAAATTTGATCCGGAACTATGAGTTCCGGACCGAAGGGTCCCGGACTAGAGAGTTCCTCTATATATATATATATACACAAAACTTCACCTCCAAACTCCCGGATTTTTTTAAAATCCGGACCTCCACCTTCCCAATTTTTTTTTGAAAATCCGAACCGTTAGATGTGTTTAAAAGGTGTTTTCAAGGTCCAACGCGGAGATTTGGCAAAAAAAAATATCCGGAAGGGCTTGATCGGAGCAGTTTTTCATAAAAACGCAAATGTAGCGTTTTTATGAAAAACTGCTCCGATCAAGCCCTTCTGGGTATTTTTTTTTTGCCAAATCTTCGCGATGGACCTTAAAAACACGTTTTAAACACATCTAACGGTTCGGATCGTCGAAATTTGGTCCGGAAAGTGAAGTCCGGACGGTAGGTCCGTAAATAGTGGTTTGGATAGGAAGGGGACTCTATATATATATAGGGGACCCTTCCAATAAGGGTCCCTTATTGAAAAATAAAATGCGGACCTAGCCTTTTTTGTGTTTCCGGACCAAATTTTGACGATCCGAACCGTTCAATGTTTTTAAAATGCATTTTTAAGGATATAACGTTTTTAACAAAAACCGATCGGATGAAGCCCTTACGGGTATTTTTTTTGGACGAATCTTCGCGGGGGCCCTTAAAAATGCATTTTAAAAACATTGAACGGTTCGGATCGTCAAAATTTGGCTCGGAAATGTGAGGTCCGCATTTTAACTTCAATAAGGGACCCTTATTGGAAGTTAATCCTATATATATATATATATACACCACACTTCCTATCCAAACTCCCGCATTTTATTAAGTTACGGACCTCCACTTTCCGGACCAAATTTTGACGATCCGAACCGTTAGATGTGTTTAAAACGTAATTTTAAGGTCCAACGCGAAGATTTGGCAAAAAAAAATATCCGGAAGGGCTTGATCGGGCCAGTTTTTCACAAAAAGGCTATTATAGCGTTTTTGTGAAAAACTGGCCCGATCAAGCCCTTCTGGGTATTTTTTTTTGCCAAATCTTCGCGTTGGACCTTAAAATCACGTTTTAAACACATCTAACGGTTCGGATTCTTCAAAATTTGGTCCGGAAAGTGACTAAAAGGTGGAGGTCCGTAACTTATTAAGTTAAGGGAGTTTGGATAGGAAGGGGACTGTATATATATATATATATATATATTTTTTTTTTTTTTTTTTTTTATTTTATATTCAACGTATCTCCCAACGTGTCGTATCCAACTTTTTGGAAAAATCACGTATCCGCGTATCCGTATCGTATCGTATCCGTATCTCGTACCCGTATCCGTGCTTCATAGGTAGAGGGATGTCTAGTGCATTGAGACTATGTAAGGCAAGTTAAAGGAGAAAATTTCAATATTTCCCCTCTTCATCTCTACGTGAAATCTCTCTCTCTCTCCAACGTCTATCTCTCCCTCTCACACTCCCACTCAAAAACCCACCTCAATCCACCTCCATACCTTCGATTCTTGACGATCCAAATGTGTTCTTTGCATATCCAAGTTTGGGGAAGCTTCTATTTGGGTGGATTTGGAGATCAAGAGCAAGGTTTGTAGGATTTGTTGGGCTTTTCTCAAAACCCATTTGAGATAGGGGGATTTTTCTACTCTTGCTAAGTGTGTATGGATCACTTGTGTATGTATAGCCCTTGTATTGAATCAATCTCTTGAGTTTTGTTGAAACCTACTTAAAAACCCACTTTCTAGTCATTTTGATTTGATATTGGCCTTGATTAGTACTTCTATTTGATTTCCCCCCTTGAATTAGTTGTTATATCCCTTCATTGGATGGTTAAGGGTTGATTTGTGCGCTGCCTTTCAATTGGTTCAACCCCTTTCTCTCGTAGCATAGTCTACCAAAGTTTACCTGTAGTGAGCTGGGTATAGATACCCCGATTCTGGGTATAGATATCCAACAAGTCTGCAAGTTTTCTGCCCATACAGGCTGGGTATTGATACCTAGATCTGGGGTATTGATACCCACTAGTTCTAATTCTTTTTTTTGTTTTGCTTGGTGGGTTGGGGTATTGATACCCAGATAGATGTGGCGTACTAGTACCCAGCGGTTCTGACTTTTTTTTTTTTTTTTAAAGTTTTGGTAGGAAGGCTTGGTATAAATACCCCGATTTCTTAATATCAATGCCTGGGGGCCTCAAGTCCTTAAATGTTTCGTTTGGCTTCAAATTGAATGCATTTTTGTACCCTTGCAATGTTTCTTGTTATTTTCTTGATCCTCACTTAGTTTATATGTTGGAACCTTAAGTCCTCATTATCGGTTGTTTCTCAGATACGACACAAACGACAATCATCTATACTTGCTTGACAACAATCATATATACTTGCTTGACACTTGGTGACATCCTATGTTGACCCTATGGACACTTTGCTCAAATGAGACACATGTTGGACGAAATGAATGATTGATTTTGAAGGTTCTAAATACTTAAAAAGGGAATTACACGAGGTCTCTCGATGCCCGAAATGACACTAGGTCCATCCAATGAATCTGTCGCTAGGAAAATTGCCTTGGCCAAGGGGAAGCAAATACAGGGTCTTGAACACCTGGAACTAAACTAGGTCCACAACCTAGTCGGTCGCTAGGAATCTTTTAAAGTATTATGATGATGAATTGAATGCATGATAAGTTAGAAGTGTTTGACACGAATGAGAAGAGTGGGTACGTATCGGGTACGGCGAGTTTGTAGTAGTGAGACCTTGAAACTTGTGGATGTGTAAGTCACTTTAATTGATACTTTTATGTTTGTACATAATTGTTTGGCTATTTGTTCCTACATTCGTGTCTTTCACATTCATTTCATTTGCATTTAGTTTTGGTAGAAGTTTTTCTACTGGGCTAGTGTAGCTCACCCTTATAATTTCAGGAACTACGCACGGAGCATAAGTCGGGTTGCATGGAGTGCTCAGATGTGGATGAGAGACATGTCATGAAAGTTATTTGATCATCTTTTATGTTACTCCCTCCGTTCCAAAATAAGTGTCCACTACGAAAAGTCGTGTCCATTTTCAAATAAAAAAATTGAGTACTTCCGTGTATCTTTTTTCAAACTTTTTCATACCGAATTAAAGTATTCATTGAGTACTTTAATTCGGTGCAAAAAATTTTGAAACACGACGCACGGAAATACTTAATTTTTTAATTTGAAAAATGGTAAGAGAGAGAGAGTATGGGACACTTATTTTGAAACGGATGGAGTATATTTTCGAAGAGATGAACTTGTAACTTTATTATTTCACCCTTTAATTTGACTATGGAAAGTTTGTAATCTAAATACTTTGAACTTGTATTTCTACATTGGTATTCGAATTAGACAAGTAATGTGTAATAACTTATTACTGTGTATGGACACTTTTGGAACGGTTATATATGATATTATTGAGTTTGATTATTAAGAAATGTTTGTTTATTTGAGCTGAAAAATAAGTGCGTGAAAAGATCATGACTTGGAGAGAAACACGAAGAAAAATAAGGGGGATCTTTTAGAACATCCTTCCCCAGCGGACTCCAGCCCTATGGACAAATGACAAGGAATGGGAGTTCAGCTGTGGCACTTTTGCGCAAAGCACAGGTCGGTCCAGTTTTTGGACACAATGCACGCCGAGCTCCAAGAAAAGCACCGCCAACTCAATCAGTAGAAAGTTTTAGTCCTGGTCAAGATTGACTCTGTTGCCAGTTGTACGAAAGTTTCAATGATGTCTCATCATCACGGTCTACCCATCTCTCTCTCTCTCTCTCTCTCTCTCTCTCTCTCTCTCTCTCTCTCTCTCTCTCTCTCTCTCTCTCTCTCTCTCTCTCTCCCCCCCCCCCCTAGCGCCCTGTTTGTTAGCGGGATATGTATATGAGGGAGGAAGGAGGATATAATAAGAGGGGGATATAGAGGTGGATATAGTTGGAGGGGTATTATTTTAAGAGAGAGATTAAAATTTACTTGGTTTGTTTTGTTGTTGTGGAAGATGGATATGAGGGGTTGGATAATATAAAATTGTGTGAAATTCCTTTTATCTCTCAAATAAAAAAATCAAAAGAAGGACAAAGGTGGCTGGCCACTTGCACCTCTCTCTCCTTTCTGCCGTTGCACCTCTCCCTCTCTCTCTCTCTCTCTTCTGCGGCAGAAGTTCTGCCATTGGTGGGCCATATGTGGCAGAAGGGTTGGGTGGTAAAAGAGGCCGGATATATTAATTATAGGCTGGGGAGGGTGCGCCTATAATTTATCCCATTACAAGAGGATATGGATATCCAAGGATATACATATCCGGAAAGCAAAAATATAACAAAACACCGGATATAATCTACTAGGACATGTATATCCGGCCAAATCTTATATCCCTCCCTTATATACCGCAAACAAACAGGGCGTAGGGTACACTATGAAAGTGTCTAAACTCACACCCTAGAGTACCGTAATGAAAGTGCCTAAATTCTATGGTACACTATGAAAGTGCATAAACTCACACCCTAGTGTACCCTTATTAAAGTGCCTAAAATTCTAGAGTACCCTATAAAAGTGCATAAACCACTAAAACTCTATAATAGGAAAGTGCACCATAAACCTAAACCCCAAGGTACCCTATGAAAGTCCTAAACCTAAACCATAGGGTACCCTAATAAAAGTGCCTAAAACCCAAGGTACCCTATGAAAGTGTCTAAACCCTCAAAACCATATGAAAGTGGTTAAACTTCTAAAGCCCTATGAAACCGTATGATATGATACCTTAAGTGCTTAAACTCAAATAAAAAAGTGATTGGCCTTAATGGCAATTAAAGAAGAGTGGCTGAAATTAAATGGTAATTGTTCCCAAAACAGACTCAGGCAACGTGGAAGGCATCACGAATACAGTATGGAAAATTATCGTCTTTATTTTCGACCAACCTATGCAATTATAAAAGTTGGCATAACAGAACTTACATGGGGATTTAATATGCCAGTAGGCTCATGCTTGTTTATTGGCTCAAATCCTAACTCAACAAGGAAACAATAAAATGTTACAAACCAAGAAAAAGGATAAAGGAAACCAAGCAACAAAATATAAATACTAACGAAAACAAAAGAATATTTGACGTAACCTACACATAGAAATTAAGATTATTAACTAATAAACTTATATCCATTGGGAATGGCATTTCTGCTTTGTGCCCTTTATGTAATGAGGTTATGGAATCTTCTTCTCATCTGCTTCTTCTCTGCAATAAATCATGGTCTAATAAACTCCAATGGTGGGACTTACGTTAAATTCTTGGAAGGTTATATTATTTACATGTCTGCAGTTGCTTCGGCTGCTCTGTCTGCTTCAATCTCTTCAGAGGGTATAAACAACAGGAATAAAATTTTGTTAAATGAAGCACAAGCAATATGTGCAGTTATGATGGAAAGGAAGAAGAGGTGATCAGCAAGATAGCAGAAATAGAAGCCCTCAATAAGCAAAGGGCCAACTATCAACCGTGACCCTTGTCTGCAAAATCTTACTTAGGCCTGATCAATGAAGTTTTTATCCTGGAATGTTAGAGGTCTAAGTAAGGTGGAGAAAAGGGGGAGAATCAAAAAGTTGCTAAAGGATAAAAGGGTGGACATGGTGTTCTTCCAAGAAACTAAACAAGGGGCAGTTTCTGAGGAATTTATCAAATCTTTATGGTGGGATGTCAGCTTTGATTATCAGGAGGTTGAAGCAAATGGCTCTGCTGGGGGCCTATTGTGCATTTGGAATCCAAGAAACTTCTCACTAACGGAAATGGCTGGCACAAGGAACTTTATTTTACTGAAAGTCTGCTGCTACTCTTTCTGGCTTCAATCCTTGATGTCTATTTGATGGCATATCTTTCTGGCTTCAATCGTTATGATGCATTGGTGCTGGTATTGCTATGTGCCTCACCCTATTGGCTTTATTGGATTATTTATTGGAGTATACCTTGAAGTTTGGTTGATGGTGCTGGATTTACTGCTAAGCCTCACATTGTTAGCTTATTGGATTCTGAAGTGGTGTTTGCCTTGAAGTCCGGATGTTGCTGAAGTTCGGTGTTGCTTTGCTGGATCTTCTTGTATCTTTCTTTTGTTCCCACTGGTGTAATTGCTTCTATTTTTTGGGCTGGTCTCCCCTTGTTTAGGTTGACCTCTTGTTAGCCTTTGTTATTTCCCTCTTTTGGGTCCGTGGTGGCATATGATTGTCGCGAAGAGGGGTGCCAACCTAGTTGGGATGCCTCTTTTGCGTTGTGATGCCTTCTCCCATGGTTTCCTTTAATCTTTGTAATCCGTTTTCAAAGATTAATAAATCTTTTTTGCCGTGCAAAAAAAAATTTCTTGGAAGGTTACATTATTTGTGCTTAGCTTAGAAGTCTTGTGTGATTTACGTGGAAGATTTCCATTTGCAAACTTTATCATTTTGTCAACACAAAGGACATAGCAATTTTGTTTTGGAGAAAAAACTTGCTTTTACGTATTGGACACTCCTATGTAATCTTAAGTCAAGTCTTGGTGGAAAAATTTTATGTTCACATTGCCTTTGCAATTTGCATGCATGACTTGGTGTATATATAGTGCATGCATTTGTAGCCTATGGTGTGTGTGTGTATTCCCAGCCAAAAAACCGAGACCAACTTTTCCAAACACTTAGTGTATTTTTATAATTCATCCTTCCCTTCTGTTCTCTAAAACCTAGTTTGTTAAGTTCAACTATGTACGAGTGATTTTTGGTCAAAGTGTAAGGGTAATATTTTCTTTGGTGGAGCTTCGGGTTCTTCTATTTGTGTAGAGTAGGTTCGAATCACAAGATAAATTATTGGGCTGTTGTATCCTGGAAGGGACAAGTCAGAGATTTTCTACTACACCGGTTTATTATAGTAGAGGTCTTGAATCTCCTTAAAGATAGCGAGATTTCCGTGTCTCAGCATGTTAATTTGTCCATCGTAATTTTATTTTTGGTGTTTATTATTGTAATATCACCAACAACGGCAAAATTGTTTCTATCAAGGTTCCAAAGTGTGTGGCTCTGTTAAGTTATTTTTCTGGGTTTGGGGTTCCATTTTTAGTTTTGTGTCCTCCTCTTTGGATCTTTTGGGGGTTTTTCTGTTCTTTTTTATTTGTTTGGTTGCTCTGCCTCATAGTTTTGAATATCGGCCAATACACACCATATCGGCTAGTTCGTCTTGGGATTCGGACTTCGGAGACTCCGATACAGATACTTACCCTACTGTATCAGCCGATACTTCCAAAAAGTTAAAAAATTCACAACAACTACACCCGATTTCCACGACGTATCGTTCGATACACCGGTTCCCGATACACCAATACCGCGACCAATACTGTTATTTAAAACTATGGTCTGCCTTGCCTTCTCTTTTGGTTGTTGCTGTCTCTCTCTTTTCGTGTTTGGTAAGCTTGGTTGTTTTGTAATTGTCTTGTTTTTTTTTCCCTTTTGGCTGCTCTTGTCTCTCTCTATTTCATGTCTGGCAAGCTTGGTTTTTTTTTCTGTGTCTCTGTTTGCTTGGGTTGTGTCTGTTTTTGGTGTCCTTGTCGGGTTGTGTCTTTTTTTGCTCCATCTCTTCTTTTGGTTGAATCTTCTGTCTGTCTTTTGGGCTTTTTTTTCTCCTTTTGTCTTAGTTTTAGCTTGTTGTCCCTGTATGCTCATTGCATTGCCCTTGCTATATGATGGGGCCTTGTTTTGATATCAGAATCTCTTCTGCTCCCACGATTTCTTGATACCAGATCGGTTCAGATGTCCTTTAATTTGATTATGCTATTGACGGGGCTCATTCTTCTCTTGATGCTGCTAGTGAATATTGAATTTTATTGCAACTTTATTGCAACTTAATCAATCATATTGGTTGTCGTACGTGCTGCTGCTATTGGTCTGTATCCCTCGATCTTCAAAACCTAATGCCGCAATACTGTGTCGTGGAGTGGAATGTATTCCTCCTCAAATCTTGATGCCGCAATACTCTTCTCAACTACACAATACTAATCCGAGACACTATTTCGATGTTATGATTATCGTGGAGCTGTTTCGATGTTTCGAACTGGCAAAGCGAATTTGTTGAAGTTTCTTTCATAAGCAAAGGACAGAGGCAAATCTTTCGTTGGAGTCCCCTCCCCTCACCCCCTAACTAACTTGATGTACCCTTTGTCAAGTTTTCTTTAATAAATTTTTGCTGATCAAACAAAAAAAAAAAAAAAAAATGGCAAACCTCGTTGTTTTGCTGCTTCCTTTCTCTGTTGTTGGAGCTTGGCTTGTGGTGGTTTGCCCTGCCTAAAACATTATACTCATTCCGTCCATATTTGTTGGTCATTTCTTAGAGTTATGGTACTTTTCAATTAATTATATCTTTTAATACAAATATAAAAAAATATGCAATATAGATCATGAAAAGCATTATAAATTGAAAGATATAAACGTTTGAAAAGTTTCACAAACTCCCAAAAAGAACCAACAAATACGGACGGAGGAGTAATAGTTTATTTATATTTATATATCTATTTTTGCCGATAGAAAAAAAAAAAAAAAACATGGCACAAAATTAAAGTTTTTCTAGACCAAGTTATTACTAAAATGAAGTTTTCATAAATGAAAATTCTTAGCATCTTACCAGTTTTCCTTATTTTTATTTTTTTTCGGCAAAAGAATTCGTTCACGACTTTTAGCAATGAGACACCTTCCATGCTAAATAAATACTCCTTCAGTCCACAATTTTTGGTCTCAAATAGCAATTTTTGTTGTCCCAAATGAAAAGTAATGGGAAAAAAATGATGAGTTTACTCTTTTGCCCTTACATTTTAAAAGCAAGTGCACGCATTGATGATGTTTTGAAGTGTAAAATAAAGGGAAAAAAATATAACAATTGTAATGATGATGTTCTCCTAATAAGTTGAAATCTCCAAAAATGACCAATAAATGGAAAAAAATTTGTTCACCCTCACCAAAAGAGGGTGAACAAAACCCTCACTATCATTGGCTAAGAGGAGTGGTCCCTACTACTCTTAACCCAACCCAACCCAACTCAAGTTACTTATATGCTTAATTTCAGGAAAAACCCCTAATTTCTTAATTCTCTTTTCTAAACCCCTCACGTAAATTTTCTGTAATGTTTAAGTTAGTTTCCTAGAGTCCAATTACACGAATTTCACGAATTATTTGTGTCTAATTACACGAATTTCACTTCAGCTAGTAGGGTTCGTAGGAGCCATTGGCGCTATATTTCCAGCAATACGAACCTAATCTTGTTTAGCAGCCATTACCAGCAATACAAACCTATCTCTGGATGACGATGAAACGGAACCTATTCGCTGCACCCCTATGAAAAAAAAATAAGCCTATTCTCTGCATGATGATGGAAGAAGAAAAAAATGGCGAAGCCCTAATCTCTTCTCTCTTGAAGACAACGACGATGACGACGGAAGATGAAGAAATTGGACCCACTTTGACCTCGCCATGCCCATGTTTCTTAAAATCGCCGAGTATCGTGCCGAAATCGTCCCCGTTGCTTGGTTCCGGTAAATTTCCTATTTCTCACCTTACATTATGTAGTTCAGTTTTTTTTTTTCCGTCCCCGTTGGTTGTTTATCCAAGTTATTCAAGAATCTGAGACATTTTTATTTGCCTTATATGGATTGTACTTACTACTAGTTTATGGAAAATTTCATTCAAGCAATTCAAGAATCTGGGTTTTACAAAAATTGTTTCCCAAATTTTATTTCGTTGATGCATTAAGAGAAGAGATCAATCTAGAGAAAGTTGAATTTATGGTTTTATGGTCTTATGTTTACCTTTTGATATGTAGAATCGATGGAGAAACTTGAATTTGAAGATTTTATGAACTATGACAAGAAAGCTTGTGAAATGGAGGAAGGGGATAATGGGTTAAATGAAAATTATATACCTACTGAGGTTGTTGAGCCAAAGTGTGGAATGATTTTTTATACTGCTGAGGAGGCTTACACTTTTTACAATCGATATGCGAGAAAAATTGGTTTTAGTGTTAGGAAGTTGAGGACAAACAATAGTAGAGCTGATCGAAACAAAATTTTGCGACAAGTACTTGTCTGTTCATGTGAAGGGGCATACAAAAAAATCAAGACTCCCAAAAAGAGAAGAGAAAATCGGCGATTTAATTGCAAGGCATTGCTTGAGTTTAAACTTAGTGGGGATAAGTATCATGTAATACAGGTCATATCTGAACATACCCATGATCTTTATAGTACTGCTGATAGGTACCCATTGTCCAGTTTTTATGAATTTCAACTGTCCAAAACTATTTTTAGTGGTTCAAATTTGTTAAAGACTTTTCTCGAGAAGATTCTATTCTTTCTGGAAAGGGTCTGTCGAAAATCTAAATCATCGATTGACGATATGAACAATTACGATGCAATTGCGCAGTCTAACCATGGAAAAACTGGGTCCTAAAAACCAATTACATACATGTGATCTAGGTGAAAAAATGGTACTTAGATTTGAGCTCTACGGATTTTTCATCTCAACATTTGCATGGTCCGAGCCGTCATTGCTGAGATAAAATTGGAGCCGTTGATTACCGAGATCAACGGCTGTAGTGTGGCGTACGAAACCTTGAAAACCAACCTCATGTAATTCAAATGGATGTAATTCAAATTCATCCAAATAATGGGTATGCATAAAGAAATGATTCTTGTTTTCCTGATTGGTCTGATAGGGTGCTCGCTTTTTTTTTTAAGTGTCGTTTTTCCCTCGTTAGGGAACGTGGCAGACTCTTTTTTTTTTTCGTTTCAAATGAAATATTAGAAGTTCCTGAACTTCAATTTCTGCTATTCTATTGTATCCCATGGTTAGGTGATGTCCAACCAAGAAGCCGTGGATTCCATCAAAAGCATAAAAGATGCAGAGTCAGCAGCAAAGCATTTGATAGACGAAGCTCCTTCAAGGAAAAGCAGGGATGATATCTCCTGCATAGTAGTGAAATTTCAGTGATACGTAGTATTTCTTAAGCATAGGAAAAAATGTGACTAGCTGAAGTGAAATTCGTGTAATTAGACACAAATAATTCATGAAATTCGTGTAATTGGACTCTAGGAAACTAACTTAAACATTACAGAAAATTTACGTGAGGGGTTTAGAAAAGAGAATTAAGAAATTGGGGGTTTTTCCTGAAATTAAGCATATAAGTAACTTGGGTTGGGTTGGGTTGGGTTAAGAGTAGTAGAGACCACTCCTCTTAGCCAATGATAGTGAGGGTTTTGTTCACCCTCTTTTGGTGAGGGTGAACAAATTTTTTTCCCCAATAAATTGGGTTAGATACTTGGAATACTTCCTCGCTTCACTTACTCGAACATATTTCCAACTTCGGAGTTTGACTATTAATCTCAAAAACTGTACAATGAGAGATTGATTAAGAGGAGTCAGCCGGGTAGAAAAACGCGTCATTGCTTTAAAAAGAATATGCTACGAATGTGTTGGCACCCTCTTTCCCCAAGGCGTAGCCAATAATATGCATCGCTAGGGCACTATAAAACAAAAAACTTGAGTGAGAGCTAGTCAAACTCCGAAGTTGGAACTTACACATAATATATCATTGCAAGTATAGTCACTTACACATAAGATACCAAAAAAAATGTGTATGTGAAGTTGCTAGAGACCTTCTCTCTCTAGAAATGCGCGAACCCAATTCCCAATCTCAATCTTCCCCATCTGATCCCATTTCGTCTGAAGAGAAGGATCACCTTGAAAGAAGCACCAAGAAAATAAATAGCACAAACTCAGATCTACAACACTCTGAGGACTGTATCCTCATGGAATCAGGGCAAACTTCTATCCCACAAATCCAAAACTCTGATATCGCTATGGAGTCGATTCATCAGGAAATTCCCTCAACAGTCCAAGAACCTCCAAATACCTCCAATAGGAAGCCTATAGAAAAGGCTAGGTCCTTCAAAGCTGCCTTATTAAACGCCAACACTACTGCTATGGAATGCGACAAAGCGAAGAATTCTGTTTTCAAAGAGGACAGTGACGATGAAGAGTTGGATACTGAACTCCCTAAGACAGTTTCAAGAATCAAAGTTGATTTTCCCAAAGAGCTCTTGAAGAGAATGTTGGGATTCCACCCCGTGTGGGTCTGTTGGGTTTAGGCCCAGAGGGAGTGGATTAGGGTTTTTCTGTGTAACTCTATAAATACTCGGACATGCCATTGTTTATGTGTGTAGTAGCACAATGTAGAGAGAGAGAGGCAGAGAGTGTGAGAGGGGAGCCGGTTGTGGCTCTCCCGGAGAGAGAGATACACGAGAGAACTATGAGGTTTCATCTATTGTGAGATAGAGAGTGAGTGTGTAACACACAAAAACACGGATTTTTCTCCGGATTATAGTGAAACCCCCTCCCCGTGGATGTAGGTCCGATTTGGCCGAACCACGTATATTGTGTGTTGTGTTTTCTCTTGTATTACTGCTTCTGTTGCGTGTGGTGCGTTGTTGGAATCCTAGCAACTGGTATCAGAGCTTGGGTTGAAGCACCGGAGAGCGCAGAGCAGTCGGAAAATCACTCGGAGGCCATTGGAGCACTGTTTGAAGCTTTGGTCGGACAAAACAGGTGACGAAACTTGTTTTTGATCAGAGGGATATGTGCAACTCTCAGAGACGAGTCCAACGGAGTGCTCGGAGTCAGTTTTAGTCACCGGAATGAGTCCCACGATGGATTTGAATGGCGGCGGAAAGAGGCGGAGTTACTGTGGGCTATCGGACTTGTATAGAGTGGTCAAAATCAGGATTTTAGCACAGGGTTTTGTTGCCCATGAAGAGACGATCACGGACGGACAAGACCGGTTGCCGGAAACGGCTAGACGCGCGGTTTGAACGTCGGCGCGTCAGATCTCGCGGTGGGGTGCGTGACACGCGCCAGAAGGCTCTGGAAGACGATGACGTCATGCCACGGAGGATGCAACGCATGGGGTCAATGCCACGTCATCAGGTCAGCGCCACGCGGACGACACGTCATGCCACGGAGGATGCAACGCAAGGGGGTCAATGCCACGTCTTCAGGTCAGTGTCACGTCAGCATAAAAGGTCATAAGGGTCAGGTCAAAGGGGTCAAGGTCCAAGTCAAAGGGATCAGAGGTCAGGTCAAAGGGGTCAGACCGGTGGTCAAAGGGGTCAAACTGGTTAGACCAGCGGTTCAGAGGAAAGGCAGACCGGGTTCAAACCGGATCAGACCGAATAACGGTCCGGAGGCAGACCAGATTACGTTTTTTGGACGGTTCAGTGAGATTTTGACCGGTTCCTGACTCAGTTTTTCATTCCGGATCCAACCACGCGCTTTATTTTTCGTGAAGAGGCTCGGAAGCAGGTTTTGTTGCTAGATTGAGCCGAATTTGGACGTTCGGAGGCGTTTTGGGTTGTAAGGAGGCTGTTCCTGGCTAATTGGACGGTTCCGGATTCACTGGTGGGCTTGGATTTGAGTGATTCGAGTCAAATTTTGCGGTCCTAGACACATCCGGAGAGATTGAGGAGGATCAGGCATGGTCAAGTCAATCGGATGGGATGTTGTTGAGTCGGAGGCAGACCAGGGATGATCAGTCGCGTTTGGCAAGCAGGGATACACTCTTTCGGGTTATTGCACTTTGGTTTAGGGGTGCATGGAGGCTCGTCTGGTTAGTGTCAACAGGCGCTTGCAGGAGCGGTGATTTTTGGGAGATCCGATGAGAGTTCTGGGGGTGCTAGGAGAGCCGGATATGGAATGTGAGTGAACCAGGAGGCAAGATGCGACCCGGGAGAGCTGGCGGAGAGTGGCGAGAAGACCAGGATAGTGGCGGATAGGTGACGGATTGGTGACAAGAGAGACGAGCGGAGTTGGATAGCTACATACCAGGCGTATTGGACAGACTTTGCAGAGATCGGAGGTTGACCGGAGCAATCAGGTGATTGCGGATTCGCGACGATTGAGCCGTGGTGATCAGTAGGAGAAGCTAGTGAGCAGGGATACATTCTCTCAGGTGTTGCATCTTTGTTGATGGGTGCGGATACACTTGTTTGGTAATGACACAGGCGCTTACTAGAGTGACAGGTTGGAGTTGGTCAGCAGTGATCGGAGGTAGTCTGGTTCAATCGGATTTGAAAACCTATCGTCAGGATTTACAGTTGTGATTCGAGCTGCATTGGATTAGATGATGGGCCACCATACAGGCTTGTGGGAGTGCAGTGGCAGATGGAGCTGATGTCAGGCATGGTCAGGCAGTATGGGTGTTGTGACGTGAGCAGGGATGGCGACCGTTGTGGATGCACACAGGATAAGCACGGGATTGTACCGAGGTGTCGCGACCGGGATGGTACTGGATGCGCTGGGAGTGGAATCAGGAGTGTGCAGGATGCTAGCTAGCAATGGGGATGCAATTGGTTGTTCAGGATATGTTCATGGGAGCTCCGGACAGAGGGATTGAGATGGAGATCAGATGATGCATACTGGTATTCTCTTTCTTCTGTGTTTTTGTGGCGAATTATCTTTCCAGTTATGAGCTCATGTGGTGTGGAGAGATGGAGTCACGGATTATGTCCTGTGATTGGGCATGAGCATTTGGGTTTTGGATGCCCGGATGCGGGCACTCCGGTTAGAGGGTGCAGGATTGTGATCAACCGCGGAAGATCTGGCTTGCAGGGATACATTCATTCGAGTAGTGTGCCCGGTTAGGGTGCGAATATGCTTGTTTGGGAATGACACAGGCGCCTATCAAAGCGGTAGATTAGTTTGAGCCACGGAGATATAGCAGGATTTGTTCACATCCCGGATTCACGAGAAGAGTATCCCAGTTTTGGGGGTGCAGAGGTACTCGGTGGGGGATGCGGTGTCAGAGAAGGAGTCAGCCTCATCACAGATGGTGTGTGAGATCATTTGGAGGAATGAGCCTCTGGTGTGGGCAGAGGGTTGCTGCATTCTCTTGATAGGACAGGATGCTAGAGTGGCGGAGCGCGGCGATGAAGCTGCAGGCGCTTCTTTTGGCGAGCGTGGGCGCTTCTGTTGGTGAGCGCATACACCTCGGGTTTGAGGTGTGCGAGTGGAGGCATTCTTTTGAGGGGGTGCGGTACTCGGATTTTCTGATTGGCTGCGGAGTCTGGTTTTGCAAGGATACACTCTTTCGGGATTTGTGTACTCTGTTTGGTGGTGCATGGATGCTCGACTGGTTAGTGACACAGGCGCTTGCCAGAGTTAGCTAATTGGAGGAGGTGACATGGGGGTGTTACTAATGCTCGACTGGATTAGTGGAACACCCTCTTAACCAAGTGACTTATTTTGAAAAACTACTTTTAAGTCAAATTCTGAATCTGTCACTACCCGGCCCCACATGAATCTTTGACTATGGAGGTGGTTTGGAGCATGGCACCCAATAATATTTCTTCTCTAGAGAGATATGACCTCGATTTTCTCTATAAAAATAAAATGCAGTACTAGACCACATTCATCAAGTCCATGCAGTAGCGACTCCAAGAGTTTGGAATCGTGAGTTCACTCATAAACATCAAATACTTTTATCAATCATAAATCAAAGAAAAACATCATTGTAATGACAACTAAAAATCTTGTTTCAACAAAAATCTCATTTAAAGCTCAATCTAGTAAGACAGGTCAACTTCTCCTTATCAAAAGAACAAAATGAGTGACAATGATTCAAATAAACCACACAAAGAAGCAACTTTTATGAACTTTTTAGAGTTATCCAGGTGTGTCACCACCAAATTTAGGGGGTTCATTTATGTATAGTTAAAACAATTTAATATAATTAGTAGTATTTTTTTTCCCCGGTGGAATCGGCTGACTCCACTATCTATAATGTAGAGTCGCCCTTGAGTCCATGCAATGACATGAGCCAAGCTTCATATGTCTTGAGCCATGCTCCGTCATTAACAATGCCATATCCTTACCGATGAGTAGAAGATAGCATACGGGAGCCGAGTGGATAGGAACATAGCGTTTGGGATCATAGAGGATGGGAATATCAAGTTTGTACTCTGATAAGTTAATGTTATACATGAATCTAAAATAAATGGGTCTGGACTATAAGAAAAAGGATATGTTCCCTGTCGAATAACAAATGAATTATAGGAGTATATGATTACTTCTAAATAATAGGGATATTTTCACCTCTACTTTTTTTTTTGTCTTTTTCTCTTTTTGATATTTTCAAGGTATTCGAGTCAGGAACACACCCTAATTATCATATTTATATACAAAAGTTAAATCTAAATCACATATTTTGATATCCGAGACACCCCAATTTTTTCGGTGTCACACGCATGTATGAGCAATCAAAAAAAAAAAACTTACCAATTTTTAAAATAAAAAAAAAATTTAAAAAAAACCCCTTAATTGAGATCTTTAGATTGGTAAAAAAAAAGATAAAAGCTAATGTACGAACGTAACAGTACCATAATTTTCTATCCGATGTCACTATTATCAAAGATGGAAAATATGTGATGCAACATGGGAGTTTAGGCCTCCTTTGTGGCTTCTATCTCCTCTTCAGGGAGACAGTTGTCCGGTCTGATTTGTACATAATTTTTGCTATCATCTATATAATTGATGTCTATCGTTTGACAAAAAAAAACAGTATATTTTGATTCGAAATCCGAAACCCTGTGGGGCCAAGAATTCAGATATGAATATTCAATTTTCAAACTTTCAACTCCCCCAGATTTTATTTTGACCCCGAGTTCAAATCCTCGTTATCCATCTGTATTTGTATAGGTTCTCTCGTGTATTTTCAGCTATTGAATCATGTAAAAATATTTTCATCTCGCAAGATTCCTATATAATTTAATAGCCGGAAATAAACAGAAACCTCGATATATACAAAACTAGATACGGAGGATTTAATGGGGTTTGTTCACCCTGCATCTACATCACATCATCTATGCTTCTACAACAAATCTAACAGATATTAACTTACCCATTTTCTTATGAAAATAGTATTCGACCCAATGAACTCAGTAATTCAAAAGACAAATCACATCAAATCATTAGCGAGGAGCCAATTAAAAGCGGGTTCGGTGTTGGTGTTGTGCACCGTGCACAGCATGCATGTTGTGCACGATCCTCGCCGTCCGTTCGGCGATCCAATGGTCCAGATTGAATCCGAGCCTTGCGACATCCTCGCCGTTCATTGCAAGATTCCATCTGGACCATTGGATCACCGAACGGACGGCGAGGATCGTGCACAGCACGCATATTGTGCACTGGTGCACAGCACCGACTCCGAACCCATTAAAAGCTGAGGTTGAAAGTCTAACTCTTGACCAACACCTTCTGAGGTCCTTAATTGTCGAGTGACTAGTTTTTATGAAACTAGTATTCATTTCATTCGTAAGGAGCCAATAAAAAAGCAAGGAGCCAATTAAAAGCGAGGTTTAGCATTCTGGCAACCCGTCATGTTATAGACAGATTAATCTTAGGATGAACCAACTGGGGTTAACTCAATTGACCAAGACTAGTGCATCTCACAAGGAAGCCAAGAGTTCGAATCTCATCACTTGCGTGTAGATGTTATTTTCCTTGTATTTGTTACGTTACTTCTCCCCTTAATAGAGCTATTAGTTTGGTTGAGCTTAGACCGATTGTAGACTTTGTTTCCAGTTTGTTGGATATTTCTCCCTAAAATAGGGCTTTAGTTGAGTTAGGCTTATAGTAATTGTGGACTTTGTTTTTTAGTACTTGTATTCGCCTACTGTTTGACACAAAAAATCTTAGAATCAAGGAGTGAAACTTTCGTTTTGTTAAATCAGCTTATTATAGAAAAGAATGTAAGTATTAAGATGGGGCACACCCTCCTAATAAAACAATCCAAGGGAACTATTTAACTAAGGTTAAGTTTGGCAAAAATTAATTATTTATCTTATTTTACCCTTTATGAACTTTTGTTGGTTTTTTCATAATTTTTTAAATTAAAAATTACTCAATGTTACTCCCTCCGTTCCTAAATAAGTCTCTCTCTCTCTCTCTCTCTCTCTCTCTCTCTCTCTCTCTCGCCATTTTCGAAATCAAAAAATGAAGTGCTTCCGTGTATAGTTTTTCGAATTTTTTCGCACTGAATTAAAGTATTCATCGTGTACTTTAATTCGGTATGAAAAAATTCAAAAAATGATACACGGAAACACTTAATTTTTTGATTTAAAAAATGGCACGACTTTTCGTAGTAGACACTTATTTAGGAACGGAGAGAGTACTACAGATGAAGCTTCAAAAGTAAAGTCACAAAAAATGAAATAAGTCAATTATAAAAATGAAAATTTAGTCAGTCAAGAGGGTTATAAACCAATTTTTACACAATTCGAAATCAAGATATCTACTGATCTGAATTGAGAGGCCTTAATCCCAGCATCACATTTGATGTGAGAAATATGGGAATTTTTTTTTTTTTTTTTGGGGGTAAAGGTACTTTTTCCATATAAAGACCAAACACAGAATACAAAACATCAGAGCTAAATGCTACAGACTATATATTGCCTCTTGATCTTGATCTAGCTTAGCTTGTTTTGATTTTCTGTTTTGGCTTAGGGATGGCCTGATATCGCCTTTTGTTTTCTTTTGCTGGTTTTTGTTTGGTCTTGAAAGCACCTCCGGCAGCCTCACTGCTGCTCCAAAAATCGGAGTTTAGCCGAGTCAAATCCTTCTACCAGTAGCCTTGTTGGCGACTTGTCAACCCCAACAAGCCACTGTAGCACTGGCCTCTCTCTCTATCTCCACCAGATCTGCACGGCAGTAGCTCCACCATCGTTGGCTCCGACAAAGATAAGAACAGCTAGGATTCAGTTGGCATTTGCTCCGGAATAGCTCGTCGTTGGCTCCATTGAGCTTTAGATTCTGGGGTGGTTTGATGAGGCTTCATAGGGACAAAAGGAGCACTGGACAAGGGTTTTGAGATTTGAATGCCAATTTTGGTTAAGTAGTTTGTTGGAAATGTCATCGTATTTTGTAGCAAGTTACATAAAATTTGGTGTTTTGGACAGGCATTTTACATAGCAACTGCTGGAGATGCTCTTAGAGAACCTATTATTAACCAGGACGGCGAAAACGCCCGAACATCGGAGAGTAACAATCCCATGCAATTTATGCCGCAAATTGAACGTGCAATCAGTAAGTAAAAGCCATTGTGTCCATAGCCATGCAATCTGGTCATACAAATTAACTCAACCGAATGCCAAGCAATGCACAAGATCATACAACATATACCCAGATCAGAGCACCGAGAAACCAGATGGATCAAACGAAAACCTAAAAGCGAAGATTAAGCTTAACCAAGCCCCACGGAGGAGTTTTTAAAATGTGACGGTATGAAATTTCAATCGAATCGAGAATTGGTGGATATGTACAACTTTGCTCATCAGGTCCTTATGCATTGAGAGTATTCTTATTCCCTCGAACATTGAAACAGAACTGCAGGAATCCTTAAGAGGAGAAACTTTTCACAAACTAACCAAATGAGTGAAATTAAATGAGGGCTATAAATCAAATGAGCATCACAAACCAAACGAGCATCAAAATTTTGGGGTACTCGAAAGAGTTTCTTCCAAAAAAGTAAGAGAATGAACTGAAAAGAAGAAAAGAGTGCAGGAAAAAAAAGGAAGGAAATTTGACAAAAACATCAACTGCTTGCATCTTCCCTTGGAGCAAGTGTCCTACACTTTCCCAAAGATCGCATGGTAGCTTTTGCGGATGTTTGCAATACCGGAATCATAACCAATCCTATATCTATTGGTTGTTTTTTTTTGTTTTGGATTAATTTACCTGTAATACAAATAAAGTACATAAATGTATAAGTAGGACACCGTCTAACAGCCTACTAATTAGATCTCTTATTCGGATGTAAGATTATTGAGTACTAGGTTTGATTGTCTATCTTTTTTATATATTTGATACATAAGGCATCCTCTGACTAACTCAAATTCTAGCCCTAGTTCGTTACATAAAGAGTTTGAAATGTTCAAAGATTTGATGATGGAATCAGTTAGGACTGAGGTTGAGGTCCAATCTATGGACAAGAAAAACTACCTTCTTTTATTGCAATAAGGGAAAAGGTCAAATAAGTTTCTTAGTTTCGACAAATTGAATCAACAAGATCTCAATTATTTGATTAAACTTAAGGTCTCCATAAGGCTGATGAAAGTACCACACAAACATTGAATGTTTGTGGTGAAGAAAAACCAATATGATGTCTGGTTGAAGAACAAGCGGGCGACGTGAGGTTAATATACCACAAAGCTGTGCCCCAGCTACTTCAGTTCTGAAAAGAGCTTCGGTGCCACCTGTGTAATGAAAATACAAGAAACAAAACAAATCAACACGTGTAATTTGATTTACGAACAATAGAAAATGGGATGGAACCAAGAAAAAACAAGACTTACACATTTGTCAACACAAGACCAATAGTCAAAGTATTGTCCGGTGCAGTGCTTGTGACCCATTTCATCACCTTGGATCCTTTTGACACATGCCTATGGAGAATGACATGGCTTCATATTAGCAACATGCAGAGTATATATAGAGGCCAAGGAAAGGGGAGAGAAGAGCTGAACTGCCTAACAAGCAAGGGTTAAACATACACCAAGCCTGATTGGCTTTCTGTGTTCAATGTAGCCAGCGGAACAGGAACAGACTTCAGAGGGCGAGGGGGGAACTAATCAGGGGATGGGATGCACAATGCTGCTATAGTGGAACTACAAGCAAAATCCATGAGCCGCGGAAAAAAGAAGACATACCTAGTAGTCAATACTCAAAAAGGAACATATGGACATGATTCTGTTTATTGTGATATTCTTTACTCTCTTTTTTAGTATTATTCATTGATATTTGCATCATCTTATTTTCCTTTTCACCTAAGGCCAAAATTGTACACCAACACTATTCACTGTTCTTCCTAGAGATTTTGCAAAAAGGCTATAGTAACAGCTTATTTGTAACCTTTATACCAGTCTCACATTGTATCGATATAGAGCGATAACATGAATTGTGTCAACTGTATTGTACATGTTTTCTAAAGCATTTCTGTTATGTTTTGCTGTATGACAAGAAGCTACAGATTTGCTGACGATTTTTAACCCTTGCTTGAAACAGTCGGTCATCATAGGTTCTAACCACTGACTTCCTACATATATATGTACGCACTGTATCCATACAACCTCCTTTTTCTTCTATTCTTTTTTTAGTCCCGTATGAGCCATGTTTGCCATGATGAACAAAGTAGATACAGCTAGTGATGCTCAAATAACTTTTCATTCAGATGAAAGAGCTAGGTAGTACAAGAAAAAGGACTTAGAGATGTGAGGAGCTCCAAAAATACCACAGCTGGATATGCATATTAGCAAAGTTAAATTTCAATATCCAAAGTTAGGAAAGCACCTGATAATCAAGAAAAGGTTTCACACATTTTGGATTGCAAGATTCTTCAAGGTACTTCTTCTTATCAACAAGTTGCTCATCCGCCCTATTATAAAGGAAATTTTGTAAACTACAGTCCAGCTGATACAAGTAACATATTACTAATGAAAATTAAAGGAAAAACACAGACAAATTCATTTCCGAAGAAATCACAACGCCAAATATGAATGAATCTATTATACATCCAAGATTTTGATTTCTTCTATACAACATGCCTTTTCGATAGAATTCTATTACTTATCCAAAAAAATCCAAGATTCGCTATGAATATGAGCATCTCCTAGAAAGCATCTTTTCTTCCTTTCAATGAGTGAATTTTTGTTGAAAAGGAATGAAGGGCACAACCTCCACAAAAGAGACACAGGGAAAGACTCAGAAAGGACACCCATGAGTCATAACTGCCCTTAACTCTGTGATAGCAACAGAAGATTCTTCCCTAGTATATATCGTATTTGGCAACATGGTTTCAAATACAAAAGAAGCTCACAATTTAATTAAGAAACCCTTTACAGACCATCAGAACCATAGATTTTCCGTAATTTAACACTAGTACGTCATAGAAATTAACAACTAATAATAGTGGGAACCTAAGACCTTAGTTGCATGAAGCGGGTGCGGGGAGCGGGAGCAGGGGAGCCAATATATTCAATAGTTTAATATTCCTAATACAGACTAACATTATAGGATGGAGTAAGACCAGTCAGTGAAACACAGCATTTTACTCTTAGTTCAACAGGGTACGAGATAGGTAATAGGAAAACTGGAAAAGTTCCAGAAAAAGATTGGTCGTATGTTATAACTTAGTTAATGGAGCTTACACTCCCGGACAAATTGATTTAAGGGTTTCAACAGGTATGGCAGTCTATCATCCTTTTTTTTTTTTGGCAATCAGTATTGCAATCTACTTCTTTTAATATAGAAAGGGATAGCACCAATTTTGGGTCCCATTTTTTGTCATTGTGTCAACCTTTTCTTTTCCTAATTGCCCAAAGTTAAGTTGGCTACGCCTTTTCAACTGATAGGGCTACAACGTAAATCAACAAATCACTCCACGTTGTAAGTGGTAATTGCTGCTCTTTAGCTAGGGGAAAAAAATGAAAAATTGAACACCAAAAACTATTGCAGTTACAAATGAACAACTCCATACCAAATTAACATTCATCACTACAAAAGACTACGGATAAATAACAGTTATCTCGAAATTTAATCAGTTACAAGTTCTTTTTTTGAAATTTTCTTTCGCATCACTTGCACATGCATCGCGTGTGCCGTAAACTCTAGTCCAATGTTAAAGACCAAGGGATGAAATTTTCTTTCGCATAACTGTTAAAGACCCATGGAAATCTATCAAAACACTTATTACCCACATGGGAATCAAAGAAAATGACCAGTTAAGTGCAATGGAGGTGCTGGAATCGCCTGAAAACAAGCAAATTTCCAAAATAATAAGTTAATACAAAATCCAATTCCTAATCCCAACTCACAATCAAATAAATGGCTCAATCAATCCCAGATTCAAATCTTTAAACGAAAACGACAAGTATGTACAACCGACAAATCTTAGCGTCAAGGACGGATGTAGGATTTCAATGATGGGTGAGTGAACTTTAAACCTTTTTATCAGCTATGAAAGGCGCTATCAAATTTTAACATTGTATATAACAAAAACAGTGTCACATAAAATTAATGTACATATTTTTTATCAACCTATAGTTACGAAGATGCAGTTATATATTATAGATGTGTACAATCTTATGCATCCATATCCATCCCAAAAGGTAAACTATTATATCTAATGTTAAATATTTGATAGAAATACAAGATATCATCCAATTTTAAAAATAAAAAAAATTCTTGGACAAGTGCGTTTTGAATTGTTGTAAAATATATTGGGCAGGCGAACCAATAGTTTTGACGTTTGAAAGAGAAAAATTATAATACTAAATACTTGTAAAGAAAATTTGAACTTTTGGTTATGCTATCACCTGGCTCATTCGCCCCTTGTTCCATCCTTGCTTAGTTAAAATGTTCATTTTTTCTTTTTCTTTTTCTTTTTTCAACGGTCAAGGTCTATGGGCAAGCTTACGTGCACCTCGACTAAATAAATCCCCTCTTGGTCTGGACAAAGGCATCTCATCCATGCCAGGACTAGGGGATTCACAAGAAATTACTTTTTTGCGTGCTTGCCTAATAATCGAACCCTGGTCAATTTTGTTTGGGGAGCACACCAACCAATCAACCGGACTAACCTTGGGCTCTTAGTCAATGTATTCAGGCAATATACAGTACAATAGTGTAAATATACGTGTTAAAGATAAAAGAAAATAGTGGAAATGGAAGATAGGTCTGGATAAAGAACTGCGAAATGAATTGACAAAAATTGAAAACTACAAAGCGATCGGGAATGTGAAGGATCGTACCTTTCTGGGTTTTAAGCCGCGAGAGATCGATGCATATGGGGAAGATCCGCAACCGCAGAGGACTACCAGAGAGAGGACCTGACGCTCGCTGATAGTGTTCTTGTGCCTGGTGCGTAGGATCTGTCCAATTATGGGGTCAATTGGGCCAATTCAAATTTGGGCTAAAGGCGTTGAATGGGATTGGGCTTTTTTTTCTCAGTTTTGGGATAAATTTTTGAAACAAAAATATTATATGAGGTTACGTATTTTTTTTTTTATCTTTAGTAAATTATTTGAATATTGTAACAAACTTTTTTGGTTTTGTGAATAGAGCTCCTTCATATACACCCAAAAAGGTAACAAGAAATTAAAAATTTGCTAAAAATTTACTAAAGACGAAAAAATATGAATGATGAAACAGTATAAATATTTGGAAATATATTTCTGAGCGGGGAAATGAGCAAAGCTGCCACCCCATGACCAAAATAAATAAATAAAAAAGAAACTTTTGCTACCCTTAGGGTTTTTTCTTTTGATTTTTTACTTCTTGTCAAACTTGTCTTGTCTGTTTTTTCGGGTGTGGTAAGAGCACGAGGCACATATCTAGCTGCGCATGAAAATTCTCCTATCTTGCTGTAATTTATTTCTATCTTTCTTGGCAGGTTGAGGTTATGGTTGTGGTTGTGATTAAATGTAATTTTTATATATATAAACGAAAGTCTAAAAAAACTTTCCCAAAACAAAAGAGCATTGATCAACAATAAACAATGCCAGATATAATAACCAATTATTTCATCAAAAGCATCATTTGAATATCACTAATACAAAAAGTAATCAGTTCAAATGCATCACTTAAATATCACTTCTTGCAGTTTTAGCAGCAAAAATACTAATAATGTTTGCACAATCAATCTAAGCCACCATCTCACGTTCACAACCTTTTTGGTGAAATAGTTGAGCGAAGGTAACTAGTTCTTAATTAGCTTCAACTATGGAAAACTTCTTTCTCTGGGAGCAGCCATAACGGGAATATTCAATAATATCCAATACGCAATTCACAGATTTTGATAACAATTCTCCATCAGTTTCAAATAATTGAGCACTTCAATTGGTTTCCGTATCTCTTTTGGTAAATCTTCTTTGAAGACTTCCAATTTCAAAAATAACTCATTTCCGTGAATTCCAAAAATTTCAATACACAATTCTTCGCTCGTAGAATTTAATTCGTTTATTTCAAACCAAAACCCCCCAAGTTTCCTCATACTTCTCAAATTATGTGAATCGGCTCTTAAAAGTGAAGAAATAGCTTTATCTGCTCGAAGAGGGTTTCACTACTCTCAAGCAATATAAAACCCAAGGGATATTTTTTTCCCCCCAAACATTCCCTTATCTTTCCTTCCTATGCATGGAAAAAAAAAAAAAAAGGCACAAACACAAAAACTTAAACAATTCCAAATATGAGATTTTTGGCGAAAATGAGAGGTTGAAAAAGAAGGTGATGGTGATAGCCTTCGGGGTGTGTGTTGAGGTGGGTGAATGAATTTTTTTTTTATACACCGGGTGAATAAATATTTGTGGATGTTTTAGGAACTCTCGAGGGGTTTGTAGCTCGGATTTGAGTGGTGGGGTGGTTTGGAACGAAATCCGAGTTGTTGGTGCCGAGATGAATGGCCGGATGGGACTCACTATAACCCTGCAGAGCCCCCGCTTCCCTTAGGTAATGAGATGTAGGTGTATGGCCTTTGATGGTTAAAGGAAGGTGTTGGAGGTGTGTGTTGCTTGATCAATGGTTGAAGAAAAGGGCATGCCAAATATGGTGAAATGGTTAGATATAATTATGTTTTTATGTGTGAATTAATTCGATTGGCAAAACTACAGGGTTTAACTAGTTTGATCAATTAACTAATAAATTGATTAAGAAATAATATTAAGAAATTTTTATTTAAAATTTTCGGGTCTTTACATTTATTAGAGAGGAAGAGCTTCCTAAATTAAACACTTGAACAACTCTAACAACTTGTGCTGGCGCAAAAAAGATAAAAGTCAATGAAAACATGCTTTTTTTTTAACTCCAATGAAAACATGCTTGTCCTTAAATTTTTCTACACCTTTCAAAAGTTTTACCTGCAATCTTTTCAATGTTGCCAACAAATTATTTACGAATATCCATCATTATTTTTTTCGAATGTTGAGACAATTACCCGAAAAGATTCAACAATTAGGGACAGAGAGAGTAATATTTTTTCTTGTTGATTATAAATAAAAATAAGTAGTGCTGCCTCAAAATATTTCAGGCACCAGCGCCCACATCATGTGTTGTTGGGTTCCATATATTGGAGTGAGTTTACTTGTAATTGCCCTAAATAGCTGAAAAATCGCCATGCAACAAATAAGTCTCATGAATGATTTTACGCATACCTGCAAATATGCAATTTCCTAATCAGATACTACTTTTTCTATGGTAATTATTTACTAGGAAATTGCTTAGTGAATTAAACAGTCGCACGAGATTTCCAAGTTAACTATAGAAAGAGTATATGTGATTTGGTTTCTAAACAGAGAATTGGTAATCTCAATATTTTTTTTTTTTTTTACTGGTCTAGCCTACCAATAAAGAGACCAATTCCATAAATAAAAAAATATAAAAAAACTATGAGAATATCAATAATTTTAGTTATTTTAGTGAGTTTTAAACTCAGATAAACAAACGAGAATCCGGGGGTGCTGGTGATCGCCCTTGGTGATCGCATTCGAGCCGTCCATCTCGGCGATCACCAAGAGCGCTCTCCAGGGCCGATCACCAGCACCCCCTCTTCCATCTACCACTAGACTACCACTGCACTTGCAAGACTCGTTCTATAATTTTAAGCGCACCAAATAGTGCATATATGCTAAAAAAGGAAGTGTCTCTTTTTTATTATTTAGACAGAAAAATAATGGGTTTGAGAATGGAAATACCCTTTGTTTCAGGCTCTTATTTGCTTCATTAAGCGAACGTAATCCTACAGTTCTAAGAATTGATGGGATGATTTGTGAACATCATTTTTTTATTAATACAATCACTTACCCACTTAAATTACTTGGTTAAAAGGCTTAAATTACTTTATTACAATGAGAAGGTTACTTTATTACAATTAAGTACCCTTGATGATCTTAGAATCAGATCGCAAGAAAGAAATTTCTTGTGAATTTCTTAATCTCGGCATAGATGGCCTGTCTTTGACAAGACCGAAAAGGAGATTAGTTGACGTGCGAGTAAGCTAATCCAAACACCCCCAACTGTTGAACCAAAAACAGAAAAACAAAACCCTTGTTGGTCTGATTTGCTTTAGTGACTTGGTTATGTAAGGCTTATAAGTTATAACCAAATTATGAAAAATGACCCAGATAAATTAACTCCAGGAATGTTCTGGGTAATCAAATCAAAATATAATACACACATCGCCAGCAATAGTCCTCATCTTTCCAAAAACCAAGCATTCCTTAAATAAGAGAGTCTATTTTGCCTTAGAAAATTTCCTGTTATTCCCTAATGTAAGACCAGTCTGACTAATACTTGCCTATTTGATACTATTAAATCAATTATTTTAGTCAAGTGTCTTGCCAATTAATTAGAAACTTGCCTTTATTACATACAAAATTTGGTACTAAAAATCTTTGATTGAGGATTTGTTCCCAAAGTTTCTCCAAATATTATTTATTTTCTGATTTCTCTAAGAAATCAGGATTTAAAAGCCCTTGCTAACCTTTCTTCCAACCAGGTTGAACGGTTCTTCGCATAAGACATGAAATATTTGTCATCAATATTATCAGGTCTCTCTTACACTATTCAATTTGTGAGACACATATATATCTTTTCCTTTCATATTTAATCTCTGCTTCATAAACCTTCGAAAAACCCGGTCCGCGACTCTTCCCTAAACCCTTCAGCAGTTCGACGGTGACTCCCCTCTCCGATCTATATCGACCGATCCTTTTCTACGCTATAAAGGTATTTTTTGAAGCTTTATAATATCCTCTCCCATGTCACTTTGATTTTGTTGCATTATCTTTGAATGCTGCGTTTTTTTTTTTGTTCCTGTCTTTTCTGGAATTTAGAACGTTGTTTATTGTTCCATTGAATACAAGCACAGAGCTTAAGAAGTTCATCTCAGGAGTGTTTCATTGAATACCAAGTTCGGTTCTTGATTATTTCATTGCCATATTTAGATTTAAACCATTCATTCCAATTTAGAGTGCCCAAAAACTATGGCAAGAGAAATCTTCCTTGGAACCAGGGCTCTGTAGTGAGATTTGTGTAGTGAGCGAATCGTGGCCGTCCAAATAAGTGTATGGAAAGAGAGGTCAAGTAGAATAATGGGTTTAGTCAATATGATACTATGAGAAAAAGGAGAGTTTCCTTTGGACGTCTTTTGGGCATTAACTCTTGTCTCCGCTATAACCCAAGTCACTGCCTCGGCGCCGCTCATGGCCGACAAGAACTTCCGGTCTGCCGTAGACTAACCAGCCGCAATTATCTCCCAAGAGAACAATCTTTGGTGCAGCGGTCGGGGGGTTTCTCGACTGGGTTATTGGGTTTACAATGGTTTCGGCAAATTGCGGTATTTTTTATTAACTTCATTGTGTATATGTTATACTATAATTTTTAGGTATTGGAATGAAACCCCAAATAGATTTCCTATTAATTAGCATGGTAATATTAATATGGTTATAACTTATAAAGCATTAAACCTAGTTTCACAATTTCGTCTATTAGTTGTGGTTGGTTATTTAGTTCGATGAAACTTGTCTAACAAGTAATTAATCATATCCTTTTAATTATGACCGAAAAAATTGTCGATTTTTCATGGTTCTCTTTCTTTTGTATACTCAGGTGTCATGGAAGATGAGACGGCAAGTATGATCGTGGACGATCGAACGAGTGAAACTGCAGAGAATTTCGAATGGAGTAGCCCTCGACAAACAATCCGCGAAAGAAAGCATCAACGAATCGAAGGAACCGAGTTACCCCCGAAATTCAAAGGCGTCGTTCCACAGCCAAACGGGCATTCGGGAGCGCAAATCTACGCGAATCACCAGAGGATTTGGTTAGGGACGTTCAAATCAGAGTTCGATGCTGCCATGGCATATGATAGTGCATCGATCAAGCTTCGTACCGGGGACAACTACAGAAACTTCCCGTGGACCAATCTCACAGTTCACGAGCCTAAATTCCAAGCCCTTCATAGTACAGAAGCAATTTTGAACATGATTAGGGACGGATCTTACCCATCGAAATTCGAAGAGTTTCTGAGGAGCCAAACAGGAGAAAACGACTCGGGTGTCAATCTCATCAAGGTCCAAGGGCATCATGGGGGTGTTTCTTGTAAACTTCTTTTCCAAAAAGAATTGACACCAAGTGATGTGGGTAAGCTCAATAGACTTGTTGTCCCAAAGAAATACGCGGTCAAGTTCTTCCCTCCGATGTCTGAGGACACCGAAGAAAATATGGATGGCGCGAAGATAGATGAGGTACATCTCTTTTTCTACGACAGGACGATGAGGCTATGGAAATTCCGGTACTGTTACTGGAAGAGTAGCCAGAGCTTTGTTTTCACAAGGGGTTGGAATCGGTTCGTGAAGGAGAAGGGGTTGAAGGCTAACGACATCGTTGCTTTCTACGTATGTGAGGGTAGGGAACGAGCGAAAGAAGGTCAATCGTTCTTTGTTATCGATATATGTCACACCGGAGGTTCAAGAAACGCTACGGTGGATGGTGGGATTAGCCAGAATGTCGATATACAAATGGATTTAAGTCTGAGGTTGGGACAAAATGAGTTGGTTAAGGAAGAAGAGAAAGAAGAGTTTAAGCAGCAGCATCAGGTGTTTTCGGAGTTGGATTTAGAACCCAAAAGGAAGGGGATTGTTAGACTTTTTGGTGTTGAACTCAATTGAGGATACAAATGGCCCAATGTTTGATATAGGAGCTCTTCATTTGTTTTTGTTTTTTTTTCCAGGGTGTTTCAGTAAGGGTGTTTTTAGAATAAATTAGATTTTTACGGCTTTTCATGTGATGTATGTGAGATAATGACATGTCTCCATTTTTAAAAAAAACTATTTTTTGTTAGTGGAATAAGGTTATTTATGTGAGTTCCCATTTTCAAGAAAAAGTTTCAAGGACTTAGTTTTTTGGCGGAAGTAAGGAGATCAATTTGGTCAAATAGTTTTGCCATCTAAATATGCTGGCTATTTTTAAAATTCAAGTTTTATTTCGCCTATATGCCATATTTATCGATCCGGGACTCATCTTAAATTTTTATTTGTTGTCACCTAACATAAATTACATCTTGCATTTTAAAAACTTCATCTACGTACCATGCCAAACAAGAATAAAAAAGCAATCATTTTTGTCGACATGAACAAAATTTTCCAAAAGAAAAAAGATAGTTACTTTAAATATTCTCTTTAATTATATAAGTTTTTCAGGTTAATTTAGAAAAGTACTATAAGATTGGCCCCTGCAAGTCCTTCAATGAAAATCTTCTTAAAATCATTACATATATATGCATGGAAAAACTCTCTACAATCCAAAGATATCTAACATTTTTTGGTCGCAGAGTATGAAACACAAACTTAGACAATCAATTACATTCGAATTTACAATTCCTGTAGTGCGCCAAAGCACTATACCCCATAGTGCCCTTAATTGTGGGTCTTCTAAATTCTCCATGTATCATCCGAACCATTCATTTGTCGGAAATCTTGAAATCTTGAGTAAATCATTAATGCAAAACATCATATTTATTTAATATTGGTAGCCATATTAATGTCGTACCCAATTTTATTTTATAAAAATAGATGACAAATATGATATATATATATATATATATAGACTGAACTGTAAGACAAATGTGTCTCAATCACATGTCAATATTATTTTTTTGTTTACATAATATGCTCAAGGTTCCTGAAAAAATGAAGGATCCAGATCATAAAGAGAGTTTCAACACAGCCCCACAATTGAGAACACTACGAGGGTGTAGTGTCCTAAGATACTACAGGAATCCCAAGTCCATGTATATATATATACACAGAGTTCTCAAGTAGCAACAAGTTAGAATGGAATGTAATTTTGTTGTAATTGCAAAAATATATGTAGTTATGCTCCTGTGATGGGGATCCGGGGATCCTGTAGGGAACTTTGATCCGTTCAACGAAAATCGGGTAGTCTGAGAAGTAGACGTCCGGGTTTTCCATCAGCACAAGTGCGGAGGGCGAATTTGCCTTAAGGACAAAGTATCCAATACTCGCCTTGATTCCAATTTCCGGTGTTCTTATTTTCCCTCTGTTGCCAATTTCCAGTGTACTGAAATTGGTTCGATACGATTTCTTTGTTGCTATCAGTTTCTGATTTCAATTACTGTTTGGATTGTTTATTTCCAGTATTTTTTAAACCGGGTTGTAAAATCTTAAAGCAAATTGTTTACAACGGTTTTACATATGGAAAAATTTAATCTGTGTTTTCGATTCTGGATAGTTTACGAATCGGTTTTTTCTGGGTTAAATCAATCTGAGGCTTTAATCTGGTTGTTTGCATTCTATTATTCGGGTTTCGTTATTAATTCTTAGTTCTTTTCGAAATCTGGTTTCTTTCTGGATTGATCAGTGGCGGCTCCAGGAATTCTCGTGAGGGTGGTCAGAAATTCTACTACGGTCCTCTATAAATCATAATCGTACATAAAAAAAAAAAACTATTAATATCAATTGCCCTCGACGACTTTTCATATTTTGAAACCGTTGAATAATAGCCTCAGTAACCGATGGAAAATTTTGCAAGTCAATACGGCTTTGCTTCGACAAGTTTTGGGGGTTGCTATCATCAAAAGTTTCAATAGGAGATGACTCTTGCACTGGCCTTGATTTTCGTATCACAAACTTGTTCATGATTCCAACTAAGCAAACAAAAATTAAAACAGAAACAAAATTGCTATTATCTGTAGAAAAATTATACTAAGCAGTAAGCTTAACATATATTATACTTTATTATAATCAGTGGATAGATGTAAGCATTAAGCACATGTGTCATGTAAGCAATAAAGGAAAGTTTATTTCTTTATTATAATCTGTGGAGTGGTGGACCATAACCACCTTAGATTTATACTATTTACATGTATAGTAGAGTTGTTTGTAGACCACCGACAAAGGACAAACCTAAACTAAGAACTCACACTCAAAACACCAGATTATCAAAAAATCGGAAAGAGGTCTAGCTTGTTACCTGTGGGCGATTGGCTGATTCAGTGATTCAAATGAGAGTCTGGAGACGATAGACGACGGTGATGGACGGAGAATGGCAAAATAGCTAAAAAAAAATTCTAAAAAAATTTCTCAGGAAAGGTTTCATCCCTATTCCTTTTTCATTTAGATAAATTACATATTTTTTTTCTTTTTCATTAATTACATATCATTCTCTGTATTTGTCTTTGCATAGTATTGAGGGTTCAAAGGAGATTAACATTTTTTTTTCCTTTTTTGGTTCACACATTTTGGGTAGGGTGTTCAAACATTTAAGATAGGATGTTCAAATTTTTTAGGCAGGGTGTTCAAACTTTTTGGCCAGGGTGTTCAAAACGATAAAAAATTTATAATTTTTTTTTTTTACATGTATTTCTAAAAAAAAAAAATTAAAGGGTGTTCGGGTGACCACCCAACCTTTCTCTTGGAGCCGCCTCTGGGATTGATTATGTCTGTTCATATAGTAGGTTTTAAACTTGTTTTCCTAATTAGTTTTGGTTCTTTCAAGTTTGGCATTTTGTCTAATTGCTTTGCCTTGCTGTTTAATTACATCACAAAACTTGGTTTATAGTTAGTGTTCGTTAGGCAATTTTTGTTCTCGGTTGACTATATAAAATAAAATAAAAACAGTGTTGATTACATTAGATTAGTTTTTTTTTTAGATTTGTAAGTAGTTTAAACTTGTTACTTACTTGTGTGTTGATCTTCTATTTGTGTAACAAAAATAACTATCGAAACCTCTATAACTGGAGATGTTCCTCTCGTGACCCCTGCTGTGGTATCTCCTGTTGTTGTTGCACCGGCTCCGGCTGTGGTGCCGGTGAACCATTCTGAAAAGCCTGAAAAGTTCAATGGAACAAAGTTCAGAAAGTGGCAACAAAAAATGTTGTTCTACCTTACAACTCTCCATTTGGCAAGGTTCCTGACAGAAGATGCCCCCACTGTGGCAGAGAATGAGAATGATACTCAGGTTCGTGTTGCCTATGATGATTGGAAGAACTCCGATTTTCTGTGTTGCAACTACATTCTCAATGGATTGGACAATGTGTTATACAACGTGTACTGTTTGGTCAAAACTGACAAGGAGCTCTAGCTTACCTTGGAGAAAAAGTAAATATCAGAATACGCTGAACTGAGGAAGTTTGTCGTGGGAAGGTTCTTGGATTACAAGATGATTGACTCGAAGTCCGTGATGAGTCAAGTCCAAGAACTCCAAGTTCTACTTCATGAGATTCATACTGAAGGGATGATCTTGAATGAATCGTTCCAAGTGGCTTCCATCATTTGGAAACTGTCATGCCCTCAATTTTATAACTAAATTACCTCGTGAGTCCACGCTGGACAAATCAAAAGTTAAACATTTCCCCATTTGAAAGTCAAGTTCTCAATAGATTTCCAAGATCAAATGCCTTTAAAAAGTCAAGTAGATTAAATATTCAAAATTCAAAGTCCTAATTTTTTTTTTTAAGTCTCCGTTTCAAGTAATACAATAACCAATACATAAAGTTTCCAACAAATTTGAAATCAAAAGTACATGAGTTCATAGATTACATCATAGTCTCTCAAATACTAGAGATAAACAAAAATGGTTAAGTAGCTTGAAATCATTGGTGTTTTCCCAAAAGTCCATGCCATGCACGCACACTAATGCATCCCACACCATGCTCGTCAATGTGTACCTGAAAATGATAGGTTGAGCTAAACTAGCCCAGTAGGAGAACTATTCTACAAACGCTAGGTGTATAAAGGTGATACATGCACATGGGCTTTAGTTATATCAATTGAATGAACGGATATGTATAGTGATAACCAAACAAATCATGATGAACATAAGAAATGTCGAAGTGTCCAAGAGAACACCAAGTGTCCAAAATACGGTTAAGTGTCCCAACAAGGAAAGTCATTCGAGCGTCCAAACACCAATCACATATCCATTAGTTTTATCAAAATCACCCAAGTCATTACCTGTATCCAAAATGTCACCAAAGTGTCCACGATTTTTATTAAAAATAACCCTGTAGAAATCTAACAAAAAAAAATCAACTAAGTTCATTGCACATAGTGATAGGAGTCAACCCATTTAGTAAAAGACATCTCATTTTCCAACATCATTCCTACACTTAATACAATTATTGTCTCAATTTAAGTATCCAATCATAGGTAATAGTCATCTATCATCTGACATACCGAGGAATGTTTCCACGCATGACTTGCCATACGAGCACTACACTATAATAGCATCTGTGCACCGTTCCCCCCCCCCCCCCCCCCCCATGGCCCGATATATGGATAATAATATCAACAGGGAGTTTAACCCTTACCGGATATCACAAGCTCCGTATACCTTATATAGATTCAGGGACTATTTCCCTCTCATATAACCTAGACATCTCATCTTCATTTCTTTCATTGAAGAATAACCATCATTTTCATTAGTGTTAGGGATTTAATCCCACTGCCGGATTCCATAGGCTCCGCGTGCCTCTGCCAGGTTCTGTAGGCCCCGCACGCCTCTGCTGGGTTATGTAGGCCCCGCGCCTCACCCGATACTCGGGTCATAATAATAAGCAACACTTCCAAGGCGCAATGTTACACTAATGTATAGACTCAAGACCTCCCCTGGTGACGCAGCACGAGTTCAAGAGAGAGAGGGAAAAACGTGGGTGGAGTAAGAACAAGACTCAAATCAAGAGTTCTTACCTCCTTGAGTGCAAAACCCGAAGTTGAAGTGAGATTCACGAACCCAATGTGTAGATGTTGAAGTTTTGAGGTGGATTGAGGTTTAAATCACAAGATTTAAGGTGGGGGTGAAGAGAGAAGGTAGAGGAGTGATTTTAGGGTTTGTTTCGTGGTTATGGAATGAAGAAATGAGTCCAAGACCCTATTTATAGAAGGCAATGTCGGGCTCAAAATTCGCAGAAAAATGAAGCTGGATACCGGTATCAAGAAAAACCCATACCGGTATCTAGAATCTCTGATGGCTCAAAATCTGCAAAAAATATAACTGGATACCGGTATCAAGAAAAAGCCATACCGGTATCTAGACTTTCTGATTCACTGGATACCGGTATCAAGAAAAAGCCATACCGGTATCAAGACTAAAAATTTCTAAATTTCTAACTTTCACCAATTCGAACCCCGGTCATTTCTAACACATTTTCAACACCTCCAAACATCCACACAACATCGTAACACTTATTCATACCATTTACTAGACCCCCAGCACCGAGATATACACACCCATATAATACTTAGAAAGAAACACATTTTAAAACATTAATCCACTCATTCACATTACAAAACAAAACAAAACAAAAAAAATGAGTAGAAGATATAAAGAATTTCATAAAAATTCCGAGTCTTTACAGAAACTCCCGCCTCTCTAGAAGGATTTCAAGAAGCAAATGAAGCACAAGCATAAGGCTATGAACTTGGAGGATCTGATTGTACGTCTGAGAATGGAAGAGAGTACTCTAAATTTGGACAAGAGGATTGTGAATCAATATGCAACAAAGACCAACATGGTTGAACAAGAGGGCAAGGCTAGAAAATGGAAAAAGAGCATCAATAGGAAGAATTCGGGCAAAGGTATTGACCTCAGTCCGCGAGGAGGTGTGGGCAAAAAGGCTAAGTTCAATGGAAAGCACAAGTTTAGCGAGAAGTGCTTTGCTTGTGACAATCAAGGATATCGGGTTGTTGAATGTCGTAGCAAGAAACAATCACAAGCCAATATGACTAAAATTGAGACTATCTCCAATGATGTTAGAGAAATGAGTCTCTCTGTTGTGGTTTCAGAAGTCAACATGGTGGGTTCTAATCCCAAAGAGTGGTTTGTGGATACTGGTGTTACTCGTCATGTGTGCGTAAATAAGAAAATGTTCACCACCTATGAAACGGTGGATTCTGGCAAACAACTCTTCAAGGGAAACTCCTTGACTTCCAAGGTTGAAGGACTTTGAAATGTGGTTCTGAAAATTACTTCTGAAAAAGAGGTGACTCTCAAGGATGTGATGCACGTGCCAGATATTCACAAGAATCTAATTTATGGCTCGCTTTTGGCCAAAAGTGGCTTTTGCTTGGTTTTCCAAGCTAATAAGATTGTGCTGAAAAAATAAGGAGTGTATGTGGGTAGGGGTTACATGGTTAATAGTTTGTTCAAAATGAATGGGCTGGCTAAGGTTCCGGCTTCTCCGGGTCTGATTAAGGTTTCAGCCTCTCCGAGTATCAATGAAATGAACACAACTTCTGCTTATATGATTGAGTTTTCTGATTTATGGCATGGTAGATTATAACATGTTAATTATGGTAATTTGACACATTTGATAGACTTGGATTGTATACCAAAAATAAACTCGGGTCATAAATGTGAAGTATGTATAGAGGCTAAAATGACAAGGAACTCTTTTCATAAGGTTGAAAGAAGTACAGAACTGTTTGGACTAATTCATGTAGATTTGTGTGACCTAAAGTTTGTTTAAACTAGTAGTGGAAATAAGTACTTTATTACTTTTATTGACGATTGCACGAGATATTATTATGTTTACCTGCTTAAAACCAAGGGTGAGGCTATAGAAAAGTTTATCCACTACAAGGGAGAAGTGGAAAATCAACTTGGCAGAAAAATCAAAATGGTTATAAGTGATCAAGGTGGTGTATAAGGACCAGTCATTTGGTGAATGATCCAAATAACAAAACTCTAAAAGAGATGATGAATGCCATGTTGATAAGTGCAGGATTACCACAGTACTTGTGGGGGGCACAATTCTCTCTGCTAACTATATTATAAACAAAATCCCACACAAGAAAATGAATGGGGACACAATTCTCTCCGCTAACTATATTCTAAACAAAATCCCACACAAGAAAATGAATGGGGACACAATTCTCTCCGCTAACTATATTCTAAACAAAATCCCACACACAAAAATAAATAAATGTTACACCTTATGAATTATGGAAAGGTATCAAACCTTCATATAAGTTCTTGAAAATGTGTGGGTGTTTGCCCAAGGTAGCAGTTCTCGGTCCTAAAAAGGTTGAGATTTGATCAAAAACCTTTGATTGTGTTTTTATCGGTTATGCTTATAATAGCAGTACACATCGTTTCCTTGTTTATGAGTCGGAGATTCCTGGTATCCATCCCAACCTCCAACTATTTTGGTCCTTTGCAAAAACAAACTATCAGTCAACTTTTCAAAGTTGAGAGTTATTAAGAAACAATCCAAAAAGAAATACTAGACCGTAAAAAAAGACGTAGAGAGTATCTTTTATATTTCCTTTAGGACTATGAAAACTTTGGACTTGACCCTCATAGCCATAAAACAAAAGTATTGTCTTACCAGTAAGGTTGTAGAGTTCACTGACATAGTTACATGGTTCGTTACATGTTATGTAGACATACAGTCCTAGAACAGGTGTTACAACCTTATTGGATCAACATAAACTACTCAAACTATTAGGAATAGGCTTGAAATATGAAACCAAACTACTTAAGTTCAAGCTCATCTTCACTCTTTAAAAGCTAATTTTTATCGGTCAGTATATATACAAACCAAGTTCGAACAATTTTGGAAAACGCATCTACTTTCAAGCCAAACTAGAACAATCTACTACTTCGCTCTTTCAAATTGTGTTGTGTTTGGTTCGATAGATTCAGCTCACACAGTAGACAAGTTAATCTTTAGCATGTACTTTGAAGCTCATTAAGTTTTTAAACTAAACTTTAACACAACTAATTAATTACTCGGAGGCTCAATTATCAGCTCTAATTAAGACAAAAACTTGTTGAGTCGAATTGAAGCGAGGTTGGTAGCAAGTTAACCATCATAGTTTGTTTTCTTTGACCATGTTTGGTCTTGTTATGTTAAAGCATCTATAATGCTCACTATAGCAGACTTGCTAAAAGTGGACCGAACTTGTTCCAGACAAGTCCAGTCCTCTACTCTTCAATTCTCACACCTAATTTGATTGTTATCATTGAAAGTTCCTCACCTAAAACACATTTCCTGACCATCCACTAAGTGGACCATGTCACCTTTCTTGGCTGCAAAAGGCAGCAATGAAGCAACTTTCATTTTCACTTCCATCTAAAGATCATCAAAACCCCTTACCAAGTGGGTGTTCATTTTAGTTAAACTTAGTGCCTGTGCGCGTAAAATTATAGAGAAAATTATGGGATTTTGGATTTTAAAAATCTATAGTGAAGTGTTTCTTTTTCGAAGTTGTTTTAAGGTCCAAAAGTTATTGTTTTGAGAAACTACGATTTTGATATAGATTCTGATAAGCAATGATTGGCATATAAGACAATTACCAGAGTAAAAGCTACTTATTAGGCAGTCTCCAGAAGTAGAGTTAAACTTGTGTTATTGCGTTGTTACATGACCCAAAAGTGTAAAAGTAAAGCCTAATTCATGTGTGTTGGATAGTGTTTATAGCTTCGTAGGCAGAAATACCAGCTAGCTATTAGAGCATCTCCATTAGACTCTTTAAAAAAAATCCGCTAAAAATAGTGTTATATATAAGAAGTGTTAATTATGGGACAAAAACTGTGTATTTGAGAATTGTCAGGCAGGTAATGAAAAAATGGCATATCTCATTTTGGACAAATCATATAGTCCCTCTCTCTCCGTCTCCAAATAAGAGCCCAATAATTCATTTTGCAGTCTTTTAATAAGTATTTATTTTGAAAAGTTAAAAGAGTAAAGTTTGTACAATTATTAAGTTAATAGGTAAAAATGAAAGATAATTTTGAAAAGTGTAAATAAAGTTGATGTGAAAGGTCAAAGGTATATTGATTATGCCTCCTTAATAAGTTGAAACTAAGAAACTGGACATTTAAAAAGAAACAGGAGTATACGTTGCATGTGAACCCAAAACGGGAGTATGCATTGCATGTGAACCCAGGGCTTTGTTGTCCCTTAGGAACAGCAAGCCCTGCTAACTTGATGCATTCTTACCGGTCAAAGTGCATTATTACCGATAATAATTAGGGGTGGACATCGTGTTGTGTCGTGTCGTCTCGTGTTCGTGTCAAAATTCTCTCATCCCTAACCCGATCTGTTTAGCTTTTCGTGTTATTGTGATGTGTCATATTCGTGTTCCGTGTCTGAAATAGTCGGGTTCGTGTCGTGTTATCGTGTCCTTTCATAAATTCCCGCCCCGCGTCGTGCGGTGCTCGTGTCATGTGCTTGTATCAGAATTCTCTAAATCTTAACCCGACATGTTTAAATTTCCTTTTCATTGTGTCATGTCATATTCCGTGTCAAAAATAACCGACCCCAACTCGCTAACTTCGTGTCGGGTTCGTATCTTGTTCTCATGTCTTATCGGAAATTCCACCCCTAGTAATAATGCATCTGCGAATTTGAACAGTTGATTACCGAGATGAACGGTTCAGATCAGTTGACAGCACCTACCATCCCTAAGGGACACCAGTGCCCTGGGTTCGTTGTACGTATACCTTATTTCACCTCTCCTCCTCAGTCCCGACAATACCTTGGATATATACCTCAGTTCGTCTCTCCTCTTCAACCTCTCTCTATACATACGTAGCGATAGATAACTATGTTGCTAAAATTGAGATAGTATGTTTTTACCTAATGAAATGACTGAAGTGTCAAATGCAGCAACCAAAATATAAAAGTTCTTGTAAATTATGCTACACTAAAAATGAGTGAAAACAGTCTAATGGAAATGCTCTGAAGCCATTACAAACATAGCCTACAGTTTTCAATTTTTCATAGCAAATCTGTAAAAGTTGAACTTCCAACATGAGGCACAACAAGGAGGAGAAGATGATATTGAGTTTTACAACATAATACAACATAATATAGTGGCAATAGTTAATAATCTCCTATCCTAAATGACATGACAAGAAGAAGAAAATACCCAGAAAAAATAGAAGGAAATAAAATTTCTGAGACAAGGCACTACCACTGCTTTCTTCGTGTGCCTTTCTGATAAACTACTGTTTATTTCTATTCTTTTTGTTATGTTCTATTCACAAGCCAGCTTAGTATCAAAGCTGCTCAAGCAGATTGCAAAAGCCTGAAATGCAGATAGAGGATACCGGTAATCCATCGTAAACATGTCTTTACCAATCTTTCCGAACTGCAGGATAACTTTGTCGTGTTCCGGTTGATTTGGCTGAGAACCCGTTGGTGCACTGCCTGAAGCCGGTGGCTGATTGGCGGCAATCAACTGGAAATTCTTGACGGATGCAACGGTCACTCTCCCTCGAAAATTCAAACACCAACACTGCAACTGCTCATGCCACCTCGGCGACTTGTTTTTAAGTACCAAGGGTTTCCCCTTTCCGTCGACATCAATGTTGGTAGCATTGATTTCGGAAAACCGTGAGCTGGCAAATTCAGTTTTCGAGAAGGACATGCTACGGAAAGAGTCATCAAGGAGGGAGCGGGGAAGAAGGTCGTTGGGTTGGGTCGGGACAGTGCCGCCTGCCTCCAGGGATGAGGCAGGTATTGAGTGCATGACACAATGCATCCTTCGTGGGCCCCGCGTCCCTAGCACATTGAGTTCATATGAGATTTGGGATATGTTGTAGCTTCCAGTAGGAACTTTTGGAGATACTTTTTTGGAGTAGAATCTACGGCTGCTTCGTCCTAGTTGGGGAACATGGGCACCGGTGAATGGGGGTTGAGTATCATATATGATGAATTTTGTGCCGAGGAAATTTGACCTGGGTCAAACATACAACGTCTAGTTACAGACAAAATCATCATCAAAGAACAGCATGTTTTTCAAAATATGATGTTTTGAACAGCCTAAATAAAACGGGTGAAGCACTCGATCAGGAAACTTTCGGAAGAGAACGAAAAAGAAAATACTCAGGTTGACGGCAGATAAAATGAAGAAACAGTATCATAACACAGAAAAGCTGCATGCATAAAATCCCCTTGAAAGAGATAAATAAATAGCATTGCATGGGTGGTTGAATTAGACATCCTTCCCAAATGGTGATTCCAATTTCCAAGAACTTCCACAAGGTACCACTTTTGATTCCTTGGACAAGCTTTCACAAGGCAAGTAGATATTCAAATCCCCTTAATCCTTCCATCTTTTACAGTTCCACTTGTGTAATACAAGTCATTTTATTTAACTAGCCGTAAAACATCCATTTCTCTAGTGTTAGGTGACGTGTCAGGTTTTACTGAAAGTAAAGTACAAAGAAAAAGGAATCACTACAAGTTACCTCAGCTTTCCAATATATGTGCTGCTAGATCGTGAAATGTTATCTGCATCCATTGATATAATGTACTCTGTGCAAGTAGTTCGTCGCGTTCTCTTTGCAGAAAGAAGGAATTTACCATTCTCCACTAGCAAGGCTGCAAAAATTGGAACCAGAACATGAAAAGCAGCAATGCTGATAGTGAACAAGATTCAAAAGAATGAACCACGATTTACAGTCTACTAATCTAATGGCCAAACTGATTACAAGGATGGAAATAGATGAGGACACAAAATAGTAGCACAGGGAATAGAAAATCTGCTAGGTTCAAAAAAAAAAGGGATAGAACATCTGAAGTCAATAGGAACATTATAAAGTGACAACCACCATTAGTTAAGACCACAAAAGCACCTAGAGCACAGAAATTTGTATCCGTTTGATCAGTTCATAGACAAGATAGCTAAACACAAATGTGTCGCATACCAAGGGCAGACTTCAGCAGAACTGGACTGGAGAGAGAAGGAATTCGTTGAGGGGGGTAATCCTAGTCCCATAACTTAGCCACGAAAGAGGCAGATTGGGAGGGGTATTTATATTGATAATGCAAATTTCGTCATACTTCAGATTCTAAGAATAATAAAGGACTTGAACAACATGCTTACCAGGGCTAAGACATAGGAAAAGGTGGTATGTCAAATTAGACTTGTCCCTTTTGATGAAACACTGGATAGTTCCGTCACGAGGCCCTGGCTGAAAATCCAAAAGACAAGAATTAGTATTCTGAATTAGTATTTGGAACCAGAGAAATGCTTGTGTTTTTTAGCATGCTGTCACTGATTGGGACAAAACAGCTGAACTCATCAAGATCAGAATTGCATTGTGGGTGAAACCAAAAATCGGAAGAAGGGAGCTCTCAATTGATGATTTTATTTTCAATTTCAACAGAATTCTGAAATCGATGTAATTTTTATTAGTCTTCTTGTTCTTCTGGATTGATCTTCTGGCTTTGTCCAGCAGATTTTTTGCTTTTGTTTGGTTGGCTACTTGCTAACCTTGCTTTACTTCTATCCAGGGTCTGTTGTGGGGATGCGTCTAGTGATCTTTTTCATCTAGTCGGGTTGTTTCTCCCCCCCTCGTTCCCTTTTAATCTTTGTAATTCTTCAAAGATTAATAAAGTTTATTGCCGTTCAAAAAAAAAAAATTCTCGGAAACATTATGTAATAATCTCCATCAACCAACAAAACCTAGTTAATGCTAAACTGAAACAACATCGAAATAGAGCCCTATTTTGCATATTAACTGAGGACTTCATTCTCAATTCTAAGAAATTTTAAGAAAGCATTTCACTTGCTTCTCCTCGACAGATATTTTCTTCTCGCAGAGTCTCAACACCCCCAATTTTTGAACAACCTGAAGCAGGGCCATCATTTTAAACATCCATTCGTCCATATTTTGAGATATAGCATCTCTTGTTTCTCATTCCCATTCCATAGTGATGTACTTGATTTGAATTTCGAACATGCATGTCTTTAGTATCCGACGCATATAGAAAATGACACGCTACCTGCTTCAGCGAAACTGGAAAAGTAAGCTTCCCACAGAACTCTGGACTTTTAACAATTTCTTTGCACATACTCCTCCATGAACTGCAAACAGCAGCACAGGCAACGACATGCTTTCGAGCAGGCCATGTACTCTCACTCTCCTCCAATCTTTTAATTACATCGCAAAGGAGCTCCAGAGGGAGGTTAGCCCAGCGACTGCTTTGAATTACCAGAGGTTGGTCATCTAATTCTTGAAATGAACTCTGTGACTTTCCCCTGTGATGTAGCCTGATGTCAAAACCCCTCCTGGATAAGCTCCCAAAACCATCTCTCACATCACGAACTATGCTGCGGAACGACATTATGTTTCTAACTGATACGTGGCAACGCAAACCAAAAGAATAGTATTCTCTCTTTCATCCAATGACCAATGACTCCAAGTAAACTAGATTCCACAAATCATGAGGATATGACTGCAAAAAACAATAAAAAAAACAAAAGGCAGATTAGGCTTCTTCCACAAAGATACAGGAAAGAATAAAAGAGAAGGATGAAAAGAGGAAAGGCACCCAAAGGGAAAATTTCAAGAAAATAAAAGAAATAGAAGAGAAAACACGGAAAGGACAGCTTCACATGGGCCTAGAATTACCTTAATTACTAGCTTTTATTGCAGAAGGCTTTATTAATTTTTTCGAACCTGACTTGCAATCGATATCAAACTTGGTCCTTATAGTCAGACTCGTGATAGGAAGTCTTAAGAAACTATTTTCTCCCTATATCTAAATAGATGCAAACAATACTGTAGTACAATCCAAGCAAAAGATGTAGGATCGACCAAGAACCCTAAAAAACTATGTTAAAAATCCCAACTTATTAGGGCTATGGTTATCTACGTGGATACACCACAAACTTTTTTGACTTGGCAGTCAACAGTAAACACTGAACACTGATGGAACACCTAAAGCAAAAAGGTCAGATGCTAAGCAAAACACTATAAAGGCAAACATTTCTCACCTAAAATCTATTCAAAAACGTATTCCCACCGGTAAACTTTCCTGAAGGCGTACTAATCCTCAATAGTTTTATGGAAATGGATCAAGTCATTGAACATAAGGCAAGATGGCCCAGACTTCCAGTATTCACAAATATATCAAGTAGTCCCAGATGCTAAGCCATGTCAGTAATTATAAGGGCAGCCAGCCAGCCATAGGAACTCCAAATATGGGTCTTTTTTTTTGTGTGCTCAATTAATGGTAGGGAAGGGCCTACCAGTGTAGTAACCCCTTGGGAATGACCATAGTGTTTCCTAACCACCGTGGACAGTTCGGCTGGGAGGTGCCCTAGTGAGGTATCCACTATGGCACTATCCCAGAGAGGACAACCCATCACCGCAACGCCACTTAGATGTGAGTTAAACAACAGTGCCCTTACACACGGCATCTGGTTCACCTTCAAATATTGGTCTGCACCTACTTAAATCCAAACTCCCCGAAGAAATTATTATCTTTAGGATTTTTGTTTACAAGTTAAAAGATTATGCTAATCTGAAACACAAATTCACTGCAACAAAATATTCAGGCATACCTATTTTAAGAATCTAAAGCCAAGAAACAGGAGAAAACTAACCTGTCCAGACTCCAGATATCTAGAGTATCAAATAAGGCACAAGGTGATCAAATCTCAATATCTTCTATAAAGATCTGCAATAACCATCCAACTATTAGACCAAAAATCACAAATTGAGTACAGAAATCTCACAAGTGAAACAAGACTTCATCAAAATTCATCCAAAAAACCAGGAAAAATCACCATAAACAAGACCCATCTAGCGATAGATGGAGAAAGGCAAACAAATTATTTTCACAATTAATTTGTAGTTACCAAATGGCAAATACATAGAAAATCTAACAGAAAATCAGAAATAAAGAACTGTTGGTGGATCAAAGTTTAACTTCAGCTCCACAAACATGGAAAATATAGTTAATATAGACACATAAACACATACATACAGATGATTTAAAAGTTGAGAAATTGAGATCGGAGATCTTTACCTCAGGCCCAAAAGAAATCTGGGTAAATCCATATTTGAACGGATATACATATGGGTTTCTGTAAATTCAGAGAAAAATCCAGAGAAATTGAACTTTTACAGTAAATAGAGACAGAAATGGATCACAAAACGCTTTGTTTCTCTCTCTTTCCTCAGTATTTTCACATCCGGACTCCAACCAAACAATAAATTCTGGTTGAACGACCCAGAGGAAGGGAAGAAAAAAGGGGATAATGTTAAAGGAAAGTGGAGCAGGGTGGAGTATAATATTACCCACTACCCGAGACCAAAACCGGGTGCAAAGCAAGAGCCAACACCAAAAAGTGGTTGCTCTGTTTGACTTTTCTATTGCATTTTTACTACTCGTAGGAAGTTGCAGAGAAATACTCCGTGAAGAAAGATACACAATATGCATCTCCGGCAAAATAACAATAATTTATTTTTAAAATTTGTATTTTGCTATCGATTTTTTTTTTTTGTCATTCGTCATTTTTTTTTTTTTTTGATCAATTGTCATTCGTCATTCGTAATAGGGAGAATTGGACTCAATCCCGAAATGCATTATGGGGTATCTAAGAACTATACGGCATGAGTTAGCCAGTGCTTGCTATCGAATTTGGCGAGTGCTTTTTGACATGCACTATAACAAAATCCACAAATTTATTATTTTATACTATCTGTTATCATCTTTTTTTTACTATTATTAATTTTAAACATAATATTTTTATTATTATCATCTTTCTCTACTATTAGTAATTTTTAATATAATTTACATATTACATTCTCATCGAATATTGACCATTTATTTTATTATTATATTTACCTATATACATATGTGTATATTCTATACATATCATTTATATATGTATAGTATACACTTATTTTTTGGTTATGTATGTATGTGTTTGTATACATATTATCAAAATCATATATTTAAATAAAATGCTATAGAATATTTATATACAAATTTACAACTGATACATTGTATTTTTATTCATATATACGTTGATATTTATATATATATATATATATAGAGAGAGAGAGAGAGAGAGAGAGAGAGAGAGAGAGTCCCGATCTAGTCTGAGATCCCTAAGTCCGGGACTCATAGTTCTAGACCAAATTTTCATGATTCGAACCGTTCAATGTATTTAAAACGTGTTTACATAGGTTCCCGCGAGAAATCATCCAAAAAAAATACCGGGAAGGGCTTGATCTAAGCAGTTTTTCATAAAACTGTATATGCACAATTTTTGGAAAAAACTGCTCGGATCAAGCCCTTCCCGGTCATTTTTTTTATGATCTCGCGGGGACCATTAAAAACATGTTTTAAACACATAGGACGGTTCGGATTATGCAAAAACAATTTTTAAAACCTTCAAAACACCAAAAAACCTTCAATCCGGGATCCTTGACTAGATCACGGTATATATATATATTAATACATGTTTATTTATTTAAAATATAATCGTGTAAAATTTTATAGCTATAAAAAATATTAAAAATATAGATATATATAGAAAAATATCCATAAATATTTTGTAATTGTTCATTGTTATACGAATGTTAATATAGATATAGGTGTATATATCATCGTTAAAATAATATATTTTCAATAGTTGAAGGTTGTTACTCACCCATATAGAGGATAACTTCTGAATTGTGACTTAACTTTTGAAGGTTTTGCTGGATCTTTTAAAGTATTACTAAACCTTCAAATTTCTTAGTTTTTGACATTTGAAGATTTTATTTAAGAGTAGTGTTCGGGACATAAATCTGGACATATTTTTAGAACAGTTTGATGCATTTGTATTTTGTAGGATAATAATGAGCTCTATGCTCATCGGATGCATGGCAGATGTGGATGTAGTTATATTTGGATTTGTGTTCGTCACAAATGCCTGAAGCATTTTCCTTTTGATAATCTACCGTTAGGTGTCCTTTGGCACAAATAATCCACTTCGATTATTTGTTGTCCTTATTCAAAAAAATTCCATATTTATTAGTTTTGCGTTAATTTTTTGTGGATTATTAGTTCGTCTAGATGAATAAAGACATGAGGCAATAAAAAAATTCCAAAATGGACAGTTTTTTTTGGATTTCTTATTAGCTTCCTCTCGTTGACATGAGGCAATAATTCACCAAAAAAAAAACACGAATTAACAAATGCGAATTTTCTTTTGAATAAAGACAAAAAATAATCCATTCAGATTATGCAGGCTACGAATGGGCAGAAAAATCATGCATGTTGTACCGAGATTTATTCTGGGTTCCAATTAATTTTTCTATTTGACTCATTGAGTTTAATGGATGTGCAAAAATGCAATAATATGACATCGGTAGCTATGTGATGAGACATGTTTGTTTTAAAATTTGTCTCAAATTCATATCACCGGTTAAAAAATTTCAAGACAAACTCTATTTGTTCATGTCACTCTTAATGTCCAGCCAAGAAGTTAAATATTAATTGGCTTATTGGATAAGTTTGGGTAAATGTATTATGAGAGAATGATATCGTAAAGCATAATAAATTAATTTTGATAATAAAGTCAATTTTATAGAGCTGACTCTAACATAAGAATTGGAAAACTTTGCAGTTTTTGAAGACGGCATACTCGGCCAACTTGGAATCCGAGTCAAGATGATTTGGGGTCTAACATGACAAGGCCAACTAGTCAAACAAAATGAACAAATCATGTTTGCTTTTTTTACCCACATTCTAAGTTTCACGGTCTTGTTCCACAGTTTGATTGTTTATGTGGTAGATTCGTTTGTAACTCGTTGAAAAAAATTGATCTTATATCATAAAGATTTAGTCTGATCAAAAAAAAAAACCATAAAGATTTAGTCGAATCTTCGTGAGTTATAAATGGTCAGACTCTTAAACAAGTTAAAATCAATACCGATATTCACATATCCAATTAACTTAGTTTTTGCAAGCGTGACATCCACATTGATACCTATAAAATGGACGGATCAAATTGTCAAATTAGTCCATGTTAAATTTCATTTTATGTAATATAAAAAATCAGGTAAGTTATCGTCATGTAAGAGAATCTTTGATTCTTATTTTTCACCATCAATGTCAATGTCATGTAGTCAAGGTATATAAACACTTGTTTCTTTTTTCTTTTGAAAGTGTAAGAACTTCATTTTTTTTAACCATAAACATATCAGACATTCTATTAATATAAAATTCAAATACAGCGCATTTTCAAAGGACATTACCAGTCCGAGGATACAAAAAAAAAAAAAAAAAAATACAAAAAGGAAATAAATAAACCGCAAAAACCTGCAGCAGTAGTGAAAAACCAACTAGTCCACTCAAGACTGGATTTGGTGTAGGTAGATCCGCGCAAGAAGCTGAATTACCGGTCCTTCTGTCAATGTGGAAGCCGCGTCGTCACAACGTCACTGTCGAACCCGACCGTCGCCACCTTCAAGAGACTGATGGAAGCCAGAGCTCAGATCCACCACGGATTGGTGGTGGGCAACTCAAAAATAAGGGGAAAGGGGAGATCGGCACGATCTCAATCCAGATCTACAAAGACGGAGAAAGGAGAGGGAGGAAAAGAAAGGAGATCGGGCAGTAGGGGGACTAAGAGTGGGGGAGGAGGGAGGAAGAAAGTTAAAAAGGGGGGAATAAAAGAGGGGGAAGAAGGAATGGGGGTGGCAGCAGAGGTGAGAGGGTGGAATCCACACCTCTCTCTCTCTCTCTCTCTCTCTCTCTCTCAAGAACTTCATTAATAGCAATACAAGTACAATTGTGCTATAGTCATTCCATAAAGAGCGCCGACAATGAGCGAAGACCAAGAAAAGTCCTAAGGAACAAAATACAGCGTACAGATTCGCAAAACACAAATGGCACAAAAACTATGCTATCGCCAGTAGATATGTGGGCGCCGATGACAAGCGAAGGTCAACAAAAGGCCTAAGGTACGGAGCACAATGTGTGCATGTGTAGCGGAAAATACAATATAAGCATAAACAAAAACTAACACTCCTTGAGGGGTGTGTCTCTCTATCTAATTATTAGCTTATCCAAGGGGGGCTGTCCCTTGGAAGTTTGTATACCCTTGGGGGAGGGGGGTGTCCTCCCAATCTACTGTTGTTACCATTTTATAGTCTGGGTATCTACCATGGCACAACCCAGGTTCTCTTCCATTCATGGGTTGCTGGGCTAGGCAGGTGGGGATTTTCTGGTTCGCCTAGTTTTGTTGTCCACTGCGTTGGGAACCAACCTAACAGAGGGGGTTGTCCTCTGATGCTCTATTTGCATGTTTTCAATTTCCTATGTAAAGGAATACTCTCCATCTTGTTTATTCCTTTGTTTCATCTCCCACCTATGTAGCCCTATGGCCATCCCCGCAATTTTTTTGTTTTCTTTTCCTTGTTTTCTTTTTGTTTTGTTTTGTCCTCCCTGAGGTATGCCCCTTGTAGGCTGTATATTCCTTTTGCCTCTTTTATTTTCAAGCTTGGTTTACCCAAAAAAAAAAAAAAACTAACACTCCTTGTTCCAATTTCTGGCTTTAACTCAAAACTAACTTATTACACTTTACGTGATAAGTCATCTCATAATACATCGACTTAAAAACTTATTTAAACCCGAAACACATAGGAAATCATTTCAGTAGAATTAGACCAGCCATACTGACATTCTCTTTTTTTTTTATCATTCGTCATTCATTTAAAGGTAATTTTTGCAAGCCTGTTGTTTGGATCGGAGAAAAAATCCACAAGTTTTATTTCAATCAATAACTTAAGTGACTTAACTTTGGCCCATTTTGGCCTAAATAATTAATCCATTCGGATTTTTTTTTTATATCCCTGTTCAATTTTTTTCTCATTTGTTTGTTTTGCGTCAATCTTTGGTAGATTATTGATTCATCTCAACGAGAAAATTTACAAAGTAAAAACACAAAAATAAAATTGAATAGGGATAAAAATGTAATCTGACTTATTTATTAAGCCAAAACGGGCTTTTTTTATTCTGCTGTGTAGAGAATGCACATTACTCAAGAACAAAAATTAGCATCTTCCGACAATCACAGTCACGCCTTTTTCTTTATTGATCTAAAATACTAAACGAAAAATCTGCTTTTAAAAATAGGTAAAAATCTTCTGTATTCCAAAGTGTCCTTATCCTATGTGGTATAGCAATCATATGACGAGAATTGAGATTTGTAGACTGGTTAAGACTATTATAATAAGTAATCTTGGTTCTATATTAGATCTGTGATGATGAAAGATTTTGAAAATACAAAAATATATAATTTCAAATATTTTTTAAAATATTAAAAGAACAAAATAAATGAAACAACAATATGCTTAAAAATTGGGTAAAAAATCTAAAGATCTCGAACACACCGTGACATTTGAAAAAGAATAAGTAACACCCTTTTACATTTGAGAAACATCACTCACACCCCTCAATTTTTGAGCTTGAACCTTCCATGTCCTTAGAGTTGAACGATAAACGTTAAACAAGAATTTTATTTACAGATAACAAGGGGTAAATTTTTTCACCTCCAAATTCTTATCAAAGAAACGGTTGCAAATATCGGATTTTATGCTTTTGTTTAGGTTTTTTCAATTTGTCGACCCTTAAACTGGTTACCAATACAAACTATTAGTAAAATTTAAGAGGGTGTTAGTGATATATTCAAAAATGAGATGGTGTCACATGATATATTTCAAAATGTGCAGAGGTGTTGTTTTGATTTTAAACGTTTGAATAGATCATCTACTTTCTTAAAATAACTTTGTTCTCTTGTAATTATCTACTTAGAGCATTAATATCAAGCTCTTCAAACTCCCCTTTTGGGTAAACTAGCAAGTGGAAGGGTAAAACATACCCTGCATCAGGCTCAACAAATGAACTTAACAAATTATTATTGCAACAGTAACTTAACAAATTAGATGACCTACTATTCACTCACTTCTACATATTTTATTATTTCCCAATCTCAATCACTTCTCCAAATTAACCCTCTAATGCTCATGTTTAACCTAATTAACCTTTCAATGCTCATGCTTATAGCTTTACACGTTCTGCTCGTTGGTAGATATCGGAGTTAATAATTTTATTTTTTTCCGTTTTATACAGGGAGTTATAATTATATAATGAGTTTAATTTTGGTGTCTAATGAAAGTCTATTTAATGATGAATTCACTGGTATTGGAAAAATTTGCGAGCCTGATTCAATGGTATTGTGAGTGAAAAAAAAATTGTTTGTTTTAACGTAGTAAAATATAAGAATAAAAAAATTTAGAAAAATGGAGTATTTGAATAGAAAAGTAGAAGTAGAAAAAAAAAAGAATAGTTCAATATAGTAAAGTTAAAATAGAGAGCTTGATTCTGTGAGTTTTTTAAAAAATGACTTGCGAAAGTATAAAAGATGTTTTTGAGGTTAAATTTGGTTAACCTGATAAGGATGCTCTTATTGTCTTATTCTAATGTGTTACGATCAAGCACTTTCCATCTCACCAAAGCTCACAGGTGTTAGTGACGATGCAACTTTATTTTTTTATTCCATATCATGCATAAGCGCCAATGGGTTAACTGAGACTTGACCCACCTGGTCTCCGCCCCAACAGGATGCTGGACTTAGCCCACTTGGCCTCTGCCTAACAATCCTCCCTCCAGCACTTGCTCACAAGCAACATGCTACCCATAAGAGTTGAATCCTTGACCTTGGCTCTGATACCACTTGTTAGGATCAAGCGCTTACCATCTCACCAAAACCCGGAAGTGTTAGTGAAGGCGCAACTTTATTTTCTTATTCTCTATCGCGTCCAAGCGTCAACGGATCAATTGAGACTTGGCCCACCTGGCCTCCACCCAACATAATGTATTCAAGGAGAATATAATTTGAGAAATTATACTTCTTTCTAACATTAAAGACTTAAAATTTGTGCTCTTTAAGATTATGATTTAGACTGCCTCTGGATTAACTTTTGGATATGTTACTTTCATCCGGGTGATTTTTGTAGATTTGGATCAATTTCTTTCCTTATTCAATTTCTTTGCCGAGGAAAATCATATTATGACAAAAATTTGAACTAAAAGTGGTTTGTTTTAGGTGAAATTCCCTGGGACCCCTTCATCATGCCTCTTGGACACAGAGACCCTCTCACGTTGAAAAACGCCTAATCACACACCATCATCTACTTGAAATGAAAAAATTCTAACTCCTTTGACGGAATGATGGAAATGTCTATTCTACCCCTTAAAAATAGCCCACACTAACCCCCTCATCTATAAATAAATAATAAAAAAAAACGTCCACTGACCCTAGATAAAGATATATACATATGTTTATGTATATGTATTCCTCTCTCCCTCTCTCTCTCCGACACACCCCTGTTTTCTCCCACTCGAGCAACTCCGTCTCGAGCAAACCCATCTCCGTCGACCCTATTTTCTCTCTCTCGGCTCCATATGCAACATACGAAACATTATCCTTCCAAATTAATACTTCAATTCTTCACTATAGCCAACACCCACAACGACACACAGCACCAACATATCCCATCCCCCTTGGAATCATACACCAAAATGTTCATCGCACAAATAAAGATCAAACCATCTCAAGCAAAATTATAAGGGCCTTGTTCGTTTCTCAAGCAAAATTATAAGGGCCTTGTTTGTTTCCCTGTTTAGTTTTAGTTTTGATGACATCATCATTTCTCTCATTTCTCTCTCTATCTCTCTCCACTCATTACACCTGTTGACATCATCAAAACTAAACTAAACTATCTAACCAAACACAACCAAGGTTCTCTCGGCTTTCAGTAAAGCTTAAAAACAAAAATTTACAAGCACATCTTAATCCTCAATCCAATTTCGCTACATATCGTAGCTTCGGTCATTACATAGTGCATCCAAATATCTCCTCTAACCATATGCAGAATTACTGGGTAATAAACTGAAATAAATTACCCCAGGATGCTTGTCTTGGTCTGCCTAGCCCCTACCCAACTTGGAAATTTATCATTTGATTGTCCGTTTAGGTCATGGTGGCGGTTGGTTGAGAAGGTGGAACTTCCAGCCATCCACTGCGGCTGCGGTGGCGGCATAAGATCCTGGTGAATTCTTTCAGAGTCAAACGGGTGGAGGCAGGGACAAACCGGCTTTTTGGTAATCAGTCACCAAAACCCTAGGTCCAAATCTCAAATCTGACTTCATGGCCAAATATACCTTTTCGTTTCACGGATCGACTCATGTTTCGGTCAGAAGAGAGAGAGATTACTTGAGATGGAGATGGAGATGGAGATGGGTGAGAGTTGAGACAGTGTACAAGCATTTAAGGATATTTTCTAATTCATAACATTTGTCCTTCACACAGTTAAGTTAACGGTCTTTTAACAGAAGGGGTCAAGTTGGGTAACCTTTTTTTATAAGGAGGTGTGTTTGGCAATTTCTAAAAGCGAGAGGGTCTCTATGTCCAAGAGACATAGATGAAATAGTCTCCGTACAATTTCGCCTTTGTTTTAAAAGGCAAAAAATACGGCCAAACTTTATTCTCTTTCACTTACGGAGGCAGATTGTCTAAAGTTAGGCACATTCTAGCCATTTCCGATCCAATGTCGCATTCAAGTCGATGTTCGGATTCATTTATATTGTAGAACTCGTCAAGTAGAACAATTCACTTTTAAAGTCATGTTAATCAGATTCTAATAAATCGTTAATCAATGCACATTTATTTTGGAACAAAATGAGTTTGGGCACATTAATCAATATTAAACAGTATCCGATCAACATGATTTTCCTATGCAGTTGTTCTATTTGAAGAGCTATACAATACAAAAGGAGCCCTTTGACCCGGAATGGGACTGGTAATGGCCGGATCGCGAAACTTGAGACAATCTGCCGCCTCCACTTTTTCAACCCAAATCTATCTTTTTAGTACTATAGATCACATGGTTTTGGTTTTTTGAAAGAAAATATTCACTGTGTTCGGTTCCAAGTTTTCGGAGAAAACTTTTTGAAGTGCAAACTTTCAAAATTTTCGGTTTGAAAGAATGGAGGCCCAAGTGGGCTCCACTAACCACACACCAAAACACACGCGTCATCTTCTTCTTCATCGCACGGGCGCGTGCGCTACACGCGCGCGAGTAGATCTGACTCGCGCGACACGCGCCTCCTTTCTCCGGCGCGTGCAGCGGCACTGGAGCTCCGACGGCAACGATTCTTGCACCAATCGTCTCGTCTCGACGTCGGCTACGCAGTGGTTGTCTCAAAACGATTTTAGAGCAATTATCCCGACGGTCTACTTTTTCCGGCAAGCGACGGAGAGAGAGAGAGGAGCGTTGGCGATTCGCTCCGGCAAGCGACGGTCGCCATTTTGTTGCTGCCGGAGTGATAGCGAAGCTGCTGGAGATGGCCGTATTCCGATCCGATCAGTCGTTGGGCTTTGGCGGTTGGGGTGTCGGTGGTAGTGGGAGAAGAGCATTGGACTTTAATGGAGGAGTTTGTGTTAGTTGATTGGTTTTTTTGCTGCTGCTGGTGGTGGTGGTGGGTATGGAGGGGAGGGACTTGGATTTGGGGAGGAGAGAGATGAGAACAGGAGAGAGAAAGAGACGTTTGAGTTTTTTTTTTTTTTTAATTAAGGTTAGTGGTGGGGCCCACGGTAATAAGGGTGGGTGAGGAAAATTTTGTTGGGCCCACAATCCTTTCATCCGATCACTAGTTGGCAAAAATTGTTTTCCCAAAAGTAAATTACTTTTCTGGATTTGGAACCGATCACAGTGATTGACTTTGGAGAGAGTTGGTGGGTGTGGTGTGGTGAGCAGGTGGGTAAAAATTAAAAATTTTGGCACCCTTTTCATCATCATGAAAAGGTGTTTGGTCTTTGGATAAAATGACAGTGGTGCCCTTGATTTGGAAATACTATTACTTTGTGGTCGTGGTAAGTGTTGGGTCCTAAAGTTTGCTCCCACCTAAAGTCTCAGGTTTAATTCTCCTTGTCATTAAAACCGTTGGGGCTACTGGGTTATGCCCAGTTGTTATCTCCAGGGCCCCAGAATTAGTCGAGATGCGCTTAAGTTGATCCTTACATCTGGTTATGAAAAAAAATAAAAAAAATCTTGAGACTATTTGGGGTTATGCCCAGTTGCTACCTCCAGGGTCCCGGAATTAGTCGAAGTGCACTCAATTTGAGCCAGATATGTGGTTACAATGTGTAGGCTGTGTTCGTTTCCCACTTTTAGTTTAGTTTTAGTTTTGATGACATCATCATTACCATCATTTCTCTCTCTATCTCTCTTCACTCATTACACTTTTTGACATCATCAAAACTAAACTAAACTATCAAACGAACACAGCCGTAGTGATTAAGGGTGTTGGGACATTACTTGACTGTGCCCAACCCAAGACGGCTGAATAATTACTCCCTTGATTTGTAGGTATATTTACTATTTAGGGTCCAAATCAAAGTCAGCCCAAACTTGACCCACCATGTTCAAAGATTGTGCAGGCCTAAAACACGAGTCTCAATCTGGAACTAGGGCTCAAAACCTGGACTTTGAACAATTCGTTAAACAACAGAATCCCAGCCGCCCTTGATAAGATAATATCTGAATAAAGATATGCACAAGTTGCACCACTTATTTTATTTCATTTTATTTGTTTTTCTGCCGAATGTACTAATATTAGTTAGGCAGAAGATCAGATCGTCTTTTTCATTGTATATATAATATTTGTCGTCAAATTGATTCTTATACGACATAAATAAAAAATTCTAATTTTTTTATATTTTCTATCATTTTCATGCTAATCCAACAGGCAAAAATAATCATAACAAGAACGACTGCTATGTAACAATAACAAAAACAATAACGGAATCAAATTCAAGTCTTTCAAAAGTAGAACGATTACACAATAACTAACCAATAAGACCAAGAGAATCCATTTCTTTTTCATTTCCTTTTTCCCCTTATGGTGTCACACCTTTGTCACTAGGTTTTGAATTAAACAAAAGGGCTCATCAATTGTAACGTCATCTTAATTTGAAGCTTCCACCATTTCACCTCAAACCACCTTTAGATTTTACTTTCACTTCTTTTCTGTTTCTTTCTCGTCCTCGGTGGCGCGTGCAACTGGTGCTACATAGGGGGTTGCCGCCTTCTCAGCCGGTTCTTCTTCGGCAGCCTTATCGGATACGGGAAGTGGTTCTTCCACGACTGTTTCGGTTTCGGAGTTGAGCTTCTCTGTTTTTGGTGGCTCCTTCACTTCTTCAGTCTGTCATTACAACAAGATGAAGCAGAATGTATACACAAGGTTTAGGGGCTGTTTGTTTGAGCATCTAATTGGAATATTAATTGAATATAGATGATTTTTCGAGAGGTGTGAATAGTGATTTTGGCCAAACATATTGGGACAGAGGGAGTAATAAAATATAATGCTTTGGGGAATGTTGTGTTATTAAACACATCACTACTAGTCCAATGTGAAATGGACCAGAAGAATTCAACGCGGTGAGTTATAGAACATGAGTTCTATAACAGGGAGACGCTCCTCTCCCTATGCATTCTAGCTCGGTCTGTGAATCGATGATGATACACGAACAAAACAAATTATTGCACGGTTTCAATGAGACAATACTCATATTTTTGGAATCGGAAATTCAAACGACGAGTCTTTTGTTTGGAAATATTGGATGACCACAATGAGAAAAATTATAACGAGGTGATTACAATAGGCGACATGATTACGTAAGAATTGTTTGTAAAAACTCTATTTGTAAGGCATATTCGTCTCAGTCAAGGTATTATATATTCTATTTTCTTTATCTAACAAACAAAGCAATGCTATATACGTAAACAAATTTTGGTACACATTTTATTAATACAAAGAGCATTGTTATTACCTCCAATTCATTCTCACCGTTGTTACATCAACAGCACACGAGACAAGTTCGAAAATTTTATTCATTCTCATTATTCAAAAAAAAAATTAAAAAAATACGAGTATTCACAAAAGCAATAATGCAAAATTGTTGCAAAGAAACCGGTGACCTCATCATGTTTCTTAATTGGAAATGCTAGTGGTTGAATATTATTCTCGTCGGATTTAAACGCAACTAATAATAGAAAAGCCTTATGTTTTTCCAACCACTATGGCATTTTGAAGTTGTATATGCATTCCAATCTCATTCTCATCAGATTTAAACACAACTGATAAAAAAAAGTCTTATGTTTTTCCAACAACTATCTCATTTTAAAGTTGTACATGCATGCATTCCAATCTCTATCTTGAAAACATTTGTAACATAAACATAATATGTATTAGAGTTTTACCTCGAGCAAAGCTCCAAGAGATCGGCGTTCACCATCCTTATTCTTCTCATCCTCTGGATTCGCATTATCATCGCCACCTTCAGCTTTCTTTTCTTCTCCTTCAACCGTCACCTCCTTATCGATGGTTTGCACTTGTGCCACCTCAGTGGTGGTGGTGGTGTCCTCCTTTTGCGGCTCCGGTGGTGGTGCCCCACCATCTACACCTCTCATGGACTTGGGTAGGCTAGCACAGGCTCCCATTTTTATCAAACAAGTGCTCTTCCTCTTTCTCTCTCTCCTCTCTTTCTCTCTCTTTGCAGTGAGAGCGGAGAGAGAAAGATAGGGGAAAGAATGAAGCAAATGATGACAAGAGGGAGAGGCTTTGTGGGGTGAATTATGGATAGATATATATATATAGATAGAGAGCTGCTTCTATTTATATCTTTGGCTCTGCAGGCTAGCTGGTCCTACATTCTCTCTAGGACACAGAAAAAATTAAGGAATTCAATGGTTGGTGCACATACACATATAGAGTATATCCTCTCTCTTTTTAACAAGGAGGTATCCCCGCACCCGAAGGGAATAGATTAATCCAACTAGGGTCGACAGCAGGGAATCAACTATACACCTACAAAAAGCAGTTAGAAGCAACTAGGAGAGGAACTACTGGACGTGTCCATGAAGCTACCCACATGGACTTTTACCTCCAAACTAGTTGCCCTACCTTTGATAATCAAACTCACACCTCCAGGTGGGATCGAACCCTCTGGCCACTGGAGACAACCCTCGTAGGGTAGCATATCCTATTTCAGCAGGAAAAAGAACTTAAACTTGAAATCAAATTGCACATTGGAGTAATCTTTATGAATCAAACCCCTAAAATTATCTCCAATAAAAAGCACCTTTTGAACTTGCTTTAGCCGTGGTGCTGGTATGTCCAATGGCCAGTTAAGTCTGCCCTGGATGGACAACAGATTTAAAGGACTACTCAGTGCATGAGGCTCCTATTTTGAGATAATAGATTTGGAAGCAGGAAAAATTGTTTACCACCGAAACTACAGAAAATAACTTCATATATAAATGTATGATAAGCTTAGCAACAAATACTGCATCAAAAGTATTGCTAGTATCAAAACGGGGGATAATTTGCAAATATTTGTATGGTTGGTAGTTTTGAGATAAAAGTTCTGTATAGGGTTGCATAACTTTTCATCTTCAGTCGTTTTTTTAACCTTTAACGAACTTTTCTACTTTTTGAATAGAGATACGCAACATACGTCACATAAATAAATAAATAAAACAATTAAAGACGAAAAAACAAGGATGACGAAACAGTGAAAACTTTTGGAGATAAATTTTCTAAAAATTAGGTTAAATACGGTGTTGGGGTATTAATTAAAGGAATACACAAATAGGGGATAAACAACATCTTTAAAGATAAATTAGTTTGGAAAATAGATCATTGAAAAATGAAAAGGTGCCCATAAGTCTAGTAAATGAACTGAAATGAAATGAGCACTAGATTATTCAAGTTAGTTTGTATTAACCAACTTTATGAATATGTTCAAATTTTGTTTGTCTTTCAAATGATTTGATCTCAGCATTAATCGAGTCAATCACATACCGATCTTGGGTACATGAAGTTGTTTAAATATTTTTGTGTCATCGACCCAATCATCCACATCCACAACTCACACAAGCCCATACACGAAACAAGATGTTAACCCACAAAGTAGAACTCATATGAAACCAGATTACAAATCTCCCATTCCAAGCCAAACAAGTCAACTGTGTTTTGGCTTGGATTTTGCCTCAAAAAATCGTTGCTCGGCTGATTTTTCTGAATTCTCACAAATATAAAATCAATCGCGCGAAAAGGAGTTCATATGCCCAGCTTATCCCAATATGTTGGATTTTCATTGTGCAAAATTTTCATATTTTCTAGCTGCTAGGTTGTTGGAAATCATTAAGATAGGCAGATTTCCAGAGAAAAAATACATAGAATAGTCTGATTACCAAACGAATCTTTGGGAAAGTGGCCACAGCAGACCAAGCCCAAAAGAGGTTCCATCATTTTTGTGGCAAACTGCTGTCTCCTGCCTGCCCTTCTCTTTAGCGCTTAATCGGTTAGACGAATGACTGTCTGTTTTCAGTTCATATGTATCGATCTCCCATCCCAGCAAATCGGGAAATTGAACTGTAGGTCAGAACGTCTGTGTTTCTTCTGTTCCACAACTGGAATAATGTTTTCCATGAGCTGCAGATGATAAAGAACAAAATTAGATGTTAGCATGAAAAGTATGTTTGCAGATGCGCATTGGCACTTTCGGACATGTAGCAGGAGAAAGATTATTGCATTGTTATTATATCGTTTGCACTTGATTCCAGAACACGCACAAGGGCAAAAAAATATTCCATTTGAGTCTTGCCACGCCATGGAAGGACTTCTGTGATCCAGAGCGAACAACAAAATGAACTCATTTCATTTGCAGCATATATCCAGCCTAACATCAATCCTAAGCTCAAACAATCTTCAGAACATATAACAAAATCTTTTGCAGATGCGCATTGGCACTTTCGGACATGTAGCAGGAGAAAGATTATTGCATTGTTATTATATCGTTTGCACCTGATTCCAGAACACGCACAAGGGCAAAAAAAAATATTCCATTTGAGTCTTGCCACGCCATGGAAGAACTTCTGCGTTCAAGAGCGAACAAAAATGAACTCATTTCATTTGCAGCATATATCCAGCCTAACATCAATCCTAAGCTCAAACAATCTTCAGAACATATAACAAAATCTTTCCCTGGTAGTACAGAGAAAAAAAAAATGTACCCACGACTATACTACGTCGCATTATATGGTGGCCCCTCTAGAGTTTATACATGTTTCACACATCTTTGTGGAGAGGGTGTGTACAGTTGCATTTTCTGATAAGTGCATTATCTTTCAGAAAGAGCAAATAGGCATAATGTGAGGGCAGAACAAAAGAATTGTAGGGTAAACAACTCTCCATAATCCATTGTGTCTGCATGACTGCATCCTAGAGATGAATTAATCACGCGTTCTGCAAATTAGCCAGGAAATCCCCACAAAACTTTTTTATTCAACGAACGCACAAGGGCTTTGATCCCCTCAAAAGATCAAAGATTTCTTTCCCAACTACCGCGCTACCAAATACAAAAAAAAATGAGTCACCCAAATCATCTATTCCCATTACCCCTTCCTGTCCATTGAATCTACTTGAAATGGTATCTTCCTATGCGCTTCCACCAAGAAAATGAAGAGAAACAGAGAAAGGATGAAGAAAACTATCTCGAAGGAGCTCTCTTCTGTTGAATGACCTTCGATGAGAACATTCATTTGCAGTGCCTGTCAACTTTATGTAAGCCAAACCTTCTAAATGAACCTAAATTTGCAGTACCTCACACCGCCCTAGCTATCACCGTCAACTCCTCCAACAATCAACCATGAACCTAAATTTATGTACTGCAGTCCAACAATCTACCATGTGTTGAGTGAAATTTAATCCTGTGATGTGTGCTTTTGAGGAATTAGTTCACCCTTTTCTTATGCCTTTCTACAAGCTCTTTTCCATGTGATGTGGTTACCTCAATCATATGGACGCCAATCTCCCCATTCACATCTCTACGTACCAGAAAAATGCTACTCTGCGTTTCAAATATCAATCTCCACGACAGTTTCTCTGGCGAAACTTTGGTTTAACGGATGAAGTTTCTAACGCTCAACCATAAAATCAGAGAAAGGGGAACAAACCACTCCAAAGAAACATTTAATCTCCTTCCTGCACCTCCCTCAAGAATCCATCTAAAAAGAACTACTGTGGAATAATGCAAGAACTGAAATTAAGTTGGAAGCCTCAACAAGTTATCTTGGGAGGGCAAGGTGCTAGTCTTTGCCTACATATAGGCGCTACCGTCCAATCTCACCAGTATTTTTGGTACTCCACCTTACCATTGAATTTAAAATCTTGCCCTTATTACCCAAAAGCAGAAACATCCACCTGAACTTCCAAACACCTTGATATCTCTTCTAAACAAATCCAATCATTTCTTTTTAATTTTTATAGATATCCAGCAACTCTAATCAATTGCAAACTCTTTCCGTCTAGAAAATATATATATATATATATATATATATATATATAAACCATTTTTTCACAGATAGGAACTGCCAGCTTTCCATAACTATATACCCACCATCCTTTATTACTTTTAAAGATATACCTGCATCTATTTGCTATAGGAGCTACTAGGAGAGTGTTCATCTAGACTTGTCCCACGTTAAGAAATTCCTTACAGGAAGACTGAAATAGCAAACCTAGAATTAGTGAGTCATGTTTTATGTAATACTGTGAGAGTGAGTTTGTAAATTTTTTTTTTTTTTAAATTAGTGAGTCATGTTTTATGTAATCTCTCTGCATGCGTTCAGGAATGAACTCCCATACATTTTTTTTCTAGTTATTCAATTGTTACGATTACGAATAACCATCCTACAATAATTGAAACATTAAAAATAATGAACACGCGGTTACGTGCAACGCACGTCACCTAAAGTGAATACCATGCAAACAACCATTGTCCAGCTCGATTAGAGGCCGTGCTTAAGCTCAAAGTTGGGGGCTGGCAGCTCTTTGAGTTGCATGATTAGGGTTCTGCCAGACTAATTGTTGGGGGCTCCCTCAAAGCTAAGGCTAACTGCAGTTGTGCAGAGGTCTAGGTCCAGATTGGACAATTGGAAGTTGCACCTACTATATAGTTCATATTGTGCCACCTCATCGCTAATCGTAACATTTTTTAGTGTTTCGTAACTTTTCACCAATATGATTCATAACACTTTTGCGTTTCGTAACTTTTTTTTATAAAAATCATAACTTTTTATTCATGAGAGGTAATCGATTCGTAACATTTTTCGGGGTGCATATGATACACAACCAAATAAGGGGTGTGTATCGAAGCCTTTCCCCCATTTCCAATGCCGTTTCTAATGTATAAAAATAAAAAATAAAAAAACTATCGAGCCAAGCTCGAATGTGCTAGTACTCAGTTGTTGGGCTAGTGAAGCCTAATTTGATTTGGGTCACGCTTCGCTGATGATTCAGGCTTCGACCTAAATAGGGTTATTACAATTGGAGATGTGTAACCTTAGGTTATAAATACTTGCTATGCGCAGCAATCGATGTATCTTGTACTCTCTTCATTCGAATTACATTGTGGAACTGGTGCGAGCCATGATGTACTCAACTACATAGTTGGGGAAACAAGTAAAAATCTTTGTGCCTTGAGTACTTGATTTCTATGGTCAGACGCAGCAGTTTTTCCCATCCCGAGGCTTCATCAGATTTCAGCTCTTTCATTTTCTGCAAAATATTTCATAGTGTTAGCCCTATTGAATGCAATATTTTTCACAAAAATCAAAACAGAGAGCTATTTCCAAGAATCGAACTTGTGCAATGTGAGGGTTGACATACACAATTTTACCCCTGCAAGCAAAGGGATTATTTCCGAGAATCGAACTCGTGGCCTTCGAGTGTGTTCATATACGCTTGGCCCTTTTTTGAACTAAATCGTAACATGATGAGAGCAAAAAAAGCTCTCACCCGTTTCAATATTGACTTAAATGGGAAAATAGCTACGAAAGCCGAAGATGGAGGGACTGATACTCAAACTTATCGTCCATTAATGGGGAGTCCGGTTTAAATCAAGACAAGTCCCGTATAAACTGGCTCTTAAAAATGGACAGTACTTGGAAGATTTTGAACTTGAGACGTAAAAAATGAACAAATCCTAAAATTCCAGGTCCCTTCAGATTTGCCAATCACATTTTCTTTCTTCTTGGATTCGGCTTCACTCCCTACCACATCCCTCCAATTTTTCAAATTCGCTACTCGACGAGCTCCACGTAGTGAACGTTTCCGATCATCGGAGTGCTGCCGGAGAACCGCCGCCACACGTGCACAGCACCTCCCCATGGTCCAATTTTGTAGCCAACAATCATAATTTAAACCAGTCGGCTTTTACAACACGCAAAAAAGATGTTTTTGATGAATTAATTTTATTGAATGTGAATAAGTTGCATTTGAACGTATTAAAAAAATAGTTTTGACGTCATTAGAGCAATTTTTTCAAAATTTAGTATACATACTTCTGGGAAATGTCGAAAATTGTAACGCTACAAAAAAAAAAAAAAAACTCCATTATTTATTCTTATCTTTTTCTTAGGAGTAGCGTTTTTTGCCTTTCACCATACTTCTTTCAATGTTAACCAGTGCATCACCCTCGCCGTACAATACAAAAATTTTATTGTATCGAATAAATAGTAGTAAATAAATAAATTATACATTTGTTCAATAGTCCAAAAAGCTTTCAACTGTGGCAAATCCAACTAACAGAAGATGTAGACAACAGGTCAAAAATTAGCGATCGTTACCGTAATTTCTTTAATTGATTTCGACTTAACAGCCCGCCATATGAATCCGATAATCGACAAATTTGGATTCAGTCTTCGCCATCGCCCCCATCATCGCCATCACCGTAGTGATCTTCAGCTGGCTCTTGGTCCATGTCACCGGGGTTACCGTAGATGGGCCCAGTCGCCTGACCTTCCATTTCATCAAGTGGAGCTTCTGCCCTTTCTGGCACAAGCCCCTTCACTGCCATGGATTTGAGGTTCTCATCACTGAAAAAGTCCCCGTAAGGCTTGGAAACCTGAACAAAATATGCACGCACGTATAAATCATTTTTGGATATGCTGGAAAGGGAATGGTTAAGATTTCGGAACAAATCATACTGAAACGGAACTGGCACCTTTGTCTTATCCAGCAGTGAAATTGAAGAAGAAAAACTCAATACAACAGTGGTACTACAGTACTATTGATGCATATACCGCATCCATCACATAATGAACTACTCCTCCGTCCCAAATTGTTGGTCCAGTGCGGATTTCAATGCAATTTTTAAATTGTTCATATCTTTCAATCTATAATGTATTTTACGTGCAATATGGATGTTAGTGATAGATTTCAATTGAGTAGTTCTATTATACAAAGTTTTAGATAGTTCTATTACGGATTGAAACACATGAACAGTTTAAAAATTGCATTAGAATCCGCATAGGACCAATAATTTAGGACGGAAGGAGTACTTCACATGAATAGTAAAACCCTGCAACGGAAATCGTAGTACTTGGTGGAGTGCATTGGTCCTGATAGTAACATTTAAACAACAGCGTCGAACACAAGCTTTTTTACCACTGGATGGCAATACAACTAGCTAGCGATGACAACAGTATCACTGTTTTAAAGTGTTCTCGGAATGCAAGACGGTAAAAGGGAAGTCTGGATGTCGTTTTCCCATTTTTACTGGCATTAAGTTACTCAATCAAAGAGCCAATAAAAATCAAACTTATATAGGAATTCAGATTCAGTGAACAATGGAGGGTATGAGATGCTCAGTTTTATTAGTGGACCTCACCTTGAAGAGTGAATTTCTCTGCTCAGCACTGTCCACTAGGTTTTGCCAGTGCTTATCTATCTTCAAAGTTGTCGCAGAACCCACAACCTAGATAAAGGATGGAATATGTATGTAAGTTTCTATGAACATGGTTCTGAAACTGCCATGTAAATTTCATTGAAAAAACATACCAGGACAGAAGACCTTGCTCTGGTTATCCCAACATTCATTCTACGAAAATCAGCCACAAACCCTATGCTCTTCTTCTCTTTGCTTGCCCTAACACATGAAAAGATTGCGACATCTTTTTCTCGTCCCTGTAATGAAGAAAGAAGATTATGAAAACGAATAGATCTGTTGGATAGCATAAATTTGAAGAAGCTTTAACGAAGATGCAGTTCAAAACTTAGTAGCAGAATCCTTCTAAAATGGGTGCACTCCCAAGACAGGAGCTCGCTCTCATCTAGACGGGAATAGACTCCTAAATAGGATGGGAGCTTTTACACTAATCTTACAACTTTTACATCTACTTTCCACCACTTACCCTTATCAATATAATAATACCCACTAACTTTTCAAAAAGGAATCTATTTTAAGGGCAAAATAGGAAACGTATCTACTAATTTTTCAAAACACACACTTGTCAAGGGACAGCCCAAAATGGAAAGTTAAACACTATAAAAGGGACAGAGGGCGTAGTTGTTTCAGAATAAGTTTTCCAGACTAGAAAACTTGTTTAATCAATGGATTTAGGCAACTTGTTTATGGGAAATTTTTTGTAGAAAAGAACCCAATTTTGATAAATCACCAAGAATATGTTTTCAAATGCCAGAAAACCGTATCTGCCAAGATGAAATAAAATAGTACCAAAGTAATGGAAATTTGTGTTTAACTAAACAGTTTCCTGAAAATGTACGAGGAAGACTGTATCTGAGACAGGGACCAACACTTAATGTGTTGGTACCAGTGGTAATGAGTTGTAGAATATCAATGCTTAACCATAGTTCAAAAAAGGTACATGATGCAAGTGGTAAAGAGCCACGGACGAGCAGTCACTTGGATAATCTCATAGGAATCAAATGTTTATATACATGGAAGTGGTTTAGAAAAGGAGAAAGCGATACTCCACCTGGAACCCATCAACAGTGTTAATGTCCACCACTTTGTCCGACTCGACTCCAAAAGTAGTCCGAAAGCGATCACGGAAGACCTTGACTTGGTGCCTATAAGGAGATATAATTGCAAGCCGAGAACTAGATTTAAGCTCCGGATACCTAGTCACCATATTATGATACATGGCGAGAACAAAATCAACCTCGTCTTCATTTATCCAAGAACCGCTACCCGAGGGTTGGGACTCTTTCCCCTCGTGTATATCAAAGAAGCAAAAGGGTCCAAAGCACCGGTACTCGTGCCACGAACGTTTTGTCTGGTTTACAACATCAGACCCGTCCTCCAGAGCCCCATCATAGAACTCTCGAGAAGGAAAGCTTCTTATCTGCAAGGGCAAATGGATTAGAACAACTCTATGAGAACCTTCTGACAACAAAGGGATGGCATATCGGTATGGACAGTAAAACCATAAAATGCACATGTTTGGTTCCACTTAAAAAGCTTTTTTTTTCCCAACGGAATATTTTTTGCAATCTCCTGTTTACCATCCAAACTACAGTTTTTTTGTCAACTACAATATATGTTAATTTACTACATTGCCCTTCATGTCTGAAAAAAATGAATCAATAAAATGATAGTAGTTGTGTATATTCACAAGTAAAGAGAAGCAAAATGTGGATGGTAAAAAGAAGGCAAAAATCAATAACCTTTTCCCAATCTTTTGTCATGTCTAATCTTTGTTCATCTTCTGGTGAAACGTTTTTACTTTTTCCAATTCAATTCGATGAGAGGAACTAGAACAGTAAAAAAGGTGGACCAATCGACCAAATTGTTAAAGAGTTCACTGAAGACAATATAATTTCCAGCTTTTCTTTTTTTTTGGCTTTGCTGGTCCATATTTTTTTTACTTCGTACATAATGTTCATTCAGCAGAAACATAAAAAGGTTCAGTAGAGAAGATTTGGTCCAGGTTATTTTCTGGGTACTATCTGGGCATTTTTTTTTGGTAGCTAGCTAACAGTTGCAGCTGTTTTTGTGATCAACCCATTGAGGGTCTGTTCCAACTCAGCCCACAGATCATAAGTGAACATGAACTAACCTCTGGATGCATACGGTATTGGGTCTTCAGCATTGATACCTCATAGCCGGCTCTCTGGAATCTCTTGAACATGCTCGTTCCATACCTATAACAGCAACACAGCAAATAGCACAAAATCAACTGTCAAATGTGTTGAGCTAGAGATGAAACTGTGCCATCATCACCAAATGATATTTTTACCCAAATTTCTCAGCGATGGGAGAAATTACAGTTGCTGGCAGTTGAACCGGATCACCAACCTACAGAAAAAAGACAAAAAATATAAATAAATAAACAGGACTTGAGAGGAAGTAGAAAAGAAAGACTCCACTCTAGTATAGGCATATATATATATATACGAAGTCACGTCAGAAATCAAAATCTTGTCAACATATGACAACGTTCAATTCCCCAATTATGGCAAGGAATAAGCTACACCATAATGGTAGTCATATCCAAATAAACCCCCCCCCCCCCAAAAAAGGCATTACCCAGTGCACTAAGTCCCCACAAATGCAGGCTATGTTACATGGACACGGGTGTGTGTATCGGATCGCGTGTATATGCAAGAGTCGGACACCTCAAACCTAAAAAAAGAAGATTCGGGGATATGGATCCTAGTTACGGGTGCAAGGATACATCAAATAGTTAAAATTTTATATTAAATAATTAACTTTATACGTCAAATAATTCATTTTTATCTAAACAATTGATCTCGTACGTATGTAAATAATTATTTGTTTTATGCAGTATTGTAGAACAAATTACATGATAAGCCTCTAATAAGGATTTGGATCGTTTGGACTTTTTTTGTTTTGGGTCTAGGACTCTAGGCCCATGTGAACTTTTAACTCAATTAAACAGTTAGTAGGCATTTAGACTTTAGAGCCTGGCCCATTTAAGTAATAACCCAGTGGCCCAAATCTCTTCCAAATTCATTAATATGTGGCCCATTCAAAACCCTAGCAGCCAGCATACCTTCTTACGTTCCTTCCTACCACGCAAGAAGCAGCCGTGGCAGAACAGATCCAGATCTCGAATAGCACCCATCGAACTTGTTGGAGATCGTCAGATCCAGATCTTGAACAGCAAACTCATCAAAGTTCAAACATCTAATCAGGTATCATCACGTGTCTGAAATAAATAGCCGAATCTGGTACATATCCCGCACCCGTGTTGTGTCAACTCTGGTACTTTGCCCAAAAACATAAATCCGTGCATCATAGAATGCAGGTTCGGCGGAGGGTTAATGTGCGCAACCTCACCCCAGCAAGCAGAGAGGTTGTTTCCGATAATCGAACTCATGACCTTCAAGTGTGTTCGTATTAATACAATCATGCTTCAAGTGTGTTCAAGCATCATCACTTGATCAAATGGACAGTATATCTCACATTGCCCTTTTTTTTTACGCAGTTAAAAGTGCCCAATATCATAGTTCCAAGGATCAAAGTAAGTGCAAGTCCATAGCAACGTGAACCATAGTCGGAGTTTCCAAGAGTAAGTTGCAATTGGAACATGTATCAACTATTCCAATAGCTGACAGCATCTAATTAAATCAACAGAAAATTCATGAAGACAATCTGGTGCTCTACTACTTTTTGAACTAAATTGTAACACGTGAGAAAAATTCCTCACGAAAAGTATACCAAGGATAAAGGGGAAAATCGTCAGCAAGTAGATTCGATTGAGCATAATCCAAAATCTACCAAGCAACACTCACCGTTTCAATATTAACTTAACATAGATTACAGGTTTGACTGTTTTTATATACAAGACAATGATACTATGGTTTATATCCCCCTCTGGAGGACAAGGCCGTCGTCAGTTCTAGTTGACTAATTCAGAGAGCTAATTAAGGGACAGGTGTATAGAAAAGAACAACAACATAAGTCAGAGCATCATAGTAAAATGCAAGACATAATTTTGTTGGAAGCTCTACCCTAAATAAGTACGGTATTTACCAGAAATACTTGTTTGCACCCATTGGCCAATGGAACAAGGGTAGCTGGTTCCACCTGTTAATTGCAGGATATTTTACAGCATTAGCAACCGAAATGAATATATGATACAGGTGGCATCAGCACGTCATAAAAAAGAAATAGCAGTAACATCAAATGGAGTAGAGGAACATACTGCTTGAGCAGCTTCATCTATTATAACAACATCAAAACCACGATTTAATTTACTGAAAAGAACTGAACCGCTGAAGCTGAGAGTGGAGAAAACCTGCCATTATAGAGGATTAGAAGAAAGTTAAGTCGATTCAAAGTTCAGCACAATGCCAATATTACGTACAATTGCTGCTTCATCCAGAATAGAAGCACGAATACTATCTCTCTCCCTTCCTGCCCCTCCTTGTTTGTGCTTATCACTGGTCTGAAAATCTACACCAGCAAGTTTTTGTTCCATCTAAAAAAGAAAACCACCACTGTCAATATGTTCGTTCAAAAGCAAATCGAACGGAAAAGGGAAAGGTTATGAGCTAATCTCATCAATTTCATGAGTCTGAGGAAGGGAAACATACAAGGTAATCCATGGAGACTGTGAGGACTGAATGATGCGGTTTTAGACCAATACGCACAATCTTCGGGTTGTATGCGCGGTTATTTTCATCGCGTATACCTGAGAATATCAGAAAAACAGCGATGAGTATCCCTACCAGAACCTTTATCCTCCCCGGTGTGGAAGTGCTGCACATCCAAACAACTGCAAGTCTCATCACACAAAGTGTCAATTCTTTTCCTTAATAGACTGAGTTGTACTCCCTCTGCCCCTTTTCCTTAATAGAATGACTTTCAATCGTTTTAAGGGAACATACATTCAACGCATGTCCCTTAAAAAGTCGGATTTTGATATCTTATGAAGGTTGGTTTCAGAAATTGAAACACTTCTGTTCTTTGACTTTTTAAAGAGCATTAATATTTTGGAACACAAAAAATGGAAAGAGCAAACAATAAAGGATGGAGGAAGTGTTCACTGAAGGATATAAACAGAGAGAAGTTAAAATAAATAAATAAAACTCAGGTTGCATTGTTCAAGGACCTCAAAACAAGCCAAAGAGGACAAACACAGAAACATCTCGCCAAAATGGAGACAAAGGGGGAAAAATTGAAAAGAGAAAAGTATATATTATGAAACATAACTTCATCAGGTATAAAAAGGGGAATGAAAAGAAAATGAGCTGATAATTTCACCCAAAACATTCAGACTTGTTTCTAAAACTAGAGATGGTTCAGCCCCCAAAAAATCTGGAAAAAAAGCATCACTAGCTCTTATAGCCACCACTATAGTTCACACCTACGAAGCACGGGTACTCCAAAAATGTCGCCATATGAGAACTAGATATCAATACGGGTACGGCCGGGTACGGCAAAATATGTACCGGGTACGTTTGGGTAGGTTGGGTACGGCAGGGGTACTTCGTGGGTCAGGAATGGGTACGAAAATGGGTACGCAGGGTCAATTTGTAATGCGTTTTAATTAAAGGGGTGTAAAAACATAATTTCAAAGTTTCCTTACAAAACTAGAGGGACCTAAGTGTCATTATCTCTTGTTATACTCCTACACAATACACATTGATGAGATCAATCAGAATATCAAATTGCTCAGGGCTTCTCAAACTCCTGCGACTAGGGCTTGGAAGTTGGAAGTCTCTCCCTCTCTCCGGCGACTACAGTTACCACTCCGGGGACCTGTAAGTCTCTCCCTTGGAAGTTGGAAGCCTCTCCCTCTCTCCGGCGACTACAGTTACCACTCCGGCAACCTATAAGTCTCTCCCTCTCCCTCTCCCTCTCCCTCTCTAAGTGTCATTATCTCTTGTTATACTCCTACACAATACACATTGATGAGATCAATCAGAATATCAAATTGCTCAGGGCTTCTCAAACTCCTGCGACTAGGGCTTGGAAGTTGGAAGTCTCTCCCTCTCTCCGGCGACTACAGTTACCACTCCGGGGACCTGTAAGTCTCTCCCTTGGAAGTTGGAAGCCTCTCCCTCTCTCCGGCGACTACAGTTACCACTCCGGCAACCTATAAGTCTCTCCCTCTCCCTCTCCCTCTCCCTCTCCCTCTCCCTCTCCCTCTCCCTCTCTGCGATTATACCCCTTCGTTTTCTCTCCCAGATCTGTTCGTGACTCGTGTGCTACTATTGTATGCCTGAACCCCTCTCTCTCTCTCTCTCTCTCTCTCTCTCTCTCTCTCTCTCTCTCTCTCTCTCTCTCTCTCTGTGTGTGGTGGTTTTAAGTTCGTGTGCTACTATTGTATACTAAGTTTTTTCTGTCCATTTTTTTCCCATTTAATATGTTGATTTGTTATAGGAAAATGAGTTCAACTTCACAAAATCAAGCACTTTGGGTTCAATTTCTAGTTCAAAGTGTGCCTTCTAGTACTGCTAATGTTGAAGATGATGATAATGCTCCTCTTGGGAGATGGAAGCTGTGTTGTTTAGAGATGAAGACATGAAGTTCAAGATCCTTAGTTCTTAGGACTATTTTCTTTCTTTCTTTTTTGTTTTGGAGCTTGCTTTTAAGTGTTGTCGGTATGTACTAAAACTCTAAAATGACATTGCATTGTTTTGATCTAGACACGTTGAACTTGATGTATGAACTCTTTAACTTTTATTTATGCCATTTTTTATCGGAAAAATGGGTTTATTATTTAGTTTATGCAATGGAAAATATTAAAATAGGAAAAAAAAATTACACTTGCATACCTAACTGTACCCGTACCCCGTTCTAGTACCCGTAACATGGTATCAAAGCTAGGCTTTCAGAGGATTTTGGACCAGACTCTCTTGGTTATTGCCCCATTGTTTGTGTCATAAGTGCACCATGTTTCATAATGATCCCAATGTTGTGGATCCGTTGCTTACCTCTCCACGTGAAGGTCAGGGGTCGGACATGCAATAGAGTGTTAGAGTTTGTCCCACATTGGTTAATTATAACCTCCAAAGCTAGTATATGAGCCTGGGCGGCCTCTCTCGATCTCTTCCTTTTAAAGATAATTGCTTTTGGCAGTTTCTTCACTGAAAATATATAATCAAACGGATTCCCTGATCTACTCAAGAGGATCAACAAATTTCATTTCACACCAAAATTAGTTAACAGAGCCACAAAGCTTCAATTCCAGTATTATTTGTCACTCCATTTTACCATCTAAAAGTTGAGCTCATACAAAAATTAGACATTTTGATGAGAGTGATGAAAAAACTAAATTGCATTCGGTCACATGTTACTCTGGAACAAAAGCAAATTAAATTGCAGTAGCAGGATGATGTGAATTGGACAGAATTTGTACCAGTGTTTAGAAGGCGCAACACAATCTCATCAAGTGCAGAGTTTGATGGAGCACATACAAGAACACGGACACGATACTTGCGGCTGGAATTAACCACTTCTGGTTTCTACACAACAACACTCTGAAGTTAGAAGATGTTGGCAACCAATATTCACCATTAGAACATCCTCAACGGCCTAACCAAAGATGAATAGCCAAAAGTTGCCACATCATCTTTTGGTTATCCATTTGAAGGTTGCTAAAGTTAGCAATGTCAAGTCCCACGTTGGTTTTTTGTTCATAACCAAAAACAATGGACCCCCCATCACTTTTTCAAATTTGAACAACCAAAACTTTGCCACATTACTTTATCAAACCACATAAAATAGTTTTTAAACTCTTTTTTTAAATAATACTTTGAAAACTTTTTTGTAGTAAAAAACAGTTTTTTTTTTTTAAATCAGATTTAAAAAACAGTTTGAAAAACAGTTTTAAAAAAAAAAAAAACTTTTTCCGAACAAAAAGAAACAGTTTTCCAATACAAAAAATTGAGTAAAAACAATCTGAGAGAAAATACTACATTTTGAAAAAAAATATATCAAAAAATAGTTTAAAAAAACAATTTTTGTGTTAAAAAACAGCATTTTGAAAGAAAAAACAGTTGTTACAAGCTTTTGGGTAAACATTTTTTGAAAAAACAGTTTTTCAGGGAAAAAAAGAAAAAAAAAACTGTCTTTAAAATAAAAACTGTTAAAAAAAAAAACTGTTTTTGAAAAAAAAAAATTATTTTAAAATAAATTTTTAAAAACATTGTTGAGAGAGAGAAGATTTTTGTCATTTTGTGTAATGGTAGGTGTACTTGATTGGGTAGAGGTGGGGTCCACTAAATTTGGTTATCGTCAAAAGGTTGCTAGTTGGTTATCCAAGGGCCAAAATTTGGTTAGTTGCTAAGGGGTTGCTAAGTTTGGTTATTCCAATGTAAGCACCTTTTTTGAACAAATATTGGTTATCCAAGGCCAAAATTTGGTTAGTTGCGAAGGGGTTGCTAAGTTTGGTTATTCCAATGTAAGCACCTTTTTTGAACAAATATTGTTAACCTTAGCAACCTTTTGGTTTGGTTAGGCCATTGTGGATGCTCTTATAGGATGGCCAATGAAACATACCAACTCATTGCCAGTGGTTGGAAAAAACCCATCATCGCCATTTTGAGGCATCTTTGCATCTCTCGGATTAGTACCACTCAACCATGGAGATGCTTTCTGCCACTGATTGTATCTGCCAAAACACCCAAAACAAAGTCCGAAAGAGTTACGACTTGCGAACTGCAACTTAAAGACATTTAAATTGTCAATGTGGGTCATCAAACATTTAATTTTGAATTCATGATTTATAGCCACACAAAAAAACGGACATGAATGTGGTAGTTTTAGCGAAGGGAGGTTTGAGTACATCATGTTCAATCAAACCACATCGGACTAAAATGGGAATGGAAAATTGATTCATGGAATTTATGGAAGTTAATGGCAGTAGTTTATATTGAATAGGATTACAGTGTACATTTGCTGCCAGACGAATATGTAGTGACACAATTTGTATCCCTTGTTTAACGTCAAATCTTGGGTTTCGGCAAGCCTACCAATGGCAGATGGTTGGATTCCAAGGGGCCATCTCATCCTTATCCTATCCCCCCCAAAGAGGAACCCTGCCGCAAACCAAAATCCAACTAATACTTGCGAATTCTTCCCTGCCCCACCTCAATTAATTCTTCACTACCCCACCTCAATTAATAAATTTACCAATCAGTTAACCCAACATGTGAACAAATCCTGGACGACAAAATGTGTTACTCAGATTTTGTGGATCAGATCTAAATGAACAGATTAGTTAGAAAACGAAAAGTGAGCAGCTAATTGAGTTGTAGAAGCAAGCCCAACACCTACATATACAACTACAGATAAGAGGGATGCATTACCCAAACAAAAACTCATCCCTCGAAGATGTTTCTATGATAACTCTAATAAAGAGGCCACAAATCCCCTAAATATACCTCAAGCACAATCTCAAACGTCCATCAATTCCTTCTAGAAACAGGTGCAAGTGAGCTTTCCTGACATTAATTTCTACTTCTAAATAATTCATTCCTTCATTCCAATCAGATTAGCTTATAAAACTTCAAAGGAAAGCATCAACTCTATAGTTTCTAAAGAAAAAGTTTCAATCCCAACAAAGATTCCCTACAAATACGAAGCCAAATCAAAAAGTTGCTAACAATGTTTACAGAAAGGCACAGACATTATCTCTCCACATAAAATAAAAAAAAAGCAGTTCCTGCCCAAGAAATCTCCAAGCATGATAAGAGCGCAAATTATGCGGAGGAAAGGAAATGAACAGGTGACCAAGGACATACTTTTCTTGAATGGGAAATTCAGGTCCCCGTTTTATTCCTTGTGATTTGCCCCTGAATCAAAAGAGAAAAAAAAATGGTCATAAAATATACGCAGTATCATTCTTCTGTTGCTTTTATATCCCAATCAGATTTTTAGGAAACAATGAAGACAAAAGTGATACTCAATTATCACAACAATCTGAGAAATAGTACTCTACGGAGATACCTACTTTGAATTCACTCTTGCTGGAGTTGCATGTAAGATGGCACTAAGGAGACCAAGAATGGTTTGTGTTTTTCCCGTTCCGGGGGGACCCTGAAAGGAAGAAATTATTTTAGATTCTACGCACCATATGGAGGTCAAAATTAGAGTCTCTCATGGCCAGGCTATTTAAAGTCAACTGGGGACGAAGGATTTTTTAACTATTACTCAAGGTTGTATTAGCTTGCCTGTAAAGTTTCCAGACTGGCGTTTGTGACCACAACAAATGCACATTTAGTGTCAAAAGGTTATATCAAAGTCAGAAAGAAATCAAGAAACAAGTTTATGAAATTGAAGGTTAGTGCAGAATATGTTAACAAAAAGACATAACAAACAAGATTAGTTTAACGAACCACATTTGCTTGTACTACACTCAACAGACAACTAGTAAGAAGGACGAGGAAATAGGAAATCCAAACAAATTTGCTAGTATTGATGGGATTTCCTATTTCCTCGTCCTTCTTACTAGTTTTCTGTTGAGTGTATCACAAGCAAATTTGGTTCGTTAAACTAATCTTGTTGGTTAAGTCTTTTCGTTAATATGTGCAAAAATGACTAGAAACAAATTAATTAAGAGCACTTGGATATAGATCAAACCTGTATGAGAACAACTCGTTTACGTGAGACACCTACCTGCAGTGTACAGAATATCACTCTCTAAATAAATAGCAAAATATTGAAAAGATAAACAAAATGCATGCGAGTTCATGGAGGAGCAGTGATGGTAAAATGGGAAGTGATGGTAAAAAGGGAAGTGGTGGTAAAAAGGGATTCACAGGTGGTATAAAAACTGGGGTGAATTATATTGTATTACAAGTATAAAGTAGTGGCATTTAGCTAAGTTGAAATGAAAAAAAAGACTGGGTAACAAAAAAACATAAACTGAATAAGGACTCACACGTATGGCATCCAGTTGCGATTTATTGTGATTGCTTTCAATGGACTCCATGAGGGGTCTGGGAATCTCCCAGGCTCGATCTTCGGAACTAGAATTGCTTTCAGAAGCTGCTAATATCAAATCTTTGAATGGGAGGGAGCTAATTGACCGCAGAGCAACATATTCTCGAACAATAGTTGAGAAACTGCAAATCTGCCATTATGTGTGTACACATGTACATGTGCATGTGCATGTCTGAATAAGTGTCACGACAGAATAAAGGAAACATACTAGTCGGACCAATTTCTTTTTGCGAATTGTTGCACAGATCCAGTCAACTATTTTACTTGGTAATCCTCATAATATAAGCAGCATGTCAATCATGATAAGGAGGAAGAAGACCACATCCACAACGACAACAATGAGGAGCACAATCACGACAATGAAGTGACGATATTGACAAAACTACTGCAAGCAACCCCATAGAAAAACATAAAGCATACTGTGCCCACATCCATAATACCTAGAGCTGATAATTCAGCCTTCAGTCACGCCCCCAATTTAGGATGACTACAATGCCAGAATTTTGTAGAAGATACCAAGTCAACATCATGGTGTTAGCATTTTATCTTGGAAACTTAAATGCACATTGAAGATTGCTGAATCTTGACACTTCTTTTTTTAACATCAATTTTGACACCTTTACAAAGTCTTTTTTCCAAATGCTATCAAACAATTAGGTACTTTTTGCAAAATAACAAGTAGATATCATTCATGCGAGACAAAATACAAACTTTATCTAGAGTTTCCAAAATGTATATCCAGAAGAAAAAAAAATGGTCCATCTATACATATAAGTGTATAACTAGTGCAATAGTAGAACAAAATTTATTTCGTAGTAGTACATAATTTAGAGAGCAGATGATGTATACTATCAGATGATTAAATTAAACCAAAAGTAACCCTCCTTATCCAAGGTAATATTGGCCCCGAAATAGGATGCAAAAGTCATACGACCAAAGAATAGACCGCAAGTTCAAAGCACTTGTGATGCGAAACTAGTTTAAAAAAATCCGCAATGAGCACATTTAGGACAGCATAAAATGATGTTTTGGGTGGGTTTCTACCCTTTGGTGACTGTACTGTAGTTTAGTTGGTCAAAGGATCGACTCAAAAGGCTTTTATACTATTTTATAGGTTGAGTATGCTTTTTTTATAGATGTGAAAATTGTTGGAATTGATTGTACAGGTATCCCGTCATCTAATGTTTCCAAGCATCTATAACTAGTATAAGTTTTAGAAGAAGTTTCTCAGTTGCCTATTTAGGAGGCAAAGTACATGTAGGCATAGAAGCTAAGAGCCACCAATAGGGAACAGAACAAGAACGGCGACACTGACATGGTACTTAAACACAGAGGACATAATACATCTGGGACACTTCAAAAAATACAAACACTTTCGTCTGCATACTGAAGTAACAAATTAGCAGTCGTATACATTATATTCCTTACATGTTATCAAAGGATCATAAGTTTTTTTTATCCCCCAAACTCGTGATGTATTCCATTGTGTTTGAGTGATGGACACCGGGTCCACATTAGTGAACCAAAGCATGTCCAGCTATTAAAAAAAATTGAAAAGAATCACATTTAGAAAAGTTCGCAATGAGTGTCTATATCCAACACGGACAAGCCTCTTTCCCAAAAGTATTGTGCTTCTTAGCAGAGAAGTCTAAAATACTTTACATGCACTCAACGTCTATTCCTTTTTTTACAATCTCTTTCACTGTTTTTGGCCATGCTAGATCTTAGTTTTCCCTTCTCTACTTGTGTAGGTCTTATTCCCTTGTTGCTTCAGTTCCTTTCTACCTTTTTATTTGTATATTGTAAATGCTAAGTCTTTGTACTCCAAAAATACACTTCCTAGTAATTTGTATTCTTTGTTCTTTGACCGAATCTCTCAGTTACCAAAAACTTCTAGTTCGTTTCTTATGCAGTGAAGGGTTAAGCACATCTTTCCCTCTCGTCTGCCTATTCTCCTATCGTCTTTCTTCTCTGCAATTATTGCCCCGTATTACTCTCGAGGTGCAATTCACTGCCCCAAAACTGAACATTTTAACAAAAAGGAAGAGCCTGAGGAATATTTCTCTTCTATTTCGTATTACATCCATTGATAATCCCTACACACACCTTCTCATTCTAGGTCTCAAGTTTCGATCACTTATCCTCAGGTTCTTTTTCTTCATCCTCCTTTGCAGGACTCTCCTTGTTAACATCAGTTGCATCAGGTGTGATTCACTGCCCCAAAACAGAACATTTTAGGCACAAAACCCCCTCTAAACAACTCTAACTGAGCCAAATCTGTCCTTACCTATTGACCTTCAATTTAACTGTCATAACCTTCCATTTTGCCTTAAAAAATACAGCAAGCTGCTACTTTAAGTCTTTCCCCTTCTACAAGCCCTATAATTTCTGTGTCCTATACCTTCAAAACCATAATGCCGGAATCTACACGTCCCACGGCCTCATGCAAAAGATTGTTTTTCATGACAATCACAACACAACAAAATTTATTCCCCCCTTTGTGGACTTAATGGATTTAAATCAAGATCCCAAAAGTCACACTATCATAGCTCCCAAAGAGTCAAATAAACATATAGAGCTCATAAAAAATGCAAAGTATTGGGTGGGTGGTGGTGGTGGTGGTGGTGGTGGTACATACGAAAAAAATCCTCTCTGCCTCAAGGCAGAAGCTAGCAACAGAAAAAGGAATAAACAAACAACATATGGTACAATTATTCTGTATAACAGCTGTCTCAATAATACAATCATACCTTCAGAAAGTATAAGTTCTGGTTTTCTTTAGAAACAAGAGAACGCATATTCAACAGCCTAGTACAAGGTTCAACTTCATCCGCATCTAGCTGTTTTACCTCGCCGCTTAATTGCATTCTAACTGTAACTTCAAGTTGACGATTCTCAACCATCCCAAATGCATACTTAGTTGGAAGTTTAGTACCATCTCCAAACTGCACAATGACACCATTGACACATGTAAAAGAAGGAATTTAACATGCGGAGATATATTCAAAAGGGCAACAACAAATTCTAGCAAGTAAATGGCATGCCAACAATTTTAAACGAAATAGGAATACTTTTAATTTTGTCAGTTGCCGATGTATCTAAAATATGTTAGCAGAAAAAGTAAAGAGCTTCAACAAGATCAACTACCTACCTTCTTTTCTGAAAGCAGTAACAGGTCATTCAGTCTAATTGACTCGACATCTTCAGGTTTAAATGTTAGCAAGTGAAACCCATCTGCCTCGCTACATTTGCTTGTCACTGCCAACTTCCATTCTGCTTCTGTAATGCCCAAGAAAGAAAACATTTCAGACAGATAAAGACACAGGTCGCTTTCTCTGTCACATTTCGGACCTCTAATTATACAAAGAATACTCCAACATAATATTTGAAGCTACTGGATAACGTCACACTCAGAAATAACTTCCCCTTGATAAGCATATGAAGTATTATGAACACATTCCTAACATGATAAAAACGTCAAAAATACTTTCTTCGCATCATACTTCGCAATCCTAGAAGAAAATGTACTTAACATGAGCAAACTGTAATGTGAAAACAGCAGAAACGCCACACCATGGAGTTATGCCATCAAGAAGGCGTTATCTACACAAGCAAACAACCGCGCAGTAAATAGAGCTTGTCCCTTGAATTAGAAGAAGCATTTCCCCTCCTATCAATGAATAATGTTGTGTTCTGGATCGTGAATTTTTAAACATCTTCTTAATTGTACCTAAAGAAAAAACAGAATGAGGTGATGACTGCCCTAGTGGTCAAGGCCTTGTAAGGGGCTCCCTTAGGTACTTGCTGTATGATGTTCTCAGTCTGCTGAAAAGAACAAAAAAACTTCTTCCAACAACTGCTTTTTCATTATTTTCCAAATCCAAGTATCCAACCCAGAACAAATGTAGGAAAAAATTGCTTCTGGTATTCTTTGACTTCATTTTCTTTACCTATATCCTCTATTCCTCTCCTTTTCCTCCATAAATCCGAGATCCAAGCAGATCATGAGGAAAAACTCCACCAAACTGAAACCAGAGAAGATGAAAAGGTTAATTATGGAACTCATATGCATGCTCTACAACTTCATTATAATGGTTAATTTAGAGAACAATGTACTGTTTCTAAATGCTGGCCTAAATGAGTAATCGTACTTCTAAATCCATAGTGACCTTGATCACTTGCTCACAGCTGCTTTTTTTAGGGAATTCACCGTAACTTCTATTTTCACTGCATTCGAAGACGTTGTGTTGTGGTAAAACAACATAAGCATGTGTCACTCCTATCGGCAACATGGTACAGACATCTATAAACACTATGGATATGCATGGAACTGGGAAAGCATAATCAATCTTAATGCCAAAATTATATGGGCTTGATCTCTTGCTCTCCACAGGCTTCCCCATGATATGGAGTAATTATATCATCTAAATTCCGTTTCACGGCAAATGTCTTGTGCTAAACATCATAAACACGTGTTTCTCCCATTCCCATCGCCACCATGGCACACACATTCCTATACATATAAAAGCATAAGCTTTTGCACATGTTACTGCACAAACATACAACATTTCTAGGTCAAATTTCACATACATCAAACGCAAGGAAACAAACTGCTTCATTAATCGATTCCAAAAAAAAAACCGAGAAAGAGAAAGTTACTTTCTTCGTCGTCTTTTCCTTCGAGAATCTGAGCTTTAACTTCTTCAAACAAAAGCGGTTCAAATGTCCCTATATACTCATCAACATCCTTGTACGTATCCTTCACTTGCTTCAGCCCCAAATCACTTCCATCCCCAATGTTCTTGTTATTTTTCTTCTTCAAAATACATCGCACAAATCAATTCATCAATTTTAAAAACAACCCATATCCATACAACAAAAGAAAACAGTTACAAATATATGGAGAGAGAGAGAGAGAGAGTTACGTTGGATTGTTTGAGGAGGCGTAGATAATCCCAACTGAGAACTATTTTGTAAAAGCGAAGAGTGGTTGCTTCTTCTTCGAGCTTCTTCTTGTCTACGGCCATCTCAATTGCTCCTGCCACCGGGGGGGAGCAGAGTTTTAGTCACCTCCTTCCTTCCCCTTGTACTCACAGAGAGAATGAAAGAGGGAGACGCGGGGGGAGCAGGGTTTTACTTTTGAGGCAGTACTGTTTATATAGTTTGTGTTTGTGGACTTTTTAGGCAAGTTTTCACTAGTAGTACATATTTTTTTGTACTTGACCTGTGTCCCTTTTTAAGTGTTTCATGCGGGGAATACGTGCAATTTTAAATTCTTAAAAAACACATTTTTCTGTATAATTTTTTAATTTGTTTTATACCAAATTAAAGTGTTCATGAGTACTTTAATTTGGTGCAAAAAAAATACATTTTTAAACGTTCGTAAAAATACACGTTTCTCAAGTGGATCACTTAAAAAGGGACGGAGGGAGTATTTCTGATGCAATTTTTTTTTTTTTTTTGGCGGTATTTTTGGTATTTTTTTCACAAGTCATACTTCTCATTCATATCAGTTGATTTGACTTTTGGCACAAAAAAAAAAAAAACATATACTTTTGACTACAGTGACACAAGACACAATTTTTAGTGCAAACTACGTAGTATTTAGAAAAATAATTTTGGCACTCCTATTTTTTATAATCACACTCCAAAATTTGTTTTTAAGTGTGTTTTGCCATTGAATATTTTGGTGTTTATTTTTAACACAAAAGGACAATTTGGAGTGTATTTTAAAAAAATGGAGTTTTAAAATCATTTTCTAATTAATTTTTGTCAACGAAAGGCGATATGATTCAATTTTCAATTGTTTTTTGGGTTTTATCATAATTTTTAGACACATCATCCATCTTGACGAGGAGAATTAGAAAAATTTAAAAATTTAAAACCAAGTTGGGAAAAATAATTTGTGCAACATTAAAGACAATAAAAAATATATAATTTTTTGTCTTTCCCAAAAAAAATTTATCTTTAGCGAATTCTTTACAATGATATTCTACTCGCCGAGCTCTGAAATGCAGTTCAGATCAAATACTTAGGATTGATGAACAAGGTTCTGCACTCAATGCAGAAAACTAGCCCCGGGACTAATGGTGATGGGTTGTGGGTGATTGAAAAGTTTTTTTTTAAAAACATGGATAATTCGAAATTTAATAATTAGATGAATTTGAGAAGAAACTGGAGCTGAAAATAGTGTATTGTGATCCAAAAAGAATCACTCTATTAAAAAATGTGCAAAAAAATTCAGACTAACCAAAAAAATTCAGACTAGAGCCTCTCCTTACTTTCCATCAATGTTCTATAAAGTCCTCAAATTTGAAAGTGCACATCAAATAAATTTTAATGAACTCAGTGGTGCCAAACGAAAATGCTTTCTTCAAATTTGTGTCCAGATATATGCAACTGCGACTTCGCTTTGTGTTTTGGTACAAGATTTGAATATAAATAAATAAATAAATAAAAGCCATCAATCAAGTCTTCTTGTAAAAGCTCTCCATGCATTTTTTTTTCTTTCCTGACGGTCGAAATGTCCGGGTTAGCTTAAATGCACCTCTTATAATCCTCTTCCCGGTCCGTTCAAAAACAAACCATCCACACCAGAATTAGGAGATTCACAAGAAATTCATTTTTAAGTTAGCATATCTTTGGTATGATAATCTAAGAGCCTAGTTGAATGAATGAATAAGAGAGCCTCATTAACATGAACTGGTAAAGAGAACAAAAATTTAAGATAGGAGGAATCCTTTTGGGGGGTTTGTATCAAGGCCTTGATCATCCCAAGCATAGAACAGGGCCCAAGAAAATGGCATGGGCAAAGAATAGGTATAAAAACATAATTATTTTCTAATTTTTTATATTGAAAGAAAAAGTAATCAAAACCGAAAAGCACCCAAATTTTCATACTGTGCAATTTCCACTGTATTCCTATTCTCTTCTATCTGAGCTTAAACCTCGAGGGGGACCATCTGAAACTTATTCCGATTTAATTCCACCAAACAGCACTAGGATAAACACATCCCACCATTTCTCTTCTTTTGTGCCAGATTTTACTTGCATAAAACCAAAAAAAAAAAAGGGAAGACACAAAACCCTCTCCGCCATCAAATTAGTAACCTATCCAGAGTTTACGCGAACTAAGATTGGGACAAGGTGTCAGATGAGCTAGACACAGATGAAGCATCGCCATCAACGCTGTTTGTATTTGGATTGAGCGGCACCAAAACCTTTGGCTGCATTCCTTGCAAGATTTTAGCAGATGGCCGCACTTTGACATACTACACAAAGAAACAAACACATAAAGTTAACCAACAAATTTGAATGACACACAACATAACAACACTAATGGAGTAACATTGAACATAAAAGCCATATTCCCTTGAATGAGAATCAGCTCCAGTACAATTAGCATCCGAGAAGCATGGGAACGTTACCGGCCATACATATCTCTGTCAAAAACATGTAGGCCGCAGACACGACCCGACATGTTCCGGACATGTGTACAAAACGTTTAAATACGTGTCTGACATTTTCATCATATTTTCTCTCCTACAACACAATGGAGATACACAAGGGACACATAAGTAGGTCATAATGCAATTTTCAAAAGTTGACCACAGTCAAAATTGCATGGCTGCTTCTTAGTTTAGCCATATACTTATTTAAGGGTTGCTATCCGTAATGGTTATGCCATTTGTGTTCCTTCAAAGTTCAAACTAATACGACAAAAAATAATTTTGAAATTACAAAATCTATAATAATTTCAAAAAATAATTTAGATAAACCTATAATAACATATATTCCATGTATCAATGAAAAAAGCACGTGTCCGTATGCCTGTGCCAATGCCCATGTTTCTTAGATTAATATAATCGGTTTCTCAAAGAAGTGGAACCAATGACTTAATGAATTTGCTAGGAGGGTTACCTCATCGACACCCTTGTAGAAGGAACGGATCTCTTCCTCAGTAAGACCTTCATCCTCTTCAGAGGTTTCCTCCCACCCAAGTGAACGTAGGAAAGCAGCCTCTTCCTCCTCCGAATAAATAATGGCAATGGAGCTTGAATGATCCTTTCCATTATTAAGAGGTTCCTGATACCCACCATTAAGAGATTCCCCTTCTCCATCAAAGGCATTGCCATTGCTATTCACGTCATTAGCCTTCTCAGTTAAAGGGGGATCTTTATCTTGAGGCATAACAGGAGCACTACCAGTTTCTGTTCCTTCAGACTTATCCAAGATAGATGGGGTCACAGCAGGGGCAGCAGAAGAGGGGCTTGTCATAGATTTCTTCCTCACAAGGTTGAAAAAGTCATTCCTGCTTTGAGCTTGAGGCGTCGGTCTCTTTTCCAAAATTGCCATGTTCGGCTTGCGCTCAGCACCACCTGCAAGGTTAAGATTGTTGCTTCCGCTCCTCAAGGGAGCAGATCCAACAACTGAAGGAGCAACAACAATTGGGCTACCAATTGTAGGACTCGAGCTATCCTTTGCAGTGGGAGAGCCAACATTCCTTTCGCGTGCCGGCTTGAGCACATGGAGCTTTCCCGCAGTAGACGTCCTTGAAACGTCGGCTTTCCCAGGCCCACCACGAGGAGAGTGATTAGAAAGGTGAGAAGTGGCCTGTTGCTGCTGTGGCTGCCCAATTTTGGGTTTTGGTTTGTCCAAAGGATTTAGAACCTGAACCACAAATTACGGATTATAAGCTCGTCGGTTAATGATAACCAAATAACAACAAAAATTGAACTCCGCCCAGAAGGATCAATTACTAAAAATGGAAACAACATGGCTTAAAATTGTTCCGCTTCAAAGCTAGTGAAAATAACTAAGATGAACTTACAAAAAGAACTTCACACAGGAAAGCCTTATTCCAACAATATGTGGGTGGCTACCTGAATTCAGCTTCGCCAATTCATCTTAATCAGGGCCATCACTTCAGTCAAACAACAAACCTAATAATATTGTTCTCAATTTTCATTGCGCAGTTGTCAATGTTCTTTTTATCCCCAATATATATACGTCATTTCACAGACGTCCGTTTAAAATTCTGAATTCATCCAAGGCTCCAAGCTCATTTTAAGAACTTAACTTCGTGTTTCCTTACAATAGGCAAACAGTCATTTCTCAGGTTCAAGTCCGTGTTATTAACGTCCTTGATCATTATGGCCTTTCATCAGTATCTCCAACAATGCTTGGAACTCTGCTCCTTAAATTTTTGTTTACTTTTAATACGTAGGAGCTTAAGAGAGAGTATATATTGTGTACATGTAGGAGCCGCCTTTAAAGTAGTTTGATCCATAAGTTATCCTTTTTCAATTTCTTATGGCAACTTATATGTTGTTAGTAGTGATTGATGTGGGATTTCAAATGCTTCCTTCCTGCCTATTGTGAAGACTAGTGATATTATCTTTGTACTTTGTTTGTTTCTCCTTTAGTTGTTTACATTATAGCTTTCACATGATTAATGAGTGTTTTTGCTTATTAAGATGATATAAATGTTTTGCATTTATTCTTTTGGAAATTGATTAAACCTATCTCCTTCACTATTACGAGGAGCAAAAGTTTAGAACCTAGTTAAATGGCTTGGGTATATGCCATGGGATAAGAGAATAAGGAACAGAGTTCCAAGCATTGTTGGAGATACTGATGAACAGTTTGGGAGTAAACAGCTTTTAATAATCTTGGATAAATAATGAATTTAAATCATGTCAACTAGCTTTCTACAGTAGAATCATAAATCAAATATTTGGCATCATACAATGCACATAAGCAAGTCATTACGTCCCAACAAATATCTATCTACTATAAAAAGAAAGAAAAAAGTTGTCCTTCCCGCCCAGCATCACCTACCTAAACAGTGCTGCTAAGATCAAAGCGTGTCAGGTATTGAATCTTACACCTAGAAATTCCATTTTAGTCTCCTATTGTTAATTTGGGACTCTACCTTATAGATTCTCCCAAAGAGGGAATAAACCGAAGAATCAAGAAAGGATTGTCAGGACATCATCCTGTTAGTAGACATGAAATCCTTAAATGTTGTGAGAGTAGCAGCGTCCGAACAACATTATTCACGAGTTTGGGGAACAATTTTAAATGACATAACAGCTAAAGTTACTACATTACAATTTAAGTGACACAACAGCTTAAGGTATTAAATACCGAAAAGGGGAGGCAGCAGCTCTTACCAATGCTTTTGGCATGGATGGTGTCATTGGAATTAGTTGCCTAGATTGTTTGATAGCCAGCTCTTCCAGCCTCTGATTTCCACCAGACGACTACAATTTGTAAAAATATCATGAAATAAGAATCTGTATAATTCAACTGTAGGAATAAACAACAAGGGTCCCACAAACCAACCTCAGGTGTCGAGGTGCGAGCAAGAGAAGAGCCCTGGACCACAGTTTCAGCCATATTGAGTCCAGTCACCATACATGAAGCCAAAGAAGCTGAAGTTGGAGAAGTAGCTTGTTGAACAGAACCAACAGTGTCATTGCTTCCAACGATAACTGGCACCTCTGCCAGGGCAGAGGTCCACCCATCACCACCAAGCACTGCTGAAGGGCTTACGGGCAAACTTTGGATGGCAGTACTCAACGCAGGAGAAGAGAGTCTTCTTATCTCAGGTGCGGATAGCCTTTCTTCAGCACCTAGAGATGGAAAATCCTTTTCAAATGCACCCTTGTGCACAAGCATACCATTTGTATTGTTAGGGTTGCTTTTTCTGGCATTGCTTGAGTCAGCTGGTACTTTTCTAGGCCATGTTTGACCTTGTTTCCCAGTAACCATTGAATGTGATCGACTCAACTCCTTCGGTAACAAGTTCAGTACAGGGTTAGAATATTCGCGGCTCCTCTGGTCACCTAAAATGGATTTTTCTTTATCCCGAGATACGAACATATCCTTCTCCCAATCTCTATCGCGGTTGCTTCTACCAAAACTACCATGAGACCTACCATTACTACTTGAACTCCGACGAAAATATGCAGAAGTAGTTCGATCCAAAACAGAAAAACGCTCCGTATCATGATTATTTATCCTCACCAATGACTTATTTCTTGAAGGTTTTGATATAACAGGATCATCTGCAACATCACAGCATCTAAATTGTAAGAAAAACAATCCCAACTTGTAATGGATAACAAACATAATTTAAACAGCAGGGTATAATGGTAAGTATATAAGTAGTACCTGAGTGCAATGTAGATGACGCCGTATGGTGGGTCGTCGTGCCACCACTTAAACTTCCGCTGCCTTTCAACCATTCTGGTACTAATGTGGGTTCACTTCTTTCCATAATTAGTACCATACATGATCAATAAAGGGCAAAAATATACGCACCAACTTTTCCTTCAAGCACTATTGCTCAACTAAAACAACTATCACCAACAAAACTTCTCGGTCTCTCCGCACACCGAAACTCGCTCGGTGCGCCAAGAGAAACAATCCAACTATAATCTTCCAAAACTCAATACCCAATAAAATAATCGAACTGTGCTGTACACTTAAACTAGGGTTTGTTCACTCTGTACACTATGTACTGCAAAGTCAATTAAGGACAAGTTTTAAGCAATTAGAAGAAACAAACTTGCATATCGTTTTGGAGCGCAGCAGTGTTGTCAATAAGGGCATCTAGGGACTTCCGTATTCAAGTAGAACAAACCAGAAAGACCCTCATCTCGTCAAACTAAAAGTAACCTCTTCAATAAATTTTGAGTCCTAAAACTGATCACTTTAACGAATAAAAAATCAAACCCATTCCCAATAATAGGGAAAGAACAAAACCCTAAACTGAAACCATCCAAGGGCGGCGGCGGCGAAGTTAACAACCCAAAAGGGAAATAAATTGCAAACCCTAACCGTAGGGCTTGAACAGTACACAGAATAAGAGAATATCGGAGAAGAAACGGACTAACCCAGATGGATAAAAGCAATTTCGAACCCTAAATTTGCTGGCACCAGCCGCCTTGGTTAGCAGTGGGTATGTGTTTGGACTTTCCAATGAGAAAACGAAGCGTTTTCAATCTCAACCGCTAGGGTGTATGCATATGCTGTATGAAAGTGTTTCTTTAGGGGGATAGGTAATAGTGGGGAGAGAGTAGAGAGAGAGACACCAGAATCCGCTTCGATTGCGCTGTGTGGGGGGAGAAGAGAAGTCTTGTAGATTTGTACTCCTTTGGGAGAGGGGATTATAGATAAGAGTGAAATATTTAAAGGGTTTTTTGTGTGTTTGTTTGTGACTTTGTTGGAGAAAAATGGAACAATAATTACAATCAAGTAACGTTTGCGTCTGACCGTATGGGTGGCCGGAATCTAGATTTTTTGGACAAAGAGGAGCCAAATCTGGAGTTTTCAGATCTGAATTTGCAACATCGATAGCAGTAGCGGCGACGGAGTGACACCGTCTCCAACGGCTCCGGCAGTTTTTTCATGTATCTTTTGTTTTCTTTTTCACTGTATTTTTTTGTTTTCTTTCGGCTTTTCTGTTTTTCAATTTTAGTCGTATATAAGTGTTTTGGATTATGAAATTCTTTGTATTCATCCCAAAAAAAGTAACGTTTGCTTCTTTAATAGATCTTTTTATTTTGGGAAAATGCCAACCTCTATTTTTTTATGATAAAAAAAAAACACGCGGTTGGCATTTTCCTAGAATAAGAGTGAAATATTAAAGGTTTTTTTTTGTTGTGTTTGTTTGTGACTTTGTTATAGAAAAAGGAAAATTCTAAAATCAGCCTATTGGGCAAACATCAAGGCTTATAAAATATATATGAATGTATGAAAAGTGTATAAGAACGTGAGAAAAGTACTTAATTACCACTTGGTCAATTTTTTTTTTTCCCTAAAAAAAATCGAAACAACCGCGTGCATTATTCCTTGGTCAATTTGTTTTAGGGTTTGGGCACTTATGGTATCATAGGTTTCATAAAGTTTTAGAAATTTAGGCATTTTCATGGGATTTGGGGGTTTAGGCACTTGTATACGGTTTGAGGGTTTGGGCACTTTCATAGGGTTTTAGAAATTTAGGCATTTTCAGGGGACTTTGGGGGTTTAGGCGCTTTCATACGGTTTAGGCACTTTGAATTTAAGCACTTTGAGAAGGGGGGGGACCCAACTTGACCCGGTGGGAATTATTTTATCGAAAGTAGACTTAGTGGTAATCGCCCAAAACAATGTCGTTTTGGGCGATTTTCAGGGTGATTTCCAGGGGCTATTTTTCGGCACCCCCGAACTCGGTTGAATTAGCGAATGTAGTTGACGTGAATTGAATTTTTAAAAAAAAAAAAAAAAATAGTTCGTCGAATAAAAAGACAATGCGAAATTTTAGAGGACTGAGATTTTATGACTTCCTGTGTAAGGATTTTCACACTCATACCAAATCTATATTACATTATACAACGGTTTTGTAAAATGTCTCTCTCACATGTGTCCTCCGTGGCACATTGGAGGGTTGTGATTGATCTTTAAGTTCACAATTCAGTTGATACAAGGGTTCTTATCACTCCTTCTCAAAATTCAAATCATTTTTCAATCAAACACTTATGAGTCTTAAATTTTTACCTAATTAAGAAGATTTTGACCTAATTAAGTTTTGTATACCAAACTTTACCTTTGGATTACATTACACACACATATAATTACACTGTTTACACATATAATCTATATTACATTACACAAGGTTTTGCAAAATGTCCCGCTCACATATGTCCTCCGTGGCACATTGGAGGACTGTGATTGAATTTTTAAGTTCATGATTCAGTTGATCCAAGGGTTCTTATCATTTCTGCTCAAAATTCAAAATGTCTTTCAATCAAGCACTTATGAGTCTTAAATTTTTTACCTAATTAAGAAGATTTTGACCGTATTAAGTTTTGTATAACAAACTTTTACTTGTGGATTGCTATCTATATTACATTACACAACGGTTTTGTAAAATGTCCCTCTCACATGTGTCCTCCGTGGCACATTGGAGGGCTGTGATTGATTTTTAAGTTCATGATTCAGTTTATCCAAGTGTTCTTATCACTCGTCCTCAAAATTCAAAACCTGTTTCAATCAAGCACTTACGAGTCTTAAATTTTTACCTAATTAAGAAGATTTTGACCTTATCAAGTTTTGTCTACCAAAACTTTACCTGTGGATTGCTATCTATATTACATTACACAACGGTTTTGTAAAATGTCTCTCCCACATGTGTCCTCCGTAGCACATTGGAGGGCTGTGATTGATTTTTAAGTTTACGATTCAGTTGATCCAAGGGTTCTTAACACTCCTTCTCAAAATTCAAATCTTCTTTCAATCAAGCACTTATGTGTCTTAAATTTTTACCTAATTAAGAAGATTTTGACCTAATTAAGTTTTGTATACCAAACTTTACTTGTGGATTGCTAATCTATATTATATTACACAAGGTTTTGCAAAATGTCCCGCTCACATATGTCCTCCGTGGCACATTGGAGGATTGTGATTGAATTTTTAAGTTCATGATTCAGTTGATCCAAGGGTTCTTATCATTCCTGCTCAAAATTCAAAACGTCTTTCAATCAAACACTTATGATTCTTAATTTTTTTACCTAATTAAGAAGAGTTTGACCGTATTAAGTTTTGTATACCAAACTTTAGCCATGAATTGCTAATTTTCCTTTATATCAGCTTTCACAATAGATCTCAATATTCCAATTTCAAAATAGGTGTGTTCAAATTTCAAATATTCTCTCGACATCCTTCTTCTCTACGAACAAGGCATTCTCATCCCATTATTGGGGAGGCCGGAGGTCACTGCGATTTTAGATTTCACACACTTTCATAGGATCAATATTCAATTGATTTCATTTTCTGTTAGGATCTCAATGCTAGAAACTTGATGGGGAGAACAACGATAGCATAAAAGGTAACCAATTTAAGCCTATCTTTCTCCCTTTTTTATTTTTATTTTTATGTTTTGGATCAATATTTCTATGGTGGCTTTCATTTTTTATCGCATATTTTCACTCATCTTTGTCCTTAGACCCATGAAAACAGAAATTGGTTTAGAAAAATCCATCTACTTTCTTTTATAGGTAGCCCATAAGGCTCATAAAACTTTTGTCTTCCTTTTACAAATAAGGTCTTGGTAACGTGTGCCCAATGGACACACAATATGCACACAAACAAACAAATAAAACACATATTCCAATACACTTTTTACACTTTTCAATACATTTTCACGTATCCCTACACACTTTTCACATATTTCAATACACCTTTTTAACCTTAACGTATGCCTATTAGGCACACATTAGCATTTTCCTTACAAATATTATTTTTTATTTGTTTTCTTAATAGTTTATCAAATGTACTTACTGAATTAGATAGCTATATTCACTTTTTGAATTGCCCTACCTTTTATATACACAAAATATCAGTTCTTAATTGACCCTCTCCAATGAACCCAACCTCCTCCAAATTTTTGTTTTTAAAAATAGGAGCAAATTGCAAGCCATCATGATTGATTTTAGATTACGTTGTGTCGTGCCTTTAGGCACGAGCATTCACTAGTACTCCTATATCACTCAATCATATCATAATCAATGGAGTATATCATTTTCCCAATAGAGGATAAGGTTGGTGAACTAATCCAAAACGTTAAGGCTCAGTTTGGTTGGTAGTAATCTCAAGATAGAATTGGGAATGTGATGCCTTATACGCATGATTCCAACGTTTGAAGAGACAGGAATGAGAATGTGATGCCAGACTTTTTGATTCCGACGTTTGGCAGAGACAGGAATATGAATGTGATTCCTGATGACATATTCAACTAGGAATCACATTCCCAAACCAAGTGGAAATCTGATCCCTCCCTTACCCCTTGAGAATCTCATATTATTGGCTCATTCATTAAGAAAAGAAAATGTTGACTTTAATAAATTTCTAAAATAATTATTTCCCACGTAAGACTACTGAATAAATCCAAACACTGAAATGCAATTCCTTCAGGTATTAAATTCCTAGGAATTCGATTCCCATTAATCATATTCCTATTTATACCCAAGAAAATTCCCAATAATTTATTTCCCGATAATCATATTTCTATTCCTACTCAGATTTTGGTTATCCAAACACAGCCTAAAAGTGAATTACCTCAGGTATTGAATTACCAGGTACTTGATTATAAATAATAGTTCATTCGGGGACATCCAATTATAAATAATAAAATTTTCATTTCAATCAAAGATTATGAACATTCAAACTCAGCCTAAGGCCCCAAAGAGACCATTCTTCAAACAAAAATTCGGTCTAAAAGGGTTTTGAATTAGAAATGCTTGAGAGCTTTCCGAGTTGATAAGTTTAGGAATGTGCACGGATCGGTATCGACAGGTTATAGGATAGGCTATAGATTCTTTAGTCAATAGATTCAACACAAACTAATTGCCAGGTCCAAGGGCGGAGTCAATTAAGGTAAGGGGTCACGTACCCCCTCTGAATTATTTCGTTTTTCTTTTTCTTTTACACTTTCTAAAAAAAAAAAAGTTTGAGGAATTAGAAATCTTATATAGTATAGCAGAATGACTTTTTGTAATGAAGGCTCTCATCGCGACAAGTGGCATAAAATAGTTGGTTTGTCGTATAGGATTTTGAGTGACACATGTGACATAATTCAATTACCATAAGTAGGTAATTTCAAATTTCAAGCAAGTCCCATGATTTAAGGAATCACCACTCAAGATTTGTAAAGAAAATAATCTGTCAAATAATTTTAAATTTCAAATACTCATCAATCAATAAATTCTACAAATGAAACAATTAATTAGCTAATTAAAATTTTCAAAATAATTTAAAAAATCACTCAACATTTGCAAATAAAAATAGTAATCAATTAGTTTTAAATTCCAAATACATCAAAAAATTATAAAAATGAAAATGTCCATCCCCGGCCCATTTTCTCAACCATTAGTCTAAAAAACTCTTAAGTCTTTCAATCCAACCAATTATATTTTCGTGCAAACCTTATTGTTGTTCTTATACTTTGGCTAGGGCCATGGTTGGCCTGGTGCAAATGAACAAATGACCCATGTTTTGGTAACAGTGAGTTAATTTGTAATATTTTTTTTTTCAGTTTCTATTAATTGGTATTCATTTTTTTTAAAATCTTTAATGGCTTTCGATGTCGAAATTTATGTTGGTTAAAAAATGACTCGGTTTTTACAGGATTGATGTGAGAACCTTGATGAGAAAATCAATCGATTGAAATAGTCAAAACAACATTTTGAACGCAAAAATGGTCAAAGGGTTACATAATTGGAATATTATTCTCAATTTAACAGTAAGTGTCAAGTTAATAGTTGCTATTGCTAAGATCTTGAAAGGTACAATACTAAATTACTATATGACTATCAGATGACAAATAAGATCTTAACAATTCTTTTAGCCAATCTTTCTTGAGTTTTGTGGGATAGAATTTGTTCTCTTCTTCTTCTTCTTCTTCTGACAAGGTGCCATATAGTATTATATTCTACTTTAAGACTGAATGCTGAATACCTATCTAACTTAAACAATTAATATATGAACAAAATAAGAAGCCATAGAATACAGTTGAATTATATTGTGGAAAAAAAAATTCAAAACTCAAATATATGCTCTACACATATGATACGTAATAATTGCAAAACTAACATCCAAATATAAGAAACTATATATCCATATGAGTGAATTAATATTTTGAACCAATCATACATTAAGCATAACGATTGCACCACTGCAATGTTCATCTCCATAAACAAAGGAGTTAAGCCCCAGACCAAAATATGAAGGTCGTGAGGTATTTTAAGATTTGATTAAGTTTGATTTTGTGAGGTACTTAAACAAGTTATAAGATTTTTTTGACAATTTATATTAGAGAGTACCCAGGGACAGAGCCAAGATTTTGACTCAGAGGTAGCATCTAAAATTAATATTCTTCCACCTCCATCCCACAAAAGAGTAGTCTATTAACTATAAAAGCGACGTGCAATTTTTGGATAAAAATCTCAATTAGTTCTTTAATTTTGTATGAAGAAATGTATAAATCATGTACGGAGGTGCTTTATTTTTCTATCCGGAAATTAGAGGTTTTTTGGCAATGGATTATCTTTACGAACAGAGGGATTAGTATAAAAAATAAAAAGGTATAAGTGTTCTAAGATTAATTATTTATAATACCCAAAAGAATACATATTTTCATAGGTTAATCTTCATCAACATGATTAATACAAAAAAATTACACACTTTCATCGATTAATCACTCATCAATATATTTAATACAAAAAAGAATACATGTGTTTTGTAGAATAACACTATTCTTGCCATACAAATTTAAATTATTGGTATATGACAACGTTAATTCATCCCGTACATAGCACGGTTTTCCGCTAGATTGTGGAATCAAAATTCTCCAAGCATATAATCATGTAGCATGGTACGACGCTAGAATTTTGTGGAAAACTAAACTAACAAACAAACAAGGCCATTTTAATGTTGAAAGTATTCATCAATAGTTAATTTTTTTTGTGTATTGCGACTCCGTGCATAGCACGGGTTTGATGCTAGTTTTGAGTATTGGTAATGTGTTTTTGTTGGTTTCCAACCAACTCAGTGGGCCCCTTCATAATTAAATGCTCATTTCACAAAGTTTAATCGTACCGAATTGCTATTGCGTGTGGCATTTTGAATATATCTAACTCATTTTTCTAGTTTTTCGAAGAAAAAGTTGATTTGCCTTGTTGAGTTTTTTGCAAAAGAGTTTTTTTTCTTCTTTTTTCGGTAGAACTCACGGTACTCACTGATCAACTCGATAAATTAATTTTTGACATTCGATCTACTGATGATTTCTCAATATTGAAAACTCATAGGGTCAATTGCCAAAAAAAATTAGCAACGAATATTTAGATTTTTTTTTTTAACATTGCTACAAGCTTTTGTGCCTAATGATTTTTTTTGAATTTTTGTACTTAGTAGTTTTTTATATTATATTTTTACTGTGATTAATTTTTTTTTAGTTAATTGTGAAACGGCAGGTGGATTTTTTTTTTCTACCCGCAACCAACCCACGTAGTCTCAAAACTGACACGTTGGTCAAGTTTTCCTGCTGTTTCGAACAACAAATTAACGGGTTCTCCACTAACAAAAAACAATTTTTTTTTTAAATCAAGACAGGTTATCCTCTCATAATACATCACATAAAAAACCGTGAAAAACTAATTTATTTAAAAAACTCTCTTAGTGGACTGGAACACCTCCTAAGACAGGTTCAATGAGCAACATTTTTATAAAAAAAAAAAACTTAAAACAAGAATATCGAACAATTCTTTAAGATCATTGAATAAGAGCAAAACTAGACCAAATTTTAAAACCCTGTCGACAATGTGCGCAGTAATTTTCTACAAAAATATATACCAAGCTGGGTCAGTCTAAAAGTGAATATCAAATCTAAAAGATTTAATCCGCAATCAGCTCAACTTGGCACCACATAGTTTATGAATTATCACTCTCCCAACCCTCACCATTCATTTGACTTTATTTAGTTTTTCTCGCATTATTTAGTTTTGCATCAAGTTTTGTGAATTATTGATTTTTCCCAACAAGATGAATCAAAGAAAGAAAAGATTATAGTTTTTTTTGAACCGGAAAAGATTATAATTGAAACAAAGATTTTTTAAATAAAGATGAAATGAAGCAAAAAAATCTATTTTTGTTTGTCTTATTATTTTTGTTTTTATTCAAAAGAAATTGAGTTTGGATCACAATTTTTTTTTATTTGTTCGATTCCTCTCGTCGAGACAAACTAATATAATACACAAAAAGTTAATACAAAACTAAGGAGTGCGAAAAAAATCAAATAAAGAAAAGAAAAAAAAAGACGAGCGACTTATTAAGCCAAACCTGACCTATGGGGGTGTTCCACTAAACCAGTTTTTAGACAACCTAATAAACTGACTTTTCACGATTTTTTATTATGTGATGTGTTGTTAGAGAATAACCTGTCTTGATTTTACAAAAAACAATTTTTTGTTAGTGAAACACCCCTAAATATGATTGGTCGATAGTGGGTCGGATCAACAATGAAGATTACAGAACCATAGCATAACGGCCTATTTTGAACAAAGCCCAGCCCGGCCCACATGAACCCCACATCCCCACTTTACCCTCTCACTGCAAAAAAACCCTTCAACTCTCTCTCTCTCTCTCTCTCCATATTCCCACCAAATTTCTTCCCTCCATATCTTCACCCATCACCAGTCCAAATTCGATTCGATTCAAATCAATTCAATTCAGTTCGATTCGATTCGATTCGGTTTTAGTGAGAGAAACCAAGAGAGTAATGGGGAAAGACGACGAGGAGATGAGGGGAGAGATAGAGGAGAGGCTGATAAACGAGGAATACAAGATCTGGAAGAAGAACACTCCGTTCCTCTACGATTTAGTCATCACGCACGCGCTCGAGTGGCCGTCGCTCACTGTCGAGTGGCTGCCAGGCCGCGAAGAGCCGCCGGGGAAGGACTACTCGGTGCAGAAGATGATTTTGGGGACCCACACGTCGGAGAACGAGCCGAATTACCTCATGCTTGCCCAGGTCCAGCTGCCGCTCGAAGACGCCGAGAACGATGCCCGGCATTATGACGATGATCGGGCCGATTTCGGCGGGTTTGGGTGCGCCAACGGGAAGGTACAGTCAATCTTGACATGACATTCGTAAGGACCACTTTGGCTTTAATTTTGTTAGTCCTTTCTAAATTTTTTTAGATTCGTGCCAATTTTTTTGGATTAAGAGTTTGAAAGTAAAAAATTACCGCCAAGAATCTTCGGGAAGCGGACCATCCGGATCTTGTTTGATGGAGGATGTCCTTAGTTTTTCCTCGAAGGGTAGTGGAGCTTATTCAAGACTGGTAATTGGCTCAAACTGTAGTGGAGCTTATACAAGAATTTCTCTGTGCTTGATGTGGTTAATGTGAGGGAGGAATTGAAGATAGTTGGACAGGATGAGAGGTCCTTGTTCAACATTAAGATTCTTTTCTACTTTGTTTAGTTTGAAGTTGAGAGAGCACAACACACTGTGGATCAATTTTTGACATTTTGTAGTTTAGCTTGGTGTACAAGTCTTCTATTGTTTGGCCGGCATTTTCATATTTTTTCCTTTTTTATTTTTTCTCATTCCTCGCTTTCAATTGTAACATGGGTGGCATCCCCTGACGCCTTTTTAATGAATTTCATTACTTATTCAAAAAGAAAATTACAAACAAAAGCAAAAAAAAGTTCAAAGAGAAAAAGAACATTTGAAACAGCTGTGTGATACCCGACATTATGATGACGAGTGGTCTGATATCGCCGGGTTTGGTTGCGACACCGCCAACGGGAAGGCATAGTCAATTGTGTCTGTAACTGTGGATTAATTGCTTGTTTATAGCTAGACTTTTGGTTACCTACTTGTTGGGATTTTGTGAACTGTTCGAGGAGTTATTGGTTTGGGAAATCATTGCAAGTGGTTCCTGCGAGAATTTTCCAGTTGAAGGGTCGCTTGGTGTTTGTACTTTGTATTCAAAATGTTAAATTGAGTTATCTGAGGTAAGGTGTTACCAGGGTTTAATGAAAAGCTGATGGAGATGCACAATTATGCCAAATGGAAAGACCTAAATCTTTGGTTGTTGTTTGTTGTTTGGTTTTGGGTTATTGTTTTACTGCGGCAGTCAACGGCACTCATATGAAGGCAGAGGTTTGGGTGGCTGCTCTGACAGCACCATATTGTGCATCATCAGAATTGTATCAGTACGATATCTTGGTCTTGGACAGTATGGTGGTCAATCAGTCCAATAGCAACTCAAGATTTTTTTAGCCCTTAGAGTGAACAAATAAAAATGGCGTTTTCTTTCCTTAGGTTGTAGAAGAGCTAGGGCCTTTGGTACCAAGAATTTCTTGGGGGGCTTCGCTTTAGGCTGAGTGGCCTAGATGATTGAGCCACCTCTGTACAATACTGACCCCTTGCCCCAAGGAAGAACCTTAGAAAGCTATCTGGTGACTTTGGTTGTCCTAGAAATGTGAATTGGTTTATTTTTAAACAGCTCCTTACAATCAGTTAGTTTTGATTGCGGTAAAGTGAGAAAATTCTTAAGTCAAATAATTTAGCTTCTCTTAAATACGGGCTAGTTAGTTTATTAGGATGTAGAACTTCTTAATCTAGATCGTATGGACTCAGCTTGTTATATCAGCGTACATGGCTTCCTTTTTTTGGGGGTACAAAGTGTCTACATGTCTTCTGAGTTGGTTTATTTGCATTTTAGTGTCCTGCTACTATTGCTACTTAATGTATTACTAGCTATGCATAAGTTTTAAAGCTACCATCCCATACAAATCCTGTTCCAAAAAACATATCCCTTTGGAGATCAAGTGTCTATACTCTATAGACCCAAATGCAGGTGAAGTTCTGAACAAAATATTCCATTTGGGCAGCCAAATGGACCCTGATAAAATTGTCAGTTTCTGGATGCAGTAGTCCTGAATCTCATGTTCAGTTATATCCAATAATTAAATTTTGGAATCTTTAGCTGCAATTGTGCATGTAGATATGTCACACGAGTGCTTCTAAAGTTGTGAAACGTATGACATGCTTCTGGTTGTTACTAATAGGCCATGAAACCTTTTGAATTGTGTTTTTAAATACATTTTTTGCAGGTTCAAATAATTCAGCAAATAAATCATGATGGTGAAGTGAATCGGGCTCGTTATATGCCACAAAACCCATTTATCATTGCCACTAAAACAGTTAACGCAGAAGTCTATGTCTTTGACTATAGCAAACACCCATCGAAGCCTCCTCTAGATGGTGCATGCAATCCTGATTTGAGGTTGAGGGGACACAACACTGAAGGATATGGCTTATCATGGAGTCAGTTCAAGCAGGGTCATTTATTGAGTGGTTCTGATGATGCCCAAATATGCTTATGGGACATCAATGCAGTTCCCAAGAACAAGGCTCTGGATGCTATGCAAATATTTAAGGTACTGTTCTATGTTTGCGATTCACATCCCATACTTCTTCCCATTCAGTTTCATCAAGCATGCTACCATTTTTTCACATCCCACTCCTCTAGGTTGTGTCTGGATCATGGATTCATGGAGAAACTTAGAAGAGAATTGAACGAATAAATTTAGTTTTTTCTGCTTCATCTTTTCCTTTTTCCCTCAATGAAGCCCTCAACAAATGGCAACCATTTACATTGAAGGGAAAAAATACAGCCTTATGGTTTCATTTACTGAAACATGTTGTAAAGTGTAAACTGATGCGTGGTCTGGATAAGCTTTGTTGTTGTGAGAAAGGATTGACTTTTATAATCATCGTATTTCTGCCACACATGGACACGGGATTGTGCAATCAGGTGTTGTGCAGTTCCATTGATAGTCTGCGGCTGCCGATGTTAAAAAAACATTAAAAATTCTGTGGCTGCCACTCTATTATGTGATCTATAGATACTTGATTATGATTTTGATATTTGCTGAAACAGATTCATGAAGGTGTTGTAGAAGACGTTGCATGGCATCTGAGGCATGAATACTTATTTGGTTCAGTCGGGGATGATCAATATCTGCATATTTGGGATCTCCGAACTCCATCAGTCAGCAAACCAATCCAATCTGTAATTGCTCATCAAAGTGAAGTGAGTGTCCAAAGTTTCACATGTCCCCAAGATGCATTCTGATATACATAGATTATTGCATTTTTATTAATTTTCACTTGAAATTAGTTTATTTGAAACTGAGGATACACGATTAATACCTTGTGATAATGTATGCAAGATCTACGTTTGATTTTTCCTACTTTGAATAAATCAAATTTCAAAGTCATTCACGAGTTAAAATATGTGTGATTTCTCTTTGCTGTAAATATTTTCCAAATTCTAAAAATGGATGGGCTTGCAAGTTTTTAGTTTTCTTTGCAATTGGTTACTTGTTGACCCCTAGTATTCTTTTGTAACTTGTTTCTTATGGAAGCTCCTTGTTTCTGGAACATGGAGGTGAGCTGAGATTGTCCTTTCTGTAACTCACATGTATGCTAATCCTGCCAGGCTGCCATCATAGTACTATTCATGCGGACAGCATTTCTTATCCTTTCTTTTGGGTGTTGTCCATATACTCGCTTATCTGTGTTGCTTTGATATCATTAAGTACACCAGTTGTTTTTTTGCTTATAACAGAAATTGTCTCCTGGACTGACAATTTTACGTAACTTTTCTGATTGGCATATTTACATGTGTGTGTTGCTGCAGTGTCACCTACTTTTAAATGGCCATGATAATTTTTCCTTTGTCTCACGGGTTGAACTGCATGCTTCTGTTTCTTCTGATGCTGATGGACATGTTAAGCTACGCTAGTAACATTGAGGAAAAATGAGGTTACTTATTTGTTGCAATTATCCCCTTTGCTTTTGTGGTAGGTTAACTGCTTGGCTTTTAACCCCTTCAATGAATGGGTTGTGGCAACGGGTTCTACAGATAAGACGGTGAAGTTGTTCGATCTTCGCAAGATCTCCACAGCTCTCCATACATTTGATTGTCACAAGTAAGAGTTAAGCCATCGGAAATGTAGTTCTTGGGATATGTACTTTTGAAACTCTTTAGATGTTAATAATTTATGTCTTTGCCTCTGAGAGTACGTTAAATTTCTTTAAGAATGTTCCAGCTTGTACTCTTACGTTTAGGCATGGAGTGAAATCTCCCTCTAGACCTTAATCTTTGTTGTGATTTATCTATAACAGGGAGGAGGTTTTCCAAGTTGGGTGGAATCCAAAGAATGAGACCATCCTAGCTTCTTGTTGTCTTGGGAGGAGGCTTATGGTGTGGGATCTTAGCAGGTTTGTCCTTTGATTCACTTATAGTTGTTCCCTCTCTCTCTCTCTCTCTCTCTCTCTCTCTCTCAATAACAGGCACACTTCTGTGTATTGCACCCGGGACCTAAAAAACTCCACCTCCCACTGTATGAGTTGGAGAAGTTGTTAGCTGATGTTATTAGCATGATAGCACTTGGATGGCATCATTGTGCAAATTAAATCACGGCCATAATTACCAAATTAGCCATTGGAGAATATTTCTGAGTCTTTGAGGGGGGGGGGGGGGGGGGGGGGTTGCGGTATTTGTAATATAGCATTAGCTAAATAAAAAGTATTAGGCCTTTTGCTGACATCCTCAATTAATTAGCTATGATTCAAGATAATTAGCTGCTACTGGTCAAGCTGCTAATCTTGACTGCCTAAAGCTCAATAACACTTAAAAAAAGCATGGATAGGCCAATGACTTGACTGTCAATGATACAATAGCCCGGATTGACTAATACTTGTATCTACCCTTAATTTTTATCCAGGATTGATGAAGAACAGACACCAGAGGATGCCGAAGATGGCCCACCCGAGTTGCTTTTCATTCACGGTGGTCATACGAGTAAAATTTCAGATTTCTCGTGGAATCCCTGTGAAGATTGGGTCGTTGCTAGCGTAGCTGAAGATAACATACTTCAGATATGGCAGATGGCAGAGAATATCTACCATGATGAAGATGACCTACCGGGAGATGAATCAACAAAAGCTTCCTAAATAAAAAGTGCTCGAACTTGTGCGATAAATAGATGATCAGTTAGAATAGGAGCATTTAGGTCTATGAAATATTTTTTTTCCCCTTTTTCCTGTGCATTGTTCTGTACCATTTCATCTGAATGAACTGCTCGGCGGTTATGGTTTGGAACTTCTGTTAACCAATATACCAATGTAACTTGTTTCTTGTAAGCCTTGATCTGTTTTACTGCAAATCGATGGTCAAAAAGTGTTTTGTGCACCGTTGTGACTTCATCTCATTTTGTTTCCAGAAGCATTTTTGAGAAATAATCTGGAAATTGATTTTGAGAGGAACCCAAGTCCAGTGCAACGCAGGGGTAGGTATACCTATAAACGAGTAGATTTCATACTTTTTTTTTTTTTTTTTTTTTTTACGTTGGGCCTTCTTTGCAGGTGGAATGCAGTTTCTATTGCAAAATTATATTTCATTACAAAAAATCATGTCATTTTCAAATAAAAAATAAAGTACTTCCGTTCAATCCTTTCAATGAGTTCTTTATTTGGGTGTCAAATTTTTAAAAAAATTTATGCACATAATTATTTTCTTTTTTATCCGAAAATAACTGTAAATTTAGCTAGATTTAGAGGCGTGTCCAAGCAATGTAGTATCGTGTAGAAGTTTTTGTTTTATGATTTAAAAAATGTAAGCACATTTTTCAGATTTGAATGGAGCCCGATTGAACTTGGAATGGGCCGGGCCGAGAGGTACAGTATAATACTACACGCACCCCGATGTGGTATTTAGTTTTCTCTCACGTCACAACTACTGGAACATTACTCCCACTTGATCCGCCACGCCATTTCCACTTCAACTGACAGCGCGTGAATTCACACGCAGCCGCCCACTTTCCCCATGACTCTCGGGGTATTCCACTAACAAAAAATTATTTTTTCCAAACACCAAGACAGGTCATTCTCTCACAACACATCACATAAAAAAACCGTGAAAAAATATTTTTTTTTCAAAAAACTGAGTTAGTGGAACACCCCCCATTTGGCAAATAATCCATAATCCGGATTATTGGATTATTCATTTTGTCTTTATTCAATATATTTTTTTGCATTTGTTAGTTTTTGCGTCAAGATTTTGTGGTTTTTGAATTTCTCTCGACGAGACGAATCTAACGAGTATAAAATTATGGTTAAAACTCAATTTTTTTTAATAAAGCCAAACTTAATCCAATAATCCAAGTATCTTCGGCTTTATTAAAAAAAATATTTAGTTTGACCATAAATTTATACTTGTTAGATTCGTTTCGTCCAGTGGAATCCAGAAACCACAAAATCATTATGCAAAACTAACAAATGCAAAAAAAAAAAAATTGAATAAAGACAAAACCAAAAAAACGGATTAAGTTTTTTTGCCAAAGGATCTCTTCTTAACAAAATGAAATTGGACTGGTTTTTACCTGGTTTTTACAGGGGTGTATATGGTCCGATTTGGACCGGTTTTGTAGAAATTCGGGAACCGAATCATATTTAACGGTTCTAAAAAATTGAGAACCATAACTAGGCCGTTACACATATTGAACCAAACCATTAGACCGGTCCAATTTGGTTCGGTTTCCGGTTCTAAGCCATGTTGGCATTCAAAAATTGCCAAAAAAATTGTCCACAAAATTGTTACAACTTCTTCATAAAACTAATACAATTAAACAAACTCACAAATAGATTAAGAAGTCCAACCATAATTAAAACAACCATTAAAATACTATGAAACAAAACCTTGAACAACAATAATAATAATAAAAAAGAAGAAGAACTAGCAACATAAAAAAAACTTTCTAAACTTAAATGTTTGCAACCCAAAACAGTGCAGGTGCAACTTTAGAACATACTTAAAACCTTAAAACTTACAAAATTATTGTGTGGGGTATATAGGAATGCATATATTAGTATATTATGTTATTTATCTACATATATACGGACCAGTTCGGTTCAAACTACAATTCCTAATTATGAAACCAAGGACCGACCCAAAATGTCCGGTTCTCATTTTTTCAGAACCAGAACCAATCTATTAAACCATAGAACCAATCCAAATAAACCGGTTTGGTTCGGTCGGTCCAGTTTCACAGGTCTTTCGGTTTTCTTGTACAACCCTAGGTTTTAACTCACGTTCAATGTTGTCTTGTAATCTAAAGCGAGTTTTCCATCAACTTGGCTCGTCCTTGTTTTGTTTTGTTTTTTTTTTTAAATAGCATATTGAAATCAAATTTTCTACCCAATTTTGCACCAAAATTTCAAACGCGAATATGTGAGATCCCACATTGGAAATATCAAAATACATATGTAGAAATGCCCACCAGTTACTATTAACTCAAATTTAATCTTTTGAGTTGCATAGTTAGGCTAAAAGTTAAAAAGTTAGCTGGTGCGAGTCGTTACGTAAAATTTGAACCCAAGTCGCGCTAAATATTTACGTAATTTTTTTTAGCAGTAGTGCCCTCTTAAATAAACACCCCCATATATTTGGATTTGAGAAAACAAACTGAACTGTTTGCGAGCAGCTTTTGGCTCGATTACTAAACGAGTTGAGCTCGAGCTCAAGGTATAGCTAAGCTTGTTTACTAAACGAGATCGGTAAAACTCGGCTTGGCTCACAAAAACTTGGCTCGTTTAAGGAGGCTCGTTAAGTAAATTACCTGACTCTGTTCGTTTACGAATGAGCCCAGCTAACGCTCGATTTTTGGCTCGTTCGAGCTCTGCAAAGCTTGACTCGGCTCATTTGCATCCCTAAATCAAAACTATTTGATGTGTCAGGTATGGTTATCGTGTTTAAGAAAAAAGATGAATTTAAGTTCCGGTTATTTTTTATGTTGCAATTTTTGAGTTTTAATTTGGATTTGACAAAACCCGAGCAGAATTAACCAATCCATATTGAATTTGGGATTCCTGTAATGCCCTTAATTCTAAGACCTCTAGAATCTCTATTTGTGTCTTAACTGTTCATTTTCTCATGTACGCTGAGCATATATCACGTGTACAAATTATCACCTTAATCGAACATTGATAGACACACGATTAAGATACATTCGTCTCACAGTTCATTTTCTAAAATCATTTTGGTCATCCATTTTGTAAAATCAAACGGTATCTAACCATACAACTACCAATATACAATCATTTTGATATTTTATATGAATAGTCTACTCAAATATTATTTAGCAAAATGAATGGCTCAAATAAAAAAATACTACGGAGTTAAAAAAAAAAAAAAAAATACTACTACTCCTATATAAATAACCCACAGTTGAAGGCACTAAGGCTCCGTCACTACTTCCCCTCAACTCAACAATCCCGAGCGTCATAGCTACCCCATCAGAAGCGCGTGGAACTGCCATGCCTATGCCAACCCCCCTTTTCTCTCTCTCTCTCTCCGTTTTTACCAATAGATGGAGTACATCTTTTATTGTGTAGCGTAGAAATGACTCGACGAATCCGATAATCTCTCTCTCTCTCTCTCTCAAAATGCTCGTCTTCTCCCGCTCTGAAATTCCTTCCCCCCTCCTCGATCTGTTCGCCTTTTCTCTCCATTTCGCCCTCTAAAGCAAAACCCTAACTTCATCCCTCTCTCTCTACACTCCCTCCCTGGTACGAACTGCTTTCGATTCCAATTTCTTTCCTTCCTACTTGCATGTGCACATATTCTCGCTGAATATATATGTAAAAGTATTTGTCTGTTTTATTAGCATTTCCCCGTATTTATTAAACTGATGTAATTTGATTTGGGATCTTAGATGGTAGTTGGCTAATGCTTAAAGGCATGTGCCCAGTGATTATTTTAATCAGTAAAGGCATAATTAGGCTTTCTTAGGTTTGTACGATTGCCCTATTACTTTATTCAAATTCCTAACTGTCTCTCGCGTGATTGTTTGGTTATGCACGTTGTTTTGCTTTTACGGATGAGATACATCTCTGACTTTGTCCATAAAGACATGAGTTGGCTTGTGGTATATATACGAAGATAATAGGTTCATGTCCATTCATTTGGGTTTCTTCAACTATCAATTTCTCTTGGATCTAGATCTGCTCAAAGGGTTAGGTGGGTGTTGTTCTCTCTTGATTTACTTGCCTTCCTTGCAAAAAAGTTTAGAAATCTTGGTTATCTGATTTTCAGTTAGCATTTCGATAATTTTTGTTTTCTGGGTGGAATTGAGCATATGTTTCCAATCTTGCTGTTAGCTGCTGATTACTAGGGTAGTTTCCATTTGCCTTCCCGTTGAACATGCATGGAACATCTGAACATGTTGCCTTTCAATCTTCCTGGTTTGCTTTGTTGATTTGATTTCTCAATAAACTTGTTTTTTAACTGATACATATCTTGTTGATTGTGATGTCTCTATGAGTTATTGCTGTTTCTGGTATTGAATTTTGTTAAAATCAGTAATTCACAGCATCCATGCATGACCATAGTTACAAATGAGGATCAATATGGGTGTCTTCATTAGCATGGTTGCAATATCACATTTATGAGAACATTATGGTAGTAAATGGTAATATACAGGTGTTGTGTTGGTGTGGCAAATTCCACTTTTCTAACAGATCATCCTGTATGAATGAAAAAGTGAATATTTAGATCTCTCCTTGTACAATTTCTAAATTGTTGGATTTTGAGGTAGGAACTAGGAAGTCAATGTTTGTTAAGAGTAATATCTTGTGGGAGGATCAATCTAGATTTATTGTTTTTGAGCTTCTTTGGAACGAGTATGAGATTTGTACTCTGATTGTTTGTGTGCGTTGATATCTGAATTTTGTGGGTACATGGTCCAAAAGTATATGATTTAATATACCGTATGCAAGTCTTATCACGAGCAATGATATTCTTAAGATGTTCTTGTGTTGAGTGGTTTGTATTGATGTACAGTATTATAAAACTCTATGTTGTCCTTTGGATGGACTTGTTCAATAAATGAAGGAATTTTTGTTGTGCATTCAATAAGAGGGTCATCCACAGTAATTATTTTTTGTTAGAGCATGGAAGTTTGTTTTCTGATTCTCCTTGGAGATGATCTACTCAACTGCTACATTAGATTGAAAAGAATTTTTGGTCTTTTTAGTTCCTGTTGTCTTGGAGTTTATAATGTACAGTGAGTTACTTTTAAAGGGCATGGAAACCTTAGAGACATCTCTGCTATTAGTTAAAGCCGCTTGAGTTCTAAATCTTAATCTTAATTTCTAGAAGGCATGCTGGATACTACCTTGTGTAATTTCTGTCATGTAGGTTTTTTTTTTTGGTTGGTTAACTTTTGTTTGCAACTAGAAAGTACCATGTTTTTCTAGAAATATGTTTTGCATTTTTTTTTTGGTGACAGTTTTTGGCTCAATTGTCTTAGGCAAATAGCAAAACTACAACTAGGACTATGTCTTTGACCTAAGTCTTTTTGGTAGAGTATACCTCTTTCTTGGTTGCAGAATTCTATATTTATGGTTCTCTATAGCTCTACCTTGTTTCTGGCCAAGAAGGCATGTTTCCCGTTGACTTGTTCATGTAAGCTCCCCTATAGTTGTCTTTAGCAGTTGAAGAAAACATCTTTTGGTTATACCTCCTTTTGTATAGTTTTTCATCTGTGCTATGTTATCTTATGTGGATACGAAGAGTAGGGTTATCTCATGTGCCCTGGATGTGTATTGGGGATACTGCGGTACTGTGATGGATGTTGAATTTGTTTTATTACGCATAATTTTATTTGTCCCTTGTAGCCAATAGTAAGTTACTATTAAGAACTGGAAAGAGTCATTTCTTTTATTTGTGTGTGGAATTACTGAGTTGCTTATCGCATCCTCAGCATGCGTGCTATTGGTCAAGGATGGAGTCAGCAGGTGCTAGCAACCCACAACCCCAACCAAAGTGAAAGATATATAAAAAAAAGTCATGTACTATTGTTTTACATCTGTGATAGAATGAGTAACTCAGCTCTAAAAAATTGAAACAAATGAGTTTCTGTCTTAAAGACAAATAAGTTTAACTTGTTACTTGATAATTTCTCTTAATTTTACATGACGTGTAACCAGGATGTTGTGAATTAAGATGGGGAAGTTGGTAGACCTCATGTTTGTCCCACATTGATGGGTTACAAGAGGCATGAGTGATTTATGATGGACCACCCAATACTACCCAATGTACCCATTAACTTGGGTTTAAGCATTTTGGACCATGTTGTTAGGCTCGAATAGATTATTGGACTAGCAAAGGGTGGATTGTTTTAAAATGTAAGTATATGGGTGTTCTAGTTACCGTACAAAATAGCATCTCATGGCTTATATAGGGTTTCAAAGAATACATAAAAATCGATGAGTGCATTTTGGTTGAAATCATTCTGTCTCAGTTCGGTCCCTTTGGAGTAGAGATCCTGGCTCCGCTTCTGCTATTCACGATGGATGTGGAGTTTCTCTTGATTTCTTTTTCAGTAGGGATCTGGCTTTTTGTTGAAGTCCCAACAAACTATAGAACCAAACAAACAGGAATATAAAAGTTGGGGTTGAATTTTTTTGGCATCTGCGGGAGCTTCATGCACTGGGTACGCCCTTTTTTTCATCTAGTTCTTAACCTTTGCCTCGTTTTCAGAGAGCATTGGGCAATTAACTGGCCATGAGCCCATGAGTATTGTGTGAAAGTTCTGTTTATAATCTATTGTTCAATAATATGCCGACCCTAGTCGGTGAAACTAATTGCGGAAGTAATGCTTTTATTTTGATTGAAGACATGGTGGCAAGGAGGCGATACGTAGGATCCTTCTGGTTTTTTCTTGATTTTGTTTCGCTAGAGATGCATTGAGATATGCTAGTAGTGAATAGTGATCATGACATTCTTGTCTCATTTTAGTATACTGTCTTTCCTTCAAGTGGTTGGACTGAACTGAGATTTGGTTAAGAGCCGTGCAATCTGGTCGGTTTTCTATATTCTGCGTGGTATGTGTATACGTTAAATAGATTAGTCATCTGTTGTAGCAATGTATGTACCGGACTTGCCTAAGAAACGGTAGGAATTATGTGTTTTTTCTGGAATTTCAATGTTTTGAGTTATTTGTTTTTCATTTGTTAAACTAAGCTTACTTGCTGTGTGGGTTTTTGCCTAGCTTCATATTGGCTAGATATACTTATGTGTATGCACAATGTTTGTTTCCATAATTATAAGAAAGGATTTAAGTTCATGCAATTATCGACCAGTCAAAACTCAAAAACAATACATTTGAAACAATTTGTAAGTGGAACATAGAATATTTGAAGCAGAGACAGTGCAACATTCCAATACTTGCCTTCTCTACTAAGTCTGGGAAATACACGTGCTTATTTATTACGATAGCTCTTTTGGCTTGGTTTTCTGAATCAACACTGGTTTTCATGTTCAGTGCTAGGAAATGGCAAAAGGCACCAGGGGACGACGCAGGATCTTCTCACGACAATGTAGGCCAACCCCATACCCATTGGCATCTTGTAACCCTAAGAAGTGCTCCAAAACCTTGGAAAAGAAAGACTGGTTAGACGCAACCTGTTCCGTATGCATGGAGTACCCCCACAATGCCGTTCTCCTTTTATGCTCTTCTCACGACAAGGGTTGCCGTCCCTACATGTGCGGCACCAGCGTTCGCTATTCCAACTGCCTAGATCAGTACAAGAAAGCCTACGCAAAAGTCACTTCACCCCTTCAAAACCAACCATCGTCCCACAGCCCGGACGATGATCTGAATGTGGGGCCCGTCGAGAACTGTGAAGTAACATTGCTCGCGTGTCCTCTTTGCAGAGGCCAGGTGAAGGGGTGGACTGTGGTGGAGCCTGCTCGGGAGTATCTGAATGCAAAGAACCGAAGCTGCACACAGGATAACTGCCCGTTTGCTGGAACTTACAAGGAGTTGAGGAAGCACGTGAGGGCAGATCACCCTTGCGCTCGTCCGCGGGAAGTGGATCCCGCTCTTGAACAAAAATGGAGAAGGCTCGAGCGTGAGCGAGAACGGGATGACGTGATTAGTACGATTAGGTCATCGATGCCTGGGGCAGTGGTGTTTGGTGATTATGTGTTGGAAGGAAGTCATTATGAGTTTGATTCGGATGAAGAGGAGGATGCTTTCGATGTGGGCGTTACGGATCGGAATCAGGGTTTCGAAATGGGAATTGATAGGAATTTGGTCAACATGTTCCTTCTATTGCATGCTTTTGGACCAGGCGGAAATGCAGGCCAGAATAGGGGAATGAGACAGCATGAGAGGGAATTGGACCAAAATTCAGACGGAGGAGGTGGTGGTGGTGTTGGTTTTCGTCAAGCCTCTCCCGTCGTCGTTTATGATTCGTCCGATCGAGAAAGCGACGATCACGACGACGATGATGGCGGCGGCGATAGTGGTGGTTTATCACTTGTTCATCGTCTCCGCCGCCAGGGCAGAATTCTGTTGGGACGGTCAGGGAGGAGACGAAGGCGTAGAGAAGCCGGGGCCGGTGGGGGACAGGGAGAGAGCTAGATGGTGGTGTCTTAGTGTAGGAGTAGGGACAACAAAGAAAAAGGGTTAGTTCCCTTTAAAATTTGCAAAGTACATTTATTTCTCTATGAATCTGTGTCAATGGTTGTGCAATAGAGTGTCTTTAGAATGGGAATGTGGAGAAGGGTGTTTTTCCTCCTGTTGTGTAGTGATTTGTACTTCACTGTTAAATTGTAATTTCTTTGTTCCATTGTCCTTTTACCATCACTGAAAATCCAACTATGTGAATTTGTCCTTTGGAAACATGCGTACTGTTTCAATTTTTTTTTCTTCTTCTTTTCCAACATTTAATTCCTTTAAATGGAGTTCTAAATGTATTTTGTTTTTATTTTTAAGGAAATGCTACAGGCACTAACTATTATACTTACTATTAAACTAAGTATCCATGTGACACTCTTTTAATGGATGAATCTATCTATGTATTGAATAGTGCATTGATGCGGTAATGCTATGTGTGCATTTTGTGTAACAGTTGGTACACTAGTTAGTACCTGTAGCATTGCTCTTATTTTTTTAAACGTGACGAGATTTCTAAATGTCAAATGGTAGTAACATTGGTGGATGATTGAATCTTTGGCTTTCAGTTTAAATGATGAGAATAGAAGCAAAATTGTAAGCTACATAGGCAACAAGGAAGCGGGGGGCCTGTGGTGACTTGGTCACCACAGGCTGTGTAGTGGGACATAAACGGTAACGTTTTGTGGGACTCTTAAGCCTTTGCAAAATGTAATTTTGTGAGGCTCACTTCCGGGTCCCACACAAACGATCTAAACCGTTAAATAATTTTAAAATAATTATTAAGGTGATATCGGAGAAAATCAGGCTCATTGGATATTTTAACGGTACTCATCCATTGTTTGATTTTCATTCAGAATTCAGGACCCTACCAGTTTGAAAGAATCTTCCAGAAAAATTATAAAATTGTGGGCTTAGAAAATCATTGATCTGAGCCATAAGAGTTGTAGGGCTCGTTGAGAAGAGCATCCAATAAAAAAATAATCTTGTTCGGACATCGATAGGTATCAAAATACTAAAAATATGAGTTTTTTTTGTACTTATCGATGTCCGAACAAGATTATTTTTTTATTGGATGCTCTTCTCAACAAAATTACATTTTGCAAAGGCTTAAGAGTCCCACAAAACGTTGCCGTTTATGTCCCATTACACAGCTTGTGGTGACAGTCACCACAGGCCCCCCGCTTCCAACAAAAAAAGCCTAAAAATCTTCGTTTTCCTGTTTGTACATGCGGTAGAGATCTAGGATGCCTCACACTGCATCCCGGAATCGAGTTTCGTTTCCCCCTCTCCCATATAATAGAGAGGAATGTCGAATGACCAAAAAAAATAAAAAAAAACTATAATTTGATTTAATTCCCTTTGTGTGCACGACTTCAACTTTTGTTTTATACTCTCTTCCGGTCTTCCATTCATTAATTTTAGTCCGTAACAAAAGGTCGTATATATCTAATTAATTACTTCCGCACGTAAATTTCACAACTTTTTAAAGATCTCAAATATTTCTATGGAAAAATAAGAAACCTAGGAGTGTCAAATAAGGTGTTTTAATGTTTGTCCGGAAAAAATAGAGTTTTTTTTTTCCATTTATATCCCTTAAATTATTTGTGCTTTTTCTATTTCGTCCCTAAACTATCAATTTGACGATTTCATCCTCTAAACTATGCACATGTTTTCTACTTCATTCTTAAACTATAAATTTGAAGATTTCATCCCCTAAACTACTTGTTTTGCAACTTGTTGGCCCTTTTTTTAACTCTTGTTTGGAGATGAAATCAGTTAAAATCAAGTAGTTAGGGGATGAAATGGTCAAAATAAAATTGATAGTTAGAGACGAAGTAGAAAAAATGTGCATATTTTAGGGAAAATAATCGTTAAATTGATAGTTTAGGGACGAAGTAGAAAAAATGTGCATAATCTAAAGGATAAAAACAAAAACAAAAAAACTCGGAAAGAATGTTATGAGCAAGAAAACGTAACTGCTAATATAATCTTAAATTTACCATACTTTTCCAACATTCCGTTGTCGTCCAGCGGTTAGGATATCTGGCTTTCACCCAGGAGACCCGGGTTCGATTCCCGGCAACGGAACTTTTTGCCCTTCAACCCGGCGATTCCTTTCAAAGCTCGCCCTCTCTCTCCACATTGGATTCATCCTTTTGTGCGTGTCGTCTACATGTGGAGCTACCCTCCAGTTCCTTTTTTTCCCGGCTCGTGCCAGGCCCACGTTAATGATCGAAATTGCACATTTGATAGATTTTATTGAGTACTTTAACCATGTAAAAATTTGTGTGAATAAGATACCGTTTGACAAATAATCATCTCACATGAATTTTGAAAAACATGTACCAAATACACATCATCACATTCTTTTCAAGATAACTTTTAGATTAAGTATGAAACGGTATCTGATTAGTTATGTTTATAGGATGTTGATAAATTCATGATCAGAATAGAAAATAAAATGTTGATAAATTCATGATCAAAATAGAAAATAAACTAACTCATACAAAAGGTAAACGTGTTTTGATCATGAATTTATAATACTTTCAATATTCTTGATAAGGTGAACATTTCTTATCATCAAAATGTTCTCGTTAAAGTGAACGTTTCTTATGATCTTATCATAAAAAGAAAGAATTTATAGCTAATGTGACAAATAAATTGCAAATTTAGTTGTAAAAATGAGTATGGCTAGACTTTTCCATCCAACACGATAAACAATATACATCCAAATTCCAAGTACAAAAAACCAACAGTAGTGCTACATGCTTATATATTGTACTCAGAAATTGCACATAATTTAAAATCAGTGACTCAAGTGAATTTGAGTTAATAATTTTAAATTTTGGACAATTTTAAACTCTAGGGATTGGGGGATCCTGCCATGCACCCATCCGGCTATCTGTTGCGAAAATGCACGGCTCAGATCAAATTCATTCATTGCTTGCATCCAAAAGTTGTATCTCAGAGTGCTAAACCCCAAGCGTAGGGCTACGTAGTCGATTGCAAGTATATACTCGGAAAGTCCGAGGTCGAACCACAGAGAACGGTTTTATGGAGTGAAGTGGCCTATCGATCTATTTAGAGTTTTTTTCGGTTGTAGGTAGCCAACCCTTTTGTTTCTTGATTTTTGGTAATTTTAAAAACTAGGATTTCCAACTTTAGACTAAAAATATAGATTTGCTTGAAATTAAATTAAGAGGGCTCGGGCCAAGGTTCACACCACCTATAGCCTAAATAGATTCACGATTCTCACAATTTGCACAGTTGAGCATCAAGGTAATTTTGTGCTCAACCGGAAGATAATTCAATGAGATCTTTTTTCTTTTCTTTTCGGTGCTTGGTTTAATCAAGGTTCGATTGGAAGTTTGTTAAACCCTCAAAATGACATCGATTTAAGTATTATGCGTGCCAATGTTATTGTCGACGCAAAATAAAAAACATAACAACCTTGAGTTTTAAATCAATAGCTACGAGCCCGGATTAAACACGAACAAATTTTGTTAGCACAGGTGTGAGAATCTTGAATCCACTTAGGCCATTTGGGTGGTGATCACCCTAGGCCGAGTCTATGACTACTCCTCCATTGACGAAGAACTCGCCAAAGAAAAGCTAAAAATTACACTAAATATTACGGCTTATTAAAGTGATTAAAAAGATCGGTCTTAAGAGTGTACCGATGAGATGTGTACAAGAGGGTAGACCAAAGGTGTCCTCCTTTCAATCTCAAAGGAATCCACAAGTAAGACTAATCTTAGATTCGGGTTTGGTGTGAGAAACAGCCGAGTAGTTTGCGCATACTCACAACCAAACCTCAATCTTTTGATTAAGCGAATCTAAACTAAAAATTGAAATTACAAAGAAATTAAAATGAACTCAGAAATAAAATTGTAAAACTAAACTCTTATTACAAACAACAGAGAAGAACTTGAAAGAGAAGCCCGCGACTTCTTGGCTCATACAAGAAAGTAGAAAGAAAACAGAAGGAGAAACAACTGATGTACGAAATAAAACAAAGGCAGAGAGTGATTGATTTTCTTCGGATTGATTTTTTTTCCTCTCTTTTTCCATGCAGCAAAGCTGCTCTTTTATAAGCAGAGGAGGCTAGACTTTGATCCAATGTTGTGTGCGCATGGGAGAATATGTGAAAGATCAACGGCTGAGATTGTGGCAAGGGATAATCGGATGCACTAGAAGCTGACATGTGGCGCTGGGTGCTGCTCCTACTCAACCGAAATACCTCTCTTGGAATAATCAGATGTCCCCTTTCGTCCCCTTTTTAATAAACAATGCAAGGTGAGTTGACAATTGAAATGTTTTTGAATATTAAATTGAATTGGCAGTTTTTTTTTGGTGAAAGAGAGAATTTCATTTCCAATGACAAGCTATTATAAACTGCCGAAAACTAAGACAACAGAATGAAACAGCATACATGCAGACGAGAAGAACATAAAAACATAACCAAAACAAAAGAAGGATATAAATCCAGCGTGAGCTTGCTTTGGTTGTTAGATGTCCGCGACCAATGTACGTTGTTGAATAGTTGTTGTCCTAGTAGCTCCACGAATGACGTAGCTTCCATGCAGGAACTGTTCGATACAAACCAAGTGACTGTTGCACCTATAGTTGAGAGCTCTGCGGCACGGTTAGGCATCGTACAACTAGATGACCGATGCCAACTATAGAGCTCTAAAATCGGTAGAGAAACTGCTGAAAGAGACGCAACCGCGGGAGACAGAGAAAAGTGTTGCGGAGAATCCAATTCATCTGTGGTTTGATTATTCACTCTGACTTTGGTCTCCGAGACCTGGTTTGATGTCTGGGATGGTTTAGCAGATTGACTAATTGGGCGGTAAAGGTGTGTGTGTGTCGGGGGGTTTTACTTTGCTGCAATTAGTGCCAATAAGCTATAGGAGATCACGTCCCATGCTGCCTTTTGAAAAGCTTGTCCATTCTTCCCACCGACACTGATTTGGCTTCGCGACGCTCTCAACTGATGTTCAAAATGGTGTCCAATTGGGGTGCAGGAATAGTCAAATTTCTTCTTTTAATCCCGGGAATAAAACAGTATAACTCTTGTAATTTATGTGCTTGACATGTGTTTCGTAGGGCAAAATTTGATATCATCCGGACTCCGCGATTAATTCTCCATTTGAGATTCCCAACCACCCACGTTAATTGCATCCACTGACTTTCCTTCTCTGTTGCCTTCTTTTTTTCTTCATGAAGTTATTGCAACCTTTGGAAAATTATCCAGTGTGACGCGTCACACCTCCACACAGCATCGAATGGACCATTTTTATCCCGTTTTCTCCTGAAACACTCAAAACACACCTTACGTGCAATATCTTATAAAAATTAATAAAAAACATAATATTAAGATCAAACTCGAGGACTTGAGCCCACTAATATTTACATATTTGTGTGCTTATCATTCATTTTTTGATTTGATCAAATCCATTGCAAAAATGCAGCGCCATTGTTTTGATTTGATCCGAATCGTGTATTTTCGCAACAGATAACTGGACGAGATATATGATATGGTGTCATGTACATGGTGCATAACATAACAGGACCCTTGTCAACTTTAGGATCACTTGCATTTCTCAAAGGGAAATGCTAACTGGTGCCATAGTACACTCGTTAAGAATACAAAAAAATATATTTTAAAAGTACACTTGTACTTTAAAGTATATCTTTAAGTGTACTTCGACGTACAAATGTATTTTTAAGTAAATTTTTTGTACAAATGGAACCCATAAAAATGTACTTTTTGTCCCTTGTGCACTATAACACCCGTCAGCACGACCTTTCTCAAAAACCAAACGTTCAAAATGAATTTGAAAGCAGCCTGAGAATTGACAACAAACCAAGAAGAGGAGCAGAGGACCTCTCAGGCCCTCACCCCTCCTCTGCCTCTGCGTCTTCCTCTTCTTCTCCTCCTCCAATAATGGCGTCGTCACTGTCCTCTTTCTTCCTCTCCAACCCTCCCTCCCTCCGCTACCCAAACCCTAACCCTATCCTTCAAATTCACCTCCCACACAGAACCCTCAAAACCCTAATAACTTTCTCCTCAAATAACCCCAATCTCACCACCGACCCACCCTCTCCCCCCCCTCCTCCTCCTCAGGAGAAGCGTTCCTTCTCCGTCGCCACCGGAGAGCTCTTCCTCGGCATCGCCGCGCGAATCATAAAGAGGCGGAACGGAATCACCGGTTCGAATTCGGCCCCGATTGTGATGTTTGAGGATAAGGAGGAGAGGGAGTTTTTGTATTTTTGGCAGCGGTGGAGGAGGAAGGAGGGTTCGGTGGTGGTGGAGGATCCGGTGGAGCCGGGGGTGGTTTGGGAGCAGAGTTTGGAGGATGTGGAGGCGGAGAGGGGGAGGAAGGTGGTGACCAGTCCTGGGTTTAGCTTCTCTGCGGCCGGGCTGCTGTTTCCGTATCATCTTGGGGTTGCTAAGTTTCTGCTTGAGAAGGGGTACATAAAGGTTGGAAATAGTTTGATTTAAGTTAGTAGTGTATGCAGGTGAATATGAACATGTAACAATGTGTTTGTTTGCTGATGGGTTATCTGGTAGTGTTTAGTTTTGGTGTGGATTTGACCTAACACGCACAAAGCACGAAGAAGAAGTAGATTTTTACGTGGTTTTGCAATTGTGTAATAAGATACATCACGGCTAACATCAGTCTTCACTGTGTATTGATGAAGAAAGTGTGCAGATAGATGGGCCGCTGCATACAGTATGAATTACCAAATAGCTTTATACTTCTGGTTAGGTTTCAAGGCGCCGACTGACCCTTGTGAGCCCGATATAGTCAGCAAAGTGGCAACCAAGCCTGAATTAAACTTCACAAATCCAACAAGTTTATGCTTTGTCATTCCTGTTAAAGTTATTGACGACTGCAAGGGGGCATTTAAGCAAAAAGAAGTGGATAGGAATGCTACCTATGCATGACAAATCCTGGGACTAGATGCTTAGAGAAGTTCTAATCCAATCTCACAAATCGAAATAATCTCACACTAGTTCATGAAGGTTTCTAGAATTCAAGGTTAGGGAGTGCGATAAAATCACTGTTAGTGAAATGCTAAAGGGAGGGGAAGACCTAATGGCAAGAGATCAACAACAACAATAACATAACCCATTTAGTCCCCAATAATTGGGGGTATGGGCGGGGGATGGATAGGAGACAAACCTAACCTAATGGCAAGAGATGATGTAGTAAAAAATAGTAAAAGTGAAGAAGACTTTGTTTGGTTTAATTCTCATTCTTGTATGTTTGTTGTTAGTGGTATTTTGGGTTATTAGATGTTGATCAATCGGTACTTTGTATCCAGTGCTGTTTGCTTGTGTATGTTGTTAACTATTGCTGAAGAAACTAAGATTCTGAAGTTTAATAATATCTTCCCATGATTGAAGTATTTCTTTCTGACAGGACACCACACCATTAGCTGGTTCATCGGCTGGTGCTATTGTTTGTGCAGTGGTTGCCTCTGGAGCCAGTATGGAAGAGGCTCTAGAAGCTACCAAAATATTGGCTGAAGATTGCCGGCGAAGAGGGACTGCATTTCGCCTAGGGGTACGTGGGATAAGTGGACAGGCTTTATGCATGAATAAGTAGACAGTGATCATTTTACTTGTAGGTGTTACTGTTTAAGCAGGTTCAGCTCCTTGGACATTAGGCTTTTTCTCCCCATGATGTTTTGATAAGGATATTAGTATACTACCCTTGGTATAGGCTCAAAATGTTGTGATATAGATGTGAGATTTCTTCTCAGTCCGGAATTTAGTGGTTCTCATGACCATAGTTTATATACCATGAAGCCAGCGTAACCCTGTTAACTTCTAGTACAGTATGATTGGATTTTCATAAACAAATGTGATTCCTTGTGTAGTTGTTTTAAATCAGCGTTTTCGATGACATCCGATAGCATTCTAATTATGAAATGCTTTGGACATCCTTATTTGTCAAGTTCTGTTAGTTTGGACAAGACACCAATTTGCTAAGCTCAAGGCTTGTCCAAGTTTTTTAACAAAACGAATTTCTCCTTAATGCAGTAGCAGAAGATGATTCGGAATTCCAAGATTATCGTAATTTTTAGTGACACAATGTGATATTCAATGTAGAAAGGAAGTAACTATGTTGTTCTTGTCTTGGAATAGAGATTTAAGTTTTCACATGTTCAATTTTTTTCTGTTCAGGCAGTTTTAAGAGATGTTCTTGAGAAGTTTCTCCCGGATGATGTACATACTCGATCCAGTGGGAGAGTACGCGGTGAGAATAAATCTTCCTTTTCTTGTTGTACTCAAATTGACTATGGTATGCAATGCTTACTGATAGTGGTCATAGTGGCTCTGTTGGGCGAAGTTGAGAATTGCTGAGATGGATATGCTCAGATTGGTTAAAGTGCAAGATATATGAATTTGTTTATTTTATTTTATTTTAAATTTCCGTTTCCAACCTGCTTTTCCTTGGAAAGTGGGCCATGTAGTTCAGACTTTACTGTTGATCCCTGTATTAGGTAGAATGTTGGTGATGATTTTGCTATCAGTATTTGTTTATATATCTTGTTGTCAATTAGCTGTATAGCATGCGCCTGTCTGTCATCATTAGGGGTGAGCACGGGTCGGGTTTGTGTCGGGTTCGGGTCAGTTTTGATTGGGTTGTGGAAAATGGCACCCGAAACCAAACCGAACAAGCCTAGAAACCGATCGGATCGGGTTATGTCGGCTTCGGGTTGGGTCAGTCGGGTTTTGATCGTGGTCGCCGTCGATGGAGGAGGCAGAGGAGCTTGGAAGCAAATCGGAGCGGCAACGGAGGAGCAGTGGAGCTTGGAAGCAGATCGGAGTGGCGTAGAATCTCGTCGTTATCGCCGTCGAAGGAGGAGCAGAGGAGCTTGGAAGCAGATCGGAGCGGTGACAGAGGAGCGGTGGAGCTTGGAGATCAGAGCGGCGTAGAGAGTCCCAACGTTATCACAAAGAGAGAGAGAGAAGATAGAGAGTCCTGGCGTAAAGGCGTTATGGTCGTGGACTCGTGGTGGACGGAAGAAAGAGAGACTTGTGTTAACTTTTTGAATACCATTTTGGATCCCATTCTTGAAGACAGAGAGAGTCAAAAAGCTGTTGGGAACTTTGAAATGACAGAACAATGATGGGCTTTTCCCAATGCATAAAAAAGACACAACACAGTAATACGCTGGGAACCTCTAAATACCCATTGGAAAATGAACAAAAATGTGAAATGATAATAAAGAGGGGAGGCTCCAGAGTTGTTCTCGTATTCCCTATGCATAATTATAGTTAGGAGTCAGCTGTTCAGCCTGTTCTCACGTGCATATTCATAAATTTTACACACGCACATATAGTCGGGTCGGGTTCACCCAAAAGTCAAGACTATAAACCGAAACCTGACCCGATGTCATCGGATTGCCAATATTTCAACCCAACCCCGACCCTATGGTATCTCAAAACCGACCTGAACACCTTCAGGTCGAGTCGGGTCGGATCGGGTTGTTGGGTTGGGTCAGGTTGTGCTCACCCCTACTCATCATGAACTCGACAAGAACACATTTGCAGCATTATCCTTCTTCCCTTTTTAACAAGAAAGACTCTTTTCTGTCTTTGTTTGTGCCATGTGAGGTGAAACAAGTAAGTTGGAGATCAAGACAAATCCTTGCTGACAGTTTTCACTTGTCATTTGTTGCTCAGAAATGTAGAGGATGAAAATGCTGAAGATTTGAGTTCTGATTCACTTTTATAGTTCCAGTTTCTGTTTATGGACTAGGTGGCTGGTTATGTTTTCCTCCATGCATCAGTCATCATCCTTTGTCGTCGTGGTTGGCTTCATCATCTATATTAGCAACATTGATAACGTGTGCGATGCCATTCTCTCCTGGACCGCTCTTTTTTCCCCTACTTGTATGTAGGTTGTGAAATTTTCTCTTCACGAAGCTTTCACTAAATCCCTTTCTTCGAAGATGGATTCATCCTCTTCCTCAAAATCCTCATTGTCACATTCATTCTGATCACTAACTCGATCAGTGACACCCAGAAGATTGTCTCTGTATGAATTCTCCATTTAAGCTCTATCTTGTCTAACTTTTGGAATTCAGCCGTTGATGCTCTTTGCACTGGTATTGTATCGGTCAATAGCTTCTGTTTGTTTCGCATAATTTTTAGGTAGGAAGTTCCAGGGTTCTTTTCAAGTAACCTTTGCTTTGTTATTTGACATAGTGTAATGTGTGTCAGCAGTCACGGATGTTTCCATGCTTTCACTTCCAATATTACAAGACTGACAGAAGAAGGATAACTGTGCTTTGAAACTGGCTTGACCAGGAATGAATTTTGTCTAAATGATGTTTCCACAGTTGCAGTAACAGAGATCCTTTGGAGACCTAAAGGCTTGTTGGTTGATCGGTTTGACTCTAAAGAAGATCTCATCAATGCAGTCTTTACTTCATCCTTTATTCCGGGGTACTTATGTCTTCCCTTTCATTCTTCCGTACATGTGTTATTTTATGCAATGAAGTTGAACTGAAAGTGTAATTCAGTGCAGATATCTTGCGCCACAACCAGCAACAAGGTTCCGGAATCGACTTTGCATTGATGGGGGTTTGACATTGTTTATGCCACCCACATCTGCCACTCAAACGGTAAATTGATATACTTTATGGCGGAGTGGTTTCTTCAGTGAGTTGATATTTTTTTACGAGATTTTTGAAATCAAGGTTTTTATCCTGACGCGGTTTCGTTCCAACTTCGTTTTTTTTTTTTTTAAAAAAAATTTTTATCTGCAATTTTGGTGTTTTAGAATGTTGTTTTTCCTCTTTCTATTATGGTACTCGTATTGTTTTGAATTTTTCTGCCCATTTATTTACAAATATGTAGCGTTTTGATTCTTCTCAAATTGAAACATGCACTCTACTTGGGTTTGTTTGAAGTGGATTTACTCTTCTTCCATAATGGTTGAATTTTGCTTATTGCCCATGTATTGTCATCGCGTATGCTAATCTGGGATTTAAAAGTCTAAATAAATGTACTTGAATGTGGTACTACTTCTCTAGTTTTCATGTAGTGTCGGTACCTCATGTCTCTTAAAAGAAAAAAACTACATATTAAAAAATAAATTCCTTTATGCACGGTTGACCAACCGTTTGGCTTATTCAGGTTCGTGTCTGTGCTTTCCCGGCAACTCGGTTGGGATTTGAAGGCATTGGAATTAGCCCCGACTGCAACCCGGAAAACAGAGCTACACCCAGAGAGGTAGTGTTGGTAGTTGTAACCTTCGAGGTGAATGATCTCCTTTATTTGTCGATAAACCATTGATGTTTGTTTACTCCCTGGTATTTTAGCTTTTCAATTGGGCACTTGAGCCGGCAGAGGACCGTGTTCTTGACAAACTCTTTGCGCTGGGATACTTAGATGCGGCTGTGTGGGCTGAAAAGAATCCGGTGCAGGAAATAGTTCGCGATGACTACTCGTGAATGGTGCAGACCGTGCAGTTGGATAGCACCCTCCATCAACACATAGTACACTGGTCAATTTTCGACCCATTTAGGTTTAATTGTTGGATGTATAACTGTTACATTTTCCCATGTATAGTAACATTACTGAATCCTTATAAACTAGTTATGCGATGAAGGTAGAAGAAAAGAGCAGAAATACAAAATTGCAGAAGTATCAAAATTCCAAGGTTTCGCCAAGCTGCCTTGTTCATTTCATGTTTTGCCATTCGCGGAGAATGAAGTTTTCTCTTAATCTGCTTTCTTCCCCTCCCGAACCCGTTTACCGTAATTTCATGTTGGGTCTTTGATACTATACCTTTCTTTTGTGCTTGAAACCATGGCGCTGGTTGCTACGTATTGACTGCTCTCTAGTCTCTCATACCCCTTTCTTGCTCGGAGCATATCTAACTCAACTCCATTTCTCTACAATGGGGAATGGTTTCTCTATAATGAAGAAATTTATAACACAACTGAAATATGTCTCACTCACGAGTATCTGATCACATGATTTAGTCTGGCTCGTAAAATTGTAAATACCTTTTTTTTTTTTGAAGAAGTTAAAATCTTTTTCATGAATTAAAAGAGCCCATTGATATCTAGTAAATTGCTAAAAACCATTTTTTTTTTTGAAGGAAAAAATGCTTATTTTTGACTTATCGTATCGCGAACTGAACTATCATTTTGGAACAGAGAGAGAGAGTATTCCATATGTTGAAAGATTGAGCGTCTTAACACGTGTTTTCATAACCATTTGTTGCATCGAGATGATGCAAACACAATTTTGAGAGTTGAAATTTAATCCCTCCTGTATTCCAATCATGGTTGAAGGCTAATTCTTCTGTGATTGGAAAGACTCCAGGTTTTAGGCGTTTTTGCTGTTCAAAATTTCAAATTCTCTCTCTCTCTCTACTCCAAATAACACGACATATCTCTCTCTCTACTCCAAATAACACGACATACCACTTTAGGCTTGTATGTATTGAATAGATATATTTTGGTTTAGTATTCTAATGTACTCCATTCGTCCCATTTTGATAGACTCTAACGGAAAGATATATAATTTTCAAATTAAAAAATAAAGTACTTCTGTTCATAATTTTAAAGTTTTTCTCATCAAATTAAAGAACTAAGAGAGATCTTTAATTTGGTACGAAAAAAATAGGAAAATCATGCTTGAAGATGCTTTAATTTACCTACTTTAATAGGGTACCATCAAAATGGGACGAAGGAAGTATATGCTGTATATTCTTGACCCCGCTAATAATAAACCCTGCATCCCGCCCCTGCATAGATGGCTCCTGACCTGCTGTGAAATGTCAGGTTTGAGTCATAGCTGCTACCCTGAAAGGCGAGTCCGTCACTCACGAGTATCTGATCAAATGAATTACAAATTATTTCGTGAGAGTCTGCGTCTAATTTTTGTGATAAGGAAAGACTCAGGTTTAGGAGTTTTTGATGTGAAAACAGGAAAGTCTGCTGAAGTTAACAAGGCTGTTTTTTATTCTATCCCACATCGAGGAACAGAGAGAAATTGAGAGGGAAAGCGGGGTATAAAATAGACGGGCCTCTTATTGAATAAGCATACCTTTCTCGGCCTTTTGGCTAAGATCAAGTGTAGTATCTGTTCTTATCAGTTTAATATCTGATACGTGGGCCATCGGCTCACATGATATTAAATTAATTTTTTTAGGGGGAGTGACCCATCACAGTAGCTTGCTGCTGGGGTCATTCAAGCGTCGCCTTGGCTTTGCACTATAGCCTTGGCTTGGTACACCCCACCAAGACTAGTTCAAAATTGATGAGGTGCTTTGGCTTTCCTTGGCTTTGCACTACAACCTTGACCAGGCACACTCCACTAAGATTAGCTCAAAATTGATTGCTTAGCTTTGCACTGTAGCCTTGGCTTGGCGCATCCCACCAAGACTGGATCAAAATTGACGAGTCCCCTGGCTTTGCACTAGCGCACCCCACCAAGACTGATCAAAATTTACGAGAGTCCCCTTGGCTTTGCACGCACTACGGTCTTGGCCTGGCGCATCCCACCAAGACTAGTTTAAAATTGTTTTTTCTGTTCACTGATTGGGTGTATTTTGCAAGAGTGCAAACCTTACTTGTTTTGGAAGAGAATATGCACCACCTTAATTTGGATTGCTAGTTCAAAATTGTTTTTTCTATTCACTGATTGGGTGTATTTTGCAAGAGTGCAAACCTTACTTGTTTTGCAAGAGAATATGCACCTTACTGTCGAAGGGACAGCTGAGCTGCGCTCACTAAATGCCTGTAGTTGCCGAACAGATAGCTGCTCACTAAACGCCTCACTACAACTGGGGCCCCTGTAGTGAGGGCACTCACTACAGGGTGTAGTGAGCAACAGTGGCCATTGGATTTGGCAATCAATGGTCTAGAATTAAAATAAAACTCTTCCATGTTAGAGACTATTCTTACATGGAAGAGTTTATTTTAAATCTGGACCATTGATTACTGCATCGAACGGCCACCGTTGCTCACTACATCCTGTAGTGAGTTTGTCTTACTACAGGGCCCCCGATTCCGACCCTCGGTTCCCTATCAAAGGCAAGAAGCAAGCTTTACTTTCCTCCAAGGATTAAAGTCCTCGAGCTTTACTTTTCCTCTTTAAGGATTAAAGTCCTCATCATATATCTATCTTAAACTCATAAAAATGACTAAAATTGACCATATATTAAACTCCTATCGGTCATTTGATAAACTATAATATGCATTGTTACTATTCTTATTGATGTTCGATCAAATTGTTCTTTTACAAAAAATAGGGGTCTGATTAATTATTGTATGACGATAATGCGAGCTCGGGTGAAGCCAAAAGGTTGGGTAGGAGTTGGGAGAGGTATAGAGGATTAAGGTATTGAGGGAAGCAAAACTTGGTTAGGCTGTAATCAATCACACGATAAATCATCTTCTTCATTTATGTAATATTCTTTGGTATAGCCGTTTTGAAACAAAAATTCAGCCGTAAAAAAAAATAAAAAATTCTGGTGTATATAGAATTTCAATTTTCTATATATGGTCCATGTAATTTTTTTTTTTTTTTTTGAAAAAATATACTGCCGATGGATAAATAATATCTTGCTGTAGCGTAAAATGGGGTAAATGATGAATGCCAATTTTTTTTTTTTGTTAATGTCAAATTTTTATAATGAGAGCATTGTACCTTGTACATGCTACAAGTTTTTTATGCATAAAAATTAGGCATTAACAAAAATAGTTTCGGCATTAAAATTCTCCCAAAATTAGGAGAGACAATTTGCATTCCAGAATGTAATTGATTCTTCATCATTGAAGAGGAACTCTGTAGGAAGGATCCACCATTTTCAATACGAACAAGTTTCCTTGATTACCCCTGGATATTCTGCATGAAATAACATAAAAAAAATAAATTAAAATAAAGAGTGAGGTCACAAATTACCCAGACTTGCAGAAACAATTCTTTTATACTCTCTCCGTCTCAAAATGATAGTTTGGTTCGCAAGATGATAAATCAAAAGAGCTCATTGATATTTAGTGTAAAAAAAACATTTGAATTTTTATTGAAACAAATGCACTATTTTTAACTTATCGTTTTACGTACCAGACTATCATTTTGAGACAGAGAGAGTACTATGTTTGGTTCTTAGATTATATTAGGACAGAGGGCTCATGAAATTAAACTTCTTTATATTACACTAATTGAAAAATGGATTTAGTTGACAAATAATGTACTAATGTTCATCTCATTATCACACGTAAACTATTCATGAGAAAGAAATAGCTTATTTCACTGTATTTTATTTAACTTTCCCAATACAAATTGGGGACTGAAAGGAAAATTTTCAGTATCGTGTAAATTTACGATGAACTCACCGTAACTCCTCATCCAAGTATGTGATTTCCAGTTGCCCACGCCCGCTTCCGCGCGACTTTATAGGTATCTGTGAGGCACTAAAAATTACTAGGTATCAAAAGGATTAACATTCCAACTTATACACAATCTTGAACACATCAGAAATGTCAATACGGTCAATCTACTTTGCGATGAGAAAGAACCTGAATTCCTACACTTCTATAGAAAATCCAATGATCTAAATTTGTAGAAGTGGTATCCGGATTAAGCACAGAATATGATGAGACTGGAGAAAGTGACAGCCTTTATAGAGAGAAAATGTTACTCACCAGACCTGCAATTTTGAATTTGTCGAACTTAACAGCCACCCTCTTTGCATTTAGAGGTACCAAATTGGCCGTGGCCTGCAAAATGGAGAGACAGACCGGCCTTAAACTATATTACGAAGCTCAGTAGCAACACAATTTTCTAGTGAAATCGTACTGTTGAAAAATACTTGTGTCCAATTGGACGTTTTTTTGAATCCTTTCGAATGCTGGCCATGTTGAACAAAAAGAAGCACCTGATTGAAGAATGGCCAAGTTTCCATATTTTGAGCCCTCAATGTATCCACATTTATTGCCTGGTAGATTTTCCCGTTTGGTCTCAACAGTTTCGGTCTCTGTCACAATATATAGCAGAAGCAAACACTTGATGATTGAAAATGGAGACGTAATATACCAGGGACAATAAAAGAAGAATGCAGAAGTAGCCATTTCTATCTGTTCAAATCCCTCCTACACAAGTCTATACAAAAGATGATAATCGATATGAAGAATTGCTATCGAATCGGAAATGACAATTTCCACCCATTCTTATCCCCAAAACACGAGTGTAAAAGCACGATAATGCATATTAAGAATTTCTTTGGTGTAAAAAGAATACATAATAACAACACAAGCAAGTTCTATTGGACTTTTTTTTTTTGATCGGCAAGTTCTATTGGACTGTCGAGAATGCTCCGTAATAGTAGCTTCCTTCGTACTGCTTGGGTATAAGTACTTATCACGCAACCAACCTCCATATGGTACCTACAAAATACCTGTGTCCTTGACGAGGATATGAAGTTCATCTTTTTATCCCCTGTAAAGGGAAACTTCTTTCTTTTCAATTTTTTGTTTTCCGTGCAAGAATGAAGAGAAGCCTAAGCCAAACCATGATGAGGGGATATAGTATCTTGCCTTCCACGTATTTCAAGCATTAAAAGAAGGGATAGATTTGTGTGTGTGTGGTAATTAGAAGGGATAGATATTGTCACTACAAATGTCAATTTTGCTAATTAATTTGACGACAGGAAAAGATTTCACGCATGAGGGTCAATGGTAATCCAACAAAAAATATACAAGACATGAATCACACACAATTTCACCAAAAGCATGCCTGTGGTGGGGGCGTGGAAGCATAGACATCAGTCACTACTTTTTATTCTTGTCGTTTAGGATACGTCATGAATGAAAGATTATATTATTTTCAATGAATCCAAAGGTGCAGCTAACAAACCTGCAGCCAAGAAAAGCGGGTTTACTCCCTTTAGGCGGTCCATTGTACGTTTTCTTTTTCCTTACAAGAAGGGGATCCATTATGTGTGGAGTTGGGTTTACTACGTTTGGCTTTAGAAGGACTTGTTTTGGCCATTTTCACCCAGTGGAGGAAAGGAAAGATAGGAATGCATTGAAAGGTACGGGGTAATAATTTGACAGCAAAATGGGGCACCCAGAGTTTCAGAAAATTTCCAGCTATGTTCGTGGACTGAAAGTGTTATTGTCGAAGTGAAGGGGATTCTATCGAGCTGTGATTTGGAAGCAGTGACCGGAGATACCATTCATCTAGCAGCAAAAATTGAATTTTCTATTAGAATCTTCATCCTAATGGAAGAAATAAAGGGACGAATAATAGATGCAAAAAAGATCATCAAGAGTTTTATACTCACGCATAAGACGGGTTCATACAATAATCGGCAAAAAGCATAAAAAGAATATGAAAGAGCATTCCCCCTGACCTGGTTCTGCAGAATTGATGCAGACGTTGTATATAGAAGCTCCCATTTTCCATTCAGCAAGTTAGACTTGAGGGGCTCTTTCACTTTATTTACTGCTTCAAGCTTACATGCTATCTGAGCAAGAAAAGAAATCCCAAAGCCTCAAGAACTAATCAATATTTCAGATAACACAAGCAGACTCCAAAGGTAATTTGAGTCGGGGAACAAACATAGCTAACAATCGACATTACATGGAAAAAAAGTATACAACAATAACGAATATCTCAGTGCCACCAAAAACCTTTGGAGCAACTGGAGCTTTGTTTGGTCCTTAGCTTCAAGACTCGGGATAAGTCGAGGTGTGCGTAGACCAGTTATCAAAAAAAGAAAAAAGAACAAAGACAGAGACAGAGACATTAACTTTAGTCATTGGTCTATGTTGCAGTATCTATCTTCCAAAACCTGGAACAATGCAAACACATCTAATCACTCTCCACATGTTCTATTCAGATTATGAGGAACTGACTTGCATTTGACATCCACATAAGAAACCTAAAAGAACTACTCCACTCTCTAGCTTTCTTTGCAGCCTATCTCCTATTGACTAGGGTTTGTTTGAACAACAGAACAATGCTGGTCTTAATCAAATTGGGCAGGTCCCACACTTGGCACCATCCTCGAATTTATTTTTCTGTTAGTTTTTTGGTGACACTGCACAATTGTTTATCATGTTCTGGGCACAAACCAAAAAAAAAAAAAAACATTTACCTAATTGCCTTTTCCCCAATGCCCATTATACCAATTCGGGAAATAAGAAAACAAACTATAGAACTGAAAAAGTTAAAAGATAATTGATTTTTGACTCCTCTTCGTAAAATGCACGCCAAAATCTGTTTTTTTAGTGCTTGTGTTAAGAACTATTACACAAAATTAGGAAGGAATTATTTATTAGAAAGTGGAGTGGAAAAATCATTACCCAATTAAAAACACGAAAAGAAAAAGAAGAAGAAGACAAACCCACCTGATCAATGCGGTCCTTGTCATCATCGGAGGCTTCGGCGCCGCGATCCAGAGGAGCTATGGCCTCAAGAAGCTCCTCCTTGAGGCTCTCACTGTCTTTGGTTCTGGTAAAAAACGAAGGAAAAAATGAAACCCTAATTCTCCAATCCTCATAACCTGGATATTGTAAGGGCTTTTTGTTGTTGATGCTGCTAGGTAAGCGGTGGAGATGAACAGAACTGGGGTTGGGTCTTCTAGAGGATGATAACAGAAGTGGGTTTAATGTGATTTTGATAGATAAATTGGGAGAATTGAAGGAATTAATTGAAGAGCGGGGAAGTGTTGTCAGCAGAGCAGTAGACGAAGAAGAAGTAGAAGAAGAAGCAAAGACGGCCATTCTACCTCTCCTCTTTCAGTTAACTTCCCGCCACGCAAGTTACCTCTGAAATCTGCCTTGGGTAGGGGGCTGCAAACGAAGAGCAGCTCAGGCTTGGCTTGACTAATTTGAATAATTCAGCTCGAGTTTAAGGATCATGCACTAAAGGAGCCGAGCTTAGAGGGTTAGTAGGACACTTTCGGAGATACTTTTCAAATATTTTACAATCTTGGCCGAGCTTCACATTTGAAAATTTTGTATGGTTAGAATGCTTAAACTCGTTTGATATATTATCCTCGCTCCATCATTACCAAATTGGCTCCTTTGCCCCCCAACTTGTGTCATTAACAAAAACATTCCGGATTACTCATCTGTACAACAATTCGAACTGCTCATAATAAATTAAAAAAATACAATTCGAACTGTTCACATTAAAGAAGAAAATAATTTGGTTCAACAGTCGCATTTTGTTTAGTGACGCTAAGCATAGAGTGCATGGGTGCAACAAGTACTTTAGCCTTCTTTGTGTGATGAAGTACCTTGTAGTTGTATTTTGGCTCGATTGTGTAGGTTAGACTGATTTAGTAAATTATCCTCGCTCAAACATTGCAAAACTGCCTCCTTTGCCCCCAACTTGCGTCATTAACAAAAATATTCGGAATTGCTTACCTGTACAACAATCTGAACCGTTCATGACCAAAAAAAAAACCCCAATTCGAACCCTTTATATAGTCGGCATCACATTGAAGAACCTTTAAGAAGAAAATAACTTGGTTGAATAGTTGTATTTTGTTTAGTGACGCTAACCCTATAGAGTGCAACAAATACTTTACCCTTCTTTGTGCGATGTAGTAGTTAACTTTTTGAATCGAAAAAACTTATATTATTATACTAAAAAGGACACTATCGGTCCGAAAATACAAGAAAACAAAGAGAAACAAAGAAAAATACAAAAGCTGCAAAATTGTACAACACCAACGATGGAAACCACCAATCCACTCGGAATCTCGGATGTGGTTGGAGGAAGAAGACGGAAGAATATCAGCGTCTGGAGCTCCACATCTCTTTGTCCCACCGCAAACACAGCTGCCAGGTGCCACCGCCGCCACTGCTGGAGAACCCACAAATCCGGCTTCTAAACCGGGATCTGAGGGCTAGAGATCCAAGATCAGTAGATCTGGGTCGCCACCTTCCAAAAATGATTGGGTAGTGGGAGAACTTCTCTCCTGAGGACGAGAGTCTCAACCACCACACAGCCATGGAGGAAAAAGGAGAGGAAAGAAAACCGAGAGGAGAGAGTAGATCAAGCAGGGGTATGGAGAGGGGAGGAGGAAGGAAGAGAAGAGGAGGGGGCTGAAAGAATTGGGGAGCAGAGGGGAAAGGGGGGGCGGTGGCGGAGGATGGGGGAACCCCACCCAGAGCTTCTCTCTCTCTCTCTCTAGAAGACTCTCCTGCCTCGTGTGGTTAACTTTGGACACACCAGAGAAAACTAATCATGTAGGCTTATATTGGGCATTCTCCGCGGGACTTATTAGTTTGATTTGAACTGTTTAGTGTCTTCATCTTGTTGAGTACATCAATGGCGGCTCCAGGAATTTTTATGAGTTTTATAATTACTTACACTAGTATATTATCTCTAGAAACTACAATGATATATAAACTAAAATTTTATATATTCATATCAACGATGTTGTCCAAAATAGCAAAGTACGAGTACATATTACAATAGCCCTCAATGAGTTTTTATGTTTTGAAATCATTGCATAATAGTCTCATTATCAATGGTATTAAATACATCGCTCTCAATGTAAGAAACCAAACAATCATAATATTAGCCTCTTTTCGGCAAAAGCTAAAGCTAGAAAGTAGAAAGGCAGTCATGAGTGATTTACACTTTACCCCCTTTCTCTTATTGGGCTATTTACTTAGTTTATTTTGTTATGGGCTATTGGGTTGTCCAAATTGGATTGATCTGCACTTTGTGGGCTAATTTTTTGGGTGAGTGGCCATTAATTTTGGACTGAGTGTTCATTCATATCTAGAATAAGACTTTGGTGCTCATCCATATTTCGCTTGGGTGTTCAAAAGAGGACTAACCATTGTCACTTGTATGTAGAGCCGCCAGTGAATTACATGAATCATAAAAAAGGTTTTATTTTATTAGACATTTATAGCTATGTGATCGAAGCATATTTCTCGGACAATTTACTTTTCAAATCATTATGGTTGGGATTTTTTTTCAAGACAAGTATATTTCAATTATACAGCCACCAGCATCCGATCAAATTCAATTTTTTAATGGGTCAACTATATAATAGGAGGAAGAAAATGAATGATTCAGATCAGTTAACCTAGCTCAGCCTGGTCTTGATATTGGCTGACTCACACACCCATACTCTTATTCCCTCTCAAATTAAACTGGGCTAAGCTCGTGCAAAATTATTGAAGTTCAAGTCCCCAAAATTTAGATGACCTTACTTTTTTGCATGCTAGTGGCGTGCCGGTGCATTGAACATTAGTGATTGCATAATTGATTTATGGTCAAAGATAACATGATCACGAAGTTTTCAATTTCTTGGAATAGGTCATGCATTTTTCCTACTCTTTGCGTGCATATTTTTTGTTGTGCCATGCTCGTGTGATGCTTTTCTAACTTAAATAGTAGTATAACCAAATCACTTAAGATAACTTTATCCTGCAGAATATGATGAGAATTGAATTAATTTTTTTAGGCGTTCCTATCTTCGTTCTCTTGGACATGGACGCCGTACATCAAATTTATTTGATTTGAGATATTGGTGAAAACTAAAAAGAGGTTAGATTTGAATACGCCAGAGTAAGTAATTCGTTGAATCTAGCTTAGTCGTAACTATAGAGTATGAAAGTTTGAAACAAGAAATGCAAGCGATGGTGGTAAAACAACAATATTTGTAGTGGATGAAGATGTATTTGTCGATGCGGAAGCCATTTCTCTAATTTGACAACAAAATAAAACCCTAATGTCTCGAACAAACTCAGGTTGCAGACCGATTGTTGAATCAATTGAAAGGAGTACGAAATATACCTCAGGATCTCTAGACTTTCGTCCGAAGCTCTGATACCATGAAGAATTTCTGAATCTGATGACAAATCTAAAAGAGAAAAATGCAAATCAAGACTCTCAATGTTCTTGAATGTAAAAATCTGTTCTCTCATCTCATTTCATGTTTTTCGATATGTTACCGAGGAGACTGAAACCCCTTTTATACAAACAACTAGCATGATAATGCCACGACTAAGTCTTTTAAAGCCCCTACAATTTTTGTAGTCTTACATTTGAATTTTGTAAGGACTATTTTTGCTATTATTTAGTCTTATTTAATTATTTTTTCTTTTTTTTAGATGTATGAGAAATTCATCAAGACGAACAATCTTACAAGAGTCAAGAAGGCAAACCTTTTAACAAGAAAAAACTCAACTTTGTTTGAGGCAAAAATACCAGGGGGGATTTGCCATTGGTTGCAAAGCGCGGTGTTAAATGGGTTTGTTTTATCTACTACCTATAATAAAAGTGCCAATTCTGTTTTCTCAAGCAACTGAAGCCAATTGACAAAACTACCTTGGGCTTATCAAAGTTATAGCCTACAATTCCTTAACCCAAAGAACACACCCAAGTACGAAGGAAGCGAACACCACACCACGATCGCAACTTTGTTGTCAGTTACTCCCGTTCACCGCCTCCATGCAACCATGGATTGCTGCTGACACGCCATATCCTATACACCTCACACCACAATTTCTACGCTCAACATGTGGGAAATATAACCGAAGCAAGCCAAAAGGTATTGCAACTTCAATCCAAGCATAACTCATTACTTACCAAGCTTGGCAAGAGGAAAATATCGGGTAGATGCACAAAAGCAATTGCGCGGTGCACTTTGGGAAATCTTTACTTACGAACTACTCTAATTTGATAAAAATTGGAGTGCCATAACGATTATTATTTTATCAGGATAGTGCATGGAATGATTTTTCTAGGAACTTGTTGAGATGGTTAGGGGCGATTTCCAAATGAAGAAAGCAGCGATTGAAGTGCAATTCAATGGACGGCATTTAATGTCAGATATCTTGTATATTTTTCAAGTAGATTTGAAGACAGGTTCCCGGAAACCTATAGCTTGGATTGATGAAGCTGGTGGCTGTTTTTTTCCTCAAATACAATCTGATAATGGTGGAGTATGTGGATGTAAGTTATGTAACCATTCCGAGTTTGATAAAGTTGAAGAAGTTATGTCTGCGGATCCAAACGGGGCTTTTGAAATATAATTGCATCTTCAGATTGAAATAAATGGAGTTAATGGCTTTGATTCGGAGGATTGTGTAGAAGAGTTGAACATATGTGGTAAGAGGACTAGAACTGAGAAAAACTGTAGCGGTGATCAACGGATTGGTGAAATTTTATCCCCTAAATTTCTAGATGTTTTTGAGATTGTTGATATAAATGTTGTGAAAAACATTTTCATTGCCAACGCGAACCCTTCCAAAGATGTAAACATATTCGAAATTATCAAATGCTTGACTATAATGATGGAGTCTCATAGGGAAATTTTTCAAAAGCAAGTTGAGATAACCAAAAAGTATCTTGGGGATCCAAGGTTCGGTATGGTTGGCTTGCTTCTACAAAAGATGGATGCTCTAGCATCATGATGCATGGGATTGCACATTGTGGATCCAAAATTATGGCTCCATTTGGTATGGGAGTTCACCTCACATCCCTAAAGTGTGCCCTCACTAGATTTGCATGTACCCTTAATGTTCTCTAATGCTACCTCCGTCCCAAATTGCTTGACTTTTTTGGATAACGCCAAAAATATTGTACATATGATATTTAGTTTTTGAATATTTACCAATTGAATCAAGGTGCTATTCCATCGATCCCTCCGTTGCTAGCTGCAATACATTTCTTCAAAAAACTGCTATTTTTATTCACTTCTATGATGGTTTGACGTAATTATCTGGTAGGTAAGATGTTTGCTTAGATTCCCAAGTGAAAATATGCCTTCGATCTCAATCCCTTCTTTTCTCCAATCAATGCACCACCTCCTTTTTGTCAATTTATTTAGACTCATTAGGTTGTAGGCATTGTGTTTGCTAAAATGTATATGTGTATCTGCCCTTTTAAAAATATTTTTACCTCTTTTCAGGCCCCTCATAGGATATCTATACGTGTGTCATCCAAGTTTAGTACTTTGTCCCTACTGATTTGTTATGCCCGTGGTTGGCAGGTTAAAACATAGCTATTTGTTATGCCCTTGCTATTAGTTAGCTAGTAATTGGCCATTTTGATTAAATTAAATAGCCTTTAAAAATTATTTAAATTCCTAAAAACCATGGACTTTAATTGCTTCCTCCAGAAACATGGGCCACTCTTCTAAACTTTTTACATATGGCCTCCTAAAAATATAATTGGGCCTTTATTTAACAAAAGTAAAATTAATGTGCCCCGTTAATTAATTTCACAAGTGAATTTAGCTCGATTTAGTCTAAAAATAATATTTTTTAACCCTTTAAGAAAAATTACCATTTTTGGGTATAAACAGTAGTATATCATGACAGCTGAAGCAAGCTTCCGAACTGTGTTGCCAAATGATTTACCCCTAAATTTACTAATAAGCCACAAGTTTTCAGCATCCCAAGAGTGTTGTGGCTAGTTAGATGTCATACCTTCTAAAGAATACAAGAAAAGTGAAGAAGGAATGAAGCAAAAAGAACAAATTAAAATATACTCGAGAACTTTATGTAAGTAGAAGTTACCAGATCCCACTTTGGACATACACCAAGGATGCGGCCGCCCTGGCCCCTCAAATTTTGACTAATTTTGTGGACCCGGAGATACTATTTTATACCTTTATATATAGGTATGCATTTATAATATTCAATAAACTTTAGGGCCTAATTTATATGGATTAGTTATGTTATTCATTGAAAAAGATATGATGTCTAAACTTGATTATGAGATCTTAATTACTACTTTTGCTGCGAAAAATGTGAGAAGGGTAATGTTGAAGTAATATATTTCGGATTAACGTATATAATGATTATTGAGCTTTGTGTTATTGTTGTTTTAAATTCTCGTAGTCTTTTTTTTTTTTTTTTTTTGAGTATTATACAATGGGCCTTAATAATAAAATTTGCATTCAGCCTCAAAAAACTCAGAGCGAGCACTGGAAGTTACTGAGTGAGCTAGTTTTGGATTCTATTAGCATTTGATTATGTTAGACTTGTACTCGGTTCAAAGCAGTTGTAACTGTATTTCTGTTAATAGTAGTGTCAAGTTGTTGTAGCTAGGATATATGAGTCTTGTATTTTGACACACAAAAATCAGAGAAAGATCTTCAATGATTTGGTTTCATCTTCTTCCTTCTCTTTTCTCTTATGTTCCTATTTTTCTCTGTATTGTGATTTTGTATCTGGTATCAGAGTGGGGCCATTCCACCCCACACTTCATAAAAATTCACAATCCACATCCACAATGACGAACTAGCAAAAAAGCTGCCCGATAATAGACCCAAAAAGAATCTACACGTGATAGACCTCAAATGCGGCTGACGTTAGGGGTGTACAAAAAAACCGAAAAAATCGTGAAACCGGACCGACCAGACCAAACCGGTCTATTTGGATTGGTTCTATGGTTTAATGGATTGGTTTTGGTTCTAAAAAAATGAGAACCGGATATTTTGGTTTGGTCCCCGGTTTCATAATTAGGAACCGTGGTTTGAACCGAACCGGCCCGTTATATAATATAATATAGTATATGCACTCCTATATACCCACACACACTTGATAATTTTCTTAGTTGTAAGTTTTAATGTTGCATCTACCATCTATATCAATAATGATATTTTAATAGTTAGTTTAGTTATTGATGGACTTCTTAATCTATTTATGGGTCAGTATATGGTAGTAGTTTTATGAAGGAGTTGCAACAATGTTGTGGACAGTTTTTTAATGCTAACATGGTTTAGAACCGGAAACCGAACCAATCCGGACCGGTCTAATGGTTTGGTGTGGTTTGGTTCTATATGTGTAATGGTCTGGTTATGGTTCTCAATTATTTGGAACCGTTAGATATGGTTCGGTTCCCGGATTTCTACAAAACCGGTCCAAACCGGACCACGTACACCCCTAGCTGACGTGACGGGGATGGTAAGTAATATAGTCCCATACTGCTTGGGGATGGATGGATGACCATTTAATATAATATAATGTTGCGCCTCTCTACTCATAGCCAATTAATTTTGAGTTGGACATAAATTTTCCACGTGGTATCAATAATACAACGATTTTAGAACGATCATTATGCTGCTCATTGGCGGCTCTTCATTGAGCTAAGCTTATTTCAATGAATACCCTAACCTAATTTTCCTACACATGATATTTCATATATTTCAAAGGTTAGTTCATTAATTGAACACCATAGTCAATCAACTTCTGAACACCAAACTCATTTAAATTTGACCACCTGATAATCTACTAACCAAATCTAAACCCATTTGCTATGAAAGCCAGACGAATTTTCAGTTCAGAAAAGCAAGTGTTATGCCAAAAAGGACAAAATAAATATTTATAGGGAAAAATTTAATGTCTGTGTTGAAAGAAATATACCCATTTATTTAATTTGATATTTATTTTACTAGAATTGATAGCATTTAAGTTATTCTATTATGATTATCCTAAAAAAAAATTATGGAGCCGCCACTGATGTTGCTCAATGAAGTTCATCGGTTGTGAAGAACGAAACATCACAGATTCATCAGTCATCTATTCGATCTCACTCAAGTGTATTCAAAGAAAAAAAAATTACATCTTTTAAAACTGACCACAGTGGTAAGATAATGGTTGGATTTTTGCCAGTTTTGCTAATTTGCACGTCATCTGAGCAAGCTCAACCGATCCAACTTTGAAGTGTGTGTGGGCTGCAAACGAACCGAGTTGCTCGCGAGCAGCTCGTTGCTTGGCTCGTTAAGGCTGGGCTCGGTTCGATAAGTAAACAAGCCAAGCTCGAGCTCGATTTTCAGGCTCGTTTAGTTAACAAGCTTGCTAAAGCTCGGCTCGGCTTGCAAAAGCTCGGCTCGATTGCATAGGCTCGGCTCGTTTAAGGAGGCTCGTTAAGTAAATTACTCTGGCTCGGCTCGTTAAGGGCTCGGCTCATTTATGACTGAGCCGATCTCGAGCTCGATTTTTTGGCTCGTTTACTAACGAGCCGAGCTCGAACACTACAAAGCTCGGCTCGGTTCGTTGCACCCCTAGTGTGTACCTTCTACATTTGGTGGGTAGTAGAACATCTGAGCAAGCTTCGACAGAACACAATCTGGGTCTTCCACCTAGTGCAAACACAGGTCGAACAGTTGTAGATTGGTTCGTAAACCCAACCTCAGAGCTCGTGAGCAATGTTCGCTGGCAACGCTCTTCTCCCACTTCGTTCTTGGAAGTGTACTAGCATGACACCAAGTTTACTGTACCGGTCTAAAGTTGGCCCTAGCCGGAGCAATTGCCCCGGTTATCAACATGGAAAAAAGATCACAATGATTTTCAGATATCAATTGGGGTTGCAAAGGAGAATGAAGGTTTAACCATCTTTCAAGGGAAAGAGTGGATGCCGGTAAACGATGTTCTCCAGAACGACTCCATTGGGAGAATTGTTGTATCCACGAGGGAAAAAATAGACAATGCATTAACTAACTTGATCCATGTACCTTGCAGGAAGTTCCAGGTATCCGAGGTTTCAAACTGCAAGGGTAATCTAAAGTGACCGTCTTTGAAGAAAATTTATCGTTAGCAAAAAAATAACACATTTATTTCATTAATACATTAATCAATCTTCGGGAAACTAGTGTTGCTATTTCATCAATAGACCTCTATGAACTAGACAAAAACTGATGAAGTTCACACATGTAACATATCACCAGTATCTGAATAGAAAGCAATCTAACCTAGGAAAATTTGCGGGCACAAAAAAAAAAAAAAGACGATTTCTCTCGAACGTTCAGTTCAGGTAATCAAGTTGCACGAGCGTTCAGGTAATCAAGTTGTACCTCGTGCGTCCTTTCTTGGGGGATTAGTAAAGGATGCCACAGTTGCCCGCTGCAAAATTTAACAGTTTAATAGTGGACACTGTAAAACTAGTAGCTAGGCTGAGCTCGTGGCCACTTTTCTCTTGACAATTTTCTTTCTACGAGCAGTGGGAGGAGGTGACGATCCCTCAGGCGATCCAACTTGCCCATGTTTGATGCCCAGAAGCCCAAGCCCCAAAACAATGGCATTCTTTGCCATGGACCAATTTGAAGAAGCCTGAGTAACTGGATCGGACAGTGGTCTATTATAATCCTTTAAGGTGTCATTCGAGTGATTGAGTGGGTCCACCTCCACCCCAAGCCATGCCAGCCGTTGAGTCTCACCTAACTGAACGTTCCAAATCCTGCAGGCATTTAACAACACCGTTACTCAATAACACAGTAACCAATGGAAGTGAGCAGAAATTAAAACTTGGGGGCAGCGAATGAACTTTTTAATAAAACTCCAACTTTTTTTACTCTCTCTCTCTCTCTCTTGGTTTTTCTGCTTAATTCTTATGTATAGCAAAATGCAAACTAATAACTCCAAAGTCATAACTTTTTTATTAAAAGAAATTGGCGGTAGGGAAACACAGACCTCAACAGTGAACTGAAAAATAGTGGCACTCCAACAACATCGAAATAGTTGATCATTGCATGATCGATTCCACACAACAGCTGATAACGGAAGTTCGCATAGAAACCAAGGAAAACCCCATAACCAAGAGCATTGGAACTCACAGTAGGGATTGAAACAGATAACCTGCCAGAAAGCATAATGGTAGCCAAAGTTCAATTTGAGAAAGATTGGTGTATAAGCCAAATAAGGGCAGTGAATAAATGGAGAAAGATGTTCAACAAAACAATATCTATGCAAGATATTAAAACAACCATCGCCCGAAAACGTTGCATACCTTCCCTCCTTTTTACTGGCACAGAAATTTGACATGGCACCTTGTGCTGCACCAGCAGTGAATCCAACCATACACAAATGTGAAGCCTTGTGGAAAAAAGAAATTATTCTCTTTGCCAAGTCAAATTCTCGGCGAGGATAACTTCTTTCAAAAACATTGTTTGGAAGCATTTGCCCCGTCGAATATGAACGACATGGAGCAAGCGACCACACAACAATAGCATTGCACGCAGTTACAGTTAGAACATTCAAGAGCGCAAGATCCCATTCCTGCTTAATCCTACAACAATGTTACAGCAAACAGTTATAGAGCCTTCATATTAAATGAGTACAATGTCAGGAGTTTTACTCCCTTCTTCAATGCTAGCAAAATTAACCACCTCTCCTTGCGATTGTTCAACTCAGACCAAACACAGCAACCAATGGTGGCAGTCTGCTCCAGAAAAAGCCTATACAAAAACGCAGGATCTGCAATCATCCTGCACATATAGCAGCGAATAATAAAGATTAATGTTCAATAGGTAGTGTAACTGTATAGACCTGTATTTTATATATATTTATATTTTTAGATTTGAATTCATGTGTTTAATATACTATCTATGTAGGCCATGTTGTAGATAAGTCTATAAATGTGTAAATTTGTTCATTTACTTTTCATTGAAGAGGCCAGTGTGCGTGGACCATGGACCGGGTGCGTTTGGGACCCACATGTAACAGGCATTTTTTTAAAATTTTATAGTTATAAACTTTTAGAGTCAACTGTTATCATTATGCATTGATTTTTAACATATTAGGAGATGGAACATCATAACTACCTAGTTGGAGGGGGACATTGTGAAATTCAGCAGCTATATTTCCCCCCAACAACACACACACATTCTCTCTCTCTCTCTCTCTTGGTTGCGTCTCCATCCGTCTCCAAATTCATGTGAAACCACACCATTTCATCCTTTTTTTAAAATAAAATAAAAATCTTGTGGCAAGGCTATTCTTGGTGAGCTACAACTAATATCAAAGCTTGGAGCATCTAGGTTTCCTAGCATTTGGGGTTTTGCTCTTTGAGGTAGGAATCCATGCTAAATGTTTAAATAGGAGTGTGTAATGTGTTGACATACATGTATATTGAGCTTTTATTGTTAATTGCCACTATAAATCTTTCCCTAATTCCTAAATGTATATGTGTTGCAAGAACCATTGTTCTATTGGGTGATTTCAATACTACTTGTATATATATATAAGAAGTTTCCTATGAGGGCTCCCTCACAAAAAAAAATGCAGGAAAACAGTTGTGAGCCGTTGGATCGCGTGAAGGGCATAGGATCCAACGGCCCACAACTGTTTTCCCGCACTTTTTTTGTGAGGGAGTCCTCACAGGAAACTTCTTATATATATATAGAAAAATGTTCTATTGAGGACTCCCTCAAAGATCTCCTCCGTGAGGACCACCCCTTTTTTGATTTTCCGGACCAAATTTCGACGATCCGAACCGCTCAATGTGTTTAAAACATGTTTTCCATGGCCAACGCGAGGAATCAAAAAAAAAAACCCGAAAGGGCTTCATCCGAGCGGAAAAACCGCTCAATGTGTTTAAAACATGTTTTTTTTCATAATAACTAGGGCCTAGTCGATTCATTTAGTCGCCGGCCGACTTAGAACACTGAACTCACAAGCACTAAAAAAGAATACGAGGATCAATTAACAATGATCCAGTGTTCTAAAAGTCGGCCTAGTTGGCCGATTAGTCGCCAACTTGAGCCCGACTAAGTCGGCCGGCGACTAAATGAATCGACTAGGCCCTAGTCGAGTCGGAGAGCCCTCGACCCCGACCTAGTTGCCGACTAGGTCGACTTTTAGAACACTGGATCATTGTTAATTGATCCTCGTATTCTTTTTTAGTGCTTGTGAGTTCAATTTTTCTCTTACCCTATTAAATTTAATGAGCATTTGATATGGGATTTTGCTAGTTCCCAAGTATTTGTAATGAGCACCTGCATTGAATATGTTGAGTTTATATTCCCTAGAACTAGCTTGACTAAGGTTATTTGAGATTAATGGTTTTGACGGAGTTTTTTTGGATAGATGTTTGAGAGGTTGATTGGTTTGCTTGATTTGAGACCATAGCGCCGTTACTTGCAAGTTGGAAGGATTTGGATTTGTTATGGTTTGGGGGTATTTAGTTGGGTTACCGGAGAGCTCGGGTCAGATATGACGCTGTTGGTGAAAGTCCGTAAACCCGCGTGGGGTAGGTTGCTTTGTCCTTCGAGTTGGTAGCCCGTAAAGTGCATTTGTGTCAGAACACGTCTAGTACGATTCCTGGGGTGCGTGTGAGTCAGTGGACGATTCTTGACCTTTGGTTTTGAGCAAGCTTGAGACTTTTGGCTTGATTGACCTTGAGATATTGCGCTGAGTTGTTTTTCACATTGAGTTTCTTGAGTTTCGCACCCTTTGAAGTTTGATTTGTTGTTCTTGGTTGGTGGTAAATTGCAATTTTAGTTTTGAAAGAAAAGGAATATGGGCTATATTTATGCAAGGAAATTATATCTATGTACCTACGTTATTACATAGTTTAGTATATCAACCTTTTACGAGTTCATATCATTCGTTTAGCATATTTCCTATATGGGCTTCGGCTCACGTTGTTGTTGATACCATTTTTTCAAGTTCAGAAGTAGATCCGAAGGTTTGAGGATCCTTGGATATATTCTAGCATTTCTTTTGAGGGATCCCGTTCTACTAAGGCTCCCTCAAACTCGTAATTTGCGGACCTCATGGATCGGGGTCGAATCTCGACGATCTGAACCACTCAATGTGTTTAAAATGTGATTTTAAGGGTCACCGCGAGGATTCGTCCAAAAAAAAAATACTCGGAAGGGCTTCATTCGAGCATTTTTCGATAAATTATATATGTACGGTTATTATGAAAAACCGCTCGGATGAAGCCCTTTCGGGTATTTTTTTTTGTGATTCCTCGCGTTGGCCATGGAAAACAAGTTTTAAACACATTGAGCGGTTCGGATCGTTGAAATTTGGTCCGGAAAATCAAAAAAGGGGTGGTCCTCACGGAGGAGATCTTTGAGGGAGTCCTCAATAGAACATCTTCCTTCTTTTGAGAGCCTAATTGCCTAGTTGTATATTTTTTTTGACTTGTGAGGCCAATGAGGCCATGAAACTTGTAAACTTTTATTTTGGTTTGTAAGAGTACTTTAAGTTATGACATACCTAATTTTGAGATTGTATTAATTCTAAGTAGTGACGCTTGGACCTATTGTACTTAAGTGGGACATACTCTTTGCACCTTATGATTGTTATATTATTGGCAATGTAGCATTTTATTGGTATGGGATTATTGATGGGTATCCTTTTATTTATAATGTTTTATCTATAAACAGGTTTGGTTGTGGCTTGAAAATTGCTAATTTTTGGGATACTTCTTATCCCTTTTTTTAAAAAAAAAAAAGAAAAAGAAAATATTGGTTAGTTTTAATATTTCTATTTATGCGTAATTTTGCGGGGCATGACAGTAACTTCAATATGCACTTAAAGCAATTAGCATTTGATAGCTGAAACGATGAAATATATTTCCACGTCGCTAATGATGCCAACAAGCTATGGACCTTTGTAATATGTCAAAGTGTAGCAGTGCCAAGAGAGACAAACCCCCTCCTCCTTTGACATCTCATCATTCGACTCATTTTCGACTTAAAGATTACTCAAAAAAGGCACCAATGGTTGCAAATTACATACCATTGGCATTAAGAGAAGCAAAAATGAATGTTTGTCTCATATCCATACCATATTTATTCAAACGAATTCAGAATCCAAAAAAGGTGCAAAATTCAACTGTGGTTGAAGAAGTAGTTCTTCCTAAACACTGCTACAAACAAGGGACACAGCACCCGGAATGATAGAATTTGGCTACCACTTTCAAAAGGGACCAAAAGCATTATATGACAACTAAATTTCTCAATGACCTTCATTCTGCCAAAACTCTATACCAAGTCCTTATGAAAAGATGTAATACAACTCCTTCAACTTCCTTTGGGGCACAATTCATTACTTCACTTTACATTCTATTACAGCTCATGATGCTTGTTATCTTCTTCCAAGTATACCGGTCGGGACATATTAGGGTAATCTCACAGAAAATAGAACAAATGGAACACTTCTGACACCTCCAAGAAAACGAAAAGGAAAAGCAAGATAAGCAAGACCATATCTCCCTTAAAAACACGAAGTCCGCAACATTTTATTACTAGGTCCATAAAGCTATGAAATATCTATGGATCAAGACAGCTCTACATTTTCAAGGGAGATATGCCCTTGCTCATCTTTCTATGCAGCAACTTCTATGCCGTGACATAAAGCTACGACACTGTCATGAGGCAGCAACCTTTCATATGCAGGGACAGGTGCAAACTAATTTTTTAAAACTGGGAACACAACATAAGTCTTCCATTCAAATCAATGTATTTAAAGGCAAATGGACAATGCGAGGTGCTTTATTCCTCACGAGGCAAGGCATTGAGGCGTAACCATTTAGATTATAAATTTTAAATTTGATAAACATATAGTATTATACAAAAAGTAAAAAGAAAAAAAAAAGAGCGATAACAATGCTAAGTAAAAGTTATGAAAGCTCCCATAAATCTATTATATATTAATCCAAGTCAAAACAAATTTTTGAAAAAACTACATTACCCAATGAGGTGCTCTCTCATTTCAAGCAGATTGACATGTTGAGAGAGACTGAGAGAGGGTGAGAGTGCGAAGATTTATAAGCAATGTTGTTCAGAGAAAGTGTACAACTTACGCGAAATGTTTAAAATTGTGCACCTTGAGCCAATGCACGCAGTCAGGGCATAGGATTTTGGGGTGAGGCACAAATTCACGGGCATCGACGAAATTTCCAATAACCTATCCTTGATGCATGCCTCAACATAGCCTTTAAATATAAATTATGTTTTCACTTTTAACTAATTTCGAACTCTTGAACTGACAGCTCAGTAGTGACGTCTCATCTTAAGTTTTAAGCTCTAAGATAAAAGATTAAAAATAAACTGAGACTACCTTGATGACTTGATTACCATCCAAAAAAAAAAAGAAGCAGCTTCTTGAAACAAAATACTGAAAAATAAAATTTAGCAAGATAGTGCATATATGATTCAGAGGATCGGAAGATATGACTTGAACATAGTTTCAATGGAGAATCTCATAACTTGTAAACAATTTTCAATCGAGAATACCACAAAAAAGGATATGAAGAAGCAATTAGTTTGCCGAAGAAGCTGTTTACTCAACTTACCGGCCAATGAATTCCCCGTATATTGCTTCTGGAAGTGCCCGAGAAATAAACCTAGCAGTGGTTGGCCTGGCGTTTATTGCTAAAAACTTCACCATTTGAGCAGAGCTGACCAGACCCTGGGGTCAACAACATGCATAAGAAATGTACTTTTAGAGGCCAAGTGAAGTGTAGGAAACCATAAAAGTTAGTTTCTATAAAGTTTTAATAATATGTTCTATAAGAGTCATGAATCAAATTACCAAAAAAAAAAAATTCCAATTCCAGTATTTTTATTTTTTTTGAACATCAGTCAATTCATTGGCTAATCTAATTTATCTCAACAAAAATCTGCCTCAACGATATTAAGAATTGAAAAAGTGCATTGAGCAATATCTATGACTAGCATTTACATATCTATGCTTAGACTTGATGTTGTTTTGTACTTGATAGAGGTGAGGTCGTTTAATGTTTATCTAGAATGCCCATAGTATAGAAGGTCAATTGACAGAAGTTTTCAAGAATGTTAAAAGGGATTTAACTTGTAAAATTTCCATAAACATAAGGGCACTTGGATAGTTATGAGTTATGACAAATGTCCACCCTTGGGCCCCCAATTACATTTGTCCCTGTCAGAATCAAACCTTAGAATTCTGCAGCATACGCAAATAACAGGAAAAGCACCTCACCTCTTTATATGCCTCTATCATCCCTGCAGGCAAATCCATCAATGTCCTCTGCCATTCACTCAATACCGCATCAACAAATCTTCGGTCAAAAAGCTGCCAACAATACAACAAAATCAATACAGACCTCAAAGCACTAGAGAAACATCTATATGAGGTGGGGATTTGACAACAAAAAAAAATAAAAGTAAAACATCCGCATTTCTGCGTCCAGTGTATACTAACCTCTGCAAGAACAAACCGTCTCCTAAACACCCAACCTTCATGTCCCTCATCCCCCTCATCAAACTCGTCAAAGTAATCATCGTCATCGGAATCGTCATCGCCTCCATCACCACCACCATGAGTGAGATGCTTTCCACCATCGTCGCTACCGCCTCCAGTGTCGGTCTGCAACACCACAAAATATCAGCCACAATTGAAGATTGATTAAGCTAACATAACATTCGGATAAACAAACCAAAATGTGGATAAATTTCATTTAATGTAGTAAGGGCTAACCTTAGCATAAGATTTTAACCTACAATAACCCATATGTTATGCAAAGGCGTTGGATGTTGTCATACAATTGAGAACATATCCACCAGCTGAAAAGCTAGAGAGATGAAGAAAGTAAAGAATGGAATCTAGATGCCGAGGCACAATCAACTCTTTACTCTTTGCACTCAAAAGAACAAAAATCAACCAAGTGTATCTTCCAAGTTTCATTCTTGAAGCAAATTCAATCCACAAACCAAACCAAACCAAACCGAACAGAGCCTTACGTCCCAATCAACTGGGGCAAGGTTCCAACATGGTATTTTAAGTGTTGGCTGTCAGCTATGAGCTACCTATTCCCGGCTGTCCAGACTCTAGAAGTTTAGAGCCTAAGCATGAAAAAGGCATAACACACACACACACACCCACACACCCACACACAATAACTGCAAAAAGAGATAACAATGACCGGAATACCGTACACAGTAGTTCGTTCAACCATGTGTGACAACGAAAGCACGGTCCACTGCTGTACATATTAAGCAGAAATGAATGACATAGCCTAGGAAACTAATTCTTAACTAACAGTTCCTTATGCTCCATTAGTTGCTCATAAAAATGAACGAATGCACATTGACATTGATAGCCCCCCAAAAGGGGAAAAACCATCAGGTTCATTTGAAGTGAAAATAATTCATCTGAAGTCCGGATTGTGCAAATAGAACTCCAAATGCCAACAAATTTTCAGAAAGGGAAAATCTATGTCTCATAATGCGCATGGGCAACTGGAATGCGAGCATAAAAGCTTCTTTAACTAACAATTCCCTATTGCTCCATTTAGTTGCTCATAAAAATCAAAGACAACATGTTCTGAACCAAAAATTGAGCATTGATATTAGTTTCACTTAAAAAGGGGAAAAAATCATTAGCTTCATTTGTAAGTGAAAATTATTTATCTCAATTCCGGATTGTGCACTAGAACTCCAAATGAACGAATTTTTGGAAAGAAAAAACCCAACTCGCATAATGCGCTAAGCATAAAAAAGTCATTCAAAAAATTCCAAATTAACTCCGAATTACTAACTCCATTCCAAAAAAGATTGTCCAATCAAGGAGTGAGTTTGAATTTTCGGAGATAAAAATGCATTATTCCGAGCTTTTCGACAATCTTTTCGGAAGGGACGGACCGAGTACTGAAATAAAAAATTACTGTACAATCTACTAAATTTCGCGAGAGCAGAAAGCGCCAGCGCAGAACGAACGTGACTAAGCAAAGAAAAAAACACAACCTCAGGAACGAAATTTGCTTCCTTCTTCTTCTTCTTCTTCTTTGAATCGGCCTTCGGTCTCTCCAGCGTCGCCGAACCACCTCCTCCACCACCACCACCACCTCCACCAGACTTCCCCTTATCACCCGGACCGCAAGTCACAGCCGACGACGACGTAGACGGTGAATCAAACCCCGCAGCCGTTGGTGCTCTAAGACACCTTTCCAATCCAACCTCAACGTCTCCGTCAACCGGCGCCGGTGCCAACAAAGCCCTAAGGACCAAAGCCTTGTAAGATTTGAAGGAAGAAGAAGGCGGTGACCAGTGAGCAGGGGTGTGAATTGGGAGTACACGTCTATGAATTAGGGTTTTGGGGCTTGGGATGATTGAGGGGATGGTTTGGGCCGCTTGAAAAACCATATGAGACATTTTTGGGTTCGATTTTGTTCTTGTTTGGATGAATTGAGAATGGTGGTTAGTTTTTTGGTGGGAGGAAGGGCTGGAGTGGTTGGGTGTCTGGTCCTCCTGGGTTTATCTCTCTCTCCCGTTTGGAGTGATGAGAGAGAGAGAGAGAGAGAGAAGGGATGGTTTCGGGGGTTTTTGATTTGATCCGAGTACGATTTGCCGACCTCGCAATTGTTTGTGGACCCGATTAGGGAACAGATTTTTAGGAATAGAAAATGTACATAAGAGCATCTCTACTCTTGGACCAAATTTTTACTCAAATTTGAGGAAAAATTTGGTCAAATACTTGATTTGATACCAACCCTTCCAATGGGAAACCACCATTTTTACCAAATTCTAGTTAAAATTTTGTCAAAAACAGTTTTTTTTTTCATTTTGGCTCCAAAACTTTCCCACCATTTTGTAAAAACAGTTTTTTTTTTTTCATTTTGTCTCCAGTGAAAACAGTGAACAAATTTCTCATCTTCCTCACCTTCCTCGTCTGCCGAAACAATGAAACAAGAGCAAATAGTACACTGATTTGAACAAAAAGAGGGGTTGCAAATTTGGTGAAGGATTTGGTGTTGAGCAAATTTGGTGAAGGAGTGGAGTGGGTTTTTGAGTGATTTTTACTCAAATTTAAATTTGGTGAAATATTTGGTCTAAGAGTGGAGATGCTCTAACACAATGGGGAAGACTCATTTTTAATCTCAAACGAATGATCCGAACCGTTTATTAATCTTAAAATAATTTTCTGATTAGCCCCACGAAAAATTAGCTCAATTTGATATGCATATTTGGTTGATCTTCCCCTGTTTCATTCTGATCAACTAAATATGCATATCGAATTGAGCTAGTTTTTCGCGGGCTAATCAAAAAATTATTGCAAGTGGAGTGCAGTTGGTGTCTCCCTTATACTCTCATGCACTTGGGCAGGGTTCGATTCCTGTAAGCACCCATCCCCCTCTCCATCTCCCCTAGGATAGAGTAGATTGGAATTAACGAATGACAAAAAAAAAATTAAAAAATTATTTTAAGATTAATAACCGGTTCGGATCATTTCTGGAGATTCAAAAGTGGGCCCGTACGAGATCTATACATTTTATGTACATGAACTTTCTGTACACTTGGGATAAGCCTTTTTTTTTTTTTTTCATGTTAAATTTTATTGGTTAGTCATAGGGAAAAAATTTAACATGAAACAAATAAACGATAATATTAATAAAGATAAAAAAAAAAGTTCACTTTTTTTTTTAACCATAAAACATAGAATACATTTATATCAATCAAGCTAGTCCATTACAAAGGCAACGTCGAGCAAGATTGTGACCAGCCCTCGCCTCTTGCCGAGTGAATAGGACTGGAACTGAATAGGAATAGGACTCCATGAATCAAAGGAGCCCTAAACCGAATAAGAATAGGACTAGGACTGGGACTGAATAGGAATAATTGGGTTTTGACTGGCCCTGGCTTCGCCGACATTAGGAAAGAAAAAGCAGAGTGTAATTGGGCAATCTGGGATTCTTCGGATTTTGAAGGAAGTAAATTCAAAAATTCAGAAAGTTAGATTTGGGGTAGCTTCTGAAGCATTTTGGACATAATTTTAGGTTTGACGTTCTACAAATGCTCATTTTTTAGCTTGTTGAAATAAACAATACCAGCTGTTACTGCAATTTAATCATAATTTCACAATTATGAAAAATATGTTTATCTACTTCTATTAAAATCTGTAATATGAAGCATAATTAATCTAAAGTTAGTATATAAAAGTTATATCCACAGCTATCACAAACATGCCCTTGCAAGGCCAAACCTAGCCTTATAATCTTTTTTATTACTCGCCTTTAATCTATCTATCTATTTAGTTCTTAAATTTACCAAATCGATATCTACGGGCCCTAGAATTATTTAACCGGGTATTCATTCAATCCCCGAATTAACTCGAACGAGTTATACTTGAGCAAAAAATTAGTTCCGTTAATATCCATAATATGTTTTTGACAATTAAAATAACTACGACACGTTTAGACTATTGTTTGAAAAAAAAAAATCTAACCAAAAAAAATTGAGCTATGAATGTGCGAATTACGTATTAAAATTAATACTAATTATGGATACATTTATGACCAAAAAAAGTTAATCGAAGTTCTTACATATGTTTAAACTACGCTAAGAAGTTAAATACTTTAGACACGAGGGCCCTTAACATGAATAACAAAATTTTGAAATTTTAATGTTCAACAAGGATAATCCTACGGGTACAGAGGGCTTGGTACAGAAAATGTACCGAGCCCTCTCAGGAACCCACTTTTGGGTCTCACAAAAGTGATCCGAACCGTTCATTGTTCTTAGAACATTTTTCCGAGGGGCCCCACCAAAAATCAGCTCGATCGGACGGTTAGAACTGCTTGAACCAAAGTCCCACCGTTTCAAACAAATTTTTTTGGTTTGAAACGGTGGGACTTTGGTTCAAGCACTTCTAACCGTTCGATCGAGCTGATTTTTTGTGGAGCCCCTCGGAAAAATGTTCTAAAAACAATGAACGGTTCGGATCACTCGTGTGGGACCCAAAAATGGGTCCCCGAGAGGGCTCAGTACATTTTCTGTACCAAGCCCTCTGTACCCCCAGCAGGGTCCGTTCAACAATCTAAAGCAATTAAATGTTTAAAAAGTATCTAATTCAAAACATGACATCTAAGTGCTATTAACAAATAAAAATACCTAAAAGTTTCTCAATGCATTAACAATATATCAAATGTGAAGGACGCCTTTTAAATTTCAAAAGTCAGTAATGATTGAGTAGTAACTAATTTTTGTAATAATTTTCTTCGCGATGAAAATAGCCGAAGGTATTACCAGAGGACGAGAGAGGGGGGCTATTACCCGAGGTTAGAGAGAGCCGAGAGTTTCACAGTTTTGTGAAACCAAAGCCTCAATTTTTCCCATTCTTGATTTAGTGGGGGCCAACCATGTAAGTTATACTATATTAAATATAAATAAATAAATAAATCTATGAAGATTTTCAAACGGGGAAGCCGTAACAGATTAGCTTCCTTTAAGTTTTCGCTCATCGCCAGCGTTTTTCCCCATGTAACGGCAATAATACAATTGGGACAATATTTTCTCTTCATTGGACAAAAAAAACTATGGCTCCCCTATGCCAACCACTGGTTCCGTTTTTGTTACAGTTTATCGGTGTATGTTTTGAGTATTTGTCTCCATTGCGCGGAATTCTGGCTCCGCCTCTTAACAAAATTTAGCATAATTGTCAGATTTTATTTGTCCAAACGGAAGTATCCTGGAGAGTACTGAGTTTTCGACTGCATGTGATGGTGCAAATCTGTTGGTATTATCAAGGCATACGAAATTTTCACATAACGATAGTGACTGTTGATTTTAATTTTTGGGAAACAAGGAGTGCCAATCTAATTTCTTTTGCTATCTTTATCACCTTGTGATCAAGGGCGGAGCTAGAATTTTTTAGCTTCAAACGGTTTTTATAGGTTATATGAACCAAAGTTCTAACTGCTCATTTGTTCAAACGGGGGAAATTTTTGGGTGCCGAGCGGGCACCACACGGCGGTGCCCGAGCGCGCATCTTGACCGTCCAAAAGTGTTTTGGACGGCCTAGATTTCTCCCCCTCTCTCTTCTCTCTTCTCTCTCTCTCTCTCCTCTTTCTTTCTTTAAAATCTAGACAGTCCAGAAATGTGTTGGACTGCTGAAATGCGCACCGCACTGAAAAATTACTTGTTCCATCAGTATGATTTGTCGTCTGATCTAGGTTCCAAAGAATCAAAATTCCAAAGGTAGGGGTGCACACCAGCCCTCTACCTGCCCAACCGCCTAACCTAGTCCGATTTTTAAAATTTAGGGTTTGAGATATATATTAAGGCTCACCACGTTGGGTTAGATTGAGTTTTTAAGCTCGTTTAGTAAATGAGTTAGGTTTGGAAATCTCTCTTAAAATCAAGTCTAATCCAACCCACGTATAAAAGAACGATAATGGTATATACCTCTTCTATCAAAAAAATCTTAACAGGCTTACGTACATGTATTGCAACAGGGTATTGGGCGCTTGTGGAGAGGTGGTATCCGGAGAAGATCTAGAATAGCTTCCGCTTTGAGTTTGGGGAGATGGGGATGACCCTTGACAACGTGGAGCAATTAATTAGACTTCAATTAAAGGGTTGGCTGTTCACACAGAGGATCAGCGAGGGAGTACTTTTCTCTCCTCCACACCACCTTCCTCATCCACGTCTTCCATCATGGATGAACTTGGTTTGGTCCATTGTGGTATCTTCAAGTTCTAAAAGAGAGAGAAGTGGGTCAAGCTCAATAGTAGGGGAGGAACCTTCCATTGAGAGAGATGAGAATGGGGATGAGAGGGACTTAGTGTAAGGTTTGTAGTGTGGGAAGAGCCGAGAGGGACGAGGAAGAGCCTTAACATGAAGAAGAAGAATCGCGAGAAGAAAGAGAAGAGGAGGGTGGGTTGTAATTAATGGGTTGTAGTGTTGGATAGGTTTATGGGTTGTGGGTTGTTAATAGAACGTACTCACCATAAATTAATCTTCTTTGGTAATTCCTATTTCTATGTTTCGGCTTAAGGCAATTTGCTATGCAATAGTCGTGAGAAGGGTTGAGAGACTTTTGGAGAAAGAGAGAGAGAAAGAGAGTTTTGGGTGGTTGAACTGCTCCTTAGGCCCCTCTTATCTCTCTTCCTTCACCCTCTTCTCTCAGTCCCCCATCTGCTCCGACTCTCTCTCCTCTCAGTCCCCCATCTGCTCTGACTCTCTCTCCTCTCTTCTCCTTCACTCCTTCATGGTTGTGAGTGGTTGAGCCTCTCCTTTTTTGAGAGATGATTTCCCCTCACCCCATCATTTTTGGACACCAGGGGGGGAGATCTTGGGCACCTAGGCTCCTAGATCCAATTGGTGTCGCCGATGGATTTTTGGGAGCTCTCTCAAATGGCGACTTCTGCAGCGGATCCGGTGGTGGTCCTTCAGCCTGTGGCGGGAACGAGCTTCAAAAAGATGTAGATCTGGTCAATCCACCCTCTTTCACGAGTGTGTCTGATGGGTCCGTCCGCGAAGCTAATTCTTGCGCCTTTTTGGTTTGTTTTGTTTTTGTTGCATTTTCTTTGTTTTTGTTGTTGTTGTAATCTCTTCTCCCGCTTATGGGCTGTGTAACTTATACTTGATTTTTTTATGAATATAAGTTGCATTTTCCCGTTTAAAAAAAAAAAATTGTCATGCAATGAAAAATGTCGACAAATACAATCTGCCCATTAACGGATTAATTTGAAGAAAATACCTTCGATAAAAACAAGAAGAGAAAAAAGTAAAAAAAAATCCAATTTTAATATAAAAAAAAACCTTTCTGGACATTGACACTGATCCAAAATCACATGGAATTATTCTAAACGGTGAACGCTAAAGAGTTGGCCCCGCGGGCTGCGGTTAGGATCTAGAGCTTAGGGGTTTGTTTTCTCCTAAGGTCTCAGATTCGAAAGATCTCGACAAGTGCAATCAACTCCTTCAGGACTAGTCTATCCGATCTTGCTCTAACTTTAATTCGGCTCCCCGTGAAGCTAGCAGTGGCAACGCAATTTGTGTCAAGTAGAGGCCAAATCACACGTATTTTCATATTCATAATATATATATATTTGTGATAATGCCAAAACTATTTTTGATTGTACCAAAACTCCAATGCATAAAAGGCATGCACATTGCATATAAGTACAAACATTTTATGCATTGGAGTTTTGAAACAATCAAAAACAGTTTTGGCATTAACAATATTCAAAAACAGTTTCAAAATCAAAATCCGTGTCCGGACATTGAGTCACGGTTTATTATTTTTTGAATCTGTGTCCGGACCATTAATCCACGGTTAAAATCCAAAACATACGGATCGGTTCGGTCCGAGCCGGATTCACGATTCACCGGTTTTTTTTATGCAACCTAATAATAGGCGAGGATACTTAGAGTTGTACAGGGGCCCGGAACCCCCCTTGCACCCCTTATACCGCCCCTGCCGTAAAGCAAGCTACATTGCTTACATTTTAGAAACAGTAGCTTCGGAATTGAGCATCCATTATTAGTCGATCGAGATGCATGAATTATAAAAGAAGTTAACCTAAATGGTGGTAATACCTTGTCACTTAAGTTTGTAACACTATTCAATAATACTTCATGCAACGTAGGTTTCCAAAACCCTAGACTCCACATAACTTGCCATCATCATCTCAGACTCATCCTTTTCTTTACCAATAAGATAGAGAGAGTTGATTAAGGAAAGAAATCAAAATCAGCCAAGGCAACGTCCTACTAATTTCTCCCCCTGTTCATGGACCTCCGCATCATATAAAACCTCCATCCAATTCCTCTCTCTCCCCACCAAAAATCAATCAATCGATCACCAAACCCAATTCGAAAACCCGAAACCCATGTCTTCGATTCGTCGTCGCTCTCGAGTTGTTGTCAATGGAGTCCAGAGAATGAGAACCCACCATTACTACTGGTGCTTGCAATGCCAACGAACAGTCAGAATTCCTTATGCAATTATGGATCCCACTGAAATGATCTGTCCCCATTGTTTGAACCAGCTCCGCCACGAACTCGACGTTTCCCGGCCTCGGCTCACGGCGGCCGCCACCAGGTTAGTACTGTAACAGGGCTTTCATGCATTGAGACCCCCCTGTCCTGTATTTGCTTGTTCCTTTCCATAATCGTGCCTTTATTTTCATTTATGGTTACCGAATAAGTTAAAAAAGTATTCATTTTAAAATACACTTGTTAATTGCACAGATTTGGTTTAAGAAAGGACCCCTAAAAGTTACCTGAATTGTGAAATCTGAATCATGGTTCAAATGAACATTTAAATGAATTTGAACCAGTGATTTCACTTTCGAGAAAACATTTTCAAAGTAACTTGTCGGAGTTCCTAGCATTGTTTTCCTTTTGGTTTAGGGGGTGTTCTACTAACAAAAAACTGTTTTTTCTAAAAACCGAGACAGATCATTCTCTCACAACATATCACATAAAAAACCGTAAAAAACCAATTTTTTCAAAAAACTGGATTAGTGGAACACTCCCTTAGTTTGTCAAGCTCAATACATGTTGTGTATGTACATATTATTTTTAGGAAAAGGTAAGGTTACTAATCGATTGCTTCTTACAAATAAAATATTACTTCAAATATTTTTTTATAAAAATTACGAGATGCACTAAAATGTTAAGAATCATATTTTAAAAAACCATGAGAACGGAATATTAAAAATTGTTACGATTGTCACGAGTTGACAATGACATAATATAAACTATACAATAGGTACATGTAATACGGAAGCGGGGTGCTGGTGAGCACATCGAGCCGTTCAAATGTATTTTGGACGGTCCAAATTTTTCCATCCAAGTTTATGTGTTGATCCAATTGCCTGCAGTTTGCAAGAAACATCCCCGGCGGCGCAATTACTAGACGCCCTGGCTCAAATGCTGCAAAACCTCAATTCCAATCAGAGACCACGAACAAACCCAGAAGAAAACGAAAATCGAAATACCAATCGCCAAGGTTGGATACTTCTCCAATTCCTCAACCCAACCCAACCACCTCCACGACCCCTCTCACCGCCACAAAACCCAGTCTCTCCTCCGCCCACCGCCGACACAATCGAAAACACCACCGACGGCGGCGGCGGGCTTGAAGACTTCATCCAGCGGTTAGCTGATCAGATTAATCGGCCGGGCCCACCACCAGCACCCAGGTCAGCAATTGATTCATTGCCGATCGTGAACCTGACGCAAGCCCATTTGGAAAACGACTCGGTTTGCCCGATTTGTAAGGAGGAGTTTCAGGTTGGCGGGGAAGTGAGAGAACTGCCTTGCAACCACTTTTACCATTCCGATTGCGTTGTTCCGTGGCTGAGGATTCATAATTCGTGCCCCGTTTGCCGGTTCGAGCTAAGGAGTGATTTTTCCGACGATGAGGATGGCGGCGTCGGCGAAGGCGAAGAGCTGAGGTACGGGTTGAGGTGGTTGTGGAGCCGGGTGTTGGGTTTGTGGCCTTTCCGGCTTTTGTGGAATTCGAATGGGCTTAATTTCCAAGATGATGGAGGTGTGAACATATATTTTAATTTCGCTTTGTTTTTATTTTTCTTTTCGCTTTGTTTTTATTTTTCCTCTTGATTTCTTAGTTCTTTTTATTTGTGTTTCACATTTACTAAAGGCCAAATTTTTAGCATCTCAAATTTCTCATTCGCTTTGCTAAAAGCGATTTTGCTTTTATCAAAGTGAATGACAAAATCATTTTAGCAACCGGCACTTTTAGTGCAAAAAAGAAAAAAGAAAAAAAGAGAGAGACGAAAGAACGACAATTGGCACTTTTATCTATGAAAACAAAATGATTTTACGAACTTAACTTTTATCACTTATATGCAAAAATGGCTTTTAGCATTTGGAAACGGGAAACCCATAGTAAGTCTAGGATTGCGATTTGTGGATTCGCTATTGGACCGTAATTTTTTTGGCAAATGATAGGATGTTAGTATTCGTTAAATTATTACTAGGACCAGCCTCTCGTCTATCGTCTACAGAAGGTAAATCCTGGAGTTCACGTTCTAAATGAGTGCTACATAATGATTGGGCCAAACCCAAGGTGTGTCGGGACTGAACCGTATTGTTGAGATTGTGAGTCTCATCAACCGCTTCAGTTATAAGGTTCATTCAATCAACAATTTTTTTTTATAACCAGTTGTCCATGCCAGTTTGCGTACATCTCGACTAATTCTGGAGCCCTAGAGATAACGACCAAGCATAACCCCCAGTGGCACCAAGAGTTTGCTGCATTCAATCTACAAATTCCGTGAAAAAATAAAATTGAATGATTATAATTACATGATTTTATTCTACTTTTTTTTTTGGAAAAGAATAATTAGTACGATTTTTAAATTGGAATATCCAATTTTTTTCGAACAAATGCAAAAAAAATAATGTGATTCCTTCTTACAGGTATCCCTTGGTGGCGCTCTTGGCTCATTATATAGCAATCTTCACCCAAAAATACTTGAAAAAGATGAGTTGTACAATGTAGATTTTTCTCCATAATAATTTCTTCGAAGGCAGGTATGTGTTTCTTATATACTCTTATTTAAAGAGGTAATCACCCATGTGGGAAGACATTGAAGGGCTGGCTGCAGGTACATTTTATCTATGGCATTTCATTGCTGCTACTCTCTTGTTCTTACTTCCAATACTTTCTCGTTCTAGATTAAGAAATCTAACAAGATAATTGTTCGTTACGTTTTCTAGAATGTATATGCGTCGATCCGCTACAAGGATGCGATGTTCTTGATTCTTGTGTTGCTTTGAGCCCTTGTTTATCTATGGAGTTTTAGTACTTTTCCTAATTGGTTTGCTCTTAATTTTGCAGATACTACAGTGGCTTCAGCTATAGCAGAAAATGAACATAAGTTGAAGAATTCTTGAGCTCTATATATGTGGTGGCTTTACAAGCACATACCTTTCTTAAATTGCTTGAGATCTTGGTAAAGAGCAAGGAATGTGATGATATAATTTCTTCAAAACATAAAACACAAAAGGAAAAACACAACAAATTGTACAATTCCTAAAATTTCTATGAATTTTAGTCACATGCGAGAGATGTGGATCCCAAGAGATATGTTACATTTTTTGGTGCACCAGAAAAGAACAACAAAAAAAAATTAAGGGGCAGCTCTCCTAACAAGGCAACACTCACCCCATGCATCATTAATTGTAAGAATGTAATTGTAAGAATGTTCAGGATTGCAAGTGACAAGCTTTGTATATATCTTGTTCTATTTTTAAGATCTTGGCAAGAGTATGCATCTGCCCCACAGTCTCCTTCACGGAGGGTATGTTCGATGGTCCATTTAGCTTCAATTAACATGCGTGCATTGGCTTGGCCGGAACCTGGGTGGGTCGTACATAGTGCACTGCGGGCCGTCCGATGCCTTCATTAGCAAGAACCTCAAACAAGAGTTGGGATTAGGGCTTTCTTTAATTAGAGTCATCACAACTTTTGAATTTCGACCTCACTCATGTCATGCTCAATGCTCAACGATCGGACCTTTATAGATGCCCCATAGCTCCACTTCAAGACTTTTGTAGTATAGAGAGAAGAGGATCACATATCTACATGACTCAAAAACCGAGAGAGAGGATATATATATATCAATGTACAAGAAAACTTGATCTCCTTTGATATAAGGATGCATGATATATAAGAGCATCACTAATGACATACTCAAATGTGAATACTCAAATGTTGCCACATCACCTTTTGAGTATTCATTTAATGGGTTTCTAAAGTTAGCAATGTGAAACTCTACAATGGTTCATTTTTGTCCATAATCAAAAGAGGGGAAAATGTTGGTAGTTTTGAGTATCCAAGTTTGATTATTGGGAAAAAGTTGGTAGTTTTGAGTATCGAAATGCCAAGTATTTATAAAAAAATGTTGTTAACTATGAGTATTTATCCAAATGCCATTGTGAGCCTTTTTTGGAGTATCTAAATGCCAAAATTTGAGTATTTTTCTTTTTGAGTATGCCATTAGGGATGCTCTAAGCAGATGTATGTTTTTCGGGGCAAAATTCGAGACGTACTGAAAATATGAAATAAAAAAAATAACATGTACATATTTTATATGTTTAAATGGGGTACTACTCTTTAGTTCATAAGTTGAGAATGTATTAGTTACAAATTATGCAGATACTATATATGTAAAGCTTCGTTAATGTGCTAAATACAACAAATAAAGGTTTTGTCTACAAACAACATAAAAATCCTTTATCCATGTAACATAAAGAAATGTACATATAATCTCTTTTTTTCTTTTCCATCAAACTAAACCATAGCCAAGAACAACAATAATATTTTACAGAAATAAACGTAACTTCTGGGCATACTATATGCACCCTTAACTATAAAAAGAACGTATAATAACATTTACGAAAATTAGCCACGATATTTCACCTAAAAAAGCGTAACATTAACCAAGTCAGTGGAAGCATTTAAATCATCTCTTATTGCTGGCCCTATGAGACCCAAACTAATTCGTTGGTCTTTCCCTTCAACAGGTAACCTCAAGCTTAACACAGACGGATGCTGGTATGAAAGTACCAAAAAAGCAGGATTTGGCGGTCTCTTCAAGAGTGATCAAGGTGCTTGGGTACTAGGATACTACGGAAAGATGGTGGCTGCCTCATGCTTAGAAACGGAGCTATGGAGCATCTATAGGGGCCTAACTATTATACTGGAGAAAGGGCTAACCAATGTTCACATTGAATCAGATTCGCAAACGGCAGTCCTTCTCTTCAATGAAGGAGCAAACAACAACCACCCGCAAAGCAATATATTGAACGATGGCAAATACCTCCTAAATCGCACTGGAAGCACTCTATCTCATATATACCGGGGTGCCAATGAACGTGTAGATTTTCTAGTGCGTCTTGGAACAGAACAGGAGGAAGACCTTGTGGTGTCATCTACTCCTCCTCTGGCCATTCGGGAATACCTGATAAGGCATAGTCTCAATATCCATCACTAGCTGGACTAAAATGCCTTTCCTTCTAGCTACTGCCTTTATGCTAGTTCTTGTTAAAACTTGGGTCTGTAATTGTCTAACTGCACTCTTGCTGCAGCATGCTACTTTCGTTTAAGCTCTAGTAATCTATTTCCGTTTAACCAAAAAAAAAAAAAACATAACTGTAACATTCACCAAAAGTAAAGGGTGTCCAATGTAGATTTTTCAACAAAAGCATATGGTAAGGAGGGGAAGATATTTGAGAGAAAAAAGAAAGATATTCGAGAGAAAAAAGAAAGTTGCTTCGGATGGCGCTAATGCCATGGCAACATGAAATCCGAGCCCTCGATGAACGACTCGAATGCTGCAGTACAATCCTGTTGTGCGGCAGGATCCCTTCTTCTGGTATAGACTCTTTCTAGAGCCACGTCACTTTCTATTCTTTTACTACCTTTTTTACCCTTTCACCCCAGCATACTTATGCCCGTCTCTCTACTCTTCTTCCTTTTCTCTCTACTTTCTTCTCTACAATCACTGAATCAGTCAACAATACAAACCTACTTCACTCATCTACAACATTTTTCTTAAATACTATTCGCAGTTCAGAATAATGACAGGAATTGGAAATCATGGGTAATCCTCTGCAGACTTCAATGGCTGTGTTTGGCTAGATAGTTTAGTTTAGTTTTGATGATGTCATCAGGTGTAATGAGTGGAGAGAGATAGAGAGAGAAATGAGAAAAATAATTATGTTATCAAAACTAAAACTAAAACTAAACTGGGAAACGAACATGACCAATATCTTTGTTTTGATCTCGAATGATTACAGCAATCCAAATTGCAATTCAAAATTGGTACTCAACTCATGGGTGGAACTCACCGTTTCTTTTTCAGACTTGGTGATTTTGGAGGGGCGATCTGGATGTTAGGGTAATCTGAAACACCTTAGTTTGAAATGGGCGATTTTTCGACTACCCGGTACGATTATACAGTGGTGTATCCCATATCCGATGTACGTTGAGATGAGTGTATATTTCATAGAGTGGGAAGAAATGAGAGGGAGATTGATGGAAGGTAGGCATTGTTTGGATGTTGTAGTTGGCCCTTGATATGTGAATCGGGCACACATGCTCTCCTGAGCCCACTTCTAATCTAGCGTTTGGTTGTATTTTCGATCACCTTGACTTCGTTATTGTTAGGAATACAAATCTTCCCTCCCCCTGGTTTGTGAATCTGAGCTCCAACCTTATCGTTAACAAATTTGGGTGATTTGCTCTGGTTTTGCAATTGAGGGAGGAGAGAGAGAGCGAGAGGTGAAATGGGTTTTGCACTCGCAGACCAATGAGAAACATGTATGAGGGCAACTCGGAAAATTCAGGGGTACCGACCCCCTTGTACTGACCACGCACCGATCGGTGCCGGAGACCCACTTGTGGGTTCCAAACGGTCGATCCAAGCCGTCCATTCAATCCAGAATCAAATTCCGAGTGGGTCTTCGGGGAAATCACCTCAATCAGACGCTCTTAAGTGCTCGATCCAAAATCACCCCATTTCGTTCAAAAAATGACCGTTTGGGACCCACAAGGGGGTCCTGGCGCCGTCAGTGCGTGGTCGGTACGGATAGAACGGTTCAGGGCAAATATTTAAATCTTGTTTGGTTTGGGTTTTGTGTAATAATTGGAGGGAAAAATGAAAGTAATGATTGAAAATAAAGGTAATGATTGAAGAGAGATAATGAGAGAAATGAGAATAATCATTAAAAATACAAATAATAATTGGAAAAAATGAAAGAAATACTAGTTGAGAAACCAATTTCAAAATCTAAAAGGAACCAAGGTCGAGAAATGATGTGAAGTGTCGTAACTCCATCAAATCAGGCCCCGTTCCGCTAAAAAAAACAGTTTTGTTTTAACTCGAAAACTATCTCAGATGTGTTTTGGCCTAAAAAGTTAGTTGGCTTATTTTTGTCTTTATTTGATTTTTTTTTTTGCGTTTGTTAGTTTTGCATCAACTTTTTGTGTATTATTGGTTCGTCTCGGCGAAAGAAATAAAAAAAGTAAAAAATTATGATCGAATCATAATTTTTTTTGAACAAAGACAAAAATAAATAAAAAAGACAGTTTTTTTACATTTTTTTCGATCTTATTCAAAAAATTGAGAGTTCTATTCATAATCTTTTATCTTTTTGGATTCCTCTCGCCGAGACGAACCAATAATACTTAAAAAATCGATGCAAAACTAACAAACGCAAAAAAAAATCAAATAAAGACAAAAAAAATAAATTAAGTTGGCTTATTAGACCAAACCTCACCTCATTCTACTATCAAAAAACCACTAGTTTTTTTGCAAAACTAAAAACCCAAAAAGCCAAAAAAACTTAGTGAAACAAGTTAGTTTTTTTGCAAAACTAAACATACAAAAAACTAGTTTAATGGAACAAGTTAGTTTTTTTGTAAAACGAAAAACCAAAAAACCAAAAAATTAGTTAGTGGAACAAGTTAATTTTTTTGCAAAACTAAAACATCCAAAAAAATCACAAAACCAAAAAAACCAAGTTAATGGAACACCCCTATCAGTCGTGAAAGAACCCATCAGTCGGGAAACAAAATACCATTGGTAGTGCGCACATCTCTCTCTCTCGTGTGTCTGTGTGTGGGCTGGTGTTGGGGAGAGAGAGAGAGAGAGAGAGCTATGTTGGGGGGTTCATCAGTGCCTCAAACTCATCAACCGTTCGGATTCCTCGCTCCGGTATCCAGGGTGGGTCCCACACCCGCCGACCTCATCGCCACCGCCGCCTCCTTCCACCTCGGCCACTTCCTCCACCATCACTTCATCGGAACTCATCTTCATCTCGACCTCCTCCTTCAATCCTCTCTCAAGGTATTTCTCCCTCTCAAGGAAAGACAAACCCAAATTTATATCGTCTAGATAGTAGTTGACCATGACTGAATGATTCTAGAATTGGGTTTCTCAAGAAACTGTTTGACAGTTATATATTCTATGCCTGGTGAACTATTCCATTGGCATTTATCCATCTTGTTAACTGTTTGGTTTGGCTGATTAGGCTTCGGGTTGGGCAGTGGTCTTGGCTGGAGGTCTAAGAAATTGAAAAATGATTATTACTTATATATTTTGTGTATGTGTATAATAAATATCTTATGTATTTTGTAACAGAAATTGGAAAATGATCCTTACTTCATTTTGTGTATGTGAATATATGTTTAATGAAGTATGGATGGAAAGTGGCTACGTTTTTTTAATATCGCAGAGTATTACTACTTCTTTGATTTAATAATATAAATATTCCGATGGGGCATTATTAATGAGGAACTCAGACAATCTCCCATAGAACTAGAGACAAACAAAACATATACACCACAGTTGTATAAAAGAGGCAAACTCTGTATATAGATAAATGTATTGATACAAATTCATGTTATGCTGACATTTAACATGACGACTATTTTCGGATACAACAATGTTAAGGAACTCAACCGGAGTGTTCTTGACCCCACCTAGGACTAGACATACCAGAAATTGTAGGAGGGGAAGGAAACACAGACAAAATGCCTCATTTCATAATTGAATTTTGTCTTGGGTAATGCAAAAGTTCAGATACTTCTGAAGCACACAGAGAATATATATTACCCAAGAATCCAGATATTTCCTTGTTACTTGACAATCGACATACATGGCATAAGCAATAAGAGTTTACATCCTTACTGATTTAATAAAAAGAAAACAGATAAATTAACGTGAATCTCCTAGACGAAAGTCATGTAATGATCTTCTGATTCTAGGAGTATTTCTTGTCATTTTGGTCTTTAAAGCTTCCAATTTGAGTCTATGTGATCCTGCTCTTTGTAGTTTGGTAAATCCTGCTATTTGTATCTCAAGCGAAGTGTGCCATCTGACCTTATAAACTAAATAGGTCCGTGCATAAACAATCACCATAAACAATGATCTCGTAATAAATGACACTCAGCCGTAAAGAACAGATTAGATCAAGAAAATGACAGGAGAAAGAGAGAAAATTAGGAGAGAGACATGAAACAAGGTAGACCAAGAGATGAACCACGAAAATGGTTATTTAGAGAGAGTAAGGTCCTTTAAATAGGCTCTTCAAACGATAACAAAAGGCTAAACATATCCTAGATTCCTAAATAGGATAACTCTTAAAATAACAACTAAAACTACTTAGTAAAATCCTAACATCTAAAGAGATAGAGATAGTGCAGATCAATAACTTCCTGTATCATATATGAATAGCTCTCGTGGGACCTTTAGAGTACTCCTTCCTGTTCCCATTTCTTCCCTGTTGATAAGAACTCGACTCCGGCGAGTAGAACTGTGGTCCATCGCCAAAAATTTAAAAAAATCCACGAACAAAACCATGCTTTGAGAAGAACATCTCTGAGAAATGACTAAAGATGTCATGGGACAAGCAATCTCATCTGTTCAAACACCTTTGCTAGGTCAAGTGTGAACCCTAACTATTTTGTGATGCTCCAACGTTTGTTGTAACTCCAGAAAGTGAACTCCATGCTCTCTAATATTGTGCTCTCTTGGTTGTGCATGTGTGTTTTTTTGGCTCTTTTCTTCTTTCTTTCTTTTGTATATCTGCTTCCAATCCTGTTTTCCCTTCTCTCTCTCTCTCTCTCTCTCTCTCTCTCTCTTCGTTGGGATGGGCTGAATGGCTGGCTTATGAATAATGGGTAGGGTTGCCAGGGTGAAAGAATTTGAGCTTGGAGATGGGGCTGGACGATTTCTTTTTTTATTTTTTTGGTCTGAATTTTGGTTTTGGGCTGGGCTTCGGTTTGTGATGTGGGTAGTGGTTTTCTTCCCCTTCCCGTTCCCTATCACTTTCTTCTCTCTTTGTTTTTTTGGACTAATACATCTGTTTCATTCAGTTTCTTGAGGCATCTCTACTTGTTCGGTTTTTTTCTTGTTGACAGAATATCTCTCACCTGGGTTATGAATTGCATAAAAGCTTCGTCAGCTTCAAAGGGATCAATTTTCTTCATTGGCCAGAAAATGCTGCATTGGCCGCCACCTCGTCTTACATGCGTTCTTTTAGTGGCAAAGGAAGTAAAAATAAATCTGGCAATGTGCGGAGGTCAGATCAGCCCTCTAGAAGAGGTTTGTTTAGTGGCAGGGATTGGACTAATATCCTCCTTGGAGTTAATGTCTTGTGAGTATCACCTTTCCAAACAAGGACATCACAACTGTTTGCATTTGATCTCTCTTGACATGTTTGTTTATTGATGGATTCTTGCCCGAGCTTTTGCCAACTTTCGGAGTTTTCTGTGTTTAATTGTGAAAGAGGCTTTTGTTTTCTGATTTTTGTACAGGGTCTATATTGCACAAATTGCATCACAAGGAAAGCTCATTGCATGGGGGGCTAAGGTTAGACTGGTAGTCTGCTGGGGTCCAATATAAAGTACAAGTTTAATATCATAAAACTCATTTTGTTCGCTCATCTCTTCTTGGTCTTTATGCAATGCAGATTAACAGTCTCATAAACGAAGGACAGCTGTGGAGGCTAGCCACTTCTTCATTTTTACATGCAAATGTTGGCCATCTCATGGTTTGTTCTGATCATGCTTATTGATATTCTCATGCAATTGGTACGTATTTGTGGTTCAAACTAAATTTCATCATTTCAGGTTAATTGTTACTCTTTGAACTCTATTGGTCCGACGGTGGAGAGTATTTGTGGTCCTAGAAGATATCTTGCAGTTTATATCTCCTCTGCAGTTGCAAGTAACAGCCCCTGACCCTGTTATAGTAAACAATGCATTACATATTTGAAGAAACATATTCCAATGAGATTTTGGACAATCAGGTTCAGCAATGAGTTATTGGCTCTGCAAAGCACCTGCGGTTGGCGCATCTGGAGCAATTTTTGGATTAGTGAGTCTAATTAAACTCTTCAGTTGATATTTTGCTCAGACTAGCTTTTCGTAATATATTTAATCACACGTATTCACTTGATGGCCCGACTGAAACATATATTATTTTAAATAAAGACGAAGTAAAAAATTTAGCAAAAAAACCCAGGCTGAAGTTTTGACGTTTGCATTTATGTGCTCCTAGCCTCCTAGAGTAAATGAAATTTTATGAACTAAGAATGGAATTTAAGTGCCTTGCAAAGTTACTTGGTGCTTTTCTGGAATATCTATGTTCCATCTAATCTGACCCGCTTTCTATTATCCATCTTTCAGTTGAAAGAAATGGTAAAAAGAGCCTCTGGCCTTCTAGGATTCAGTAAGCGATTTAATTTATTGTAGGTGTTTGAAAATTAGAGCCTAGAGGTGACTCAAACTTAGCCGCCTATTGGCCATTGAAAATTAAAAAAAATTTCTTCTGGGCCAAGGTCCCTATTTTTGGACAACTCAATAAACAGAGCCCTCATTTTGATGTCTGGCCCAATGTTTCAAAAACAAAAAACCGGAGCGAACCCGAAAAGGGAACTGGCGTATGGGTCACTAGTTCAACCAAAACTGAACCGTGACGTCATAAATATCTCAAAATATAGATGAAATAATATAAACGGAAAGTATAGGCAAAATTTTAATGAGGCATTTGCTGATAACATAATTTTTCATTCATTTCATTTAAGTTAATTGGTGTGGACTGTGGGACATTTGGAGAATTAAAAGTTGGCGCCGGGCACTTCCTATGAACAACTCTGTAATTAACATGTTTGCAATACGTTACATATGTAGACAATGTAATATGTGCGTATGTATGATGATAACCAAATTGTGTTTGTGCCTAATATGGGTGATGAATTTCTCCTTGAAGGAGAAAGGGCAGGTAGTTGTAGACTTGTAGCAAGTCCCATACCAGGGGTTTTAGAAACGTGGAAACATTTAGGCTGTTTGTAGTTTGTACACATTGGTGGCTAAAGGTCTTACGTTTGTATTTAATTCTTATGCATAGGGAAAGTAAAAGGACTCCAACAGTCCAACTGACTGGTTCAATTAGCCTGCTGTCGGTTTCTTACTTTTCAGCGGTCCAACCACTATTAAACTGCGGTTTTGACGATATAGGCCGGTTTTCAAAAAATTAACGTTTTAGCGGTTGATCCGGACCGGAGCCTAGTCTGGTCAACGGTCCAATCGGTCCGGTCTGGGTTTTAAACTTTGGTCTGGACTAAGATCAATAATACTTCTTGATCATCACCAGGAGTCCAAGAATTGGAGAGGTGGTTTTGAACTGAGAGTTTCAACATATGGACTGACTAGAAAATTGAGATAGAACATATTAACTATGGATTTTTTCTTTTTCTTTTTTCTCCTCACCTGTCTATTCTCTATTGGTATATTTATACACCAGTGCAATGCTAGGTTGGATCTTTTGCCGTGTTCATCTTGAGGCATAGAGGCCTTATTGGAGGTGGCAACGAAGATTTACAGCACATAGGGCGTGTGATTGTCCTAAATATGGTATTTCCATCACCTTTCTCATGCTTGAAGTCTTGTTTGTGGATTTTATTGTGGCTCAGCTGAATCATACAATTTATGTACGTCGTCTAAATCTAATCAGGAAAAGTGAACTTGTTATAGTTTGGAAGCAAGCTATGTGCGAAAATTTTCTTTCATTTTGCATATCTAGCTTCACAGCTGTGTTTTGTTTCATCCGGATATGCATCACAAATATTTTTTAGATCGGCAAAAAGAAATATATTAATAAGAAAGAGAATTACAATAAGCAAAAAGAAAGGAATGAAGTATATAATATACAGGATCACATACCAACTATGTTTGCACCCAATCCCACAAACTTCAAAGCAAATAAAAGCAGCAACTTAGTTGGCAAGGAGCAAACCAAGCATGGTGAAGTACAAGGAAGAAAGTTACATCTAAATCCAGAAGAAATAAAATTAGGATTTCTGAAACTCTGACATGGTAGCATGGAGAGCATGGCCCTTGCATAATCCTTGTATCGGTAGCTACCTTACACCTTGATTGCATTAGAAACCAAAGAGACATGCGAGACATTGCCAGGCACATATTTGACATGGCAGATCAATAGCCCAGATACAGTAGCAGCAAACCTCCATGACCATATAAGAATTAAACCTTCCATTGCAACATCAGGTATATTAAAACAAAAACTCCGCAATCCTTTTGAGCAGCGGCAAAGCACTTGAACAAAGCAAACCTATGGACCTTTTCCTCCAGAACCAATTCATCTCATCTTCAGTATCTAAATCCTTCAATATATCAGCAGCAACAAAACCTTCCCTTGGGACATAACATCATTCCATATTGTGGTCAACCTTGGTCACAAGTACCAGGGCTATTCATGTCTGATAGAGTACCACACTTGAAAATATAGAACACCTTGAACATCATAAGACACAACCCAACCACCCTGAGAGCCAAAAAGGCTCAGACCTGACACAATCGGACAATCCCATGAGAAAAACTCAAAGACTCTACAAAAACACCACCCACACGCCAGACCATATTAAAAACGACTATCCCAGACGCAAAGACTCCAAACCACCAGCTCAGACTCAAGCAAACCCAAATTAAACTGCCAAAACCAGATCCAACCAGACCCAAGAGCAGACCAGGACACCAGACACAAGGAAGACACTAAAACACACAACCACCACCAAGACCCCTGCAGCCCAAAGACCCTATGAGCATTGAGGAAAACCAGACACCAAAATCCAACCCAACAGAGCCAGCATCAGACACCAAAAACAAACCCCACCCACCCCCAAGAAACATCCCCCTCCATAGTGGAGATGAGAAGAACACAGCAGCCCAAATGACTCGTGAGAACAGCTTCCTCCCATGAAGCTGTCTAACTCCATGAATGCATCTCTTGAAGTTATCAACAGAGTGCTCCTTGAGATCATAATTACATTTTACCCAAAAGGCGAGCTTTGTTTTAATACCATCCACCAACTCTCCACAATCAGTTATAAAGTTCCTAAATGCCAGATCATTTCTTGCCAACCATATGGACCACAAGCATGCAAAGAAACACACTTCCCTACAGTTCTTCTCTACATTCCTATACTTGTTATCCATCCACCAACATAGAAGAGCATAAAGGGTAATGGGACAACCCATGCTATACCCCACCAATCCAGAATTGTAGACCATACTTGCCAGGAGGTCCTACAATGTAAGAGTAAGTGTACAGCTGTTTCTTCTACCTCATTACAAAAGGAGCATAAGCCATTTGCATTGTCCCCATGTAGAGTGATATTCCTCTTTAGGAGTTAAGTTGTGGTTGGAATCTTGCCTTGTGTTGCTTGCCATACAAAACCTTCAACCTTGAAGGGGCAAACATTCCTCCAGATAAACTTACACTTCTGACCAATTGGATTGAGGCTATTGAATTGTTGTTCCCAAGACTGATACCAAGATTTTACTGAAAACAAACCAGAGCTTTGTTCACCTTTCCACCTTCGTCGATCACCTTCATTATTATTCAATTACATATTAGCTAAACTCAGCTTAAGATTAACCGGAGCCTCGTCTTCCCACACATGCAATGATCTCCTAAAAGTTAAGGACCAAGACAAAGAATTAGAAATTTAGAATCAAAGACCTCTTCCACAGATGCCTCCTTTTGGGATGATAAAAGGTATAATCTGGGGTAAACTTCCTTTGTTGCTTGCTCCCCCAACCATGCATCATGCCAGAATTTTGTAGCAATCCCCGAGCCCACCTTGTTGCAGAAGCCCCTTCTCATGATAGAAGCTGAATCTGTCTCTCCCCCACCAAACTGAGCATATATCTCCCCAAATTCTGGATCCTGACTAATTATTGTTAGGTCTCTGAGATGGCAACCAACAATCAGCATCATATCCATACTTGTGTCTGATAACTCTTGCCCACAAATCTGATTTCTCATTCCCAAACCTCCACCACCACTTGCTCAAAAGAGCTGCATTTTTCCACAGAAGCTTCTTTACACCGACAACACACCCATTCTTTTTGCTTTTGGCCACTATATCCCAACTTACCGCATGTAATTTTCTTTTATCTACACCATTACCCCATAGAAAGGCCCTTGTAATCTTTTCCAGTTTGTTTGCGACAGAAACTTATGTTGGGATATTTGAATCATGTATGTCCATGTTTCTTCTTGATTTGGTTTTGGCTCCTGATTCAAATCATGGTGATGGCATTTGTAATGCAGGGGTTTGGGCTTTTGTCTCAAGGTATCGATAATTGGGGACATGTAAGTATAACAAAAGCATACTTTTTACATCCATGTTTTCCCAGATAAGTATATTGGTAGTATCAATCAATCCCTATCAAATGAATAGATCAGTTGAGGATGGAAGAATATTCTGCACCAGACCCTGATCTTGATATACAACTGTATGACCCCAGCTCACAGAAAATTATTGGGTGGTCCTGGGCACCACATGGTACCCCAAGGCCTCCGTAACCACACATCCGCATGAAGCCAGTAACTAAGTGTTTTGTCCCCATATGATTTTGCGGTTGTGAAGGGCGGACACTAAATAATCACTCTGGGCTTACCATGCTCTGGGTCAGGTTCCAATGCCCCGACGGGGTCTTGATTTCTAAGAATTAAGAAAAAATTGTCCAAAGTCATTGAATTTCCAGTGTTGATTGAGAGTTAAGCATGCCCTCTGTTCATGGTCCCTTTTCTTAAAATTCTTTTCATGTTGGAATATTCAGTTAGGTGGCTTATTAGGAGGAGTTGCGACATCATGGCTTCTCGGTCCTGCATGGAGGTATGAATCAGTGTCCAAGAATGGCCGAAAAACTTTAGTCGACAGAGCTCCAATATTCTCCCTTGTCAACCCAAAAAGAACCCCTCCATAAGTGCAATTGACATGCTGGTGCAGCACACAATCCCATTTCTCGCCTTGTAAGTACTATTTACTTTTTTTTTGGGTTACGGAAAAGGTTTTATGTTAAAGATCTGGTGACGCCCATACTACTCCCTCTACAGGACATCACAAAAGAATTGAACTGGATACCACTGGACTACAGAGGGATACCAATGTTGTCTCTGTTCATGTATCAATGTATCTATATCTATCTGCATGTACATACCTAAAAAAAGGTTGCGTGGTGGTGGTGCTTGTGGCTTAAGAATTTCTGTGCGCCGCTAGGAGGAGCTGAGGATCTGATGTGTCTTCAAAATCGGTTTCATCCCGGTGATGAGTATATCAATCGGTGTTGAAGTATCAAGATAATAAGACATTAACAATTCCATAACTGGTCGCGAATTATACTCTTGAGAATGCAGTTCAAAAACAAAATTCTATTTCATCATTTGGTTCTCAATATTCAGTCAATTTATCATTATTAGGTTTTGATATATTATATTTATCGAACTCTACAAAGTGAACAGTTCATGTTTGTGTGTTGCAAACAAGATTTGGTTGCCTATAGGTGTGTATCTATAGGTTGAAAAATTAAAACACATTACGTCCAGTTATGGTTTTGGTACGCCGTGATTTGGCAAATGCTTTTGGTGATTCTTTACGGTCAAAATTTTGTAGGTTTTAGGTATGAACAATTTTGGTGATGTCGACGTTGTGTTAAACTTATGTTGTGTGTTAGACTTTTTGGACCTCTTATGGTTAATGTTATGCGTCTCTTATTTAGTGATAATTATATACAATCTTTTTTTCACTTTTGCTATATATAATTATGTCAACGTTACAATTTTTTATGGTTGTATTACGCAAATTTTTGTCCTCTATAAGTACAATCACTTATTATATCTATAGGTGTATTACACCACGTCTGGGAACAACATATTTTGTTGTTGTTACATGTTGTGCAGACTTTTGATCCTCTTATGGTTATGTACACGTCCCTTGTTTAGCGATAATTATACGATCTTTTTTCTCTTTTGTTACGTATAATTATGGTCAACGTTGCAATTTTTTATGGATGTATAACTTGTATTACGCAAATTTTTGTCCTCTACAAGTACAAACACTTATTACTCTTATCTATAGGTTTATTACGCCTCGTCTTGGAACAACATATTTTGTTGTTGTTATTATGGTCAGTTTTTTTTTCAGGATTGTTTTACGCAAATTGTGATCGTCTATTTATGCAAAAATCTAACGTACAATTATGGCCAACGTTACGAATTTTGGAGCAAACAGAGTTTTTTTTTTTTGTTATGTTTAGTTATGGTCTTTTTTTTTTTGACAACCGGATGTCTGAGCCAACATGCCCGCACCTCAACTAATTATCGTCATGTTACACGGAGTTTGGTCCTCTTTTGGTTTTGATACGTGTCTTTCGGCTATTGATAATTTTTAATGAACCTCAAATTCAATGGACGATGGTCGAGGCGATCAAAGAAAATGGAGGAATTGAGTGACAAAAGTATTTAATAGGCTGTAGACAATAAAGTAATGGAAGTTGCCGACGTTATTATGGAGGAAATTGACAGTGCATGTCAACAAAAATAAACTGGTCCGGACACCACTGAGTGCCAAAACCGAAAAAAGAGGTTAATAGAGGTTAATGACAGTTAGAGTTGATGTACAAACTTCACTTTTAGGGTTAGGTTGTACAAACTTCTCTTGTGAATTTTCTAGTCCTGGCATGGATGGTATCGCTTTTGACCGGATTGGAGAGGAGATTTAGTCGAGATGGGCGTAAACTGGTCCGGACACCACTGAGCGCAAAAACCCAAAAAAAAAAAAAGAATGTTTCAAAGTCCGAGGGCGGCAATCACTGATGGCAAAGAAAAGATTTGACCATGTTAATGACAGTTAGAGGTGATGTAAGACGTATCAAAAAAAGAAATCAAGAGGTGATATCTAAAAATCTTTCTTCTTTACTCTTAAACTTAGTTGACCTAGGGTTGTTGTTGTCCAGTTTGTGCACAACAGCGGTTGTGATGATCGTGCACAACAGCGGTTGTGCATGATCTAGGTTGTCCGTTGCGTGAATGGATGACTCAGATTTCAAACAAACTATTCGCGCGAATAGTTCTCCCATTTTGTTTGAAATCTGGATCATCCATCTAAGCAACGGACGGCCCAGATCGTGCACAACAGCAACCCCGTCCGTTGACTATGTAGGCAACCAGTTACATATCAATGATAAGATTGTGGAATCAAAAGATGTGAGCTTATTTCACAAAGTTGATTTCAAAGCAAGGAGGAGGCAACCAATTAATGGCAATCTCTCCTCTTTGGAACTTCTTATCTATGATTTGCAGCGAAAGATCCAGGTTGTCAATCAAGAACTTCTTCAGATGGCGTATCCTAATCAAACCGTCAAAGGTGACATAAGAGGATATCTGCAAAAAAAAGAAAAAGATAAATACTCCTCCGTCCCAATTCGTTTGTCCATTTTCGATATGAAAAGGTAAACACCGTACTAAGAGCGGGTAGAGGTGATGCAAGGGGATCTTTAAGAAAGATATCACTATTGCATTAGTTGCCAACAATGGAGACAACCAGTGACAGTGCAATATGCATATGAACAAAAAAACAGTTCAACTAAAAAATGTGATATTATCTGACAACAGAGAGATTTTTCAAAGTGAAAATTTCAAAAGTAAGATCTCTCTCTCTCTATATATATATATATATATAGCCCAATCTTCTAGTCCAAACCTCCCGAAAATAAGAAAAAAATGATTTTTTTCGTGTTGTAAATTATTTTTGGAAAATCCGAGCCGTCCAATGTGTTCAGAAGATGTTTTCAAGGGTCCACGCGGGAAATTTTCAAGAAAAAATACCGGGAAAGGACTTGATCTAAGCAGTTTTCGCAAAAACTGTAAATATAAAGTTTTTGCGAAAACTACTTGGATCAAGCCCTTCCCGGTATTGTTTTTGAAGATTTCCCTTTTGGACCTTGGAAAACACCTTCTGAACACATTGGACGGATCGGATCGTCAAACAAATGCTCGGATCAAGAAGGTCCGGAAGTCAGAGTCCGGAGGAGAAGGAGACCCTATATATACATATATATATATATATATATGTATATATATATATATATGTATAGGAACCCCTTCACATCCAAACCCCTTTTTACGGACCTAACGTCCGGACCTCCACCTTCCCAATATTTTTTTGAAAATCCGAACCGTTAGATGTCTTTAAAACGTGATTTTAAGGTCCAACGCGAAGATTTGGCAAAAAAAAATACCCGGAAGGGCTTGATCGGGGCAGTTTTTCACAAAAACGCTATAAAAACAGTTTTATGAAAAACTGCCCCGATCAAGCCCTTCCGGGTATTTTTTTTTGCCAAATCTTCGCGTTGGACCTTAAAATCACGTTTTAAAGACATCTAACGGTTCGGATTTTCAAAAAAAAATTTGGAAGGTGGAGGTCCGGACGAAATAAAATCCGGGAGTTTGGATTGGAAGTTTTTTGTATATATATATAGAGTAAGCTTCCTATCCAAACCTTAAGTTACGGACCTACCGTCCGGACTTCACTTTCCGGACCAAATTTCGACGATCCGAACCGTTAGATGTGTTTAAAACGTGTTTTTAAGGTCCAACGCGAAGATTTTGCAAAAAAAAATACCCGGAAGGGCTTGATCGGTCCAGTTTTTCATAAAAACGCTATATTAGCGTTTTATGAAAAACTGCCCCGATCAAGCCCTTCCGGGTATTTTTTTTTGCCAAATCTTCGCGTTGGACATTAAAATCACGTTTTAAACACATCTAACGGTTCGGATTTTCAAAAAAAAATTTGGAAGGTGGAGGTCCGGACGAAATAAAATCCGGGAGTTTGGATTGGAAGTTTATTGTATATATATATATATATATGGGGCCGGTTCCGCTAACACAACATTTGACACAAGATATGACACTCCATCTCAACCCTTCAAATGGATGGTCCAGATTTAATAATTAAAACCCCCAAAAAATAATTAATCTCTCTCTTTCTCTTTCTCTCTCCAGTAATTGACATTCTCTACCTCTCCCCTCCCCCACTCCATGGTCGATACCCCTCCCACTCTGATGACGCCCCTCCCCACTCCGGCGACCCCATCTCTGGCGAAGATAGCGGACGGCTCCGGCGATACAATAGCGGGTAATCTTCTCCACCTCTCTCTATCAAATAGGGCTTAATCGTTTTGGGTTTAAACAATTGTGGGTTTTTTATTTGGGTTTAACAAGTCGATCATTAATTAGTTGATCAAGTGGGTATGCCATCAACCAATTAGTCGATCTTTGGGGTTGAAATTTGAAACCCGCTGTTCTGAATTTGATTGTTTTAATTTTTTTTGGTTCATACTGACGTGGGGTTTTCTCTACCCCTATTTCTGTACCCTGTTTCTCTTCTCTACATCCGGGGATACAGTAGCCCTATACTTCTGAATTGTGTTTATAGTTTTTTTTTTTAAATTGATTATTAATAACTTGTGGGCCTTGATTAATGAAATTGTTCACTACCTACAGTTTTATATTTGGCAATGCATTTTTTTATTGTCTATGGCCAACTGATTCATGTAGTAAAAAATCTTGATGTGGGCTTTGAATTTTTTATTGTTTATGGCAGGATACATTTCAGTGGAAGAACCTTTTCAATTAGATGATTTGGAAATAGATGAAGTAGACGATTTCGAAGTAGATGAAGAGTATGCTTTTCAAATTCCAAATAATGATGTGAAAGGGTTAGAAGCACCGTCAATTGGGATGACTTTTGAGACAATTGAAGAAGCACGAAAGTACTATGAAGAGTATGGTCGGCAAAAGGGTTTTTGGATTCGTACTCGGACTTCCTCCAAAGGACGAAACCGGTCGAATGAAGTGAGTAGTATGTTATTGGTTTGTGCAAAAGAAGGAAAGCATGTTGCGAAGACTAATAATGATGGTGTCATTGAGGGGAATGATGTGAGAGACCAAGATGAGAAAGTAATACCAAAGAAAAGGGTTAGAAGTTGTTCGACTATTAGATGTGGATTTTTTTATGTTAACTTTGTTCCGTAATGTAAGACTCATGAAAAAACTTTGAAATAATTGCAAGACTCATGAAAAATTCAATGATAAAGTTGGGCTTTAGGCTCTTCTAATTTTGTAGCTATGAGACACCGTAGAAATGCGCTCATTGTGTATCTATGCTTGATCGTTGTGAATAATTCGTTAGCCAGGTACAAACATGCCAAGATAGAAAGGGGGGTTGCAAAAAACATTGGGAATGAAACAACGGAGCAAAAGAGCAAGAGAAGCCAATTGGGTGGGGAAAAAAAAAACACAATGACACTACAATTTTCACATTCAGCAATAGTTAATTTGTTTGAGGCATTTCATCGAACAACTGGTAGTCATTAAGCTTCATTCCATATTTTCACAAACCAATGTCAGCTACAAAACTCACGTATTCAATTATCCTCATATTGAATACTCCACATTATAAGAAAAAAACTACTACTCCTATTACAAACGGAACTCCCTTCGATCAAAAAAAAAAACAGAACTCCCTTTTTCTAGGCTTTCTGCCGAGAATCACAAGGTCAGAGATAAATGGCTATCCACAAGGTCAGAGAGGAGTATACTTAACCTCCTTGTCAGAGAGAGAGACCGTGAGCTCTTTTATCAGCTGTGTTCACATGGAGATTGCCGACATGAAGATTACCGGCTACGGTATCGCTGGAGCCGTCTGCTATCTTCGCCGGAAATGGGTTCGCCGGAGTGGGGAGGGGCGTCATCGGAGTTGGGAGGGGGTATCGACCATGGAGTGGGGGAGGGGAGAGGTAGAGAATGTCAATTACTGGAGAGAGAAAGAGAAAGAGAGAGATTAATTATTTTTTGGGGGTTTTAATTATTAAATCTGGACCATCCATTTGAAGGGTTGAGATGGAGTGTCATATCTTGTGTCAAATGTTGTATTAGCGGAACCGGCCCCATATATATATATATATATAGGATCCCCTTCACATCCGGACTTTTAATTTCCGCACCTTTTGATCCAAATTTTTTTTTGACGATCCGATCCGTCCAATGTGTTCAGAAGGTGTTTTCAAGGGTCCACGCGGAAAATCTTCAAAAAAAAATACCGGGAAGGGCTTGATCCAAGCAGTTTTCGCAAAAAATATATAAATTCAGTTTTTGCGAAAACTGCATGGATCAAGCCCTTCCCGGTATTTTTTTTTGAAGATTTTCCGCGTGAACCCTTGAAAACACCTTCTGAACACATTGGACGGATCGGATTTTCCAAAAAAAATTTGCAACACAAAAAAACCCCATTTTTTCCTTAAATCCGGGAGTGTGGATAAGAAAATTTCCCTATATGTATATATATGTATATATGCGTGTGTGTAGCTCGATCGAACCTATTTACAAGGGCTGGTTTTAAATTTAGGCAGCTACGTATCGTATTGGCCGCTACATATCCATTTTCCCCCCTACAGACTGCTATCTATATACTGGTTAGACCATAAAACTGCACGCTTAGATTCCTGACACACATTGGTTTGCAACCATTTTTTGTTTTTGTTTCCCGCTACGGCCAATACTGGACTACTACGTTCAATCATATATTTACCTTTGTTTGTGTTTGTTCTGTTAAATCAGATGAATTATCAGAATCAAGTGATAAATAACCAAAGTTCCATGGATTTCTGGTCTGCAAATGCATCCAACTCGGCTTTACGTTCTATCCAAACCCCTGAGATAGTTCAATCCAAAATACGCAACGAATTTTCTAACTCATCGCCTGCACCAGTAAAAAGGATGAAAGTGTTGCATCATTCGTCTGAGACGACGATAAGTAGTGGACGCCATGGAGTCCCCTCACTTGCTCAAGACGGGATGTCAGAAGAGCATGAGCGTATTAGGTTCGCTCAAATCGGAAGGAAGAAGGATTTTACTCATATTGAGAGGATTTTCGGTAAGGTAACGAACGTGCTTGAAGGACTTGAGCTTCACACCGGGGTTTTTAACCCAGACGAGCAACAGGAAATCGTCGATTATGTCTATAGCTTGCAGCGCCAAGGACAGAGCGGTCAGCTTAGAGGTATGTGTACTTTTCCCTTCCCTGTCTTCCTTTGTTGGCCCGGAGTGCCCCCATGGATTTCGTTAAGCGGTCCGACATACTTCAGTGGAATCATCATTTTACTTAAAACAAAAACTTCACTGAGCAAAAAATGCAGTAGTAAAAAAGCCTATGATACAAGCGCTGACAGTAGGTGAAAATTTTCTTCTGTTTTTGCCTTAAACTTCCGTGGCCTGAAAGACTGTAGTCCCTCTACAAAGGTAGCTGACTAGCTATAGAGGGTCAACTCCAAAGTTAATAGGCTGAGGTCTTACTTCTGAGAAAAACTTGCTGAATGGGTACCGCCATGTGATACCTGTCGGCGCATCCGAGCCGTCCAAACATGTTTCAGACGGCTCATATTAAAGGGTGGCATTTTTGTAAATTTTGGAGGCAAATTTATCTCGGCAAATCTGAACCGTCCAAAACATGTTTGGATGCAAGTTCTTTCGCATGCGTTATTCAACCCAATTAGTGCAAGTTTATGTTATCTCATTTGACGGTATAAACTTGTGGATTCAACACTAAACAACTCTGAGTTTATCTCTCTTCTTGTGGATTCAAGAATACTCGTGGATATATTCGAGTGTCTATCTCGTTTGAATTAGTACGCTAACTAATCTCTCGTGAATTCCGCTGCGTCATGTCATCTATCGAATCTCACGTTACACTATAAACTTGTCGCAGCACGAACGTATTCAGAACCAAGGAAGTGGATGCGAGGAAAAGGGCGTATCACGATTCAATTCGGTTGCTGTTACAACTACGCAGTGGTACTGTTTTGGCCCCTACGTCCATTTTCATTGTTTTCCATCAATAGCTTGCCCAATGATGTTTTTGGTCTTTTGGTCACAGGACAAGAATGGGAATCCCCCAGGCATTGTTAGAGACGAGGATGTCGATCCGCTACCACCCTTGTTCAAGCAAATGATCAAGAGGATGGTGCGGTGGCACGTCTTGCCTCCGACGTGTGTCCCCAACAGTTGCATCGTCAATGTCTACGAAGCCGGGGATTGCATCCCGCCTCACATCGACCACCATGACTTCGTTCGGCCATTCTGCACCGTTTCGTTCTTGGCTGAGTGCAACATACTCTTAGGTTCAAAGCTGAAAATTGTTGATGCCGGGGAGTTTTCTGGTCCTGTCTTAATACCTTTGCCGATCGGGTAAGCACACGTCACGAAGTAGTCGACGACTCCTCTTTTGGTTACGCACGCCCGATTTCCGAAGTGAAATCGGGCGTGTATTGTGTATAAATCTAGGTGTTGTGGTTGTATTTAGGTCCACTCACCTTCCTTGTACTTTCAACTCTGATATTTCATATGTTGTGTGTGTATTGTAGATCTGTGTTCATTTTGCAAGGTAATGGAGCCGATGTTGCCAAACATTGTGTCCCCAGTGTGCCAGCAAAAAGGTATGTAAAGACCGTTTTCGGTTGTCGTTTTGCGTATTTATTTTCTGTATCTATTTTTCCCAAAACATCGGGATGGCAATTGGCCCCGCCCGCCTGATCGGGGCAGGTTTCTATCCAATTTATAGGTACAAGGGTGGTTTCGGGAGAAATTTAGAAAAACCCGATCGGGTCCGGTTGATGTTACCCGTCCCAAAATATTTTTACATATACCATAATATTTTTTACCCAATAGTTTTTTTTTATCGTTATGCTTAAAAAATTATATTTGCACCGTAGTATTTTTATCATTATGCTAAACAAATTACTCCTATATTTTACCCTTGTATTTTCAATATTATCTCATATATAACTGTTTCCTTCTATTTTACTCTTAGTCGTCTATCTAGGTTAAACAATTTTTTTCTCATTTTTTAGGGGCGGGTAAACCGGACCCCAATCAGGGCAAAAATAAGAACACCCACGAATTACCTGGTCAAGGTCAGGAGTGGGGTGGGGTCGGGGCCGTGTTGTACTTTTCAGGTCGGGGTAAGGCAAAACCTACCTCGTCCCGTTGCCATCCCTACATAAACAGTCTATCACATGTATAGAAGAAAGAGTGAATTTTTGGCACTCGTTTTCTAATCGTATGTTCTCTGTTTTACTTATTGTTGCAGGATTTCCATCACCTTCAGGAAGATGGACGACACCAAGCTACCATACAGGTTCGCGACCGATCCGGAGCTAACGGGGATAAAGCCGCTGGTGTATCCTCCCATCACGAAATTGCCGGAGCAACAACAAAAACAACCGGAAGACGATAAGATTGCCGATCGTGAACCTGCAAGAGCTGTTGCGGTTGCAGCAGAGGCGAGCAATAAGTCTGTTTTCAACGAGAAAGATGATATTCCTGCTACGGAAACATAATTGATGGACCAATATTAATATAAGGTGAAAGATAGTCTGGCCTGGCGGTGGGTATCGTGTTGTGTCCGTCGTGTTCGTTTTTATGTCATTTTTGTCTTTTTTGGTTCGTGTCAAAACTCATGTTAACATAAACGTGTCAAATATCTTGACACCAACCCAACCTTATTAAAACTGCGTCGTTTTCGGATTGACACTCTTAAAATTATACACATGGCAATGATGCGCATGAACAACTTATTTTATCCAACAACAAAAATGTACCATCATAAGTAATTATAAAACCAACAAAAAAAGTTAGTCAACAATAACCAAATTACGAAATTGAAAAAGTCTTAAGGTACATCTAGACTTATGTCTCAAAATTAAATACTACTAGTGTACAATTTTGAGCTAAAATACTAAAAAAGCACCAATTAAAATAGAATAAGTCTAAATATAAATTTTAACTATACTTATGAGTATAATACTATGCATGTCTCGCATTTTCATAATTACATTGACATTTTCCTACACAGGTTGACAAGCATGATTTTGAAATATCAAATATTATACTAATTAGGAAATTCAAAACTACTCGTGTCGTGTCATGTTTGAGTCGCGTTGTTTTGGATTAACGTGTTGACAGGAAAAATTAAATAGTTATCCGAGTCGTTATTGAGTTAAGTTAGTCTAACCCATATTCGTCCCGTTTAATTTTCGTGTTGGCAGGTTGTGTCATATTTCTGTTTGTACCAAAAAGTGTCGACCCAAACCCTCTAACTTCGTGTCATGTCATGTTGTGCCGTGTCTGTGCCCCATCGGCCTTTTTTCTTCTTCTCGGGCACTGTAAACAGTATAAAGACACAAAAAAAAAAAAACTTTTGAAAGAATTACTTACATTTTTTTAAATTGACAAACATTATCAAATAGTTATGGCTAAAATAAAACAATAAAATCAGAAGAAAAAAAATATATAAACACTTACTGAGAATTCATAATACAATAGATGTAATTACGTAAGAGTTGCATCACTATAGTTTGAGTACATCTCAACTAAGTTGGCACCTATTCAACTATCAATCATTTGACTTTCTTAGACATTGAAAAGCCGGGAAAAATAAAATCTAAACAAATATAGTACTTCTCTGTCATTAACCATAAACATTGTGACTCATTTTTCATTAGTTTCATTATCTATATAGTCTTTTGGCAATGAGGCAATCCAAAATATCTAGACCTAGTCTACTTCTTTTCTTGTCAACACTCGTTTGATAAATCTTTTGTTGTATAGAATGTGTATATTTATTTGGGCGATTAATTATATTCAAAATCTTCAAATTTTTACTCGTGTTGTGTCATGTCGTGTTCGTGCCTGCACCGCGTGCCACAAAACGACGACCCATCCTAACTCACCTATAAGGATCATGCTGTGTCGTGTCTTGCTGGGGGCGGAGCCAGGATTTAGAGTAACTATAATTTATTGTGGTATGTATTTATCCGAAAAAATTGTCTGGACAGTTGGGGATTCATTTTGTTTAGTTTTAGGATTTGTAAGCTTGTACTTGGGTGAGAAAACATAGAAAAACAGAGACAGGATTGAGAGGTTGGTGCTTGTAATCCTTATTGATTATAGTAGATTGATCCAATCATTTCCCCCGTGGAGTAAATATGCGGTCTGTGCATCGACCCATGTAAATCTTGTATTCTTGTGCAATTGTTTCTTGCTTGCCTTACTTTTCATTCAACTTTATTATTCGCGTAATAGATCGAATAGTTGTGTCTTCCGCATTATCACAACAGTTTTGAATAAGAACATGTACAGCAGAAACTAGGTGCTGGAGGTGGAGGTGCATATTTGTGTATCGAGCTCTCTAAAATAGCTAAAACGACTCTATGGGTTAGCCGGATGCACATTCGCCGGTCTCAACAAAATCAATATTTAGCTATTTTGACTTGGAAAAATCTCAAATCTCCCTGCACCAGCCTCAATATACCACTCAACATTTTACATCTAGCTACAGTACCTCTCCATACCTAGAGAGGCACTGCACAATCAACACCTCTTGTCTTAATAGTACAGTATTTCATGAACTAAAACTCTCTTCCTCAACCAGAGCATTTTCACACCAGGGCTTCAAGCAAAACCCACAGTTGCAGAAAAAGTCGAAGCACTGCCGACGCGGCCGACGCTGCACCAAATGGCTAAAGATCCGCGATCTCAATCGCAGCCTCCTATGAGTATCAGAACGGCGATTGGTGAGTTCTAATCGACGTCACAAAAGGCTGAAATCGTTGACACCTTGACGGAAAATAGTTTGTGCACCCAAACTACTCCTTGGAGTTATACATGTACCCCGCTCTTTAAAGAGCCAATACGTAACGGAAATCACGCGTGCGTAGACTTTTTTGGTGCGCATATTTTGACACAGATGTATACGGACTAACAGTCCGATGAAATAATGAGAAATTCATGTGCATTGAACAATTCCAAACACATCTGTACACGTAGTATGGCTCAATAAGTGAGAGTAGTATTATTTAACTTAAAAGCATCTTTAAAAGAAAGTACCTACTAATCTTTAACTTTGGCATAGAATGTGATTCTTCTGTCTACTTTGTAAAACTAATCTCAGAACCTAACTTTTTGTCACAAAGTTCGAGTGTGGATGAAAGAACATGACCTCTGCACTAAAAAATTCTGAATGTGAATTTAACCATTTTCATTAGCTCTTTTCAAATCAAACCCTAACAAGAGAAAGTTGCACTTCTCAAAAGACAGCCATGACACAGCTGTAGCTTCCCAGAAGTATGGTGGTGAGACTCGGGCCCTATAGTTGATCCAGGCTTCTAAATTGGAAACAGAAACGAAATAGCAAGGACAGCAAACAAAAAACCAGAAATTTATCGAAGAACATGCCGGCTCTCATGGATGATAGCAGGAGCAACAAAGCCTGCTATATTGGTTTTCTGTAAAGTATGTACTATATTTCCGTTAGCTTGCGAACAGCAGTTAAATACTCGTTGCTTCACAACACATTTGGTGCTACAGCTCACATTGCAGAAGCTCAAAAAGAACCAATGTACTATTATACACTTACTAAGTAGACTGGTTCTCCTTGAAATACTGCACCTCAATTCGCTTCTCGGGAAGTTAACAACTTAGGATTTATCTCCTTCTGAAGAAAATTCCACATTGTCATGCCACTGGCAACATAGACATCAAAGGCCTGCCACCTTTTTGGCTTTGACCTGCAAGTTGACTGGTGTATATGTTATGGTTACCTTAAGACCACCTATAAACCTCCGCGTAACTTTCCACCACTGCTTCTATAGTCATATACATAACCGGAAGAAAACTGTATGCATCCCATATACGGCATTTCGGAAAATTGTTTCTGGAATGGATCACCGATTATGACCAACAAAGGAGATGGAATGTCAGGAGTCCACAGAGAAAAAATAACCACATTGGCTTGGAAGCTGCAAAAATAGAAAAGATGTTACGTCTTTCCTGTCTAAATGTCGCCATGGGCAAATTCAATAATTAAGAAGCAAGAGGCTATGCCTATGGACTCTTTTTTGTATCATCCAGACACAGGCGATGGCGAACAACATCTTTTTGATAGAGCTAGGACTAATTTATCTGATAAATTTGTAACTTTATAGTTGTTTAGTAACTGTAAACTTCCTTCTATTAATTGAAGTCCTTTCTCTTTCTTAAAAAAAAAAAATTACAGTTTTACTAAGAAATTTACATTAAAGGAAGAACCTATAGGATTGTAGTAACACTGACTCTCTAGTCTAAAACAACCTTCTCTCATATGGAACATCAAGTGATTATTTTTTCACAACAAAAAAGAAGGTAGCCTTGCTGAAGTAAACAAATAGAGAGAACTTTTTACACATTAGAAAAAGTGAGCAAATAGCAAGCCAACCGCATAGGAAGAAAGGCAACCAAAGTCTTATCATACTATCTCAAAGCACTTAAATAGGGGCGGAAGATATGATAAAAAAAACAGTGTAAGACGAAGTTGTTGCATTTAGTTCTTTTTTCCCCCTTCTTTTCTTTTCTTTTTTGAGAGGTAATTCTGCCCAAAATTTGAAAGAGCAAAAACAGGAAACAAGTACCATAGAGACATTTGGAGTCAACTTTTAAGATCAGAAGAGAACATTGCAGCTATGAAGTAAAAACTTACATGATGGAGATGGAGAAATTGGGGGTGAGGCAAGTGATGGAGACACCAACTGTTTTGGTGGGCGATTACGTACCCCTGAAGGTGCAGGAGAACGTGAACTACGCGGAGAAGAATGGTGGGTTGGGCAATGAGCACAATCCTTTTTCTCTGGAGCTGGGGCTGGAGAAGGGGTTGGTGGTGTTGCAAGAATTGTTTGATTTAGGAAAGAAGATAAAGTGACTTCCTTAACTTCACCAAAAACAGTGTTATTAAGGCCAAGATTATTTGGAGAAGACCCTGTAATTATTTTAGCCAATTGCCTCAATCTCTGGGGCAGAAGGCTCCCCAGGTTAGACCTAACCGCCGCCTGAACTGTTACCGGAGGATCTCCTGTTGAGCCGTTTCCGTTGGTTAGTTGCACATACACATTCTGCATACAAAATTATGTAGTTAAAATCCCAGTATTACATGCGCAATATGTCAATGACTCAATGGTTCAGCCAAGATATGAGAGAGAAAATATTCTAGCAAGTTTTAGTTTGCATAGTTTCCTTATTTCTAGGCATGGATATTTAGGAGTTTAGTGGATGTAAGATAATTCTTCTACTGCCATGGTTTCCTTCTATTATTTCTCGAGTTGTGGGATTTGATTATGTTCCCTTTCTATTTAATCCTAGAATCTTAGGAGACTTAAATTCTCTAGACAAGCTTTGGCTTGTAATCCTAATGTACTGCAGAATCAACAAAGATTTCTGGGTATTCTATGATTAGATAAGGATTGTTAGTCCTATATTGTTCTAGAATCCACGGACCCATCGCTAATTGAATGGGTGTCATGGTTAACTTGGAGACAAAATAAGTCTGTCACCATAGTGGCACAATTTTGGCCTAAAAAACTAATCATGATTCTGGTGAACCTATCTAGAAAACTTGTACTCAGTTACCATTTGTAGAAGGAGATCAGAGGCACAACAATACCTCGTTAGACCTCAGATGCAACCCCAACTTCAGCTGGTGCCTCAATTCAGCAAGATTTTCGTTCACTTCATAAATAGAATTGTACAGAGTGAAGTTAAAGAGAACTTGTGAAATCTGCCAAATGAAAGCAGACTCGGGGATAATGGTGATTCCCCCTGGATATTTCAAAATTTCAAGCGAAGAAGCTTGCCCACAAGCTGAAGTTGTCAAAGTCAAATTGGACTGCTGGAGGAAAAGCTCTATTAAAGATGATCTCAGCACGCTTAAGGACACTGTATTCATTGGAGCGTCAATTGGATGAGGAAGAAAACCAAACACCACATTGGTCCACGTAGAGGCATCGGCTTGGTGCATGGATAGAATAGCAACCTGTTCCAAAAAAACTTGCTTTAGGTTGATTGTTTGTGTACTCTTAACATATAGCAAAGCAGAGTTTAAAACCAACCTTTGCAAAAGGGACACCAATTTCATTGTTGATATCATACTCTAATATTCCAATGAGCGGAACAAGCACTGAGACTGGCTTTTGCAGTTTGAAGGATGCCTGAACGGTAGCTGAAGGGAAAAGAAAGGATAACAAAAAGAAATAAGGAAAGTCCACACATCAATTAAGAACCAAAGAAGCTGCTTCGGCATCTGTTTTAATAGTGACACCAATCCTATTCACATCAAGAGAACCATATCTGAAAGTCCAAACTCCACACATATCCATATATATGATACCTAATTGATCCAGTTCGATACTTTAATTTTCCTTCCCTATTTTCCCCCTAATGCATCTCTTCTTATTGCTCGGGTATATTGGTATTGACTATTGAATTCCTCTTTAATCCTCCAAGTTTCAATTGTGATCTAATTTGAGCATTTGAAACAGGTTAGATTATACCAAAGGCTGATTGTGCCAAAAGGGGAAAACAAAAGCACAATAGATTCTTACTTTCTAAATGACAACGCAGGGTTTTAAACTTCCAACTGGCAACTCTCTCTGTGGGAAAGCCGCTGCGAGTCAAGCTAGGTGGGAAGACAAAGAGGCATGACAGGTAAAGCTTAGGCAAACACTGAACCATATCAAGCTAGGGGCGAAGACAAAGAACCGTAACGGGTAAAGGTAGGTGCGACAGGGAAGACAAAGAGACATAGACTTAGGCAAACATCGTCGCGGGTAGTTAGGTGTGAAGGAAAAGAGCCATAGCGGGTCAAGATAGGTGCAAAGACAAAAAGTAATAGCACATCAAGCTTAGGTGAACACTGAAGCAGGTCAGGCTAGTTTGGAGTACAAACTGCAGTAGCCGTTAAGCTCGGTGTGAAGACAAAGAATCATAACAAGTCAAGCTTATGCGAACACTGTAGCTGGACAAGCTAAGTGCCATAGCGTGTCTAGCTTAGGCAAACAACAGAGCAGGTCAAGCTTAGGCAAATACCAGAGCGGGTCAAGCTATATTGAAACACTAAGAGCCACATACCCATCTGCCATCAAAAACTCTATTTACTGACCACTCAGAAGTCAAAACAATTGCAATAACACATGGCTATCTATTCGCAATTATATAGCAATGATAACTCAAGTCAGAGCGAAATAGAAGATACCCCTTGGCCAACAACACCTGAAAATTTGAAATGAACAGCAGCCATGCCAGCCGGTAAAAAAAAACTATTAAAACCAATATATACCCTAATTACAACAAAAGAAGCCCATTACAAACACTGTACTAAAAGATCAAAAAAGAACCTGATTATAGATCCACAACACACAATAAGGCAGACATAGAGCTTTAATGACTCACAATCAAGTCAAAATAGCGCACAACCATTGATCAAAATGTCAGAAAAATTGAGATGCACAGCAGCAATGAAGGCAAATACAAACATAGATTAAGGTTTTACTCCCCATTTGATCAAATCATAAAAAAAGCTAATTACAAAGAAAGATGGGGATAAATACCCCTCTACCCTAACCACTAGAAGAAAACCCTATAAATTCAAACTAAAGCAAACCAAATTGAGCCTTAAGTCCCAATGAAATGGGGTCGGCTACATTAATCGTTTTTCTCCATTCTGCCAAGAGCTTTGTGTTCCGTGATATCCAACATTCCTAGATCCTTTCAAACTACCGCCTCTAAAGTCAATTTTGGTCAACCTATGGTCCTATACTACCCTTTACCATAATTACTCCTCGTAACTATCGCATCTACCAATCTATGATAATTGAAATAGAAAATACTTGAGATGGTGATAAATTACCCCTCAACCCCAAGTCCCCAATCACTAGAAGAACCCCTAATAACGAAAACCAAACCAAACTAAGCGAAGTCCCAATGAAACTGGGTCAGATGAATCATGTTTCTCCATTCTACCAAGAGCATCGTATTCAGTGATATCCAACACACCTAGATCCTTTCAAACTACCGCCTCTAAAGTCAATTACTCCTCGTAACTATTGCATCTACCGATCTACGATTATTGAAATCTACCAATCAATGATTATTGAAATAGAAAATAATTGGCCAAATGTTCAGAAAATCGACTGAAGACTGGCCAAAAAAATTGATATAGAACACATCAAATATCCATTTTCTCAAATCATAACAAACCCTAACTACAAATAGAGAGGTGACAAATACCCCGCTACTCAAATAATTACGACGAAACCCTAATTACAAACCAACACCACACTGAAGATCTCAGGGGAAAAGGCTTACCACGGAGCTTGATTGCGTATTTCGCATCAAACCCAGATTCTATTGAATTAAACTCATGTTTTCTCTGTTTCCATGATATCCAACATACCTAGATCCTTCAGATTACCGCCTCTTATAGTTAATTTCGGTCAACCTATACTACGCTTTTCTGTAATCATAGTACTCCCGTATCAATCGATCTGATCTTCATAATTGAATAAGAAAATTATTGGACAAAACATCAGGAAATCCACTGAAGACTGGCCAACAAAAATTCAAATAGGAAACACTAAACATCAATTTTCTCAAATCGCAAGAAACCCTAAGAACAAACACCGAGGTGATAAATACCCGTCTACACAAATAACTAGTACAACAAAACCCTAATTAAAGGTCTTACCACGGAGCTTAGTTGCGCGTGTCGCATCAAACCCAGATACTTTTGAATGAAAAGGTATGACCCAAAAAACCGCCGACAAAAACACAGAGAGGCTGAAGATAAAAACAACGACGCATTTGAGATTGAACTCTCGACCGATTCTATACAGACCCATCGAACATCTCTGACACAGGAGGGATTGATTCCCCCGAATCTGCTGCTGCTGCTGCAGTTGTAATTCCGATTTCCCCATTTCCAGAGCATCTGTTATTTAACTTTTCTCTCTCTCTATCTCTCTATATCTATCTCCCTCTCTCTCTCTCTCTCTATCTCTCTCTAGACAAGAGAGAAATCACAGCGGAGAAGTTGATGAGGAGGAGAGACAAGTGTTCATGGTGTACAAGTGTTGAAGGTTTACTCTCTCCTTCTCTCTCTCTCTCTCTCTCTCTCTCTCTAGTCTTGAACTGTAAGTTTGAGAGACATTTGTATTTTATTTGGGTTGATTTGCTAATGGGGTTGGATTACACTTAGGTACCCTCAAGTTTGGCATGTTTCCCACATTGGTCTTCAAGTATTTTTCTTTTCCAATTTAATCTGTTCACTATCGAGCAGGTTTCCATGATTTCTGTCGATATTGTTAACAGAAATTGCCACACGGGCTGCAAAGTAATTGAGCCGTTTGCGAACTTTTCAATGATCGACTCGGTAGACAGTCATTCAAGTTTAACTCGTCAAGTAGATAAATTGAACTTGAGCCTGATAGTATGAGTGCAATTGTGTTCACCCTCACTAAATAAATGAGGGTGAACGTTACCCTCACTCTGATTGGTGGCAAATGTGTGAGGTCTACGAAATCAATAAACTTTTTTGTTAATAATGGGGTTATATCAATAAACTTTTTGGTAATAATGGGGTTATTTGGTGGACCCACACTTTTTCTACCAATCAGAATGAGGGTAAAGGGTGAACAAAATCATTCTGATAGTATTAGATTCGATTAGGCTTGCAAAGTTAAAGTGTTCGTGTATAAGGAGAATTTCATCTATAAACTGGAATAAATATAAGCTTATATAACTTGTATACGAATAAAGCTGTATGTGTAGATATAAAAAAAAACCATATAATTTGCATATGTATATACTTTTACATGTACTATAAACTTATATACGAGTGACTCTTAATTATTTTATGCATGTATAAACTTATTTTATGTACATAATAGGAATTTTATTTGCAATTCTAAACTTGTATGCAAGCAAAGTTATATGTTTTATTTGGTACATTAAGGCTCATAAACAAGATCAAGCTCGACTAAAGCCAAGACCAGTTCTCAGCTTGTCAAATTTTCTTTTAGCTCGAATTCTTTTAAATCTTAACAAATAAAATTGATCATTTTAAAACTCGACTTGGCTTAGCACGTTTGCAGTCGTAGCTCTGGTGCCACTTGTATCTAAGCTACTTAAATCCACCCCGCTGTAGATGGAAACTGGGGATGTGGGCTGCAATGGCCCTTTCCGCATTACAAACTTTAATACAACTATTATAAGTTCACTATAATTTATACGTTCGCCATCAATTTCAACTCAAGTTAATTCACTCGAATTTTTACTCTTATCTCCCCAAACCAAAGACTCCTTTGTAGTGTTTTTTCCGTTTGGGACTGGGTTTAGATTCATTTCTTCAATTAAGTTGGCGAGTTCAAATATATGCAAAGATAGAGACGACACAAATCACAATGTGATGCTTAACAATTGGGGCATGTCCAAAATAATTGGTTAGTAAAGGGACAAGATTGATTAAAAAAAGTTAGTAACGGTATGTCAAAACTTATGGGGTTAAGTGTAATTTACTGTTTACTAAACCGTGTATTAACAACTAATGATTCAGTTCAAAAAAAAAAAAAAAAAAAAAACAACTAATGATTAGTATTTAAATTCAAAAAAAAAAGTACTAATATTAATTGTTTGATGATGATTTGGCTACCCAACGTTGATGTGAAGCAAAGGTGAAAAAGAGAGATATATGGAGAGAGAGAGAGAGAGTTGAAGAACAAGTATGATGAGGATAGTGGGTGGGACCAATTTGCTTAATGGGATAAAAATGTTTGCGCCAATCACATTCCAAAATTCAAATGCAAAATCTCACCTTTACTTTTGTACTCCCTACGCAATTGATGTTAGTAATGATTTAGGGGAATGATTTCCACACCCCTAAATTGTTATCTACACTCTTTTTTTGTCTTCTAGTGAGATTTTCATGTGTAAAAATCTCACTAAAAGACAAAAAGGGAGTGTAGATAACAATTTGGGGGGTGTGAATATCAATTACCATGATTTAAAGAGAAAAATCCCGAGCCCGACCCGAACCCGTGTCACCAGACGATTAAAATATAAATGGTCCAGTTATGTATGCGTAACGTGTGAACAGAATGATTCTTTTGGAACCGGGAGATGCTGCGCAGCTCCGTATGCACATCGTGCTGTGCGGCCCATTTCGACGCTGTTCCGGCACTGTTTTGACGATCAGAGAAGTCCACCGTGTAGAGTTTGTCGAGTACTACAGATGTACCAAAAATCAAGTCAATCGGATATCATTAAGTGCCTCATCAGAATACAAATAAGTTGAAAAAAATAGAACACACATGTCTTGAAACATTAAATGAAAACCATTGAAACCATTTTTTTCAACATATTTGTGTTCCGATTAGGCACTTAATAGTATCGGATTGAGTTGATTTTTTGTACACTTATAGTACTCGATGAGCTCTACGCTGTGGACGTTCCCGATCATCCGAACAGTACCGGTGCGACCCCAAAATGGGCCCGCATAGCACACTGCGCAGCACCCCCCATTCTTTTGTACCTGCGGTTATATGGCTGATGGCAGAAAACCGTCGGTCATTTCTGTCGTCTAAAAGTATTTTTAATCAGTGAGATTTGGTGAAAGACTTTTTTCGAAAAGTGTTAGAGAAAAAATCGAGGCAATCAGACTGGAGAACAATTCTTTATAAAATAACACAAATTACGGATTTACGTAAGTAGAAAAACAGATTACAGAAATAGAAATGAAATACACTAGTTGCTTTGGCTAAAAAAACCAAACTGGTTTATTTTTTGTCCTTATTCAAAAAAAATTCACATTTGTTAATATTGTGTCGATTTTTTTGTAGTTTATTGGTTCGTCTCGACGAGAGAAATCTAAAAAGTATAAAATTATTAACCGAACTTAATTTTTTGTGAATAAAAACAAAATAATCCAATAAATCACAAAAAAAAAGGATTATTTTGTGTCTTTAGTGAACTTTTTAAGATTTTTTATCATTATTTTATACTTTGTAGATTTCTCTTGTCTAGATGAATCAAGAAACCACAAAAAATCAACGCAAAGCTAACAAATGCAAATTATTTGTGAATAAAGACAAAAAAAAAAAAAAAAAACCAGTTTTAGTTTTTTTAGCCAAAGAAAAAGCAATCAAGACTTGTGAATTACAGTCTCCTTAAAATAGATTCGTCGCCTTCTGAGGGTGCAGGTGTCTGTCTCCCAGTATAAAACAGCTAGAATCATAGTAATCAGAACACCGCTAAAAACTGCTTTGGTGAACTGAACCTACATATGTCTCTCTCTCACACAACAAAAAGTCAAGAACCCCAGAAATGGCACTCATAATTTTTCCAAAAAGTAAAATTTTGAATTTGAGCCATTGATTTTTTAAATTAAGGGTCAGTTCTGGGTGTGTTTTCTGGGTACATATTAGTACTCCTCGCACAAAGGAAAGGAAAAGGATCATAATATGTTGGATGAATACGAATTTTTAGCGTAGAACGCAAAAACGTGATGCCAACTACATAATCAAGAAGGAGACCCTTGAGTTGCACTTTAGCTAGGAATCAAAGCGTGAAACTCCTGAAATGGATTGACCAATGAATCTCACATCACGGGGGCATTAACCAGCAGTTCTATTGACTTCTCCATGTCCAGATCCGATTGTAGGAAGGTCCTTTCTATTGCTTCGATTTTATTCACCCGAAATCTAAAAAAATTCCGACAAATAGAATATTCTCTTATTGAGAAGAGTATCTTTTTAGAGTTCATACCATTGATTTTTTAGATAAACTACTCAATTGTGGAGGTTTCCAGAGAAGTCGGGTCTATTTTTAGAGTTTAGACCATTGATTATCGTTATAATCGAAGCCGGGAGAAAGATTATCTAGGACTTCACATATTGGTGCTTCGAGACCACCATTCCATGTCCGCTTTTGATGAAACGCCGGAATGATCTTTGGGAACCCACTTCGGGTCAGCGATAAGGCGTGTGTGTTTATGAATGTGCAATTTTATTTTATTTATATATATTTTTTGGGTAATTTTAGACTGTCCGAATATAAATTACATAAGGGAATCTTGGGATATATTTGATTTTATTAATCTACACCTCCATCTTTGTCAAAGTCGTTTAGGATAAGAATAATTGTTTATTGTTCCATCATCAGCTAGTGACTGTGAATGCGAACAAATTTTTGAAACTATGTCACATAAGTTATTTCTAATATAATAATCCCCATAGAAAAATAGAATTTTTCAACTTCTATTGCTTGAGTTCTACTACCGACATCCACACTTGCCCACCCCGGGTATTCACTCACACACACACACACACACACACACACACACACACACAGAGTGTGTAGCCAACCTCATTCTATAGAAAGAGACAGGAATGTATAATGGCCTCCTTTAGCTAATAATCCGGATTATGGATTATTCATTTTGTCTTTATTCAAATTTTTTTTGCATTTAAAAGTTTTGCGTCAAGATTTTGTGGTTTCTGGATTCCTCTCGACGACACGAATCTAACAAGTATAAAATTATGGTCAAACCAAATATTTTTTTGAATAAAGCCGAAATACTTGGATTATTGGCAAAACTAACAAATGCAAAAAAAAATTGAATAAAGACAAAATGAATAATCTAATAATCCATAATCTGGATTATTACCCAAAGGAGGCCAATTAATGTGGTCAGGTGACCTAATTTTGCGGTTGATGAGATAAGTTCAGAAGTACCAAAGAAAGCGATAGTGTGTGCAATGACAATAACATCCAATATATTTGAATGGTATTATAATCATACTTCAATTCCCCATTTCTCCTTGTTATAAGTGTATTTTCTAAGTTTTTGACCTAAAATATTTTGTAGAGATCTAGGGTTTCATTTTTCTCTAGCACAAGTTAAATAAAGCTACCACCAATTTCCATGCATCCCTTAAATCCAACCCTAACTAAATTGGTCAAAAGTCCCAACTGTAATCCAACCACTTGATCTAAAGCAAGATATCCATTCCCATAAGCAAGCTAACATTTTCACAAGCAAACTTTTTAGAGTCATCTGATGCATGTTCTCAGGATCTCAGTACAAAAAACTCCTATGTTTGGGGTTTAAATTTGTGGAGAAATTTGGGAAGGGAAAAATAAATAGGAATAAGATATTTGATATCTTTAATTAAAATCAATATTGCTCTTTTTTTTTATAAAATTTACGCGGTATTCATTATCCAAAGTTCAAACAACGACACACAAAGTCGGAGATGAAAAGAATATTATCATGTCACAATCAAACACCGACACCATCTATGGAAAGATGCACATAGTCTTGTGTGTTTATTTCATATGCCTTATTGTAGATCATCTGACTAAAGATTCTATAAAATTTGCTTTTATGTGCTTTATTTATAGGATATCGATCATACTAATCGTCCATTTGTTTGAAGATCAGCAAAATCAAATTGTGGTTACAGTTTGACAAATTTTTACATTATATCATGGGATGCCCAATTTGTAGGGAACAATACACATAGGTGGACTGCAAAAAATTAATTTCCCAATATATAGCAAATAGTCAATTTTGTCTATGAAAGCATTGGATTTTTTCGCCAAATGTGTTTTGCGAGGAAAAATATTGTCGCCAGCTATTGTCGCTTACACGCCTTACCGACAAAAATAGTTTTCACGGCCTATGACAATACGGAACATATATTTTCGCATTGTTTCTTGAAAAGACCTGTTCGCCCTTTCTATCACTTTTTTCGCAAACTAAAGGATAACTACTTACCGTCAACAAAACAGGCTGGGAAATATTTTGTCGCCAATCAGAGATAATCATATATATATATATATATTTTTTTTTTTTTGTACTTCGGAAGTAATCATGATATATATTCGATAGTATATATTACATGTTAAACTTTAGAATATAAATCTCTCTGCAGAATGGCACATGCAATGAACACGTAATAAAATAAACAATTAATGCAAAATCACAAATGAAATTTGTTGGGATTCCACCCCGCGTGGGCCAGATGGGCTTAGGCCTGGATGAGAGTGGTTTCCTATTGCATTTAAGATTTCCTATTATGTTTAGGATATGTATCTCTATAAATAATCTTATTGTCTCTCTTTTTGTGAGTGTGGTAGCACAATGTGAGCGGGACAGGCTGAGAGTGTGAGAGGGGAGAGCCGGTTGTGGCCTCCCCCGTCGGAGTGGGAGCCGGTTATTGCTCTCCGGAGAGGTTTTTTCATGTCTTTGTATATTTTGTGAATATATACGGTCGACGGAGTTTTTCCTCAGATTCATTGTCCCTGGTTGTGTGCGTGCGTGACCCAGATTGCACAACAAATTGGTATCAGAGCTCGGGTGGAGCGAGAGGTCACCGGATTCACGCTCGAAATGCACGGATTCAAGAACGGGAAGAAAAACGAAGTCACACGGAAGTTTTGCTCACTGGGTTTTGTTCGTCTCGACGAGACGAGTCCAATGGTGTGCTCGAGGTATTTTTTCGTCACAGGAGGAGGGCGAACGGACAGTTTGAAGGGCGGCGGACGGAGCCGGACTGATCTAGCTTAGATCGGTCTCAGAAAACGTGATCGGAATTTTTTTTTGGAGTAGGGGGTTTTGTTCCTCGTTTCGAGACGATCGCGAGGATACAACATTTGTCGCCGGAAGAAGTCGGGGTAGCCCACACGCGCCGGTCAAAGTTTGGTCAAACGTGGAGTGGATCTGACGTTGGATATTTTTCACACGTCGGTGATGTCAGCGTGACATCATCATTGACCGGTCAACAGTCAATGCCACGGAGGATGCCACATGGGTCGGTCAACTACCACGTCAGCCGGTCAACGTTGACGCAGTGCCACGCCATCAAGGGTTCAGTCAGTGATCCTTTAGACCTTTTTGGTCTGGGTCAGGGGTCAAAAAGTTCAAAGGGGTCAGGTGCCGGTTCAAAAGGGTCAAGATGACGCAGGTCAAATTCTGGTCAAAGGGTTCAAGGGCTGGTCAACGAGTCAAGTGGGCTGGTCAAAGGTTCTAGGAGGTCTAGATTGATCTTTTAAAGGATGGTTCATTGGTTTTTTCGCATTGTCGGAGGATATACAGCTCCGTTTTTCGCGTATGAGTAGTCAAGTTGGATTGTCTCGACGTTTCGGATCCAACCATGCGCTCCGTTTTTCATTTGGAGGCTCGGAAGCAGGTGTTATTGCTGGATTGAGCCGATTTTGGGTGTTTGGAGGCGTTTTGGGTTGTGAGGAGACTTGTTCCTAGCTAATTGGATGGTTCCGGATTCATTGGTGGGCTTGGATTTGGGTGATTAGAGCCGGATTTTGCAGTCCTAGACACATCCGGAGGGATTGAGGAGGATTCGACGCGATTAGGTCAATCAGATGGGAAGTTGAGTCGGAGGCAGACCATGGGAGATCCGATGGGAGTCCAGGGGGTGCTAGGAGAGATGGGAATGAACATGGATGAATTATGAGGCATGATGAGACCCGGGAAAGCTGATGGAGAGTGGTGGGAGACCAGGATAGTGGCAGGAGTGGCGGATAAGTGACGGATTGGTGACGAAAAAGGCGAGCAGAGTTGGAAGATTTACACACCAGGAGTATTGGACAGAATTTGTAGAGATTGGAGGTTGACAGGAGCAATCGGGTGATTGCGGATTCGCGGCGGTTGAGCCGTGGTGATCAGTCGGAGAGCTAGTGAGCAAGGATACATTCTTTCGAGTGTTGCATCTCTGTTTTGTGGGTGCAGATACACTTGATTGGTTAATGGCACAGACGCTTACTAGAGTGACAGGTCGGAGTTGGTCAGTAGTAACCGGAGGCAGTCTGGTTCAATCGGATTTGAAGACCTATCGTCAGGATTTGCAGTTGTGATTCGAGCTGCATTGAATTGGATGATGGGCCACCATACATGCTTGTGGGAGTGTAGTGGCAGATGGGGCTGATGTCAGGCATAGTCAGGCAGTATGGGTGTTTTGTGACGTGAGCAGAAATGGCGACAGTTGTGAATGCACACAGGATAAGCGCAGGATTGTACCTAGGAGTCGCGATCGGGATGGTACTGGATGCGCTGGGAGTCGATCAAGAGTGTGCGGAATGCTAGCTAGCAAGGATTCGGTTACTGTGGATTGTTCATGGGAGCTCCGGACAGAGGGATTGAGATGGAGATCAGATGATGCATCCTGGTATTCTCTTTCTTCTGTGTTTTTGTGGCGGATTATCTTTCCAGTTATGAGCACTCATGATGGTGTGGAGAGATGGAGTCACGGATTATGTCCTGTGATTGGGCATGAGCATCCGAGTTTGGATGCGGGCACTCCGGTTAGGGAGTGCAGGATTGTGGTCAACCGCGGAAGATCTGGCTTGCAGGGATACATTCATTCGAGTGGTGTACCCAGTTGGGGTGCGGAGATGCTCGTTTGGGAATGACACAGGCGCCTGTTAGAGCGGTAGATCAGTTGAGCCACGAAGATATAGTAGGATTTGTTCACATCCCGAATTCACGAGAGGTGTATCCTGGTTTGGGGGTGCAGAGGTACTCAGTGGGGGATGCGATGTCAAATAAGGAGTCAGCCTCTTCGCAGATGGTGTGTGAGATCATTTGGAGAAGTGAGCCTCTAGTGTGGGCATAGGGTAGCTGCATTCTCTTGACATGACATGATGCTAGAGTGGTGGAGCGTGGCTAGATGAAGCTGCGGGAACTCGATGAGGGGGTGCGGGGGCTCGGTTATGGAGCGCATACACCTTGGCAGGAGGTGTGCAAGTGGAGGCATTCCTGTTGAGGGGGTGCAATACTCGAATTTTCTGATCGGCTGCGGATTCTAGTTTTGTAAGGATACACTTTTTCGAGTTTTTGTACTCTGTTTGGTGGTGCATGGATGCTCGACTGATTAGTGACACAGGCGCTTGCTAGAGGTAGTTGATTGGAGGTGGCGACATGGGGGTGTTGCAGACAACTTTGCCCACTCAGTGTGGAGGGGGTGATTTGTTGGGATTCCACCCCGTGTGGGCCCGATGGGCTTAGGCCTGGATGAGAGTGATTTCATATTGCGTTTAGGATTTCTTATTGGGTTTAGGATATGTATCTCTATAAATACTCTTATTGTCTGTCTTTTTGTGTGTGTGGTAGCACAATGTGAGCGAGACAGGCTGAGAGTGTGAGAGGTAAGGGTCATCATCGGGTCGGGCCGGGCCGGCCCAGCCCGCGAACTTTCAGCCCAACCCGCTAGCGGGCCAGGCTATGCGGGCTTTTTCTTTTTAGCGGGCCGGGCGGGCCGGGCTATCTCTCAAAAGTTGAAGCCCAGGCCCGCCCACGGGCTTATCCTAGTCAGGCAGGCGGGGGGGCCAGTCCTCGGGCGGGCTGGGCTGGGCTATTTGGGAAGGCCAAATACCCTTTTTTTTTTGTTACAGCTGAACCTTTTGGAGCCATTTTTTTTTAATTACAATTGAACCTTGTCTAGCCTACCATATGCTGTACCAATAATACACCATGAACAGTTGTTAGTTACCCATGCAACAAATGAATGGTCAATCAATGCATATGTTCAGACCTTCTCAAAATTTTAATGCATATGTTTAGTTTTTTATTAGAACTTTACTGTGAGATATATACACAGTTATACACATACGTCCAACTGTGTATTATTTTTTTTATTTTGGTACATTTGTATTATATCTTTTTTTGGTACATTATATATTATATCTTATGTACATTAACCGTGCAATAATGCATTACAAGTGTACCGGGCTACGGGCGGGCTAGTATCTCGGGCCGGCGGGCCGGGCTAGCCTGCCCATTTGGCGGGCTCAGGCTCGGGTAAAGCCCGACAGGCCTTGTGGGCTTCGGGCGGGCCCCGGGCCAATGGGCCAAATGATGAGACTTAGTGAGAGGGAGGAGCCGGTTGTTGCCTCCCCCCGCTGGAGTGGGAGCCGGTTATTGCTCCCCGGAGAGTTTTTTCATGTCTTTGTATATTTTGTGAATATATACGGTCGACAGAGTTTTTCCTCAGATTTATTGTGTGTGATTGTGTGCGTGCGTGACCCGGATTGCACAACGAAATTTAAGACTGAGTATGTATTCATATGCTGGGATGAAAGGAGATGGATTCCCAGATTTGGACTGTCCTGTCCAAAACTAGAGCTACAGATGATCTGTACCCCTTACAAAAAGCCGGAGAAAGGGTTGCTGCTGTGCAGCCCATGCACAACAGGTATTGTTCATCATTCGGGTCGTCCGTTGCTCGGATGGACGGCCCAGATTTCATCTTGCACACACAACAATGAACGGTTCAGATGCAAATATGCTGAGGTGAAATCTGAGCCGTCCATCTGAGCAACGGACAACTCCGATGATGCACGACACCTGTTGTGCATGAGTTGCACAACATCAACCCCAGATCCCGAAAAGCCTACAATAAACTTAATTGGTATGGTAAAGATTGAGTTACTCATTCAAATAATCAGATTGAATTTGGCCATGGTTTTACAGAAATTGCTAATTTCGTGCCTTACTCATTCAAACAGTCAAAAAATTGTAAATTTATTGTTTTGGAAATTATATGGGATTATTATTGGCTAAGGAAGGTCATACAGAAATTATATGGGTTTTTACATTTTATTTCTTCATATCACGTCATCTGATACATCAACTCATCAACCAAAGAATAGTCGCTCGAATTTCTTCATTTTTTATTATTTGCTTCAGAGATTTGTTTTTGGTATTCTTTAATTTAGGTTTTAAATTCACATACAGTTTATGTATAAAAATAAAGAAAAAAACAAAAACCATTAATGGGTTGGAAGATTTAGACGTACGTAACCACTCTACTCTGGGGGAAAGAAACCCTAGAACTGGAGGAAGTTATTGCAGCCGGGTTCATTCTTGGCAAATGAACAGAGCCTTAAGATTTGGTTAGGTACGTCTAAATCTTCCAACCCATTAATAATTGGCGGGAGCAAATTTTCCCAGGACACATAATTCCTTCCTTTTTGCAGGATGTATTTTCAGGGAAAGTGAGTCCTAATAGGAAAAATATTTTTGTGGGTCCCATTATTTTCCTAGTAACTGAACACCCCCAAAAGTTATGGGAAAATTGATTTTTCATCATTTCTCATACTTTCTTGACAAATGAACGAGGCCTTAGTTCTTATGGAAAGCATGCAATAAACTTGACATGGTGAAGACTAAGAATTTTCACTGCGATATTTTCAGTATTTTTGGTATTCTCCCACAGTCATTCTCCTCACATACATCAATTGATTTGACTTCTATCAGATTAACACACACTTTTGGTTACGGTGGGAAGACGGTATTTTTAGTAGAAACTTAGCTTGACTTAATCACCCAAACATGAGAATTTAAAATTCAAGTTCGGCCATGATTTATGACAATTAAGTGCTAATTTCGTGAATGATCCCTTAGACTTCAAATTACACTTGTTAGATTATTGTCGTGAAACTCAGTACAAAATTATGTTCTATTTGCCAACATTTTTTAACTGGAAAATAAAAAATGTTTTATAGTGATTGTAAATTCATAATAAACAGTTAATCCTTCCATCATTGATTAATGAGAGTATTGAAACATCTATTAGGTTTATCTTTGGCTTTTCTTTTTTTTTTTGACTTTTTTTTGTTGATGTATTGTGAGGGAATGACTTGTCTTGGAATTCAAAATACAATGGCTTTTTTTTAAACTGCCTTAGTGGAACGGGGTGCATGGATTTTTTTTACGGCTTTCATATTCCCTTGGTTTTCTTCATAGCACGTCACCTTATATGTACATCGACCGACGTAGACGTAGTTGCTTTAAATTTATCATTTTGCACTCTTTGGTTCAACTTTTATCGGGTAGTCTTTATTTCAGATTTGTAAATTCACATCATTTTACAGTTAAAATACGCAATGCAAAATCATCAATGAAAGTTTGAGTATGTATTCAAATCATAAGTTATTATGAAAAAAGTAAGAACCAGAGCCAGCTCTGGGACCAATCGAACCAGCCTTTTTTAAGCTCCTATTCCATTTTTATTTTGGATGGAAATAGAAAAAAGGGTTTAATGAAAGAAAAAAAAATAAAAATTCATGTAGCTGACCCCAATTGATTGGGACATAAGGCTCGGTTTGATTTAACTTGGCATAAAAAAAAGAAAAAGAAACAACTTGTCCATTTCTTTTTCATTTTTTGACAACACTTGTCCATTTCATAGTGACGGAAGGTTCGTTATTTCCACACCAAAGGGATAGACTAATTATTCCAGGGTCTTGACTCTTGAGGCACCATTATGTGGTGCCCTAACACTCTTATCCACTACATATTATACTGGATTCTGTAAAAATGTGTGGTGGATAAGGGTGTTGAGGCACCACGTACTTGTTTCCAAGACCATGGAATAATTACTCAAAAGCACATCTGGTCATTGTTGGAAGATTTTCTGAAAGCTTTCTTTTTTTGTGTGCTTTGCTTTGCTTTTTTATTCTTGATTTTAAAAATAACTAGCTCATCAATTGATTTTAGCGTGAGAGATTTTAGAATTGTTAAAATCTTTGACTTAAGCAAATGGCTTCGTCATTTGCTACAATCAATTATTGCCTTTAGTAAATATTGATTTTATCAAGTGGGAGACGGGAGTAAATATTGCTTCAATGATTTTATTTTTTATTTTTGGATTATATTTACTTTCAACTTCATTAAAAAACAAACAAAATAACAGAACTGAATCCAAAAAATAATCTCAGACAAGCTTAAGAAAAGATTTTTGAACGTATTTGGCTATTACAGCATTCTATTGTTAATTTTACTTTTGCTTCTATATCTTAGGGACATAAGGCTCGGTCTGGTTTGGTTGGTATTGGTAGTTTAAGATAATAACACAATGCAGTATTAAGTTGCGTAGATAGCACGGGTCAAATGCTAGTATAGTACAATCAGGAGTACGGGAAAGCGCAGAATTGCACAATATGGGTAATGTTATGAACAAATTCTAACGACCTTTGCCTATCAAAAAATTGAAGTCCACAATGAAACAGTCCCTATGGATGGATCTGGGTTCTGTGTGCTAATCATACGAGCCTCATCCCGAGCCCACAATAATGATAAACATAAAAAGTGCCTCTCCGAACCTTTCTTCGCATTCAACAAGATTATCACATCAGTGAATCTAAATCAGCTTCTTCTTCTGGAAAAATCGCTGCAAGTACCATATCTGGATAACCGAAACCACAACGCAGATCCCCAAGGAAAATATACTGAACCACGCTACTCTAGCATTAGTTGTCTCGCTCACCACCCGCATTTCTGCTTCTCTGCGCGGTTGAAACCAAAGAAAGACGAAACGGAAAAATAAGGACGGAAACAAAATGAGTTAATTCTGGGATAGTGCAGTATCGTAAGAATTAAAATTGTACATATAATTACCTGCTCTTGAGATATAGTAAATTTTCATGGATAGCCTCCACTGCTCCTTCAAGCTTTCTCAACTCAAGCTCAACACCCTTGCAAGTAGAATTCAGTCATGGAAAGAAAATCTCTGTAAGATGCGGGAATTGTAAAATGTTTATAGGCCACGGACCAAAACGCTACTGAGCTTCGTAAAATTGATTTTTCACCCTTACACGCGTTAGGTCCTCTCTCAATTTAAGAAGACAAAGAACCACAGAGCTAGAATAAAAGTAACTGAAATAACAGGAGTACTAATAAATCCAAACTTTCAACAAATGGCGTCTTAGGTTTATGTTTGCACAACAAACAATCCAGAACAGTCCTCCAGTTCATGTTTTCTTTACCATAAAAAATAGTATTCACTTATCATCCAAACATTGATTATACAATGTCAGAAGAAGTAACAGTTATCTATCAAAGAGGGTAGAAATGTCAATTACAAAATGATGTTTTAGTTAGAGATGGCAAATAGGCGGGTTTGGGATGCTTGAAATGGGTCATGGTTGAATATGAACCGGTTGAATATGAGTGGGTCGAATATGGGTCAAGTCATACCCAACCCGTTTTTTATGTTGCTGGATCTGTGGGGAAACTGAAAGTTTATGTGAAGTCATATATGATGATAAAAATACAGAAGGGAAAAAAGAAGAAGCAAGGCTCTGTTTGTTTTGACAGTTTATATGAAGTCATATATATATAATGATAAAAGGCCTAATAGGTTAAAACAAAAAGGACCAAGGCTCTGTTTCTTTCGACTTAAAACATTTTACAACGTAAAATATTTTTCGTTGACAATAATTTTATGGAAAATGATTTGTCACTTTTTATTTTTGGGTGTTTCGCTGACACTTCCAAAATTATTTCAATTGGAAAAGAACACATACAATTATACAAACACACAAATGAATATGTATGTATTCATTCATTCATAAATGCTTATATACACATGGAGAGAGAGAGAGAGAGAGAGAGAGAGAGAGAGAGAGAGAGAGAGAGAGAGAGAGAGTTTGTGTGCGAACTTTGTAGTATAGCAGTTAGAGAGGGATACCATTGGTGGTGTTTGTGCAATTTTGTTTTGACATTGATCCCAAGAGGGAGTGATGCACGAGAAATGTGCGCGCGCATGGATTAAGGTTGAAGGGGAAACAATGGGATTTGATGAATTCTCTTACAGTGGCCTCCCAAAAATCGTTGGATCGGTTGTTCGTGACTGCAATCGGTGCAACGGCTTCTTTCTTTATTATTGGTCCAACCCTTTCTTTTCCTTTAAAGTAGGGGTCCAACCTATTTTGACCCCATGTACATACGGGTTAATGTGGTTTACCCATAATATAATATGGGTCTATTTGGGCAGGTTATAAGAGGGCGAATATTTGGATGGGTTCATGGGTCGGGTTGATAAATGCCACCTCTAGTTTAATCTATTCGTGAAGATTTGATTGGGACGGATTCATGATTTAGTGAAGAAAATGAATTCATGAAGCCGACCCCAATTAGTTGGCAGTTTTAATCTAATCATGAAGATTTGATTGGGACGGATTCACGTTTTAGCGAAGAAAATGAATTCATGTAGCCGAACCCAATTGGTTGGCAGTTTTAATCTAATCATGAAGATTTGATTGGGACGGATTCACGTTTTAGCGAAGAAAATGAATTCATGTAGCCGACCCCAATTGGTTGGCACTTAAGGCTCAGCCTAGTTTTGGTTTGGCTTGAAGATTTGATTGGTGAATTCATGTATTCCAACCTTTTTATATACAATTTTCAAGTAGTACAGAAGCAATGCCTACGTGTGCACAGAGGGCTTTTGACTGTTTGAAGATGAGAAAAAATTCTTAACGTGTAGTGTGATAGTCTTGGAAATTATACTTGGACATTATACAAGAAACATGAGCAATGGGTAGACAACAGCAGCAGCATGCAATGATAGTTTAATACATGCATAACAATCATATCTATTATGGAAATTTTGGTTTTCATTCTTTGCCAGCAAGAAAAAGGAAGAAGAGTGCAGCGAGAGAGGTAAAGAAGTTGAAGTACCCACCTCGATTTTCTCTTTTCTTGCAACTGATTCCCAATCCTTAGCTGCAATTCCAGTTTTCCATTCAAGACTGACACTTACATCTCCAGCCCCTTGATGATGGCCATCCAACCAAAAACATGCCAGATAGTTTCCAGCCTCCTTAGTTGTAAATGCAAACTGGCCATAAGTCACATTCTCCTGGTGGTGAAGATTGTTTCCATAAGGAGATGTTACCTACAGATGGAATACAAACCACCATTCCCATTAGTTGCAAGCAAAAAAGGAATAAAGAATGTTTTAAGAAAAGAATTAGAGCAGCCTTTCGATAATCTGGTAAGTTGTTTGTGGTCACGTCATTGTAGATTCATCTTAACTAAAAACCACAAAATGAGAAAGGGACTAGAAGAAAGTGAAGGACAACAAGTTGATGCAGACAAACACTCCACATGACCACATATCTGCTGTGAAATACAAGCACCCAGAGTCCCAAAGTGAAGGACTAAAAGTTGATGCAGACAAACACTCTGCTACACCAAAAATTGTACAAAATACATCACCAAATGAGTCCCAGAGAAATAACTCGCACCAGCCAGATATCCCTCCACCATTAATACCAAAAACTGATCATCCTTCACGTGCCCAAAACCACTCACAGATAGCTAAAATTCAGCCTGAACGAATTCCTTGAAACTACAGTGCCTAGGATAGATAAGGTAACAATTATCCTTCTCAAAAGGATACCTAGGCCTTCAAATCAACAGACAAGATATCAAGCATTCTACGAAAGTTGACAGCACTAAAGGGCTCCAAAATTAGAGGGCGATCAACGCGTTTCAGAAATTAAAACTTCGACATAATTCGGTCATTGATATGAATTAAAGCCTGTTTGAATGGAAGCCACAAAATACCAATGCGGGAAGACAAAAGTTACAGTCAATACTTCAATTATTGGTCTCGGACTTAGAAGAAAATCTATTTTATTATTATTATTTTCTCTTTTTTGAATAACAAAAAGAAGAAAATCTATTTCAACTGTCATCCGTGGTTCCGATGATGCATAGCGGCAATTATACCCACAAGTCGGTGCTTTGAGGTTCTTGTGACCTCTTGTGGAAACATTTGGATTGTGGACTTGAAAGATGGATTGATGATTATTTGGAAGGAAGTAATCGTCTTCCTCTGTGAGGAAATAAATATGTGATCGTTTTGGCATACTTAGGTACGACCCTTTGCATGAATTTGCCATCTCCCTATTGTATAGAAATACGATTAGATGATTAAAAATGAGATATAAAGGGTCATAGGGTAAACTGAGAAGGATCTCCTCAAACAAGAAGACCAATAAAAATGATGAAGTAGGAAAGGATAATCACAATAAGCTCCTCGAAGAACTCAGAGCGCCATCACTCCTCAAGGGGATAAGTAAACCTTAGCCTTAGGATTCATAAGGATCTAGGATAATCACAATAAGCTCCTCGAAGAACCCAAAGCGCCATCACTCTTCAAGGGGATAAGTAACCCTTACGATTCATAAGGATCTACCTCTTGTCAGCCAACTTATCTACAATAAATTGTTTTATATTGCACCATCCAAGGACACAATTGTAACCCTACCAGCACTTTTCAGCAAAGATAGACGTGCTGTCAGATCATGTATAGCCAGTGTAGGTACATAGGAAACAAGTCTTAAGGACTTCAGGCATCAGGCGTCTCTAGGAGCGAAGGTTGTCATTCAGCATCTAGGCTCCCGAGGCCCAGCTGAAGGGCAATCCATCCCAGAATTTGATGCACTCAACTGTTTCAAAATGGAAGGGTATCTATTGTAGCCATCTCAAATTGGATTAGTGTTAAAGTCTTCTCTACTGAAAAGTAGAAAAAAAAAAAATCTACTGCTATTACCTTAGATGATTGAAATCCAATTATTCATTTAACTGTATACCACCCATGGGCAACCCAACCACAAAGAACCCATTCACTACCAATATTCAATGGTACTTCGCTACTCAACTGCTCTATGCTGAACCACAAGTGAACTAGGGGAATTTTAAATAAATCATTATTCCAAAATTCTGTTTATTACTGACCTCCTAAAAGCCTGTTAGTTGAATTTCCTCCATGCCTACTTCCAGAGGAACTGATATGATGCTGGTAGTCTGTGCGTAGCCCTCAGATCAGATATATGCCTAAAAAGCAAGGCATAGATTGCAATGGTTTGGTCGATGGCCAACTCGGGACTTCATTGGTTGAAAAAAATTTCTCAAGTGTAAGCTAAGGTACATATGTCGAATGTATTTCATACTTGGATAGGTGAAGTGGTCAACAAAAGACACTAAATTGCTAGACAAGGGTAGTTTGGTAACCCCAGAGATCTTAATCAGGGACATCATCGGTCGTTCAAGTATCGGTTATTGAAGGGACATCATGAATCTAGTATTTGCATGAATATGCATTTAGATACATTAACACATGTTGGAAGGTTCAATGTATGCAGTAAACATATTTTTTTAGTTCATCACATCAATAGGTAATAGGTATGTTGCAACGTAAAGAAGGATAGTTACTTGACAACCCAAAAAAAAAAAACATATTTTCTATTATACATGTCAAAATTTTAGGTTATTCCTCTTTTGAACACCCAAGTCCTATTCTAAATATGAATGAACACTCACCCAAAAAATTAGCCCACAAAATGCTAATCAGTCCTACTTGAACAACCCAATAACCATAACAAAATAAAATAAGTAAATAGCCCAATAAGAGAAAAATTAAAGGCAGCAATAATATGTAAACAAATCAATCCAATTATACACCTAGCCCAAAAACCAACACACAAATCAATCCAATGTAAATAACCCAATTAAAGGCAATAATTCACAATTAAACACCTAATATATTAACTCGAAACAAAGTACACAATCTTAATGAGAAAAATTAAAAAGAATCTATTGGTATCGATATCATGCTTTGACTTCTCTCCAAACAACAATCAACTTTATATCTCCAAAAATAAGAACATATGTTAAAAAAATATACGTGTGAACCTATTAATTCACCATACAATTTCGTACGATAAAACTAGTGCGTTTGTGCGCTGATTTAATTTTGCTTGGCCCAAAACATAAAATTTACCAAGGTGACATCTTATGAATTTTCGTACTATTTGGTCTCATTATTCACACCACTATATAGATTTTTTTTTCCTTCATATTACTAGTTAATAGAGCTAGTAGAGTTTTTTTTTTTTTTTGGCTCAACAATAGAGATAGTACACTATTGTTAAGGTAATTCTTGAACACCCTACCAAAATTCCTGGAGCCGCCATTGGATAGTGTTAAAGCATATAACTCAAAACCAATTGGCAATAAGTGGAGAGGCCGCTCAGGTTCATATACTAGCTTTGGAGGTTATAACTATTCAATATGGGACAGGGTCTAACACTCCCTTGCACGTGCGACCCTTGACTCGCATGTGATGAGGTAAACAAACGATTCAATAAATACAACAACAATCAACCATCAATGACAAACAAAGGGGGAACCAACCATCAAAGACATAGAGTCTTATCCAAAAGACTCTAAAAGTCTAGCTCTAATACCACGCTAAAGCATACAACTCAAAACCAATTGGCAGTGAGGGGAGAGGCTACCCAAGCTCATATACTAGCTTTGGAGGTTAAAATTAACCAACGTGGGATAAGTTCTAACAGTCCCCCACATGTGCGACCCCTGACCCGCAAGTGGAGAGATAAACGATTCAACACATACGACAACTACCAAACATCAACGACAAACGAAGGGGAACCAACCATCAATAACATAGAGTCTTGTCCAAAAGCCTCTGAAAGCCTAGCTTTGATACCATGTTAAAGCATCCAACTCAAAACCAATTGGCAATCAGGGGAGAGGCCACCCAGGCTCATATACTATCAAAGCGGCTATAATTATTCAATGTTGGACAAGCTCTAACAGATAGCATCTACTCCTCTTGCAAATTTAGCATCATAGGGTGCATCATCACCAATTCTAAAGGCAACGAATGACTTCTTATACTGTTGCTCTGTTGACAATGCATCCACTTTCTATCGCTTCTAAGCAAACCTACCGGCTAACGACCTTCAAAGTGAAATCATAGTATGCCTTTTTTGCGCTAATGATATCCTCAATGTAATCTGAGTTGAAACTAAACTGTAGGTATGATTATCCCACAAATTACAGAATTGTTTTGTCCCAAATAACAAGTAGCAGTAATTAATAGATATGTCAACCTATTATATTTTCTCACTAAGTAAGCCAGGGGACTTCATATTAGTTGTTTAACTTCACCTCCTCTTAGTGGAAGCTTTTGGAAGTTCTTCCTTCACAGGTTTTGAGATCCATTCATTCAGGTGCTTCAACTGTAAAAGTATTGATATGCCTTCACCTCAAATCTGTATCCCTTCTTTCTCACAAAATGTTCTCCATTCCAGAATTATAAAGAGGTGAAAGTCAAGCTTGGCATCTTGTCTGTAACTCTAGGCATTTTATCCATGTTTTTTCGGTTCATTTAGTAAACAAACCCAAAAATCGAGCTCAAGCTTGGCTCGATTACTAAATGAGCCGTAACGAGCCAAGCCTCAAGCAGTTCGTTTGTAGTTTGGATAACTTTTGACTCAATAACAACCAAGTGGTTTGGAGGTCAGTGAGATATTTTACCTTCAGATAGTTCCACATAAAAATCTAGTGTACTATAGTCTATTTACTTTTACGGTGCTAGAACTTTAATCGGGATAATATCTCAAATAAAATTTCCATTCAGCCTCACCTCTAGTCCCCTAGGGTAAATCCATCACAACTCCTTTCACTCACCATACCCAGGAACCCAAAATACCTCAATCTTCTTCCTACAAAATAAAGAAGAAAAATTCACAACAATTTTGGTATAAATGAACATCAAGCCGTTCACAACATTCCTTTGTTACTTGGAATGTGGATCATTCCAATATGAGGAATGAGAACGGGACGTGGTACGCTACGTGCCCTAAATTCTGGAACGATAGGAGTAGGCTTCTATAGCTTACAATCAAATGATGTTCTTATGAAGAAAAAAAAATCCAAAGAAGGATTGTTTGTCTATCATTCTTGTAAAGCACATTTCTCGAAGCATTATGAACTATTTTTCTTATATTTTTGCTAAAGCTCAAATATCTCGTGTTTATATGAGAAATTCTCGAATTGCTAAATTCACCGTAACATTGAACTATTCTAAAATCTAATTCACTAGGGTATTAGCGGTTTCTGGTAAAATAGCACTACATCCCTGTGCCCATAAAATTTCTCAGTAGAGTGCTAACCTAACTAATCGATTACCAGGGTGATCAAATTCCAAATACCAACAGTATACACAAAGAACATGGATAAAAATATGCACAGAACGAGACCAGAAAACATCGATACACATATGTAAAGAAATCAAAAACTGAAACGGAATGTTGATTAAACCCTAACGCTAACCTTGACAGAAATTAGGGGGATAATAAAGCGGGTAAATGAATGTACCTTGACGGAAATGGTGGGGATGGGATGAGAGTGATCGTCGGTGATGACGACGTAATCGGACAAAACGACGACGTTGTTCTGGATTTCCTCCGATACGCACTTGGTTCCCGCCGAGGGCAGGGTCAACCATATGGCCTCGCCCATTTGAACTAGTACACCACTCGTCAAGCACAACACGAAAAGCGGGAATAGCACGCCGCCGCGCAAGTTAGCACCCTTCCCCATCCTCCCTCTCTCTCTCTCTATATATATCTCTCTTCGATCAATAGTCTCCCTCCCTCCCTCTCTCTCCCTCTCTCTCTACAGTGATCAGTGCTCTGTCTCAGCGACGAAGACGATCTCTCTCGCTCCTCTCTCTCTCTCTCTCTACAATCTGTGAATCGATCGAGTTCAGGTCGACGACGACTTGCAGATACCAGTGAAATTGACAGCACTGTTGATGCTTATACGTCAGAAAATTGAGTGCTGACATAGGGGCCCGGCCACCCGGGCAGTTCGGCAAAGGGCCTGTTGTGGGCCGGCCTACCTTTTCAATTAGTAAATGTTGGCCCAACGCCTAATTCCCTTGCAAGTAGGAGTATAAATTAGTCGAGCTTGTAGTATTCGAGCTCCGCCTGTTTAGTAAATAAGCTAAAAAATCGAGCTCGAATGTAAACGAGTTGATCCCTTAACGAGACAAACTAAGTTAATTTATGTAATGAGCAGAACTTTTTGAGCCTTAAGGAGTTAAGTTCGGTTCGATTACTAAACAAGCCGAGCTGAGCCACGAGCTGTGCAGGAACATCTCGGTTCTTTTTCTGCTGTACTTGCTAGGTAAGCTTTGTTTTTGTGTGTTTTTTTTTAATACCATTAGTTTTGCTTTATGTCTTCATTTGTAAAAACGTAAAAATTGCCAACAAAAAATAATTCCTTGTTAGTTGTTAGATGAAAACAACCATTTTTCTAGGGAAACAAACAAACACAAAAAACAACTTTTTTTTTTTAAATGAAAACCCAAAAAGGATAATGTAAAAACATAGATCAGGGAACAGGACCAATTTCCTAAATACTAGGTCGACAATCTTCCCCCCCCCCCCCCCAAAAAAAAAAAAAATTTGTGTTCAAATTTGGCAAGCTTGGAGTGAGATCATTCATAATCTCTAAAAGGGTTACACTACTCCTCACGATCCAATTGTTTGGATTACTACAATTTTTTTTTTCTTTCTAATAGGTGTCCAACCAGCTTACGCGTATATTGATTAATTTCGGGAGACCAATCTCATCGTGTACTAACGGGAGGCCAATTAAAGGTAGAGCAAAGTCATATATAAATTGGTCCCGACAGAATTAATAATACTTAAGAAATTTCGAACTTGAAACTTAAGATAAAACAAACTCCAAGGTCTCAGGCCTTGACTGTATATAACTTCACAAATGACATTAGTGCACTACCTAAAAAACATTTGCTAAAGTGTACACCTAAGCACATGTGCTAAGAAGTAAGAACTTAGTTAGCTAGTTAAAGAGAAATGCACTTTAATGGGGCTCCCTAAAAATGTTCATTAACTTTAAGTCTTTCCTTTCTCTCTCCTCTCTCTCACTGTATATAACTCTTTAAAGTATACACCTAAACACATGTGAGACCCTATTTTGTGTGCTAAGAACTTAGTTAGCTAGCTAAGGAGAAAGGCACTTTAATGGGGCTCCCTAAAAATATTCATTAACTTTAAGTCTTTCCTTTCTCTCTCCTCATTCCCTTCTCTCTCTCTATCTCTCTCCTTAAGTCTCTCTCCAAATTTAGGTAGTCATTTAAGGCACTATAGGTAGTGGGGGGTGCCACCTAGGATTTTAGGGAGTCAATTTTTGTGCACTAGAGACCATTTTTTGAGTTTTTATTAGCTAACTAGCTATGACACTTTAGAAAACTCTTTTAGGTAGTGCACTAGAGACTGTGCAGATTTTTGTGCTCTAATTATTTAGTTTGAGCTTCCATTTTTTTAGGTTTGTCTACCGTTCACTTTTCCCAAACTCGATCTCGGTTTGCTTCACAATATGCATTTATAGAGTACACAGGAGAATTTGATCCGGGTTCTTTTCAATCTTTGTGATGAAATCTTTCTGCAAGTGCCGCTATATATTTTTTGAACAACATTTTTATGATAAAAAAAGAAAAAAGAAAAAAAGAAACAAGAGACGCTTCACTCAATTCCCCTTTGCTTCAATGCATGCAATTACTCCCTTGATCCTCATTTGGCTAGAGCTCAACGGCCATCTAATTTTTAAGTCACCGCCCAATAGGACTTGTTCCAAAGCTTGGGCTTTGCTGATAAAAAAATTAAAAAAAAAAACTTTGGCTTTTAAGCTTTTGAATTAATTTAGGGCCACTTAGCCAAAAATTCAAAACATTTGGCATTTTTAGAGGGAAGGACAAAGAACTTTTGGAATCAAATATAAACAAAAAACATTTGCCATTTTTAAAAGGAAGGACAAGAAACTTTTGCAATCGAACATAAAGACAAAAAAAAATTAGTGAAGTGTCACTAATTTTTAAAAATTCAAATTTTGAACATAAAATTTAAAAAAATCACAACCCCACCTCCGGCCGACCACCACCCCACCTCTGACTGACTACTTCCGGCGACCAAAAAAATTAGTGAAGTGTCACTAATTTTTGAAAATTCAAATTTCGAACATAAAATTCAAAAAAATCACCACCCTACCTCCGGCTGACCACCACCCCATCTCTGGCTGACCACTTCCAGCGACCAAAAAAATTAGTGAAGTGTCACTAATTTTAAAAAATTCAAATTTCGAACATAAAATTCAAAACTATCAACACCCTGCCTCCGGCCGACCACCACCCCACCTCTTGCTGAGCATTTTCGGCGACCAAAAAAATGAGTGACATTTCACTAATTTTTAAAAGTTCAAATTTCCAACATAAAATTCAAAAAAGTCAACACCCCACCTCCGGCCGACCACCACCCCACCTTTGGCCGAGCAGCTTCCAGCGACCAAAAAAATTAGTGAAGTGTCACTAATTTTTAAAAATTCAAATTTCGAACATAAAATTCAAAAAAATACCACCCCACCTCCGGCCGACCACTTCCGGCGACCAAAAAAATTAGTGAAGTGTCACTAATTTTTAAAAATTCAAATTTCAAACATAAAATTCAAAAAAATCACCACCCCACCTCTGGCCGACCACCACCCCACCTCTGGCTGACCATTTCCGGCGACCAAAAAAATTAGTGAAGTGTCATAATTTTAAAAATTCAAATTTTGAACATAAAATTCAAAGAAATCACCACCCCACCTCCGGCCGACCACCACCCCACCTCTGGCCAAGCACTTCCGGCGACCAAAAAAAATAGTGAAGGGTCACTAATTTTTAAAAATTCAAATTTCAAACATAAAATTCAAAAAAATCACCACCCCACCTCTGGCCAAGCACTTCCGGCGACCAAAAAAATTAGTGAAGCGTCACTAATTTTAAAAAAGGGAGCTGATTTTGGGGCTCCCTTTTTTTGATGCAAGCACTCCAAAATTTAATGAAGTTACAAAACTACCCTTTTCAAAATATAAAAGTTACTGGAGGCACTCCACCCTAAAATTATCTCCTCATTCACTTGAGGCACTCCTAACAGAAATATGAACCAAAGCCTCTCTCCATTGGCAACGGATCCTCTATCTGAAGCTGCTTGTCTGACACCTCAGTCCCACGCCCTTAGTGCTGCCATGTCGCCCATATTTCCCCTCCATTAAACCCACCAACTCTGTTAATGGCATTGTTAACTCAACGCAATTGTTACTCTTTTTTTTTTTTTTTGCAATATCCTTTGAATAAAAAAAATAAAGTATTTCTACATACAATTTTTTATTTTTGTTTGCACCAAATTAAAATTCTAGTAGAGATCTTTCTTTTGATGCGCAAAAATTTAAAAAATTATATACGAAAATATTTTACATTGTTGGTTTATTGAGTTGGCTTTGTACTATCCTTCGGATCAAAAAATAAAGTAAATCCGCGTATAATTTTTTATTTTCTTTTGCACCAAAATAAACTACCAAAGAGATTTTTAATTCGATTCGAAAAAATTTAAAAAAATTTATACGAAAGTATTTTACATTGCTGGCTTGTTGGGTTTAAATTATTTCGTACAAAAAATTTCAATTTTTTTAGCAATGAAAAAAAATAAAAAATTATGCGCGCAATTACTTTATTTTTTTATCCAAAAGATATTGCAAAGCCAACTCAGCAAGCCGACAATGTAAAATACTTTCGTATACATTTTTTCAAATTTTTTCGCACCGAATTAAAGATCTCTATTAGTAATTTAATTTGGTGAAAAATAAAATAATTTTTTTTGCGCAAAAGTACTTTATTTTTTTATCCGAAAAATATTGCAAAGTTGCTCAACAAGCTAACAATGTAAAATACGGCCCAAATCTATCCCACTCTCTCTCTCTCTCTCTTTCCTCTTTTTCTTTCCTTTCTCTCTCTTAATCCAGGCCGTCCAAAAAGTGTTTTGGACGGCCGAGATGTGCGCTCGGGCACCACGTAGGATGGTGCCCGCTCGGCACTGAAAAACCCCTCGTTAACAAAGGAGGAAAAGGAGAAGAGTAAATTTTTTTTGGAGTGTCTGAAGTAAATTATAGAACTTGCAAAAGGGTAGTTTTGGAAAACCATTGTAGCTTGGAGCCCTTCCATCGATTTTTGGAGTGCGATTATCAATTCCCTTTAAAAAATTCAAATTTCAAACATAAAATTCAAAAAAATCAACACTCCACCTCTGGCTGACCACCACCCCACCTCTGGCCGAGCACTTCCGGCGACCAAAAAAATTAGTGACATTTTACTAATTTTTAAAAGTTTAAATTTTCAACATAAAATTCAAAAAAATCAACACCCCACCTCCGGCCGTCCACCACTCTACCTCTGGCCGAGCACTTCCGGCGACCAAAACATCTCTCAAAAGTTGTATTCATATGATCATCAAAAAAAGGACAAATAAAAATAAATAAATTCGCTGCCTCGGTGGGTAATGTATTCCTCCCAAAATACTCTGAAGCACTGCTGCCGCATAAATAAATCTTCTAAGTGACAGAAACCGGACAAATTTCAGCAAAAGGATGATCCACACTAGGTGGAGAGAGAGAGAGAGAGAGAGAGAGAGAGAGAGAGAGAGAGAGAGAGAGAGAGAGAGAGAGAGAGAGAGAGAGAGAGAGAGAGAGAGAATTGCTTGCTAGTTGCTTCCGTAGTGCATTTCAAGAATTCTTTTCTGAAGCGGGTATATCTAGCAGCTGAATAATCTGACTTGTAAACGTGAAAAAAATCTCTTAGTAGAACGGGGCCTAACTCTATTTGATGCATCATGAGTTTGTAGTGTGCTCTCCGCCGAGAAAAACTTGGGTGCAAATAGGGTATGGGTGACGTGGTACCCGTGCAGTGCATCCGATGGTCCGGATTAAAATGTATTTTTTTTTGTATTGTATTTTCTTTTAAATCCGAACGACACTTTTAATCTGAACCGTTAGTTACATTGTTGGACGGCTTAGATGTGCCGAGAAGATACCGGTACCCTTCCCATACCCAAATTCTTCTCGCTCGCCGTCTGTTAACAGAACTATATGAACAGAAGTGAAAATGTGAAAATTGAAATGAGCCAAGGCAACATGTGAAAGGAAATTAAAGCTACTAATAAATGATAGTACACAGAATTCAAAAAAGGACATCAATTTCCATCAATTTGGTGCAAGGCTTTGACTAAAGACGCCACCCAATGGCCCGCTCAGTCAACAAAAATCTAGATTTTAATCATAAATTAAAAAAAAAAAAAACAAAACAAAGAAACAAAAGTTCTTATTACCACCAACTAATAAATTCTTTACATTTGGGACCTCGAGCCACGAGCGTGAATGCATGATAAGTGTTTTTGCTTTGGATACTCGCTGGAGCTGCCCATGCTTTGGATACTTTCAGATTTTGAAATAAGTGTCACAAGTAAGTTGATTTTTTTTGCATGAATACACTATTGTAAAATAAAGATTTAGAACTGCAATTCACATACGGTGAGGTCCACATAGTGATGGTGGAAACGAAAACTTTTACATCATTGGCGTAAAGAATATATTCTTGTAGAATCAGTCCCAAGTCCAAACCAACAGTTGTTGCCACTATTTTCTTTTTTCTCGGCAAAAGTCAGTATTTTGTTGCCAATCTTGCTCCAAGTGGCACTTTAAATTGTAAGAAATGGAAACAAAAACAAATTACCTTTGTAGTTTCTCACCAAATCTTATAGAAAATGTTGAAATTTAGTGAAACAAAAGTGATCGACTAAATTAATCTTGTTTTATTTATTTATTTCTTTTCCTTTTTATAATTTTCATCTCTTTTGGTTATCCAAGTAAAATCTCGAGCCTCAGTTACTATTATTTGCCTATATAAGAAAATGTGTCGAGATTCAGACACAAAAAAAAGCAAATAAGACATGACCTGTAAATACATTATGGTGTTTCAGACAACAGAATTACTATCCAGTAACTTTTGTTTTTTTGCTTTTTAGTTGATGAATGTGAAAAGAATGAACCATTTGAAAGGAAATGGGGGTGTTGTAGGTGGCCATGTAGTGCATGCGGCATCTGAGCCGTCGGATGCGTTTTCAACGATTCTGATTTCATTTCGACACTTTGTAGATACGAGCCGATCGTTGCAAGATGAAATCCGAGCCATTAATTACCGAGATCAACGGCTCAGATGCCGCCCTACAAGAGCGCCCAACAACACCCCGGATCCATGTCGAAAACCGTGAAAAACCCAAAACAACTCTACTAGAGGAACCGATGAGGTACAGACGACGTGCGGGGCTCTCTCAAGGGTCCCGTGCAAATTATCCAACCAGTTCAAAAAAATTAAACTATTTTCTCGAGTGGCCTTTATGAGAAATTAGCCCAAACAAATACCTGCAACTAGTTGATCTAATGTATCCATTTTTCATTCAGATTGTACACTCAAAAAAAAATTAATTTTTTTTAATGGTTTGGATCATTTGTACAATACCCCTGAGACGTCCCCGCAAGTCATATGTACCCCATCGGTCCCTTAGGTTTTTTGAACCCAAAAATCCCCGCACACCATGGATCATTGGTACAAGCAATTTTGTTCACCCTCCTTAAAAGAGGGTGAACAAAACCCTCCATCTCGTTGGTTAAAACGTGCGAGTCCCACTACAAAATGATGTCATACTTACCAAAATGTCAATTGTAAAAGTAACCATAACATCACTTTGTAGTAAAATCTACACCAATTCAGTCAATAAGAGGGAAAATTTTATCCACCCTCTCTTTTAAGTGAACAAAATTGCACTCCCCAGGAGGCCTTTTATAGGATTCCCAATTTCCCATCACACCCTACCTCTTTATCTCACTCCCAGCAGGGGCCACAACAAAAGAAGAAGAGGAAAGAAAAAAAAAAAAATGGAAGATCTCTTCTCCCAATTCACCTTCCTCTCAGACCAAGCCCTCCAATCCAAGACCTTTGATCCTTCCACAATCCAAGACCTCGTGAAACTCTTTGAACTTGATTCCTACAAGGCAAGGGCAGCCATGGAACTCGACTGTGACAATGAGTTGCAAAAAGCAGAGGACTCCATTGAAGAGGCAGAGGACTATCTTGACTCTTGCTTGGAAAATGCCATGGAAGAGTTCCGGCGGTTCGAAGACGAGCTAGACCGCGAGGTCAGGGATGAACTCCGCGGATTGGATCGTGTCGCTGAATCTGTTTGGGAGATGGGAAAGTCCATGGAAAAAGAAGCTACTGCGGCTTCGAATAAGTACGTCGAGGAGGCCATGAAATCGGCCGGTGGTTCGGTGAAATCGGGCTCGAAGGGGAATTCTTCTTCGAGTTCGAATAAGGTTCATCCTTCTTGAAGAATACTGTACTTGTTATGATCTTGTTGATGGACTGTCTGTTTGTATTATTGTGTATGTAGTTGGTTAAATTTGTAGTACTTGAATGGGATCTTGTATTTGTTCCAATTTAAGGGTGGTGTTTGGTGTTGGAAAATGGTAGATCTGTTGACACGAAATTCTCCAGGACAGGAGAATTGTTAATGCCAACACCAAGTGGTGTTGTGAGAAAGCGGGCGTGCCAGGAGATAGGAGATCTCCAAAAGAAAGTAAGGAAAAACACATAAAATCTGAATAAATTCTTTTCAAGCAATAGTGATAACTTAATTAAGAGGAATTAAGTTACAAAGGTTCGAGTGCCTTGAACAAGGACTTCAACAACAGAAATAAAAGAAGATTACATAGAAAAGAAAGAGGAGAAAGAAGAGAAAGATAAGAGATGAGAGGTGACAGACAGGATTGAGAGGATAACAATCGACTAACTCGATAGTTAGGAAAACAATTACAATGTTGCTGTGAGTTTTTGGTGCGTGGGCCTCCACAATGTTGCACTAAGGACTGTATTTATAGAACTTCATAAACCTTGTAACCGCTATGAAAAGCTGCTCACGATCTTGAACCATGTTTCTTGATTTGTGCATTTTTTGAATGTCTTACATTTTGCCATTGTTCAATGAGTGACAAGTGTCCTTCTTCAGCCGAAAATAACTTCCCATTATCTTAATAATTATAACATGTGTTTTCGGCTTAAAAAGAATTTTAAATTTCAAAAAATGTAGCCCCCTAAAATTAAGGTAACCATCTTGTCTCGTTTCCTAGAGATAAGCATCTCCTGAATTGTAGAGATTTTCCATTGATCAGTTATGTGAAAATCCTCTGCCACGTGTATGGTCCAGATATGGTGGTACAAACATTGCCGTAATCTGATGGCGGTTGATTTTAGTCGTTTCACGGACGCTTGTCTGGTAGCATTTGTCTGGATTGATTGTTCCTGCCAATGACATTCACGTTTCAATCATTTTGGTTCAACAAACAAAGTAGGATTTATCTTGAGCAAAACGCAATCATTCGCCCAGAACCACCTCAACACCGATTACTATCTCCACACCCACGTCGTCCCCTTCTACCCCCACTCCAGCATCTCCGCCATCTCCGTCGACACAGACGCTCTCCAATACGCCATCGACGTGGGTGTGGAGATAGTAATCCGCGTTGAGGCGGTTCTGGGCGAATGATTGTGTTTTGCTCAAGATAAATCCTACTTTGTTTGTTGAACCAAAATGATTGAAACGTGAATGTCATTGGCAGGAACAATCAATCCAGACAAATGCTACCAGACAAGCGTTCGTGAAACGACTAAAATCAACCGCCATCAGATTACATGTAGAGTACGACGCAACGAAACAAACAAAATCTTTTATTGTATATGCTAACTCTTGTACATACACTCCGCACTCACTTCACTTAACAACACTCACACGAAGATACATATGACTCTCACTTGACACTTACAATATCTTGGCACACTCTTTGTGCTCACTCATTAGGTGGTCTCTCCCCCACTTGGGTACTCTCCCACCCAAGGGGTACTTTCATCACCACCAAGGTGGTACTTCCTCACCACACATCACAAATGAGGCCTTCCACCCTTTATATAGCCATCCACCTCCTCAATGGACGACCAAGATCATTCTCATCCAACGGTCCATATTCTTCATCTAGAATCCTCCTAGAAAATATCTTCTCCTCCTCACACCTCCACAACATTCTAGAACTCTCCACACAAGTCTAGCATGTAGTGGAGTCTTTCATAATCTTCTTGAATATTCCGGAACTCTCCGGAACTCTCTAGGTTCCTCCACTTCTAAAATCTTCTAGAAATATCTAGACCATTCTAGATTTATCTAGATTATTCTTCGACCTTCTAGATAGTTCTCCATTATTCTAGAATTCTCTAGTCTATTATGGAGGATTCTTGATCCATGGAGAGTCAGATGTTGATTCTCAACATATTTTCCTTTTCTTTTTCTGTTCTTTTTATTCCTTTGATCAGCATTTCGCTGGTTGTGGATTTAGAGCTATTTCCTTGCTTTGTGCTTTGTTGTGGCTTTTTCTCGATGTACCCTTTGTCGAGTGCTAATAAAATCTTGTTGCCGATAAAAAAAAAATGTACGGGGCCAATATTGATTAGTTATTACTGAGTATTTTATATGGTTATTATTATTACTGAGTACTTTAAAAAAGAAAAAAAGACTGGTGTTGGACATGATCGGACACAAGTCTCTGTGTATGAAGGAATCACTCGGAAGGGCTAGATGTAAGGAAAATATTTCTTTCGTGAAAGCAAGATAATCATAATTAGAAATAAATCTAAAAGGATGTAAGTATGAACAATGGGGGATATCGAAATTTTGGTCCAAAGGCATTTCAACATTTTTTTAATTTTATTTTCTTCTCAAGCCAAAAATAGTTAAGTGAGGTTTTAAGTTGAATTTTATATCTTAAATAGCCATTTTTATGGTGTTCTAATAGTCTCATTCAACCATGATTGGAGACTAGATGAGTTATGTTATTACAATTGTTGTAATAGTCTTATTCAATAAAAATGATTGTTAACTTGAATTCTAGAAGTAGATTGTCTAGTACTAGATAAAATCCGAATTAGTCTATGGATTTATGTCATCAACTCACAGGGTATAGAAAAATTATTGAACGACACTCGCATTCTTGTTTTTTCCTGGTCTGTTTACTAGCTATTTTGATGGGGTCAAATAACAAATGAATTTAAGCATTTATTCTATGTCCTACTATGTTTTTCGCAGTAAGAATAACTAATAACCATCACAAGTGGCAAGTGGTGTGAGGGTGAAACTCTCAAAGTACACGGTCGCGTGCTCAGATTTCCTTTGTGGATAGTAGTCCTGATGAACTGGGCATTATCTATCCAACTTGTACCTTAGTGGGGTTATGGTGACGAACTACCTTCCCATGGCCAGGTGTTACTCTGCAATGATGGTCCAGTGGGGCCATGTGCCCATGGCATGGTCGCTTTCTTGTACTCTCACCAATTACAACAGATTGAGGAGTGCTACATGCACAGAAAAATTACCCAAAAACTCGCCTGGAATTTGAAATCAATGGCTCAGATTCCCTTGAAACTCACCAACTGAATCTGAGCCATTGATTCCAAATTCGGGATGAGTTTTTGGGTAAGTTTTATGGATGCTCAACATTAATGGAGTGAGTAGTACTCTCACCAAATGGTATAGTACCTCTCACCAAGTACTGGTGTGGTCTCTTTATTGTACTCTCACCAAGTACTACTGACTGAGTAGTAGCTGTTGGAAAATCCTGGGATATTGAAATGGAAAAGAAACACAAAAAATCGAATCGCAATGCTGCAAGGCACGTTCTAGGAACGTTATCTTTTAGGCAATATTTTCCCCCTTCTAGATTGAACCACGAGTACACAGCGGAGTAGTGAAAATTCTGCCTTCAGGATACAATGCAACCCAATAGATATTGTTTGGTTCAGATTATGTATGAACTGACCAAACCAAGAGCACTAAATGTATTTAACTGATAATGCCACGGGAACGGAACAAATGGGAAAAGAAATAGCACTGGAACGGAAATTGTTTTTCTTATTCTGAACCCATGGGACTTGATTCCTTTAAATAACCGTAGAGTGGCTGTTACAAAAGTCACCATTGGTGACTCTTCCAAAAGGTCACAATGCATGAAGGGAGAGCATGACTTTAAATGGCACCATTTGCTGTCTTGCCCGATACATCATGTTGTATCAAAGCACCTACTGGCATAAACAAAGCCTCCAAATGCCGAACTGTTGCGTACAACACCATTAGTTGCATCCCCAATCTCAACAGTTACATTTCCAGACTCAACGGGTCCCTAAGAAAAACTAAAAATTAACTTATATATAATTTTATTTTGAAAATTATCCAACAATCCCCCACCATTTTCAAAATATACACGAAAAATGGAAGAGCAATCAAACTTCATTAGAAAGGATAGCTACGCAAAACTGTCGTAGTCCTTACAAGAAGGAGACACAACCTAGTAGACAAACTAAGAGTACATGGCATTATCGCAAAATCTAGTACATAAATGAGAAGTGTCTTTCAGACTTGTACTTCCACTTAGTGCAAACAATTCAAAGCTTATCAAGGTGCTGTGGTGAATAGATCTTGAACCAAGGACCCTTAGAGATAAGCCGGAGTCATCGCACATACTGATTCCTGTGTAACAAAAGTGTTCTATAAGCATGCACATTAATGGCCTTGTGCATATCCTGATTTTCATGAGTGCTCTAGGATCAGTCTAAAGTTCCATAGAAAGCGGCCACACTTTCAACACTCACATAGGTAAATCTACTTGGGTGATTCTGCGAGTCACCCTTATTCGATTTATTAATGAAATAATTTCAACCTCTCTCATGCAGAACCAACACTAGAATATAGGAATGGAACCTTTTAAAAATATATCTAGCATTCCACTAAACTAAACTTTAACTTGTTTTTACCACATTGAACTTTGCCTATATTTCAAAGCAGAAGTTGGGTTCCCATTAAAGTTAGTTGAATTTCTTTATAGACCTAAGTCCCATTCCTTTTGAGGTGATATAGATCATCTCCCTAACAAGTCCTTTAGTCAGAGGATCTGCTAAATTCTTGTTTGTTTCCACATAATTGATTGTGATTACTCCACTTTAGAGTAATTGCCTTATCATATTATGTCTAAGACTAATGTGTCTTGACTTTCCATTGTAGGTTTTACTTGAAACCTTGCACAAAGTAGATTGACTATTGCAATTGATCATAATAGCAGGAGTTGGCTTTTTCCACAATGGTATATCCATTATCAAATTTCTAAGCCACTCTGTTTCCTTACAAGCATCTGCTAGGGCTATAAATTCAGACTGCATAGTAGAGTCTGATATGCATGTTTGCTTCTTAGATCCCCAAGAAATAGCAGCACCTCCTAGCACAAAAATCCATCCAGCAGTGGATTTGGATTTTGCTTCTATGTTGTTCCAACTTGAATCACTATATCCTTCTAAAACAGATGGATACCCAACATAATGTAAGCCATAATGCATAGTCCCCTTTAGGTATCTAAGCACTCTGGTCACTGCAGACCAATGCTCTTGTCCTGGATTACTTGTAAATCGACACAACATAACACTGCGTATGCAATGTCGGGTCTTGTGCAATGCATTGCATACATAAGACTCCCAATTACACTGGCATATCTAAGTTGGTCTAAGCAACGCCCAATGTTTTTAATTAACTTGATACTAGGATTTATAGGAGTGGATACTGGTTTACATTCCAAATGATCATATTTTCTAAGAACCTTTTCTATATAGTGAGCCTGAGATAATGCAACTACGTTATCTTTTCTCACTATTTTGATTCCAAGAATAACATCAGCTTCACCCATATTCTTCATATCAAATTAGATGACAGAAACCTTTTCGTTTCCTCAACACATTTGAGATCAGACCCAAATATTAGCATATCATCCACATATAAGCATATAATGACACCAACACCATTAGTGAATTTGCTATAAATACACTTGTCGGCCTCATTTACCTTAAAACCATGGGATTGAATTACTTGATCAAACTTCTCATGCCATTGCATAGGAGCTTGCTTCAGACCATAAAGAGATCTTACCAATTTGCAAACTTTCTTTTCTTGGCCTGGTAAAACAAAACCTTCCGGTTGATCCATGTAAATCTCTTCTTCTAACTCACCATTTAGAAAGGCTGTTTTTACATCCATCTGGTGGATAACGAACTGATGAATAGCAGCAAGAGAAATTAACAATCTTATTGAAGTAATTCGTGCCATTGGTGCATAAGTATCGAAGTAATCAATGCCATGTTTCTGAGTATAGTCCTTGGCCACTAATCTTGCCTTGAATTTATTAATAGAACCATCGGTATTTAACTTCTTCTTGAATATCCATTTGCACCCAATTGGTTTGGCTTCGGGAGGAAGATTTGTCAAAACCCAAGTTTGGTTTGACAAGATTGAATTCATTTTGTCATTAATTGCTTCCTTCCAGAATGGAGCATCTCGAGATGTTACCGCTTCATTAAATGTAGTCGGTTCATCTTCTACATTAAGGACAAACTCAGTTCTATCCTTAGTCTCATTTCTATTTCCTTCAACTAAATAGATGAGAAAATTAGGTCCAAATGTTTTATCAGTTCTTTGTCTTTTACTCCTTCTAGGTTCAACATCCCCAGTTGACTCTAAAGATGTACTCGGGTGCCCGTCAACACTTGTGGGCGAAGGAGCCATTATCACCTTATTATTTTCTGAACCTTGTTCCAAAGAACTTGACTTTGTCAAATTCTCAAAAAATTGTACATCTACTGACTCTATAATTTCTTGAGTCTCTAAATTCAGAAATTTAAAAGTACTACTATTCTTAGAGTATCCAATAAAAGCACATTTGTAAGTCCTATTTCCTAATTTTGGTCTCTTAGGTTTGGGTTTTCTTACATAAGCAAGACACCGGCCCCCACACTTTGAGACGTTTAAGGTTAGGCTTACGTTTAAACCATAATTCATATGGAGTAACATCTTTGTTTTTCAAAGGAACCCTATTAAGAATATAACAAGCAGATAAAATTGCATCTCCCCGCATTGACAAAGGTAAACCATAACTTGTCAACATTGCATTAACCATATCTATCAAAGTCCTATTTTTCCTTTCCGCGACTCCATTTTGTTGCAGCGTATAAGGCGCTGTAACTTGATGTATTAAACCATGAGTATTACAAAAATGTGAAAACTCGGTTGGGTAATATTCACCACCCCTATTGGATCTTAGGACTTTGATTTTTCGATTCTGTTGAGTTTCAACTTTTGCCTTAAAAGATAAAAAATTTCTAAATACTTCATCTTTACTTTTAAGCAAATATATATGTGCATATTTAGAGTAATCGTCAATAAAAGTTAGAAAATATTTATTTCCTTCACGAGTGACATTACTTTTCATATCACATACATTACTATGTATAAGATCAAACATTTCAGAATTTCTTTCAACAGATTTAAAAGATTTTCTAACTATCTTCACTTGAGCACAAATTTGCATTTATCATAGTTATCAACTTTGCAATCAGAAATGAGCCCTAGATTAATCAAGTTTGTTATGCTTCTAAAATTGACATGCCCTAATCTACAATGCCATAAAGTAATGAATCAACCATATAAGCAAAATGTGAATCATTCATTAAATTAAACTTGATCATCCCATTACAAGAGTACCCTTTCCCAACAAACAAACCATTCTTAGACAAGATAAACTTATCCGACTCATACACTAGTTTGAAGCCCCTCTTATTGAGTTGGTCTCCAGATACAAGATTCTTGACCATGTCTGGAACATGAAATACATCAACCAAAGTCAGAACTTTTCCAGACGATAACTTCAATTGCACTGTGCCCTTTCCAAGAACTTTAGCAAGATGATTGTTCGCCATTCTTACTTCTTTTCCATCACCAATCTCTTCATATGTCTTGTACAGAGAGCAGTCTTTGCAAATATGTATGGTTGCTCCGGTATCAAGCCACCATCCACTGTCAATGCCTACAGAATTTGCTTCACTCACTGTTCCAATAAGGTCTTCTGCCATATTTGCTTCTTTGGCCACACCTTTACTCTTGAATGTTTTCTTTTTGAGACGACATTCACGAGCATAATGTCCTGGTTTGTCACAGTAGAAACATTTCCCTTTCTTTGTCTTGTTTGGGTCATGTTTCTTGAAATTGGTGGTATTCTTAGGCTTAAGTTTGGTATTCTTGGGTTTTTTTTTTTATCCTCAACCATGTTTGCCTTAGAATAGTCTTCAATTTTTTCATCCTTCTTGTCCCTTATCCTAGAATCTTCTTCAATACGAAGGTGACGAAGAAGGGATTCGACAGTGAATTTATTCTCCTCGTGTTTGAGTTTCTTCTTGTATCCTTTCCATGCAGAGGGAAGTTTAGAAATTTTCACCCCCACTTGAAAGTCCTCTTGTAATTCAATACCAGCGGTTTTAAGATCACCAACGATACGCAGAAGTTCATGTGCTTGCGCAACCACAGATTTATCGTTGACTATCTTAAAATCCATAAAATTAGAAATTAAGAACTTTCTGTTATTTGCCTCTTCATTGCGGTATTTGTTCTCAAGTGCGGTCCAAAGGCCCTTTGCGGTTTCAATGGAGCGGTGGGCACTATATATTGGAAGAGACAACGCATTCAGAATATGTCCTCGGCACATGAATTCATCCTCCTTCCTCTTTGCACGCTTTTCCTTCAATTGATTGCTATCTTGTGGAGTGGGTTCCGGAATTGCTTTGAGATCATCATCAAGTATGTATGCGAGTTTCAGAGATGTGAGAAAGAGTTTGACTCTCTCTTGCCAACGGGTGAAATTTTCTCCATCAAAATGTTCAAGACGAATCATGTCTTGATTCATCACTTGCAACGCTATCGATCCTTCCATTTCTATTTGAATTATATTGCCTAAAACTGTTGGAAAATCCTGGGATATTGAAATGGAAAAGAAACACAAAAAACCGAATCGCAATGCTGCAAGACACATTCTAGGAACGCTATCTTTTAGGAAATATTTTCCCCCATCTGGATTGAACCGCGAGTACACAGTGGAGTAGTGAAAATTCTGCCTTCAGTATACAATGCAACCCAATCGATATTGTTTGGTTTAGATTATGTACGAACTGACCAAACCAAGAACACTAAATGTATTTAACTGATAATGCCACGGGAACGGAACGAATGGGAAAAGAAATAGCACTGGAACGGAAATTGTTTTTCTTATTCTGAACCCATGGGACTTGATTCCTTTAAATAGCCGTAGAGTGGCTGTTACAAAAGTCACCATTGGTGACTCTTCCAAAAGGTCACAATGCATGAAGGGAGAGCATGACTTTAAATGGCACCATTTGGTGTCTTGCCCGATACATCATGTTGTATCAAAGCACCTATTGGCATAAACAAAGCCTCCAAATGCCGAACTGTTGTGTACAGTACCATTAGATGCATCCCCAATCTCAACAGTTACATTCCCAGACTCAACGGGTCCCTAAAAAAAAACTAAAAACTAACTTATATATAATTTTATTTTGAAAATTATCCAACAGTAGCTAGCTACGTAACTTTTGTAATCTCTAGCCTACTTCCGTGTGCTCATGATATGGTCTTCTACTCTCACTAGGGATGGCTATCTCGCCCCTATCCAACCCGTCCCCTCCCCGAATGGGTAGGGGATTCGGGGATTTTTTCGGGGATCGGGTAGGGGATGGTATTGTTAGTCCCCTACCCGATCCCCGCCCCTCCCCGCATCCCCATTCACACACACACACACACACACACACACACGCACATATATATATATATATATATATATTTATATTATAAGTTTATAAAAAAAAATTTCCTAGATAATAAGTTCATAACTTAAATTAGGGACTTAGGGTTACCACCACGCTTCACACTTCAAAGCCGCCCCCTTTCGAAATTGGAATTCTGGGAAACTATGCAGAAAAGTGGTTTGGCGATATACCTAGTGTTGGAAACATACCTAGTGTTGCTAAAATATTGTTTATTGAATTAATAGATCAGTTTATTGAATTAACAAACCTTAGTGCTTGTAAATAACAGTTTATTTCCTTAGTGCTTGTAAATGGCACTTTAATAGATCAGTTTAGTGCTTGTGAATGACACTGTATAGATCAGTTTATTTCCATGTCATGTGTCTATCAATTTTCTCATCTTACATGTGCATTTTCATTTTGAACGCAGTATGCCACCGCCAATGTGGGAGAGTCAAATTAACGTCCCGTTCCCCTAGATTGAAAACCCTTGTAGTATATGGGGTTGGATTTTTGTGTATTGTCGGTGCGCCAAATTAACGTCCCAGCTAAAAAAATATGTACCTCTTTCATACATATGACTAGTGCATGGATTTTTGGATCCTCGATTCCCCGTGGGGATCCCCGTTCCCCGCATCAGGGCGGGGATGGAGGTTAAAATAAAATCCCTGGTGGGGATCGGGGAGGGGATGGGGATTGATATAGGTTCGGGGATCGGGGATGGAGGTAGTGGTATCCACCCCCAACCCTCCCCATGCCCATCCCTAACTCTCACCAATTACTACTGACAGAGTAGTACATGCTTCTTTGGAAAGACGTTGTTCATTTTGGGATCACCCCGGTTTTTTAAATTGGGTATTATTTATTTTTGGGGCTGAACCTAGATATAAAATCTAGGCTGCTACGTACCCATGGTTAGGGATCAAGCCAAACATAGTTCATGTTTATGTGTTTTTATTTTTGTTTTTGTCGAGCCTTTGCATCTCAAAATTTGGTAATTTGGTGAATCTTGGAGATTCATTTATAAAATGAGGAATTGTGGCATCACTACAAGAAGAGTACATCCCAACTAGGTTGACACCTACTCCCTTACTTTTCATATGCCAATCCTAAATCATTTTTTATTTTATGACTCCAACCATTTGAATGGGTTGCCTACGTATCCAAATTTGACTCAGAATTAAGTCCACGCTGTTCCAATTTAGTGATTTCATCTTTAGCGAGCCTCTGCAGCTCATCTGATAGTTTGGTAAACTTTCAATGGTGAACTTAGGAATTGTGGTATCACTGTTACAAGAGCACATCCCAATGTTGGCACCCACCCCTTTACCAATCATATGCTATTCCTTAATCTTTTTAATTTTGAGGATTTTTAGTGAACATTTTGGGGTTCACAAAATTTGATTTCAGTAAACATTTAGGATCCACAAAGTTTGTGACTCCATTTGAATGGGTTACCTACGTATCCGAGTTTGACTCGGAATCAAGTCTAACGTAACTCAAAACTTGACGATTCCTTATCACTGTGAAAGCAATATGAATTTTGACAGTGTAGGGTTGCCAAAATTGACTTTTATAATCAATTGAATTAACAGTGGACGTCCCTCACTGCATCCTGTGACCGATAGGGATGGGCATGGGGAGGGTAGGGGGTGGATACCACTACCTCCATCCCCAATTTGCAAACCCATATGAATCCCCATCCCCATCCCCTCCCCAATCTCCACTGGGGATTTTTTTTCAATCTCCATCCCCGCATTGGGGCGGGGAACGGGGATCCCCACGGGAAATCGGGGATCCAAAAGTTCACTCAAACTATTCAAGTGAATACCAATGAAGTTGTATTAAAATCCAAAGCTAATGACAAAAGTGGTTCCCAAAGATAATTAAAACGTACCAAGTCACTCAAAAGTGCTACTGTTGTTCTTGTTTTTTTTTCTTTGTTTTTTTTTTTTTGGTTTCTGAGTAGATTAAAATTTTACTCAAAAGTGCCACATAAAACAGAAGTAAAAGAGAAAACCTTCCTTATACAACCAACCAACAAGTTATATGTTATAACTTATACACTTATCCGGAAAAAAAAAACGTATAAACTTATAACATAATATACCTATATATGTGAACGGGGATGCGGGGAACGGGAAGGGACAGGGATGGGGGAGGGGACTGGCTATACCATCCCTTACTCGATCCTTGAATTTTTTTAAAAAAAAATGCCTACACCCTACCCGATCCCCGAAAAAATCCCCGAATATGGGGGGCTTTGAAATTCATAGTTTTGGAGGGCCTAAATCGGCTGCAACGCTCGTTTTAGGTCAGGGTTAGCTCTGCTTGCTCCAAGTGGAACTTTAAATTGTGAGAAATGGAAACAAAACAAATTGTACAATTGTAGTTTCTCACCAAACCTTATAGAAAATGTTGAAATTTAGTGAAACAAAATGGATCGACTAAGATTAATGTTGTTTTATTTATTTCTTTTCCCTTTTATAATTTTCATCTCTTTTGGTTATCCAGGTAAAATCTTAAGCCTTAATTACTATTATTGGCTTTAATTTTATGCTTCTTGGATTCGTCTCGAATCCATAAACTACGAAAACTTAACGCAAAATTAACAAATGCAAAACGAAAAATAAAGACAAAACCAAAAAACCAATTCATTGCTTTTTTGCCAAAGCACAAGACCTGCTCCACTAACTTTTGGTTTTTTTTTTTCTTGTTAATCTTTTAATATTTAATGTATGTAAGGAGAATGCCCCAGTATAAAAAACGTAAAAACCCAAAAATCCCCTAGTGGAACGGCGCCTTATTACTCCCGTGTCCTTTAATAGGATTCCTATCAAACTCTACCTCTTTATCTCACTCCCCACAAGGGCCACAACAAAAGAAGAAGAAGGAAAACAAAAATGGAAGATCTCTTCTCCCAATTCACCTTCCTCTCAGACCAAGCCCTCCAATCCAAGATCTTTGATCCTTCCACAATCCAAGACCTCATGAAACTCTTTGAACTTGATTCCTACAAGGCATGGCAGCCATGGAACTTGACTGTGACAATGAGTTGCAAAAAGCAGAGGACTCCATTGAAGAGGCAGAGGACTGTCTTGACTCTTGCTTGGAAAATGCCATGGAAGAGTTCCGGCGGTTCGAAGAGGAGCTAGACCGCGAGGTCAGGGATGAACTCCGCGGATTGGATCGTGTCGCTGAGTCTGTTTGGGAGATGGGAAAGTCCATGGAAAAAGAAGCTACTGCGGCTTCGAATAAGTACGTCGAGGACGCGGTGAGATCGGCCGGTGGTTCGGTGAAATCGGGCTCGAAGGGGAATTCTTCTTCGAGTTCGAAGAAGGTTCATCCTTCTTGAAGAATACTGTACTTGTTATGATCTTGTTGAACATTTTTATGATAAAAAAAATGGAAAAAAAGAAACAAGAGACGCTTCACTCAATTCCCCTTTGCTTCAATGCATGCAATTACTCCCTTGATCCTCATTTGGCTAATTTTAAAGTCACCACCCAATAGGACTTGTTCCAATAACTTTGGCTTCGCTGATAAAAAATAAAAAAAATAAAAAACTTTGCCTTGTAAACTTTTTGAATTAATTTATATGCGGAGAATAACCAGACTTGTAAAGCATGAAAAGTCAAAAATATCAAAAAAATTCTTCACCACGGATCCTATCAAGGATCTCGGATTGAAGGTTTTAAAACTTACTTTTGCATGATCCGAATCGTCCAATGTGTTTAAAACGTGTTTTTAAGGCTTCGTCGAGAGAAATTATCAAAAAAAATTACCGGGAAAACCTTGATCCGAGCAATTTTTCACAAAAACTGTTTGGATCAAGCCCTTCCCGGTATTTGTTTTTATGATTTTTTGTTGACCCTTAAAAACACGTTTTAAACACATTGGACGGTTCAAATCATAAAAAAATATCGGGAAGGTGGATCCTGGACTCCGAGATTCCCGGACTAGGTACTCCCTCAAATCTCTTAGCAGAATGAGGCTAACTCAATTGGATGCATCATGATGAGTTTGTCGTGTGCTCTCCGCCGAGAAAAACTTGGGTGCAAATAGGGTATGGGTGATGTGGTACCGGTGCGGTGAATCCGGCCAGTCTAAAAATGCATTTAACAGTCCGGATTGAAATGTACTTTTTGTTTTATTTAGTATTTCTTTTTAAAATCCGGACAATACTTTTAATCCGGACCATAAGTTGCATTGTTGATAGTACTTCTAATTCTCCTCGCTCTCCGCCTGTTACCAGAACTATATGAACTCAGATAAGGAGTGAAAATGTGAAATGAGCCAAGGCAACATGTGAAAGGAAATTAAAGCTAGTACACAGAATTCAAAAAAGTACATCAATTTAGTGCAAGGCTTTGACTAAACACCACCCAATGGCCCACTCAGTCAACAAAAATCTAGATTTTAATTATAAATTTTCAAACAAAAAAAAAAAGAAACAAAAGTTCTTATTATCAACAAATAAATTCTTTACATTTGGGACCTCGACCCACGAGCATGATAAGTGTTTTTGCTTTGGATACTTGCTGGAGCTGCCCATGCTTTGAATACTTTCAGATTTTGTCCGATTTATAAGTTGATTTTTATAGGTATTGTAAGATGAACGATCCATACTGCAATTCACGTATAGTGAGGACCACAATGGCGATAGTGGAAAAGGGAACTTTTACACCAATAGTGTAAAGATTATATAGAATTAGTCCCAAGTCCAAACCAACCATTGTTGCCACTCTTTTTTTTTCCCCTGGTGAAAGTCAATATTTTATTGCTAATCTTGCTCCAAGGGACCAAGTGGCACTTTAAATTGTGAGAAATGGAAACAAAACAAATTACCTTTGTAGTTTCTCTCCAAATCTTACAGATAATGTTGAAATTTAGTGAAACAAAAGTGATCGACTAAGATTAATCTTGTTTTATTTATTTCTTTTCCTTTTTATAATTTTCGTCTCTTTTGGTATATCCAAGTAAAATTTTGAGCCTCAATTACTATTATTTGCGTATATAAGAAAATGTGTCTAGATTGAGACACAAAATAAGCAAATAAGACACGACCTGTAAATAGATTCATGGTGTTCTAGAAAATTGAATTAGGACCCGTTCCACTAACTTTATATGAGGAGAATGTCCTATTTTAAAAAAAAAAACCGTAAAAGTTCAAAAAAAAAAAAAAACCCTTAGGACCCGTTCCACTAACTTTATGTGAGGAGAATGTCCTATTTAAAAAAAAAACGTAAATATTCTAAAAAAAACCCTATTATTATTTGGGACATTTACCATCAGGTCACTCTTGGATCCCATAATTACCATCAGGTCAAGCCCAACTCTGAAAAATTTCCATCAACTCCCCAACCTGTATAAAAATGCATAAATCATATGGTACCCTATGAAAGTGCCTAAAATCCTAGGGTACCCTATGAAAGTGCCTAAACTACTAAATCCTATAATAGGAAAGTGCGCCCTAAACCTAAACTCTAGGGTACCCTACGACTAGAGTACCCTTATGACTAGGGTACCCTATGAAAGTGCCTAAAATCCTAGGGTACCCTACGACTAGGGTACCCCATGAAATTGCTTAAAATTCTAGGGTACCCTACGACTAGGGTACCCCATGAAATTGCTTAAAATTCTAGGGTACTCTATGAAAGTGCCTAAACTACTAAAATCCTATAATAGGAAAGTGCACCCTAAACCTAAACTCTTGGGTACCCTTATGACTAGGGTACCCTACGACTAGGGTACTCTATAAAAGTGCCTAAACCACTAAAATCCTATAATAGGAAATTGCACCCTAAACCTAAACTCCAAAAAAGAGTGACTTACCTTAGTGGTAATTAAAAAAAATAACTTACTTTATTGGTAATTAGACTTTTCTTTTCTAGACCTAGAGGTAATAATCCCTTATTTTTTTCAATCGTCATTCCTAATCTATTACATGGGGGAGGGGCGAATGAAACTCAATTCCGGGATGCAGTGTGAGACATTCAAAATATCTATCAAAGTTCTATCGCATGAGCTAGCTACCCATTTGCCAAACAAAAAAATAAAAAAGCCTATTGGAACGGCGCCTTATTACTCCCGTGTCCTTTTAATAGGATTCCTATCGAACTCTACCTCTTTATCTCACTACCCACAAGGGCCACAACAAAAGAAGAAGAGGAAGAAAAAAAAATGGAAGATCTCTTCTCCCAATTCACCTTCCTCTCAGACCAAGCCCTCCAATCCAAGACCTTTGATCCTTCCACAATCCAAGACCTCATGAAACTCTTTGAACTCGATTCCTACAAGGCATGGGCAGCCATGGAACTTGACTGTGACAATGAGTTGCAAAAGGCAGATGACTCCATTGAAGAGGCAGAGGACAATCTTGACTCTTGCTTGGAAAATGCCATGGAAGAGTTCCGGCGGTTCGAAGAGGAGCTTGACCGCGAGGTCAGGGATGAACTCCGCGGATTGGATGGTGTCGCTGAGTCTGTTTGGGAGATGGGAAAGTCCATGGAAAAAGAAGCTACTGCGGCTTCAAATAAGTATGTCGAGGAGGCCGTGAAATCGGCCGGTGGTACGGTGAAATCGGGCTTGAAGGGGAATTCTTCTTCGAGTTCGAATAAGGTTCATCCTTCTTGAAGAATACTGTACTTGTTATGATCTTGTTGATGGACTGTCTGTTTGTATTATTGTGTATCTAGTTGGTTAAATTTGTAGTACTTGAATGGGATCTTGTATTTGTTCCAATTTAAGGGTGGTGTTTGGTGTTGGAAAATGGTAGATCTGTTGACACGAAATTCTCCGGGACAGGAGAATTGTTAATGCCAACACCAAGTGGAGAAAGCGGTGTGCCAGGAGATAGGAGATCTCCAAAAGAAAGTAAGGAAAAACGCCTAAAATCTGAATAAATTCTTTTTAAGTAATAGTGATAACTTAATTAAAAGGAACTAAGTTACAAAGATTCGAGTGCCTTGAACAAGGACTTCAACAACAGAAATAAAAGAAGATTACATAGAAAAGAAAGAGGAGAAAGATAGGAGATGAGAGGCGACATACATGATTGAGAGGATAACAATCGACTAACTCAATAGTTAGGAAAACAATTACAATGCTGCTGTGAGTTTTTGGTGCGTGGACCTCCGCAATGTTGCACTAAGGATTGTAATTATAGAACTTCATAAGCCTTGTAACCGCTATAAAAAGCTGGGATCCGGATCCTCTATGAGGATTTCTCTGTGAGAGTTTTGTTGAGGGCTTGACAACACACCAAAAAGGAGATCCAATGGCTCACATGCCCCTTCCTTGTTTCTAAATCAAAACGGCTCCGTTTTATAGGAAAAAAATCTAACGGAATGGCAAGCCCACAAACGGTAGTTCTTCTTCTCAGTTAGTGTTACCTCAAATTTCAAGTGGCTTATTTTTTTTCCTTTATTCAATTTTTTCCCAGACTTGTTCTTCTCTTTTACCTCAATTTTCAATTGGCTTAATTTTTTTTCCTTTATTCAATTTTTTCCCAGATTGTTAGATTCTCTCTTACCTCATTTTTTTGGGTAGTCTTATAAAAAATCATTTGAATTAGATAACTATAAACACTCAATCTAATTTTCAAATTTTTCATTCAAAATTTAGGATCCTGAATACTAAATGAATTTTGGAAAAAAAATCAAACCAAATGAAATTTGAGGTAAAAGATAAGAACAAATCTGGGAAAAAACTGAATAAAGGGAAAAAAAAAAAAATTAAGCCACTTGAAATTTGAGGTAACACTAACAGAGAATAAGAAACTGTCGCTTGTGGGCTTCACCGATTTTTGAAACAAAGAAGGGGGCTTTGAGCCATTGGATCTCATTTTTGGTGTGTTGTCAAGCCCACAACAAAACTCTCACAAGATCCTTACAAAGAAATCATCATAGAGGATCTGGATCCAAAAAGCTGCCCACGATCTTGAACCATGTTCCTTGATTTGTGCCTTTTTTTGAATGTCTTACATTTTGCCATTGTTCAATGAGTGACTAGTGTCCTTCTTCCCATTATCTTAATAATTATAACATGTGTTTTCGGCTTAAAAAGAATTTTAAATTTCAAAAAATGTAGCCCCCTAAAATTAAGGTAACCGTCTTGTCACGTTTCCTAGAGATAAGCATCTCCTGAATTGTAGGGATTTTCCATTGATCAGTTGTGTGAAAATCCTCTGCCACGTGTATGGTCCAGATATGGTACAAACATTGCCCCCCCTAAACTCTATTTTTTGAAAACAAAATGATAAAAATGGAGTTTAAAAAATAAGTAAGGGCAAGAGTCCTCCGCGAAGAGGAGATAACGACTACAAAGAAGATGAAAAGAGTTGGAGTCTTGTACCCGTTATCTATGACACATGTTGAATAATGCTTAGGAGTTTAGTTTAGAGTCAATCATAGATGATTTCTAAGATTTGAGAACACATCGGATTACACTTTAATAGCTTGTTAAGCTACTTTTGTTCTATTTTGATGGATGATCAATATTGAAAAATGTATTTTGGCTTTTTGTTTGACTATGGAATGCAAGGATATTTATAGCTGTTTTTTTACCAATTTGTTGAGTAAGGAATAAAAAGATATTTGATGTTGAATTTTTTTCAGTTATAACTTGGCCCCGCGGGACTTTTAATCCTTGCTCCGCCATTGCTCTGAGTTTTCACTTCGATATTAAAATAAATATATATATGGGGCTTATTATTCAACAATTTCAAGCAAAAACATGATTCTTTTTTATATGGTTAGTATTTAATCGAATGACTTGCTTTAGAATTTGGTTCAGATTTTAAACAAAAAAATGACCATTTGATCAAGCGTTTATGAAAATACAGTTGATATGATTTTTTTGGAATGATTAAAAGATTAAGGCATAAAGTAAACGATTCCAATCATTGAAGTGAGACCCGGTAAGAATCCCAATCTTAGCTATGCGATTCATGTCAAACTATAAAGGATTATCTTTTCCACTCTGAGATGTCAACAAAGTAAGAACCCAAAGCGTTCATTTTGGGTTCATCCCATTAGCGGTACGTTAAGGAGGGAGAGAGATTTAATCGAAAAACCAGCGCAAATCCAGAAGTTGTTCTAATTTTGTAAGACAACGAACTCTAAACGAAAATCACTCTTGAGTTACTAAAGAAAAATGTTAACTGACCACAAATGAGTTAATGTAACTTGCTAATTTCAATTGCAAAACATAGAGAAAACAGAGTAATTCGACAGAGTAGTTAAACATTAAGAACCTAAATGCTTTCAACTAAATATGGTAGGGGCCGCGTAAACGCAGGCCCCCATTATCACAAATTATGACATAGGCTCCATCACTTGGGTAGACCTTAGGCAAACCTAGGCCATGGGCTTTCTTGATAGCCCATTGACCCAGTCCAGGTAAGTATATTCTACATTTCTACTGTTGCACATTGTTGTTTTCAAAACAAGGTGAGCCTTTCGTTCTCTTTTTTTCTGCTTCCACCCTTCTTTCATATGCATATTGACATGCGATTTAATACATAGCAAGGTTTTCTCAGATAATTTTTTTGTCAAGTGATGTCTCTATTTCAGAGGGAAAATCAGACCCCCCAAAATAAAAAAAACAACTACTAATTGGACGCGGAATCTTACATAGATCCATTTCGATTCAAGTTTAAGTTCCCATATTAAAGTTTTTGTTCCCACATAGATAATTCGTGATGCTAATGCCACAAATTAATCTGCTAATGCCTGAAAATATGATATCTTAGTGAGGATACCAATTTAGTTATATGCTCCAAAAATACTGGCAACACCAAAAGGGAGAAAAAAAAATCTGATTTAAAGTTTTCACTTGAGGCCTCAAACTGTGCTTACCTAAAAATAGCATGTTTCTAAATACTCAAAGTGCTGAACTATAAGATTTTTTACATTTAGATGAGCAGTTTGCTCATGAATCACATATTGTCATAGATGTTTCCACTTTGAATTTCTTTCTGGTGATATCGATTCCTTAAGAAAAAGTTGATTTAGTGGAAGTCTTTTCTTCTTCTTTTTTTTTTTTTTTAATAAGAAGAAGAAATTTCTTGAACTTAAGTAGATGGAGTAACAAACTAATTAAAGAGGAGAATGAGAAAACTGGGCAGTGGGCCTCCCAGTCCAAAACCTAATTACGCATTGCGCTCTCTCTCTCTCTCTGCAAAACTGGGCAGTGGGCCCCCCGTCCAAAACCCAATTACGCATCTCTCTCTGTGTGCAAAATCCAGCCGAAATGGGACCCACGTACTACTGCAACAGTTTGCATCCGATCACAAATGTTCTTTTTTGGAACAAAAAAATTCCACTTCAGTTCATATCCGAAAAAATAATTTCCTGAAACCTCTTTTTCTTTAGCTTCATGGACTTCATGGATTCTCCTTGGAGGAGAAATTTTCCCCTGCGCGCTCAAATACCCAACGTTATCTTTCTCCCTCACCAACCTGTAACCGCCAAAACAACTGTAAGTGATGAATGATCTAACCACCTGCTCTCACAGCTAAAGTACCCGGAGTGCGCATTTAACCACCCTCCCGTATCTCTCTCTCTCTCGCTTAAAACAACCCACTTCTCCCTAACTCAACCAAACCACTTCTTCATTCACTCGCTCATCAAGATTCCCAAGAACTCAACAACAACAATGCCTCTCTCTCTCCTAGTCCTCCTCCTCTCTCTCCTCAGCGCCGCCACCCCCACCGCCTCCCTCCCCTCCTCCATCGGCGTCACCTACCACCCCATCCGCCCCACCAATCCCTCCCACGTAGCCTCCGCCCTCCAATCTCTCCACGTCTCCTCTGTCCACCTCCCCAACCCAGACCCCGACTCCATCCACTCCTTCGCCTACTCCAACATCTCCCTCCTCCTCTCCATCCCTAACTCCTTCCTCCCTTACCTCGCCCAGAACCGCCACAACACTGATCGCTATCTACACACCCACGTCGTCCCCTTCTACCCCCACTCCCGCATCTCCGCCATCTCCGTCGGCACCGACGCACTCAATTACCCCACGACCTCGGCATCACCGACATCGCCGTCTCCACCACCTTCACCTCCACCGTATTAACCAAATCCTTCCCCCCTTCCTCGGCAGAATTCCAAGCCCCCTTCGCTGACCTCATCATAAACCAGTTGCTTGACTTCCTCCAACACACCAACTCCTCCTTCTTCATCAAAATCAACCCCTACGACGTCTACAAGGCCAATCCCCGGATCCCCATCGGCTTTGCACTGTTTCAACATTTTCCGTTTAACTTCCGTGATGACACGGTCACCGGGGTCCGGTACCGGAACTTGTTCGACGAGATGGTCGATGCCTTTATTACTGCGATGGCTGTGGCTGGGCACGAGAATATCCCCATCGTGGTGACGGAGACCGGGTGGCCAAGCGGCCCTGTGGCAGGCGACAAGAATTCCGATCCTGATGCTACTGAGTTTTATGCAGAGATTTACGTGAATGGTTTGATTGGACATCTCAAATCCGGATTGGGTACGCCGTTGAGGAGGGAAGGGGTGGCGCACACTTATATATATGAATTGTTTGACACGGATTACCAACTGGACACTTTTACGGCGCTGCAACCGTATTATGGGATTCTGTATCCCAACATGACGACGAAGTTTTATGTTGACTTCTCGCCTTGATTTGATAGTGCTATGGAATACGTCCCTTAAAACCGTTGAATGGATCGTTGTCTATTATAGGCGATTATGCATCGTTGTCTATTATCTTTCTTTCGGTTGCACATTTTCTCCAATGCAAGAATTTAATGTTCGCCATTTTCTCCAATGCAAGAATTTAATGTTGGCCATTTGTCTGAGTCATCGTTCATATGATACGTGTATTTGTGCCTATCGGCATAAGTAAAACCGTTGAATGGTGCATTCTCACTGCTTTGATTCTGTCAGACACCGAGGAATTTGCAACAGCATATATAATGTTCTTTTTCTTCCTGCATTTGCAAATTACATTGATAATCCTTGAGATGATCATTGGAAACCTGCATATGGGTTTTTGTTTTCTTTCGAGGAAAGGGAAGAATCTTAAGTATTAACTACGGAGTATTATAGTAAAGGAATTAGCCAGAGACATACATAAAATTAAAAAAGATGATTAGTGTGTTGATGAGACATCTCAAGGATTATCAATGTAATTTGCAATTTCCTTTTCTGTTCTTACACAAAATCTTACTACTCCTAAAGTCCCACAAACCTTTTTGTGTACAGGTAATAAACCTATTTTCTTTAGTCTAATCTAAGGGATACGGAACGAGCCTTTACAGTGAGACACGGAATAAGGACTTTGACATGGTAAATGGAGCAAATTATTAGTTGAGCTATCCATTGTTCTCGTTCCATACAAGTATTTTAAATATCGGTTGCTACGGAGGGTATTGGCCGCTGCGTAGCAGTTTTTCGGTACTCTTGTACTGCTACATCCCGCTATACCAGCTGTTACCAAAATTCACACCCATATAGGTTGATTCCCACTATATAGCAGTTTTTATCCGAACTTTCGCCTGCGACACAAATGCTACGGCTGGTTCAAATGCTTTGGCGCCAAAAATAATTAAAAATAATTCATAGTCGCGACACCCGGTTCCCGTTACGTATCATTTGATTCACTAGCTACGGCTACACCATTTCCGCTACCACTATTTAAAACCTTGCATGGTACCACAATTAGCTTTGTTTTGGTGCAGATAATGTATGGGAAGATCTGTAATTTGGGTTAGGGTGTGTTGTACTCTTGTTGGTTTTGGTCGAGCTAGGTGAGTCTTATCATGTGAAAGGTATTTTTCTCTGTACCTTTTGGGTTGGGATGTCTGGTCTTGGGTGAGTCTTATCATGGTTTGGGGTTTCAAGGTTTGAGTTTGTTCCTTTGAGAAGCCCTTTGATTTCATTTCAGATACTTGGAATCATTTGCATTTGTGCCAAAGTCTAAAAAATGGCTGTTGACCAATGGTGGCCGGATCTGAACAGCAAGTTCATGCGTCACTAGGCTTCGTGCATTAAATTTTTTATATATAGTGCACATTAGGCCTTGTATACAGTCAAGAAACAAGACCATATATAATTGTAGATTCTTTGTTGACATTTTTATAATTGTAGATACTTGTGCTTGTCTTTTCCCGTGACTGGAACATGGAAAACCAGTTCGGGAATTGCGTTTGCTAATTATTTTAAACAAATTAACAAATTTCAGCGGACTTAACCACATATATATTGTCATGATTTCACTTAATGAAGTTTGCTCCATTTTCCTCATTATTATATCGTCGTCGCCCATTTGTAAGCCAATATCAGTAACATATCCAAACAGAGATGATATATGGTACGTCTTGTTCAAATATGATTGGCAACCTATTTTCTAGGACTGTCTAAGGAATCCGGAATTAACTCTCAACTGCTTAATTAACAGCCCATTTAGGCTATAAACTTCAAAGTGTTTGTTTAGAACATCCCAATGGCTAGCTTTTGTCACAGCTAGCAAATATATATACTGGCAGATAGATTTTCCTTGCACCCTCGATGCATGATAGATTTATCGTTGCACCCTCGATGCATGATAGATTTTCCCATTTTGCACCATCGGTGCACAAGAATTTTCCACTTTGCACCCTCGGTGCACAAAAGATTTTTCAATTTGCACCCTCGATGCGTAACGGATTTTCCAGTTTGCACCCTCGGTGCTTAAGAGTTTTTTCAGTTTGTACCACCGATGCGTAAGAGATTTTACAATTTGCACCCCCGGTGCACAATAGATTTTACAATTTGCAAAGTCGGTGCGTAATAGATTTTCTAATTTGCATACAGTAATTTGCAAAGTCGGGTTTTTCCATGAGGGGGCATCAGGTCATCTGTACCATTTCTCTATAGTCTATACCACTCATTTGTACCTCCCTTTGTATGCTTCCATGTGTCCAAAATTTCACCAACACGTTAACTCCGGCCCTCAATGCTCTCAAAGTCTTCCAATTATTGGCAAAGAATAATTTAAAATTAAGAATTTCAACGCCTTTGAAAGACTTTTACTTAAATGACAACAAACAAAATAAATGAGTCCTAGGAACACACCCACTAATCTCAGGGAAAAAAAATAGTAGAAAGGTAGACACTCATCCAAGTACACCCTTCTCACATTCATGGATCAAGCTAAAAATTTACCTTAGTAGTAGTGGCAAAAATGAAGAAATGACAAAATGAATAATTGTCGACTTTAGAAAAAAACAAATTCAAACTCCAAAAACAATAGTAATTGATGTTTCTCGTTAATTATATGAACAAATCACAGATCGTGGACGTCGCTCATGTAAACAGTACTGTTTGTACCTACCGCTCGTATCACAACCTTTGGAAGTTGCTTGATATATATGGTGCATTATCATTTGTTCAGTTTGTTTTTAGGTTTTTCTCTTTTTGTGTTGATCTGATACATTAATACAAAGAGAGTTTGCATAGAAGTCAAAGTTTGAGATTGGTTTGTATTAATTTAGACCTCACGTTTCATAAGATTTCACTTGGAGCACTAAACTTGATTTTGAACTATTTTTTTAGGCCTCCTTTATTAAAATAAAAACTAGAGGTTTAAACACTTTCTAGAGGCACGGCTCGAATAACTAGCATATGCAAATTAATACTGGCTCACATGCAATATCTCAACCCGTGTACAATAACTTCAACAATTAGCACATGAAAACGCTAAATTATAGAGGTTGTACCTACGGGCACACTCGAATAATTAGCACACCCAAATTAATACTGAACGCACGTGTAATATTTCAAATCCTCTCAAACGATTCCAACTATGTGAAAACCAATAGCTAAAGTATGTTAATTGATAATACATGTCCGCCCGTGGTCAAAGACTCTGGTACACAATTTCAAGTGTTTTAAGCAAGGCGTGAGTGCAAAAGCAAAATTAAAATATGCACATAAAAAGTAGGTTACACAGCTAAAAAAACTCAAAAATAAATATGCGTAGCCTCTCTCTTATTGTTATAGTGGTTTTACATAGGAAGTGTTCATCTTAAAATATGCACAAAAACTAATCCGACTTTACTTTGTTGCTCATCATGCCATCACGTTAGGATCAGGGTGGGGTAAGAGCTCAGTCACATAATTCTTCGGTAGGCTCTTTCACTTTGCGCCCAATCTCACTTTACAATTGTGCTCTCAATTCTTCCTCCTGCGAATTTAAAGCATTGACATATTTTTAAGTTATTTTTACAAATGCACTCTCGCACCACTAAATCACCCATGTAAAAAATTATCCAGTTTTGAAGCAAATTCCATTTTGTGATGAATCCCTTCATAATCATAGGTATTAGCTAGAATTGTAGTAATTACAATTAAAAATTTAATAGCCCCTTTGAATTGAGTGATTTGGTGAGAGAAAAAATTAAAGAAAACTTAATATGCCAGTCATTTCCCGTTTTGGGGTGTGACAACTGAAACCCGCATCAGGGGATCTTGATACAAAGGCGATAACCAAAAGTACTACCACACTTGTTTAGATTTTATTATGCCCGTAATTAAAATTAAATACTACAGCGTAGTAGAGAACAAAAAAAAAAAAATTGGGTTGCCCTAGCCCGGGGGTTGCCCAAGCCCTTGAGCCCAAGGGTTTGCGAGGCTCACTCAGAGGCAGGCCCTGTATGTGGGATCTACACACAATTATGGTGTGGTGAATCCCACGTGTATCCGAGGGATTATGGAATGAGTTGTGGTTTTTTGGTTGTGTATAGTGTCCTCATGTATTAGGTGAAACTAGAAGTACTTGGTTTCTTGAAATTGAAGTCCGTGCTCCCTTTTTTTTTTTTTTTCCGATCCCTTGCTAGACCTAATTCAAATAGCTTATTTCTTTTCTTTTTTTCTTCTTTTGAGTGAAAGTGACAATGTTCGTGTTCATCCATCATATAAGACACCAGTAAATTGCAAAGATGGTGGAAGAAAATAATTAACGCCAAAAATTTTGGGGCGCATGTTCTTGCATGCCTTGTATTAAGGTTTTTTAGTTTGAATAATGTTACTTCAAAAGCAAAGGACATTTAATGGTAACCATCGTGACGTGACGGAGTCGAACCATTCGTGACGGGAATTAATTATACCCATCGTGAACTTTTACTAGTTATTTTTGCCAAGAAAATGAAGAGAGAACAACTTTATGCGTTCTGAACACGATATATTCTGATGTGACTTATAGTTTTGTACCTCTTTCCTTCCAACGGAGAGATGTGGGGTCCGAGTCTATAGAGAGACATCGAATCCCATTTAGTTGTTGATAGGCGCACAAAATGTTCACATAAGCGCCCCTAATTTATCCTTGTTAAGTCCATTTATTTTGTTATTTGGAGTACAATGTTTTGTTTGCGTGTTTTTGCAGATATTCGGAGGCCTTGATAAAATAAAATAAAAGCAAAATCCAATTTAACTCGGCGTCGAAGCAGAGCTCGTCGGCGAATAAAATCAAGTAATAAATCATGCATTGGTGGGCCAAATCAATTGTTCATAAGGCTTATTTTGACGAGCTGGACCAAAGAAAACAATGGGCTTCCTAACCCATGTGGCTGCCTTATTTGAAGAGAAGCAAGTCCTAGGGCTCTAGGGGGGAAACAACGCACTACGGAACAGACCTTGGGTAGCAAGAAAAGGGCGGCGACTCTTATTAGTATAAAAGGGAAGGTAGTAGCCTTGGACACATATCACGGATTAGAGAAAAGAAATAGAGGAGAGAGCATCACAGAACCGAGCATCTCAATGTCTTCCACGACGATGTCCGGCTAAACCCCTACTCTAGGGCGTAGATGAAGCTTGTGCTCTGAGTAACGTAGATTTTATTGTTTTTGCTGGATTAATTTTTCGGATTCGGTTGTGTGAACTAGATGATTTCATGTTATGAAATTGATTTAATTTTTCTTATATAATTGAGTGTTTGATATCCGCGGTTTCAAATACTTTTTCATGCAACGGTTTTAATTGAATTCGTAGTAATTAACTGTGATAGATTATACTATCGTAAGACGCGTCGTGCTATTAGACGGTCCGTGCCATCGAGACGGATCGTACTAGTAAGACGATTCGTGCTAGGCGGAGATAATCTATGCCGTTTGATGATCTACGGATATTTTTAGGAGATATCGCTAGGGCCCGCGAACCCTAACGGTATCCGGTGAATCCGAATAAAAAATTCTCAATTGCAATAAATCTAGGTTACAATGGGTCAAGTGGATTCGAAACCCTAGACTTTTCTCTCATCGAATCTCTTCACTTTTTAATTGCTTAATTTTAATTTAGCTTTTATAATTTTAGGAAATCAAATCAAAACATCTTTTTATCGAATTAATTTAGAAATCGATTGAAACAATTGCAATTTAGCCTATTAATCCCTGAGGAGCGATACTCGGAATATTTACCACTATTCTTTGAGTAGTAGTAATTGTTTCGTTTTATAAATTATTTTTGATACAGAAGCGACACGATCAGTTGTTAACCAGCTAAGGTTCCTAGTCAATAGAGAAATAAAAAAAATTCAAAACAAGCAGGATCAAATTCGACATTGATATCACGAATTCAATTGGATACAAATCTATTGGTTCGTAATTTGCCTCCACAACCACTGCTAAGGGAAAAATAAATAAATAAGTAAATAATTCATCGTAGAAAATCTTTTCGTGCGTCTGATTTGCTCTCTATGGCAACAAATCTCTGTGTCTAACTTGAAATCTAAAGTTCAAATGTTTTGTTCATATTCAAGCCCACTGGCACGGTTGTCGTGCATCGCACGTGGCCTACCATCTAGTACGTACATAGATAAGCTAATATATGAGGACATCTACTTTTTCTCTCTCTCTCTTTTCTATTCTGAATGCACTTTCTACAAAATTCAAAACATATAAGCATAATAAAAAAAAAAAGGTTGAATAATTAATTATCAAACATAAGTCAGTTTTGCAGAAGATAAAAGAAACAGTAATTGTCCTCACAGTAGAGTATCAAGTAGAAAGAATACCAAAGGCAACCCAAGTTCAAATTCACCATACACGGGTTGTGGCACGACGACTTCGCCACTTTTAAAGTGGCGAAGTCGTCATGCCACAACTCGTGTATGGTGAGCTGAGGTGGAACGTAAGCACCCAAATTCCCTAATTGCAGCGCTGGAGGCCACTGCAGGGCAAGCTTCCAGTAATCAAACGAGGCAGAGGCTATTGTTGTTGCAGTAGTTAGGAGAAGGGCTAGGAGGAAAAGCTTCAGAAAAGCTCTCAGTTTTACTTGGGTTGCCTTTTGTATTCTTTCTACTTGATACTCTACTATGAGGACCCACCCCTTTTATAGGGGAGGGGAAAGAAGATTACTATTTATTAACAGTGACTCAAGGGACATGTAAAGCTTGCTTGCAGTTGAGTCATGTAAAGCTTGCTTGTAGTTGGTGACTCAAGGGACATGTAAAGTTGAGTCATGTAAAGCTTGCCTGTAGTTGGTGACTCAAGGGACATGTAAAGTTGAGTCATGTAAAGCTTGCCTGCAGTTGGTGACTCAAGGGACACGTAAAGCTTGCTTGCAGTTGGGAGTATTTATTATTGTATATTGTTTTGATTCAATTTGATTATTATTTCTTATTTTGAGCTAGGTCATTGAATTTTAGTTTGACAATTGATTGTTCAACATAAAAAAAAAATCAATAACACTCTTGCTTACATGTTTTGAATTTTGCAGAACAGAAAGTCTAGGTGCCCAGAGTTTCAAATTCTTGATGCATTTTCTGGGTATGTACGTGGTACTGGTTAAACTAATCCCAAGGGTTTGACAAAGTGAGCATGAGAAATTAACAAGCGCTTAACCATGAGGTCGCATGTTCAAACTACACGAAGGCCAACCATCCAAAATATTTTCATTTAAAATGTGTACACTAATTATATACTACAGTACGTAATAAAGATCATAAGAGAATGAAAGAGAATTTTGATCAAATATGATTAAGTAGCCACTAAACTGATTAGGAAAATACTTACAAGAGAGTCCAAAATAACCCACCAAACTAAATTTAACGAGGAGAGTAAGTCTTTTTCAGCTGCGTGCCATCCTATGATATATAGATGTATTAATTGCACGTCTATTCCATGCCCAAAAACACGAACAAAAGTGTTATAAACGAGCAGGAGCGGCTCCAACATATGTTCAGAGGGTTCAAGACTGGATAAAAATAAATACACTAAAATTTTATAGTTGTACACACACACAGAGTATATTAGTATTGTCAGCACTGAATAATTCATATGTGATCAAAGTAAATGAAAATTCACTTAATTTTATGAATAAGTAGATAATAGTTTAACAAGATAAAATAAACTAGGCCAATAAATTTTCGACCATAATAAGTGTGTTTACTTTTATCTAGAGTTTTGGCAAAAATAATTACAATTTTATCTCAGCTGAACAAAAAATTTAAAAGCCACCCCTGGGTTTAAGATAGTATAAATAGTTTTTAATAAATAGTTTTTAATGTACATATGACCAAATGTAGCGTGGGGAACTTTATAAATTGAACCATTGTTGTCAACTTAGTCACATAATTCTTCAAAATAGTATTTGCTCCCGTTCTCAATTTTTCTCGCACTCATGAATTCTAGTTGTTTCAAAGGTTTTTAAAAGATGTTTTCGCACTCAAGCTCACACTCCCGCGCCTACATGCGCATTATGTAACTTTTACTTATGTTGTAAGTGCATGATGGGCCCACAGAAAATCAAACTGGGCGAGAAGAAAAACTGGACCGAATGTACCTTCAAACGGTTTATATATTCCGGATAAAGATAAGGGTACAGAACATATTGTACAGAAAATGTACAGAGCGCTCTCGGGGACCCACTTTTGGGTCCCACACGAGTACTTTTGATTTGAAACGGTGGCGCTTTGGTTCAAGCACTTCTAACCGTCCGATTGAGCTGATTTTTTGTGGGCCCCCTCGGAAAATTGTTCTAAGAATAATGAACGGTTCGGATCACTCGTGTGGGACCCAAAAATAGATCCCCGAGAGCGCTTTGTACATTTTCTGTACAATATGTTCGGTACCCATAGCAGGGTCCATATATTCCTTACGTCTTTCGGTCTTAAAATTAGACCCTTGACTTGTGGAACAACACTACTTGTCAAACCTTATCCCACTCCTTTAGGCTTTAGGACTTTGGGGTGAGTGTAAAAATCTACAAAACCACCAACCAACCAATCTTTTTTTTATCAGCGAAAAAACTTTATTAATCTTTGAAAACACATTACAAAAATTAAATGGAATCTAAGAAAACGGCATTACAACGGAAAACGAGCATCCCAGCAAGGTTGACACACTCGCAACCGACAATAATGCCACTTAGGGCCCAAGAAGGAAAGATAACAGAGGATTGGCAAGATACCAACCCAACAAAAACATGAGAGAATACAAATAAGCAAAAATCAGTCCCAATGCTAGACAGCCTAAAAAATACTCAGCACCAGCTTCAAATCCACGGGAACATCAGGGCAAAATTAGCAACCCAGAAGATAGAAGCATAAAACTCTTTCAAATCTGCTGCAACACACCTTTCATTAACCAGGATCATGACCTCTATAGACTGAACTTTCCCACACAACAACAGCACCTCTCCACAGCAAAATGAAGATAGAATAAAGTCCAAAAGATCCCAGAAGATGGCACTCTAGACAGACCTTTCCAGAGGATAGATGGAGGAAGCTAGCTTCCGTAGCTATATATAGAGTGGACAAATCATGGCGGTGGGATCATCTTTTGGTGGTCAAATATATATGCAAAGTTTTTGAAGAACCAAGACAGACAGATTTATAACCAGCAAAACTACGGCAGAGAGAAAGGACCAGAGAAATTTTACTGAAGGGATGAATCAGGTGGGCAATAACAGAATACAGGGGCGAAGATTACATGCGACATTTTCAGTGCCTGAAAGGAATTTGCAATTTCCCGATTCAGGTGGATTGGAGAAAAGAGGTGAAGAAGTTTGGAGAAGAAAAGGTACTGCTCATGAGACTAGTAAACAAGGCGAGGATAGGAATTAGGAACCATGCACCAACCAATCTTTACCTAATCATTATTTTAATCAAGTTAATTAGGCCAATGCAATTAAAAGCCACTTTTAAGCATTAAATTTACCCATAAGTCGTCATATTTTAAGAGGGTTGCCTCTTGATTTTGTACTTTCAACCAACTTAATTTCTCCATTGTCTTTCATGCGGGAGGATGTTCTCCATACGAGATAAGTTTAAAGAGCTACAACTAGCATACATGAAATTTTGATGGAGTTTTTTTTTTTTTTTCTCCTTCTAATTATAAATTATCTTTTCCTTCTAATTATAAATTTAAGCAAATGAATGATGAGACAATTTTTGAATCCCAGTACTATCAGTTATTGAAATAACAATGATATGGCACTATATTCCTCAAAAATGTTTGGTCAAAAGAATATTAAGTCACTGCGTGGCGGTGTTTCAAAACCACTCAATAATTTTTCTCGTCGGTATCTATAAAAACTGTTGAGTAATTATTGGGTAGATAGATATCCTACCAAAAAATTAAAGAAATACATTATCGGGAATAATAATTGCCAAATGAAGGGTAGAAGTAAGAATTAAATAAGGTGAGGTCCTTTCATGTTGGTTTTTTGTGGCATGTTAATCTAGAGTCTCTTTTATTTAGTATGAGATCATATGATGTCCAATTAACATAATTTTTAAAAATAAATATTTCCTGTCACGGAAATTAGGCCAGAAGCCATAATACAAGACCTACGCTAGAGTCCCTTATCCCTTACGAATGTAGTTAATCATAGATAAAATGGTATAGCATTGGCTTATGCAAATACAAAATGAAGTCTCAATATCCGAGAGCGAATTTGTTCACACTCGGCGAGGGTGTACTCATTCTATATCTTAATTCGATGATCGAAATCAATCATCTTGTCCAAATTCACTTGTTAAGAGGTCACACAAAAATTTAACCCAATCAAATATAGGTAACTATTTCAACTAGAGTTTTATTTAGTCTTGTTTAAAATTCTCGGTAAAAAAATTAAACTTTTTACATCAAGAGCTCACTGATATTAGATTGAACACAATCACACAAAAATTTAACCCAATCAAATATATGTAACTATTTCAACTAAAATTTTATTTAGTCTTCTTTAAAATTCTCGGTAAAAAAATTAAACTTTTACATCAAGAGCTCACTGATATTAGACTAAACACAATTTTCGCATGGGCTCCTAAGGAAATGAATCTAGACAAAATGAACGATTTTGATTCTTGATGTGAGCCACAGAATGAGTACAACCTCGCGAGGGTGAACAAATTTGCTCTCCAATATTGCACTTCACTATCTCCTCTTTTATTTACCAGAAAAACAAAAAGATAGGAAAAGAATATGTTCAAGCATATAGTTAGAATCAGAGTCTCTAGACTGTGATAGCAGGTTTGGCCCACTTCCCGCCCCAAATCCTCTCCAAATCCGTTTCCCGATCCATCCCCGCCCAGCTCTGCCTCGTCCCCGATCTGCCCCGTCCCCGAATCCCCATATATATAGGGGTCTATTCATGAGTTATGAAACTTTTGGGTCACACTACCCAAACATTTTATTGATAATTGACCTTTGTAATACAATAAATGTGATTAAATAAGAAATGCATCACTATAATTTGAATACATCCCAACTAGGTTGACATCTACCCAACTATCAATCATATGCATTCCTTAAAATAAACACACAAAAAAAATGCAAAATAAAAACAATATTTTTCTAATCGAGTCGTTGATTTTGTTGTTCCTATTGATGAAATCAATTGTGCAAAGTTTCTTCTCGATTGAGTTTATTTTTCGTACTTTACCTTAGTGTTTCGTATGAAGTTGAAGATTACACTACTTAAATACTCTTTTATGCTTTCTTGTTTGTGGTTCCTTTAGTGTTCAAATTAGAAATCCAGTTGTTACTTGATACAACTTGCACTACAACAAAAAGTAACTATGGCGACGAAAGCTGGCGAGGAAATTCAAATTTCCTCGCCAAATGGGTCTTTATGGCGAGGAAATCGATTTCGTCGGCAAAGAGTACACTATGTCGACAAAATTATCTTTCATCGCCCAAAAACTAAGATTTGGTGAGGAAATGAACATTTCCTCGCTAAAAGGCTACCATTTGGCGACGAAATTTGAATTTCCTCGCTAAACATCAAAGATTGGCGACGAAATTATCTTTCCTCGCCAAAAAAGCTAACATTGGCGACAAAAATATATTTCCTCGTCAAAAAACTAAGATTTGGCGAGGAAATGCATATTTCCTCACTAAAGGGTCCCCATTTGGCGACGAAATTATCTTTCCTCGCAAAAAAACTAAGATTTGGCGACGAAATTATCTTTCCTCGCAAAAAAGCTAAGAGTTGGCGAGGAAATGCTAGTTTCCTCGCCAACTATTCAGAATATATAGGCGAGGAAATTTTGTTTCGTCGCCAAATGTTAATGTTAGGTGACGAAATATTTCCACACCTTTTCTAGGACTATTTAGATTTTGATATAGATGTGTTGTATTATCCCAATGGTAAGATATTTATCCTATTTATGATACCATAAAAGTATAATAAAAGAAATTATTTGTCGTATGCACATACTAATTAGTGAGACTAAATGTATACATATCATATTGATCATGTCATTTGCATATAAATCTAGTATTATTATTACTCTAGTAGAAAAATGATTTGGTCTCCTAAAACGATCATCCATTTTGAAACAAAGGTGGGTATCATACTGTCTAGGAGGAAAACGTGTTTCTAATGAGACTAAATTACCCTTTAACGGTCATTAAAAAAAAAATTACCCTTTAACTTCTCTTTCAATGCTATCTTTTCAACTGCCCTTTAGTTTTCTAATAAGTGTTTCAACTCGGTTTAAACCCGCTAAAGAGAAAAAAAATCCTACGGGCATCACTCACCAAAATGGTCTACAAACACAAAGCAATTGATTTTTCCCTTCAACTAGAATTTATATAAAAAAAAAAATCCCCAAGCCAGAAAATTTATACTTTCGACTTATTATTTGGGCTAATGTTGTCTTATTTTTAATCTTTTTATATTTAGTCCTCTTTTACTTTTACATTTTCTCTTCAAAACAAATTAGTGAAGTAAATTCTCCTGATAAGAAGTTTAAAAAATTCAAGAAAGCCAAAGAGTAGATCAATTATTTGTCAATAAATTCCAAATTACTCTTTAGCATACTAATAATGTTTAAAAACATGATGTTAAGAAGAATTTATGTTATCGATTGGAACGAAGAAGGTGGTTAGGTCTCACCCAACAACATTTCTTCATTTTTGGGTTTATGTTTGATAATTAATTTTCTAAAATTATGTTCCAAAAATTTATGGGAGAACACTGGCCAACTAATTCTCAAATAATTTTCATTTTTATTTGGTCAAGTATTGCATCTTAGGTTTTTGTTCCATGGGTATGGGTAGTTGGTGGCATTTTCGTCTAATCAAAAAACAGATTTATCTTTCCAAAACACAATTGATTACTCTACTTTAATTCCTTGTGGAAGTGGAGTAAGGTGGAGCAATTAATGTGTTTTTATCATGTGCCTTGGGGGCACATATTAACAAAATCCAATTTAAAAATAAACAAATATATAAATGCAAAGGTAAGTAATTCTAACAAGTAAAGACTTATAAAAGGGTATAGGAAAATATCAAATTATAAAAAATAAGAACTTCAATAAAAACAAATAACATTAAAAGATTTAAGAAAGAAGTTTAAAGAAACACTACAAAGAGACTAAATTTAGACAAAAAGATTTTAAAAAAATAGTGAGGTAAAAAGAACTACAAAAGGTTATATATAAAAAGTTGTTGAACTTTGCATTGAAATGGAAGTTGGTGTGGTGGATGGGGCGCGCATTGCTTGAGAGGAGGTCGCGGGTTCGATTCCCAGCGGAGGCGGAGAAGCTAGAATTTGATTTCTTCTTTTTTTTTTGTTTCAGGAGTTTTGGCGAGAAAATTTTTCCTTGCCAAATGGTCAGAATAGGCGAGGAAAAGTTTCCTCGCCAATTGTTCTAAATAGGTGAGGAAAACAATATTTCCTCGCCAATTGGTTAGAATAGGCGAGGAAAAATTTCCTCACCAATTGTTCCGAATAGGCGAGGAAAACAAAATTTCCTCGCCAATTGGTCCGAATAGGCGAGGAAAAATTTCCTCGCCAATTGTTCCGAATAGGCAACAAAAAATTTCCTTGCCAATTGGCAGATTAGGCGAGGAAATTTATTTTTCCTCGCTAGAATACCTTTTGCGACGACCTTTTGGCGAGGAAACCTGGCGAGAAAATTTTTCCTCGCCAATTCCTTTAGCGAGGAAATTTGGTTCTTTGGCGAGGAAACTCAATCCTCACAGTAGACATTTTTTCTTGTAGTGTTGAATTGAAGCTAGCAAACAGTACTTACGCTTACACATGAATACCGTGTCGTGCCAACGATAAACGTACCGTGCCCGTAACGGCCGACCGTTTGACACCTCTACTTGTAACTTGATTTTAGCATTTTAATTTGTAACTGAGATTCTAAATTACTAGTATTCTATTATTATTTTTTTAATGATTGGATCCTCGAATCCCCGTGGGGATCTTCGTTTCCCAATTGGAGTGGGGGATGAAGGATGAAAATAATTCCCCGTTGGGGATTGGTGATAAGCCCCCAATATTGTATATATCAGGGCCTTATCTAGCCTATTTTGCTCACACACACGCGATTTCGCGCTTTATATGTTTGATATGCGCGTAGTGTTGTTTTTTATAGCTACAGGTTAAACACGCAAATAAGTGCATTTTGGATCGCATTGGGAACCATCCCAAGTACCGAGGGCCACGTGCCCCATGGCATGCCAACACCGGGCCTCAAGAGCCAAGAAATGAAGATTCGGCTAAGGCCTGGGAAATCAAAAAGTCACAAGTCAAGCCGGTGGGCCAAGCCGTGACCAAGTACCATCCCTCCCGAAGACCGCAAATTGATTAGAAGTGCTTTGGAAGAAGTCCGGAAGCATCACATTTGACTAAGGAGGGACCAAGGCATGAAAACAAGAAAATTCATATTGGTATCCATACCTCTGATGGAGGGTATCCATACAGATTGCATTTGAGAAAACAGACAGTTTGGTATGGATACCTCTGATGGGAGGTATCCATACCAAACCAGAATTCTGATTTTTTTTTAACGTGTTTTTTTGGACTTTCCACTTATGGAAAGTCTAGCTTTTTGGGATTTTTTAGGATATTTTTGTGTGAGAGAAAGACTATATTGGCTCTCTCCTCTCTCCTTCCCACCTACTTCTTCTTTTATTTCTTTCTTAGTTTTTTTTAGCTCTCCCCTCTCTCCTCCATTGGAGGACTTTTGGAGCTTTATCTCTCTAGAATTCCCGTGTAACTGTTAACCTCACGTAAGTTTGTCGTTTATTAATCTTGCTACTCTTGTTTAGCTCTCTCAATATATCTAGTTTATTTACATTTTCATCAAGTATTTAGTTTATGTGTTGTTCTAGCTATTTTCTTGGAAAACCCTTGTTTCTAAGTGTTGTTTGTTAATTTCTCAAGCATTAATGTTGTAGGTACACTTAAGATCTTCATTAAAAATCAATTTTCAAGCTTATTAATCATGTTTTTAGTTTTCTTCCAATTTTTAGGGGTATTTACTAGTGTAATGATCGAGTAGTTGTTATAGGCTCGGTCATGGGGTGATTAGCACCCCGTGACTTAGGTTGATTCACTCTCCTCGCCATAATACAAACATTGCATGTTAATCAAAGAGTTAGAATTCACTTTATGTATCAAAATTGGGATTTGTTAATCCCGTTGATCACACGTAGCCAAGGGCTTGACCACTTGGCACGTGTGATGCTTCGGGCGATGTCAATCAAAATGTTTGTATAAATGGCACAAGAATCCTACTCTTTGAAAAACACAATTTCTTGTCAAACGAGTTTAAGTACCAAATCTTCCGTTCGGGGTCGTTTAACGACGTCCCCAAGCCGGTTATTTTAGAGGAGAATGAATTGGCCTAAGGCATGGGTGTTGTGAACCCCTTGACTTAGCCTTGTTTTAATTAGTTGTTTTTAATCTTCGAGTCATTCACGAAGTTAAGTGAATTCCACCCCCAACCTACAAAAGCCAAGTTTGCCGCTTTAAGGCTAAACCTCATTCGCGAATCAACACTCACGCGCCGCGCATTCGGTCTCTGTGGACTCGACCCGGACTTCCGGTTATCATGCTATCTCCGGCCTAAACCCTACGCTTGGGGAATCAATATTGGAATACAATCCAAGGGCGCAAGCAATTGGGTAGGGGATGGATATAGAGAAGGGGTTTGGAGATTGGGGATGAAGATAGTACTCTCCGGCCCCGATCCGTCCCCATGCCCATCCCTAGTAGGTGGGCATCTTCCTAGTCCTTGCAAGTTGCGACTGAACATTCGAGTAGTCATGATTCATGAACACTGCAGTAATATTTTCTCCCCAACGGGTTAGGTTACGTGTATTTCGATTAGTTTCTTTTTTGGTCTTGTCAAAAGTATGTTATTCACATTGGGATTAAAATGAATTAAAAACAAATACTTATATTGCACTTGGAATAAGGGAGGCATCGAAATCAATTATCTTTGAAGATTTTTGTCAAATCCTAAATTCTTGAGTCAAATTCTCGCTAATGCGAGAAATATGTAGGAATAAGCATTTGTACAAAAAATTACACAAGTTCTTAGAATTTTTGGCACCCACACACTCACCTCAAATTGAAATGGATAAAGATACGGGTACAGAAAAAATGGGACCGAAAATGTACCGATCGCGTTCGGGGGGAACAGTGGGACTTTGGTTGGAGCACTTCCAACCGTCCGATTGAGCTGAAATTTGGTGGGGCACCTCGGAAAAATATTTTAAGAACAATGAACGGTTCATATCACTTGTGTGGGACCCAAAAGTGGATCCCCGAACGCAATTGGTACATTTTCTGTACCATGGCCTCTGTACGCCCAGCACTGTCCAATTGAAATGAACACTTGTACAAAAAAATTACACAAATTCTTAGAGTTTTTGGGACCCACACTTTAACCGATCAATGGTGATACATACACTCCCTCCCCAGCCACACCCTCTCTCACATGGGGTGTGGGGCTCACATGTGGGGACCACACCCCATGTGAGAGATGGTGTGGCTGAGAGTGTCTGTGGGGAGTGTATATATCATTTTTGTTAACCAATGCATAAACTGGTCTGCTTACGTGGCACTAATATACCACGTGCAATGTCCATGTTGGACGGAGAATACCACCAAATCATTAACAGAAGCCATGTTCTTGCCTCCACGTGGCGTGCCGTTGATATTGGTCAACCTTTCTTGACCTTGTAGGTCATCGTTCATTAAAATGGATTTTCATAGAATTATGTTTGTGTCTCATTTGACATATCAAATTCTAATTAAAGAAACTTCGATCCAAATGCCTAAATCGCATGGATGTGGGGCCTGCTGTGCAGCCTGTGCACAGCAGGTGCTACACAAAATCACAGCTGTCAACAAGTGTTTTTAATGGTTCAGACTAGAAACAAACTGTTTGTGAGAACCATTCTTCTCCTTTGTTTGAAATCTAAGCCGTTTATCCAAGCAACGAACAACCCAGATTATACGCAACACCTGGAGTGCACAACAGCAGCCCCATGTCCTGAATCGCATACCATTCCAAAACATGCTCACAAGGAAGAGAATCCCACATGTGAGAAAAAATTAATGTAAGGGAATTTCATTCACCATGAAACACAAGATATATGGAAGACGTTTACACTCGTTTTACTTGCATTTCGTGTATGCGTATTGATGAAAATAAGCAATAAGCGCAATCAGAAATAAGTACACCCATTTGACAATTACCTTACTTATTTATTGTTTTAGTTTGTTTTTTAATTTGATAATTTTCATACGTTATCTTGAACTATTGTTTTTGATAATTTAGGGTGTTCAGAGTCTTCAGACTAACTTATAGTAATCAAATATGAAACATGTCACATATAGAGGCCCGATCTAGTCCGGGAGTCCTGGATCCGGGACTCCACCTTCCCGATATTTTGTTGACGATCCGAACCGTCCAATGTGTTCAAAAGGTGTTTTCCAAGGCCCACATGGGAAATCTTCAAAAAAAACACCGGGAAGGGCTTGATCCAAGCGGTTTTCGCAAAACTGTAAATATGCAATTTTTGCGAAAAACTGCTTGGATCAAGCCCTTTCCGGTATTTTTTTTTCCAAGATTTCCCGCGTGGACCTTGGAAAACACCTTTTGAACACATTGGACGGCTCGGATCGTCAAAAAAATATCGGAAAAAGCATCAAAACGCTTCAATCCGGGAAATCCGGGATCCTTGATAGGATAATTCGTGATCACATATATGTCCAATGTTCAAAAAGTCCAACAGACAATCATATCATATGGTATGTGAACCGGACCTTTTCTGGTCAAGGACCTAGATGATTCCTTTTAAACACTTTTGTAACTCCTGTACCCCAAGGCAGCCCAAGCAATTACATTAGTTGAAACATGCAGAATTTTTTTTATAACCAGATGTCTGAAGAATTATGCAGAAATTGCCACCATACAAATCAGGAAATAAAGTGTGAGGCGTTTGGAAAAGGGGACTTTGCCATCCCTTGGGATCGGCGGAGGGGTTGCCGACCTGATCCGGGTTGTTCATTTCGCGCATCAACGATTCAAATCTCATATCACCTAAGTGTATCTGCCCCATCAATTGTTTGATGCGATCCGAACCGTTGATGCGCGAAACAGACGGCGCGGATGGGGGTTGGCAAGGCTTGCCGACAGCAGGCCCCCTTGGGTTCATATTTCTATCTTTCTTTCTTCTTTTTTTTTAGAGAACATTAAATCTCTGGTTCGGTCTTTATTTACAAGAAATGGTCAAACTAGCTTGGACCCAACAAAATCATAAATAATAATAATAATAATAATAATAATAAAATGTGGTCACTCTTGTGGGACCCACTTTTGGGTCCCACAAGAGTGATCCGAACCGTTCATTATTTTTAGAACATTTTTCCGAGGGGCTCCACAAAATTTTAGCTCAATCGGACGGTTAGAAGTGCTTGAACCAAAATCACGCCGTTTCGTTCAAAATGAAACGGCGTGATTTTGGTTCAAGAACTTCTAACCGTCCGATTGAGCTGAAATTTTGTGGAGCCCCTAGGAAAAATGTTCTAAAAATAATGAACGGTTCGGATCACTCTTGTGGGACCCAAAAGTGGGTCCCCGAGACCAATTTGTACATTTTCTGTACAAAATCGTTTGTACCCGTAGCAGGATCCTCCAACAATAGGGACCTATTCTGATTATGCTAGAACAAAGATTAATTACAGTCTGGTCCCTCCTCTGATCAACTTCAGTCCAAAGTCCAAACCCCAACTATTGTATTTGGAAATGGACCCGTCTCCTCCCATCAAATCCTTCTCGCCCTTACCCTTCAAATACTTCCAATACGACGGGATGAGTTCCTCTCCATACTAATTCCTTTCTACACCTTTATGCTCTTCATTTGTAGACTTAGAATGAGCCCACAAATTTGATCTGAATTGTCCACCTTGCAAAATAAGGAATTATGCAAAGACAAAATGTCAAGACAATTAAATTTGTTTAGATATCTATAGATAGATTAATAAGAATTGTAAGGTTTACGTTTGAAACAGATTTTTCATTTGTTTAATAGAACGAACACAACTTGTTCATGTGTCATAGCGGATCAAACTGAGTTTTTGCGGTCATATTTTTCTTTGAATGTATTAGGAAGTGAACAGTTCAGATTATGGTTATTGGCCCGAGATAACTCAGAAAATAGGAGTATAGAGGGTACGAAAGAATGAAGTATCGAGAGGATTGATCCCGTATCAGACTTGTTTTAGAAGCCTATATTGCGGGGCAATGTTCTTTCAAATAATACTGAAAAACAGAACAAACCAAAAACAAAATAATTTGTCCGAAAGTTTCAAAATTGACACAACAAAACCTAAATCAAAGCATCCCTGTCACATGACTGCCTTCTAGTGGTTGAGTGTACATCTTACATCTGAGTGTGGCCCCTGTCCAAGTATATGTATCACTAGGATAATTTGGGTAGGGAGGAAATAGAAATCGATAAAATCGAACCGATTGAAAAAATCGGTTTATTGTTGTTTTCTCGGGTAATTCGTAATTCATATGGATCGGGTTTGGATTTTTTCTATTTAGTTAAAAATGGTTTTAGTTTTGATCGAAATAAACCGAGAAAACCTGTATGGAATCAAAGCATATAACACTGCCCTTAATCTCTTTCAATCTTGTATTAGATTTGTTGCGGTTTTCTTTTTTTAGGTCTATCTTGGAAGGGGACATGTTTTTCAAAAATTTAATACTAATTCTGCCTTCTTGTTGTTAACCCTAGTCCTATTAATTTGGTCTTTTTAGATCAAGTTTAGTAATTTTTGGATGTATGGAAACTATTTTAGGACATTATTTTAGTGTTTTGGATTTTCGATGCATGGAAATTATTTCGGACTTTCTTTCGCTGTTTCTCGTGCTGTTTATTAATCTTCTTGTGTCTTTTGTCTTCTTGTTTGGTATTCTCCGGTCCGCTTTTTCAGGGCCGGCCCAAACCCAAGGCCCACAAGGCCTGGGCCTAGTGCACTCCAAAAAGGGTTGATTTTTTGGGCACTCCAACATTTTTTACAAATAGGCTAGACTAGGACTTTTTTTTACCCAAATAAAAAAATCTCATTATTAGTTACAAAATAGCCCAAACCATTGTGGCCCAATCTAATATTTAAGTGATAATCGTGCGTTATATATGTATTTGAAGACTTTGTGTTTTGACTTTTTTGTCACTACATAATGATTAGTAGAACTTTACGCCCTGTTTGGCTACCGGATTTGCACCCGGATTTGGCTCAGCCCCGGATTTGGCTCAGCCCCGGATTTGTAATCCAGGGCGCACCTCCAGCCGGCGTTTGGCGCACAAATTTCGTCCCCAACTCCACCCGGACTATTTTCACTGTTTGGAGTGCAAATCCGGCTTCACCCGGATTTGCCAACGACAGCCCTGACCCTGTCGTTGGCTAACAAGGGTGTATTTGGGGGGTTTTCTACCTATTTTACCCCTCCAAATCCGGGTGATTTGGAGGGCTTTGAACAAAAAAAAAATGCTAAAACAAGAGTAATTACCATGGTCGGAGCAACCATGGGTTTAGATCTAAAAATTTTTTGGCCTGAGAGGGGAAAAACCATTGTCGGAGGTGGTGGCGGCTTGCCAGTGGAGACGTGAGGTTAGAGGAGAGGAGCCCGTCGGCCCGAAGCCGTCGCCGTCGTTGATCCAAAATGGGTGGTCTCTCTACTTTGATCTAATCGAAATGGGGAGGAAGATGATGTAAATTGCCCTCTTCTATATATATATATATAAAACATTTAAGACCTCCTAATTTTGTAATACTACACATTTACCCCACATTTATAATACACTACTTATTACCCCCCACCCCCTAACTTTATAATACAAATTTAAATTGTCTTTTAATTTGAAAAAAATTAACTTTCTGATTTTTTTTTGAATTTTTTTCATAATTATTATTTTATAAATATGTAATACACTTTTAATATATTTATGTAATTATTGTGTATTTATTCTAAGTATTATGTATTTATTTTAATTATAATGAAATTACACCATATTGTCAATTAAATTAATGAATTGGGGGCAATTCAGTCATTTTTCCTCTTATCCACTCTCCAAATCCCCCTTCTCAAAATATCATCCAAACACCTCACTAACAAATCCACCCTTCTTATGAGGTGGGGCCACCCTCATTACAAATCCACCTTCAAATCCATCCTCATTACAAATCCACCCAAAATCATCTCCGGTCGCCAAACGGGGCGTTATAGTGTCTTAGCTTTGTCGTATTGTGATTGTTACTGGATTTTTTTTTTAAGTGTTATACTCTCAGGGCACATTTTTTAGGCTAGGCCTAGGGCACTCTAAACCCTTGGGCCGGCCCTGCGCTTTTTGACTAATAACTGAGTTATTTTTATCTCTACGTGGTGGACGTCTCCGATCGTTGGAATGATGCCGGCACGGCGCCGAAAATCGCAACACAGCACGCTACGCAGCACCCCCTCTGTCCAAATTTCATTCCTAATGTTTTTTTTACATGTCACTTTAATAATATTATTCAAAGCCCTTGAGGCATTTCCATGTGCTCAAACTCCTTTTCCATCGCCAATTTTGATGTCGGGCCCAAGACAAGTATGTAGACCCCATCTTACGTATAATGAAAATGGGTCTAGAGCACCACGTGGCAGCACTCCAGAGGTATTGAAAAATCTCTCTTTTTATTGGATTTTGGTTATGTTTTCTAATCTAATAGTATTGGAGACTCTCCAAACATGTGATTGAAAAAGGAAATTCGATGGTTCTTTTTAATTCCCCATGGAATAATTGAATTGTAGTGTAAGTATCCATAATGTTCGTTATTGAGACCTAAAACATAAGCTATACGTTTATATTTCTCAAGTTTTTTTTGTTGATTCTTTTCCAAACAGGAACCACTAATTTACAAATATTATTAACCACAGAATTTAGGGAGCCAGCGCCAAATCTTTCTACAGATTGCTTTTTTCGACTCTTTTGCCGTCAAAGTACTTGTTCATATTTGGTTACCCAATGGCCAATACTCATGTAGAGGCACCTACGGCAGCATCCGTCATCTTGGAATTCCCAAATTAAAATTTAATATGTCATCCGTCAAAGTGCCTATGGTACAGGGCACGTGGAGTTTGTAAAATTGGAGGACATCTTTTAGGTTATACATACATTCTCACATATATATAAATTGTTCAAAGCTCATTTATACTTATTGACGTCTTTTCACAATAATTGTGACGGAGAAATTACCATTGGTCTACCAGACTCCCCGCTTGTTAGAAAAATAGGTTCAACTACAGACTCTATTTGAAAATCAATAATGTTTACTAGTTAAAATCAAATTTTCTCCTTCCTTTATTGATTTACTCAACGAGTTTCCTTTAGGTGCGGATTTAGAAAAAAAAAAGAAAAAAAGAAAAAGAAAAACCTTCTTTTTGGTGAATAATCAGTGAACGCATCCTTTAGAATTATGAGACCATGCATTTTACCAGTGGCCTCTTGTTTTACTGCGTTTTTTTTTTCCCCCTCTCTCATATGCAAAACCCACTAATCATGTAATGCTAGAAAACAAAATAAAGACATAAAAACAGATCGTCAAAATATAAAACAGAGTGATATATAATCCATAACAAGACAGTAGAGCTTCCCTCTTTCAACAGCAAATAAGTAGTAATTACTAATAACATTCCACCACCACTTCATCAAACATAACATTAGACAGTACCATACATACGAAGGGGATGATCAATCCAAGATTCTAAGAATGCAAGACATCTCATCAGATGAAAACCAAACCCCAAGACAAAATGACCTACACTTGTACGTACCAAATAAATATACAGACAATCTTCAAACGAAGTAGATATCTGGGCCAACACAATTGTTGTACGGAGAGTTCCATGGCGGGCAATCAATCAGCACAAATTGTTTGTCCAAACAAAGGCTAACTTCTTGGAGTATTTCCCTCCTTCTACCACTCGCCGGGTCCTTATACCGACGACATGTCAATACCGGCACCTTTGTGGTGCTCGCTATAATGGAGCTGCTGATTGTTGCCAAGGGAACCGAGTTTGAGTAGCTTCTCGGGACTGAAGCTCGAGTTAGCACCCCGAAGATGTCAAAATACTGGTCGTACAAATTTGCAGCCAATTCAAAGTACTTGAGTTGATCATACTGCAACTCTGAACATCCTCCGTGTTTTGTCCACTCATCAGTCCAAAACTGCTCGTTACTCCCTGTGCTTTTGACATTCGGCCAACAAAGGAATAGCCTATGGATAAACTAAGACCACGAAAAAGAATTTAGAAAAAAGGGTAAAAATTAAAGAAGAAGTTAAAGTAATTCATTTTTTTTTTCTTTGGAAATTCTTACCGTAAAAACTTAGAAAAACAAGAAATTCAAGAGAGAGAAAAAAAAAAGAAAGGATAGGTTGAGCTGTGTGAAGTGTTACTTACAGCCTGAGAGAATAGGTGGTTATTGAAAGGCTCTTGTGGAACCGGGCACCTCGTAAAAGTGCTGGTGAAGTTGTCAAGCGACAACTCGTGTATGGTGAATTTGGGCGGATTTGGAACGTAAGCATCCCAATTCCCTAATCCCAGCGCTGGAGGCCACTGTAGGGCGAGCTTCCAGTAATCAAATGAGGCAGAGGTTGTTGTTGTTGCAATAGTTAGGACAAGGGCTAGGAGGAAAAGCTTCGGAAAAGCTCCCATTTTTACTTGGGTTGCCTTTGGTATTCTTTCTACTTGATACTCTATTGTGAGGACCAACCCTCTTATAGGGGAGGGGAAAGAGATTATTTATTATTGTCCAAGAATGACTCAAGACATGTAAAGCTTGCTTGGAGTTTGGAGTATTTATTATTACTTGTATATTATTACATGCATGTTGCCTTTTTTTTATTTTGGGACACTGAATTTTTGTTTGATAATTAAAAAGAGATTATTTATTATTGTCCAAGAATGACTCAAGACATGTAAAGCTTGCTTGGAGTTTGGAGTATTTATTATTACTTGTATATTATTACATGCATGTTGCCTTTTTTTTATTTTGGGACACTGAATTTTTGTTTGATAATTAAAAAGAGATTATTTATTATTGTCCAAGAATGACTCAAGACATGTAAAGCTTGCTTGGAGTTTGGAGTATTTATTATTACTTGTATATTATTACATGCATGTTGCCTTTTTTTTATTTTGGGACACTGAATTTTTGTTTGATAATTAATTGTTTTTCTTTTACTCTACGCACGTGCATGTTCTGAGTTTGGATATAATGAAGATGAAATAATATTTTTTACGGAGGTTCCGTAAAAACGGGGGTTTTGCGTCCATCCCGAGATCCAACGGCTCGGAGGCCGTGCACTCTCTCTCTCTTTTCCTTAACGCACCGTAGATGTAAAAAAAACTGTGCAGCGCTCGGAGCTGTTGGATCTCGGGATGGACGGTGGGGATTTGCTCGGCGCAAACCCCCTTTTTACGGAACCTATTATCTTCCATTAAATACCAAATGAGAAAAGGAAACAAACCCAAATTTAATCAATGTTAATACAAGACAAGTAATTGCATATGTGGTGGACAAAGTTAATTAAAGTAAACTAGTTTTTTTTAAAAATATTTCGGCCATTCACTTAGCTTGAAAGATAGGTGTTGCCGATGAAAGAAAAAAATTTGAGGTGTTCTTGGCATGCCTTATATTATGGTCATTTCATTTGAATGAAGTATACTTTAATTTGTACATAAAGTCTTCTTAGTAAATATGGGGACATATAAAGGTAGCAGTAGCATTAATGTACAACTTATAAGGAGAATTAAATAATTGGAGTCGATGGTATCGGTTCTATAACTTTTAACAATTGTTTTTTGGAAAAAAAAAAAAGAAGAAGAAGAAAGAATCGAATCACTCGGAATACATGTTGTAATTTAACAAATTAACATTTTCTTTCCTCTTTCATTATTTAAACTTTCTTTCTCCAAGATTTACGAGACATGTAATTTTCATGATCCTTTTCAGAGTTTCCTAGCATTTACTAGTACTAGTAAAAGAACACATGCTTCGCATGTGATAGTTTTCCTCGAGCCTATGAGTTACTAAGATGTCCAAATTGAATTATTTAGAAAAGCCCATATGAGATACGAAAATCTCCAAATCAAATACATTAGAAGTGAGAGTTAATGTTGGCCTATTGTGTAGAAAGTAGTTTTTGGACAAAAAGGTTCCAAAAAAAGTTTATGAAGATCTTGGTAGCTTCTTCTGTTGATTCTTGGTGAAACACTGATAGTTTGGAACTCTTCTTTGCTAATGACCACCTATAATCCCGTTCTTCAAATCATTTTTCCATGTTTTCGGATCATTTTCTAGTATAATGCACTTAGGCCTTGTTCTCCAATAGATTTTAAGTACATAAAATCTCACATTTTATGACACTCCAATCTCAACACATAAAATGTAAAAGTCATTTTATGAGATTTTCATAAAATCCTTCTAAAATCTATAGGAAAACTACTACATTTTATCAGTTGGGAAAACAACTCCATTTTATCACCTCTCCATAAAATGCTCATTTTATGAGATTTTCATAAAATCTACCTAAAATCTATTGGAGAACAAGACCTTAGGCTCAAACCTTCTACTATTCAGCCCTCAACACAGTGTTGTACCACAACTTCTACTACCTCTGGAGCACAAGCAGCTATGCAATTGCAATGATAATCCTTATACGATCCCATTACCAGCACATTTGATTTTAGGATCTAGATTGTCATCAACACCATATTCGTAAACATTACTAAGAGGAGGATATCACTTCTCTACAGGTCAGGCAAGCGCATGACTCCTTACAAGTAGCAGTACAACAGAACTCAAGAAATTTGAAAGCATATTCTACTACTGCACCAGATTCATTTCTTTTTCAGTTTGTGCAATGAATTCTTCTATGCTTCCATGTTGATCGGTAGACCTAGTGAAATCAAAACGCAAAAGTTTTTCTCTAGTCCCCAGCTCAAAAGTCTCCTAAACACAAAATGGAGCACATCTTGCCTCATACTAAATCTATATAGTTCCACAACTAAACTGAATCTTCATAGTTCCAAAACCAAGCAACAACACATTAATGCATGTTCTGTCCCCTCTCAAACCAAACCAAACCAAACCAGAAATCCTGCTAGTTCACTTCATAACAAATATAAGGTGCTTTTTATACAATATCCATTAGAAAAACATCGTCTTTCATGGTACTTGTAAACTTGTAATTTTTCTCCACCATTTCTTGAGAGGGATCACTTGATCCTTCTCCAGCCAACCTTCTGAGATTCTCTGGTACCATATCAGTCACAACTCGATAAATTGATTCCATAGTGTATCCTCCAGTTCTTGTATAGTGCCACGAGAAACAAATGAATAACCTAACCAACAAAAACAATCAAAGAAACCAGTTAGTTTAATTTGAGATAGTGGATACTAAGTAGTAGCACCAATGGGAGATTTGTTTTTTAGCCAAACTGTGAGCATTAATTTAATTTAAATCTTTTACCAATCAAAAAGCTTGCCTAAATGCTAAGAATAGAGACACTAACAAATAAGTATATGGCAACCACGACCAACCCTATTTCATAGAAGAGGAGGATGAAAACTAAACAAAGAAAAGCCATTTGACTGCAAAAAATGAATCCACGGCATAAGGCTTTATTGTGATATAGGACGCTATGAACATGGGCTGTGGTTAAGGGCTTTGGCCTATACATGAATACCGTGTCTTCACGCCTCGACTCAAAGCAAAACGAAATGTAAGCAAGTAGGGGAGAGGAAAATTTCTTTTTTTTTTCTTGATCTTAGTCCTGCTTTTAAGACATTTAAAAGAAGAGAGATTACATGTAGCCGATTGGTCTAATTTTCATGAATGATTTTGGCCATCAAGCCAATTGGGATCATTTAAAGAACTGTTTATGTTCAATGGAAATGCATGTTGTGTTTTCAGTAGCAGATGGCGGAGTTTTGAAAATAAGAAGTACAACAAACTACACCTGTTGAAAACTAATGGTCCACCACGAACACAGAGGGTTAAAATTAGAACTATCACACTCTAGCTCATAAAGTGAAAAGCAACATTAAACTCATGACTTATGAGTCCGTTCTCTTTGTTTTTTCAATAAATAAACAAACGAGTAGATGGACCAAAAGAAAGTTGAATCTTGAAAACTATCAAATTAAGTACTTCGTACATCCATGTATACACTTTTATATTTGTGAATATAAAGTATTGGTTTCTACATGTTGTCTTAGTTTTTCGAGATCCACATGCCCCAAACAGAATGCCCTTAGTTCACCCTTCAGGCAACTCAGAGGCTATAAATCTTTTCACCTTTTTGAATGCAATGCCACCCCCTTAAAGTTAAATCAAAGCATGAATTTATTCTGGCGCATTCATATCCCAATTACCAATGAAGATACAAACGAAAAACTCACTTTAATGAGTCAAAAAACATCTCAATGCAGCAACGTAGCGCAACTCTAAAAAGTATGGCATGAACTTTGTTTTCAATTAATAGTTTGAGTAGAACAATTAGACTTGTGTAATAAGTATTACCCTTGAATTTAACCCTTGATTTAAATTTGTAGGATACGTATATAATGAGGTAAATACTAAATAGTGAACAAGACACCTATGATAACAGAACGATGAATAACTGATTAAAATCTTTGTTTGGTGGCAATGTACCAAACACGTAGAAGAAAGGATACAAAGAAAGCTAAACATGAGCAATTTTATGGGGCACAACGTCTTTGCATAAGTACTTTGGGAAGGGGAATTTGCTTAGGTGAAATAGAAGCCCAAGGAAGTACCAAAACAAAGACAAACCCATTCTTGCTTTGTTCAGCTATAGACTTAGATTTTGGGAATTGTAGAGGTCGTAATCATACGAAATTTTTTCCCAAGAATAAAAATTAATTCTGGTGAAATCCTCAAGTGATCAAAACTCATATCAAATTCCGCAGAAGAGAGCAAACAGCTCTCTCATACTCTGCTAAAGGAACAGAAAAGAATCATACCTTATAGACTGGTACTCCTCATAATTTGAGATTATGTTACCAGGAGAAATAAGTCGGGCTCTTTTGTTAACTATAAAATTACAATTCAACCTACTATTTATGTAAAGGATATGAAAAGCAAGCATAACAATCAATTATGTTAATGAGGAGATCTATAGTACGTATTCTATGTTCAACTATCTATTAACCTATCCAAAGGAAAAATACTGTTGAATGATCCAGTGGAAAACTCATTTGATTAAATGGATAACAAAAGAGAGGAGCTTACCATCACCTCGGTTGTCGGTGCCATGGAGGTTGAAATTGATGTAGCCAGCTTCACAAGCACCTCATCACCAAGTGCCACAAACGAAAACAATCCAATTATAAATGAAGTAGGTTAATAGTTTTATAGTGCCAAAATGCTGACAGTTTCATAATGCCAACATGCTGACGATGGCTTCTCAATTTTGAACAATCGCGTCCGTACATGGACAAGCAGGAGAATGGAAAGGAAAACTTGAAGATAAATACTCGAATTCTTTCACCAAACAACCAATCCTATCCCGAGTTCCTGTCCACTTCGCCCTTTCAGAGAAACTTTGATCCTGGCCCCTTTCACAAAAATATATTCATTTCAAAATTCAAAGAAGTTGAACCAACAAAATAAGGAGGTGTCAATTTGATGGAATATTTAGTTTTCATTGTTGTTCTGGCTTATTTATGGTAGGCTAATTAATAAAACTAAATTTTCCATATGAAAGGTAACAACTCAAATTTAAAAGTGGCTAAACTACTGAAAACTTCAATTGCATGAAACGAAAATGCTTTATCGATTACGACATTGACAAGGCAATGGAACAATGATAAAACGGCAATTCATACTACAGAGAACAATGATTCAAGGAACTTGGGGACATATACACTGAGGGAAAATTCAATTAACTCTCTGACATGTGGGGTGTGATGGTGAGTTCGTTTATTGACATTGGAACATTGTATCAAACACGTAGTAGGCAAAACAAAGGGAAGCACTCTGGTTTAAGTTTGCATGGGGGATTTGTTGACCTCATCAGAAAGCAGTCGAAAACATAACAAATAAACTAACGGTGAAGTTTAAGCAAAACCCACCGTCCATGCTTTGTTGAGAGAGAGAGAGAGAGAGGATCACACAGATTTTGGTTGCGGCTTGATACCCACCGTCTATGCTTTGCTGAGAGAGACAGAGAACCACGCTGAGTGGTAGCAGTTTGATTTGTAATGGTGGTGTAGATCGTTGTGCCGTTTTTCATATGGGAGTGTCGTTTCCATAGAGACCGGTGTAGTTCCTGAGAAGAAGCGTGGGTCTGGGCCGCTTTACTGGGGAAAATGGGCTGCTTTACTGGGGAAAATGGGCCAAGGGCAGTTTGGGAAATGGAAAAGTCGACAAACTCTTCCGACTTTTATAAGAAGTGTAGATAGATAGATAGATAGATAGATAGATATATGGGAATTGGGATTCATGACTACAACATGTCACGGTTTTAAGGGATGAGGGGATGTTGTTGTAATGCACAACACGTGTTGTGCACATTCGGGCCATCCGTTAGTTGGATAGACTGTCAGATTTCATTTTACATGCAAGACAACGAACGGTTCGGAAGCAAATGTGTCGAGGTGAAATTTGAGCCGTTCATCCTAACAACGGAAAGCCCGAATGTGCACAATACGTGTACACTGCACAGCAGCAACCCCAAGTCCAGTTTTAAGGACCAATATAACTATGACAAATACTACTAACATATAACATAGGTAATTGATATTCACACCCCCAAATTGTTATCCAAACCCTCTTTTTGTCTTTTAGTGAAATTTTTACACATAAAAATTGCACTAGAAGACAAAAAAGGGGGTGTGGATAACAATTTGGGGGGTGTGGAAATCACTCTCCATAACATATCTTACGGGATTAGATCTTTTCTCGCTTTTGACGCCGTCAAATACATTGGGCTTAATGGTATACAATAAGGAGGTTCTTAATTATTCTCAATCATAAAAATAAAAGAAATGAGGATAAATTGGCCCTAATTAATGGAACAGGAACATGTTTATCGTGAAAATAAGGTGTTGCAAAACTGGATTGGAATCAATTTTTGAATAAAAATGAGCTTTTATTTAGTATGAGATCATATGATGTCCAATTAACATAATTTTTAAAAATAAATATTTCCTGTCACGGAAATTAGGCCGGAAAGGGTACACAAAAGAGCCATAATACAAGACCTACGCTAGAGTCCCTTATCCCTTACGAATGTAGTTAATCATAGATAAAATGGTATAGCATTGGCTTATGCAAATACAAAATGAAGTCTCAATATCCGAGAGTGAATTTGTTCACACTCGGCGAGGGTGTACTCATTCTATATCTTAATTCGATGATCGAAATCAATCATCTTGTCCAAATTCACTTGTTAAGAGGTCACACAAAAAATTAACCCAATCAAATATAGGTAACTATTTCAACTAGAGTTTTATTTAGTCTTCTTTAAAATTCTCGGTAAAAAAATTAAACTTTTTACATCAAGAGCTCACTGATATTAGATTGAACACAATCACACAAAAATTTAACCCAATCAATTATATGTAACTATTTCAACTAAAATTTTATTTAGTCTTCTTTAGAATTCTCGGTAAAAAAATTAAACTTTTACATCAAGAGCTCACTGATATTAGACTGAACACAATTTTCGCATGGGCTCCTAAGAAATGAATCTAGACAAAATGAACGATTTTGATTCTTGATGTGAGCCACAGAATGAGTACAACCTCGCGAGGGTGAACAAATTTGCTCTCCAATATTGCACTTCACTATCTCCTCTTTTATTTACCAGAAAAACAAAAAGATAGGAAAAGAATACGTTCAAGCATATAGTTAGGATCAGAGGATACACGTAGGATCCGAAGTACCAAAAAGAAAAAAGTGAGGATACACGCAGGATTGAACTTAGAATCAAATTTCGGCAAATGTTAATGTCAAAACTATTTTTAATTGTGCCAAAACTCTACTGCATAAAATGTTTGTACTTATGTACAATGTACTTGCCTTTTTGGCACAAAAGATTGGATTCAGAGTTGGTATAGAGATATGGCACGGAGTTGGGAACAGGGTTGGTATAGAGATATGGGGAAATTTTGTACAGAGTTGGATTCTGAGATATGGTACAGAGTTGGGAACACGGATTTGAAGCCGGAAAATTTTTAGGTACTGAAGGGTAACACATGGCCTAGCCTATGTCATACTCAAACATTGTATCCGAGGTATCCAGGTATCCGAAGTTGTATTGTACGGCCCAAATCGAGATCCTCTCCCTCCCTCTTTATAATCCGGACCGTCCAAAACTAAAATGGACGGCGAAGTCTGGCTGGCGGGTAGCACATCCAAAGGTCTTGCTCGCTCCTGAAGCCGGATCACCCACCACAGAAAGGTTGCACGCAACCTCTTCACCGCCTAACAAAATCCGAACTCTCCACCTTTCCGTTTCTAAAATCATATCCTCTCTCACACTCTCTCTCTCCTGGTGAACCACCATAAGTATGGCCTCCTCGCGTCGAGACAAATCCTCGATGGGGGACAATTCGTAGACGAATACGATGCCTTGTTCTCCATGTGCACGGTACCTGACGAAACTTCTCCGATGCAAGGTCTAGATCTTTCTTTCTCCGTCATACACGACGGCGACGGCGACGTCAAGGGCATACTTTTGAATATCGGCCGATAAGTACCGTATCAGCCGGTTCGTACCGGAATTTGAAGGCACCGAGACGGATACAGGCCGATAAATCGGTGGGAAGAAAAATCGCATAGTGTCTCGCCCGTTTCGCGATACGTCTCAGTGTCTCGGCCGAGACAGTGTCCGATTCACCGCGTATCGGCCGAGACGGTTGAACAGAAGACAGAGGTGACCTGTGACAGTCATCCTTTTCAGATTTTCAGCCTTCTCCCACATTTTCTGGATCTGGTCTTTGAGAAAAATCAATGACAAGTTGAAATCCTTGTCCCTCTTCTATCTTTACTATCAAATTCCTCCAACATTTGCCAAGAAAGAGGAAGGGGAGAGAAGGGAAGAAACTGAAAAAAAAAAATTGCATAGAGGAGCCAGGGATCTTACCGGCCAAGGGAGCTCGATCTTTTCCACGATTGTCGACTACAAGCCAAGCCGGAAGCGACGCCTCTACCTCAGATTCTCAAGTTCCCATCCGAAGGTATGTTCCGAACTTGAAGTTTACAACAGTTTATACTTATAGAGATCCACAAATGCAACACAAAATTGAAGAGAAATTGATTGTTCTTTGTTGTGGCGGGAGGGGGGAGAAAGAGAGAGTGAGAGAGAGTGTGGGGAGTCGGGGGACTGGGTCACAGTGACCCGGTCACTGGCCAGACTGCTCATGGCCGCTCAGAGCATCTCGTTCTCGCCAACTCCTGTAATTGATGTGGAAGAAGAAATAAAGTAGCCTCCTTTGGGAAAGTGAAAGGATTTCCTTTGGGTAATATCCAATAATCCGGATTATTGGATTTTTCGTTTGTTCTTATTCAAATTTTTTTTTGCATCCGTTAGTTTTGCGTCAAGATTTTGTGGTTTTTGGATTCCTCTCAACGAGACGAATCTAAAAAGTATAAAATTATGGTCAAAACTCAATTTTTTTTTGAATAAAGCCAAAATAGGTGGATTATGCCCAATAATCCACCTATTTTGGCTTTATTAAAAAAAAAATTGAGTTTTGACCATAATTTTATATTTGTTAGATTTGTCTCGTCGAGAGGAATCCAGAAACCACAAAATCTTGATGCAAAACTAACGGATGCAAAAAAAATTTGAATAAGGACAAACGAATAATCCAATAATCCGGATTATTGGATTATTACCCAAAGGAAAGTAGCCATTTTGTCTTGTTTTATACTCCCTCCGTCCCAATTTCTTGGTCCTTCTTTCCATTTTGGGATGTCCCAAAATATTTGTCCCACTTCTAAAAACATCCATAAAAAATGGGTCACTTTCCAATTTTACCCTTAAAAAGTACTTTTCCCATCTTAATTGGCTAGTCTATTATCTTTTATTTTATAACGGTTTTTATGATTTTGAAAATTTTGTATAATAAAACTAATTGATATCTATCAAACAAGATCCATATTGAATATGTTTTGACTTTCATATAATAAATTAGCCTCACAAATTTGGTCACAGTAATATTGACTGGATTTAGGGGCAAAATAGAAAAGCCAATACAAAGTTTTCACACCCCTTAAAAACCCACTTCCCCAAAAGGGGCCAAGAAATTGGGACGGAGGGAGTATGTATTAACGTGTACACAATACACACCACACAACTGGTTTTTTTTTTTTTTTTTACTTGTTTGGTATTTTGGCACCTGAAAATCAATTTTTATCATTTAAAATAAATTTCATCATTTGGACAAGCTCAAGTTCCTTACATTGGACAAGTTCAGTTTTATCATTTTATCATCTGGTTAAAGGGATTTCGGAAAGTGAATCACAGATCCACAGTAGTACTCTATTTTTTAGTGCTCATTAAAATAAAATAAAAAGAGTAGTGGGTCTTAATTTGTTGTTTGCACGGCATGTATCATCCATAGTGGGGTCTTAATTTTTGTTAACGTACATCTAGAATTTATTATTGTACTGCTAGTCTGCTAGCCTATTGTCTTTCATATTTTTATGCGGACCTGCGAGAATTAATTTCTCTTTGATTACACCATTAGTTTATAGCATTTCATATGTCAATCTAAAAAGTGGTCTTAAATTGATATTTATTTTCTCATTGATCATAGGTTAATTATCAAAATTAAATGTCCCACGGCAGTAGTCGCGGAAGTAGGGGTACTAATGTTGATCCTGATGCTCCTAGTGATGATATCGGGTGGAAGTTTGGAGTTATGGTGGAGAACGACAATAGAAGCAGAGTAAAATGCAAGCTTGAAACTTGTTATGGCTTGTAATTGCGTGTTGTGAAAACTCTATGGTGTGTTTATTTTCGTATTATAACCTTATCGTGGTGGTTTGTTTCAATTATATGTGATAAGATAGGTTAAAATATGACTAATTAAGCTAATGGGAGACAAAAAAGAGTGCACAATCAAGTTTTCTACGTATTGCTAATGATTTTAAAAAATTCACGGCCGAGACAGTCGATTCCCGCGACGTATCACCGATACGCCCCGATACCGATACACCGATACCGCGACCAATACCGAGATTTAAAACTATGGTCAAGGGTGTCTTCTTCTTGGGTTGTCACAACGGCGTCATGTGTCTTGCCAATGACTTCACCTCCTCAATCGTGATATGCAACTCAACCCATTTCTGAATCTAAGCATAGAAGCTACTTAGGGTTTACTTTTGATCCCAAGGCTAATGATTATAGGGTTATTAGATTCCGCGCAGTCTTAGAATTTATGCCGTTTATTTCATTTGATGATGAAGCGAGAAGTCATTACAAAAGTGCATATCTCAACTACAATAACCACCTCGGAGATCACAAAGTTCAAATCTATAATATGAGTATCGATTCTTGGAGAGAAACCGATGCTGTTGTGCCCATTGATTTTCCCGACTGCTATGAACCCCATTATTGCCCATCATTGGATGGGGTTTTTTACTGGTACCATCGCCGTGTAAGTAGGGATATGGTCATTGCATTCCGCACGTTTGAAGAGCAGTTCGAACAAATACCCGTGTGCGACGGAATTTGTAATTAGTCTGGGACTTGTGCAGAACTTTGCCGTCTCCATGATTCCCTTGCCCTTGCTCTGTTCAAGCATGAGAAAGACTTCCCGCTAGCGGAGACATGTGTTGAGATCTGGATAATGGATGACTACAAAGTTAACGAGGGTTGGACGAAAAGATACACTATTGGACCCCTCTTAGAACGACACATGATGTTGGGATTTTGGCCAAATGGTGGGCTTCTTCTGACTTGCACCTGGACCCCTCTTCTTATGAATTGCAACTATAGACAGATTTTATCGTACAACCTTAGTACTCAGGAGATAAAAAAGTATAATTGGTCACGCGATGGGCCGGGATTGTGGTCGGTAGAACTACAAGGTTTTCCATATGCAGAGAGCTTGATTTCAGTTAAAAGATTATCTGATTGAGCTAAATTAGGTTGGTACTACGTTTACTCATACCTAATCAAGAAGTGGAAGGCGATAACTAGTACGAATGGAAGTTTCCTTAGAAGTCTTCTCAAGCATTGAGGAACAAAAGGCGGTTCATTCAGGTTTGCCAATACGTTGAGAAGAGTGAAGGGTTGCATTTCAATGGCTTTGACAATGTAAATTTATCTATTTTTGTTTTTTCTTGTCCCTGATTGTGGCTTCTTAACCGAATTTGATCATTAGTTTGAACTTCTATGTCAAAGGAAGTGCATTTTGATTAAATTTTGGAGCGTAAGACTTGCTACTGTGCTTGGATTCCCTAGATTTATTTATTTTTTGTTTCCTATCATTTGGTTGTGATTATTATCCACTATCTCTGCTCTCTCATCATGGGTTTTTTTTTAGAATACAACAATGCCTTACCTTAAACTATAAAGGAGGAAGGCCTGGTGGTTGTCTCCCCTTTGCTTGTTATTGTTTCTGAGAGAGCAGACCAATAGGTTATTTCGTGGAGTGGACATAATGTATATTGTAGGGCGTTTCTTTCCTTCTACTCCTTATTGTTGGGATACGAGGATATTTGCACCTGGCTTGTATCACTTTGTTGTTTTTGCGAATTCTTTGCATATGTGTATCTTTTGGCCTTTTATGTTAATAGTCGTCTATGTCGCTTTTGTTTGATTTCAGAGGGTTTTTTTTTCCCTTGTTGGACACAGTTGCATTCTATTGATGCTATTCAGCATATTATGTGCAAAAACCAAATTGACTTGAAACATATGGACGAGGTTTCCCATCCACGAGTCAATTTCACAATGTTAGATAAAGGCAATGGTCACTCAAAAATTCAGTCTTCTTGATAAGTAGATATACCTATTCAAGGTGCCTTGAATCTAATAGCTCTAAAGAATTGGGTTCAGAGTTCTCTTTGGGTCTCTCCAGAACCTCACCAACAGCTTACATGCACCATCATCATATGCTTTTGCATTGAATCTAATAGCTATGTGGTCCGATATTGCTGAAGAGGTAGGCGATCTTATTGTAGTTCCAGGTCTTTTTATCTGCTGGTGATGGATTTTCCCCTACTGTAGTTCGAGGTTTCTTTATCTGCTCGTGATGGATTTTTTCCCTCTACTTCTTTCCTATTGTTTTCTGTTCTTTACTTGCGATCTTTGTATTATTGCAAACCGTTGTGTTCCTTTATCTGGTGGAGATGGATTATAGATTTGATTTTGGAAAGTTGAGACGAATGGGGTTCAGAAGTTTTTAGTTGTGTTTCTCTTTGTGTGCTTGAAATTTGTTATTGAAATATTCCTTGAAAGATTTGTTTCTATATTTTGTTGCGATGATATAATGGTGTTCCTCAAATTTTAGAAATATGAAGCAGCTTAGAATCCAAGTAAAAATAATGACAAGCTCGGCACACTGCGCTCTCAATTTTATAATGCCAAGTTAAACTTTTTATGGACTTGCCTTTTGATCTTTCGAAATGAAATTGTAGGTTCAATGTCTCTTGCAATTGTTTAGGCCTATGAAGCATGGGTACTCCAAAAATGTCGCCGTACGAGTACCGGGTACTGGTACGGGTACAGAAAAATACGTACCGGGTACGACAAAAACGTACCGGGTACTTTTGCACTGTTCGGGTACGGCTTTGGTACTCCTAGGTACTCCAATGGGTACTTTGTTGGGTACGTTTGGGCTTTTTGTAAAAATTTTAAAACTTTAAGGGGTCCGAATGAAATTTTAGAAACTTCAGGGGTTCATGTGCAATTTTGACACCTCTTTTAACACAACAGACGTCTTTTGAAGTTCATCGGCTAGGGCTTCTCATTTGAGAAGCAGCAGCCATTCTACTGTAACTGTTCGACCAAGCAGCAGCTCTCTGGTTAGTCTCGCTCTCTCTGTTATACACATACACAAACAGAAACACAATACACATCGATCATCGATCAGAATATCAGATGATCTGGGTACGTATGTCGAAATCGTATTTTCTGGGTCTTTTTTTTTGCAATTTCGGACTCCAAAGTGGGTCGAAACCCACCCAAAAGCACTCGTCTGTGTTTACTCCAAGAGTATTTCAATCTTCGATACCTTCTTTCAGCATCTAGGGCATCGACTGAACTGTGGTGCTCTGTTCTGCGATTTGGTTCTCCAATTGGACTTGTTCGATTGCAGCGAGCCACAAAGAGAGAGATCCGACTGAACTGGTCCTCTTCTACTCTGTTCTTATCTGCTCTTGAATTGATTGACAGTCTGCCTCTGCTCTATTTCTCTTCTCTGAGTTATTTATTTAATTATTTCCTACAGGACCTTCACTAAGAAAGAAGTCCGTGCTCTTTTCTTCTTCTTTTTTTCCGATCCCTTGCTAGACCTAATTCAATAATAAGCTCTTTATTTTCCTTCTTTTTTTTTTTTTTTCTTTTGAGTGAAAGTCACAATGTTCATGTTCATCCATCTTATAAGACACCAGTAATTGCAAAGATAGTGGAAGCAAATAATTAACGCCAAAAATTTTGGGGCGCATGTTCTTGCATGCCTTGTATTAAGGTTTTTTAGTTTGAATAGTGTTACTTCAAAAGCAAAGGACATTTAATGGTAACCATCGTGACGTGACGGAGTCGAACCATTCGTGACGGGAATTAATTATACCCATCGTGAACTTTTACTAGTTATTTTTGCCAAGAAAATGAAGAGAGAACAACTTTATGCGTTCCGAACACGATATATTCTGATGTGACTTATAGTTTTGTACCTCTTTCCTTCCAACGGAGAGATGTGGGGTCCGAGTCTATAGAGAGACATCGAATCCCATTTAGTTGTTAACCAGCTAAGGTTCCTAGTCAATAGAGAAATAAAAAAAATTCAAAACAAGCAGGATCAAATTCGACATTGATATCACGAATTCAATTGGATACAAATCTATTGGTTTGTAATTTGCCTCCACAACCAGTACTGCTAAGGGAAAAATAAATAAATAAGTAAATAATTCATCGAAGAAAATCTTTTTGTGCGTCTGATTTGCTCTCTATGGCAACAAATCTCTGTGTCTAACTTGAAATCTAAAGTTCAAATGTTTTGTTCATATTCAAGCCCACTGGCACGGTTGTCGTGCATCGCACGTGGCCTACCATCTAGTACGTACATAGATAAGCTAATATATGAGGACATCTACTTTTTCTCTCTCTCTTTTCTATTCTGAATGCACTTTCTACAAAATTCAAAACATATAAGCATAATAATAAAAAAAGGTTGAATAATTAATTATCAAACATAAGTTCAGTTTTGCAGAAGATAAAAGAAACAGTAATTGTCCTCACAGTAGAGTATCAAGTAGAAAGAATACCGAAGGCAACCCAAGTTCAAATTCACCATACACGGGTTGTGGCACGACGACTTCGCCACTTTTGAAGTGGTGAAGTCGTCATGCCACAACCCGTGTATGGTGAGCTGAGGTGGAACGTAAGCACCCAAATTCCCTAATTGCAGCGCTGGAGGCCACTGCAGGGCGAGCTTCCAGTAATCAAACGAGGCAGATGTTGTTGTTGTTGCAGTAGTTAGGAGAAGGGCTAGGAGGAAAAGCTTCAAAAAAGCTCCCAGTTTTACTTGGGTTGCCTTTGGTATTCTTTCTACTTGATACTCTACTATGAGGACCCACCCCTTTTATAGGGGAGGGGAAAGAAGATTACTATTTATTAACAGTGACTCAAGGGACATGTAAAACTTGCTTGCAGTTGAGTCATGTAAAGTTTGCTTGTAGTTGGTGACCCAAGGGACATGTAAAGTTGAGTCATGTAAAGCTTGCCTGCAGTTGGTGACTCAAGGGACACGTAAAGCTTTCTTGCAATTGGGAGTATTTATTATTGTATATTGTTTTGATTCAATTTGATTATTATTTCTTATTTTGAGCTAGGTCATTGAATTTTAGTTTGACAATTGATTGTTCAACATTAAAATAAATAAAAAATCAATAACACTCTTGCTTACATGTTTTGAATTTTGCAGAACAGAAAGTCTAGGTGCCCAGAGTTTCAAATTCTTGATGCATTTTCTGGGTATGTACATGGTACTGGTTAAACTAATCCCAAGGGTTTGACAAAGTGAGCATGAGAAATTAACAAGCGCTTAACCATGAGGTCGCATGTTCAAACTACACGAAGGCCAACCATCCAAAATATTTTCATTTAAAATGTGTACACTAATTATATACTACAGTACGTAATAAAGATCATAAGAGAATGAAAGAGAATTTTGATCAAATATGATTAAGTAGCCACTAAACTGATTAGGAAAATACTTATAAGAGAGTCCAAAATAACCCACCAAACTAAATTTAACGAGGAGAGTAAGTCTTTTTCAGCTGCGTGCCATCCTATGATATATAGATGTATTAATTGCACGTCTGTTCCATGCCCAAAAACACGAACAAATGTGTTATAAACGAGCAACTGAAATGGGAAGTTGTTAGCTAGTGCTGAGCTGGCACTTCCCTAGTGGCCTTTGTATTTTCTGTTGTTTTCTGTTACACTTGTTCATTTGTGTAATAGGAAAATACTTGTAAGAGAGAGTTTACCAGACCTTGCACTCGTTCATTCATTTTTGTAATTCTTTTCTGGGTTGGAATAAGAGAACAACATTCACTTTTTTCCATTTCAAATTACTTTCTTCTTCCCTCTTCATTACCAAAAGCTTCATTGATAATGGCTACGTACAAAGTATTTTAAGAAAAACGTCCGAGGATGTATTTCAAACTCTTCCACGAATAAGTCTTTTTGGACTAACTTCCATTTCTTTTTCTTGGAGAATCAAATATGAATCTTGGCATATTCACATTGTGAAGTCAACATTAGTTCTTACCTATTTCCCATTATGAAGAAACATGTAAAAAGAGATTAGCAACCACTACTTTCTCTTTTTAAGTCGGCCAGAAATCAATTGATGCGTCTACGTAAAACAAATTTTGGTAAACTGTTATTTAAAAATTAAAGTTTTGAAAATAATTTTTTTCAAAAATCTGAAAGAAAGAAAAAATTTGAAAAAGAACCTGTTTAAAAAAACATTTTCAAAATTAATATTTTTTTCCTTAAAAAAAAATTCAAAATTTATCTTTTTTGAAAAAAATTCTCTTTTTATATGTTTTTTCTGTTAAATGGAAGACGATATAATTTTTTTGAAAAACTTTTTTAACTATTTTTTTTTTAAAAAACGGTTTGAATTAGCCATAGCTATAGTTTGAAAAAATTTAAAAGAGTTTAAATTTTCAGGTAAGTTGCGTCATAACTATAGTAAAAGTGTTTTCAAATTTTAAGGGAAGACATGCCGAAATTAGAATTTGAAATTAATGTAGATTAAAAATATCTTCTTCTTGTTTTTGTGAAAAGTGAAACTAAAATATTTTTAAAAAAAAAAAACACATGTACTTTTTCGAAATACACTTGCATCAACAATTACTAAGGCCATATAACATCAAAATGTAATTCAAACTCTTCCACTAATAAGTCTTTTTGGACTAACTTCCATTTCTTTTTCTTGGAGAATCAAATGTGAATCTTGGCATGTTCACATTGTGAAGTCAATATTCGTTCTTACCTATTTCCCATTATAAAACATGTAGAAAGAGATTAGAAACCACTACTTTCTCTTTTTAAGTCGGTCAGAAATCAATTCATGTGCCTATGTAAAATAGATTTTGGTAAACCGTTATTTAAAAAATTAAAGTTTTGAAATTTTTTTTTTCAAAAATTTGAAAAAGAAACTGTTTAAAAAAACATTTTCAAAATTAGTTTTTTTTTCCTTCAAAAAACTTTCAAAAATTATCCTTTTTAAAAAAATTTCTCTTTTATATGTTTTTGCTTTTGAATGGGAAACGGTATAATTTTTTTGAAAAACTTTTTAACTCTATTTTTTTAAAACGGTTTAAATTAGCCATAGCTATAGTTTGAAAAAATTTAAAGAGTTTAAATTTTCAAGTAAGTTGCGTCATAGCTATAGTAAAAGTGTTTTCAAGTTTTAAGCGAAGACAGGCCGAAATTAGTATCAGAAATTTATTTAGATTAAAAATATATTCTTCTTGTTTTTGTGAAAATTGGAACTAAATTAAAAAAAAAAAAAAACACATTTACTTTTTCGAAATGCACTTGCATCAACAATTACTAAGGCTATATAACATCAAAATGTAATTCAAACTCTTCCACGAATAAGTCTTTTTGGAGTAACTTCCATTTCTTTTTCTGGGAGAATCAAATGTGAATCTTGGTTGCCTTGTTCGCTTGGGGTATTCAAACCGGGTTTGAGAACCCGGCCCTTGTTCGGTTTCCCCAACCCATCCTCTGCCCCTTTTTTTTTTTTTTTCTTTTTTCTTTCTAGGTTTAAAGTTGGGAGGGACCCAATTAAGCCTAGATTTTGGGACCATTTTGAAACTATTTTTAAATTTAGGTTCTCAATACCGGGTTTCGGAAATCCAACCGAACAAGGTGGGCATGTTCACATTGTGAAGTCAATATTCATTCTCACCTATTTCCCATTATGAAGAAACATGTAAAAAGAGATTAGCAACCACTACTTCTATTTTTAAATCGGCCAGAAATCAATTGATGTGTCTATGTAAAACAAATTTTGGTAAACCGTTATTTAAAAAATAAAGTTTTGAAAATATTTTTTTTTCAAAAAATCTGAAAAAAAAAATTGAAAAAGAAACTATTTAAAAAAAAATTCAAAATTAGTTTTTTTCACTTCAAAAATTATCTTTTTTGAAAAAAAATTCTCTTTTATATGTTTTTGCTTTTAAATGGACAACGGTATAATTTTTGTTGAAATACTTTTTTAACTCTATTTTTTAAAACAGTTTAAATTAGCCATAGCTAATTTAAAATGTGTAAACTAATTATATAGTACTACAGTACGTAATAATGATCACCATGGAATCAAAGAGACATTGATCAAAATATTGTTAGTAGCCACCAAACTGATTAGAAAAATACTTAAAAGAGGTCCAAATAACCCACCAAAGTAAGCCTTTTTCAGCTGCGTACCATCCTATGATATATAGATTTATTAATTGCCTAAAAAACACAAACAAAAGATTGATTTAGAATGACTGGAAACAAACTTCTGACCGACCTACACATATACCTTTGCATGTAATGAAGAAACCAAAATAAATGCATGTATATGCTACTACTACGTACTAGAGTACTAGTGCTCTATGTTTTGGCAGCTTCGGGTTAGTTGGGTGTGGGGACCACATGTGGAGACCAACCACATGTGAGTGAGGGTGTGGTAGAGTGTGACTGAAAGGGTGTGTTTGTATCATTATTCTTTCCATTATTCCTTTTACCTCTCAATCATTTACTATCTCTTATTTATTTATGACTTTGTAGATGGACAGTAAGAACTTGTGATGCACGGATTTGGGGTTGCTGATGTGCACCATCCGAGCCGTCCGTTGCTCGGATGGACGGTCCAAATTTCATCTTGCACGCACGACAACGAACGGTTCGGATGCAAAGGTGTTGAGGTGAAATCTGGGCCGTCCATCCGCGCACAGACTACTCGGATGGTGCACAGCAGCAACCCCTTGTCCGTGATGCACTTCAATGCTTGGTTACATCAGTAATGACTAATAAGTGATCAGGTTTGTAGCATATTTTTTTCAAGTAAGTTGCGTCATAGCTATAGTAAAAGTGTTTTCAATTTTAAGGGAAGACAGGCCGAAATTAGTATCTGAAATTTATTTAGATTAAAAATATCTTCTTCTTGTTTTTGTGAAAATTGAAAGTAAATTTAAAAAGACAAAAAAAACACATTTACTTTTTCAAAACACACTTGCATCAACAATTACTAAGGCCATATACCATCAAAAGCAAAGCAACGTATTTTTTTTAATTGATACGTATTCGATTGTTTCCAACCGTTTTTCATAACTCAATTTTGAAGACTGTTAAAAGGAATTTTTTTATTAATTACTTTGGATGGGCTGATAAAAATATATGCATATAGAAAATATATGGGCTGATAATTAAAAATATTTTATCACCTTATTTCAATTCTGCGACAAATTCTATTTTTCCACGCCATTGACCGGGCTTTAGCGAGGAAATCAAATTTCCTCACTATTTTTCCTCGCGATAGACTAATTTTGTTGTAGTGAGAAAAAAAAATATACCTTTTGAGAGATATAAGTACTTGAGTGTGACATAAGGGAATTGTCGCATTTTTAGTTAACAGTTACCCAACGTGTGTGACTAGATATTTCAAATTCACATGTGAACATTTGTGGAATTGTTTGCCTAGACAAAACAACAAAAAAAATAATAAAACAAAAAGTTACAGGAGATGTTTCGTGGAGGAATTTCCGAAGAAAAATTGCCCATGATCTCTCATTGACTTGTTCAAACTCTACCCAAGAAACTACCCACTACCAATAAACTCCCCTACAAAGTTATACCAGAGAGAGAGTCGGCAACCACGTTGCCTAGTTTAGGAAGGCTGCCATCTGCCTTTTGCCTATATATATGGACAAAGGCAAACATGATTGGGGAGAGACAGAGAGAAAAAGAGAGACTTTGGAGAAAATTTTCGGGGGGTGCAAGTCAAAAAAAATACTTCATGCACCGGGGGTGCAAAAATTGAAATACTTCTTAACGCACCGGGGGTGCAAAAGACTGAGACACTTCTTGTGCACCGAGGGTGCGAACTTGAAACATTTCTTAACGCACCGGGGGTGCAAAAAATAAAACATTTTTTATGCACCGGGGGTGCAAATTAGGAAAAAATCTCTCATGCACCGGGGGTGCAAAATTAAAAAAAAAATCTGTTATGCACTGGGGGTGCAAATTGGAAACTTTTTGTGCATCAAAGGTGCGAAATGGAAAATTCATTGTGCACCAAGGGTGCAAAAACGTGAAATCTATCACACGTCGAAGGTGCAAAAATTGAAAAATCTACTACGCACTGAGGGTGCGAATTGGAAAAGTTTATTGCGCACTGATGTTGTAGAAATGAAAAAATCAATTACATAATGAAGGTCCTTAAAACTTGCAGCTTAGATGATTGTTTATTGGACAATCTGTTAAGATTAATCTAAAATCAATGGTTCGCATGAATCCTCTGATTGAGGATGGGGTTGTTCTTAAAATCTTTTTTTTGCTCAAGTACTTAGGTCCACGAGACTCTTCACACTTTGAGTCTCAAATGACTCTGGCAATGTTTTCTTAAGTAAACACCCGAGATTCCCAGTTTAATTGCTAAATAACCGTTTCAAAAATCAAAGTTTGGCATTTGAGTTTGATTCAAACTTTACCACTCAAAGGCAATAAAAAAAAACTAAACTGTCCAAGTTTATGTCTTCCAAAAGATTTCAGATTTTTAGGCCAAAGGTTATAAGGACTCTTTTGGTCCTTCACACAGCCAAAAGTAATATGTCAAAAATGTTTATAACTACAATTTGACTTGATTTCAATTTCGGTGACTTTCGACTTACCGAATTGAATATGTAGGCAACCTACTCAAATAGGTTCAGTCACAAGCACGGTGAATCTCAAAATTTCACTAAAAAATCAAATCTAGAAATCAAATTTGGAACTACGTTGACTTGATTCTGAGTCGAACTCGGATACATAGGCGGCCTGTTCAAACGGGTACAGTCACAAACTTGGTGAATTTAAAATGTTCACACCAAAAACTAAAAGTTCCAAATAAGAACTACGGTTGACTTGATTTTGGTTCGAAATTATATTCCAAGTTGAATTGGACGAATCGAATACGCAGGCATCCCATCTAAAAAGGAGCAGTCACTTAAATAAAAAAGAAAATACTTAAGATTGGCATATGATTGATAAAAGAGTGGGTGCCAACCTAGTTGAGATGTGCTCTTCTTATAGTGATGCCGTGATTCTTGAGTTTACAAGTGACTTATCTAATATTCACTAAATCATAAAAGAGCCGCAAAGGCAAGTTAAAAAAAATCACTTAAACGTGCACTACGTTTGGCTTGATCCCGACTATGGGTACGTAGGCAATCTAGACAAACAGTCTAGACTCAGCCCCAAAAACAAGTAAAATTATTTTCCCATGTCGTTCGGTAAATTAAAAATCGGAATCAAAAGGTTTTCTTTTGCATAAAAGATGTAATTTGAGGATATGTAAATATCTTGAATTGGTCTGACCTACTTAATAAAAATTTACGTGATTTCTTTTCATATAGGTGAGATTATGTGCTGGCAAAATTTTAAATTTTTGCCTAACAGGAGACGATGCCCGAAAAATTTGGAAACATTGTTGACCAACTCATTGAAAGGTTTCTATATGGTCCGAGAAAAATTCGTCGATTGCCAATTTTATGTCCTGAATAGGAGAATTGTATAAGTATATAAAACAATTCATAAGCAGAATATTCTATATTTTCTTTACTACGAGTAGAATGAAAACATTGTATTTGGTAAGTTAATGAAAAATTTATTGCTGACTTAATGATTTCAAGTAATTGCCGATCAGAGTTCATTCAATACTCTGTTAATGCACCACCACGAGTTTCGATTTTCGATTCCCTCGTCAGGGATGGAATATATCTTGCGCTGATGCGATTTCAATGAAATTTTGATCAATCTTGGCCCAATTACTTGGATCATAAATGTTTGTAGGTCCACATTCACAATTCAAATAATACAACATCCCGGAAGAGACAGAACCCCAAAACTTACAAAGCAAAAAATATAAGAGACATCCCCAGAAAACAAAATACGACCAACAGCTGGAACAGACCACCACAAGATCACCAAAAAGTGACCACCAGGAAAATAACCAACATAAATGAAGCCACAGTCCCGCTGATGAAACGTTGCTTGGAGATTGTAGACCTTTGACCAAGCTCCACGAATTACTACACACAGACAAAGGAGAAACCCATTAGTAGTGACTTTAAAGGCAAAATTAATCCAATAATTCAAGTATTTCGATTTTATTCAAAAAAATATTTTGTTTGACCATAAATTTATACTTGTTAGATTCGTCTCGTCGAGAGTAATCCAAAAACCACAAAATCTTGACGCAAAATTAACAAATGCAAAAAAAAAAATTAAATAAGGACAAAATGAAAAAACCAATAATCCGTTTTTGGTTTTTTTGCCAAAGGAGCCCTAAAGAAACCTTCACAAAATATCATGTCAAGGATGAACAGAGGCAACAGTTCAAAAAGTAAACAACTAAAAACTTTATAATGCACTTTCAAGTTTCTGATTTCCTACCTTACTGCCTAAACCAAGTTAGGAGAAGGTCTCCAAAAAAGGAAGGAAATAACAAAATCAAACCCGAATTCACAACATTGCATGTGACAGGGAAATATTTTTTGGAACTGTTTCTTTGCCCTTTACAACGACCGAACAAAACTGAGAAGCTCATTAACCCTTTTTTCCTCATTCTTAGAATGAGTTGCACTTCATTAGAAGGCTGACGTCAAGACTTTGATATGTTTCACGGGTTTCGCACGTAGCCTCCACCGGCATGCCTGACAAACTCAGCCGGAGAGTGAAAGCTGCCGTGGCAAACACAGGCGATCCTCACTTTACCTGTCAAGTACCTGTGTAGAAACCCCTCTATTTTCCTCCCATTGGGACCATTACCAGTTGTTGTAACCTTAGGCATTAGTCTAGACATTCCATTCATCATTGGAACACCGTCAGGTACGACCCTTGCCTTCTTAAATTTTGGGTCTTGCTCGGTTTCTGGGCAAGCTCGTTTCCCGTTTGTCATTTTATTCAGCATAACCACAGACGTTGAGAGAGGGCTTCCTGGAATAGGTGATCTTCCGTCTGATTGGTAATTGGCCAGGACTGATTTTCCATTTCCCTTTGGCATGGAGATGACTGTGGACTGAGAAACGGTAGGGAATTTCGATCGAAGTGAAATTTCAGGACCTGAATCGAGTTTGTTCCAAAATGGAAAATGTTTCAGACTTTTAGTTGGTTATTTTCCTGGTGGTCACTTTCAGCAACTTTTTGGTGAAAGTACCCATAGGCCATTTTCAACAACTTTCTCCAAACTTCGTGTTGACTTTGCACACTTCTAGGACTTCATTATGGGCATGTTTACACTCGTTTGGCATTGTCTAATTATGTTTTCATCGTGTAATTGTTTTAGGGAATTCGAGTGAGCATGCGGACCGAGATGAGTGGTTAATACCCAAGCTATACGGTTTTAAACGTGTTTTGCTTCCAAATGTGAAAGTTATGCTTTATTTACGTGATTTGCTCAATAATATGGAAAACTTTAAAGTTAAACTCAAAGAGTGGAGGAGGGACATCCATGATTGAAGAAGACCATGCTCCTCTTTGAGTTAAGTTGCGCAAATTCTAAAAGAAAATAATTAGAGGAATTATGAGATTTAAACTCACTGCAAAATTGAGCGCCTCTCTGTAGTTATGCAACTAAAATAAAAGGCTAGAAACAAGACGGGTTGCCTAATTAAATTGAGCACATGAATTCAAATATAAAGCTAAGGAACATTTGTTCAGAACCTTTTTCAAAACAGATCAGTCCCTGCCTAAGAGTAGTATATTAAAACAAAAATAATCTTTGCACAACCAAAAAAAAAAAAAACACATAACTTAACCTGACAGTGCCCTTATTCTGTGTTTCTTTGATTTCGGCGCACACCAACATAGATGCACAACATATTGTTCTTCTGAATATGGGTTAATTCCTTGCTCTTATAAATATATTTTTGGTGTGAAAAACGATCGATCAATAACTCAGACCATCAAAGCAATTAACTGAACCAGAATGAACGTCATCACCAAAAGCACCATCGGAATACTCATGAAAACGTAAAGCAAAATCAGCCAAGATCATACCATTCAGTTTAATGAGAGTCTGAAACGAATCAGGGATATGTCAAGAAAATTGTCCTGTAAAAGCACCCAGTGCCCAAAATTACACAATCACAAACCTAGAAATAGATGAATTGACAGGACAGGTATTTGCTATAATGACCACACTAATAGTTAGCAAGCAAATTTCTCTCAAAAAATGATTCTGATATTAAAATTTCTTTAAGTCTAACCTCTTATACACACTGTACACTCTTTTAACACCAATTATCTTTCCTCACTCTTGACTTCTTTCCCATTTTTTCTGATGATTTTTCCTCAAATCAACCAGCTAACTTATGCGCTTCTAGTAAGTCCGAATACTATAGAACACCCATTCTAGTACAAGCTTCTTGCCGAGAACAATTTTGCTCTTAATTTTTTTTGGTATACTGGAAAGAATTTTTTAATTTTTCTCAACAGAGACTTCAACTTAAACAACGAATCGAAATCCCCTCCCCCTTAATTTACATGACCTCACAGAAAAAGGTTCCACAAGCCTGGCATGACAATATCCATGAAACTGAGTGAAAATGAGGGTAGGAATGTGCTGGTATATTCAGTCTGAAGCCCTCCAAATTAACTAAAGGTCAGACCTGGGCAAGTTTCATGGACACAGGTTAAGGCCACTGAACAAGATATAGCCCATTGATCCAACACTTACGACCACAACTGCAATTACTCTATGTTTCTGTCTCCCAACAAAACTGATCTTTTCTCCACATTTTGGGCCAAAACCTGACACATTTCTCCTCATTGCACCTAACCTACTTGATAGGTCTACCTGGTGGTATTATTTGAACCAATGAACCTTGTTTTTCGGTAAATTACACTAGCTCAGAAAACCTTCCCTCAGGTCTCTAAAACTTAACATCCATCCCCACCGGTCTGGTTGTCGGCTATAATTTCCCTCAGTCACGCAGTTGACATTTTTCAGTTTTCACGACAACAGAAATTGACGTCCTCTAACAACATTCATAATGAAAAAGGCTACAAAACCTCCCATTTAAAGCATAGTCAACTGGTATAAAAATACATCTGTCCCACCCCCCATCACTTGAATTTGAAGGCACACATGAAATGTCTCTATTTTGCAACTTCCAACCACAAGTTACCATTTCACATTTTTTTTTTTTTTTTTGGATAGGCACCATTTCACAGGTTTGTGACAACATTTATTAAAGACGAAAGTCGCGAAACACTTGACCCTACCAATCCAACCAAACTTTTCCCCGCTTCCTAAGTTATCAATGGATAGAATTAGCTCCTAGCAATGAAAGCCACCAGATTTAGACCAAAAGCCCTTTCCAGGGATGGTTAAAATCACCTCGATCAACTGAGGTAAGCTTTCCAGGACTCCAACCACCACGGCTTGTACTTCTCAACCAAAGCCTCCTTGCCTTTCGCTATGTTGGAAGGTCTGAAAAAGTTCACCTTACGGGCCTATGCCCACACCAAGTGTATTACCAAAACAAGACATTTGGTGCACACATGTGATCAATAGCTTTATTTGATTACTTATCGTACATTTTCATTTAGATAGATAAATGGATATAACGGGATGAGAATGGATGATTGGTTTGGGATCGTTTAGTCACACGTAGAGGGGATTAGGTGGTAATTGGTCTGGTTATGTTGTCTGGAAATCCTCTTGCGATGTTTCTTCATAGTTCATAGCAAGTAAAATACAGAATCTGCTAGAGCTATATACAAGATTTACCTAACATAGCACACTATGCAATAAAAATTTCAAACTACATAACACTAGAAACCTGGCAAAATGAGCATTGATCCACACTAAATCACATACAAATGAAAATGAACTGGAAATCACATACCATGTTTTTACTTCATAGCAAAAGAAGAACGCAAAATGAAAATATGTTTCAATTTGTGCATACCAAGGGCAAGCGAAGAATGATGATATTTGGGTTCTGATATATGCTTTGACTTGAAGCAAAAATCACTGATAGGAAAACCTGCCACCTGATAGTGTTTCTTACGAGGAAGAGGCAAAAATATAGAAGTATACTTCAGCAAATAGACCATCAGTCCATCCCCAACCTGCATGTCATACACAAACGCACCCCACACAAGGAAATGAAGCAATACTTTTAAGCAAAGAAACATAACATAAAATTGAACATTACCTACCCTTCCCAATAGGAAGCTCCATGCTGAACTTGTTAAAAGCTCCATGGCAGAGCTCGAGCAGCAATGCTGCCAGATGTATATAACTACTATCAACACAAAAACACTTATTAACCAACCAAAAACCTACTCAGCCTTGATTATGAAAACCATTAAATTGTTTCTTGCAGGAATAGTCAACAATGAATGTAGATAATCATTGGCATTTTTGGGTGCCAAAGAGGAACCCTTCTTGCTAATAGAGAAGCAGCAAATTACATATTACATATTTACCATAAAAAAGAGACAACACCACATGACAACAATGGTGTAGTGATGATAAGTGATAACAGACAACGCAAGATGGAACAAACATTTGCACATTTTTGTCATATGTCACTTTCATCATTTCATGCAAATAATACCTCCAAATGTAAAGGTTTGTCTCTGCTTATATACTAGTTGCAAGATGTATTAATAATATCCCTAAAGCAGACAAAACTAGGAGTCAACGTATCCGTGTCAGACACGCCATTGATATTTTAGTTCCAAAATGCAAAGTCGACTGGGAACTTATTCCAATTATGGAAGTTTGATCATGATTTTTAAACATAGGCTGTCGCTTTGCCTTTCATATAAAAATCATATTGCTTTCCAATCCTATACCAAATAAATTGATTACAGAAGAAGTTCAGGGGATTCATTGGGGATAAGTTTATTCTCATGAATACGATTTACCTTAGTTCCTTGCCACAGGGTCTAACTTCACTTTATATTTCAATGCACATCACCAGGTAAATAATTTGGTCTACAACATCAGTTAAACATACAGTGCACCAAGCCATTTCATGAGAATGATCTAACTACATGTACTCCCTCCGTCTGTGTTTGTTGGTTCATTTTCGGCATTCGTGCCATGGTTTAAATTGTCAATATCTTTCAATTTATAATAGTTTTATGATTTTGAAAATTTCCTAAAATAGAACTAACTGAGATCTATCAAATAAGATCCATATGTATATTTTTAAAGATTCGTATTGAAAGAAATGTACAATTGTTCAAGTGGTTAGGAATAGTGAAAGTGGACAAATAAACACGGACGGAGGTAGTACATCGATACCTAGTTGCATTCACAAAATCCGTTCAATATCTTGTCTACCAAAGTAATTCAAATTTCAAGGATACAATAACATTACATGGGGGATGTTCCACCTGGTGTAACTACTGGCTGGTGAATCTGTCAATCACATCGTCAAAACTACGTAGAGCATCAAGGGGGAGAGAAAGAATGAAAAGCTGACATTCCATGCACCGCAGGCTCATCTCGCGGAATGAAAGTCTCAATCATAACCGAAAGACCGCTGCTCCTTCTGATAGCGCCATAGCAGAGACTCCTACTAGCAGGATACAATACACTAATCGCCAAATAGACAGACGGAAGACCCGATCCGGTGTAACTAACTGCTTATTATCATTTCAATAGTCCTGTTAACAATCTGAATCCATAATATGCAACAAATAGTCAGCATAAATGGATATCAACCCGGGGCATAGATCAGACAAAATTACATCAAACAGCAATGTAAAGGCAAACTGAAACATGCAACAACCAAAAGAAGATTATTTAATTGTTGGATCGTAAATGAACATGTGAAGGTTGATCACAAAAACTTGAATCCCATCACCGGAATGAGATACCAATTGTCCATGGACCATAGAATAGTCCAGTAAATAAAATTCGAAGCACAAGAACACCAAACGACCAATGCACAATTCAACGAGTTTAAAATAAATGATGAGGGATCCAAATGTATGAAGCTCCAACTCTTTACTCAAAAAGGAAAAAAGTCAACGAGGAAAAGATAATATTCCAAAAGTTCCAAAAGCCTCAAAATTTGTGTGAAAAAATTCAACATGATAGAATCCCTCAAAGAAAGTTGGTCCAATAGTCGAATTTTTTTTTTATTTACAAAAAGAAAGTTGGTCCAATAGTCGAAATGCATTTTGTGATAGTCACAAGCCAATAGCTTTTCGTCGATTAAGAACACTTCTTTCCGGTCAACAATAACGACATGAAGAGATACGGTCCTCACGCAGTCACGCTCATGTGGCTAGTTTCATCTACTAGGAAGTAGGAGCCTTCAAATTTTTTCTATATAATCAGTAGCCTGTACGTCTACTAGCCACAATCCTTCTTTTCTCTCTCTTTTCTTGTTTTTGTTATCTTTTACGAACCATTTATTATCCTTATGTGGCTTGTAATCTTTCACCCGCTTGTAGTCTATATACATACTAGGAAGTAAGAAGGAACCACACTTCTTTGTTGAGTTAGGGTCTTTACGTTCTGCTCATGCGGCTAGTGGTCTATCACCAACAAGGAGCCAATTATGTTTCCCATTTGGTCAGTAGTCTATATACATGCTAGGAACCACGCTGCTTCTTTGTCATGTTAAAGTACTAACTAGAAGCTCATGTGGCCAATGTTTCACCCACAAGCAGCCACTTATGTTTTCTATCTGTGGTCAGTAATCCATACACCTACTATGAACCACACTTCTTCGTTGAGTAAGGGTCTTTAATTTCTGCTCACGCGGTTAGGGGTCTTTCACCCACTACAAGCCACTTATGTTTTCTCTATGTGGTGAGTAGTGTATTAGAGTTAGGGTCTTTACTTTACTTTCCACTTAGAGTTAGGGTCTTTAATTTCCACTTATGCAACCAATGGTCTTTCACTCACCCACTGGCAACCACTAATGATTCTATATGTGGTCAGTATTCTATATACCTACTAGGAACCACACTTCTTTGTCGACTAAGGGTCTTTGCTTTCTGATCATGCGGCTAGTGGTCTTTCACCCACTGGGAGCCACTTGTGTTTCCATGTGTGGTCAATAGTCTATAAACCTACTAGGAACCACACTTCTTTCTGTCCCTTTCCATGTTTGCCTCGGCATACCTTCATACGACCAGAATACAAGTATTTTTTAAGCCTTAAATTTTATGGAAAGCTTTCAACAAGACTGTCACCATCCTGAAATCCCCATATGGTTTCCCTAACTTCTGCTTTTGCGATAATTATTTATGTGCAAACATTTCAAATGCATATTCAATTAATCATTCTTTTTTTTTTTCTGCTCTATATTCTATAGAAACCCACTACGAAGCACCGACACCTCTAGGTGTCCCCGTATCGCAGTGTCCCGACACGGGGACACGGCGGGGCGGGACACATGTCCCGACACGCCACGTGGATGGGGACACGGCTAATTTGAATTTTTGAGGGGGACACGGATGGGACACGGTTGGGGACACGGCAGGGGTCAAACTGAATTTTTTTAAACTTTTTGGGGTAAATTTATAACTAATCAATACTTGGGGTAAAAAAGTGTAATTTTTCATATAATTTCTGTCATATGTATAGAAGTTTTTCTCCTCTCGTTTTGTTTATATTTTCTTAGGAAAAATTATATATTATATTATATATAAATAAATATACACGTGGCGTGTCCCCTGCCATGTCCGTATCCCCATTTTTTTAGAATTCCCGTGTCCCCGTGTCCGTATCCGTGTCCGTGCATCATAGGAAACCCACAATGAGCCACTTTTTTTCCAACAAAATTGAAGCAGATTCCTTGAACAAGTATGGACCGAACACAGAAATTTTTCTACAAAAAAGAGTTTTATCTGCAGTTGATACGTAACATCTTATTCAATGATATAACATCTTGGTACCACGCCAAAGGATAATTCAGAGAGGGAAACCATTTCATGCTCTTGCCTGACGAATCAAAACAAGAACAACAGACAGATACAAAAACAGAAACAGAAACGGAAACAGAGAGTTGCAACAACAATGAATGCGTTATTTAAAGAACACCTGGTCCCAAAAAACATGAATAACTGAATAGTATCATATAGACTATAGAAGATGTTAAGTTCTGATAACGAATTCTATGAACAATACCAAAAAGAATGCCATAGACATCATCTATTCTTTTATACCATGTTTACAGACATTAATATATGGAGTGTATATATATATATGCCATAGTGTTCTATTCTGCCCTGCCATCTCCTCGTCAAATCGTGCAACCCACTTGTGGAATCACAATAGTAAACGCCACAACTCTTATATGAACTGAAGGGTTAGGAGAGACCTCGCGTTGGGGCCATCGACGGTCAGGATAAAACGCAGAGAGAGGAGGGGCATTATCGGATACCACATCGAAGCACTGATTCAAGAGCTTGCGATAGTCGGACGGGTCTTCTGGCCGGAGTAAGAACGACATCGCGCCGTCGCCGCTACAAGCCAAGCATCCGCGCGCCTTGCAACGGCACGCAGACGGCGTCGACGGTGGAACCAATGCGACAATGGTGTCGGCTAGGGTTCGAGCACGGCTGTTGAACATCCTCCATAGGACCTCGGGGACCCTTCGCTTCCTCGCCATTGGAGGAGAGAGAGAGAGAGAGAGATTAAACGTGAGAAAAGGACAGCTCTTTTAAATGGAGGACACCAGATTGCTGAGCTGTACTGCCAGTTGTGTTCCAAATCCGCTGAGTTGTACTGCCAGATCACCGAATGTGTTTTAGATTGGCTGAGCTGTTGTGCCAGATCACCAGCTGCAGTTCAACAAAAATTAGCTACATTTGGCTAGAAAAGTACTTTGCCGAGCCACCAACAATCTAGCCATTTGCCTCAACAACAAAAAAAGAAAACATGCGTTCATCTTCATCCTCCTCCCACGGGTGCGTGCCACCTTTGTCTGGCGAGGGCGACCACCGCACGACTCTACCAGTGACGGTTCTTGCACCACTAGTATTGTCTCGACGAGAGCTACAATTCGCTGGTATCAAAATGATTTTATGATCAAGTTTCTTTTTTTTTCGTAGGCTTGGAGATTTCCGGCGACTGGAAGAGAGAGAAAGGGAGGCTGCTGTCGAAGCACGCCGGCGGAAGATACCCAGTGCGAGACAGAGAGACCCAGTCGGAGTCGCCGCCATCGAAGCACGGCGGCGGGAGAGGAGGAAGCGAGGTTACAGTGCCTCAAGTTCTGTGGCGAGGTACTGGAGAAAAAACTAGGATAGCTATGGGAGAAGAGAGGCAGCTGGGTGTGGATTTGGGGAGGTTTCTCGCCACATTTGCCCTCACCGGAGCTTTGTTGAGGCTCCTGAGATGCTCTAAGGTAGAGCTCCATGTACATCTTTTCCCTTTTCCCTTTTCCCTTTGCCCTTTTCCCTTTTCGATAAAATAAAATATTTAGGCACGACTTTTGACTAGATTAATTTATTTTTCTCATAACTAATTGTTGATAATTTGTCTTGATTAAAAGAATTTTAAAAAAAATGGTTGCATTTTTTAAAAGAAAATTTTCCGTCTTTACAATGCCCGAAAAAAGAACCTAATTGGGCACGGGCAATACATGAATTGGCAAGAGTACTGCAAACCTGGTATATAGCAACTTGGGCAGAGTACTGCAAGCCTGGTATATACCAACATAAATCTCAGGTAAAGAAGGGCCAGGTTAGGGTCAACTTGCACACATGGAGCCAATATAGCAATTTGGGCAAGTTAAACCCCGAGCAACCCGCAAGTGGTGGCTAGCTCATGCGATAGAGCTTTTGGATGTCACACACTACATCCCGAGTTCCCCCTCTCCCATGTAATAGATTAAGAATGATGGAAAAAAAAAAAAAAAAAACTGAGCAACCCCGAGCTTTTACGAATCAAGGGACGATCTCATCAGCCCAATCAGGCTAGGCTTTCGAGCTACTGCAAGCCTGGTATCTATATGCAAAAGCATCAAACTTCCAATTGAACATCCTAAACATACTAATCAAAAGCAACACCAAGAAAAGCTACAAAGCACAAGATTTCGACACGCCTCCCATCTAGAAACAACTGCATTCCTAGCGAATTAGCGATGATAGAACCTCTTATAATACGAAGTCGCGAACTAATCAAAGAACATCTTGATGGTCATTCGTTCTTGATGATCTCAAATAAAAAACAGCCAGCTTCACGAACCTTCTTGTTCTTGATCAAACATCGGAAAATCATATTAAGCGCCTAAGACTACTCCCTCCGTCTCTAATTTTTAGTCTCTCGTTCCATTCTAACCAGATAAAAAACTAATTATAACTTGGGTCACTTAGCCAAAAATCCAAATCATTTGACATTTTTAAAGGGAAGGATTAGGAACTTTTGCAATCGAACATAAAAACAAAAAACATTTGACATTTTTAAAGAGAAGAACAAGGAACTTTTGCAATCGAACATAAAGACGAAAAAAATTAGTGAAATGTCACTAATTTTTACAAGTTCTAATTTCATACATAAAATTCAAAAAAATCGTCACCCCACCTCCGGCCGACCACCACCCCATCTCTGGCTCACCACTTCTGGCGACCAAAAAAATTAGTGAAATGTCACTAATTTTTAAAAATTCTAATTTTAAACATAAAATTCAAAAAAATCACCAACCCACATCCGGCCGACCACAACCCCACTGTCCGACCACTTCCGGTAACCAAAAAAATTAGTGAAATGTCACTAATTTTTTAAAATTCTAATTTTGAACATAAAATTCAAAAAAATCGCCACCCACCTCTAGCCGACCACCACCCTACCTTTCGTCGAGCACTTCTGGCAACCAAAAAAATTAGTGAAATGTCACTAATTTTTAAATATTCTAATTTTGAACATAAAAAAAAATTAAATAACACCACCCCACTTCCGACCGACCACCACCCCACTTCCGACCGACCACCACCCCACCTCTGGCCGACCACTTCCGGTAACCAAAAAAATTAGTGAAATGTCACTAATTTTTAAATTTTTTAATTTCGAACATAAAATTCAAAAAACATTCACCACCCACCTCCGGTCGACCACCAGCCCACCTTTGGGCGACTACCATACTCAAGTTTTAAAAAAAATATGAATTTAGTATTTTTTTTTTTAAACTTGAGTATGGTGATCGCCCGAACTGACCCTCCTTTGCGTCTGTGTCAGCTCTATCCAACCAATGGAAACATACAAACAGAACCGGCTCATACACAAATCTGATGAACCCTGGGCTTTAGGCCCACCAAAAAACCAAAAATTTTAGGGCCCCCAATTAGTTAAGACTCCTACATATATATACTAAGCCCAATATAATTTTGTGTAACCTATCCATACAAAAAATGGCCCAATTAGAATTTAGGGCCCAAATTCATGGGGTGCCCCTCCATCACTCTCACAGTCTCACTTCTGCAACGAAAAAGGTAAATGAAAAGATAAACAAGGAGTCCTTACTCCTTTCGACCGTGGAAGAAGCAATTGTTGGAGAGAAAACCGTAGATCAGAAATTCCTTGATATTAGAACGTGAAGGAAGGCAGACGACACAAGTATTCAGCTTGAATTTTGAAGGCCCCCCCCTCTTTTACCATCTTCAAATCTCCACATCCATCAAGTAATTTCTTCATTACCTTATGCCCTAATTGATAAATAAAATAAAAAAAGATTTCTTTGTTTTATGGTGGTGATTCTGGTGAATCTACTAATATGGTAGAGTTTTTTTAAAAATCTTATGGGTGCCGACTACTGATTGGAATTTGGAGGCTTGGAGCCTTGATTAGAGTTTTATGCTCATCAGCTCATGTTTCCTGCTTTTGCAAATATTATATCGTAGGCAGTAGGCTATCCTCTGTCTGACTTGAATAGTATTGCTCTGTTTCTTATTTGTTTGGTGGACAAATGTGTTGTAAAGTGTTTTTTTATTATCATAAGGTGATCCTTTATATGCTAATTTAAGTCTTGAGTCTCGTTTAATAAGTTCGATTTAGGCCGCCGAAATGTATGAGCCGGCTCTGCATACAAAATCACACATGCAAGAACAATAGAAGGAAGACATACAAACGCACACGAAGAGACGAGGGAAACCCAAATCCACAGGCATCAAATATATAAAAGCTAACAATGGTACCACCAAGAAACGGAATTATTACATTGCAATGGCAGGATAGCAAAGCGAGAACAATTAACTATGCTCTCATACCAAAATCGACTGGCATAATTTGGATCAAATCAGGGTATTGGGCCAGTGGTCTACATGAGGCATTACAGTGGGTAAGTCATAGGTATTGAACAAAGAACATTCATGTATTTCACTATAACATCAAGTAATTAAATTGAATTAATAACTTTCAACTCAAATCTTATACGTACAATAAATCTCAGAGCCAGCCCTATTAAGTTGGAAATGTTTTCATTGAGACGCACTACAACCCTGATGCACTTGTTTCACTATAGGAACTCGGGTTCCATCCTTGATACAAAATTGGAAAACCAAAAAAAACAAAAAGATATGAAGGAGCTCAGCAGTGCCATGTTTTCAATCCAATTGATCAGATAAATGTGGCAGACCCTACCGCCATAAATAGCAGCAGACCCTACCGCCATAAATAGCACTGGTGCTATTTATGGCAGGGTACTATTCTACCACTAGACCACTGGTGCTTTTATTAAGCCCGTGCATGATAATTCTATTTGTAGCTAACGCTCTCTCGCCCCATTTACCTACGGGTACTTGGGAGTTGGGACACACATTTGGTTCACATTCCATAATGTTGCATAGGGTTGCAAACGAACTGAGCCAAACTTTGTAGTGTTTGAGCTTGGCTTATTAAGTAAACAAGCCAAAAAAATTGATCTTGAGCTCGGCTCAGTCATAAACAAGCCAAGCCAGGGTAATTTACTTAACGAGCCTCCTTAAATGAGTCAAACCTATGCAATCAAGCCGAGTTTTAAAGAGCTCGTTAACTAAACGAGTTTGAAAATCGAGCCGAGCCTTACCGAATCGAGCCACGAGCTACTCGTGAGCAATTCAGTTCGTTTGCAGCCCTCTTGCAGCTACAAATACAAATGGATTACACAAATAACGTTTTTTTTCCTCTCTTGAAATTATGCTAAATGATGTAAATTTTGTGTTTTAGAAACTAAATATAGAGATAGATATCTAATGAATAGGGTGAGGACTGTTAACAATTAATTCATGTGTGACCAGATATAATTTTTTTTTTTTTTTTTGAGAACCGAACATAAAGGGGTCAGAATTATTTATATATGCGGATAAATCTCTCACTTATATCCGACAAATAAAATAGCCAAATTATTTATCTGTGAGGAAAAACTTCACTCCTCTTATCTCTTGGTCTTTGTGAGTATATCATATCTCAATCGAAACAAACAAAAGCCATTCTCTATATAGATAATATTGTGACTATTGTCACTCCTCTTAAAAGCTCTTCAAACGAATTAGCTAAACCTAGGGATGGATTGACTTAATAATTTTTATTTTTATTGTCTTTTCAATAAAAAAAATTCACTTTTTAGTTTGCCGTCATTTTTTTTTTAATGAATTATAGGTTCGTCTCAACAAAATATAGATATACAAATAGGGCTACAAACGAGCCTGTGCCGTGTTAAAGTTTGTTTATTAAATTTTTAGCTAGCTCGAGCTCAAATATAGTGAAAAGTTAACGAACAAAGCACGAACCAAGCTAGTCGAAGCTTGACTCAAGCTCGAACCCTTTCACGAGTCTTAACGAGCCAACAATAATTATATATTTTTAGTAGAATATTATAGTGGAAGTTATGATTGCGCATGTGCACCTATATCTATACAAGCTACGAGAGCATCTATTTTGAAATAGTGATACAATCCATAGTTTTTAGTTTGTACATCAACGTATTACTTTTCGAATTACAAGAAATAATGTAATCTCATTTCTTTAAAGGAAAGCAAGCTCAATGAAATAATGTAATATCATTTCTTTAAAGGAAAGCAAGCTCAATGAAATAATGTAATATCATTTCTTTATGTAATCTCATATCAAGTCGATTCGGGGCAAGCATGCTAATGTTGAGGCTTGTTTCTTAATAGCTTCGCGAACTCAAACTCAATAAAAACTTAACGATCCAAAGTTCGTATTGAGGCATGGTACCATTGGACCACTACACCAATGGTGTAGTAAAATGATTGCGTGCTAAAAACTTAACCAACCAAGGTCGGTGGTAGGGGTGCACACCGGCCCGGTAGCCCGCCCAGCCCGCCTAATCCAGCCCGATTTTTTAAGGGCTTGGGATAAATATTTAGACCCATAGGGCCGGGCTGGGTTGAGATTTTAAGCCCATTTACTAATTGGGCTGGGTTTGGGAAATTCCTTTGAGGCCCAGCCCGGTCCGGCCCGGCCCGATTTAAATAAATATTTTATTTTAATACTATACATATGTTAGTATGTTACCACCGGAACCTAGCTGCTTAGGGTTAAATTATCTTGATGAAGAGGCGCATATCCTCATCTCCACTTATTCAATAAAATCTCCTCGTCTCTTATTCAACGATCATATGTTTTTAATATTATTGTAAGAATTTCGAACTTTAAGTATATTATTACGGTTTGGAATTGTAATTTGATCGTTATGATTGATTTATTTATGTTTGTGATACCATGCTTTAGAAAAATAAATGGGCTTGTTGGACGGGCTTGGGAAATTAAATTTTTATTTGGGTTGGGCTTGGGCATATTAAATGAAGCCCGATTATAAATGGGCCGGGCTTGGGACTACACAAATTTCGTTATTATCTAGTACAAGCCCGGCCCGAACCCGGCCCAACCCGGTGTATGTGCAGTTGTGCACCCCTAGTGGTACCTAGGCATGGTGTAGAAATTTGACACAATTTTACATTATCCTTTTTTTTTTTATCCCCGCAATCTTAACCTTTACCAAATGAGCCGTACAATTATCACTCTCCTCCCTTCCTAAATTTTAACTCTACAAAACGAGCTACATACGAGGACAGATATTTTTTTTTAAATGGGTCAATTCTAATAGTCAATAGAGTTCTTTATTGCATTGACTTAGCTTCTTGTATACTAGAATAATATTACCAAATATAAACTAATTAAATTCTTCAAGCTTCATACAAATTAAAAGATTTTCTATGAACCATGTATTGTGTAAAAAAAAATCCAAGAAAATGCTGATTGATTGAGAAGCATATACACTGGCGGGAAAAAATATTCCATCACAATGAGAACAGTAGCATAAGCCAGAAAAATCTTATTTTTCGTAATATCCAGCTCGCTAGAGTCCCTAAGAGCATCTCCACTCTTGGACCAAATATTTCACCAAATTTAAATTTGGTGAAAAATCTCCCAAAAACCAACTCCACTCCTTCACCAAATTTGCTCAACACCAAATTTGCTCAATTTTTTCACCAAATTTGATCAACACCAAATCTTTCACCAAATATTCAAACGGCTTTATTTGTTCCAAATAGGCAACGGCTCAACACCAAAATTTGCAGAGGGCAACGGATGAAAAGGAATTGACAAAATGAAGAAAAAAAAAGGGAAAAAAAACTGTTTTTACAAAATGGCGGGAAAGTTTTGGGGCCAAAATGAACAAAAAACCAGTTTTTGACAAAATTTTAACTAGAATTTGGTTAAAAAGGTGGTTTTCCATTGGAAGGGATGTTATCAAATCAAGTTTTTGACCAAATTTTTACTCAAATTTGAGTAAAAATTTGGTGTAGGAGTGGAGATGCTCAGAAGCTTAAGTGAAATTGAATCGTTCTCCACTTTTGCGCCAATTTTTCCAATTAAGTCCCTCTATTGATGGGGTTCCCGTTCAAGGCAGAGGGGTAGAGTTGACATTTCGACTGGGGTATTTTCTCTGGTGGACAAGGAGACACGTACGATTACTCCTATCTTTACAATCCCCACCTTCGTCTACCTGCCTCTCCCTTCTCTCTCTCTCTCTCTCCAGAGACGTCTGCAACTTGATACCGCTGCCCGGCGATTCTTCCTCGCAAGGTAACGATCGTCTTCAACGTTCTGTTCTTCGATTCGATTGCTTCTCTGGGATTCGAAGATCTCATCTGAGCCGATCTATTGTTTTTGTTAATTTTACGGTTTATTGTTCTGAAACTTTGGTCGAATGGCTCGTACTAAGCAAACCGCTCGCAAGTCTACCGGTGGAAAGGCTCCAAGGAAGCAGCTTGCCACCAAGGTGTGTTTTCTTTTCATCCATCGTCTTCAATTCCGTCGTCTATCTATCTTTTTATGTCTTTCAATTTCGATTTTGTTTCAGTTTTGGTTGCTGAGACGAAAATTGGAAATTTGGGTTCCGATTGTACAATTAATTTTACCTTTGGATGTTGATTATGGTTGTTTTCTGTTGGTTTTTTGCATAAAGGCTGCGAGGAAATCGGCCCCAACCACCGGCGGAGTGAAGAAAACCCATCGTTACCGCCCTGGAACCGTCGCCCTTCGGTAATTTCCCTTCTTCCGCCTTCGGGAAATCAATTTCTCGTCTTTTGCACTTGGTCATTGTTTAGCTACGGGGTAGGAGCTACTCTGCTCAGCATCCATTCCAGCGACCTGTTGCTGCTTCTCAGACTGATTTTGCCAAAGATGGAACCAGGTGAGTTCGTCGTTCTCTCCTCCAGTCACGAGGGGCTGTAGGGAGGTGAGCGCAAGCTGGCCCAAGACGCTCTCCATTGCCCAAAAAAAAAAAAAAATTTAATCGTTGATTTGATTTGAGTTATATGTGTGTTATTTCAGAAGAGGAAGATTTGGCTTCTGATTGGCCAGAAAACTGTGTTGCGTTAGGCGGAACTGCAGAAAGGAAGGTCAGCACTTTTAGTTTGAGACATGTATTATTTGTCTATAATTCTGAACTTGACTTGAAGGAGTAAGAACTGCAATCAAAGCTCAAATCGTGAAGTTGAGTATGGATTCACTTGATCGATTGATATCAATACAAAAACTTACAACATCAAGTTGCTTGATGATGGCACTTTGAGCTTTTCCTCAATATCTTGATAGTCTTCTTTATCTGCGAAAGATTAGGGGAAAGGCACTTGTGAGATTTGCAATGCTCTTATTTTCCTGTTTTCTATTTAAGTGCGTGGCCTTTACCTTGCCGTTAGCGTGTGATTTCCATATCAACTTCATGGCGTGGATTAAGTTGGAATAATTTCCGTCGTTTGTACGCAATTAGGATCTCATTGTTTTTTTCTCCATTTGTGCTTCCTTGTAGGAACAAATACAAATTCAATCACAACTTGAGGTACTCAGAGGTAAGATTTGAATAGAGTCTACTACTTTTTATAGCCGACTTCTTATTCGAATATGCATGTACCCTCAAAAATCATTTGTTGCTCGTATAGTTGTATATAGTAATGAAGATGTTGTTAGTAAGGATCTTTTATTGCCTCAACGCTTGTTTTTCCTTGTTCAGAATATGGATATGCCTCTTGTGCTGATACTCATGAACTTGGTCATGGAACAAAGACAACTATTGTGTTTAACAAGGCACATATGTAAATAGAGTTATCATTCATTTTGCAACTGTAAGATGTAGAAATCAGTTGAAAATTAGATGGAATCGTAGTGTTTTATGGATTATAATTGTGTAGTTTCGTTTTGTAATTCCAATGTCTCAGCGCAGCAATTTATGATGCAATGGGTTTGAATTAAAAGGTGTCAAATACCAATTGGTGGATGAATTAATTAATTTAGATAAGAAGTTGGAAACTACCTTATTGTATTATCTGGTTACCTTCTGACTACAAGTCTACAACATTATCGTGATCAGAGGCAAACAAGTTGCTCAAGTGAAGATGAGGTTGAATTACCTGTCTTCCATAATGATGTTGGCTTCGTCAGTTCTCCAAGAGTGGCATCACTATGTTATCCAGAGGAAGAAATTATCTCTGATAATGAGGTACATTGAGTTTTGGCTGACTGCAGATAGATATATCTTCATGAACTATGGATGGTTACATCTTAATTCCTTTGAGATAATTTTCTCTACGTATGAAAAGTGAAAAACAAGAAAAAATGATACAAGACTTTTGGTTTTGTTGTTCAGGAAAATAGCTCACATTACACTTTATCCATCACTTCTGGGGATCAAAATCTCCAGGAAGCCCGTCTTTGTTTTCTGGAAACAGAGAAGGGGGGCATGCACATGGTCTGCAGTAACTAAAGAAGCTGAGGCGCTAGCTCGTATGGCTGAGAATGTTGTGTTCCTCATCGCGGGCAATCGCTTCCAAGGAAGACAAACGCGTTAAAGGTATTATCCTTCACTTGAAAGCCATCAATGTGACTAATTTGCACCTTTGATGTGTCAATGTCCTCCATGTATTACGAGCTTCTTTCGGAAGTAACCAGTTAAAACAAATAAAGCAACAGCAGAAAAGGAAAATTTGAAAGGTAAAAAGTGGAAGTACATACTTCAATGGTACCTATATTTGTTTCATAAATTGTTGGAGCATTCTCTAAGGTGCATATAATACTGTCGATTTCCATACTTAGCTAGGCAAAGCCAACTTACAAAGTAGCTAAAAGGCTTCTTCTTAATACAAGTAAATATCCACGGATATAGAGAACGCATGCTTGTCGCTTAAAGTCATTTTTTGAGTAGTTCAAATTACCTGGTGCCAAGTTGAATGGTTCCACTCCATTTGATTTTGTTTTACCTCTTGACCACCTCTTGTAGCACTATATGAATCACTCATTTGTCTAGCTAAGATAGCTCTGTGAGTGTTCTATTTATGATCTTTCTCTTTGCGTCACCAAGATAGTAAATCTAATTCCCTCCGTTACACATAAAAATATCAGGGCCACATGTATGCAAGTTTTTGTCACTCCAACACATAATGATCATACAAAAGCATAATCTGGATCCTATAGTTTGCCTAAAACTAAGCAACAGTGGATCAACGGTCATGTTTTGTTCTGTTCTTGCAGCAGTAGCATAGCTTGCTCTAATACCTTTGTCATTTGCAAATCTATATCAGTAATTATATGCATCTAAGTGTTTGTTACCATGACACACAACCTAGAAAATTTGCTCAGGATTTTAGAGTTTTCTTAGAACTTACTGGATGGCTGAGCAACTGATAACTCTTGGATGAAAGTAAGTATGAAATGACCTGCTGTGGAATAGAGTTTGGCCTAAAGCAGCAGTAAGCTTTTAAGGCTGAACCACAAGTTTTTGATTTAGTTAAAAGGTTAGCCACTTGTCCAACAAAGGTGCTAATGAATTGATGTAGCAGATGGATTTGACATGGAGTGCTGGCACCAACTAATGCTCTTTGGGTCACGAAATCTGCTCTGTAGAAGCCAAGGTGAGAGAGAAATTAATAGCAAGTTCTCCTGGTCCTGTACCAATTTTCTTTGTTTCTCTGTGATGGGGTGGACAACAGAAAGTAAAGTAACGAGTAGTCAAGTATGAACTTAATTGCCTGACTAAATATATATGCTCATTTATAACCTAACCACCTGTTAAATAGCGATCTAAACCAAGAACACAAAATGAAACACCGGCTGCCACAAGCATTTGTACGTCGCTTAAAGCCCTAAGAAGCGTAAAATCAATTCTGGCGTTCCCCACTTTTGCGCCGATTTCTCCAATTAAGTCCCTCAATTCGCAGGCTCCGCGTTCAGGGCTGCGGGGTAGATCTGACATTTCGACTGGGGGTCTTTTTTTGCACGCGCTTTGGCATACATATGGTGGGTGGGTGGGTCGTTCATTCAAGTCGCTGTTAAAGCCTTAAAGGCATGCAGCTGTGCCAGATCTCCTTTTTTCCTCTTCTGGGGTGCTTCCTTGGCCGCGCCTTATAAGAGAGGAGGGTTTCATCTTCTTCTCACTCTCTCATCGTTCTCTCCTCCAGTCTCGATTTCTAGGTTTTCGTTTTCCAAAACTTAAGCTACAATTTCTTTTTTGAACAGAGATTTTATATTCTTTCGCCGTCACCGGTAGGTGTTTGTTCTTCAATGGGATGCTTTATTTTGGAACTTTGATTAGTGTGTGGGAGAGGTTTCTGATGAATGAATCTGCCATTATATAGGTTAAGGTACATTTTTGAAAGCAAAGAAACGAAGCAGAGTGGCTCAAAAAAAGGCAAGGACACCAAGGAGGAAAATGGCTCTCAAGAGAAAGTGGTTGCCCGGCTTCAGGTTTGTGTTTCCTTGGTCTTCATGTGTTTCCAGTCAATTGCTTTGTGCCCTTTATAGAATGTGTAAGAGGCTTGCTGTGCTGTAATACAACTTCTGAAAACAAGAACACAAGGGTGGAAGTATTTTTTGTGTCGAAATTGGACTAACTTATTTTTTTGATGTCAAGTTGCCAACAATCTAAATAGATTTGCGTGCCACAATATATAGTAACCTGGGTATAATAGCATACCATGTAATTAGTGAAGTTCTCTAGCCACAAACCATAAAGGGTTGAAATGAATTTTTGCCTAATACTAAAATGGGGATTATCTTTAGCTGGGACTCCAAAGACAGAACCATGGCTTGAGTCTCAAAGTTGTTGTGACAATTATTATCATTGTCATGGATTTTTTTTTACCTTAGCACTTGGCAAGTGCCGAGTAGTTAATTGGAGCATCAAAAAGTTGCTGCATTTTCTTCTTTTTCATTTTCTTTGTTGTGTCATTTCCTCTGCAATTTCTGGTGTTATTATTGATAGACTTTTTCCGTGTTTAATATTGTAGTTGTAAATGGAGGCTAATCAATGTTTCCGCTTGGTCAGAGTAAACCACAACAGCTTTCAAAACAATTCCAACGAGCAGCAATCCACATTATGTGTTTGCAATTCACATACGGCATACTGCACATAGCCAACTGGGTCGTGTAAAGGATAATTGCTTAGGAAGACAAAATATGCTATCTGCTTAATAAAGTTCTTTTGCCGATAAAAAAAGAGGCAAAATATGCTAGCTGCTCATATAGGAGCTCAGAGAGCATTTCCAGAGAAGTAGAAATTAAAAAAGTTGGGGAAATTAAACATATGGTTGAGCATTTCCATCATGGCTTCACTAAGTAAAAGCTTCTACCATCATTTTTAAAGACAAGACAATCTGATCGTACCTGACTACAGCCAATGTAGTCACAATAGACTTTGAGCTCAAGCATTGTGTCCACCTGTGGTACCTTAATGTACAACTTCAAAAAAGACCCCAGTAGCCAAACTACTGACTTACTCTATCTTTCATCCCGTAAGAGCCAAGAGTTTTCTCTGCCCAGATCTATTTGTTTTTGATGGAGCAACTCGAAATTTCAGCCATGGCTACTCCTGGTATACTACTTGGGACTATTATAGGATTATAGGAGCAGGAGATCGCTGGAATGGAGGCTGAGCAGAGTAGTAGAGAGATAGATTTTAACCTTTTATGTGTCCTATAATAGTCCCATGAAGTAAGTCCCATTGTAATTTGCTTTTGATTTTCTTGCAAGAGGTTTTGTGGTTCTCTATTTTTTCCGGTTCCATTCTGCAAAGGTAAGAACCTCTTCGTTTTACTTGCAATCTCGCAGTCTATTTAGTGTGGCTTTTGTAAGAAGAAACTAATTTTTGTTCACTTGCTGATTTGTAGCCCGTTTCTACTGTTGTTGCTCATCATGGACGAATACAGCTCTGGCCTCTGGATTTTTTAGGGAGTTGTAGTGTCATACGTATTTAGGTAAGAGTGTTTTTTCGCAATGTATTGTTGTTTGTTCTCTTTTTTTTTTACTTAAAAGTTGAAGGGGGAAAAATCTAATGTGGCCGATGGGAAGCTTGAACGGGGCAGTTCATAGGAAAAAAGTGAGGAGCTAAGTTAAATTGCTTGTCCAGACTTTTGTTACACTGGGGGTAGCTATCAGATTTACATAAATACAGTGGAAGTGCCTATGCATGGACCAACTGTTGGTTCAGATAATTCTCAATGGAATTGAAAGCCTTCTTATCAAAGAAAATAAATCATTAATCAGTAAAATAGTTATGTCATATCTGTATTATATATCTATGTACATAATTGAGATGCCTTTTTGAAAGTTGAAATAATTCAGAACCCAGTTTTTACCATGGGAGATGGTAGCTGTGTCGCAGGTATGTATATCTTGGCCTATTTGACACTGAAGAAGAAGCTGCAAGGTATATATGACAATGAATTTCAATCTCCTTTTATATTAAATTTGTTATAATCACCAATTGTTGGCAAACATTGATCTTCCTTATCATTTTTGGAAATTAGAACTTATGACAAAGCGGCCATCAAATGTAATGGAAGGGAAGCAGTCACCAACTTTGAGCCAAATTAGTAGGAAGGGGAGATGATCGATGAGGCAGGTATTGATTAGTTGCTATTAAGTTTTAACTTATTCCAATGACCTTTTAGTTTTGTACCTCATTCTTATGTATGTGCACTGTGCACACATGAGGTCTTCAATGCTGGTAGCGACCACAATGTTGATCTCCCCTTTTGATTTTTTTATTGTTCCAGATGTAATTTCAGTCGTCTCTCTCTCTCTCTCTCTCTCTCTCTCTCTCTCTCTCTCTCCAGGATAAAATTTGCAAGTACCATTGTTTAGCTCTTTTGAGTGTGGTAAAAACTAAGAACTCTTATTACATATATTTGTAGGTAGATGAACTCTAATTGCGAATGACATTCTGGAGCTATTTATTTTCTTTTCTTTTTTTTTATTTTGTGATTGGCAGGCTATTTTTTTGTTTTTGGGTGATCGGCAAAAGAAGAGATTTTATTAATCTTTGAGAATGTTTAGTTTTCCATCTCTGTTGTCTGGTTTGTTCTCTGAATTCGGTGCTCTCTCTTTTCTGTTGTCTAATGTGTGGAATGTTAAACGTTATAGGTAACCTGATGAGATGAATGGGTACAAGGTATCTCATCTTTCAATGAATTAGCGAAAATAAATTCTACTAATTTCTAGATTGATGGAGGTCAGCTTCGTGTTTGATGTTATCTAATGTTTCATCCATGAATATTATTAATAACATTCCTTTGAATGAAAAACTATGGATACACGATGGTTGTAATTTCGTTTTGTTTGTACTTGGAATCCATATTGCAGTTATTCACAAAGAAAATAACCATGAGAATTTTGTACCATTAGATTCCAATTTTTTTTTTATTCCAGAGTGCTTTTTTGGCTTGCGCTCTTTCTGAGAAGCAATTAAAATTTAGTCGACAACTGTTTCATAATTACAAAAATCTACATACATTGCAAGAGAGTTGATGATAATCCGTTTCCAAATAAAATCGCCATCAACATATCGATTAAAATTAATGGGTTGACACATCCATGCGTAGCACGGAGTTTCCCACCTAGTAGTTTCATAACATTCAGAGAAGAAACTTGAGAGGAGAGAGAGAGAGAGAGAGAGAGAGAGAGAGAAAAGAAACTGCCATCTATGTATTTTGATGATTGTTTTTCTTGCCTTTGAACTACTACGACTACTGGACTTATATGTATGTCCCAACAACCACACAAGCCAAGAGAGAGTTACAGAGTTACAAGTAATAACAGAGAGTAACAAACTACACAGCAGTAACTAACAGAAGTAACGGAAAATATAACAGAAACTCTCCTATTTATTTAGGTCACTCCCTTCACAATTTCCAGCCTTTCATTGCCCAACTGTCTAATCAACCATATACCAAATCAGCCAAAGGCTCGGTGAAGAAACATAGACTCCCCTATTGCAATCTCAGCAAATTCAAACATCACATCAGCTACCCATAAAAGATTTGGTGGCACTTTATTTTCAGCCAGAAGTGCTGAAAAAACTGCTATCACAGGGATTTTTTCAGCTACCCCAGGACAATCAGCTTTGTCCTTCAATCCCCTAATTGCTGAACTCTTCTTGTTCAGGATTAGTTTCTTCTTCTCAACGTCCACGAGGCAGAGAGCCTCTGGTGGAACATCAGCTATATACAAATGCTTGAGAGTGTCTCCAAAATATTCTTCCATAGGATCGGAGAAATGATCCAACAAATGGCTATAATCTAAATTACATGAAAAATTAATAAATTACAAATGGAAAAAAGAACTAACACAGAAAAACAAACCAAGTTATACCTTCACCCATATTGACGGATTCTGTAACTGCAGCTTCCACAAATTTGCAAATTGTGGCAGAACTAGCCTTGGGATCAATGGGCTGCATTCAAAACAAATATAATCAAACAATGCTCACAAACATCACAGAAACTTTACTCAAAATCGTACAGCAACGTACAGTCCAATTTTCGTCGAAGCAGCAGGCCTCGAATAGGAAATCAGGAAGGAGTCGAAACAAATAAGACTTCTCAGAAGCGTTCTTCAACAACAAAAAAGGTTAAATTAATATCGTAACACAATAATAACTACAAGCATTAAAAGTTCTGATACCTACTTTCAGCGATTTTACGACAGGATGTAGAACATTAACGAGAAGAATTTTCTTCCCCAGGAAGAATTTGACCATTCTATCAGAAGCATGCATTAGAACAGAATGACAAGATCTCAGTGAAAGTGTTTCCTTAAAATGCTCAGTAAGGGTTTGGTAATCACTGATAATGTCCTGCAGAAAATTAAAAAAAGTTAAACAATAGGATACACTAATTACAAATAATTGAAGGACTAATACACAAGAGTAGAGAATAGACCTCAGGAGCAGATGGTTTGTAGTCAACTTTACCATCATTCAGAACAACACGACCGAAACAAATTGGACACTTATTTGAGTCTCCAAATACTTGGACACAAGATTTATGTAGTGTGTGGTCTCCAAGGCAATTCATAGCAAGAGCCGAGTAAACAATGTCTTCTTCACACAACAAACACACCAGGTTCTCTTCACCGACAAAAATTTCAACAGGCTGCAAAAATATCAGATCATTCAAAGAAGGTTCAAACAGACAAGCTGAAATCAATTCGCATTAAACAACGGTGAGTTGGGGAAAAACTTCATCAATTGAATGCTACACATGGATCGCAGTAAGAGAGATCATTCAAACAAGGTTCAAACAGACAAGCTGAAATCAATTCGCATTAAACAACGGTGAGTTGGGGAAAAACTTCATCAATTGAATGCTACACATGGATCGCAGTAAGAGAGATCATTCAAACAAGGTTCAAACAGACAATCTGAAATCAATTCGCATTAAACAACGGTGAGTTGGGGAAAAACTTCATCAATTGAATGCTACACATGGATCGCAGTAAGAGAGATCATTCAAACAAGGTTCAAACAGACAATCTGAAATCAATTCGCATTAAACATAGATATGTCCAAATTCGACAGATGGATCAATTGAAACTCAATCACTTGAAAAACTCAATCAATTAATTGATCGCTGAGAGAGAGAGAGAGAGAGAAAACCTACACATCAATGAAAACTCAGTTGAAAAACTCAAATCAATCAATTGTCCAATTTTGCGGAAAAACTCAAATCAATTGAAACCTACACATGGATCGCTGAGAGAGAGAGAGATAGATTGATTTGATATCAGATCATTCAAACATTGTTCAAACAGACAAGCTACACCAAAAATATCAGATCATTCAAACAAGGATCAAACAGACAAGCTGAAATCAATTCGCATTAAACAACGATGAGTTGGGGAAAAACTTCATCAATTGAAAGCTACACATGGATCGCAGTAAGAGAGATCATTCAAACAAGGTTCAAACAGACAATCTGAAATCAATTTGCATTAAACCTATATAGATATGTTCAAATTCGACAGATGGATCAATTGAAACTCAATCAATTGAAAAACTCAATCACTTGAAAAACTCAATCAATCAACTGATCGCTGAGAGAGAGTGAGAGAGAGAACCTACACATTAATGAAAACTCAGCTGAAAAACTCAAATCAATCGATTGTCCAATTTTGCGGAAAAACTCAAATCAATTGAAACCTACGCAAGGATCGCTGAGAGAGAGAGAGATAGATTGATTTGATATCAGATCATTCAAACATTGTTCAAACAGACAAGCTACACATGGATCGGTGAAAGTTACTTGCAGAAAAACTCAATCAATTGAAACCTACACAAGGATCGCTGAGAGAGAGAGAGAGATTGATTTACCTCCATTTTGGAAAGAGGAAGCTCAGAGAGGGACGAATCTGAAAACGCTCGAAATGGTTTGGGAGCGGGAAATGGAGTGGCGAACCGAGGGACGAATCTGAAAACGCAACGATCGAAATGGTTTGGAAGCGGGAAATGGAGTGGCGAACCTTTTTAAACAGAAAATTAGGGGGTTGGGCGGGCCCTAAAAAATGGGCAATTATGACCCCAGATTGGCCTCATATTGGCCATTTCCAACAAATGGGCTATAATATAAGGAGCCATTTCCAGCAAATGGGCTAGATTATGGGCCTATAAATTTTGATGGATGCATGAATATACTACTACATGATGTTTCAAAAATAATTAAAAATAACAAAATAAATAAGAAAAAATTACATGGACCTAAAAACCCTTTTTGAACCTTAGAATCAAATATTTTACATATCAAGAGTTTTGGAGAGGAGGGCAAAAGGTGTGAAGGGTAGTTGTTCATGAACACAAGTGCTGTGAAAGACGAAGCCATTTGGTTGGAGATGATCAAGAATACCCCAACTACTGCCGCAGAACAAACTTAGATGTATACTATAATGTGTTGATATGCATGTTAATATAGATGATATAGAGCGAAAAGGAGAGTAGAAATTCCTGAGTATGATTTTTTGTTTGTATAACTGTATGGAGAGAGAGAGAGAGAGAGAGAGAGGGGTTTGGGGGGAATAGGTCTCTTCTTTTCCTAGAAGTGTGTTTTTATAGTGAAACAGTGAATTAATCTGGTGTTGCTGGGGAGTCAAACACGCAAGTGCCAATGAAAAATAAGGCAAATTACACTGACCTTCCCCCTCTCGTTTTGGAAATTACATTTGTTCTCCCTTGTGGTTTACAACCGTACATCACAAATCACTTAGCCGTTATGTGGTCCGTTATGTCCGTTAACCTTACGACTAAAAGTAAAAATTATGAGACCAAATTGCCCAGATTTCAGCCAATTTCGCATCTATCGAGAAATTAAAGTCGTTGGGGTGCTCCCTTATAAATGGGCAGTTTGCTCACATTCAATAACAAAGAGTGTTGCTTGGATTTTAGTTGAGCTTCCGCATGTGGGTGAGATTATGCCCCAAAATGAGTTGAGGTGCATTGGAAGCCGCCCTGGACACTTAAGATATAAAAATAAATAAAAAAATTTGCTAAAATGGGGCATATATTAAGGGAAGTGATATTGACACTTCACTTTTCTCTATTGACACTCCTTTTTTTTTCTCTATTATGTAATGACAAAAAAAAAGGGAGTGCCAATAGAAAAAATTAGAGTGTCAATGTCACTTCCCTATATTAAACTAGAAAACAACAAAAATGATGGGATACTTGATTCCTTCATTATGGAAACGGTAATTCCTTCCGCACAGATCCGTCTGCTATAGGTTATGAGAGATAGTGAAAAACCCTAGCACATCGGTATTTATAGATAGTTGTCCGCGCCCAACTTGCTCGATAGGTTGCTCGAGGAAGTCCTGGAGTTATTTTTGGCAGAAGAGTTGCTGGACATGTTGCTCGAGCAAGTCTTGAGCAACTTCTGAAAAAATAAAGAGATGATTCATTTTCACACCTAAAATACATACTATGACACTCTCAACCATTACATAAAGAGATGATTCATTTTCACACCTAAACAGACACTTTAAAAAATAAAATTACAACTCGATGTAAATGTGTGTTTTGTCAAACGGAATTGCCAAAACAAAGAACTCCGGAACTTGATCCTTACAGTACTAATGAAGTAGTGAATGATCTTAATGCAATGCAATTGGATGGTGTATTGACTATCAATATTCTATTCCGAAGTACCAAAAAAAAAAAAAAATATCAATATTAAATACAATTATGTTTAAGAATGTATGCAAGTGTAACATTTGTCTGATAATGAATTGAACAAACACACACAAGATCCATAAAGTAGTCATTACACTGACACATAAGCAACCAAGCACGCGTGGGATTGATATAGAAGGGTAAATACGTCATTGACCACTTTCCATCCATTCCGTTAGTGAACAAACTCCAATAAGGGAGGAGGACAGTGTAATTTCTGAAAAACGAGGGGGAATCTGTAGTAGTCGAAACCTCAAGGGAGGTCAGTGTAATTTTCCCTAAAAAAGTAACCGAACGGTACAATGGAAGTGACTTCTCGACAGATTTTATGGATACTTGAACAGAGATGCACAGTTATTTTTCTTGGGAAGGACAAGAGCATTGGATTCGCACGGTTACCAACTTGAACCGTTCCTTTTCGGATCGACTTTCAAAGCATTTTTGAATAGTAATTTCACGCGTGCTCCACCACTTCCTTTCCGGATCGACTTTCAAAGCATTTTTGAAAAGTCACTTTCAATTTCTCGAATGACCAGTTAATAAATTTGTTTTCTTTACCAAAGACAAAAAACAGTTTTAGCCTTTTGGCCTTCTTCAGCTAGGCTTTTTGGGTTTCCTCGCGTTGTTTTTCTTTTAAAAAATACGCATTTGTTAGTTTATTTAAAGTTAAATTTTATAAAATATTAATTTATCTCAACGAGATAAATAACGGTAAAGATATGGGAACCGACCGTGGTGCACCGACGGTGCACTGACGGCGTCGGGGACGCCGTTGTGGGTCCCAAACGGTCGATCCGAGCCGTTCAATCTTCTCAAAATCAAATTCCGAGTGGGCCTACGCGAGAATCGAGGCAATCGGACGGCTGTATGAGCTCGATCCAAAACTACTCCATTTCGTTCAAATTTTTTTGATGGCGGTGGGTGGTGGCGGGTAGTGGCGGTGATGGTGGGTGGTAGGTGGTGGTGGTGGGGTGGTGGGTGGTGGTGGTGGTGGAGGTGGCGGTGGGGCGGTGGCAGTGATGGTGGGTGGCGGGTGGTGGCGGTGGTGCTGGGGTGGTGGCTGTGAGTGAGAAAACAAAAACAGAAAGTGAAAGTTAAGATTTTCAACTTCCCCAAATTTCATAAATAGTGGAAGTAAGAAGTAGAATTTGAAAATGAAAGTGATACACAAACAACATTCTGTTTTTAAATTGTCAAAATTCTGAAAACAAAAACAGAAAACAGAAAACAGAAGTGCCACCAAACAAGGCCTTTGTATTATAAAACTCGTCGAACACTATCAAACAAGATTCATATTGAATATTTTTGGAGATTCATGTTGAAATATATAAGCGATTGAAAATGATACAAGTTTCAAAAATAGACATCCAATTTGGGACGAAGGGAGTATAAAGCCGGAGTTAAGGGACGAAACTTTCGGTCTTGCATTTTGGATTTTCAAGACCCGATTTTTTCAATTATTATCAAATCATTGTCCCTATTTTCAAATATTATTCACATTTCTCTCTTTTTCTCTCTCTAATAATTAACCTCTATTTTTAATTATTATCTCTATTTCTCCCTCTAATCATTACAAAAGCCAAAAGCCAAAACTCAAACCAAACACAACCTTCGTCTTTCGTCCTTCATGAAATGACGCTTTTGTCCTTATTGGTTTTGTTCCCAAATCACTTCTTTGTTTTGTTGCTTCTGATGACTGGCTTTTCTTGGCGATACCCACGTCTAATATTTGAGCTAATGTCATCTACCAAAAGGCAAAACTAAATTAACGGTTAAGATTCATATATAGTTTTTTTGGACCCTATCAAACCCCATAAAGCTTATCTTCTTAAAAACTCCCCTCTTAATAATTTGATTGAATCGGGAAGAATATTAAAAAATAATGCCCTGAGTATGAGTAATGTTTGAGTAATTTGATTGATTGGGCCACAATTGTTTTGGTCATTTTGTAACTACTATTGGAATTTTTTTTATTTTTTTAATATTTGAGTAAAAAAAGAGTCCTAATTTTTAAAAATAATTGAGTACCCAAAAAAATAAGCCCTTTTTGTAGTGTCTAGGCCCAGGCTCTTGGGCCTGGACTGGCCCTGCTTGAAGAGGTACCACAAGTGACCCACAAGATGTCACCACATCATCACAAGGTCCCTCATCAAAAGGGTCCAATCCGACGTGGTATCATATGGCTGGTTTGTGGTCCCACCATTCCATAACCTCGGTTGAGGGGTGTTCCACTAACTTGTTTTTTGGTTTTTTAGGCTTTTAGCTGTAGTTTAAATCTACAATTTGTTCCACTAAGGTATTTTTTGGTTTTTTAGTTGTAGTTTATTGTAAAGGGTAGTTGGTTTTTTGGGGGAGTTTTTTGTTAATGGAATAGAGTAGTTTTTGAGTTAAAACAAAACTACTTTTTTGGGGGAGTTTTTTGTTAGTGGAATAGAATAGTTTTTGAGTTAAAACAAATCTAGTTTTTTGTTAGTGGAACATGACCTGAATTTCATCCATCTCTCGTATACGAGAATTTTTTAGTATCGGGGGTATTGCCCACATGGTATCCGTTCGGTAATCTCAGTAGTCCAAAACGCAATCCAACGGTTTGAAAGAGAGAGAAAAAGAGGAGAGAGAGTGGTTGGGTGAGAAGAGAGAGGGAATCAATCTCTGCATAGCCACGTGGTATTCATTCGGTAACCAAATTTTTTTCCTCATATACTTGGGCCATGTTCCACTAACTTAGTTTTTTTTGTTTTTGGTTTTTTGGATCTTTAGTTTTGCAAAAAAACTAATTTGTTCCACTAACTAATTTTTTGGCTTTTAGTTTTGCAAAAAAACTAACTTGTTCCACTAACTAGTTTTTTGGATCTTTAGTTTTGCAAAAAAACTAACTTGTTCCACTAATTAGTTTTTTGGATCTTCAGTTTTGCAAAAAAACTAACTTGTTCCACTAATTAGTTTTTTTTGGCTTTTTTATTTTTTTTAGGTTAGTGGAATTAAGTGACTTTTTTGTTAGCGGAATGGAGTAGTTTTTGAGTTAAAACTAAACTGTTTTTTTTTTTTTTAGCGGAACACCCCGTAACACACACTCCAAAGCTCATCGTTGTCAATCTGTGCTCAGTAATTGAAAGGTGACAAATTTTGTGGAAAAATCTTTTTCATTCTCTAATTGCTCGTCATCATCAAAAAAACTTTCTGATTCTCTGAATTTTAATCTGGTCTTGTTGAACAGAGTCGAATTTTTTATGACGATGACAAATTAATTTGGTTGATTATACGGGCATAATCTGGAGTCTCTGAAAATCAAATTGTTCAATAATTAAAAGATGACAAATTCTGCTCATCCTGTGTTCTTGTTGATCTTTTCATTATTGGTATTTGCTAACGCGGATACAATCTTTCAAGGACAGTCAGTCGCTATGCCTAAAAAACTGGGCAACCAAAAAAAAAAAGAAGGAAGGTAGGGTTGGGTTGGGTTGGCCCATATTCAACCCACACTATTAGCCTATATTCGTTCCATAACCCATATTCACCCACTCTAAGGGCATCTATAGTGAGCTTCCTAAAAATTGCTCATAAGTTGTATCCTAAGGTGTACACATAAGCATAATTGGGGTCCACTTTTTACTCCTAGAACTTGTTAAATTTAGAGAGGATGTGTGCATTCAATGGGCTAACAATTACATTCTCTATTTTTGTGAAAAATTATATTAGGAACAACTTTTTCCGGGAACTTTTTCAAAGACTTCATATTAAAAAAACATTTAAAGACTTTGGCCCCACTTGGAGTTAGCTAGAAGGCTACCTAAATTTAACTATTGTACTAGGAGCCAAGCATAGGAGTTGTATAGGGAGCCCATTGAAGGCAACATTTGAGCACAAGGCTAGGTAAATCTGTAAATGTTAGGAGCCTCACTTAAGAGCCATTTTGAGAGCCCACTGTGGATGCCCTAACTCAACCCAATTCATCAATTTGCCACCAGATCTACAATTAACCAACGTTGATGTAGCTGTAAGGAAAAGAGAATCCAATACGAATGGAAGGATTTGATTACTGATAATCCTTCACAAATTTATCAAGGATTTGAGTATAAATTACTAAAGGATATGTCACATGTCCTTGTGAAAAATGACTACGGGAGGATTATATGGAAGCCAATCTATCTACACTATATTAAACAAAAGTGGTCACTCATGAGGGAGAGCAATTTTGTTACGTTACCTCCCATCTCCGGTGTCGACATCGATGATGGGATCTGTTCATTTTGTTCAGAACGCTTTTTTAGGTGGACATGCAAAAATTCAGTTAAATCGGACGTTGGAAAGTTTTTTATTTTTAACCTCCAAAACCATATTTTTGTTCTTTAGGTTAAAAGATCTGATCATCGATGTCGGCACTAGAGATAGTAGGGTAACGTTCACCCTCTTTAGGAGAGGGTGAACAAAATTGCTCTCTCTTAACGAGGAGGGCTCTCGTTGCGACAAGTACTGGCAATGTCTTATTGGATCGCAATTAACTAATTTTTGTTTATCTAATAACCAATCCTTCCTTAACATATGAGAAAAAGTTTTGAATTTGGAATGACTTCAAAGAAAGAATCCTAAAAGGCACTAATTGGATAAGGATCTCATCACTTGATTTGGGGACGTACATTAAATGGTAATATGAATTCCGAAGCCTATAATCTGGAACGATCTTAAAAAAATGAATGATTTTTTCACTCCAAAAATATCTCCGAGTATAATCTCTAGTTGTAGTCCGGTTAAATAAATAAGTGATTTTTACGACCTTTCGATAAGCACTCAAAAAGTGTCGTTCCAACGACCACCAGAGGGGACATTAATAATCGAGGAGAATTTCTTCAGAAATGTACGTACTCTTGCATTTAGTGATCTATCCATCAAATATCGGCCATGAACACAACGGTTTCAATGTCAAGATGAAATTGAAACCGTATAACATAAGTTCATAACTCTCGCCCAACATACGTGTTTTCCCACCTTTCCATTCACTCAACTTGAGTCTAATGTTATTTTTTACTCTTCATAAGCATAGAAACTTCACGGAAATTCATTTCATGATCCATTCAACATATGTCGATCAAGTGCAGTCCTCTCTCACAAAAGGCGGTGGTTGGGTTGGTCCAGCAATTCCTAATCACGTCAAAAGAAACCTCACTTTAATCACATTAGAAGAGAGGCTCTAATCTGACCTATCAACGGACACGATCCCATCATGTTCTTCATTTCTTCCATGAACTCTTCCATCAAAACAAATTGTTATGGCTTGAAATAAAAACAGTCAAAAAACACATTATTCCGATAATTATAAAGCAAAATAGACAAAGCCCAATATAAAATGCTAGAAATAATTATTACCCTTGATTCTTGAATTTGGTACAATCAATTAGTGATAATTTGATTCGTTTGAGTCTGTAGACTCACTGTTTCTGAACCGTCACGCACAAATCACAAGGAATACCCAGAATCAGAGAAAGGAGAAAAGATGAAATCCATACGAATTTGACGAAAACACAGAAACACGAGACATATCAGATCCGAAAAAGACCCATGAAAATAAATGAACACTCAAAGTTACCACAACTGATTTGAATGTTGTAACCTAAATAACAAACAAAACTAGAGTCATATACCTTGAGAGCCCTTGAAGCAAACGTAATTAATTTCCTAAGTTTTCTCGCATGGTGGAACGAGCTATCTGATGGGTCAACTCGGCAAGTAAGCAATCCTTGTTTCTGTTGAATGAATGAAATGGAAATCAGATATGAGAATTGAGAAGACAATAAGCAACAGCCAATAGACATACATTCCTTTGCTTTTGAGTATACACTTTAGAGCAGTGGCTCGAGTGGGATGAGAAGATGTAATATCTAGCACTGATATTACAAGCTAGGCACAATTTCTATCAACATGAAAGAAACACAACCAGCTCCAACTTGATAATGGAAACTGCCAAAGTAGAATCAAGTTTTCTCAGAAATGACAAGGGAGACAATAATGTCTCTAATCAAAAGGGTTGCCACCCATTGCAATGGAAAGGCCAAAGACAAAAAGGCAGGCCCTACACATTTCCGAAAGAATAGAAGAGATCTATCCACTCACAAAATTGGTCAAGGAAATCATTACAATCTCCCTCATCCCAACTAAACAAACTACTTAATAACAAACTTTTAAGCCAAAATAAATGCTTTCCACCTCAACAAAATGACGACGATTCCTTTCATGCCAAATGATACACAATAAACAAAAAGAAATCATTCTCTGCACCCTCCTCCTCCTCCATATTCCCACACTAGTTCCTCACCAAGCAACAAGTAATTGCAATAACCCTTCTTCTAGGATGAAACTAACCCAAATTAGAGAAGAACCGTTCTCCAAAGATCCCAAGGCAATGGGTAAGAATATGCGGAACCGATTTGGCATCCCTTAAATTTGCAAATACAACACCAATTAACAATGATTATCTAAACTAAACTTACCCATGTCCACTGAAAAGAGCATACAAGTAGAGGGCATGGTTAAATTTTAAGTGCTATAAACAACATTTTAGGGCCAATGCTTTTTTGCGCTGCATTTACTAACAAACCATAGATCAATTCCTCTCTTTCATGTTGCCTTGACTGTGCCCTTTTTGTATTTCCTTCATCCAATCACTGGCAACATACATCAGAAAAGTAGAAGCCTTTTGAAAAGGACTTGCAAGGGTCAATCCAACTATCAACATTGCTAGGTTCCCCCCTGTAGAAAAATCAACCATGTAACGTAATTCATGTATAAAGAACATGTTCCATGCATCCAACATTCAAACGAGAACACCAAAATCAATAATTCCAAGAAAAAACAAGCTATAGGATAAAAAAATCAAGAGCAAAATTGTAGAAAGGTAGAAGCCTTTTGATTCCCCTCGATTTATATCCAGTTTGCATGTTAACATGTTACCTTCGGCCAAGGTCTTCCCACTAAAACCAATATCAATTGAAATAGTCCTACACTCATTAGACAAAAGGACAAACATCACAATTTACAGATTTCAATTCTTACTTATTTATTATGCAGAAATGATGAAATTATAGTGAGGAAAAGGATAGGGAAAAAAGGGGCAGAAAGAAAATGCAAGGACAAAAGGACAACTTGAAGATCGAGGGGCAAATCCAATATGCCAGAATAAGGATGAAACTATAGTTGGACTTGAATTCTCTTGATTGCTACCATACGGTAAAAGAGGTAAACACGTCAAGAACCCAATATACAGCACTCGAAATTTTGTTTTCTGAGTAGAAAATTCTTCACCGTGAAAGTCAAAATTGAAACATGTTGTGCCACTATAAATCATATAGAAGAAGAAACGGAAAAAAAAAGTTTTCTTTTTTTTATCAAAGCATACTTCTCTTCCAATTGGGAATGAAAAAATGGAGAATCAGTATCCTAACATTATGTGATTGCCTAATTAGGAGTTGTTTAGACCCCAAATAAACATAAAAGTGTGTGCTGATTGGGCAGAAGATTGTTCTTTGAGCATGATGATGTTTCTTTGCTCCTATTAGTCTTGTAACAATTTCAAGATAAATGAAATTTTTTTGCCGTTCAAAAAAAAAAAAAAAATGTTTGCGCTGATAAGTGGGTCAATCCTAAATTCCACCAGGTCATCGCAGTGAAATCAGCTTCAAAGACAATTACCAACTTCTCATGAAATCCTCAGAAGTGAGCTGAACACCTCCATGGATCCACTACATACATGGTGTAACACAAACAAAAGGAGAAGGATTCCCACACCATTGATTAACCATTCTACAAGAACAAATTCAGAAATGCCTCAAATTCTCTATTGAACCTCCTTAGAGATCCATATATCATGATAAAAGCCAACACAATAGCTGCATAGGTTAATCAGAATAGTAACCTATTTCACCTCATTAGAGAATGTAGACAGAAGGTTACCAAAAAGTTTTAAACAACTCTCACCACAATTGAGACTCGTACTAGGCTTATGATCACGAGTGTATCTGAAAGAAAGCATCCTTGGCTAACCAAATATTGCAATGGGAAAAACCAAATTGTCAATTGACTCAATTTAAAAAAAATTAAGGCTGAACTTAAATTATGCCTCTGTCGCTGTTGAGAGTCATCACCGACTCTCTGGATGCTTCCGGAATGTTTTGGACTCTGCTAGAAGGTTCCGGATCCTATTAGAATGTCCCGGGCTATTCTAGAACCTTCCGGGTTACTCTGAAATCTTCTAGACGATGAAGGAGTGGTCTAGGTTTTTCTAGAAGACTTTAGATTTGTCCTAGAAGTGTCCTATTCTAGATATTTCTATTGCTCCCTATAAATAGGGGATGGGAGCTCATTTGTTGTGTGTGTTGGAGAGAACACCAAGTGTGTGTGAGATACACAAGTGTTGCGAGAGCACAAAATGTGTGCATGTGAGTGACACTCAAGTGTGAGTGAGTGTCAAAGTGAAGTGTCTTGTGTACAAGTGAGTGTACTTGTGCAATTTTGTATTGAATAAGAGTGGGAATATTCAATACAAGTGCATAGTTTGGGGTGTCCAGACTGAATAGTCGCAAGATTAAAAAGGAAGGCAGGTATAAAGGAAAGGAAAAGATAAGAAAACCCAAGTGAAAAAAAGGAATTCATTTGTTCTGTTTCCCTATCTTTTCCCTTTATAAAATTTCTGCACAAATCCACGACTAAAACATAGTCTAAACATGAAAGTGAAAGACCACTTGATCTGAGTAAAGAAAGCAAATAGGATGCACTGATTCAAATCAATACCTTCCAACAACGACAGCTAGATCACTCACTCCTCGGCTCTGATGGTTCTGGGCTCAGATTTCTGCAATTGTGGCCCCAGTGAGCTTCTTCACAAATTTTTTTCATCACTCAATCACCTTCTCAGACCTATAAAAGAAAATGTGTGGCTATAGCATTTTTGTAAAAGTAAAAACAATCAAGTTCAGCTAAATCTGAAGTCGTCATAAAAGAAAATGTTAGTCAAAGTTATTCTAACCATAGCAACAACAAGTTACAGCTAAGGAAGTGGCATAGGCCAGTGAAAACAAGTAATCACCTGAGATTATGACGATGCTTTTGGGAAAAATTCTTTGAATGGATCGCTAATTGTAGTAATCACCACAAGCTTCAAACCTTTTCACTACCTTTTCACTCAAAATGTAATATAACTTCTGCAATGCAGAATAGAAAGAAGGAAGAAAAAGATTCAAGATCAAACTCAAAACAGCATTAAATAACCAATACAGAAAAGAATTTTATTTCCCTAAAAGGATTCAGGTCTTAAATAGTGCTAGTCATAGTCAAATTGGTTCCCCTATTTTTAATTGGGGAACCAGAAAGAAGTGGTTCTCATTCTCCATTGTTTAATGGGAAAGAATTGATTTTTGTAGTTAATAGTGATGTGTATGTTGTATGCCAAGTTACGTGACTTGCATAAGGTAAGTGTTCAACACTGTAACCCCCCGAGGCGAACCTTTTAAAAGGAACTTGGGCATTTTGCTGAAACTTGAACACTCCCAGTTAAAAAGGGGGTACAAAATAATAGCCAAACTTGCGCAACCCTCCCACTCCAGATGTATACTTTAACTTTTTTCTTTCTTGGAAAACATGAACAAAAAAACTTTTAACCTGAAGCCAATTGGACTTAGATATTCTTAAAACCATCACTACGACTTAAGCATTAGGTCAATGAACAACACACTAAAAATGTAGAACACCAGGTAGTGCAAACCACAAGGTTTGCATGACCACAAGGGGGACTTCAACATCTAGCCCCAAAGTTTGCAAATCTTGTAGTCACAAAAGTTCAACTCTAAAGTTACTTCACTTGAACCTGTGAATTGGATTTCTAGAGAGCTTTCATCTCTATGGCTAGGACCATGAATTCAGTGTTCCACTTCACAGTAGTAATCTGATTGTCCACACTCCATGTAGGTTGCGGGTGATCAATGAAGTCGTCGATAGCTGCACACAGTAACATATTTGTTATGTCATGTCAATCTAAACTTCAATGAAACTCCAAGCTTTAGCCAAAAAAAGACTCAAAATATATTAGAATGATTACTTTTCCCAAGGACTTCTTACCAATCAGTCAGTAATGAAGCTCATCCGCACAATAAGAGGAATTAACTTAAGAATTGATTTAGTCCTCGGTTGATCCTACACAATTTTGACAGACTTACCAATATCAAAAGGTAGGTGAAGGAGTTCTCCCACCAACATATGCTCTTACAATAGTTATAAAGAGCATGCTTGAAAGCACATAATTAGCTCAAGCTATTATCCAGCTTCGAATCTATACCAGTATACCACTAATGTATGCAAGACAATAAAATTTAAAATGCAAATACAGATCGAATAATAGACTTTTGGTGTTAAAAGAAAAATATTTCTGAAAACCTAAAGCCAAAAGTGTTGTCTTTGGCTTGAACTTAGTTGCTCAGATTGGTAGATACAGGCTTATTAACTAAGACTAAACGTTTGCTTAGGAAAATGATATATTTATACGATTGGATGTAAAATCATAAGCTTAGTTTTCTTTAAAAGCATGTATAGCATCAGTACAGTATCTTTTCAACTGTTTAATTTGTTAAATCTTCACAGACTTCAAAAATTATATATTGTTATGACTATTAAACAAACAATTAGGCTCCGATGAAAACACGCAGTGTACTTACCCTTTAAATACCAGCCGAGAGTGACGCCAACCGACAATACTCGTCGCCTAGGGGAACATCGACATCAACCTCTCTCTCTCTTTGCAACCACTCGACCTTTGCCCTTACACCGCAATCTAAGGCCAACACCACCACCGAGCAACATCGACAACAACCTCTCTCTCTCTCTCTCTCTCTCGCGTTGACTCTTCTCTGTCTGTTGCTCTAGTCCTTCCCCTCCTCCCTGTGTCCTTCCTCTCCTCTCTCAGGCGCCAACTAGAAGTGTATTTTCCCAAATTTACCGCGTGTTCCCGGGCGGTGGTATAAAAAACTCTTTTCCTCCTATAATATTGGTCTTTTTTAGAAATTATAAATATTAAAAATTATAAATATTAATAAATTTAACTTTCCCAAAAAAAACCTTCTAAATTACCAATTGTGAGTTTGAAAATAATATTTTAATTCAAGATAAAAAGGGTACAATGGAAAAGATTCCAAATTTTTAACCACTCACTCCTATCCGAATCAGAAGAACCATCCCTGTTTGTCTCTCTCCCTCTCGGTGTGTTTATATACTCCGGCTGTATCTGTCTTTGTCACCCTCTCTCCATCTCTGTCTAGTATTGGATGAAGGAGAGGTTGAGATAGAGAGCAAACCCGATCTAGCCTACCGATCGAAGAGTTCGAAGCAGAGCACAACGATTAGCCTACCGATCGAAGAGTTCGAAGCAGAGCACAACGATTAGCCTACCGATCGAAGAGTTCGACGCTAATCATGTCCCATTCAAGCCCATCAAAAATAGGCGTGGAGGTATTTTTTTTCCCCCTTTCTTTCACGTTTTATCTTTCGTGGGAGTTCCTTTGTTTTGATTTCTCCTTTGTGTTTTTTTTTTTTTTTTTTTTTCGATTTTTGCCTCTTTCTTATTGTTGTCTTTGGGTTGGGAAGGGCTGTGGGCTTCCTCAATTACAAACCAGAGTTGCATTATTTGCTACCACAGAAACAGATTCATGATTTTTTTTCTGTACCGTCAGAGCTGAAGACTATCTGGGTCACAGAATTAAAACAAAAAAAACTGGAAGACTGTATAGTAACCAGAGTCTCCTTTATGCAATTTGTTTTGCAGATGTGTTTAGTTTCTTATTTGCTTAGCTTCTTCTCAAACTTGGATGTGGGAGAGAAGGCAATGAATCTAAAACTAGGTTGTATTTTGAAATTAATACCCGTTTTGTTCGCTGCTGTACCAGTTGTAATGCTTAATTTTATTCGATCAATTTCATTTTGATATATAACCGTAAAGATGGAAACTTTCTTCTTCTGACAAAAAAACTGTAAAGATGGAAACTTTCTTCTTCTGACAAAAAAATTAAAAATACCGGACGAAGCCTCTGAACTATTGCTCCAATGTCACATAAGCCTCCAGTGATCAATAAACCTCAATCGCACCTCCAAACTTGACAAAAGTACATCCATTAAGCCTATCCCGTCTCCCCTCCGTCAAATTGCAAATGGAAAAGCTGACCTGGCCCTCCTAACTCTTTTTTGGTTTCAAAAAAGCCTTTAAACTATCACTCCAATGTCGCATAGACCTCGCTCTCTCTCTCTCCTTGATTTCCAATTCATTTTTACAAATGTTGTTCACTATAGTACATACTCTTGCACATTAATGTGATATTGTTCTATATGTTTCCACAAGAACATATGTATCCCTAAATGCTAAAAAATACTGTAATTGATATTTAACAGAATGTCTAATGCCTCTGTATGCTTCTTTCTATATTGACAATTTTTTGGTTGAGTTGGACTTGCATGAGCAAAGTTGCCTGGGAGTTGGACAGCATGCATGGTTATTTGGTTAGGTGCTAATGCGATTTTGTATTCCTTTTGTTGACAAAAGAATACATAAATATTTACCTTCAAAGTGTAAGTTTAGTAACAACAAACAAAAAGAGGGAACGGTGCGGTAAGATCCCCACCTGAAACTATGATGATATTGTTTGTGTTGGACTAGCACCTCACGGGCTTAAAACACTCCATCATTGCTAGTTAGGGAGGTATACTTATATAGTCTAGTAATTTTTCCAACCGAGATGAGGTGGGCCAGGTTTCTGCATAGGGGTGAGTTATTAGTTACTGCAGAGGGACAGAATTCTGAGAACTTATTATACCAAGGCCTTTCTATCTATCAGTCAGAATCATAGTGTTGTAAGGCCTAAGTGACATGTAACAATGCAATTGCACACTTCGGTGGTGGGTCAAACTACAAGGTTGACGCAAAGAATTGTTTCTTCTGTGGGACAAGCATTGTTGTAATAAGAACAGAGATAGACGTGACTAAATCTGAAGAATCATAAAAAGGATGCTTCCAATATGTTTTAGTTGGAGGTATTTGTCTTGGGGGGGGGGGGGTTGGGGAGGGGGAGAGAGAGAGAGAGACATTAACTTCTCTGTTTGCAAGTTGACAGAGGGGAGATGGAATGGGCTTAATTGATGTACTTTTGTCAAGTTTGGAGGTGCAATTGAGGTTTATTGATCATTGCAGGCTTATGTGACATTGGAGCAATAGTTCAAAGGCTTTTTTGAAATTTTCCCTTGGGACTTTATTCTTGAATCTTGATATTCACTGTGGAGATGAGATAATGGAGCTAATATCAATTTTTGTTACTTCTGACCATATTTTGACTCCAAAAAATTAACCTTTTTCAATCAATGACATCTCACATGTTAATTGATCACGGTTGTGAGCCACTTTATTAGAAGCATTTTTACCTTTAATAATGACGAGGGCTTCTTGGCGGCAATCTTGGAAATCTTTCCATTTCGTCTGTGAGCTTCTGGTCAGTCTCTTGGACAACATCTTATTTGGCGATCTTTTCCATGTTGCTTTCTTCCATTGTCCAAACCTATACAAGAGAGAATTTTGTTGCTTTCTTCCATTGTCCAAACCTATACAAGAGAGAATTTTGTGGATTTCTTCCATTGGTTAGTTTTTGGCGAATCACATGACTGCACGCGTGTTGAACATTGGCAAATTGTGTTTCCTTAGTGTTGCCCTTCACTCCATACAGTCCATAGAATCACATAGTAAGCTCTCGATGTCTATTACTTGTTTTATAAGTTTGTTAGGCACTCGATCCAGACTAGCTGATTGCTACACCTGGTGCTCTTCGGTTTATATAGACTGTTCATATATATTATATTAGTCAGCACTAAGCATTTTATGTCTACTAGCTGTTTTATAAATTTATTTTGCACTTCATTATACAGTGTCAAGGAGATCGCATCAGTGAACTTCCAGAAGAAATTCTGTCTTTCATACTCTCGTATTGCACTGTGGGAGAGCCTGTTTTTGCAAGCCTACTGTCAAGAAGATGGAGACACCTCTGGAGGACAGCCTTGCCAAACCTTGACTTTGATTGGGATTCCATGTTCAGCGGGAGACGTGAGTATTGTGGTAATTCCGGAGGGCTTCTTTGTCGCGAAGGTTCTTGTCCGCTGTACAAAGATAGATTTGTTAGAGGGGTGAACCAACTCATGGGTAATTATAAGGGTGCACGTTTGGTTTCCTTGAGGGTTGCGTTCTGTCTTGGAGTGGACTACAAGGATGATATTGATCATTGGGTCAGCTCTGCACTTAGTATGGGTATAGAACGACTTAATTTATGCTTAAAATGTGACAACGCTACTTCATATGATTGGGTTGAACACAACGACAAGGCGAGATATATCTTTCGATTTGAGCTCCTTTGTCTAGCTGACAAACCACCCAAGTTGCAATATTTGTCGCTCTCCAAATTTATCCTGGGACCAGGTGTAACCACCCCCTTCGGCTGCCTAAAATCTCTTCAATTGGCGGAAGTACTTTTATTGGCCCGTAATGTTATCGACATTTTCTCTTGTTTTGTGAACCTCGAGACTCTGTCATTGATAAATTGTAAAATCAGTGATCTATGGATTCCTCCCTCAGCCAAACGGTTGAAGTTTCTTGCATTGGTCCGTTGCATAGGAATGAACGTGATTAGTGTTTCCAATTCTGCTCTTACCACTTTTGAGTATTTTGGCTACTCCGTTCAGGAAACTGTCCGGTTTCGTTTTTCCAATGTTCCACATTTGAGAAATATATGTATTGGATCTCCAAGCCAATTCGGATGGCAATATCTTCTACGCCAAATTGCAAAAGATCTTCCTCTTGTGGAGTCGTTATCAATTTCCTCTAATGTATTTATCGGGGTAAGTGAACTCAAAATAAACTTGCCTGCAAGTTGTTGTTTGTTGAGGTGACTCATGAATGTATGCTTTTTCACTTATCTTTTGTTTTTTCAAGGATAAGGTTCGATGGGACCACGAGTGTATTACTGCATTCAACAAGGTCAAGAAATTGGTGTTATCCTTACCAAGAGCTGGATTCGATATCTGGATGCTGTCTGTCATTTTAAAAGCTTGCCCAATGCTGGAAATGCTATATTTGGTGAGTCTTCAAATTTGTTGCTTTTATTATTGAATGGAGTACATGTTCTCTCAAATTAGTTTTCCAGTTTTTGTATGAATATCATGTGTTGCTTTCTTTTGGTTAAATTGGCTTCACTGCTCTCTCTCTCTCTCTCTCTCTCTCCATAAAGAATGGGTTCCCCTCCGCCCCTGCAATGCTGTAAAATACTGCGACGGTGGTTCCATACAGGGAAACAATTATAGGAAGTGTTTCTCGGTAACTTTTCTTAGTGAAAGCGGTTGGGTCCTTCCTAAAAATATGTGGGATTGCAAAAAACTATAAGGAATGAATTCAGTGCACTAAGCATATAATGAATTCAATGCACTAAAGCAGCTTGCACTCTTCTCTCAGCCACCGCTCGGTGAGGGAAGGGGCTTTTTAAAGTGCCTATGAATCATTTCCAAGAAAGCGGCCATTCAGCCCCACCTCCTAGCAGCAAACTAATTGAAGCTGCCATAAGTCCAACCGGCGATCCCGACCGAAAAGCTATAACCATTGGAATGAACAGCACCCACTGCGAATACCCACGTAATCTACCTATGCTCGTGATGGCGTAATTTGATTATTAATGTTTCATTGTTTTGGCGCTATTTGAATTTTGATGGAAACAGAGAAAGTTGGATTATTAGGTTGAAACTATTTCATGTTAATATATTTTGGCAGTAGAGATTGTACTGACAAAGTAAAACAACTGCCAAGAAGGGAACAAATCAAATAAAGGAAGAAACTGCACTAGACCAGAAGCATCACATAAACTCAGAGTTTTACTTCTCAAACAAAGAGACTTCATTTTCTTATGAAAAAACCTAGTATTCTGATCCCCCAAAGCAAGCCATTGCATCTGGATTTCTGTCGATTGAAAGATTCCTCTCCAAGACTTAAATCAATAAACTTGGCATAAAGAGCCTTCTCCTCGCTCGCCAAAGAAGCATCGAAAGGATACTTAACACACTGTTCCTGAGCGAAAGCAAGCTCCTCCCGTGCTTGATGGACTCTTTCCCCAATCCGGGAAAAGAAATGTTTATTGAAAGACCTCAGCACAGGTTTCAATCTTGTTAGCTTTCGATACAAATGATAAAGCAAGGGCCACTAATAGGCAAACGCTAAGATTTTTGCACCTCAGACTTGAACTGGACATGCTTCATCCAATAACTAAAAAACTTAAAAGGTATCCGTCTCGGGACAGCAGACAGAATATCCACCAATATGAAACAGTGGTCTGAAACTCCAGGAGGCAAAAAAGTAGTTTCAGACTCAGGAAAAGAATCCATCCAAGAGGAGTTAATGAGAGTTCTATCTAGCTCGCTCTTAACATCCCCTGAGCCACCCCTCTTGTTTGACCAGGTAAACCACATACCTCTGGAAGGCATATCATCCATATCAATACTATCAAGGCAGGCAGTAAACTCAGCAGCAGCACCCACATCAAAGCCCACAAACCTCTCCGACCTCCGCCTAACCACATTGAAATCACCGAGCTGGATCCAAGGAGTAGTACCAATAAAGGAAGCCAAGGAAATCATTCCCCCCCATAAACTGCGCCTATCCCCTATCATGTTATGCCCATACACCCAAGAAGCATAGAACACTCTTGTATCTACCGTAGTTACCTTTGTCAGCAGTAACTGCGAAGAAGTACGAATCACATCAACCTGCAAAAGCTGAGAATCCCACCCCACCAAAATTCTAGCCACCCTACCAGGAATACCATTATGAGCATAAGACCACTGAGCAGGGAAACATGTCTTTTCAACATTCTCAAGTCGAAGCTTAGCCTCAACAACACCAACCAATCCCAATTTATGAGTTCTAATCATCAAAAGGACCTCTTTCCGCTTAAGGGGATCATTTAAATCCCTAATATTCTAGGCCCCCAAGCTAATTTTGTCTATGAATGCTACAGCTTTGGACCACCCCCACCCCCACCCCCCTTCTTGCCTGGAGGGGGATCAACTTTACCCTTTCCCCTACCATGACCCTTCTTAGCGGGGGCAACCACAGGAGCAGAAGAAATAATACTCTCATCTTTGTCCCCCTCAAAGGCCACCTTATCGAACTCAGCCACAACCCCAGCATCATCTAACAAAGCAAGAGGTGAGAAAGAATTACCACTCCTCACCACAGAAGTAGGAGTAGAAGACGAAGGATCTGTAATCACAGCTCCTGAATGCCCATTTTCAGTCACTTCCCCAGACCTACACCCCTAGTCTCAGCAACACCATTGAACACATGATCATCTGGAGGTGGCACAACATCCTCATCACCAACCACAGCTTTCCTGACCCTTGCAGTCCCGTTCTGAGGCTAAGTAGCAACCTTAGAAGGACACTGAGTTTCAGAGTGCCCAAAAACATGACATTCCATACATTTTACTGGTTTCCAAGGATACCTCAAGCCGATAGTAGCAGAGAATCCATCAGCATATTCCAAAGACAGTTTCAGGTAAAACAGCCCCAACATCCACCTCCAGACAGAGCCGAGCATAACTAAGCCTCTGACGGTTCTCTGTTAACTCATCAGCATACAAAGGCACACCTACAGCACTGGCAACATAGCTCAAACCCTCGTTAGTCCATAATACCAGGGGAACATTATAGAATTGGGCCCAAATAGGACCCTTAGCCAATTGCTCCTTTTCAAAAATCATCTGGGGGGACCAGGGCTTCAAAACAAGAAGCTTACCTCCAAAGTGCCAAGGACCAGCCTCAATCACCTTCAGATGTCCATCAGCTTGAGAAAACTGAAAAAAATAAAACCCCTGCTCATTTGATGAAACCTTCGTAAGACCAAACTTCCTCCATAATTGGAAAGCAATGTTCCTCACAGCACAATAGGGTAAATTCTTGTCCACAAAGTATCCGACTACACAATCAGCCCACTGGGAAGCCCCGGCATCAACCACAGCCACTGGAGGGCAAACAACCACCTTAGCATCCTTAATCTGGGGTGGATGATAGGTAAGCTTCTGACGAACACCATGCTTGCTCTGACCGAACACCTCAGTCCAAGGAGGAGGAGGTGGAACCACAGGTTCAGCCCCCTTGTTTCCAAGGATTGAACCAGCAGCACCACTTTTCTGAGCATCTAATTGTTCACGAAGATATTGAACCTCAGCATTCAGACTCTTAATCTGATGGGCAGCAGGACCATCAGTCTCATCTATCACCAAGTGATCCGTATTCTCCACAGTTATACGCTATAATCGATCAAAAAAATTCTCAGAAACCACAGGATTTTTATTCAACTTCGAAACAGGACCAGAAACCGAACCAGTGAACAAACTAGGGTTACAAAGCACCATAGCACAGCCCAACACAGGGAAATGACTATCCAAATCCATAAACAGAAAGGAAATCGAGTGACCTCTAAGAGGCCTTCTCGCCAATCGCCATACAACCGCCAGATAAGAACGAAGCAGATATCCAGAAGGTTGAAAATCTAAGTGAAAACGAGGAACCCTAGATTCTCACCAAATCGCCTAATCGCATAGAGAGAGAAGCTTCAGACAATTAAAATTGCTTTGTAGTTAAATTTTGTTCAGCTATATTTAGTAATGTTGAAAATTTCTCTATCTGTGTACAATTGAATTGTGATTGATCAGGGTTAATTGAGAATGGTGGTAAGTAGTATGTTTTTTTTAATGGTAAATGTGGTAAATAGTATGTTGCCCAGTGCGTTGCACGCACAAGCAATTCGCTTTAGGTAATTTTGGCGTTGAAATGTTGTTAAATAGCTTCATACCTGTTTTTAATTACTACACCTGAGGCAATTGCTATTTCCTTTTGCTACAGTAGCGCAGAGCCTCATACTGAGCAGCATATAAACATGAGGGGCTGTGCCCCGATTAAAGCGCCAACGGGTTGGGTTGTCACACCCATACGTGACCGCTAGTCCCTAAGGGAGATCGTTGGACCCCATAATCTAATGCAGGGTAATTATGTTAGGTATTCCATTTGTGAGCCTCTATGGAATTTGCGTTCGAAGTTGCTTTTAATGAGCCTTTATGGATTCTGTTCTGCAAGTCGCTTTTTAGATGAAACAGAGTTGCTTGGTTGGGGTGGTCAATATTTGAGCAGGCCTGGTTTGGTTGTTTGGTGGCGGTGAACAATAGTTTGACATGTCTGCAGGTTATGTTATCGGTTGACACCAGATGATTATGCGAAGTGCCTTTAGGCAAGGGCATTTCCCCAGTAAGATAATAATACAAGATGTTGGGACCAAATGAGCCCTTGATCTGATCAATCAAAAGATTCAGGATCTTTCAATTCCTAAGACCCTGTAATTTTTTTTTATCTAAGATGGAAGACACCATGGTTGCCTAGGCTAAACCCTAACATTGTTATGGAAATATTTATTATTTACCACAGAATTTGCCCGAGGCCCAAGAAATCTCAAGGTGCCGTGGATGCAAAGTAGGAGCAACAGGACAAAGCTGAGATATGTCAGATTTAACTGGCCTAGAGTATGCCCGACTGAAAAAGTTTGAGGGATTCATCCTTGCGAGTGCAAAGCAAACAGGAAGCATCATAAACAATTCCCAATTCCTTAAGCTTATCCTTGGAACCAAACAATATTTTTCATGGAACTCTGGGATAGCAAGTACTTGAAGCTTTTGAGGTGAGAAGTTATAATATTACCAGGGGAGACTTTCCACAAAACTGGGTTGGGCGATTGTGGACTAGGTTGAAAAGGAGGCCTCCATATGGGAGGAAAGGACCTGGTCTATTGAGTATTGTAAATGATTGAAGACACTTTAATATGCAGAGGGATACCAAAGGTTTTGCCAGAGGCCTAATTGAAAACCTTAAATCCATGTCCAAATATTATCATATTCATAATCCTATAACATTGCTGCTTAATAACAAATTTATAGCTACATTTTACTCAATAGTCAATAGGTTTTGCTGCCTAGAGTATATAGATCAGATGAGCCTGGGCCAGTCAGCTAGCCTTGTTTCACCATTTTTTGTATTCATCACTTTTGTTTAACATCTTAACATTGTGGATAGTTGTACAAAATGGGCCTCGTGTTTATTTGGAATGCTGATTTGGTTCCTGATTCATTCCATCTCTGTCACACTTGTATGGATTGAGGGTTAGTAGAGACCTTATGGACCCTCCTAAAATTGTGTGTTGAATACCCGTGTTTGGCACTCAACATTTGCAAGGGTAATGAACTTGTACCAGGTACTCCATCGGAAGTTTAAAGTTTCTGAAAACTTATGCATTGAACTTCGTAGAAGGTGCAATATGCTCTATGGCACCTTGTAAACACCATTTATAAGTTAAAAAATAGGAGGAGGATGTAAAGAAGCACTTATATTTTTGGTGGTTGTCTTGTTCTTTGCCCACAATTTCAATGGACTCGATGTGTAGACACTAACTGGCAACGAACACCCGTAGCTAAGTTCATGTAACATATCACATACACTAAGGCCTCAAGTCAGTCTGTTCAATGCATTACCAACTTGTTTCCCGATTGAATCGTGAACTGGGTTTCGAAAGTCTTAGACTTGGATTGGGTTGGGTAGTTCCCAGATTGCAAACAATAGGACCAACTTGAATTTAGGTTGGTTGTCTACAACAAAATGGACCTATTTCCTCTTTATGATATGTATGTATACACACGCACATCACACGTGTATGTATGTATATGTACATCGAGCACACAAGGTTCCTGATACATGTGAATTGTAATTTATTTTATTACACAGTGAACTTGTTTGCTTCACGTGGATGCCACGTGGTAATTTCCCGGTAATCAAAGCATCCGTTTTTGCTTACAGTCTTCTGTCTTCTTTAAACAAAACATTATTTTTACTGGTGGAAAACACAGTGAATCTGTTTCTTAAGCTAAACTCTCATTCTGTCGGTCTCTTGTGTAGGCATGCCGTATGGAATACTACAAATGGCCAGTTGGTTTTAAACCTGCCTGTGAACATCTAAAGGAAGTTCATATTGGGGGATTTCATGTTGGGAGATTTCGTATTGGCGGACTTTGTGAGGATAGCTCGTTTTTACAGCTTGCTGCTTATTTTTTGAACACTGCTGTTGGACTTGAGAGGTTGATTATAGACCCTCAATGTAATATTTATGACGGAGCTAATCAGTGGGACCGGCATTATGGAAGGGTGACTTGGGAGGAAGGAGAGCGTGAGAAAGTTTGGTCAATATTTAAGACTCATCGCAAAAGCAGCTCAGTGGTAGTAATGTTGTAAGTCATGGGTTTGAATGAATGGAATAAGCTTTGTTATTTTTCATGGTAAGTACTTATTAAGGATTGATGTTGTTATTTTTCATGGTAAGTACTTATTAAGAATTTCATCGTATTTATTGTAGAGTATTTGGTTCACGTTTTTTTTTTTTTTCTCTCGTGAAATTATGTACTTCTTGTGTTTAGTAACTAGATACTGCTATAGAGAAAGATATATAGTAATCGACGCACATGCTTTTATTTATCTGTGAGAAAAACTTCTCTCCCCGCTTTTGCCTCTTCTTATTCATGAGTATATCACTAGTGCATGCCCTTGCCCGTGCCTGAAGACACGGCTTGAGTAATTGACGCACATGCCCTTATCCGTGCCCGTTCTTTATGGTCCTTCAAATTTCAGAGAGGAGGTAGTGAGAAAGAATGTGGTTTGAAATTTTGAGTGTGGTGGACCGGTGGAAGAAAAGGGTAGAGAGAGAGAGAGAGAGGAGTGAGTTGCAGAGTGAGATAAAATGTAATGATGATGGGGACAAAAAATATGACTAAGACAAAAACCCGCTCTATATTGTAATATAGATATCTCAATTGAAACAAATAGAAGCGATTTTCTATATAGAAAATATTGTCATATCATTATAACCAATTCCATCCTTTTGCTTAAGGTACTAATAAGCTTCACAATCTTAATCAGAAGAAGAATTACTAATACTTAAACTTCGTCAAACGAATTAGCTAAACCTATGGGATGGATTGACTTAATAATTTTTTTATTTTTTTATTTTTTTTAAAAAACTTTTTAGTTTGACGAGCTTGAGCTTGGACATAGTGAAAAGTTAACGAGGCGAGGACGAATTGAGCTAGTCGAAGCTTGACTCGAGCTCGAGTTTGTTCTCGAGCCTTAACGAGCCAACAACAAACATATATTTATACTAGCATAGTATATGAAGTTTGATTGTGCATGTGCATCTGCATCTGTCCTACATCTATATAAGCTACAAGAAAAAAGCTTATATTTCAAAATAGTGATACAGTTTACTATAGTTTTTGAGCACTTTTTTTTTTGAAAGGCAAAGAAAAATTTATTAATTTTTAAAATTGTTAACTAACGGAAGCAAGAATTTAACGGCATCGTATCCCTAAACTAAACTAAGAACAATCTTGTGCCAATTCAAGAAATAGTAAGAACATTCCTATAGTTTTTTAGCACTGTACACCAGCATATTACTTTTGAAATGACAAGAAATAATGTATCATTTCAAATAACCCCAAGGGTTTGGCCTAGTGGTCAAGGCCAAAGATTTACGAGTTTGCTCCATAAGGTCTCAGGTTCAAAACCTCCTAGGTGCTATCAACTCTTTTGGGACCAAACGGAGCAAATGCTTTGGCTTTAATTGGGCTCCCCGCAAGTGGGCGGTGGGATTATGTCCCAGGAGTAGTCAAGATGCGCGTAAGCTGGCTCGGACACCTAAGTTATCAAAAGAAGAAGAAGAAGATGAAGAAGAAGAAGAAATAATGTACTAATCTCCTTCTGCTAAAAAAAATGAGTCTTATCGAGCCGAGCATGCTAATGTTCAAGTGTTTAATATAAGAGAGGGTCAATGCCTAAAAGTAACTTAGGTTGGGTTGGGTTTGGTTAAAAATGGTCCCCACTTCCCTTATTAGCCAATGGGGGAAGGGTTTTGTTCACCCTCAGGGAAGGTGAACAAAATTGGACTCCAATTTCTGTAGGTAACTAACCGAAAACTTGATCTTAAAACAAAAACCTATGGTACAAAAACATCACAGGAGACAAGGTTGACAAGAATGAGAGCAACATACAGACAAGGTTGACAAGAATGAGAGCAACATACAATCCTTAGTTGCACAAAGCAAGAGCGGATGCAAGGACGAGAGTGGATATAGGGGGAGCAGAGGCACCTAGAAGTTCCCAATTTTTGCAAGTTAGATATTTTCAATTTTTAAAACTTCTTGACTCGTATGATTTTCAGATTCTTATTTCCACACCCTTAAAAGTATGAGAATGATTGCTTTCATGGCTCGATAAGCCCCATCCTAGGTTGGAGCGAGCTCCCATCTCGAGGGGAGCGAGCTCCGGTCAAGCTCCCATCTTGGAAGCACCGATTTGAGCGCCCGTCTTAAGAGCGCACCCATTTTAGAAGGATTTTGCAACTAAAATACAATCACTTGCCGCGGCTTCTTTGTCATACCTTGCTGCTTTGGCAGCTTGTACATGTTAAACCTCTAATGAATTTTCAATCTCTTCAACTTAATTTTTCTCATCAAGTAAATCTAGCATTAAGTAATTTCAATTTTCAACCTCTACTTCTATCTGCGTAGCATGCAGATGAATGATCCATGACCCTACCAGACTACTCTACTCCCTGACCTCAAGTTTATGAGCCTTGCGAGCTACCAGACTACTCTACTCCCCGTCCTGAAGATGTAGAACTGAAACGTAATAAAAAAAAAAGTACTCCCTCCGTCCCTTTTTAAGTGTGTTACTTCGTAAATTCAACTTATTAAAGAAACATCATCATTACACCTTTCACATCTACTTTTTCATTTTCTACATCAATTTTTGCCTCCACTTTCCAAAATTGTCCTCCACCTTTACCCATCAACTTTTTACCCACTAACTTTTCAAAAGGGCAAAATAATAATTATACAAACTTTACCTATTAACTTTTCAAAACACACACTTATTAAGGGACAGTCCAAAATGGAAATGTCAACACTTAAAAAGGGACGGGGGAGTAATAAAAAACAAGGATTAAATGTGCCCCTTTCCAATTAATGTATACAAATAGATTCAAATTCATTTATACATAATAGTCAAGGGGCCGTCTACGATCGATTACCATAGAAATATCTATAGATCATATATGTGGACAACATGACAGTGAAAAGTACCATGCATGCACAATAGTCTCAATTAACACATGCAGTATACTAACGTGAAACACATATGGCATTGATTTGCACTTCCCTGCTCTTGTTTTCAGTTGGAACGCTTAACAGAAACCTGTGTAGAAATCTGAATTGTGCCGAAATCATTTATCACTTGAAAACACAAGGTCCATCACTATGGCTCGTACTCGCAAGAATACCACATCATTTTAGGCCAAAAATTCTGTATAACAACAAATTTTCATGCTGTTTTGTTATGAACTCTCAACAAAGCCTACACCTCCCATCATCTTGAAAATGACAGAGATTCTTCATTTGGGCAACAAGTCATCGCATGCCAAATATCTCCTAATATATCCAATACCAATGTAGTCACAAGAAAAATGAAATTACAATTTGAATTTTCTAACCACATCAACTGACCATGTCTACGAAAGTCATCCTTCTGGGGAACCTCGGGGGCAACCTCAAATACATAGCATCTTCTATCGCAATAGGCAAATGTGTCGCGACAATGACGATCCCGCCCTTCTTCCGGTGCTCTGCAATAATGTACTCCAGCAACTTCACCCCATCCGCATCCAATGCCACCGAAGGCTCATCAAGCAACCAAATTGGCCTATCAATGGCCAACAACCTTGCAAGCTGCAACCTCTTTCTTTGACCCATTGAGAGCATTCGTGATTTCTCGTTCGCCAATCTTCCAAGTCCCATTAACTCTAAAGCAGGAAGAGACCCCCCTTGTTTCCCTTCAAGCACTTCAAACCACTGGACATTATCGAGGACTGTGAACTTTTCTTTGATGGCTTCTTTAAGTGATAGCCAGTTGAGTTGAAGCTTGTATTGGTGGAAAATGCCTGATTGGGTTATGTCGTGACCGTTCCAAAGGACTTCTCCAGCTGAAGGCCTGTTGAATCCGGCTAACATGCGCAAGAAAGTGGATTTCCCTGAGCCGTTGGTGCCCATTAGCACCAGGGCACCACCATCGTGAAGGGAGACATTTACGTGGCGTAAGATTTGTTGGGTGTTTCTCATGCATGAGACGTTGTTGAGGAGGAGACGGGGGAGAGGTGGTCTACGAAGTGACATATTAGATTGTAAATGTGTTACAATGGTCAAAGTTGAGTCTGCCAAAAAAATCAAATGTTTGGAGTCCAACACAATTTCGGGAAGCTAACAGTCAACGCCCAGTCTGATTTGATTTGCAGATCAAAAAACAAGGAAGAGAGTCTGATTTGATTCAACAGCTGCAGTATTGAGCTGCCAGTTGACACCAAGAAAATCACAATTAGTATCTCATTCCAGGGTAAATTCAAACTAATGGAATTAGTTCAATCATAGATAAACAAAGTAGAACAATTCAAATGTGCAAATTAAGCAATACTCCACTAGTTAGACCTCCTACATTTGAAGATTTCCAGGAGTCCACTGTTACACATGGAAATCATAGTGTTGAGGGGTAAGGATTGCCTACTCCAAGCTGAAATTTGATATTTTCTCATACGACAATAACTGAACATGTGAAGAAAATAGCAAAATTAATGTGCAGGGGACTTGATCTCTACAGTAACAACTTTAAATGGTTCTGTGAAAGCTAGATGAAATAAGGCTTGGGATCAAGGTTGTGAATCCCGTTCTGTACCGGCCGTTTTGGAGGGATTCCGGTACACTAGAGCACTGATTCCGTATCATCAAACTTTTCGGCCTGTACTGGCGGTTCCAGCCAGTGACGGCGGGTTCCGGCCAACTCGAAGGTTCCCGGCGGTATGTACCAAGTTTAAAAAAAAAAAAAAAAAGAGAGAATAGATCGGAAAAAATGGCTGTCAAGTCGCAGATCAGGAAAAAAAAAAAAAAGGAGAGAAACAGAGAGAGAGGGCGGTGGGATGGAGAGAGGGAATGATCGAGAGACGGAGAGGGTGAGGACCTGATGCCAACATCGGTGGAGTCTGGACCAGCAGAGCTCTGCTCCTTTTTTTTCCCCGAATAAGATGGCTGCTCTGCTACGGCTGTTAACTTGTTATGTAATAGGGTATACTTTAGGGTTATTGCCATACTTCTATTATATATAGATTGGGCCATCTTTTTTTTCTAGTTGGGCCATCTCTTGCTAATCCATTTGGCTCTAGTTCCTCAGGACCGTATTAGAAACTAGTGTTACAATTGCCGTGCTCTGAACGTCATTTTTGCTCATTGCAACCATCGAAAATTTGTCCCCAAAATAAAAAAAAATTTGTCCAATAAAATATAAGTACAAGATAATGTATGTGTGGTAACAATAATTCAAGGTAAAACATTATTTAAAAGAAAGCAACATTAATATTTTTTTATAATTCAGGTGTCCGGAACAACTTACGTGTACCTCGACAACCATACTAACCAACATTAGGGCTGGTACCTCGACTAAACAAACTAACCAACATTAGGGCTGGTACCTCGACTAAACAAACTAACCAACATTAGGGCTGGTGTTACGTAATAACGTAAATACTAATATGTAACCAAGAAAAGAAACTTCAGAAGCTAAAAAGCTCTTTAGAATCATACCTAGAAATTTTGATATTTAACACTTCTGTTTATCCTAACATATATACCTATTTTCCTAAGTTGATTTTTTGTTTTTTTTTTTTTAGTTGATGTATATAAGAAGAATGACTTATCATAACTTGTGAAAAAAACAAAAAGCCAATAGTTCAATAGTGGAACGGGGACGACCTGACATCTTACACAACTTAAACTGTTAAGTTTCCAAAAGCTAAAACCCATGTGTTTTTTTTTTTGGTGCTTCGGAAAATACTAAACCCCATGCATCAATGTTGTTGATACATGCAACCGAAACTAAAACAACGTTTGAAGTGGTTCACTCGACGCTTTCTAAATCATGTCTTCCGGTTAGAAAAAAAGAAAACGCTTTCTAAATCCAAAAGAAATCACGTTTTTATACACAACAAATGATTGGAACATACAAATATTGATCTATAGATTGAAGAAAACTTACACTGCATGCGTATCGATATTAGTAAAGGAATCCTATAAATCTAACTTGCTCTATTAATGAATTAAAGCGTTAAAAATTTACGAACAATGAATTCAAATCCTGGAATATTATACTCATAAGTTTTTCTATTCCCATGGTGTATGGAATATGGATGATGGTGGTATTGAAAGTTCTGAGTATTGCTTGTAAATATGTTACCGAGTACAAAATAGTACTTCCTCCTTCACATTTTATTATCGACTATTTCATTTTGGGTTGTCACTTAAGTGTGTGTTTTGCTAACAAATGGCATTCTGGCCAATAAAAAAAAAAATGTATAGGGCATTCTAAAGTTAATTAAAAGTGAACCAACATTAGTTAATTTAAAAAGTGAATGAATCCAATCATCAAAATGGTTACATAGAAAAGCCCAAAAACAAATTGGAGAGGATTAGCATGAGCATTTTCATCCAATAGAAACATGGTGCATGAGTTTAGAAGTTTCCACGTATTCAAATGGAGGTCAACTCAGTAATTTGATTCTTAACTGAAAAACCCAAATTCACTTGGATAATCACAACTCCCATAAAATTCAACTGTCATTTGTATAAAAAAAAATTACCAAACACAGAGGCCCTGTCATAAAACCCCAAAATTTAGAAGCCCTAGTCTCCTGTAATTGGGAAAACTCCAAAATAACCAAAAAATGAACTTCAAAACCATAAAACTCAATTAATTGCAAAACAAACAAGTGAGGAAGCTCGTGGAAGTAAAGAAACTTACCTCGTGATGAATGAACTCCAGCAAACGACGATAATAAAGGACGAAGGGTTTAGATCTACAAGCTATTCCACAAATTACGGGTCTTCGATTCCGAACAAGAAATCTTCGACGACGATACACGAACCTTCTTTAAGGATGCCCCCATCTCTGGTCTCTCACCTCTCTTCTCTCTCTAAACCAGTGTGTTCGAACAACCGTGAATGTGCTCTGAAGAAGAAGAACCCTCGACATCTATTTATATATATCCAGATAAAAAAAAAACATCTATTTATATATAGAGAGGGAAATTACTGTTTCGGCCTTGAACAGTTTCGTCATATGTGAAAAGTCACTTCTGCCCTTAGTTTTTTAATTCTTTACAGTGGGATCTTCAATGAACCGAAGTAGGGGTGTCCATGGATCGGATCCGGACGGATCCGATCTGCTCAGAGCGGATTATGGTTTTTAAGATCCGGAACCGAACTGAACATTCACGGATCGGATCAGATCGGATCGGGCGAATTTGACAGATTAAGAAGGATTATTGAGCAGAGTCGATCCGATCCGATCCGATCCGGATCCGGAACCGCCAGATAAGAAATTCTCAATCCCGAACTGAACCGAACACTCACGGATGGTCAATGGACGGATCGGATTGGACGGATTTGGTGGATTGAGCGGATCGGATGATCCGCTGGACAACCCTAAACCGAAGTACCAAATAGAAGTTGATGTGGGCTTTTTTTTCAATTTTTGTGTATATATATAGGGGCGGTCTTGAGGATACAAGAAATGTTAATCACTCATTTTGGGCTACCACGCAAAAAATCAGAGTCATTTAGGCTTTGTTCAGTTTGGGTTTTGAGAGAGGGTTTTGGGGTAATGAGTAGGGAGAGAGAGAAAGAAAATTTTATTGGGGACCGTGCAGGGTGGGTTTTGAGACCCAAACCGAACAAGGTGTCCATTTGTTTAAAACATTTTTTTAAGAATACTCATAAAAGATAAGCCCATTCGAATATAGGTAAGGGCTTGATCGGTATTTGTCCTCAAATTTGATGGGATAAAAACTGAATGAATCCAATGGCGACGCCACAGCCAAGGGAGTGGGGTCAGGCGACCCCATGGGACAAAAAACAATTACTATTATCATACTTAAATTTTACCGAAATATATAAATAACTTCATTTGAATTAATGGCGACACCACACCGGATAATATTTCAACCTTCTAAAGGATAGGATGGTATGGGTTAGCACTTAGTCGAGCACCTCCTTCATAAAGGACTTGAACTCCGAACCTATCCCTTTGAAGGGAAAGTAATGAATCAACCATGTTATTGTATATTTTTAGATTTATAAATGGGAAAATTTTTTATGGTTATGAATGACCCCACGCTCCCGAATTCCTGGAGTTGCCACTGAATGAATCGATCAAGCTATGACTGATATCCGAATGAGTTCATTTTTTGAGGTACTCCATACTCTTACAAACATGTTTTAAACATATTGAACGACTTCGATTATTAACACGGGGCTCCGATCAATGTTGTGTTCCCGAAACCGCCCTCATATCAAGGTTTCTTAGTAATGAAATGTGCGTGTGTATAAAAAATTTTAAAAAAAAGTTAACAACTATCAAGGTTTCTTGGTAAGGAGTTTCCTTTAGCAAGATAATGTCTTAGAATCGAGTCCTATCGTAGGGTCACATTCTCTATCTCCTTAGATTAGGTCAAAGCAAATAGGTTTCTACAATGTAAAAAAAAAAAGAGAGAGAGAAAAAAGAAAAATCTATATTTTTCTATTTATTTACATTAGTTGCTTTTCCTAAGAAAAATATTTGAATATTATTCTCGGCCCAAGTTCTTTGGTGATTAATGTAATTTTGATTTTTGGGTGAGAGATTAGATATATATTGTACTTAATAGGAGTAGTTTCTAATTGTTGAACCTTAATTATTTGATCTCCTCATTGCCTTGTTCCGGTGAAAACAGAAGTCAAGTTAATGGTTATTAGGGCAAGTTTTATAAGAAAAAAACTTATAAGAAAAAAAAGAGAGAGAAAAACTTAAATAAGGGAACAAAATAACACAAACTTAAAATATGAAGTCTAAATCAAAATCAAACTTAATATCTTTTAGCGAAGTCAATATTTTGATGTGTTCCTTTTCTTGTGTTAATGTAATTGGCAATTTCCGGATTACGACAAACCATTGGAGTATGTATTTTGTTTGGGTTTGGGCGTAGAAGTCTAGGATTGTGTCTATATGCTCTCTTTCGTGTGTTGAAGCGTTGAGGAAAAGATGGTGTTCATGCCGGTGCTTACTTTGATTATTGAAAATAAAATTCATGCATTGAACATTGTCATTTAGTCTTAATTTTTAACTAAATGCATGTTTTAAATAAGCTAAGCCCATTGTTTAATCCTTGCATTTTACTAGAAATATCTTTTTATTCTAAAGCATGTAGGAGGGAAGCGCTCTGGTTGCACCAAAGTGCATCATAGAAGCTTGACTTAGTTTGGCTTTGGTAGTGTAAGGACCCGTGAAAAAAATCACTTTTTGGAGAAGTTTCGATTTGGCCGATAAAAAGTCCCGGTAATTGTTCCTTGGATTTTTTTAATCAAAATGGTATAATTGGAAGTTATTTTGAGTAAGGCAAAGTCATCTTTGGCCCATTTTCTTCGGAGAAAAATGTACCGTTTTTCGGTTTTGTACTAAAAGTGGGGGGATGAGATTTTGATGTGATTAGAATTTTAAAATTCTAGAAATGACATTGTTTCCAAATGGGGGGTACTTCCTTAATTTCATAAATAAATTAAAGTAAAGAAAGTCTTTACTTAAGTTTGGTTTATGAAAATAAGTATTGTTCTGGAACATGCCTTATAATGTGGGTAAATGTGAGGAATTGAATTTTTATTCAAAAGGGACTATGTGGTGGAAGGGGATTGCATTTGGATCTCTTTATTATACATTTGAAAGTTGAGGGGTGCTAGTGTAAAGGAGTGTGAGTATATAAATGTATGTTAGTCTTTCTTTGTGGACCAAAATCACTCCCCTCCTCTCTCTCCCACCCGACCCATCTCTCTCTCCTCTCCCTCTCAAATTTTCTCCACTCTCTCCCTAAAAGTTCACTCCCCTCACTCAATCTCTTCAAGATTCAACCCAAGAAACTTCTTCTACGCGTGATATGGAGTCCAGGGTTCGTTGGTTTCGCGTGGGAAGAGAGCATTTCGGGTTGGGAGCTTTTAAACCTAGGGTTTTCATTCTTTTCACATTTGGAGCTTAACCCATGAGGTAGGAAGACAAATTCTACTCCTTTTAGTTGTATTTATGTGATGTATAGCATATATCTTGTTCTTGTTGCTCAAATCCATCTAATTCATCATTTGCTCTCATAAATGGGTTGTTTGAGCTTGATTTTGTGATCTATGATTTGAGTACTTGTTTGATGCAATTGTTGGTTGAATTACCCTCCCATGATGTCCATTTGTTGCTCTACATATCCAATTTTTAGCCAAAAACATCACACTTGCATTTGGGTTGAAATTCCACACCTTTTATGGTGAAAATCTGTCATTTTCTGGACAGTGTAGCTGCTGCCCCTGTTTTCCAGTGGCTGTCCTCTGTTTTTGGGGTGGTTTTCGGCCACCCTTTGATGCCCATTTGGTCCCCGATCGTCCATTTCTTCGTGTATTTGACCCGTACCATCATTTTGAACACCAAATTCACTTTAAATTCACAAATTTGACCCTTGGACACGTGATTTAATAAATTTCTTAGTTTTATGAATTAAACACGCGTTGGTTGACGCTTTTTGACGAAAACGATGAATTTTGGAATAAATGGGACTTTTGGGAACCTTTGAAAGACAAATTGTTTTGAGATGATATTATTGGATAAAATGAACTCTAGGGATCACCCGTTTGGTGTCCCTAGCCATGGGTGCACGGAGCCCACGAAATTCGGCAGGGGTGCACGGAGCCCGTGAAATCCGGCAGGGGTGCACGGAGCCCACGAAATCCGGCAGAGGGATACTTCCCTATTAAAATTGATGAATGTTTTCTTATGAAATGTCGGTTATGATGTATTTGGATTAATTTGGCGTGTTTGGCGAAAATTTGGCTTTCGATACGCGAAAATGAGAATTTTCGTAACTACTTGGACTTTGGTTGGATACTTAAAATTGTTTTGGGACAGTTGGACACATTTTGGACACTTGGATACACTTTGGTTACTTCGTGGTCGAATTATAGTCTTCCGTTCATTTTAACCTTATACATTGGTCGTGTCCATCCTCATACTCATTCATTATGCATGTATCATGTTTATACACTTAGCGTTAGTAGAATAGTTTTCCTACTGGGCTAGTGAGCTCAACCTATCAATTTTCAGGTACTCGGCATGGAGCATGAGATTGGATGTTTGTGGAGTGATACATACATGGAGCTTATACATGCATGAAGTTATTTTCCCATCTTAGTCTTATATTTTTGAAAGATAGTTTTGTAACTTCTATTCGTCAATCTTTTGACTATTTGGCCCATGTAATACTTTTAAACTTGGTATTTATGTATTCGGGCTATGGTCGCTAGTAGTTAGAACCCGTTTATTCGTATTGGTGAGATTGTATCTGTTGACTTTGACTATTCAAATAGGAATGGTAAGACTTTGACTTGTCCCACGTAGATATTTCTTATATTTGGTTTATCAAATTAGAGGGCGTGACAGGTAGCGCCGACACCCGCTATGCATGCGCCGCAGCGCTCCAAATCATGTCCCTTTCTTTGGCTAAGCTTAGTTAGCCTTGGGTAGCGCCGATGCGCACCCCAGATGTGTCGTAGCACTCTAAACCTTACTTGCACCTATATAAACATCTTTTTCTCTTCAATTAGGGTAACACAATCAGATTTTATACACTGTAGAGAGAGAGAAATGCATCTAGTCTTTTGTTCTTGAGTGTTCTTTCTTTGAAAATGATTTAAACATTGTGTTTGATCATTTTCTTTTGCAATCTTGATTAATCTTCTAATACTCCATGGATTATATCTAGATTGATTATTTTCTTCAAAAACCTTCACTAAAAATCAAGTATTTTATCTTTCATGGGTTCTTGATGCATTTTATTATTTAAACCTGTGTTTGATCATTTATTTTGTCAATCTAGATTAATCTTCTAATACTCCATTGATTACATCTAGATTGATTGTTTTTCACAAAAATCTTCATTTCTTATCATTTCATTCATATGATGGATATTGCCTTGGTTCCTACATGAGTCGGTTGGACCGGTGTCGAATTGACTCGGAGATCAAGACAGGTGTAATTGTGGAGTCCATGGAATCAAAGAGGGGTACGGGGTACTATATCAAGAATTGGAACTAGATGTCACAAGGAGCTTGTTGGGTAATTCCTAATCTTGTTAATTATTGTAAACCTTTTGATTTATTGAAATACATAAGTAGGATTAGGCCGTCGTTTTATGCTAAGGGTGTTTAGACCCTAAGTAGTTTCCACATAAATCTCTTTATCATGTCTCTTTACTTTAATTGCTTAATCATCGCATATCTTTTAGTAATTGTTAAAATGGAATTTGGGTAATTGCATGTGCTAATTAGTGGTTATATTTTTTAGTCCTATTCACCCCCCTCTAGGACTTTATTGTGCTCTAGATTATTTCATCTTGTATTCATTTATGTCTGTTTTAATTATCGCGCTTTTGTGCGACGAAGGAAATGTGAGTTTAGCTGTCAATTTCAGATACCATCTTAACCATCTTAACTTTCACCTTACCTTTTTTTTTTTTCTTTCTCCCTTCCTTTTTTTGCTTACCTCTGACTTTGGATTGTTATATGAATCATGTGTTTTCATAGAAAGAATGTGAAGATTTCGTCTCAACTTCATTACTTCGTGATACCAAATTAGGGTAAGTTTTCCATTTGATGAAATCAGTTAAAGCAAATGGCTTCCTCATTTGCTAAAAAATATTATTTTTACCATATTTTGTCAAATGAGAAACTCACTCTCACTATAAATGGGCCTTACTCATAGACGATATGTGTCCTATATTCGCGGGCAAGGCCCGCGGGCCCTTCACTAGTATTCCTAAAAGTAACGGTGTCTGTCCTAAAAAGGAAGGAGGGTGTATCAGTATAATATTTCATAAAGCAAGGGAGGTTAGAGTATCTTTCAAAACTTGAGTGAAGGTACTAAAGCTGTAAATGAACTGAGCCGTTTGTGAACTGTTCAAGGCTTGATTCAAAAAAGGCTCGTTCGAATTCGATTCGGGTACTAAACAAATTGAACTTGAGCCTCAATTTTGGACTCGTTTAATAAATGAACCGAACCTAAACGTGATAGTATTCGGCTGGACTAGGCTTGTGAACCAGGAGTATATATGTATATCTCATAAAAATTTCACACATAACCTTGAATATGTATAAACTTTTACATGTATATAATGAAAATTTTATAATTTGTACATAAATAAATTTTTAAAAGTACTATAAACTTATATTTTTTAGTATGTTTTTATACTTTTATACTTGTATGAACTTATTTATGCCAAAATAAAGATTTTTACTTGAAGTTTTAGACTTGTAGGAGATCATAAATATCTAGTATTTTTTACTCATTAAGGCTCGTAAACAAGTTTAAGTTCGACTTAAACCTAGACAAGCTTGGCTCGTAAAATTTTTATTGAGTTTGAGCTCGACTCGAGTTCGTTTAAAAATTTAACGAACAAACCTGAACATTTGAAGGCTCGGCTCAATTCGACTTGTTTATAGCCTTAAATATGGTACACTCTATGAAACTTTATTAACCCTGTCTATTTATAAAGGAAAGTGTTAATTTCAACTTTAAAGGTGGAGAATAATATATAAAAGATGCATTGATATCTAAAAAAAATGTATCTATATTTATAAAAGTGTGTAAATATTTATAAAATATGTAATATTAAAATCCGAACTTATTTGACATAATTTACTACTTAAATGTTGGAAAATATACCTCAACCAATCCAATCCGAACCTGGGGGGTGCTGTGCACCCCAATGCACAACACCATGCTGTGCAGCCTAATGGCGTGGTCGCGCCGGCATCTTTCCGACAATCGGAGACGTTCACCGCGTAGAGCTGGTCGAGTACTACAAATGTGCCAAAAATCAACTCGATCGGATATCTTTAAGTGCCTCATCGGAACACAAATAATTTAAAAAGTGGTTTTGATCCGGTGTTTGTGTCCATTTGTGTTCCATTTCTTTTTAAGTTATTTGTGTTCCGATGAGGCACTTAAAGATATCCGATCGAGTTGATTTTTGGTACACTTGTAATATTCGACGAACTCTACGCAGTGAACTTCTCCGATTGTCGGAACGAGGGCGCCGTCGCCGCGCCATGGCTGCACAGCACGGTGCTGTGCATCCCATGCACAGCACCTCCCCAAGGTCCATCCAATCCCACCCATGCACACCCTGCGGAAAAAACCTGACACACACGAACACACACCAAAAAAAAATCCGTTCCAAACAAGACCTAACCCTAACCTTAGCATTGTTTAGGCCACAAGAACTCAATTCCCTTGTAACGTTGTTTATTGTTTCAGCTTCAATTCCTCATCTGTCGTCTTCATCCTCATCATCAAACCCCTTTGGCCGCACCTTGTTCACCAGAAAGATACCAAAACCCTAACCTCCAAATCTCCCTCTCTGCACAAAACAAGGGTTTCGATTCTGCCTAATGAAAAGATCTGCACGTACAGATCGCAATCATCGGACAGTTTTTCCTGAGGGTGAGTAAAATCCCTTTTTGAGCCAGACCCTGTTTGTTCTGACGGAAAATAAAGCTGGGAAAATCACTTTTCCGGAGGCAATAACACTTAATTTCCAATCGGATTTTTCTGGACGTAAGTAAAATCCCGTTTTCAGCCAGACCCCGTTTGTTTTGACGGAAAACAAAGCAGGGAGAATCCCTTTTTGCGTGGAAATATCATCTAGTTACCAAACAAAGGGATCCTAATAAATTTGTGCATTTTTTTGTAGGCGATATTGTTTGTGTTTTAGCATAATCATTTGTGGTGGTGGAGGTAGAGAGAGATGGCTAGGGATAGGGATTTGTCGAGGTCGCCTTCGTACAGGCGGAGGCATTCTCCGTCTCCTTATAGCCGGAGAAGCCGAAGAGATAGAAGCCGATCTCCATATTCTTATAGCAGGTGATACCAGATTACTTAATATATGCATCTTTATGTGTTTATTGGATTTATTGAAGGTAGATTTCTGATCTCGTGTTGCTTATCTCTTTACAATGAATAGCATATTCAGAATCAGCTTAGCTTAGATGTTATATAATTATATTAATTTATTAATATGGGTAGGGTTTGTTATCCCTGTCGACTGTCGGTGATGAATCCACAGTGGGTACTAGGGGAGTGACGCACCCGGAAATTTAAGAATCCTCATAGATACCAGCAATACGTAAGAGAATCGCAGGAATTCGAGGTTTTACACAGCCAAATCATATGAGTTTGCATCATGGAAGTTGAAATCAACCGGATCGCTTACACTTCAGAGCTCTTATGTATGTCTAGTTAGTCAAAGAGGCAATCACGATTATTGGTGTTGGAGTTCACGTGGCTTGAAATATTTATTTATGATTAACTTTATGCAAAGCGCAATGGCAAGGTGATCACGTTTGGATACTGTCTCATGAGCTCATATGTAACCGCATATGGTATCTAGGTATGGTCACAATAGCATTGTTTTGAATGGATGCCAATCTGATCAGAAAGCAATTTCGTCCTTTCTTCTCATACGGCACTTTGCTGGATAGATGCATAAATTGCATACTTTTGTTTGTGGGCTGAGTTAAATGAAGAAACTGAATTGGGAATTTGGAAATGTAATTTTTATTCTTTGGCTAGGGAACTGCGTAGGCGTAACTAGTTTCATACCTTTTTGCTTTTCATTCGCTCTTCATATTCGGAATCAAGATCCAGACACTGCACAGTCTCGTGAGAGTTTAGAGCATTGGCATTATGCCATAAAAGACAGCGTAGAATTTTAGATTAAGAAGGTTTGTATCTATCTAAATTATTTGTTGAATTTGAGTATTCAAGCAAAGATTGGACTTGCCATCGTTTGATGTTATTATTTTTTATCATGGCTGATCTTTTTATTGGCTTCTTCCCTTTATTTTACATAGCAGACCGGTTATGAATAGTTGTGTTCGCTTCGTATTGCTTATGACGTTGCTGCTCTGAGAGATTTCACCTTCCATGAGTATGCTTACAGATGATCGCCTTCGTACTTGTACAGAGTTTTCTCATCTTTGATCAATCTGATGATTATCCTACTCAAGTTGCAAGCAGTAGTGGTTGAACTATCTGACCTTTGGGGACTTTGCTTTTGTAATGTGTCTTGGAAATATGTTAAAGAGATATTTGTAATGTAACATCAACTATATTAAACGAGTAAGACAGAATACATTTCTTTTTCTGAGAAAATTTAAAGAGACGCAGTTGCCTCCCTTCAAATAGGAAGCGAGCAGGTGATGGTGGCTGATGGGTGTCTTTACGTTGTTCGATTCTTTAGCGGTTTCATAATGAGAAAAGAGGGAGCAACCAGTTTATTCTTATCAATGTTTGAGGTAACTGTACATGATTCTGTCCATATTGTGCTAGATGGTGGTGGGTCAGTGTGATGCTATGCATGTGTATATTCTATGATTTGCTCATCTTTATTTGTTGCCAATTAACTTAAATGTTATTACACAGACGAAGAAGTCGTTCAATTTCCCCTCGACGCCGCAAGAGTCCTTCACCATCTCCAAGACGGCGTAAAAGTCGCTCTCCCACACCAAGGCGTCATAAAAGACGAAGGACCTCAGTATCTCCTATAACTAAATCTCGCAGCCCTAATAGCGGGTCAATTGAGCGAAAAAATGCCAGTGAAAATTTGAGAAAAGAAGAAGAAGAGAAGAAACGGTATATGAACGCTTTATGTACTTTTGTGATCAACTTTCTTTCTTGTTTTCTTTCAGCTGTTTGCACCATCTTAGAGTATGATATGTTTGTTTCCATCTTTGTTCCTCTGTTGTGGTGATTAAGTACTTAGGACACACTGTCGCACTCATGTTAGCTTTTTACCAGAATGTATGGAAAAGTGCAGGGGATCTGCTTTTTGCTTGGTCTTGTACAATTGATAATATGCCCACATTTTGTATCATTTCTTTGTTTTACATTTGACAAGAATAAATGGAAAATAAGGGAAAATCTGCAGTATCAACGGACTTCTGTTGTTAAACACCTACTTTGGTGCAGGAGCCTCGATGGTGATCAGGCAAGAAGCTATTGGCCCATGTGTATTTTTATTTTTGGTTGTCTAATAAATCAAACACAAAATCATGTAATTGCAGCTTGGCATGCTTTTAGCATTATTTTGTTCTTTGCTTTTTGAATACCAAATGCTGATGCATCTGAGGTTAAGAGTAACATGATATGAATTAAACTTCAGATGATCTACCCTCTGCTCTCTGAAGATGGGAGGACATTGTAGGTTCTCTTACTTAGAATTATGGGGCATTATAGTCAACCTCCTTACGTCATCGCTCATAGCAACATTTTCTTGTTTAGGCTCAATTGATTGTGTCGCTCCCATTTCCTAACTTTAGAGAATACCAGTGGCCTCATTACTCATCGACTCGGTCTCATAATCACTTTGTGAAATAGCCATGTTCTCTACAATGTAATTTTGGTTATGGGTTCTTTTGCTCATGCAACATTTTTTGTGTTCACCTTTATTAAAGAATATGGGACAAATGAATCCAAGTCCATTTTTAGGCCCATTATCTGGCAGTGCATTTTGATAAAAAGGGTCCTAATTATTTTTCCGTGCTTGGAAATACTCAACCTTGCTGAAAGGAACTATCTGATTAGGTTGATTTTTTGGCATCTTTAGATTCGGTTCTATTAGTATGTGGAAATGTACAGAAGGAGATTAGTTGATTTGTTTGCGTCTGGAAAATGGTTTATATGATTAGGAATGTAAGCTTGTGGCAATATGCAGAAGGTGCTCTGACATTTTCAAATGCATTTTTGTCTTCATTGGTGAGGGGAAAAAAGGTTTTTTACATTGTTTTTATTATTGTCCACTCTATAGGAAGTTGAGTTGACATGATATTCATTAGCCTGGAAAATCACAGGGTTAAAAGAACTAAGCTTGGTTTGGCAATGTGGTAGGTTATACTGCCTTCCCAAGTGGCAATCTCATTGCCCATAATTGTCAAACTCTAATCCCTTTTCTTTTTGGTACATGCCATGAAAAGTAGAAAGGAAGGGAAGGGAGTAGATGGATTTAGCATCTCTAGCGAATGGATGTTTGGGTTCCCACGAAGTTGTTTGGTTGAGTGGAAGGAAAGGAGGAAGGAAGGAAATGGTTTAAATTCGTTTTTTTTAAAAATATTCTCTTATGTTCTGTAGAAACTTGACCAACAATTGAGGGACAAGAAGGAGCCCTCCTATCTTCTGCCAATGGATGAGGAGGATTGTATTTTTGGGCTTCTTGGATTTCTTTTCCCATTCTATCCCTTATATCCTGTCATCCCTCCCACCAAACAAGGGAACATGCTTCTTTGCTAAACTTAGCACAATTCCGCATATTAACAATTTAGAATTTGGCTTTGACCTAACTATATGTAATGCAAGATTAAAGTTTATGGTGATTAGTTTTAAAACTGCAAATCGTTACTTTGACATTCTTCTCCACAGGCTTTTTTGAAGGAAGATACTGCTATAGATCAACTTGTTAAATTTGATGATCAATTGGATGCCTCGTTTATCTACTATTCACCAGTTTTGAACTCATTTGTTTGGATCAGGAATCAGTTAGAGGTATGCCTTAAAAGCATGAACTTGTTTTTTGTGCCTTTGTCGTCATGAAGGTTAGTTTGCCATTCAGTATGTATAGTAAGAGAGGAAGGGGGAAAAAAAGGGAAGTTTACGATGGAAATTGTCATTCCCATTTTGCTGCTAACCGGCTTCAAAGGCGTGTCTGGAATAAAAAATGATGTGTTTCCTTCCTATCGTGGCCATTTCCTGCTTAACTTTCTTCTTGTTCTATCAGGCGTCAGCAGGAGGCAGAACTGAAACTGGTAGAAGAAGAAACAGCAAAAAGAGTGGAAGAAGCAATTAGGAAGAAAGTCGAGGAGAGCTTGAACTCAGAGGAGATCAAGCTGAAGAAACAGAGGCGACTGGAGGAAGGTAGGAGGAAGCTTATTGATTTAGTTGCAGCTCAACTTGAGAAAGAGAAGGAATCCGCTGTTATTGAGGCGAGACAAAGAGAGGCAAGTATCTATTAGAAATTTCAAAGAAGCGCTTTACAGATTACTTTATTTTCCATATTTCAAAATTGAAACTTGTTGAAGATTTTCTAGAGTTACTCCTTTCTATGTCCTGTTTTGTTTGGTAGCCTAACAGTCACCCGCCGAACGCTTAATTGGATCTGGACAAGGGTTCTGGGAACAAAAGTAGTTTCTGATTCCTGTGTCATAACTTCCATTCCAAAAACATTAATTTGTGCATGGAATATGGTAAGCTGATGCCTAGAGATGTGAGCCCCTTCGTAATCCTAATGTTTTATATTCCTATCCTATAAGAAGCGTGATTCTATCATTCTACGCCTAGTTATTGTGGTTTGCTTTTGGTCAGTCACTGCTTGATAAAGGAACGAAAACAAGCACCCATGGGAGAGGAGGATATTTTTATATTGTTTTAAATCTTTGTGAAACTTCCTAGATTGTTTTGTTATAATTTTGAAGAACCTATTTAAAGGACTCTATGGATTGGGCTTTAAAATTATATGCATATATTGTCAAAGGTTAAAACTGTCTCAAGTCCACCCCAGCCCATTCGATTTTCTGTCTTTATGCAGGAACAAGCTCAAAAAGAGAAGGAAGACCGGGAGAGGATGCTTGAAGAGAATAGGAGGAAGGTGGAAGAAGCTCAAAGAAGGGAAGCTTTAGAACAGCAAAGGAGGGAGGAGGAACGGTACAGAGAACTGGAAGAGCGTCAAAAACAGAAAGAGGAGGCCATGCGAAGGAAGAAACAGCAAGAGGAAGAAGAGCGTGCGAACCAGATCAAACTGTTGGGCAAGAACAAAGCCCGGCCAAAAGTCTCGTTTGCAATCGGTTTTAAATAGTTATGATTGGGATTTGGATGTTCATGTGTCGGTTACATTTGTCAAGTGGTTAGATGCAATCTGAAGCAAGATATACCGGTTGCAACAGTGTTTCTTTTTTGCTGCTGTAGTATTTTGGTCCTTCAATCTTTCCATTGTACTCCATGAAGTTCAGTGCTGTAGTAGTAAGTTTTAGTGTATCATGAACTCGAGACCTTGTTTATGGTGTCCTTGAATGCCAGTATATTTTGGTTCATCTTTTGTTTCTGGTATCCTTTGTCCTAGTAAAAGTAACTAAGAATCCAATCAGATACAGTGAACCCTTTTCGATTGGAGAATCATTCACTGAAATAATGAAAACTCTTGTTTATTATTTTTAATTTTGGGGTTTGAAAATCATTTAGAAACACCTGCAAAAGACTTGGGCTTTGTCTGGGAGTGAAACTTTCTGGTAAACTAGTTATTGCTATGTGTTTGGTTTCACAATGAATATGTTTTCATGTTTTCCACTGGTTACATAAACTCCAGTTTTTCTGTATTTTTGGGCTTACTCTGGCCGATTTCGTATCACAATTAAAAAGAGAAAATCTATCGAAAATAACTTCCTTCTTGTTTGATGTCAAAGAACAGAGAGACTTTTTTTTACGGAGGGTCCTAAAAGGGCCGGTTTACGGAAACCCCAAAAGGGGTCCTACCGACGCCTCATCGCAATAATCTGAATCAGTCATCTTGTAGGGCGCGCAGAGTCCAGATCATTGTTTTTTTGCACCAAAATTCAGTTTTTGATATAACTATTTATGCAGGGTCAAGCTGATTTTTTGCATCTACACATTACTTTGCGTGCCCTACAAGATGACCGGTTCAGATTATTGCAATAAGGTGCCATTGGACCCCTTTTGGGGCTTCCGTAAACCGGCCCTTTTAGGACCCTCCGTGAATAAGTTTTCTCGTCAAAGAAAAAGGAAGGGAAGTAATTAAAAGTAACTTGTTGACAATGGAAAATCACGCAGCAGGAGAGAGATGAATTCTCTTTCTTTCTATAAGTACCAAGCTCCTATATCATGGGAAAAAAATATATTTATTGAACAGTATGAATTGTCAACAAACAATTGAGAGGATTTCCACTCTGAAAAAATTAGTACAACACTCAACAGCCCTAATAACACTTAGAAACCGATGGAGAAAAGCATCGACGATAACTTATCCTGTCAACTGCAAAGGAACCGGCACAGTGAACTGCATGAATCTTATTGCCTCAGACTTTTTCTGATCACCCTCGGCTTGTTCACGAAATTTGAGCTCCCTAGCGCAGGAAAATCATCTTTCTCATCGAAAATGGACTTATTGCTCGCCTCTGCAGTAACAACTCTTGCAGGTTCACGATAGGCAATTTTATCCTCTTCCTGGTGTTTTTGTTGTTGCACTGGCGACTTCATGATGGGAGAATAAACAAGTGGCTTTATTCCTGTGAGTTCTGGATCGGATGAAAACCTATATGGTTGTTTGGTGTCGTCCATTTTCCTGAATGTGATGGAAATTCTGCAGCAAAGTAAACCGAAATTATAAGATCAAAAAACGAGTGCCAAAGATTCAATTCTTTCTTCCATACATTGACTGTTATGGGGAAAATCGATACAGAAAACAGATTCATGAAACTACAACAAAAAACGGTCCTTACATACCTTTTTGCTGGCACGCCGGGAACACAATGCTTGGCAACATCAGCTCCATTACCATTCAGAATGAGCACTGATCTGCAATACATATATACACCAAATTTATATCAAAGGTAAATAATAATGAGATGTGCCAAATATGGAAGATTCTTACTTCTTAGTGACAGTTATTGAGCAAGATTGTGATGTTGACGTACCCGACTGGTAAAGGTATAGAGACGGGCCCAGAAAACTCTCCGGCATCTACAACTTTCAGACTTGCACCAAAGAGTATATTGCACTCTGTCAAGAACGAGACGGTGCAAAAAGGCCTAAGGAAGTCGTGATGGTCGATGTGTGGTGGAATGCAATCCCCTGCTTCATAGATATTGACAATACAACTATTGGGGACACACGTCGGAGGCAAAACGTGCCACCTGACCATCCGCTTTATCATTTGCTTGAACAAGGGAGGTAGTGGATCAACATCCTCGTCTCTAACGATACCTGGGGGGTTCCCATTTTTATCCTGTGACAAGAAGAGAAACCAAGAAGAGTTTAATACAAATGGGGAATTTTTTTGTAGAAAACCTCAAAAAAAAAGAAAAGTCTTGAAGAGAAATATCTTACCACTGCATAGTTGTAGCAACAACCCAACTGAATCGTTATACGCCCTTTACCTCGCATCCACTTCCTTGGTTCGGAGTATGTTCGTGCTGCAACATGTTTACAGATAAAAATGAGATAAACTCAACAAGGAAAATCTTCTAGGCGCGATACACACTTAATAGCATAAGAGTTGTTTTCAAATTGGGATATGTATCGTGTACCATTTTTTCACTGTATAAATTGTATTAGGATATGTACATATCTTAAGATACCTTTGTTGGAAGAGTATGAATTTCTAATGTGTAGTTGGACAAGATGTTGGAAGAGGGAGAAATACTTAAGACGAGTGGAGAATGAGAGCATTTGTATTACACTTACTCAAACTTTTTTTGGTTTGATACAAAATGGCTAAAACTCATCCCTATTTATACTATATGGAAGTTCTAGTTCAAAGATATTTTCATACAAAATAAATTTTGAGGCAGATTCTAGAACTACACATGCGATTAATTCTCACAAAAAAAAAAAAAACAAATATTTCACAAGGATATTCTATAGCTTTCTATAAACTAGATATTTATATCTCCTTCAATAATTTCTTCATCTTTGGGCTTTCTTGATCGGGTTTATTTGGACTTTGCTTTCTTGTGCTAAAATACTAAATCAAGTTTATGCTTCAACAACATTAACTATAAAAAATAGCTATACTGTTACACCTAATAACAACAAAAAACTATGCTTACATTTAAAAATATATATTTGAAGATGTAAAATTTCAAGTCTCTCAACTAGAGTCTATCACATTAAGGCTTCTGCTGCCTTAGTTATGGAAAGAAACTAAGAGCCCTTATATGATTCAGAAAAAAACAGAATGGAAATATGGCTCTTTCTCCTATTCAACCTTACGTTAAGGTTGAATTTCTATCAAATGATTTGGATGTCGCCATAATTAGATTAGACGACTTAGATTAATGCGTTTGAGGTTCCACTTCTCAAAACAAGGTCCGACTTTTTCCCAATAAGTAATCACGTGATACGTACCGAATCAGATAGAGGGCATTTGGGCTTGAGACGCGCAGTAAATCAGAACAAAACTTGGACTGAAATCAGAGAAGGGCAGAAGGCATAAGCTCACATACCTCGAAGCTGACCGTTCTGTCCCTTGCGCTGCAAACTATAGACGCAGTCAACAATTTCCTTTTGCTCCTCTGGATTAAAAACCCCGGTGTGAAGCTCAAGTCCTTGAAGCACATTCATCGCCCTTCCACCAACCCTCTCAATATGAGTAAAATCCTTCTTCCTTCCAATTTGCGCAAACCTAACACGCTCATGCTCCTCAGACAATCCATTTTGAGCAAGTGAGGGACCTCCACCACGTCCATTACTTTGTGTCGTTTCAGACGAGCGATGGAATGCTGCTTGCTTGCTAGTCACTGGCGAAGGCGATGAATTAACAAAACCTTTTGTGGGGGTTCGGATAGAGCTCCAAGATGTGGTTTTGCTAGCAGATGTAGAACTCGTATCTGACAAAGCCAAGGTAGTTGAATTTGCAGACCAGAAATCCATGGAACTTTGATTACTATCACTTGATTCTGATTGTTCATTAGATTTTTCTGCAAAAATAGAAGAAACAGAAACTGTGGTAAATATATGCCTCCCTGCCTCAACAACGCAAGTTTTGGTGAAAACATAGGGTGAGAATGCACTTATGACGTTAACTTGTTCGGTGAATGTGACACCCCGTCTCACATTGAAAGTCTACATGGGTGATCTCAGATCTGTAACGCCCCAAAATCTTGCAAGAAAAATGACTGAACAAATTCTCCCCAAAAGAAAAGAACACAACATTTTCTTAAGGCTCAACCACAAAAGGTTGAGCACAAAAATATCAACTTCACAAATTTGTGCACCCTAATCTAGTTTTATACTTTTATTAGCCAAATCCTATTGAAGTTATGGAACTTTATTGTCTACGCCAAAGTTTCCCCATTTATTGTCTGGCCTTAGCTTTTTATGCTATATTCTTTCTCATCCATCCTCTCTCACACCATCTTTACTTCACAATTCATATTTGGGTCCCTGAAATTTTCAGAGCACGTGCAAACTTTTGTCTACAGTTTTCTTGATGCATTCCCGTTGAGAATGAAGAAGAAGAAGAAGAAGAAGAAGAGAGTTCTTCTTTTGAACAGGAAAATTTGGTCACAAAGATCTATTTCGCCGGAATTCCTTGATTGCTCCGTACAAATTTACCATGGAAAAACTCCTGTTCGTGATAAGATCACTGAAGGAAAGGTTTGTCATAAATTTGGAGAGTTTGCTTTTACACAAACACACACACACAGGTTTCATATATATAGCGGAAGCGGGTTGTGTACGAATGATACGTGGTAACGGTTGCAATGCAACAGTGTTGGGAGATTCAAATGATACGTGGCAGGATAGGGGAAACGAATAAAAACTTGGGTAAAAGCAAATACGTATCAGGAATGTACGCGTGCAACTTCCCGGTCTCTCTAGTATATCGGGATGTAACGGTAAACGCAAGGGATGTGTAGCGTTTGATACGATATGCAGCTGCCTATATTTAAAACAACAAACATATACCTCTGTGTGTATTGATAAAAAAAACAACACTTAAGAATCCTAAGGCCCCTTGGATTATTGACTTTTTGGCTTTTTACGTTTTACGAAACAGATCATTCTCCACAACTACATCAACAAAAAAAAACCAGAAAAACCAAAAAAACCAGTTTTGTGGAATCAGATTCACGAGCAGTACTCTGTCTCTGAAGTACCTAAACGATGACTTAAGTTGTATTCAACCCAAAAATACTTCCTGCTGCATAACTAATCAAAACAAGTTTACACACACACATGTCGTATATATAAACACACATGCACAGAGAGAGAGAAAGAGGTCTTACTCTTGTCGATAACTTTAAGAAGACGAGTGAGCAACAGAGCTTGACAGTGTTGACAAAACCCTTCACCTTCCTCACTCAAAACTTCCAAAATCTCTTCTTTCTCCAAACCCTTCATCAGACCGATAAACCCATCTCCGGCGCCGGCCTCCTGCCCCCTGTCTCCGGCAGAACACCCAGCATCTCCGCCAGAGTCTTTTTCTTAAACCCAAAAAGCAGAGGAATCAAATAGGAAATCAATCAGATCTCCCAAAAAGAGCTTAATTCGGAAAATCCCACAAAATCTTTGAGATGTACGTATTTATATGGAGGAATTGAGTCCAGCGTCGAATGGGATTTGACTAGAATTTGTTAAGAGAGAGAGAGAGAGGCGGCGGTGTTTTCTGTGTATGTTTCCAAAAAAGGGTAATAATTCGGGTTTTCCGAGTTTGCTGCGAATTGCGATAGATACAGTAATTTTTGTTTTTACAGCGGAAAATCTATTTGACTGTCACTGTCAGTAACTAGGTTTCAAATCACCCGTGAAGGGTAGTTCTGGAAGCCGGAATTTTATTCGCTGTTTCTAGGCTCATTCTCATGTACTAATACTTTAGAATTCGTACGGGTGAGTTTTCGATACAGTGTTCTTGTATTATAAGTTGTTAAATCAGTTGATGTATGTGGAGAGAATAACTTATTAATTTGACAACTTGTAATTCAAAAATACCGAAAATACCATAAGGCTAGATAAATTTGCCTACTTCACAAATAAGGCTAGATTTTGCCTAATAAGTTAGTCAGCCATTTTCTTTTTTTTTTTTTTTTTTTTTTGTCTTAATTCAATTTTTTTCGTTTTTAGTTTCGCGTTAAATTCTTGAAGATTTTGTCTTTACTTAAAAAATTGAGTTTGGATAATAATTTTTAACTTTTTAATTCCTATCGTCGAGACGAATCAATATCTATAAAAAAAAAATTAACACAAAACTAAAACTGAGATTTTTTTAATAAAGAAAAAGGCCAACTAGCTTATTAATCCAAAGATGTAGCTTATAGTCCATCTCATTGTGGACCGGAGGGGTACTGTGCACCCCTCGGCCGTCCGATCATGTTTTGGATGGCCTGAATGCATTCGGCAATTTTTATTTAATTTTGACCTAATTTTACCGGTAAAAAATCAAAACACGTCATGGCCGTCCAAAACACGATCGGACGGCCGATGAGTGCACAGCACGGTGCAAAGCACTAGGGTGCACACCACCCCACCCCCCCTGACCGATTCATCTGATTGTACCAGTTGCCTTCCAAGTAGGAAGTCTGGGGTTCGATATAGAGAGACATTGAACCCCCTTTGATTATTAACCCACTAATCCTCTCTAGTGTATATCGTATGAAAAAAAAAAAACTTATTAATCCAAACTTGCCCTATAATTATGGCGTAATTAAGAATTTTGATGGACCACGGGGCTGTTTGTGCCCCAAGGCAAGTGATTTTCTAGCAATAATGGCTTATCCATTCATAGCTTACTGATCTAATCAAGTAATGTCGTTATGCATTGTATCTATTTTTCATGTATTGAAGAAAAATGAAATTTATTAATACTGAGTTTTAGATGTCCGATTAACTTAATTTTTTACGGGTCTCTTGTTTTGCATAAATCTAAATAATGAACGTTTTAGATCGTGTTTTTGACCGCCAGACAAAATCGGAACGAAGGCTCAGCAGGTCTCCCTCATTCTGTTTTGTTAACTCACTGGATAATTATCTGGGCGTATGTTTTGTTCAGATGAATCATGTTGGGCCACCTCAAGCAAGTATACGGAGCGTTAGTCAAAGACTTATTTGAATATTTGAGAATTAATTAGGGGTCCTGTACAAAAAATATCATTATGATTCCATCCTATGAGATTTGAATATTTATGATTCCATCCTGAAATTCAAATAAACCCCAAAACATCCTTTCTCTCTCCTGATTTTTCAAATATATTTTCTCTCTCCTAATCTTTCCTAATCTCTCTCTCTCTCTCAAATCTTCTTCTTTCCTAATTTTTGAATCCTCTCACTCCTAACTTCTCTCCTAAATCAGAAAATAGGCAAAAAAAAAAATTTTAAAAATGAAAAAATCCTTAACAACGAAAAACGTAATAAATTAATGAACCATATTAGACTGTGTAAAAAATATGATAAATTAATGAATCATATACTAGACTACGTAAAAAACTTGATAAATTAATGAAGATAAATACAGAAAACATAATAAATTAATAAACCATGTTCAATGTACGAATCATTAACATGGTAAAAAAATTAACCACTAATGAGAAATTGCTACAACACAAACTTTTTTTGGGTAATTGCTATACCACAAACATGAAAAGTGGAAGAAGTCGACGTAACAGAATATGGTAATTCTCATGACTCAGCAACCCACAAACATGGTAAAATAATTTTCCATGAATCTTGTGTTGAATTATAACAAATCATGAGTTACTAAACATCTACCAATACCACCATCATGTACACGATGTGATCGAATATGTCATGTTTTCTAAAAAAATCCCATGACAAAAATAGACAAAAAAAAATACCTTCAATGGCGAATTTTTCCAGAAAAAAATGGATAAAAAGATATACAAACAAATGTAAAGAAAGCACTTCGTGTGCTCTGTGTATTTTCAATCATGGCCCTTTTTGCCATTGTAGCAATCATCACTGTTATCGGTGACGAAATCTTCATTAGACTCGCTGTCACCAATAGCACCTCGATCATGAAATCTCCTACTACAAATGGGTTTGTCAAAACAAATCTTTCCAAATATTTTCGAAATACAGTGAGTAAATGAAAAACAGAAACGATACCAAACACATAGGATTGATGGTTGTCGTTAGGATATTTGTATCTGACGGTTGGAGTGGCGATCGGCGTCGTCATCGGAGAAAGTGGTGGTGCATGGGACGGCGTTGTGTGCTATATGGCTGGATGGTGGTGGTGGTGGACGGTATGACGGTGGTGGATTTCGTCAAGATCCTATTTGTATCCTACAAATGGGATGGCAGTGGTGGCCCGTGGTTTTTTTTTTTTTTCGGGCATTGGTGGCTGGTGTTGAAGATGCACAAACCATATCATGGAGAGAGAGAGAGAGAGAGAGAGAGAGAGAGAGAGAGAGAGAGAGAGAGAGAGAGAGAGAATGAGTGATTTTAGGAATTTTAAGATGAGTGAATCAGGGAAGGAAATGAATCAATTAATTGATCCTAATTTTAAGGTAACTAATAAAGATTTAGTTAAGGAAAATATAACTGAAATAGATAATAGGGGCATAATGGTCCAATTTACATTTACAGGATGGAATCATAAAGATTCAAATCTCATAGGGTGCTATCCTAACTCCTAAGGATAATATTGTAATAGGATGTCTAATTAAAATTTCCTATAATATTCATACTTAAACAAATGTAAGATGAATGACAATTATCTCACTGACTTGATCCTCCCTCAGTTCCTTAAATGGGCTAAACAGTCCTGTTAGTGTTCGGGCAATTTCAGAGCCTTTTTCGAGTAAATTTTGATGATCGAAGCCATTGATATTGTAAACCTTGTCAAGAACAAAAACATTTGACAACCCAAAATTCATGCTAATTGGATGTCGTTTAATATGTTCTCAAAACACATTTATCTCAATAAAAATGAGTTTAGAAAATATTACAACCGTATACAAAAACCCATTTTTCTAGAGATGGAGCATCTCCGACCCTTACTCAAACTTGAGTAAAAATGAGTAAAAGCTTCATTTGGTATTGTGTACTCTAATGGGCAAACTCAAATCCAAATACAAATTTGAGTAAGAACTTAATAAATAACAAAGCTGTATTTTTTAGAGGGATTCATCGTCATTTTTAGAGATTTAGAGACCAAAATAGAGATGTGGGTCTCCAAAAGAATGACGTATCTCTCAAATATTCTCTCAAAAAGTTTTAAAAAATTACAAAATCTTCCTTCATTATGTCACATCCGGTCTCTAAAATGGAGATATAGAGATTGACAGGGAATGCTCTAAGGGTATGAAATTTGCCTTCAAATTTTTAAATAAGGATTTGATTCTACCTCAATTTGAGTAAAATTTTATTTGATGTAGATTTGAGTCGAGAATTTTTACTCAAATTTTGAGTTTATCCAGAAGAGAAAAAATCCATTAAACAACCAAGCATATCCCTATTACAACCTATAAAAATGAAAAAATCAGAAAAATAAAAAGCAAAAAATACAGGAAAGTACAAAAAAAAAAGTACAAGAAGAAGAAAGATCGCCGGAGTTGTCACGCCGCCGCCGCTGATATTAGTAGTCCGGATCTAGAATCCCAGATCTGGCTCTCTCTTGCCCAAAAATTGGGTTTCGGCAACGGAGATGATCTAATGTTCTGATAACACATTAAATGATAGATCTAATTAACATAAATTTTGCCGAGGTCTTCGAACCCGATCATATGGACCCCAGAAATCAACAGAAAAGTTAAGGGACAGGAAAGGAAGTTCCGTAAACCTCCCGGAGCCCACACACCATGTAAGTGTTAGTGTGTTGTTCATTTTTGTTATGTAACTAGCATTGCTCTGTTGTGATTCACTGGGTACTAGGTGTTACTGTTGTGATTCACTCGGTGTACTATGTACTTATTTTCGGGAGGTTTCGGGGTTTTCCTATGTACTTATCCTTGGAAATCAAACCTGATTTTCCTTTCTGGGAGCAACCCAGAAACAGAAAGGGAAGGGAAAATGGAGTTATCCTCCGTTCTTGCTCATCGATTTCCCACCATTTCCCTCTCCCATCATTTTTCTTCACCCATAACCTCTTCTCTCTCTCGCTCCCCGCCATTACCCACCACTACTACCTACTCATTTGACAACGCACCATCCACCTCTTCCACTACTACTACTACTACTACTATTCACAGTGAACCCTTAAGAAACAGACCCAGAAATGTCTATTACAGATCCCAAAAACCCATTTCGATTTCCCACAATGCAAGACAATCTGCTATTCTCGATATACAACAGTCTTCTGATTTGGGCTCGGCCCTTTCGAGGTTTTTTTTTTCTCCGTGAATCTTTGTTATGTTGCGCTGAATGTATTGCCTTCTATGTGTTTGAATAAGTTTGATATTTGAAATTGAGCTAAAGTTGGATGGTGACCATGAGTTTTAAGCTGAAATTGTCTCAAAGGTTATCTAACTGGTGTGAGAAAATTGACCATGTAAGAATTGGAATTTATGCTTTTTGTGTTTGAGTCATCAACTGTTGTAGCCGTTGGTACTTATGGTGTAGCTTGCTAGTGGTAAATGGTTACTGAGCAAAATGTCACTTGGGTATATAGCGAAAGGGCGATATTGAAGTTCTTTGTGTGAACTTATGTTTGAGGTTGTACACTTCTTACATGTGAACTTGTTCTTATTCATTCTCGCCCGCTTAAAGAGGGGCAAGGATTGTTTGTTCTGTTGGTAGCTGAGATGACTTTACACTCTTTTATTTTGTCATTTTTTTTGGCTCAGTTTACTCACATAGAATTGAAAAAATGTGGATACGTAAAAACAAACTCAAAAAGCTTTTAAGATGGTTAAAGCTGAGATTTGATATGGGAAGGCTTTTCTCCGGTCAGTGTGTGCACTGGACTGTGAACTTTTCATTTTCATATACCAAAGGAATAGATCCAATGTTCGTAGCCACATGATTTCATCACATTTTTTCTTAGGAGAAAATGGTCTCAGTTTTTAGAATGTCGGGAACAACAAGATAGAAAATTATCCATCACATTCTACAACTCTGAGAATCAATTACATGCCTTCTTCCCACATGCAGACCCAATACCAAAAGAAGTTAGTAATACTGCGTTCTAAAAACATGTTCTCGTGATTTCGGTGACATAATGAAATGCTCAATCCTGAGCATATTCGTCCTGAGCATATTTGCATAAGCAGATGTAATCTTCCCATATTAGTTCTGCCATTAACATGCTGCCCCCTGGTTTGAGTTTTGAAGGATATCTGAATGCTCAATCACAGAGCATATCCATAGCATATGCATGTATTACGGTCCTGGTTATACGTGCCTCATGCTACAGGAATATGTAACCTTCCTTTTCCTAATTAATTATCTATTTAAGCAAACACATCCTTGTGTCAGCCTTATGCCTAGAATCAAAAATCCATTTCATATTAAAGTTGAAGTGATATTGCTTCGACTTGATATGGTCTGTTCTGAACTGTGTATTCTACTGCCATATCATGAAAAGGTTATGTCGATAGATATAAAAGATGCAAAACTGTCTCGCAACAAGTGACGGTGTTTGTTGTTTACAGGTCTGGTGGAATTTTGAAGGTGCAAGACTTGAATATCATTTTGCGTCATTTTGGGAACCAAAATAGGTGGCAGGAACTTTCTCAGGTGGCCGACTTGATGACATTTCTTGTTTGCTTTGCCGCTACATTTTCTCTTTTGTTGCTTATCATGACATCTCAATTGTCTTGGCCTCTCTGTTTTATTTGCATTGTTGGGCATACATTTTTATAGAAACAGTTAAGATTTCTTTTCCGTTTTGTCCCGGTGACTCTGCATCTTGATTTGCTGCCTTTGTTACTTTTATATATATCCATCCAGTCAGAAAAGTTACTTTTGAAGGCTTTTATAAAAACTTGTCCCATGTTGCTTAATTATCACCTCCCAAAATAATACATGAGTTTGGGTGGCCTCTCCATCCATTGAAAATTGGTTTTAAGTTGGATGCTTTAACATGGTAACATAGATAGGCTTTCAGATGCTTTTGGGTAGGACTCTCTTGATTAATTCTCCCTTTGTTCATGCCTGAAGTGCACATTATACTGTTTCCCCTTGTTAGAAATCCTTCGTTTACCTCCCCATTTGCGAATTAGGGGTCCCATGTGCTGGGAGTGTAAGAGTTTAAATGTACATTTTGGTAAACGAAGGATTATCTTTGGATCTCAGCCAGTCCCAAGCCCAGATAAAGGAGGAGGGTTGTGCGTTAGGTAGAAGAAGTTTCAAACTCTGTTAAAAAAAAAAAAAAAGCCATCTTAAAAATTTGGAAGAAGCACAGAAAAAGTTGTTGGTCAAATTTCGTGCTGTAAGTTTCAAAATATGTTGTTCAAATTCTTTTCCAATATGAGGGTTAAAACTCTTGTGGCAGGGATGTAAATTAACTATGGTGAGTTCTGAAAATTAATACAAGGAAGATTGCTTTGTTCCTAAGCAAGTTGAATAAATTTAGCTAAAAAAATAAGCAATATTGAAGCACACAAGTCCAGGAAACTCTATTTGTTGCAATTTCACCATACGATCACGTCATGCAGTCTTTTTGTGAAAATTAAGACTTGCTTGAACTACCAAGCTGTTTTGTGGGTAATCTTGGCTGGTGAGACCACAAACTAACTTGTGTTTATGGATAGTTTGATATGTTGTTGTAAAGAGACCTTGGGTCATTTACTAGCATATGGTGCTACTTAGAACTTGGAATATATAAAATGGCAGCAAATTATGACTGAATCAGGTAAACCATATTTTGTTACACTTATAAAAGTGTGGTTTTGGTTTCCAAGATATTTTACTTTGGGTGTTTATGTGAAAATAATTTGTGGTTTCCAATTTCTGAAGTGTACTTCTCCTTGATGTGGCATGCGGAACATTCTAGGGTTTTTTACCTGTGGTATCAAGATGTGAGTAGCTTAGAGCTATTGTAAATTTGTAATACAATGTTGTTGTGGAGAATATGTCTCTGTTACTTCCTAATTTATCATATTATTTAGTAATTGTTCTTTCAGTTAGTTAACAAAAGCTTCTATTGAATTTTAACCTAAACGACTCATGTCTGCAAAGTTTCTTTTTCCAAATTTTGGTGATGATTATTTCTTAACTAAGGTTCTTTGTGGTATTATCGCAGCTCTTTGATTGGATGCAAAACAATGATAGGATCAACTTCTCGTCTTATAGCAGTTACATAAAGTTCATGGGGAAGGGCCTTAATCCTGCAAAGGCACTGGAGATATATAATAACATAAAAGATGAGGCAATGAAGAATAATGTCTCCATCTGTAATTCTGTTCTTGGATGCTTGGTTCGGAGTGGGAAGTTTGAGAGTATCATCAAATTGTTTTGTCAAATGAAGCAAGATGGTCTCATGCCAGATGTTTTCACATATAGTACGGTATGTCACCTCTAATATTGTATACATTCCCACTCAGTTAAGAGTTGCCTTGCGGGGATGCAAAATTGAGTAGCCAAACTTAGAAAAATGAGGAAACCACCATATTTTAGGTTTGAGTTCATATAAGATCCTCATTTTAAATGCTTGAAAGCAAAATAGATTCTTTGGAGATATTATCATGGATAAATTATGATTTACAATTTTAGAGTAAAAATTGTGCCTATTTGGTTATCAATTTTTATTATTTCAGACTTTGGAAAATCGTCAAATTTCCATCTTATTATTTAGATTATTCTGAAAACTTTCTCTACAAGAACTATTGAGATCTATAGATTGGTGGAACTGTTATTGAAAAATTATTTACGAAAATACATGATCTGTTTATCTGATTAAAGAGCAAGACTGCCGGAAAAGGACAAAAAATGGGACGCAAGTAGTAATCATGTAACAGTGTTGTACATTAGCGAACCTTCACCAATATTGTCTTCCGTTGTCCTTAGCTTCTTTCAGGCTGCACCAAAGTAAAAGATGGCTACTCCAAGGCTATAGAGCTGGTGCAGGAGCTGAAAACTAGTGGGATGCAAATGGATAGTGTTATCTATGGGACACTTCTAGCTGTTTGTGCTTCCAGTAATGAATGTGATGAAGCTGAGAACTACTTTTACCAGATGAAGGATGAAGGCAATTCCCCTAATCTATACCATTATAGCTCTTTGCTCAATGCTTACTCAGTAGATGGAAATTTTAAGAAGGCTGAAATGTTAGTTCAAGATATGAAATCTGCAGGGTTAGTACCAAATAAGGTTTGTTTTCATTTTTTCTTGCTGCTAAAAGTTTACATGTTCCTCCAGTTGTGTATCCACATTAGTATCTATCTCTATCTACATCGAAATATTGTTTTATTTTATGTATAGGTTGAAATTGCAATTTTAATCAAGAATTACTCATTGTTTAGTTACTTTCTTCACTTACTTTTTTTCCTTTTCTGTCCCCAATGTGAAAATCTCTACAAAATCCAGGATCTCTTGCTGTAGCTCCTGCTCTGTCTCTCTTCTATTTGTCTTGGTCCCTTTGGAACTTCTATTTACTAGGTGTAATTTTCTCTAAGCTGTCAGGCTTTTACACACGGTTAAAATGGATACTCCACTTCATGGTTTCTCTCGCAGGTTATTTTGACAACTTTGTTAAAGGTCTATGTTAGAGGTGGTTTGTTCGAAAAGTCAAGAGAATTGTTAACTGAGTTGCAAGCTTTGGGATATGCTGAAGACGAGGTACGCTTGATACCTTAGTCTTGAACATTACGGTGAAAAAACTGTTTCAACCATGTTGGAGGAAAATTATTGGAAAGCTTCTTAGCATACCAGCGATGCGAACCAGAAAAAATTATCAAATAAGCTTTCTTGGAAGGGTTTTGTGACCATCATCTTATGAATTCCGTAAATTTGATTAAGAATGTAAATTATATCCTTTGCAGATGCCGTACTGTTTGTTGATGGATGGCTTTGCAAAGGCTGGACAGATACACGAAGCAAGATCAGTTTTTGAGGACATGAAGAACAAAGATGTGAGATCCGGTATATTTTCTTGACAATAGTATTAACCTTCTTGCTGGCCTCTCCGGAAATTTGTCTCCTTAATCTTTGATGATCCATGGTTAGCCAAAATGCATGTTCTATATTACCAGCCCAAGAATGTCACCTTCGGGACTAGATGGATAATAAATAGATTCAACTTTTTGGTATATGCCTTCAACCAGCTGAAATACCTTCACGCATAATCCTGGTTTTTTATTACATGGGTCTTGTTTTATCTTTCTGTGTCAAAATGCATGCTCAGATGTGGTACCAAGCCAAGAATGTCACCTTTTGGTCTAAATGCGTAACATTTCATATCTGCCTTCAACCGGCCGAAATACTTTCCCTCATAATTATGGTTTCATGGTACAGGGGTCTTGTATTATTTTTCCTTTCATCTATTTCTTTTCCCCCATTTTTCTGTCTCTCTTCCTTTCTTTTCTCTCCAGTCATTTTTTGGGGTTCAGAATGGGTGTGCATAATTGTATTAAGTGGAGCTCAGGGAAATGGTCGTTCGGATATGCCTTTTACCATTATCCTAAGTACATGTTTCTTTTCAACAGAGATACATTACCTCCGTGATTATGATGACTAATTTTTACTAAGCTATGTACTTTCTATTTCATTGTGTTTTAGCACTCTTGGAGAATATATGGACTTCGCGTTGTGCATAATCTGGTATCTTTTCTGGAAATGCTCAATTTTCTTTTGTATTCCTCAGACGGCTACGCCCACAGTATTATGATATCTGCCTTTTGCCGAAGTGAGCTATTTGAAGAGGCAAAGCAATTAGCTTGTGATTTTGAAGCCACGTCTAACAAATATGACTTGGTTATTATGAATACAATGCTCTGCGCCTACTGCAGAACAGGAGAAATGGAGAGTGTTATGAAAATGATGAGGAAAATGGACGAATTAGCAATCAGTCCTGATCAGAATACCTTTCATATTCTGATCAAATATTTTTGTAAGGAGAAATTGTATCTTCTTGCTTATCGTACTTTGGAGGACATGCACAAGAAGGGCCACCAAGTAGCGGAGGTAGGCTTTACTACTTATTCATTTGTTTTCTAATCCTGATTTGCCTTTATCTCATGCCATAAAACTTGTGGTTGCCTTTCAGAGTCATTACTTGGTACCGATTTTGCTCTCGTGGTATAATGGTACTACCCATTATCTTCTATTAAAACCAAGAGATTTTGACTTTAGGTGTCATTACTTTAGGAACTCTGATAATGGTACTACCCATTTTGTTCTCATAGTATAATTCCCATGGCAAAATTTATCTCCTATTGAAAACTAAGAGATTTTGACTTTAGTGGTCATTACTTTAGGAACTCTGATAGTGGTACCATCAAGGTGTCTTTAGGAGAAATCTGCAAACTCGATTTAGCAATTCATGACTATGGATCACTGCTTTGAAGTGTGATTAGTGAGAGCTCAAAGTATCAACGAGAGGAACTTCGAGGGTTTAGCTCCATAGGTCCTGAAATTCTTGTTTACCTGCAGGAACTTTGCTCCTCCTTAATTTTCCATCTTGGTAAAACCGGTGCCCAGTCAGAAGCATTTGCTGTGTACAATATGTTGAGATATAGCAAAAGACCTATGTCAAAGGCCCTTCATGAAAAGATTTTGCATATCCTTATACAGGGACGACTGCTTAAAGATGCTTATTTTGTAGTCAAGGTATCCTATATCGAGTATTGACATCAACTATTGTTTAGGCCTTTTATTGAGAGTTAGTTTTATCTTGAACTTGTTATCTGGCAGGATAATGTAAATTTGATTTCTGAGCCTGCTAAAAAGAAGTTTGCAACTTCATTTCTGAAGTGGGGTAATATGAACTTGATGAATGATGTTATAAGAGCTATCCACAATTCCGGCTTCACAATTGATCAGGTAACAAAAATTGATATGTATTTACTAAGCCACTCAAAGATCTCATATCATATGTTAAACTTGTGCTCTTAGTATTTTGATGAGAGATGCTGCACTGTTATCACGGTGTTAGTCCGAATCCCATGGGCGCAATTATGAGACTATAAGGCTGATCAGATGAACGGTCTACCTGGACCGAATGAATGATCGGCTTGTCTTGGTTGAAAGAAAGATTCTGTGAAATGCACGAAGGGGATTCTTATTTCACTTAATTTCACACCCTGGGAGGACTAAACGCCCCTACTGAAGATTCAATGTGCGAGCTCACTCACCAAGCAAAGTGAAGATGATTTTAGAGAAGAGGGTAAGCAATACCTTGACTCTTATTAGTGGAGGACGTGTGGGTCCTATCAAAAGTATTCGCCCCTTCCCCAAGAAGAATATTGATCCCATGGCCCCCACACTCAAACTGCCAATGAGAGTGAGGTATTATTCATCCTCTTTTGGTGAGGGTGAACAAAATCAGACTCGAGCAATGTGTGTTGCCTCACCTCATGCAGAAGTCTTGCCTTTTTGGACTTGGGTCCCCATATTATGTGTAACTAAAAATAAAGATCTTTAAGTGATTTACTATTCTTCTAATTTAGAGAAGAGGGTAATTCTACTGGTGATCGGTGGTTTGTGACATCTCTCTCTCTCTCTCTCTCGTGAAGCTACCATCATTGGAGGGTGAGCTTATTGGCACCACTGGCCGCCAACCTCATGCCTTCACATTACCCACATCCAATTTCGGGTGTCTAGCATAGAGTTTGGGTTTGTTCACAATGGTTTCTGAAATTGTTAGAAGTGGTGGTTGGAGATGTGAAGATGCCTAGGTTAGTTAAATGGCCAGAGATGGTGGGCTTAAGCTATACCTCTTTTCCTACTTGGAGTTGGTTCTAGGACTTGTTTTCCCTATCTGGAGTGATAAGTTCCATGGATAACTTCTGCATTATCAATTATTTCCCTGCACATTAATCATGAACATTACATTTGTAAGAACCCTGGTGGAACCTGTTATCAACTCTCAACTCTTTTTATTCCTTTTTATTTCTTATTTCAGGGACTGTTTCATGTGGCCATATCTCGCTATATTGCGGAACCTGAAAAGAAGGATCTGCTTCTCCAGTTGCTACAATGGATGCCAGGTCAAGGCTACGTGGTTGATTCGTCAACAAGAAACTTAATCCTCAAGAACTCGGACTTATTTGGTCGCCAACTCATTGCTGAGATATTGGCCAAACAACATACAGTGTCAAAAGCATTAATATCCCCTGGGAAGGAAAAATAAATTTGAGAATGGAGATATTTCAGGTAAAATAAATATCCTTTCAATCCACAAAGAAACCTAATTTTCACCCTTTCTCCATTTGGGGGGTGGGGGGCTTGTAACTTTGGTGAGTCTAACTCTTCTTTTATTTTATTTTTCTGCTTTCAGGTGGTGTTGATCAATAATAGACCGCCTTCTACCTTATGACATTGCTATGCATGACTGAGATCACTGGCGGTGTTATCTATGAACCAGTAATGTGCACTGACATAAAAAAGTACATCAGATGACTGCAATAGAGTCCTTGCGCAAGTCCTGGTTCCAAAGGCTCCCCTATTCAGCAGGGGTACTTGCCAGCACCAAGGTAGCATCTTACTTTCTGATAATCATCGAATGAAGTCCTGAAGATGTTATTTACATTTTTCCTGCTCTCGTTATTGAAACGAGTTACCTAGGATGAAGTCCATGTGACTTGAGGGACTCGAGAGTCTGAATTTGTAATTAGTTGAGTGGAAATTATAGAGTTTCCATGAAACGCTCGCATCTATTCATATTGTAAAGAGTTATTACCAGCGCAACTTTTCCATAACATACTCCAGCATTAGAAGGAAGCATGATACTGAGCACAAAAATTGATCTCTAAGTTTGCCCTCTCTGATGCCTTTTCGGGTTTGATTTGGGGGCATGGTCCTACATCAAAACATCATGTAGCTCCTCCGTTCTTGGAGGTTTAGAGAGGCTACTATTTCAATGGTATTTTGAGAGCCACCACTTTGTGCAGTTTGTCACCTCCAATGATTGGGGACTAGATGGGTTATGTTCTTATTATTGTTGTTGTACTCAAGCATTAGACTATCCCTCGACGGATTCAACCTGGGATTGGTCTTCTGTTATTGCAGTCTCCTTGTTCTTTTTGTGATTTCCATTCTAAGTCCCAATGTGTAAGAAGTATTTTTAGCCAACTAACAGATGATTAAAGAGTGGGGTGGTGCTTATATTTTACCCGTGAGATTTTCATGCCTTCTTGTGTACAGGGGCGGAGCCAAGGGGGTCAAGCAGGGTCACTTGACCCCATTGAGGTGTCAAATTTTAATAAGATATGTATAATATTTTGTGGAATTTAGTATTTTTGCCCCTTGTACATGGTATTTTTGTCCAACAACTTGCCCTCCTCAATTCAAAAAAAAAAAAAAAAAGTAAACAACTTGCCCTCCTCCTTAACACTCCTCCTTACACTGACCAATCACACCGAATAATTTTCCTTATAACTCAAAAAAATTTCTTCACCACTACTTGCTCTCCTTACCACACCCAATTGCGTCGAGTTGTTGTATACTGTCATAAATATGCAACTCCAAGAGCTAAATAATCACTTTAATGAGGTAAACACCGAGTTGCTTCTTTGTGTTGCATGTCTAAGTCCATCCAACTCATTTGCAAGTTTTGACAGCCAAAAGTTGAATCGTTTGGCCGAATTTTATCCTAAAGACTTATCCGGTACTGAGTTTTTGGCACTTTCGGATCAACTTGAGAATTTCATCATTGATGTGCGGTCTAGTGTCGAGTTTTCAAACTTGAAAGGAATTGGTGTTGTTTCTCAAAAGATGGTTGAGACCCGTAAAGATATAGGGTATCCATTGGTTTTCAGGCTTTTGACTTTGACTCTTGTTTTACCTGTTGCGATAGTTACAGTAGAAAGAGCATTTTCTGCCATGAAGATTGTGAGGAATCGACTTCGTAACCGAATGGATGATCAATGGTTGCATGATAACTTGATTGTGTATATTGAGAGAGATTTTTAATAGTATCACAAATGAGGCTATTATACTACGATGTCAAAATATGAAAAATCGTCGGGGTTACTTGTAAACGGTGTTACAAGTTTTAAATCGATACCTGGTTAGCTACTTTTTGTTGGCATTCAAGTGTAGCTTTTTGTGGTCGGTTGTGGACGCGGTTAGAGGTTGTATATCTAAGCTAATTTTTGTTTGGCATTTCAGTGTATCTTTTGGGGGATCAATTGTAAATGAAATTATATGTTATTAATAGATATCTATTTCAACTCGTTTCTATTTCGCATTTTAGTTTTTTTTTTGTTCTATTATTCTATTTTAAGAATTTGACCCCACTGACACTTAGTTCTGGCTCCGCCCCTGCTTGTGTATTGTTCACTTGTGCCCTTTGTTTTATCCCTTTCCTCTCTCCCGTCCATGGCGGTGTGGTGGTCAAGACTTCCATTCTCACAAGAGAATTTCTCCCGCTCAACCTATCATTTTTGGATGGCGGTGATCCAAATCTGATTTTTCATATTTGGGTGATTTGGCCCTTGGATTCCAATCAAACTTGGCAATGGAGTGGTTCTCCAGCAGCAGCGGTGGTACCGGGCAGGAGTGACTGTGGTGGTTCGAATGGACGGCAAGCTGCAGTGCCTGCCAATATGATTCCTTCAACTTCTTTTAGCCACATTCACGAGCGGATGAGTGGTCTCCAACATTGCGACTCGTTTTTGGCGGATTTTTATTTTATTGTTTGTTCTTTTATTTTGTTTGGACGTTTTCGGTGCTGTTTCTCAGAGCATTAAAAGAAATTACGATAAACTGGCACATAGTTTAAGTAGTAAGTTGAGAAATGAAGAAAAAAAACTGGAATACATTTTTTGAGGTATTTTGGCTCTGGAAATAGTTTCACATTACTTTCAAAGAATCAAAAAGGAAAGGAAAAGCCCTAGGGTACACCGAATTATTTTTGGTATGTATTTTATACGAAAAACTTGCAATATAAAAAGTAAAGTAACTTGCAATATGAAAAGATAATTGCTAAAACACAACAAAATTTCATACGAAAAACTCACACCAACAAAATCCTAAACAAATTACCACAAGATCTCACAATTGTAATTTTAAAAACTAAATGGAAAAATGCAGAATGAGAAATCACTTCCAAATGAGCAAAAAAAAAAAAGGGCTCCCAAACATGTTCTTAAGAGTAATCCTTTTGAGCGAATGGATCTATCAAAAGAATGATTACACCACGGTGAGACTGAGGTGTGAAGATTAGAAAGAAAAAAAAAAGGGTGTTAAAGGTTGAAAAATGTAATGGCTGTGTTTGATTAGATAGTTTAGTTTAGTTTTGATGATGTCAGTCGGTGTAATGAGTGGAGAGAGATAGAGAGAGAAACGAGGGAAATGATGATGTCATCAAAACTAAAACTAAAACTAAATTGGAAAACGAACAGGGTATTTACAATCGTTCGATGCATGTGGAACCCCAGACATTGAATGCTTTTAAATACACTAATAATTCGATTGACAAGTGGGAGTGCATATATTGTCTCGTCATACCGTAACACTATCCGTGAGAGATTTTAAAGCACTTGCGTCAAAATCGAAGTTAAGATCTCATCACGTATGGATGGTATTGAGAAAATGTTTAGTCACAATAAAAATCATGAAGACTCAAACCTATGCTCTGTCCAACCAAGGTTCAGTTTCTACTAAAAATATTTTATGTATTTTCGGTATTCTCACACTCACACTCTAACTTGCGAAAATACCAAAAATATTACTTCATTCGTTCCTTAAAAAAAGTAGTGTATTCCATTTTGGGGCTGTTTCTAAAGAGTGTGATATTGAATAAAAATTAGCACATTTCCTATTTTGCCTTTAAAAGTAGATTTCTTTTTGAAAAGTTAGTGGGTAAAATTTAATGATGATATCTCCATCAAGAGGCAATAGTGAAAAGTGAATGTAAAAGTTGATATGAAAGGTGTAACGATTATGTTTTCTTAATAAGTTGGAATTTCAAAGTTACACACTTAAAAACGAATGGAGGAAGTACTAATAATCGAACCTGAAATCGAATTACAAGGGTCTAAACTCACTGGGTCGAACTTGAAATCAGTGATTGAAACTCCAAAAGGCAGATCAGTTCTTGTGGAACATATTTGTTTTTTTTTTTTTTTTTTTGAACCATGGAATATATTTGTTGATTTACAGTCTTATATGAAATTTGACATGCCATTAATTGGAATGTAGCATTATATTTTAGTAACTCTGTCGATTGTCATGGAAACTCACCTGAAAGCTAAGTTTCCACTAAAGAGAGTAACTTCTTTGTGGACCATCCGCAAACAATGAGTTTGCACACTAAGTACATCAGCGCCATCCATTCGTGTGAAGAGGAAGACCTTGGAAGCAGTTCTCCAGCAGTGCCAGAGAGCTCTGCAATCGCTTGGTGACTCCGGCCCTGTCGATGCAGACGGTGCTGCAAAGGAGGGTTCGTCGGCGTCGTGCCTCGATAACGAGGCCGACGAGGTGAGTGAATTTTGGATAGTTTGTTGATTTTGGGATGCGGTTAGGGCATGATTCTGCTGAATTGGATGTATTGATTGAACTGGTTTCTAACTGAATTTTCTATCCGGACTGGATTTAAGGAGAAGTAGATTCTAGTTTGAGTTATTCATGTTCCAAGTTATAATCGTTTACTTGCCTTCGTTTACTCTTTTTCGGCTCTGAATTGGATAGTTTGTGAGAGATCTTGTTCTGATTATGGAATTTGAGACCTCAAGTTTTAATGCTGCACACTTACCAAAAAAAAAAAAAAACAAGTTTTAATGCTGCACCAAACTAGATCCTCGAATGCCCATGATAATTATCAACTTCTTTCTCTTCTTGAAAGGGTAATCAATCAATGAATTTGCTTCAGAGTATTATCGGTAATGGACCTTACTGATGTTGAGGATATGGTAGAATGTATGGCGAATTAATTATTAAGTCTTAATAAATCCTACTTGGAGATTCGTTCCGATGTTTTATCTTTCTGCTCTTCAAATACTTTTCAATTATTTATATGCTCGTTGATATGAAGTCTGTTGAAATTTCCTAAAGATAATGCCGAATAGTCGTCCTTGTTAACAAAATTGTGGAGTGCAACGTCCAAATCATTAACTGGAAGAATCTCCATTTTCTGTAGAATTTGTCATCAGCTAGAAGACCATAATGCAAATAGAAATTGTATAAACAAGCACATAAATGTCATATAGCTGAAGAGTCTGATCTAATGAACTTTGTCATCGTGTTCATATGTTAACCTTACTAAAACGGATAGAAAGCTAATCACCCCAACAAAGTTTTCTTCAAGTCGTTTCGAAAAGCTGTAGTAATGAGATCTGCCACTACGATATGGTCCCAAAATAAGTTTTCTTCAAGTCGTTTAAAAAAGCTGTAGTAATGAGATCTGCCACTACGATATGGTCCAGTAGAACATAACTATTTGACTGAACCACTGCTCTGAAAGTTGTTTTTCTCTGTTGTTTAATAGATTGCAGCGTTAGAAGATACAAGAAAACAAGTTCTGCAAGGCACAGTAAGTCATAGCTCAAGCTTTATTGTCCGTATCAGGCTGTACGGTTCTTTGGGGGTATATAATAGGGAATGGAAACCCCTCAAGTTTTCTGGAAGCCAGTTTTGGTCCTGATTCGAGCTTGGTGTGTGGGCCCTCCCACAACACCATCACTGAAGGGGATCCAGTAGTGATCATCGGACAAATTGGTTGTATTTATGAGTTACACACGAGTCAACTTCAGTCTGACCATTCAGTGTATGTGCTTTGAAGAGGGTTACAAGACGGTAGGATGAAGACTTAGTTGTGTGTGTGGAAGATGCCATGGGGTGGAGATGGTTTAGGGATTAGCCCGTGGATCTTGTTAACATCTTTGTTTTGTTGTTTCTGTGTGAACTTTGAACTTTGATTTTCCGATGCACCAACTAAAAAAAAAAAAAAAGTAAGGCAGAATGCCAGATTCATCATTGATTAGTTTTCTTGGTAATGGACTGCTCATGATGATTCTTTCATCAATTCTTCTATCTGGTCTTGAAATCTAATCCAAGTATCCTACAATTTTCTTTTTCTGTTCTACAAAATCTAGATGCATCCAAATGATTTTGAATGACCTTTTCGATACAGTAGTTGCTTTGGTTGATAACTTATCAACCTGATATTTGAAAGTTCGGTGCCTCATTTTGTTCTTTGTTGCAGCTGTGCGAGCTTCTTAAATCTAGAATTGAATGCCCAGATTTCCTAGACAAACTGGAGTGTGCCCAAATGTCGGTCATGGCTGGTATGCATCTAAAGACGATTGCTTTGACTTTGACAATTCTAGCTTATGAAATTATTTGCACATGACGAACCCAATTAATTTTAACTACTAGAAAACTACCTCATTTTATCTTGAAAGTATAACTCATATTTTTGGTATGAACGTGGAAGCTTGTTATTGTTTGTGTTTCCAGCAGCCCCTTCAAAACGAATTGACGTGGTGCTGAATCGATAGAGGTGGACGGGTAGTAACAGCGGACCCCATGGGTTCTCATGCGTCGAAACCAGTAATGTACATAAATCCTTCATCACACACACTAGGAGTATTTCATATTGTTTGCGAAATGCTTTGAAATTTGCTAAGACTTCATGGATCATTACAAGTCTACTTGTCCGTTGACAAACAAGGTTTGCCTCGTCATCATTATTGTAATTCCGAAGGGAATAACTGTTGGTTCTTATTTTCCCCATATTTTGCTACTTTCCCTAACCAAATCCATGACTTGCCATTATGTTGTAGCCTTGTACATGTCTCATTACAAGTGATGACCTGAAACCTAGCATTGCATCTGTACTTTTTGCTACACAAACGTGTTATGATTATGCTCAAATCCCTATAGTTTGAACAAGTTTCTATACATCAACATTCTTTTCTTCTTAACAGCCCATATTGATTATTTATGTTTTCTGTTCTTTTTTTTTTTTGTAGAGCTGACATGGCTTCCGGCAGATGATAGGAACTCATGGAACTCATCTCAACAACAACTTCAAGGAACTCATCTCAATACAATGTCGACCTCAACAACAACTTCAAGGAACTCATCTCCACCATAAGGAATGCAGTCTGTGTTGTAGTTATCCATTCCCTTATTGGGATTGTAATTTGTGTATTACTAGTTATCCACCTTTTGTATAGGTAATTTGTTATGTAATATGGTGATGTAGTGGAAAACAGTGAATTTGAAGTCCGTTTCGGACAATGGGGAATATGTAATGAATGACAAGGTTATGCGAAAGATTCTAGTCTGTTTTGTACCAGTAATTCTACTTTGGTTATTGGATTATATTAAGTCAAGTGTTGTTCCATATTCACATCGTTAGTTATGCTTTGATGATACTTTTTGTGTTATTCTATCTCATAGTTTTATGTTGTGGATTAGCAGTTGATTGTCTGATGAGACGCTAAAGCGTCGGGTATGCAACAAAATAGGGGAAATGTTGCCCAAATTTTTTCAGAAGTAGCAACCTAAACTCAATTTTTTGCACTTTTATAGCAGTTTGAGCAACCTAAAGTGATTTTCCACACTTGTAAGGCAGTCTCAACAACTATAACTCCATTTTTATGCACCTTTATAGGAGTTTTCAGCAACCAAAAGTCAATTTCTGCACTTTTTATAGCAGTTTCTGCACTCATATAGCATTTTTCAGCAACCGAAAATCATTTTTTGCACCTTTTATAGCAGTTTCTGCACTCATATAGCAGTTTTCAGCAACCGAAAGTCAGTTTCTGCACTTTTTATAGCAGTTTCAACACTCATATAGCATTTTTCAGCAACCGAAAGTTATTTTCTGCATCTTTTATAGCAGTTTCTGCATCCATATAGCAGTTTTCAGCAACCAAAAGTGATTTTTCTGCACTTTTATTGCAGTTTCATCAACTAAAGTCTATTTCCTGCACTTTCTGTGCTATACGGAGACGATACAAATAAGACTCGATACGTACACGACACAAACAATACTCGATACGGACACGACACAAACAAGACACGATACGGACATGATACAAACAAGACTCGATACGGACACGATACCATAAAAAAGAGACTAAAATACATTCCATTAAAAATCACTTGAATACAATACAAACACGATACGATAAAAAAAGAGAGAACAATACATTCCATTAACAAGACACGATACATACACGATACGATAAAAAAAAAAAGACTACAATACATTCCATTAACCAACCAAGTATTCTACTCTTTCTTATTATTCATTCCATTCATCATTTCTAAAAAACTTGGTTGAACACCTTGCCATTCTTGCAATTGACTTCCCATTAAACTTGAATGTGGCCTTCCCCAACCTTGTGGCCCTCCTCTTATTGCACTCTGCATGGTCGGCATCAAGTTCGGTGGATTTTGGAAATTATGGGGCATCATGTTTGGCCATATAAATGGTCCCACGTTTGGCCACATTAATGGCCCCATGTTTGCATAATTCTGCCATATAAAAAAAATTAAACATAAATCAAGACCAATAAATTAAGAGTGTAACAGGACAATACCAAACTCATTAATTAGTTACTTACATTGACATTTACAACACTATCTTGTGTTGTAGCCACATTGACTACCGCATTATCTCCGATCTCCTGAAATTAACAAATGATATTACTACGAATCACTCATTCAATATATCTATATGGCCATATTAACTAGCAAGAAAAAAAATCAATACAAAGTTTATACGTTAACTTGTTCGGTGGACACGGCGACCTTCCCGGCGGTCAAGCTTTTCTTCTTAACTGCTTCCCTTTTCTTCTTAACTGCTTTTTCCACGATACTTTGCTTCCTTTTACAAGGCGGTCTCCCTTTTCGAGTAACACTTTTAGGGTCAAGTATGTTTGTGTTTTGCTTGGAAAGTATAACTCCATCTCCAAATGAAAAAGAATCAACTCTATCATCAACCATATTGCTTGCACAAACAACCTGGGTTTCAATGAACTGTCGTTTGAACTCGTGCCCCTGTGCCATCACCACATTATACCTCTCTTCATTGTCCTCCACCAAGTCGGCAATCTCCTTATAGAGATTGCAAACATTGTCATTCCGGCGCGCTTCAATGGTTTTTGCGGATTTGTCGTAACTTATCCGAACTTTAGTGTGGGCCCTTTTCACATTTTTGCACCATCTTCTCAACACATACTTTTCTGGCACTTTGTGAATTCCCCTGAGCTGGTACACAAACAGTTGATGCTTACACACCATTCCTTTAGACTCAAATAGCCGGCAATTACAATGAGTTTCATTTGTTTCACCATTAAAATGAATTTTAAATGGCACACACTTCTGAAATTGGTCTTCTCCTTCTCCAACTGTAATCAACTCTTTCACCTCATATAACGTCACAACATCACCTACTTTTGTTTCACCTAAAGAACATACCATTTTCCCACAATATTGCCCATGAAACTCTCTAACCTTGGTATGAGTGTAAGCACTTTGAAATTGCTTCTCCAACCCATCGGTAGTTATGCAAGGAATGAAAGTGTGCCAACTAGTGTGATCTTCTTGTTTTTCATTTTCCACCTTTTTCATCAATGCATTTTCATATTGCTCAACGAATTGTTTCAAGGTCGTCGTTGAACTAATGTAACCATCAAAGTATGCATTCATACTCTCACTTCGTTGTGTAGATGACATTCCGGCCCAAAATACATCTTTCACAAAAGCCGGCACCCACCGCTCCTTCTCCAAATACAACCCATGTAACCATGTGTTACTCTGAAGATCGTACTTTTTCATGAGCGCATCCCAGGCAGTCTCAAATACTTCCACTGTCAGTGAATCATAAATTGCAGAGCGAAAACGGTAACTTATTTTTTCATAAGCTTCATACCCTTTCAACTTTTCCGGCACCTTCTTCATAATGTGCCATATGCACCATCGATGTCGGGTATTGGGGAATATAATCTCTATAGCATTCCTCATAGCGGCGCATTGATCGGTAATAATTGCATCAGGAGCACGACCCGACATGCATGTCAACCAATTCTTAAATAGCCACGAAAAGGACTCCGTATCTTCATGAGAGATAAGTCCACATCCCAATAATACCAAGCTACCATGATGATTGACGCCTACGAAAGGATCAAAAGGCATGTCGTACCTGTTGACAAGGTATGTTGTGTCAAATGTCACAACGTCACCAAACTCCTTAAAAGCTGCCCTACTCCTTGCGTCAGCCCAGAATACATTCCTTACTCGACCCTCTTCATTCAAATCCATTGCATAAAAGAATTCTCCGTTGTCAGCTTCCATTCTCATGAAATATTGACTCATTGCCTCAGCATCTCCTTCCGTAAGTTGTAAACGTCGCACCTTATCCAAATAATTTCGGCAATCCCTCGGCAAATATGGAACCTTATCAGGTCCACCAGCTTCAATTTGAAGCGAGTCAATACTCTTATTCAACCTGATCCCAGCTTTGTCATTCATCACAAGAATCCTTTTGGTACTTGAATCAAGTACCCTATTGCTCTTAAAAAATCTAGACTTTCCCGGACTTTGTTCATGATTGTGGTCCAAGATAACCCGACTTACCCTCCACTTTCCCTCCTGGGTTAAACAAATATTAAGGTGAGCAGGACATTCTGTTTTTTACTGTGGACGTGGCTTGGCAATGTTGCTTCCTCTAAGCCTTGCCTTTCCACATTTGCTGCATTCATAAACTACATGGATCAAGACTCCATCTTTTCCCTTTTTCGAAGTTCTTTTAGCCACTGCAAACCCCTTTTCTTTCGCAAATTTGAAGTAATACAAATAAGCATCGTTGGGCTGTCGAATTCCATTCCCATCTTCGGTTCCTCAACTGTATCTTCAGAATTCTCAATTGTCGTTTTACCATCACCATCCTCCTTTATTGGAGAACCATTCATAACCTCTTCTTCTTCTACGTTGTCTCCACTCCATACCTCTTCCACTTCTTTGTCGCTTTCAATTTGGGAAGACATAGGACACATCACCGATGATGGTGAAGGTAACTGAAACATCACCTGCAAATTAAAAATAAACAAAAACAAGTAAGTATAATACGCGGAATATGAAATGAACTCGTTAACACTGTATAGACTTGGTGATGAACATGCAAAGGTAGCACATAACTATTTCAAACAAGAGGGAAAAGTCGAGCACATCTAAAAAATGTATTGTGTAAAGAGCTAACCCACAAACTAACCACTATTTTTGTGAATCTCTGATTTTGTTTGAAGAAATGGAGAGGAATAATTCATCTCTTATACTCAATGAGCTAATTCTTTCAGCAGTTCTATTTTCTTGTTCGCATTGCGGGTTAGTTGATAGAGGCCTTTGGTACTTAAATTCCATGGAGAAGGTTTATGGTGTAAAGCCATAAACCTAGACACTACACCTGTTTGGTGGATATGTTAGCTCGATCTGGCCGACTTTCTGAGACAGAAAAATGTATTGAAACCATGCCGTGGAATCCTGACTGTAACACGTGGGCGGCTTTGTTAAGTGGTTGCAATAAGTACAAGGATAATAGAATAGCTAAAAGGGCAGCTATGAAGATGTGGGAAATGGCAAACGAGAAAGCTGCTAATGGTACAGATGAACTAAACAGGCGGCAAAATTAGCCCTTCTCTGGATAATGTGGTTTTTAATTAGGAACTTGGAGAAGAGAGAGAGAGAGAGAGATACCCTGGTTTGGCGTCGAGAGATGGTCGGATTGAGTCGCCGGTGTTGGAGGGCAGTGGGTTGGGCTTCTTTGATACGATTTGTTCGACTGCCGGAGGATTCGTCGCCGGTGAAGGGCAGTCGAGGGTCGGAGGTGCGATGGATCTTCCTTCTTCCTCTCTTCTCTCTCGCTCTCTGGTTCTCTGCCCGCGTAAAATGAAAAGAAACCCAGATTTGGACATTTTTGAAAATTTTCGTTTTTTTTTTTTTCGTGGGGTAAAGTGGGTGGGCCCCCGCGTGGGGCCCACGTGAACAGTGCAAGGTTGTGGCTGACTGTGATTCACAGTTTGTGGCTGTATCATTATTGGCCTCTGTCCTTCCCCGTCACTTGAGAGGTGAGTACCTAAACAAAGTCCCAACAAAGTTCTTCTCTCTCTCTCTCTCTCTGTCTCTCTCCAACGATGAACACCCCCTACCCAACACCCATTTCACCATCCTCAACCCGCATAGGCTGGATAGGCATAGGCGTAATGGGCTCAGCCATGGCCTCCCGCCTCCTCTCAGCCGGCTACACTCTCACCCTCTACGCCCGCACCCCTTCCAAATCCCTCCACCTCCAATCCCTAGGCGCCCACCTCGCCGATTCCCCCTCCTCCCTCGCCCGATCCTCTGATGTCGTTTTCACCATGCTCGGACACCCACCAGATGTTCGACAAATTGTCCTAGACAACTCCACCGGGATTCTCGCGGGCTTGAACCCCGGTGGAGTTGTTATAGACCACACCAGCAGCCACCCGTCCCTCGCGAAAGATGTTTTAGCAGCTGCCCGCGAAAAGGGTTGTTGGGCTGTGGACGCCCCGGTATCTGGTGGGGACACCGGGGCAAGAGACGGGAAGCTGGCTATATATGCCGGTGGAGATAGCGATGTTGTCAAGTGGCTGTCGCCTTTGTTTGATGTGATGGGGAGGGTGAGTTATGTGGGCGGTGCAGGTATGGGGCAGAGATGTAAGATTGCGAACCAGATCACGGTGGGGGGGAGTTTGGTGGGGTTGAGTGAAGGGTTAGTGTTTGCTGAGAAGACTGGGTTGGACGTGAGGAAGTTTTTGGAGGCCGTGAGGGGAGGGGCGGCTGGGTCGACGGTGATGGAGTTGTTTGGGGAGAGGATGGTAGAGAGGGACTTTAGGCCTGGTGGGTTTGCTGAGTACATGGTGAAGGATTTGGGAATGGGTGTGGATGTGGTGGAAGAAGGGGATGAGGATGTGGTGGTGTTGCCTGGTGCTGCATTGGCTAAACAGTTGTTTGCTGGGATGGTGGCTAATGGGGATGGGAAGCTTGGCACTCAAGGCCTTATTACTGTCATTGAGAGGATGAATGGCAAGTGAGACTCGCCCTATTACTCCATTTTTATGGCAAAATACACTCACAGTCACCCACATATGGGAGATCCAGGCACTACACCCAGCAGTTTACGTGGGCTCTCAGTACCGAGTGAGTATTTGTATAAGTGTGTGCGGTCATAGTATTGAATTGTTATATATTTGCGCAATAGTTTTTGGGCCCAAAACCTAAACACATATTCGGAAACATAAGACGGACAAAAGGCAATGATAGTTGGTGGGATCTGCTTCTGAAAAGTCGCAAACACTCGTGCATTTTTTATTACCAGTTTCTAAGATCGCGAGGAGCTAGTTATTTTTGTTGACGTCTGATTTTATTTGGTACTAGCTTTTAGAGGCATTATGCATTTTCATCAGAAATTCTCTAGCCATTAGAGTCATTGCCTGTGTAGTATTTGGTTTTAACCTTCGAAATCAGTATGTCAAGGGAATGGGAGGGAGGTGCCTTCCGGGATCCCTTTTTTCGTTGGCTGTACCTGTGTTGAGAATTAATGAAGGTATTGGGTGGAAGTTGAAGAAATGGTAAAAAAAAGTCTATATATGCGTTATCAGTGTTGAACTTGTTTGTTCTCTTCCATGTTGTATTTTCAGACACCATGAAGGAAGTGGTGGGTTTTTTTTCAGCAGTTTAAGTAAGAATGGCACTAAGGAATGGCAACGGGGCGGGTGGATCCCGACCCGAAAATCTAGCCCAGCCCCGATCCTACCCCAAACCCCGACCGGTTAATATAAGGCATCAAAGAGAGTAATTATAGCCAGCCAAAACGACGTGTAGGCTTAGAACCTTAGCCACCATAACAAAACCGCCACTAACAAAATATTGCAGATTTGAGAACATGGAGAAAATGACTTGATATCAAAAGATAAACTTCAACTGCTGTAGGAATGAGCTTGAAAACTTTCATGCACAACTTCAGAGCATGAAAACGTACAGGTTAATTCGTGTCATTTTTGGGTCGAGTTTGGGGAACCGTGTCGACACGATTAGACAAATAGGTTAATTCGTGTCATTTTCGGGTTATGTGGATTCAACCCGAGCCCAACCTGTTTGCTAATCGTGTTCTCAGGTCGTGTCATATACATGTTTCGTGTCAGAAACACTCAACACTAACCCGCTAACTTCGTGTCGTGTTGTCGTGTCGTATCATAAATTCCCACCCCTAGCTTTAGTGCGCTCATTTATTGAACAAGCCTAAAACTCGAGTTCGAGCTCAGTTCGATTACTAAACGAGCTGAGCTGAGCCGAGCCTTGCCTTAACGAGCCAAGTCATGAGTTGTTTGCCACCAGCTCGGTTCATATGCAGCCCTAGGTGCATAATATATAATTATTTTTTTATTGGCGTTTATTTTATTTATTGTTAAGTAAATAGAATACCTACATTGTTATATCCGATAATGCTTCGTCAATAAATTAGATAAAAATTAAAAAAAAAAAATTAAGGAGCAAGGTAAAACTGTACAAAGTGAGGGCAAAATTAGGCATTAGCATTATTTGGATTTTTCTTTTTCTTTTTTTTTACCATGACAGTTTTACCAATACATAAACTTCATTACCAGCTACCTGTTCTAGAACTTGTTCCAATCAAAGCTGGATTTGTACTCGGGTCTTTAAGTTCAACCGCTTTCATGGTTGACAAACATCTCTGCTAAGAACATCTCCAGCAGTTTCCAGGCATTTTGACCAAGAAAAATGCCATTTCCTATTTTGGCTAGCCATCAAATAAAGGCATCCTCCAACAGCCTAGGCATCAACAAACTTATTCAATACAATCATGACTTCCGATGGCATTACCCTTGGAGGAGCAAAATGTTATTGCATCCTTTGCTACGTTTGAACCAGACGTCAAGCTGTTGATTTCATCGGCAAAGGAGGGAGAGAGAGAGAGAGAGAGAGAGAGAGAGAGAGAGAGAGATGCCGAGGCTACACTGACTCGTTGGGTGTGGCGAGACAATATAGCAAATGAGGAACTGCCGAGGTGGAAGGCGAGGCCGCTGTAACCAGAAATCGGGAGTTAGCTCAACAACCCAAATCGCCCAAATCGAAAGGAAGGCTAGACTATTGAAGATGCTCTAACAAGAAAAAGAAAATCATCAAATCGTCTGCGAGAAAAAAATTCGGGCTGCCATGGCCAACGACCATGGCTACCTCGCTCCCAATTCACTTGATAATACTTCAAAAAAAAAAAAAAAAACTGAGTGACCGGAGGCAAGCAGATTTGTAAAATCCCTGTTCGCCACATGTTCAACATAACAAACTCACAAAACGAAAAAGATTCAAAGCATATCGTTCATATTTCTCACTGTATACTTCACAGAAGTCATTACAACACATCAAATCCAAACACAATTCAATTGCGTTTATTTTTTAAGACAGTTGTGAAATTACAAATAATACTGATGCAAATGAGAAGATGTTCCTCAACCAAAAAGTCTTAACCACTTGAACACCAAGATGACTATGATATAGAGTACTACATGCAGACCCAACTGAACATCCTCCAAAAGCTGCATACCACTGGTTATAGGTTCCATCGAAGAGATCAATGTGAATATTTATGTTCAAGAAACCTATAGCCACCACAGCTAAACTGACCATGAAACTTGCCGTAGGCCTCGTTTGTTTGGCCGGAGATAAATGGATGGGATATGGGTGGGATATGAAATCTTTGGGATATTGCTCAGGATATCAATGGATGGGAAAAATTCATATCCGGTGTTTGTGTTCGACGGGATATTGCTCAGGATATCCGGTTTTTTGCACTAAAATGGGGAAATCCCTTCCATGGGGAGAAAAGCTTGGTAGGGATTTCATATCCCATGCAAAAAAAAGAACACAAACATTGGAAAATGGGGCCTACTCCAACCCACTCCCAAATCCCACCCCCAAATCCCCCCAAACAAACAAGGCCGTAGAGATAAAGAGACCCATTCGTAGAAGCTGATTCTGCTCGTCATCCAAAACGATGTTGATGTAGTCCTCTGTGTCGTGGACATAATATTCCTGCAACTTTAAGACGAAAGGAGGCATTAGAACAACCACACCACGGATAATAGAAGAAACATTGGCCTATCTTTTTTTTCTCTCTCATTTTTTGTTTCCTCTGTGAATGGCAAAGCAATAACGAGGATTATGATGGGGTACAAAGAAACTGAACTGAGTGATAAACTATTTTTCAATCCTTTTAAGTTAGTTAAAGATAGCAAGGTAAATATCGAGGGGGCTATTCTTTTCTTTTATTATTATGGTGAACTCATACTGAGGAGACTTGAGAAATTGAACCATAAGATAATGACATTAATCAAGAATAAATACCGGAATAGTCCTTAATTTTTATATAGTAAAATGGAGACGTTACAGTTATATTTCCTTATCGTTTAGGATGAGTTGTTTTCTTTATCCTTTATGTTTCTTAGGAGAATGAAAAGAGCAATGACAAATTCCTTTCTCTTTCCAAACCCGTGAAATAACATTTCATGATGTTCTCAAATCATTGTGAGACGATACAAATACTTAAAGGAGACTTCAGATTTTAGAAGGGTTTTTTAGATCATTGAAGAATCAGCTATAAATATTGGGGAAAAGCTACAATACACACCTCCTATTTGGGTCGAACTCGAAATTAGTGAAAGGAATTCTAAAAGACAGATCAGTTCTTGTCGAGTATAAGTTGTACTCCAGTTCACAGTTGGGTGAAATTTGACACGCTAGGAATGTAATAGAATGTTTTAGAAGGTCTGTCGTGAAAACTCACCCAAAGGCTAAGTTTCCACTAAAATACCGTCTTACCACTGTAATCAAAATGTATGTTAGTTCCGCTAAATGCGAAATCAATTGATATATCCAAAGAGAATGACCTGTAAAAAAAAAAACGGTAATCCTACTGGTACAGAAACTTATGTACAGAAAATGTACAAATCGCTCTCGGGGACCCACTTTTGGGTCCCACACGAGTGATCCGAACCGTTCATTATTCTTAGAACATTTTTCCGAGGGGCTCCACAAAATTTCAGCTCAATCGGACGGTTAGAAGTGCTTGAACCAAAATCACACCATTTGAAACGGTTTCAAACGGTGTGATTTTGGTTCAAGCACTTATAACCGTCCGATTGAGCTAAAATTTTGTGGATCCCCTCGGAAAAATGTTCTAAGAATAATGAACGGTTCGGATCACTCGTGTAGGACCCAAAAGTGGATCCCCGAGAGCGATTTGTACATTTTCTGTACATAAGTTTATGTACCAGTAGCAGGATCCAAAAAAAAAATACACGGGAAAACTAGCTTAAATCAACCCGGTATAAAAAATAAAAAATAAATAGCTAGCTCTGTCCATCCCCATCACTTGAGGGGTTCTAATCAGTCAACTCCCCACTCCATTTTCAGATCAACCAGTCTCTCTCTCTCTCTCTCTCTCTGTCTCTCTCCAACAATGAACACCCCCTACCCAACACCCATTTCACCATCCTCAACCCGCATAGGCTGGATAGGCATAGGCGTAATGGGCTCAGCCATGGCCTCCCGCCTCCTCTCAGCCGGCTACACTCTCACCCTCTACGCCCGCACCCCTTCCAAATCCCTCCACCTCCAATCCCTAGGCGCCCACCTCGCCGATTCCCCCTCCTCCCTCGCCCGATCCTCCGATGTCGTTTTCACCATGCTCGGACACCCACCAGATGTTCGACAAATTGTCCTAGACAACTCCACCGGGATTCTCGCGGGCTTGAACCCCGGTGGAGTTGTTATAGACCACACCAGCAGCCACCCGTCCCTCGCGAAAGATGTTTTCACAGCTGCCCGCGAAAAGGGTTGTTGGGCTGTGGATGCCCCGGTATCCGGTGGGGATACCGGGGCGAGAGACGGGAAGCTGGCTATATTTGCCGGTGGGGATAATGATGTTGTCAAGTGGCTGACGCCTTTGTTTGATGTGATGGGGAGGGTGAGTTATGTGGGCGGTGCGGGTATGGGGCAGAGATGTAAGATTGCGAACCAGATCACGGGTGGGGGGAGTTTGGTGGGGTTGAGTGAAGGGTTAGTGTTTGCTGAGAAGACGGGGTTGGACGTGAGGAAGTTTTTGGAGGCTGTGAGGGGAGGGGCGGCCGGATCGATGGTGATGGAGTTGTTTGGGGAGCACTTGGGAATGGCGGCGGGGCGGGTGGATTTTGCCTTACTCCGTTCCCGACACAAAAATCTAGCCCCGCCTCTGACCCTGCCCCAAACCCCGATCGGGTAATGTATGGGTACTCCCGCCCTGCCCCGCTCCTATTTTGTCATATTAAGAAAATATGTTTTGGACTCCAAAATTAGAGAGCAAAATAATAGTAAAAGTTTCCAAAATAAGTATTACAACATAACCACAATCTACCATGTAAAAGGGAAATGAAAAAAATTAATACATAATGTGATATTTTAGTTGTAAGAGTAAAAACAAAAGAATGTTTGTATTAAAAAAATTTGGGGCAGGTTTGGGGCAGATATCGGGACGGGGTAATGTCTACCCGAACCTAATTGAATTTCTTCGATTCTCCCCCGAACCCAATCCGATACCCGAAAAATTAACAAAAACCCACCCCGGTCGGGGCGAGGCGGTGGCACTTGCTAATTGCTATACATGTGCTTATATACAGTTCATAACCGAAGAAGCTAGTAATTGAAAGTTCAGTGAGTTCACATTTGAAGCGTTTTGTCTGTTGATCAAAAGAACAAACCAAACATCTGTACTCGTCGAGGACATGATAACTTCTTATTTTCTGGAAAAATTGAATGCTTAGTTTAGTGACTACCTCTGAAAAATTTATACTGTATAACACTAATGCACTTGTTATAGTACATTAGTATTTCCTAACCATGTATGGTGCATTGCTCAAACTCGGCTCGTTTAGTAAACAAGCCAAAAAACGAGCTCGAGCTCCACTAGTTCGTAAACATGCCGAGCGAGAGTAAATTACTTAACAAGTCTCCTTAAACAAGCCGAGCCTATATAAACGAGCCGAACTTTACTGAACTCGTTTACTAAACGAGCCTAAAACTCGGACTCCAGCTCGGGCTCGGCTCGATTACTAAACAAGCTGAGCCGAGTCTTAACAAGCCAAGCCACGAGCTGCTCACGAGACTTGGGTCATTTGCAGCCCTAGGTGCGTAGTGTACAAATTTATTTATTTTTTATTGGCGTTTATTTTATTTCTTGTTAAGTAACTAGAATACCTACATTCTTATATCCGCTAATGCTCAGTTAATAAATTAGATAAAGAAAATTAAAAATAAAAATAAAAATTAAGGAGCAAGGTAAAACTGTATAACGTGAGGGCAAAATTAGGGATTATTATTTGGAAGTTTTTTTTTATATATACCATGACAGTCTTACCAATACATAAACTTCATTGCCAGCAGCCTGTTCTGGAACTTGTTCCAATCGAAGCTGGATTTGTACTCGAGTCTTTAAGTTCAACAGCTTTCATGGTTGACAAACATCTCTGCTAAAAGCATCTCTAGCAGTTTCTAGGCATTTTTTGACTGAGAAAAATGCCATTTCCTATTTTGGCTAGCCATCAAATAATGGCATCCTCCAACAGCCTAGGCATCAACAAACTTATTCAATACAATCATGACTTCCGATGGTATTAGCCTTGGAGGAGCAAAATGATATTGCATCCTTGCCGCCGACTGAACCAGACTTCAAGCTGTCGATTTCATCGGCAAAGGGAAGAGAGAGAGAGATGCCGAGGCTACAGTGACTCGTTGGGTGTGACGAGACAATGTAACAAAGGAGGAAATGTCAAGGTGGAAGGCGAGGCTGCTGTAACCAGAAATCGAGAGTTAGCTCAGCAACCCAAATCGCCCAAATCGGAAGGAAGGCGAGACAGTTGGAGATGCTCTAACAAGACAAAGAAAATCATCAAATCGTCTGCGAGAAAAAAATATTTAAAAAAAAATTGGGGGTGCCAGGGCCAACGGCCATGGCTACCTCGCTCCCAATTCACTTGATAATACTTTAAAAAAATAAATAAACTGAGTGACCGGAGGCAAGCAGATTTGTAAAATCCATGTTCGCCACATGTTCAACATAACAAACTCACAAAACGAAAAAGATTCAAAGCATATCGTTCATATTTCTCACTGTACACTTCACAGATATCATTACAACACACCAAATCCAGACACAATTCAATTGCGTTTGTTTTTTGAGACGGTAGTGAAATTACAAATAATACTGATGCAAATGAGAAGATGCTCCTCAACCAAAAAGTCTTAACCACTTGAACACCAAGATGACTATGATATAGAGTACTACAGACCCAACTGAACAACCTCCAAAAGTTGCGTACCAGTGGTTATAGGTTCCATCGTAGAGATCAATGTGAATATTTGTGCTCAAGAAACCTATAGCCACCACAGCTAAAGTGATCATGAAACTTGCCGTAGAGATCAAGAGACCCATTCGTAGAAGCTGATTCTGCTTGTCATCCAAAACGATGTTGATGTAGTCCTCTGTGTCGTGGACATATTCCTGCAACTTTAAGACGAAAGGAGGCATTAGAACAACCACACCACGGATAATAGAAGAAACATTGGCCTATCTTTTTTTTCTCTCTCATTTTTTGTTTCCTCTGTGAATGGAAAAGAAATAACGAGGAATTATGAAGGAGTACAAAGAAACTAGAGTAAGTGATCGATAAACTATTTTTCAATCCTTCTAAGTTAGTAAAAGATAGCAAGGTAAATACCGAGGGGGGTATTCTTTTCTTTTATTATTATGGTGAAGTCATACTGAGGAGACTTGAGAATTGAACCATACGATAATGACATTAATCAAGAATAAATACCGGAATAGTCCTTAATTTTTATGTAGTAAAATGGAGACGTTACAGTTATATTTCCTTATCGTTTAGGATGAGTTATTTTCTTTATCCTTTATGTTTCTTAGGAGAATGAAAAGAGCAATGACAAATTCCTTTCTCTTTCCAAACCCTTGAAATAACATTTCATGATGTTCTCAAATCATTGTGAGACGATACAAATACTTAAAGGAGACTTCAGATTTTAGAAGGGTTTCTTAGATCTTTGAAGAATCAGCTAAAAAACATTGAGGAGAAAAACAACTTCTTCATACATAAATGAGAGGATGGCTTCCTCTTTTTAATGTTTCTATGTGAGTTTGGGAGGAAAGAAAGGAAAAGGGAAAGAAAATTGGAGGGGAATAAGTCCAAATGAACACTCGTTTGCCATACTGTATTTGCAGAAACGAAGTGGCAAAGACGGTATGCTCTTCTATTTTTCTCTAAATTCCATGAGTCTCACACATTATGAAACTCTACAATCATGTTAAGGAATCTCATCTATGGGATCGAAGTAGCATAGCTTCATCTGAAATGAATAGCAAAATAGAGAAAACGTACTGTTGATAGTTTGTTTAAGATTCCCTCAATTTCCACAAAGTAGGCTCCCAATAGCATTTCCACCTCTTCCACGTTTGGTTTGAGATCTACGGTGCTGCTTTTGCTGCTTGTTTCCTCATTGCTGAAAATGAAAAACCAAGAGGCTTGATGAACAATGTTGAATGAGAACTCCAGTGAAAATTGATAAACATCTTGACTTATTAAAGGCTTATAAGTACTTATGGCAACGATCAAACCCTCGGCAGCATTCAAATTTTGACTGGAATTTAAGCTATATCTGGCAAAAGCAAGATCCGATATACACCAAATCAAGATGATTTGATCTCAAAACTCGAATTTTGACAAGTTTTTCCCAGTAAGTCTTCTGATGAGGTAAATTTTTTCTAAACCTACCTAATCAACACTCGAACATGAGTGCTGAATGGTAGTTCAGAATTTCTAAGAAAAGTACTGAAATGAAATGGTACCTAGCATGCCTAAATCGAGGGTGAAGTTTCAAAGCCAACATTGGCGGTGAAGTTTTTGCAATAATATGTTGGAAAGTAATTACAAGAATCTGAAAGGAATTTGAACTTACATATGATCACCCGATAAAAATGCATATGCATCATTTATCTCATCCTCTGGTACCAAGCCTTCAGTTTGCAAAGTGACAAGCTTATCAGTTAAGTACATCTGAGCCATATCTGTGTCATCATCCAGTAGATGTTCAAATTCATTCCTCACCTATAAACAATATGGCCCCATATTAGATAAATCAACCACTTCACCAAATGGCAACCTTTTATGGAAACAATATTTTTTTTTCCAAGAATTAGTACCTCCAGTAAGGTCAAAATTAGGAAGGAGAAAAAATTACAGCAAGCACATGCATCTTACAGCATCAGATGGATGAAAAGGGTAGCAGCTATAAGTACAGTTTCAAGTTAGGAACTAGGAAGACATCGTAGTATTAAAAGTTGGAGTTTTGGTAGATAGAGGTCGGTTTCAAGAGTCTAGGGAAACTAGCAATTGGCTAATATTATCAAAAATATTGTAATTTACCAAAGCATTCGTAACTGTAAGTTGTGAAGTATCAATGTAAACATGGGCAGTTTTTGTCATTAAACTAAATGATGAATAGAAGGAGACATCAATATACAATTGAAGGGTTTTTTTCATTTTTGCTAATTGAAATGGTACATATAATTACTAGCAAAAGACAACTTATGGTAACTGATGGTAATATTCTGCTCCTGTTCCTGTTGAAGGAAAACCGTAGATGTGGACAGCTTCATGTTTTAGCTATTATCCATGAGCGATTCATGTTTTTAATCACACAAAAAGGTATTGTGCATCAAATAAATCAATGAAATGATTCTTTACCTTCTGCACACGCCCAGTCAAAGCAACCAAGCGACCTTTAATGACTCTCACACGTTTGAGATTATTTGTTTTGGTTTTAGCTGATAACTGATCCAAAGCCGGATATGCCTCTTCCTCCAATGTGGAAGTCTGGATAAAGAGTTGCATAATTATAACAACAAATAGGTTCATAAAAAAAAATTCCATGATTGATTGAAGATAGCTTCAACGAACTGGTAGGTACCATTCTTGGTTCCCCAACCAGACAGGCAAAAAGGAGAAGTGATTTGGATTTAGTACTGCGAAACCATTGCAATAAAACAAATCCAAGAACAGCACTTTTGAGTTCAAAGATAATGGGCTGGCGTTACAAGGTGTTCGTTCCCTTTCCCTGAATCTTCCAACGTGGATGAACTTGATGGGTGTATGACTGGCAAGTACCTAGGCCCTTGACCAGCCAAATTAAATGACTCTTTTTCATGTGTGTGGATAAACTGAATGCAAGAAAGGTGTGGAAGACTGAGGACCTAAAACGGTTTGTGTGCCATGTAGCTATGTTCTAGTAAAGGATACAACAAGGTTATGGGGTGGTCAATGATGCCAGACACTCGTGCTATTCAGCTAAGGTGAGGACGAATGTATATTTGACGCAAATATGTGGCATACTTAAATTCATATATATTGATGAAAGATTGACCAGCAATGCCAATTTACCTGAAAGTACAATGCTAGTATCGAAACACAATTCAATAAAAACAGAGCGCCCAATGTTAGAGGCACAGTAAAGATGCAGAAATACAAAGCAAAAACACGAGTCCATGAATGCTAGTCATACCTCAGATTCAAGGCTCTTGCAGACAGATTCTAGGCAAATTTCAAGAGCTCGAAACTCAAAAGGTAAAGGATTTAGCTTCATCCTCTTTGACTCCCCATTTGATGCTTTACGCTTACTACCACTTGCTTCCGGTGGCATATAAGTTAGCGATTGCTCCATGGCTTTATCGCTTGTTATAGTAGCCTACATGCAGCGGCATAATCAAAGCGTGATATAACCCGAAAAAATGAAGTAGATGGAAAGGAAATGACTACTACTAAATCAATGTTATCCCGATTTATCGAGAATTTCACCAGGTTTGGATTGGTAATGCCCCAACCTTTTTCTCCAGAATTACTCTATGTTTCATTGCCCGCACTCACACTAGGTATAGGCTTAAAATCCTAACAATTCACGAAGTAATGGCACCAAATTATGCTAAAGAAAAATAGTCTATCTTAATCTTTACTTTCGTGGAACTTCAAATAAAGAGCTAAAGTTTTACTTATGATGCCGATTTCATGTGTTTTTATTGACTTGAAATCTTCAGATTCTAGGAAACAAACTTCTGCTAATTGCAACCAACATATTCACAAACCAACACTCTAAATAACGAGAAGCCTTTGGCCTAACTTAATTAATCCTAGAGACAATGGACTTGATGTTTTTTTATTTTTGAGCATTTCGTCAATATTTTTTAGATTAATCATTCATCTCAACAAGAGGAATCGGAAAAGTATAAATCTAGACCAAAGTTGAAAAATGTATATATGACCTAAAGACAGCGGAAAAACTACTTTTTCTCTGAATTTTTTCTCTTCTAGTGAACCTTGTTGGGGCTTTTGATCGTATTTTTAATTTTTCAAATTATGTTCAATTCCGTTCTCAAGGATGAATAAGTAATCCAAAAAAATTGACATGAATCGCAAAGCAAAAAATAAATAAATCTTGACACAAACACAACAAAACTTCTAGAACATGACCAGAAACTCAGTGATAATATATAAAGAAATTGTGTCCAAACTCCAAACACATACTAAAGTAATGTTTGGTTTCACTAAAAAGTACTGTATTTTTTTCTAATCATTCTCAGACCATTTTTTAGCTTTTGATCAATTTTGTTACTTTTCATGTTTCAATAATTATTTTTACACTCCGCTTTCTCATAAATGCACTCTAAAATTTGTCCTCCATGCTCAAAATTACACACATCACAAACAGCAAGAGGACCAGTTCAAAAACAAAAAAAAAACAGCAAGAGATAAATTTTGGAGTCTATTTACAGAAAAGTGGAGTGCAAAAATCATTTTTATTTTCCATTTGAAAAATGGAAAATGAAAAAACGGGAAGCAATTCTGGAAAAAGTGCAGTACGGGTACAAAAGAAGAAGAAAAATTGCTTACACCAAAGTCAGAGAGCTTGGATTCAAGATCATAAACAAAGGAAGCGATGCGAGGGTCTCTAGGGTTGGGAACCAAAACTTCATTGGCCGTCACAATCGCCTTGATATGCTCCAAATTCACAACCACCGCGCTCTCTCTCCTAAGCACCCCAGACGGATACGACAGCTCCGGCTCAACCACCCTCAGATCGTGCGCCGTGATTCCAGTCCGGCGCATTACCGTGTTCTTCCCCAATTCTTCGAAGCTAATTTTCCCTGATTTGGAAACGACGAGCCACGTCCTCGATCCGGCGCCCTTCCGCTTCGCCTGGCTCTGAGAAGGGAGGAGGGGGATGGACATCCGACTGAGCTCGATCCGGTCCGCCATTTTTTGCGGGGATTCGAGCTGGAGTTAGGGTTTTGGGAGGTGGGTTTGGAAGAAGAAGACGCTTGATTTGCCATTGATTTTGAGAGTCAAAATGTGTTTTTGGAGATTTGTGTAGAGGAGTGGTTATGCAGCCCAATCTTAACTGATACTACCAGATGAAGACGTCGATTGGCGATAGGAGTATATATGATTCTGTTTTTTTACAAAGTCTACTGGGGGCGGGAACTTGGGGGTTAGTTACGGTAGGTTTAGTGTGGCGCGGTTGGATCCGCTGTATAATTGCAGATGTCTCCCAGCAAGGATTGATCAAAACCTCCTAGCTTTTATCTCTGAGTTTGAAATTTATTTCGAGGACAACTGTATCTTTATCAGATTTTATTATTAAGGTTGTAAACGAGTCGAGTCGAGTTGAGTTTTGTAGTGTTCGAGCTTAGCTCATTTCCTTAACGAGCTCGGGTCTGTCGTAAATGAGCCGAGCCGAGCTAGACTAATTTACTTAATGAGTCTCTTTACACGACCGAGCCTATAAAACGATTCGAGCTTAGCTTTTGAGAGCTGAGCTCGGCTCGTTTAGTAAACGAGCCCAAAACTCGAGCTCGATCTCGACACTATTAGAAAACGAGTCAAGCTTTAACGAGCCTGCTTGCAAGCAGCTCGGTTCATTTGCAGTCCTACCACTATATCCAAATGGTTCATGCACTAAAATACAATGGAGTGTATGAGCACTATTCCATACACAAGTGCATGGTCCCACAGAAATATATCTACAACCAACTAGTCCACTCAATTCTATAAAAGTAAGGTGTATAGATCTATCAATATTGCCAAAATTGCCTGGTGCTCTCCACTACTACAGATAAGACAAAAGAGAAAGATATGGAAATTTTGGAAGAAATTTTTTTGATGACTATGCAGCTACCAAAATCTTTTTAACTTAGAGACATACGCTCAAATAAAATGTTAAACGTTCATTGTCTTTAATGAAAATAAATCCATTAAGTATCATTATCTTCCTGAACGAAGCATAATTGTTACAAGATGACAATTCACTTGTCTTGTGAAGAATACATTTTAATGAATAAAAATTTTGGTAAAAGATTTGGATCATCAAGTGAGATCGCGTTAGATCTCGTTTTGCATCATCTGATAGGATATCACATGACGGGATCTTGAGTCCGATACAAATTGTGATTGTTTAGGGTACTCCCTCAAACATGAAACACAAAAAACAATATTTTTGGAATCTTTTACATGCCCTGCCAAATAGAAGTATCTCACAAATTACACCCTCCTTTTTAATTTACTTGAATGTTGGATATCACTTTTCAATTGTCAAATTTTTTATTGCTTAACCTTTCAAATTTTTCTATTATTTGTGCTCTTAAACTTTTTATCTTTCGCAAGGGTTATCATTTGTTATTCCACCCTACTACTCCATGAGTATGAACAATCTCGTTGCGTAATTTGATGAACACGAAAAGTGAATAACTTCATTGCTAATCCCCATACACCGGTGGCTTACTATGTTGAAAAGATATTAGGAATCAATACGTGGGAGTGATTAGGAACGGATCTAAGAATTCTCCAAGTGGGAAGTATTTTTATTTAACTTAAACATAAATTTACGGTACTTGCGAGATTTGGATGGAGAAATTTCATAAGAAGATAGAAAAAAGAAAAAGAAAAAAAAAAGGTTATGATTTTTAGATAAATCAAACATTTGGATTGAGTATTTCAATAAGAAATGGAGAAAAAAATATAAAACATATATTTTTTTTTACTGGCTCTCCCCCCTTCTCACCCAATCTCACTAAAACAGTAAAACTTGCGAGATTTTGTGAGAAAATACTCTCATTTCTTATCTCATCTTTTCTCACTATTCAAAGGGGATGTTAGTGCTTATGTTTGTTTTATGTTTGGATAGATGTGCAGCGTAAAAAAAAAACTAAAACTGAGGGGGCACGTGACTCCACGTGCCCCATTCAAATCCGTCCGTGGGAGTGATGGTGCAGATTGGAGAAGGAGAACCAACATGTCATGTATTTTAAACAAGAAAAATGAACTTTTTTTTTTCTTCTCAAAAAGCTTAGATCATCACCAGTCTAGACCCATTTTTTACACATATTTAAGTGAAAACTTGGGTCAAAAGGTTCATTTGGGTATACCATCTCCAATGATATGCACTCTTTTTTTTTTTACCCAATCTAGTGTTTCTAAAGTTTTCCCATCAAAATATGAGTCGAAATGATAGTACATTTGTAAATAATAAAAAGAGTATGGATTTGTCATTTGTCTCTCTCCAAATTTGAATGAAGTAAATATGGTAAAAGTCAAAATGAGTATGACAATGGAAATGAGTTGTTTTTAGCTTTTTACTCAAATTGGGTTTGGATAGAAAAACAAGGATTAGTGAAGCTCTTGTTCCGGAGAGCATAAAATTAAAAAGGCATATTGGGGTGAGAGAGGCTCGAACTCTCGACCTCAGGATAACTCAGAAGCTATGAGACCTACGCGCTAGCCAACTGCGCCACCACCCCTTTGTTGCTAAGGAGGTCAATTTTGTAGTCTTGAACTGTTTACACTGCTAATTAAGTATCCCATTTGATTTGCCTTTGTTAAATCAGCAAGATACCCACTTGTGTGTGCTTGCAGGTGACTGTAACTCATCCGCTAGGGTGACTGGGTGAGTTTAAAGTAATTCGGGGGAGGTGTTGTGCGGTAAAACGACGTAGTTTTGTTCATTTTCTTGGTACACTTCAATAGGCCCTGTTTGGAGAGTTAATTTTGAGGTTCAATTTTAGGGAATTTAGGCTTTTTGAGGTAGGATATAGTTGTTTTAGGCACTTTGGGTTTAGGCGCTTTGGGTTTAGGGTTTAGGCACTTTGTAGTGGTTTTTTCCTTCTTCCAAACAAGGTCTTTGGAAGCTTCAGAGATGTGCCAAAAACTACGTCGTTTTACCGCACAACACGATCAAGTTTAAAGTGACCCGCAGAAATAACAATAATGAGAACACACCACCAGTCACACAAGCTTACGTGGCACTGCATGATTGGTAGTTGCAAAGTAGTTTCAAAGTGATTGTTCTCCCATTACCAATCGTGGAGTGGTTGGTGTGTTAGAGTGGTGTGTCCCTAGCATTATTCGAAATAAAATTAGTCACCAAAAACTTCCTATTTTGTTTTTTATAATTACCACACTTCCAATTTTGTTACAGCATATTTAGCTTTCACTGTAAGAATATTCTGAACAATGATAGTGGTGTTGAGTAATCTAAAGTTTAAATTCTGGAGAATCCTGTTCCAAAAACCCAGTCTTAGGCTCCATTTTTTTTGTCTAGATGATTTTTTTTTCGTTTTCCATAATTTTTTGTTTAGTTTTTCATCTTGGAGTAATTTTTTTTGGATTGATCATTATTATTGACGAAAAGAATCAGAAGAGTGAAAAGAATCAGAAGAGTATAAAAACGTAGACCGAAGTTTAAAAAAAAAAAATCATATAAAACAGAGAAAGCCGTTTGGTACTTTTTTCGTCTTTAGTGAATTTTTTTTTTTTTTTTTGTCATAGTTTTCTACTTTTAGACTCTTCTCGTCGAGACAGATAATTAATCTAAAAAATATATTGCGAATCTAACAAAAATTCAGAAAAGACGAACAAAACACGAAAAACCGAAAAGACAAAAGAATGGAGCCTTAATTGATAGCAATTCCTTTTTCGAAGGGCAGTGGCAATTTCCTTGCCTCCGATATCAATCCTCAACTAAAAGAGAGGAAGCCAAAGTTGGTTCACAAACTGCTCCAGTTAAAATATTAAACACAGTACTTGATATATACAAAAGGTGATCTGTATACATTCTTGAAGCGAATAGTACATAATTTCTGTTAGTAACATTTGCGCGAAGAAATCGTTCAAAAAAAACACATTTGCGAGAAGAAGTTCTTTCTTATAGGAACAGAAGGCAATTTACTCATTAAAGAGATTCCTCCACAGGGACACTTGAGTAAGTGTAACTCTCCACCCTTACTTCCTCCTTCCCTCTATATCTGGTCCAGGAAATTTTCCAAGTCTCCAGCAAACTTTGCCTGCATTAACATGTAACAGCAAACGCACGCACACACGTGTGTGTGTGTGTGTGTGTGTGAGAGAGAGAGAGAGAGAGAGAGAGAGAGAGAGAGAGAGATGCAAATGCATCGCAACTGGCCTATTAACAGCAGAGTCAGAGGAAGACAACACAACAAGGAGATACAAAAGGAAAAGAAAACAAAAAGTACTTCAAAGTTTACTTTCCAGTAACGGAATGGAAATTTTCAATAAGATGATGTAACCAGAAAAGAATTTTAGAAGAATAAATGAATAATAGTGTTCCCTAATTTTTGAAACAACGGTGTGTCGGCGTGTCCATGTCGTAGAAGTTATACAAGTCTTGAAAAATTGAAGTTTGGGACGATGGTAAACGGGAGAAATACTCCATGTCGTGTCAGGTTCACATCCCTATCCACATTTCTAAGATAAAGCAATATTGACTGCTGAAAAAGGTATTATTGGCTCAATACTGCGTACAATTCCAAGGCAAGGGGGAAAAAAATTGATATGTTATGAATGAGCAAGCAACCTCCAACAGTAGGAAAACTTGTTGGAACGCCTCCGTACTCTTCTTTAAGAAGAGAAAAGCTCTATTCCACCAAAAATATGTGTTTTAGATAATTGAAATACATAAAGACATGAAGACACTCTTGAAATGCCCCACCCAAGATATACAGGTTACACTCGATGCCAAGTGCAGATAGCAGGAAGTCAAAAAGGGTAAAAGCAAAGGAAAAAAATACCTTTCCGCTTCAATGCTCCTCTTTGCAAGCATAAGTGCCAAGAAGACTGGAACCATTGCAGCACACAAATGCTTAAGAGTGTGCCCACTGACAATATGATGTGTCCATTTATAAATCGGTTTATCTGCAGCTTCCTCCACCTTAGCTAAAAGATAAAATCCTGCGTATCACAGACAAATGTAGCTCAGAATGGAAGAAATAACTACCAAGATTAAGTGAATGGCATAATGACGATACCGACCTGCAGCCCAAAGCCAGTATGTGGAATGTGTGTACATTGGAGGCAACAAGATGGCCATTAATGGAATTGCAATGCAAGGAACAAACTGAATCAGAGCATATGGACGGAGATCATCAAAAAACCTGCAAATTAAAATGTTGTCAACAAACTGCTTCACAGAATTACCAGGTCATGTTCATGCAATTAGTAGGCCAAAAATTCAATACATAAGTCAGACATTTTCAGCCTCTGGAGAAGTTCAAAACTCCAAAATAGTTGAATATTTGTACTTAGTGCATACTCAAAAGACATTAAAATTAATTTTTTTGAAAAACCCAAGGTCGCCGTTTGACTTCTGTATTGAATTTTCTCCCAAGCAGAGGTTTTTCACCAACCAAACCATATCCATCTAAAACTCACCCTACTGCAACACGATCAAATTCTGATGAATTTTTGTGGCTAGACACGTTGCTCCAATTAATCCCATGAACTAAAACAACAAGATCCACCTCCATATATAAAGGATTCACATGCTTACCTCCAGTAAATTATGCTTAAGACGCCTGCCAAGAGGAGGGGAATTATGGACACTGTTCCCTTTTGCTCGTTGATTCTTTCAATTATAAAGATTGCCATGATTGACGTGAATGCAATAGTCATCTGCACTATTTACTAATGTCAAAACAAAATGAATTAATGACAATAATAAATAGAGCCAGTATATGAAGAAGCTGACCGGCAAGCGATCCCACACGAGACGAGCGTCATTTGGCTTGAGATGATAGTAAGATGATCCAACAGCAACAGCAGCAACACCAATGAAAAAAATTGACCAACCGCAAACCTCACCTTGCAGCCTTCACAAATATTTAACTGTGACTCTATAAAAAAGTTTTCATAAGCATAATAAGACATTGCCAATCATGTACTGCACCATACCTCAGCCTAAAGTAGTTCCTGTGAAAGCAAAGTATAAGCCCTACGAGACCAATTACAAGGAATGGGAAATTGGAAACCACATTCAGTGTATTTGGTATACCTGAAAAGTTAAACAAGAATATCAGCTATGAGATAATAAATTAGATAGGAAGCTCCACATATTGCTCAAGCCTCGAGCTAAAAGATAAGTACAATTCATCGAGCTATAATTAACGATAGAGTTTGAAACGAGTAAGTAGGTAAAAAAGAAAAAAGAAAAAGAGAGACAGTAATGTTGATCAATTGCAGGCACTATTACCAACAAATAAAAATGAAATTACAATGAATGAAAATGGCAATATTACAAGGAAGATGGATACAATAATCATACTCCATAAAAAAAATTATATCAAGACTAGTATCAACATTTTCAGCAACTTATTCCAAGACACTCAGCCAATATAGGGATATACAGAAACAGACACTACAATGGGGCAACAAAAGGTATTGCCAATGTACATTGAAAACACATAATTGTTAGAACAAGACTCATATAGTTATTTATTACCTCCAAACCTAGTATATAAGCATGGGCGATCTCTCCACTCAGTGGCAATTTGTAATGAGTTAGATGGTTACACATGATATTAGAGCTAGACTTTTCAAGTCTTTTTTTTGGCAAAACTATCCTCAGTAATTCCGCCTTTGTTTGTGCCATAAATCCAGTTTGCTTGCCCGCAATCCTTTATCTTCTGGATCATTTGTTACCTATCCCAATGCGATCATGTTCAAAAGAGCGTTACAGTTTGTCCAATACCATTTAATTATCCCCTCCAAAATTGCCATACAATTTTGTGCAGCCTCTCTAATCATTTTCAGTTGATTTTGACTTGGATTCTTTACCAATAATAACAAGAAGAAAGGAAGATAAAAAACAAAAACAAAAACTTCATTCCACGAATAGGATGTGCAAAAGGCAGCATACCATTTCCACTTTTCCAGTTTGGCAACCAAACTTCAAGATCTAAAAGCAAGAGAAGAGAAGCACCCGGTACCAAAAACAAAATGCTTACCCTGCGTTGAATTTTGTTAAACCTAAAAAATTCATGAATGAAAGGGTTACACCTACTAAAATGCACCATTAGCTGCTACAAGCCAAATTTAAAATGCTCAAGTGAACAATTATAACATTAGTAATCTTAGGGGGTGTTCCACTAACAAAAAACTTTTTTTTCCTAACACCGAGACAGGTCATTCTCTCACAACACATTACATAAAAAACCGTGAAAAACCAGTTTTTTCAAAAAATTGGGTTAGTGGAACACCCCCTTAGTCACCCCAGTATTCACATCAAAATCGTAAAATCCATTTACCACATCCTATTTGCTTCGAATAATCTACAAAAATGAGAAAATGGGAGAATCAAAATACAAGTCCTTACTTGGAATTGGAACCACGTCTCACCCATTCCGGACACTATGGTCGTGACTTATTTGTCCAACCTTCCCCTTCCAGCCCACGCCACGTACATAGGAAAGGCTACTACTGTACACGTTACTAAATCGGTCATGTCATACAACAAATCGTAACTACCTACACCAAAATGACTCGTAAATAACCCTACAAAAGCAAATATCATAACTAAATTCAAAGTCTCGCAAGTCATAACTTTTCTCGCAGTTACATACAATAGGCCGTTCCTAACAGTTCGTTACTTGTTTTTCGTTTTTACTTATCAGGTGTACGGGCTAGCTTACACGCAACTAATCCTATGACCAATCCCACTGTTGACAAAATAGGCCGTTCGTAACAGTTCGTTACTTGTTTTTCGTTTTTACTTTTCAGGTGTCCAGACCAGCTTACATGCAACGAATCCTATGACCAATCCCACTGTCGACTAGCGGGGTCCCAATTAAAGCCGGAGCTTTTGCTGGTAGACTTCTACTATGGTATACCCTTCGCAACTACAAGACAATGGTTGTAATTATCACAATATCGGCACAAAAACTCATACACTGCCTATGGTACCGGGTGTGTACCATAAATCTCTACCAAGTACCAACGGACACCTTAAAATTGACTAATAGACTCCAAAAAAACAAATAAAACAGCATAAGAGAAAGTTCCCGATAACTTAATGTGAACAAGAATGGTTGAATGTAAACCCTAGGCGTGCATAAACTTCATGGATTGGAATTCTGATCCAATAAGCAAGAGATAAATGGAAGGAGATAGAAGAGTTGGAAATATTATAGCCAGAGAGAAAAAGTACCAAAGAATTCGCGTTGGTCAGCAAAATCGTGATACTCTTCTGACTGAGGGATCGCCGGTGTGATGATCATGAGGACTACAAAGCACAGAATCGCCACTCCCCATGCGATCAGTGACCGTTTCTTCATCTCTTGATCGTATTCACCAGTTAGTGTACGAGAGAGAGAGAGAGGGTCTGCAGAAGTTAATGGAGGAGGGAGAAAATAGAACAAAAACGAGAGAGAGAGAGAGAGGGTCTGCAGAAGTTTAATGGACGCTGGAGGAGGGAGCAAATGGAACAAAAACGAAAGAAAGGGACCTTGCTTGAGAATTTTAAGATTACGAGGCTGGTTTGTACTGCGATATTTTGGATATTTTTTGTATTTTTACTACTATTTTTTTCGGCAATTTGTCTAAAAGTCCAAAGGTAGGGGACTATTGAGTGATTTAGTCCAATCTAGACTTGAATGATGCATCGTGTCCATTGAATTAAAAGTGTTACTCTCTAAGGTCCTGGGAAAGGACAAAAATGCACCACGTCTCTCGCTCCTCTGTCCTCTCTGGCCCGAGCAGTCCCAGTAAGTGTTACCGTTTACACTTTGCAAGTTGTATTAACACAAATCGGCCCCACTTGTACACAGGTCATGACAATTTAAGCTATTGCATATGTGATTATGACGCTACACGTGGGTAAGATTGGCACTTTCAAATGGTACCCTAGGGTTTAGGTTTTAGGGTGCACTTTTCTGTTATAGAATTTTAGTGGTTTAGGCACTTTCATAGGGTACCCTAGGATTTTAGGCACTTTCATAGGGTACCCTAGGGTTTATGTTTTAGGGTGCACTTTCCTATTATAGGGTTTTAGTGGTTTAGGCACTTTCATAGGGTACCCTAGGGTTTTAGGCACTTTCATAGGGTATCCTAGAATTTTAGGCACTTTCATAGGGTACCCTAGGATTTTAGGCACTTTCATAGAGTACAAACTTTTCTGGCACTTTCATAGGGTACAAACTTTTTTTGGTAAGGTAAAAAAAAAAAAAAATGTCAGCGTTAGGACTGGATAAGTTATAAACTTGTTTGGTGGATTAATGGGGTTACAAATTCTTTGCCTAGGACTTTTGAACAAGTCTCCCTATTTTTTTAGGGGAAATTGTTCTAAAATGGAAGTCAGGGCAACTATTTGCAAAAACATGGTGTACTTTTCCAGAAATTGCTCCCAACATAAAAAGGAAAATTTTACTTGAACATACATGGTACCAATTTTTGTGTGGACCGAAATGCCCTTGTCTAAAAAAAACCCCATAAACCAACCCAATCACTCTCCCCTCCTCTACGTCTGTGTTTTACCATTCCTACATCTGTGTTTTTTTTTTGGTAAACCAAGCTTGAAATTAAAAGGGGTTTAAGTGAATATACAGCCTATAAGGGGCATACCCCAGGGAGGACAAAACAAAAGGAAAGAAAAGAAAGAAAAAAGTGTGTGGTCCCTGGCACAACCCGCCGGGGTGGAAAAATGAGAGTACTGGCACAACCCGCCAGTGTAGGGATGAAATGAGCAAAAAAGCGTAGGCGTAGCAAAATAGAAAATTATAGATCTCCGACACAACCCGCCGAAGATGAAAAACAAAAGATAAGGTGCCCTTGCACAACCCGCAAGGATAGGGATAAATAGTGAAAATAAAACCATGGGTACTTCCTGGCACAACCCGCCGGGGTGGGTATATAATTGCATGAAGCAATAAGAGTAGTAATATGATGTCCACCACCACGCATATCTTCTCAATGGATTCCAATCTCAACAATGGAGCACAACAATATAAAGCTCGATTCAAAGGAAATGGCGGCCAGTATTTTGGCAAGCAAAACAAACAAGGGAACCTCCCTAAATCCCTGTGTTCTGCTCCTCGCCTATTCTACCATTCACACAACATCTCTAAACCAAGCTCCAACATCGTCATCCATCCAGAGTTAAGATATGATAAGAACGTCACACATTATGGTAGCTAAAACGTAGGAAGACCGACTCAAATGAGACCAACAACAAAGAACCCGAACCAAACGAGGAGCCTCAGACTGTTCGGCATTAAGTACACACACGGGAGCTCCCTCCTAGAACCCGTGGGACTCATGCCTAATCCGTCATCCACTCCCACATGCTTAATCCATATTACAAAGTCAGTCTATCCCAAACAAGCAGTACACTCCGTGTATTTAGCAAACCGAAGTCAGTCACATTATGGTTAACTTATATATAGGATGACCAACTCTCAAGGGACCAACATCCATGCACCCGAACCAAATGAGGAGCATTGATATTCGACAATAGTACACTCAAGGGAACTCCAGAGAACCCATGAGACACATGCCTACTTTGTCACCGCTCCCACATGCCTAATCCTGTTACAAAGATAGTCGCCCAATCAAGAGGTACAACCGAGTATAAGCACCCCGAAATAGAAATAGAACTCACAGAATGGTTAACTTTATGGTCATCTAATACATAGATTGTCTGTCACACGAGGATCCAACAACAAGGAGCTTGGACTAATAGATATAAGCCCCTGACATTTCAGCCAGACCCAAGGAACACCCCCAAGAACCCGCGGGTACACATGCCTAGTCTGTCACCCACTCCCAACTACTAAATCCAAATTCCAAGTCAGTCTAACCCAGCCAAGGACTGCAACCATGTATATAACATACCGAGAAATAGAACATTTGTTTGGCGCAGAGTCCAAAACACGAATCCATTGTGGTGTTGAATGCATCTAATTCACCCACCAGGTCCGAGGCACACTGTGTGGGTCCCACAACATCTTCCCTAATACATCTGTGTTGCACCATTCATGGAATATGGTTGCACTCTTCAAAAAATTAATTGCATCCAAGTTGGTCCAAACAGGGTTGCAGTGTGTTGTCATGTCACACTTTCTGGAAATATATTCTTCTCCTTGCACCGTTCCTACGTCTGTGTAGCACCATTCATGGAATGTGGTTGCACTCTTTAAAAAATTAATTGCACCCCAGTTGGTCCAAACAGGGTTGCAATGTGTTGTCAGGTCACATTTTTTGAAAATATATTATTCTTCTTGCACCGTTCCTACATCTATGTCGCATCCTTCATGGAATGTAGTTGCACTCTTCAAAAAATTAATTACACCCGAGTTGGTCCAAACGGGGTTACAGTGTGTTGTCAAGTCACACTTTCTGAAAATATATTTTTTGTAACGCCCCGATTTTCAAAAGCATTAATTAAGACAACTAATTAGGATTAATTTAATAAAAAGAGTTTCCATCAGAGTACATGTTGGAAAACGTGAAGTGCAGCCCATTACAAAATACTTAGTACGGTTTGAGAAATTAATTTTACAGACCCAACATTAAAAATAAATGGGTGGGTTCTACAGATTAAGGTTCAACTCTGGATTCCACAGCTCCTCCTGAGCCTCGTCTGCCGGAAAACCCTCGGCTCCGAAATAACCGTCTCCTTCGACACCAACGGTACCTGCTTGATTACAGTCTGACATAATACATCCGAGTCACGAAGCAACATCATAGTATTATACCAGGGTCACACAAAGTATAACACCATGAGCGATAAATCACTCAATAGCTACTCTAACCCTCCCAACCCTTGCTTAACATACAAGTACAACATATATGATTGAAAAGCAGTAGTTAAAGGAATAAACAGGTAATTAATCGTAAAGCAGGAAATAAACACATAACTGATTTCATTACTAGCCATTTAACTTACATATTCATCTAAGTTCTCAACCTAAAGAACTTTCCTCCCAGTTAACCACTAAGGACTATGACCAAACTGAGATTTACTTCACTTGGGGGCCCCGACGGAAGGTATAAGTTACGTACTTAATCCAGCCGTCAGCCGCCTCGCAAGGATGAATTTCCCAGGGACGAAACTGTACCACTAGGCTATGTATGGCAACTGCCAGGTCCTGTAGGTATAGCCGAAACTGGTCTATAATACTTCCACCCATATAACGCCTCAGAATTCAAATGAAGCAAATCACAAAGTGTCACATCCTAGGGTTTTGAAATCAAGGCCAAACAATCCTCCGAAACAATCACTTGGAGGAACTGCCATTCAACAACAATCTCGGGGTAAGTCCCCATCAATCAATTCCAATTCACTTTTCCATTAACCTCATCGTCTATGTGATATCCGCGTATGATCACCCAACCCAAAAACCTAGTTGTCCATTCTAACATTCAACACGTTTATAGAAAGTGCACTTAACAGTAGAAGCAAAGTGATAACGATATCACGTGGGTCACAACCGAATATCTCGATTCACAAGTTCACGAGAATCGAGTAATCAAAAACCAGGGGTCTAAACGTAATAAATTCAAACTACATGGGTCAAAACGTAATTTAAAGAAAGTAAAGGGTCAATCCGTAATACTATGAAGGTTTGAGGTCGAAAATATCATTCTATGAATTTTAATGCGAAAACCGTGATTTAACTATGTCTAAGGCCAAAGTGGTAAATCTACCAAATTTATGGCCAAAATTGTAATCTTTCTAAATCTTGGTGTTAAACTACCAAGTTTACAAATTTCAGGGGCAATTCTGTAATTCATAAAAATGTGGGGTTGATCTACAATTTACAAACAATTCCAAGTTGTAATTTTATAAATCTAGGGTCATTTAATAGTTTTTGTAGAACACAAAGAGCAATAAAGTAATTATAGTAAAAGTAACTTTACTAATCAACAAGTTCTTCTAATACATCAATATACTTATATAATTTTTATGCTAGTAATACTAATCTAATAAAAAGAGTTTCATTTATTTACTCCTAACTTATCTAGTTTATAACTTTTAAGTGCACGACAAATATTATAAATATTTTAAGAAAAATGATATTATTCATAGATATGTGCTAAATATTCTTTTATTAAGAAAGAATAAATTTTGATACCATTTAATCTAAATTTCTACAAAAACAATCCTATTTTTCTACTTTATTAGTCAATAAAAAATCAAACTGTTATAACATTTCTGTGTAATACCTAACTGATATTAAACAGAAACAAAGTAATATCTGTCAGTGGTTTCACAGAATAATAATATCATGCAGACATCAAACATAATATCAGAAAGCTAATCTTCAACAATAATAATCTCAAATCGATAGTCGGACCCAAAAATAATATCAGTTTGGTGTTTCTGGCAGCGAACTCGAAATTGAGTTACGGTTTCTCCGGTCGGGCTCGTTTCAAGCCCTAAAAACTACTCTGAACTACTCCAAGACTATTCTAACACATTCAAAAGCTTGGAATAGGTTGGGTACGAGTTTCTACCTTGTTTTGCGAAAAATTTCAGTAAAATGAGTTTTGGTGAAAAACCGGCCGAGGGAGCTTCTTGGGCCGGCTTGGCTTGCTTGGATGGTGAAATACGGATGCCTAGGAGTGCAATGGATGAACTTGTGGAAGAAGATGAATGTGGTTGTGTTTGAAGGTGGGAACCCAAGTTTTGGCTCTTTTCTCTCACTAGAACTTAAGGGTGGAGTTGGAGGCTTTTTGCTCTAATCACTTGGAGTTTTTGGAGGAAGAAGAAGTGAATGGAAGTAGAATGGGAGAGTTGTGGCCGGATTTGGTGATATAGGAGGGTGTATTGATGGGTTTTGGTGGGATGTGGTGTGTAGAAATTGTGAAAGTACAAGGGGTGGTTTGCGAGGTGATGGGGAGGGTGAGGGAGTGTGAAATCAGTCACGGGGAGAGTGAGGGGACTGATTTTGTGGTGGAGTGTGGTGTTGGGTTGATTTGGAAGAAGTAGTGGAGTGGTTGGTTGAGTGTGGAGTGAGTATGTATGTATATGTACTTGTATGTATATAAATGCATATACATAAAATGTGAAAGTTTACATATGAGTATGTATATACCTACGTATATATGTAGTAGTATAGTAATAGGACTCAATTAGGCAATTAGGGGCTCAAACAAAGATTGGGAATTTAGGTCTAAAGCATAATTAAACAATATTACTCTAATTATCCACATTGATGAAAATAAATAATCATAATTTTATAATTAAAATTTCGGATTATTACATTCTTCTCCTTGCATCGTTCCTACGTCTATGTTGCACCATTCATGGAATGTGGTTGCACTCTTCAAAAAATTAATTCCACCTGAGTTGGTCCAAACGGGGTTGCAGTGTGTTGACAAGTCACACTTTCTGGAAATATATTCTTCTTCTTGCACCGTTCCTACGTCTATGTTGCACTATTCATGGAATGTGGTTGCACTCTTCAAAAAATTAATTGCACCCGAGTTGGTCCCTGAGAATGAAAAGAAAATGCATCTTCTTTGAGACATTTAACCAAACACCTTGTGTGCGTGGAAATGAGTACGCTAGACAAATGAAAATATTAATTTCCAATGGAGTAGCATTTTTCATTTTGCGAAATTTGACTTATTTTCATAATTTTCTCATTTCCTCACCAAATTCAAATGTTGCCCGTTACACGGACGAGGCCCACCCCACACCCAACTTCCCTCCCATATCTGCTCCAACAAATACTCTCTGAAGTACAAAATCGCAAACTAGGGTTTTGTGCTCACCTTCAACCAAAACCTATTTCAAAACCCCTCATATCTGTACCAATTCGACCAAGCCATCCATACCAAAAACCCAAATCATGAACCCACTGAACACCCAAAACCCACTTCACAACGACTACCAACTCATGCTGAAAGAATCGATCAATCACTTTTTAGCCCAACGGAAAAATGGGTGTACCGATTTCTCTGTTTTCGGCTCGATTTTCCTTCGTCTAGTCCAGAGATGGTTGGAATGGTGGGTTTGAGCTGGATGTGGTTATGTTGGGTTCAGATCTGAGACGCCATTGATGAGGTTGGGCTTGAGTTCAGTTGGAGGAGAGAGAAATGGGTGTTTTTTGGGGAAATCTTACAAGTGAAGGGTATTTGGGTAAAATGCTATTTGTCTTTCCATGTATTTGCAAATGTTTTTCTCCTTATCATGTTTTTCTAATTCCAGAAAAGTACACCATGAGTTTGCAATTAGTGCCCCTACTTCCATTTTAGAGCAATTTCCCCTATTTTTTACTACTTTTCACACATTTTAGCCCAAGTCATTCTCCTCACATGCAATGATGGAGCCAGGGGGGCTAGTAGGGGCTGTCGCCCCCCCTATGTCTTAAAAAATTCGTACTATTACATTGAAAAAAAAATATCATCAAACTATATAGTCTCGTCCCCCCTCCTTTTTTCGTTAAAAAAATAATTGTAACAACTTTAATATTTATCAAGCTATGAAACAACTTTGTACTAAAATTGGTTTTCGTGAGTTTTAATTACAATTCTTTTAAACAAAACAACGCCCAAAATTTATAACCCAACTCACTTCAGGGCCGGACTCAAGGCCCCGTTCACTTTTAAAAACTAAGGCTCACTGAAATTTCGAAAGCCCAAAACTCTTTAACGTGGTCTGTGGACATCAAAGTGAAGGCAAAAGGAATTGGGGGCTCCAATAGTCGATTATCAATTGAAAGATTGAACACTCGGTTTAAGGAAGATACAATGAAGTTGCTCATTCTCAACACATCTTTAGATCTTCGTGATGGCTTCAGATCATTCAACATTGAAGATACTTGCAAGCTTGCAAAGAAGTATTATCCAATGGATTTCACTGAGCAAGAAAAGTACCACTTGAGATATAAATTGCAAAATTATAAGCTTGATGTGTCTAGGCATCCTGAGTTCCAAAATCTGTCAATGATTTCAAAGCTGAGTGATTGTTGGCGAAGACAAGATAGTACACGATATATCATCTTTTCGATAGGTTGATTCAGCTTATATTAACTTTACATGTTTCAACGGCTACAACCGAACGTGCATTTTCTGCTATGAAATGTGTGAAGACAAGACTTCACAATAGGATGGAGGATAATTATTTAGCAAATTTCTTGATCACTTATATTAAGAAAGATATTGCTGAGGGTTGGACACTGTAGACACCCCGATTTTGACCCGAGAAACTTATCAAGTATTCCCGATGATGAAATAGACCAACCGTGCATACTTGAGGCTAAGAACAAGGCTTGAACTCACCAAACCACCCTAAACCATTCTAAACCCTCCTAGAACAACCCTAAACTAACCAAAATTACCAAAATACCCTTCAGACCATCCAAAATGCTCTTCAAAATAAACCCAAGCCTACACCATCTTCTAGTACATTCAAAACCCTCTTTATTGATATATAATACGTCTCAATCCATTTTGAAATGAGGGAGATGTGCCAGTTTTACCAAAACGACTTATTTTCCGACCTTCTGAGGGTAAAATGGTCACACATTTTTATACACAAATCATCTTGGGTTCAAACCACTTGGGTTAGAAATTACACTCAATAAGCTTTCCAACGCTTCAAACCACGCACAAAACGGAGTTCGGTAGCACTCGGGGCAGTCCCGCAAAGTTTGGCCTGCAGGCCCTTTAAGCGCTTAAACCCCCACTTTAAGCGCTCAAACCCTTCGCGCACCAGAAAATTTCAAGGCATCTTTCAGCTGGTTTTCCACCTAAACTATGGGCTCCCCCTGGTTTCTAAGCTTTGTTTTCACGCTAGAATCCCTCCAATAACACTCCCCCTCCAACTTGAATTGCAAATTCCAAATTGCCCCCATTTTCTCTCTATAAAAACCACCCTCCACCCATTGTTTAAGGACCCCACCCCCCAACCTTTGGCTGATCTCATACACTCTCACACCCTTCATCAGACCAAAACCACTCTCTCTCATCCTTCAATCACGTTTTACTCTCTCTCTCTCTCTCTCATCCATTTCCATCATCTTCAACCTCCAAAACACCTAAAAATCTCATCTTTAAGACCAAATACACATGGGTCTTTAAGATATCAACTACAACAACCCCTCTCTCACTCTAATAAGCCATTTACAGCCCATACATTCCATCCATTTCGTCCAAACCCAGCTCTTCCATCAAAACCCACCTCATCCAAGCCAAAATCACCATTTTAAGCTCAAATACACCCCCATCCTCTCAATCAATCATTCAATCAGCCCTACACTCACACTTCTCTGTCTAAAATACTTCATCTATAGCCCATAAACACAGCCACTACCCATCCTGCTTGACCGATCGAGTGACTAAAAATAAGACGCGTCCCAAGCGTAGGACTCTCAACCGATGTAGCATAATATCCGGAAGTACCGGAGTCGAACCACAGAGACGGACGAACGTGTGCAGGACTCAAAGATGATGGGTTCACAGTTTATCTTGGCTCTTAGGTAGCCACCCCTTGTTTAATGAAGTTGATTTACTAACTCGATTACCAAACTAAATTAACTAAATATGGATTTAAAAGGGGAGTACAGCCGTGGGAACCCAGCGTCCGCTACTAGCCTAACCAATGTTTACTCGGGCCACAATTATTCATTTTATTGATTTTAGAATAAGAAAAAGGATCCCTAACAAATGCGCACCACCTGTCACCAGATTCCGTGCGCATTCGAATTCCGGCGATGCCTGGGTTTTGTTTGTTAGAAGAGTTTTCATCTTCTAAAATTGCTCAAAAATTAAATTAATTCGATCCCGAGGTAGAACATTAATCAAACTAGCCACGGAGTGCCTTCGCCCCGCGGCCGCACTCTATAAAACTACTCGCTCATGGTTCTATTAAACGCAACAATAATATTAACCCTAGATCTACACATGCTTCAAACAATTGAAATAAATAAAACACGATACCAAATATTTGCAGCGAGAGAACGGATGCGAAGAACAAGAAATCAAAACTGGAAATCCTGAAGAACTTGAATTAAACTTGAATCTGAAATAATCCTGAAAAACCAGCAACCAAAGTTAAAAATAAAACCTAAGTTATGAATGTGGAACCCTAATTTCGAGTTATAATGGGGTATTTATATGGAATCCCCGCTAATTAAAATTAAAATCGTAAAAGAAAATAAAATCCCATTGCACGAAGACCAAACGCCGCCGTTTCTACGCTTCATAAGCCCTCGGTAGCGCTACACCTATTTTGGTGTAGCGCTACCGCACCCCTTATCTCTTGTTTGACCGTTGACTCCCTTATTGACCGGTTGACCTCAAAGTTGACCGGTAGCGCTACACCACTTTTGGTGTAGCGCTCCCCAAGCTTCTGTTCAATTTTTCTCCCCTTTTTGCCACTTTCGAGCGCTCCACCAAAATCCTTGTAGCGCTCACGACGATCCAAAGCGCTTCCCTCGAAAAATTAACTTCACACTTGGTCTCCACGGCCTCTCATGCTCTCTTAGCTCCATCACGGCCTTCAAGTCTCTGCAATCCAATCTTGGTGCTAAAACAGCCTTATTTTCCTGAAAATTAACAAAAACACAAAAACATACCAAAGCAACGCATCAAGTGGAAAATAGGGAATAAATTAGATAACAATGTGTTAAAACTACCCTATTTAGGCACTTATATCTACGATATTGCGTGCCTATCACATCCATTCATCAAACCCCAAGTTCAAGCCTTGATCATAGTCGAAAAGGTAGAAAATCATGTGAAAAATCACGTTTTGGTCATCCTGAGGGAGACCAGTGAGTTCATGGAGGTTCCACATACCTTCTATGAGCTCACAAGGTCTTAGATATTAAGAAAAACTGATTTCAAAAATCTGAACTCGAAATGGTTCGAGCGCTCAAACTGTGCTGATGTCACAGCTTGAGCGCTCAAACTGTGATGATGTCACAGTTCGAGCTCTCAAACTATTTTGGCCCCTTTCATGTTTTTGTGGTTTCTGATCATATCTTATGTTGGTAACATCATTATTATGGCTTTTTGGTGGTTCAACAACTCTCAAATCAGTTTATTTTCCCTTTGATCATTGATCAATGAACCCAAAAGCCATAAAAGTGATGTTTCATCATCATATTTCATGAAGCAAACAGTGTATCTCACTCTTTTTAACAATGATCAGATTGTTTAAGCTCACAAAAGCATCAAAGAATGGTCAGAAATCACAGAAACTCACAACCCTTTAATGGGGCTTGAGCGCTCAATGATAACACTGTGAGCGCTCAAACCTTGTTTGATTTTGGCATTTGAATCTTGTTTATTTCAGTTATGTATTCTGTTTTCAGTTCAGTAGTGTGTGTGTGTGTGTTGATGTTTGGCTAAGCCAACCAATTCACGAAATGTGTGTGTGTTGATGTGTGCGTGTTGATGTTTGGCTAAGCCAACCTTATTTCGAAGTGTGTGTGCATTGATGTTTGGCTAAGCCAACCTGATCTCTTCTCTCTCTCACTGTAATCATGCTTATATGTGGTCCAATGCTCATTCTCCATTCATGTAGACACCTCAAGTTTATTTTACCTATGCTGGGTGAAATTTCTATACATTATGCATCATCATATATCATGTTGAACTGATTGGTGGTCCAAATAAGGGCAGAATGGAGCAGAGACACTCAAATCCAGGAGATGGTTTGAGCGCTCAATGTACCCCTTTTGAGCGCTCAAACTGTCTTTTGGTCCAATCAAATCATTCTCTTATTTCAGCTTGTTTTTGGCATTCTGAGTGTTCTGCAAAGTTTCAAAGCATCGATTCTCCACCCCATCTATACTGTTTGCCCATTTTGGTCCATGAATGAGTTTTAAACCCATGATTATATGATTATGTCATTTTGTTTAGTGATTCAAATGTTGTCTTTGAATAAACAATGGTGATTAAAACATGTTTTCATCCAATCAGAATCATCAGAAGCACCATAAACATGTATGAGTGGCCAGGAGTTTGAGTGCTCAAACCCACAGGTTGAGCGCTCTAACCCTTGGCAGTGGATCAGATTAGTTTAGTCCCGCGTTGGTTTGTGGTGTCATTTCTGCTATTTGATGCTCCTGTTTGTTCATACTTGCATATCATCGCCATTCATGTAGATTCACGGAGCACAAGCATACACCATAGCTCATTGTTATGTTTATCATCGTTATTTGGCTTCCCATCCCTCATTTCCCGTATTTGTTCAAAGTTGAGTTGCATACATTCGTTACAATCCCACAAAAGTCCACAAAAGTCAAGTAGAGACCGGTCTTCGAACCGAGCAACGGGGGTGCGGTAAAACCCTTCCCCTCTCGTAACTGAGCTCCCGAACCTAAGATAGTATGGTGATGACGGGCCAGTATTCCTTATCCATTGAATGAGGCACGAGTCAATCGAGTTCGGTTCCTCGGGGACAATCCGTTAAAACCCGGGTGGCGACTCCGAATCGATTCGAGGATCCCTCCGGAGGTGCGTCCACAGACACATACTCTATCATTGATGCTTTTAATAACAAGAAAGAGTGTCGAACACAGTTCAAGATGCCTGATTTCAATAAACACTAGATAGGATTAGATAGACGTTAATACCTATTGCAATCTAAGTTGATATTGGAAACATGTTTAGTTTCATATGTATTGGTGTTACTTTGTCTACATTTTTTTTTTAGTTAGTAAAAATTCACATCGTAGTCTTAATTTTAATTTTTTAGTTAGTAAAAAAAAATAATCCTGCCTCCGTCCCTATTCACATACATCACAAAAATACCATTCACGGTATTTTTTAGTGAAAACTACACTCACTTAGTCACTTTCAACTACAACTAAATATCTAAAATTCCAAAAATATTATAGAAGAAACTCACCCGGAATGAAAGACTTTTAATTTTTTAATTATAATTATAGTATGTAATTGTGTTTTGATAATAAATACTAGTACATGTTTGTGAGGGTAAACATAATCAACAGAGATGGAGTTAGAATTTTTGTGTAGTAGGGCTGGCTATTAGGGACGACAATTCAACCCGCCCCGCTCCGAACCTGCAGCCATACCCTGCCCCGATAGGGTAGGTTTTTTTTTTTCTATTTTTTGGGTAATGGGTAGGGGCAGTGGGTGATTTTGTAAAACCCGTCAGGGTTAGGGTAGGGGTATGGTCACCCCGCCCCGATATTACCCGCCCTGATATTACCCGCCCCGACATATATACATATGTATAGTTATATTTATATATATGAAATTATATTTATATATGTGAAATTATATTTATATATATGAAATTATATTTTCTCCCTTATATGCATCAAATTATTTTTGTATTATTATAATTTTATTTTTACGACTAAAATACAACATTAGATAGTAGATTTTAGTTAAGTTGTGAAAGTTATTTTGTGAACTGTTATAATTTGTGCTCACTAATATTGGAGTCTAAAATATACTTTACTAATATGTGAAAAAAATAGGGGCGGGGTGGGTAAACCCGATACCCGATAGGGGCGCGCGGCGGGGGTACCCATAAATTACCCGGTCGGGTTAGGGGCGGGTTAGGGGGTGGTTTGGAAATTTTAGGGTAGGGGCCGGGATCATCAAAACCCGCCCCAACCCGCCCCCGTTGCCATCCCTACTGGCTATGTACGTATGTGGAAGAGGGGCGGGGTGTTATACTTTGGTTATGTATATATTTTTTCAATTTAATAGTAGGATTTTTTCAAATTAGAGCAGGGGCAACAATCTCTACTAGCCACCCCCGGCTCCTTCCTTGATAATCACTAGTGACTAATCAGAATCCGGAAAGTTTCTCATTACTAATTGAATTTCGCAATTTGTTTATTAAAACATACAGTTTAACATAATCCATTTAGCATTGGCTCTCAAATACTATGAAAAATGCACAATAAAGAAACCCAATTCCTACACAAGGCCTTCGTTATCAAGCAAGATATTGGGGGTGGTTTGATAATTAAAATTCAGCACTTAAAATTGAATGAATTTAATAATAAGTAATTTTTGACAGCCACACAGTACATTGCTTAAAAGATTGAGTATTTTTAAGATACTTAATTTCGACTAAATTCGTGAGTGTTCGCATTCAACCATTTCCTCGTTCACCGCTACCATCCACACATCTGTCATTATCATTATTGTAACCACCACCGCTAGTGTAGATATCACCACTATTACTCCGCCAATACCACCACTCTCATTCCCATCACTGTCGCTACAACCATCACCATTTCACCACTACCACTACCACAAATACTCTCCCACCACCACCACCGACACTACCGCCGCCACCGCCTCAATCACCACTCTACAGATCCATCCTCACGCCTCCACAATCACGACTACCACAAGTATATGGTGACCATTAGTAAAAGTAAAAGATAATCACTATAATTAATGGAACTAAAATTAATTCATCATTTGTTTTAATTCAGTGCTTGATATATTTATCAAACAGCTTTTCAATTTAAAACTTCCAACATTCAATAGATGTCTTTTGGATTTTCATATTTTGTTTGTCTTTTTCTGAATTTGTTAGATTCACCGTACACGCTATATATATTTTTTGATTAATCATCTGTCTTGACGAGAAGAGTTTAAAAGAAAAATAACAATACTAAAGACAGAAAAAAATATTAAACAAATGTTTTTTTTTTTTATCTAAAGAGTTGTCTTGTATGATTTTTTTTCAACATTTGCCCATGTTTTTATATTTTTCTTATTCCTCCCGTTATAAGAATGATTAGTAATAAAAAAAATGATGAAAAGTCCAAAAAAATTACGAAAAATAAAAATACGGGGAAAAAATTCAATAGACAAAAAAGTCTTCAATTTTATGAAACAACACTTTAGACTGAGTTTCCACTAAGGTATTTTTTGTATTATTTGACTAAATGTTGTCAAATCAGTTGATATATGTGAGAAAAATGATTATTTTTTTTTTTACTTAATGATTTGTTAATTTGATAAACTTGTAGTCCAAGAATGCCAAAAATAACAACAATAATGTAATGAAAATTCATCCATAGTTTCATTGGAAAAGTTATCGAACTATTGGGTTCATTTTGCAATTCCATTTGTCATGCGGAAAATAGGGGTCAATCCTTCTACTTTGAGACTTTCTTACAAGCGAAGTCTCTACGACAGATGGAAACTTCGTCTAGGAGGAAGAAAAAAAAAAGACAAATCCAGAGAGGCACGAAAAACAAATTCATTTTTTTGTGAAATGACTTTTTCTGGTATTTTATATTTTTCGTCGTTTTTCATATTTATTAATCATTCGTATCGACGAGAGGAATAAAAAAATAAAAATTGTGCTGAAGTTGGAAAAATACATATAAGACAACAATTTTGGAAGGAAAAAAAACAGGTGTATTTTTTGTATTTATCAAACTTTTTTGCTTTAATTTATCTTGACTCTTCGTCATATTCAATGTAAAATATAAAAAAACGTAATTTGGATGCATGCAATGACAAGGTTGATTTTTTTTTTTAAAAAACAGCAAAAAGGGTGGGACGGGGCAACTAGCGTAGCAACCCCCTTGCGCGTGACCATTGAGACTCCCAACTCGCAGTAGAATGCATCCAAATTACATATTTTTCATATTTGAGAAGGTTGATTGAACGATAAATAAAATGAGTGAGTATTGATGAACTTCGAAATACTTTATTCATCTAATATATTGATTGACCTTTATAATAATTGAGTAGGGTCATGCTAACGAGTGTCATAGTGCACCCGTTAAGAGTACAAAAAATACACTTTTGTGGGTCTCACTTGTACAAAAAAGTACACTTTAAAAATACATTTGTACGTTAAAGTACACTTAAAGATGTAGTTCTTTAAAATACAAGTGTACTTTTAAATTGTACTTTTTTGTACTTTTAACGGGTGCACTATGACACCCGTTAGCATTTCCCAATTGAGTATCTAATAAAAATCACCTATATACATTATTGTGCTCACTTTTGATGATTTTGAGATTTTCGTGTGTTAGGATGAATTTGTACTATTGTCAACAAATTTAATGAAAAATGTTATTTACTGAATCAATTTAATGACACAAAAAGTATACAATGTACACTATTTGTGTCGTTCATTGAAATAGATGACACAATTTTTTTTCTCTATTTGAAACCTCTAAAAAAGTCGTTTATATATTCTAATTTATACGGAGTAATATTTTTTTATACCTATTATGGATCCTGTTTGATATATCTCAATTAGTTTTATTAAACACAAATTTTTAAATCATAGAAAGCATTATAGATTGTGAAATATATAGATAATTGTTTGAGTGACACCACTGCCCAAAATAGATTATTTGAAACGGATAGAGTAACTATGTACAGGTCATCACACAGTTGCACCACACGATTCATGCATCATAATTACCTTGACTTTGGGCAAAATTAATCCACTCCATCCATCCCATTTTGTTCGTCAATCTTCGAAAATCGTATTATTGATCAAGTGCTTATATTTTGTAATATGATTATTTTTAAAAAATACGCAATAAGAATATTGTTTGATAGCTCTCGATTAGTTCAAAAAATATAAAGTTTTCAAAATCATGAAATTTTTTCTAGATATAAGCAATTTATAACTGACACAGTCTTTTAAAATTGACAAACAAAATGAGACCGAATCACGTATAGAAATTTGAAAGAAAAAAAAACGTGCTGTGGAATCAAAATTGGTATTCCTTGATTTCCTTCATTACCATGATTAATTACCCTAAATTTCTATATACGAGGACCTATTTGTATTCTATATAAACCTAACGTAGTAAACCTAAATTTTAAGTACTCTAAATAGTTTACAAAAATAATATCTCAAGCAAATCGTGGTTCGAAACTGAATCCGAATAGTATTTTAATGGTTTGGATTGGTTCTATGCCTTTTGTGGGTTGGTTTGGTTCTTCAAATTCATAATCCATAGGTAGTGGTTTGGTTCTTGGTTTACTACAAAACCGAACCAATCCGGTCCATGCTTACCCCTAGTAGAACTCTTGGATGTCCCAAATTGCATCCCGAGAGATGCTTTGTTTTGTCTTTATTCAATTTTTTTAAATAGGGCCACTTGGCCAAAAATTCAAAACATTTGGCATTTTTAAAGGAAAGGACAAGTAATTTTTGTAATCAAACATAAAAACAAAAAACATTTGCCATTTTTAAAAGGAAGGACAATGAACTTTTGCAATCAAACATAAAGGCAAAAAAAAAATAGGGAAGCGTCACTAATTTTTAAAAATTCATATTTCGAACATAAAATTAAAAAAAAACACCACCCTACCCCGGCCGACCACCACCCCACCTCTGGCCGACCACTTCCAGCGTCAAAAAATATTAGTGAAGCGTCACTAATTTTTAAAAATTCAAATTTTGAACATAAAATTGAAAAAAATCACCACCCCACCTCCGGCCGACCACTTCTGGCGTCCAAAAAAATTAGTGAAGTGTCACCAATTTTTAAAAATTCATATTTCGAACATAAAATTCAAAAAAATCACCACCCCATCTCTGCTGACCACTTCTGGCGTCCAAAAAAATTATTGAAGTATCACTATTTTTTTAAAATTCATATTTTGTACATAAAATTCAAAAAAAAATCACCACCCCACCCCCGGCCGACCACCACCCCACCCCCCGCCGACCACCACCCCACCTCTGGCCGACCACTTCCGGCGTCCAAAAAAATTAGTGAAGTGTCACTAATTTTTGAAAATTCAAATTTTGAACATAAAAAAAAAAAATCATCACCCCACCTCCGGCCGACCACTTTCGGCGTCCAAAAGAATTAGTGAAATGTCACTAATTTTTAAAAATTCAAATTTCAAACTTAAAATTAAAAAAAAATCGCCCCACCTCCGGCTGACCACCACCCCACCTCTGGTTGACTACTTCTGGCGACCAAAAAAATTAGTGAAATGCCACTAGTTTTTTAAAATTCTAATTTTGATAAAAAAAATTTAAAAAAAGCACCACCCCACCTCTGGCCGGCCACTTCCAGCGACTAAAAAAATTAGTGAAATGTCACTAATTTTTAAAAGTTCTAATTTCGAATATAAAATTTAAAAAAATCACAACCCCACCTCTGGCCGACCACTTCCGGCGACCAAAAAATTTAGTGAAATGTCACTAATTTTTAAAAATTCGAATTTCGAATATAAAATTTAAAAAAAAAATACCACCCCACCTCATTCCTTATGTAAGTAAAAATATTTTTCAGTGTAAAATGTTTTCCATCGAGCACAAATGTTTTCATTCTAAATGTGTCGTAAGTCGTTTTCCCCACAGACTCCCCTTTTGGATTAAAAGCCAATGCCAAGTATTACCAGCAGCCAATGGTGAAAGCTTCTCCACTATCCCAACCCCAGCAGCCAATGGGAGACTACATCTCTGCTGTCCCAACCCCAACGGAGAGAGTGAGAGATTTTAAGATTGTACGTCTGTACATATTTTAATACCGTAGAAGCCAAAGAGAGGAGAGAGAGGATTCGATTCTTTTCGAGAGAGAGAGAGTCTTTATAGGGAGCGAGGGTATTTGTGACTAAAATAAAAGGAGAGTGGATTTGTTTTATCCTCTTATTAAATCATAATTACAAACAATGTCTTTATGTTTAATTGCAAAAATTCTTTGTCCTTGCCTTCAAATAGGCAAAATATTATGTATTTATGACTAATTATTACCTTTTTTTTGTATTTATTAGTCTTGCGTCAAGTTTACGTGGTTTATTGATTTATCTCGACGAGACGAATTTAAAATATAAAATTATAGTGAAAACTAATATTTTTTTTGGATAAAGAAAAAAATAAACCAATTTATTGATTTAATCGATTAGGAAACAAGAATGACGAATGAAAAAAAAAAAAAAGAGTTGGAATGTTTTTATTTATTTATAGAAAATTAGCCTTAAGTAGGAGTACTATAAAGCACAAAACCCCTCCTTTTCGTTTTCCTTTTCCTTTTCCTTTGTTACTATAAAGCACAAAACCCCTTGCTTTTCCTTTCCTTCTTCCATAGGGTTTCTCTCTCCACCGCCTCCTCCCCCAACTGCTCTACAGTGAGAGAAAAACCACAAGCACTAACTTATTTGTACAGAGAGAGAGAGAGAGAGAGGTTATGGCGCAGTCACTGGAACTCCTGTTGATTCAGTTCTTGATGCCTGACAACGACGCACGGAGGCAAGCGGAGGACCAGATTAAGCGGTTGGCCAAGGATCCGCAGGTGATTCCGGCACTCGTCCACCACCTGCGTACGGCCAAGACCCCCAATGTGCGGCAGCTCTCGGCGGTGCTCCTCCGTAAGAAGATCACCGGTCACTGGGCCAAGCTATCCCCTCAGCTACGGCAGCTAGTCAAGCAGTCCCTCATAGAAAGTATCACCTTGGAACACAGGTCTCTGATTTTTTCTCCTTCAAATTTTACTTGATTCGCTCGAATTTTCCCCCAATCCACTTCTTTTGTACGGTTGATGCTTGATAAATGCAATGTTCGTTAAATGCTGAGAATTGCTACATGCAGTTGCCACAGGGTTTTCTTCATAAATTCGTTTGGGTCTGAACTAAGTCATGTCATGTGGTACTCGAGCCATCGAGGTCTAAGCTGTCTTTCAAACACATCCGAACTTAATCACGTTGGTTGTACATTTGTTGGGAGGTTCAATATCTCATTTTCGGTTTTGCATTATTGAATTGTGGCTGGTTGGGAATAAATTCCAGAATATATTGTTAAGAATTCATTCTCAAAACTGAACAAAGAAGGCAAATTTGAGAATCTAAGAGTAGCTTTTGCATTCACATTTGTATTCTCATTTTTGGTACATACAGAAAAGCTATAGTACCCCAACATTCTCCTGAAATTACTTCACTTGCAATTACTGTCCAAGGACAACATTGTCAAATATTAACTTAGATAATGTCCTTGCCCCTTCCTTATTATCAGTAAGATAGGTTTTCGATATTTTCAGATTTTTTCCCAAACACTACCCTGTTCTAAAATATAATCCAAACACTTGCACATATTCATATTCATATTCTATTCTGATTATAATCAAATATCTATAATTCACAATTTTGATTTCAAAATCTTGGAAAAATTTGGCTCTCGAACATCCATCATGCACATTTGGGAGCTTCATTCTTGGATTCTGGATTATGTATTACTCAATTTTGGCTGTTTGAGAGCCATGGCCCACAATGAGTTCTTCTAGAATCCATTTCCAAAACCATACTCTAGAAACTAAATTGAGAAATGCTATATGCCAATCCGTCCATGTTTTGGTCTGAAAAAATATGCTAGCGGTGAGTCCGCTTAATACTTCTTGTTTGTTAGTTTACTATTGCTTATGGTCATTATCTGGTGATAAATGGTATGTGCTACTGGACTTCTGTCGATGTGCTGTATCGCCACTTAGTTGGATGCTTGTAGCTGAGGTAATCATATGTTCTTGCAATGAAGTCATATATAGCATTTCTCCGATCACTGGGCTAGGGGCTGCAAACAAGGATCGGCTCGTTTAGTAATCGAGCCGAGCTCGAGTTTTAGGCTCGTGTAGTAGGGGTGAGCATGGACCGGATTGGTTCGGTTTTGTAGTAAACCAAGAACCAAACCACTACCTACGGATTATGAATTTGGAGAACCAAACCAATCCACGAAAGGCATAGAACCAAACCAATCCAAACCATTAAAATACGGTTTGGATTCGGTTTCGAACCACAGTTTGCTTAAAATTAAGATATTATTTCCGTATACTATTTAGAGTACTTAAAATTGTGAAGATTAATTAACCAAAACTTATATTAAATCTAATTCCATTAAATTATTAAAATAACAAACACTCACTAACATCAATCAACTAAAATAAGAGTAGAATGCCTCAAGTCTTATCATCTTAAATTAATAAACAAAATACTGTAAAGTCACCATAATGAAACAACTAAGAATACCAACTACTAACCATCTAAAGATAGTTTAACCTAACATAATTCAAAGATAACACTTAAAACTATAGAAATAAAATGAGGCAGTGAATAGGCAATATCAGCAACCAGCAATTCCAAAACACTCAAGGCAGCATCCAACTTGTGATGATTACTCCACAACAAGATTCATATCATTGAGAGCTGGAAAAAAGATAATAGTAACAAATTAAAATAGTGGATTAAACCAAATGCAATATATAAAGGACATACAATAATAAATATTACCTTTTTCTATATCTTCCATGTCCACTAGATTTTCTTCCACTTCAAGTGCAAGAGGTGAAGCACGGAACCAATCTTGACCACAAATCAAGCATTCCACAAGCTTGGGAGTAAGAGAACTACGCAATCGATCTAGTACTCGACCTCCCGTACTAAAAGCAGACTCAGAAGCAACACTAGAGACCGGAATAGCTAATATATCCCGTGCAACTTGAGAAATTGCATACCTTGGAGAATTCACCTTCCACCAATTAAGAAGATCAAAATTTGGAACATCTTTTTCACAAGTTTCCTCCAAATATCTATCTACTTCAGACTTACCCCCATCATTATCTTCTTGTGCCAAATGCTTTTGAAACTTTGATTTCAAAGAAAATGCTTGCTGACTTTCTCTGGGCCCAATATTCGGTTGGTTAAGTCTCGCCTCATACACCATTTGAGATGAAGATGATTTAAATGATTCAGATTTAGCATACTCACCATAGATACAATTTAAGGTGTCTATTACCTTTTGAGTTTGTTGATCAACCTTCGCAACTTCATAAATTTCAGAATAACCAAACCTCACGTACCTAATTTTACAACGCGGATCCAACACAATAGCGAGCAATTCCAACAAATTGACCTTCTCAAATTTCCCCCAGTACTTGTCAAATTTTTTCTTCATTTTAATAGCCATGGCACTCAAACAATATTCTTTACTTTTTGACCATTCAGACAAGAAACTTTCAATGGCACAAACCTCAGTAAAGAACAATGAAGAAGTGCAATATGAAGAACCAGACAATAGAATTGTAGCATCATAAAATTTCTCTAGAAACTGGGTAAAAACCCTGGCATCATCCCAATCTGTACTTTGAGGAATGTTATCATTAAGTTCTAAGATGAATTGTGGATCTTCATCTTTTAATCGATCAAATGCACCTTGAAACTTTATAGCAACAGATAGCATGAGATATGTGGAGTTCCACCTAGTTGGAACATCAAGAATTACAGAATTCTTAAATGTTATCCTCTCTTTTTCTACACATGCCTTGAAGCGTTGTTCCCTTTGTGGAGAACTCCTTACATACTTCACTGCATCACGAATTCTAGTTATTGAATCCTTAAGTTCAGTTAACCCATCTTTCACAATCAAGTTTAGAACATGGGCAGAACACCTAACATGAAAGAACTCTCCACCTAGAATAAAAGTGCCACTTTTTTCTGGAAAGCCTTTTCTTTAAGTATTCGATAGCAACGTCGTTTGCACTTGCATTGTCCACGGTGAGAGTGCACAATTTTTCTATACCATATTCAACCAAACATGTCTCCACTGTCCGACCAATTGCCTCACCTTTATGACTAGTAACTACACAAAAGTTTAGAATTCTTTTGTGTAGTTTCCAATCCTTATCAATGAAATGAGCTGTGAGACACACGTAAGAAACGTTTTGTATTGAGGTCCATGAATCTGTGGTAAGGCAAATCCTTTGACCTGATTTAGTTAGCAAATTTCTCAATTTCTCTTTTTCACCAGCATACAAGGCCACACAATCTCGTGCCACCGTAAAGTGTGAAATTATTTTGAAGTTTGGTTGCATGACAGTGCAAAATTCACGAAAACCTTCATGATCCACAAACTTAAAGGGTAACTCGTCTATGATTATCATTCTAGCAAGTTCATTCCTGCAAGCAACTTGATCGAATTTCCACAAACCAAGACTGCTGTCGGCCTTTTCACCTTCAACCTTAGATTGAAAATGCAAAGTCTTTTGTTTCTTTTTCTCTTTGTTGAATGGGTTCTGGGTACATTTTTCAAGATGTTTTCTCAAGGTGGAAGTCCCATTAGAACTAATCCATGCATAGTTGGTTTCACAGTAATTACATTTAGCACCAGTAGGCTTTTTACTCCCTCCCTTCAAAACTTTACTGAAGTGAAGCCAAACATCAGAGTTTCTAGCCTTTGATTTACGAGGAGATATTACCTTCATAGTAGAGGACTGTTGAGTCTCCAATGGGGTAGGAGGAACTTGCTGGTGAGATTGAGAAGCCCCTTCAATGGCACTTGGCGTCTAATAAGAAAAAACAGGGAAAAAAAAAGTAAGAAGCAAATCAAATATTTGTTAACATGGAAAAAAAAAAAGCAACACAAAAAATCAAAGCAAATAGGGATTTTTTTTTCTTACATTCACGAAAGCCATGGAGTCAGAACTTTTGAGAGAAAAGAAAAAATGCTTATTGTTGGATGGGCACAAGAGGCATGAAATTTAGGTTTTCTATGTTAGGTTTATATAGAATACGAATAGGTCATCATATATAGAAATTTAGGGTAATTAATCATGGTAATGAAAGAAATTGAGGAATAGGAATATGCTATGACCAAATAATATATAGAAACTTGAAAAAATAGAAACGTGCGGTGGAATCAATATTAGAATGGAGAATTTCGTTACCAAATTCAGTGGCTTGAAATCAAAGATGTTATTATGTATTGAAGTGTAATTTATATGTTTGCCTTTTAGGGTGTTCTCGTATTATAGATTTGTGGAAGAATTTATCAAGGGAAAGGAAAGTGACTGGAAAACCAAATAAATATAGAATTATGTAGCTTCTCTTCATTTATCTTTTGCATATATAACCTATCAGATGGAAAATTTCTCCGAATAACCTATATCTTTTACATAGATATCCTATATCTTTTACATAGATATCCTATATCTTTTACATATAGGTTATCTTTTACATATATAACCAAATAAATATAGAATTTATCGGGGAAAATTTCTCTGAAGTGTTTAATATTCCAATATGGAAATGAAATTTGGGGAATAAGTTATAAATCTTAGGTAAAATAAATTAAATTAGGAAGTTAGTTGACTATGGCATATATATATATATATATATATATATATAGAGTCCACTTCTAATCCGGACTTTTAATTTCCGCACCTTTTGATCCAAATTTTTTTTTGACGATCCGATCCGTCCAATGTGTTCAGAAGGTGTTTTCAAGGGTCCACGCGGAAAATCTTCAAAAAAAAATACCGGGAAGGGCTTGATCCAAGCAGTTTTCGCAAAAAATATATAAATACAGTTTTTGCGAAAACTGCATGGATCAAGCCCTTCCCGGTATTGTTTTTTGAAGATTTTCCGCGTGGACCCTTGAAAACACCTTCTGAACACATTGGACGGATCGGATTTTCCAAAAAAAATTTGCAACACAAAAAACCCCCATTTTTCCCTTATATCCGGGAGTGTGGACTAGAAATTTTACCTATATATATATATATATATATATATATACAAAAAACTTCCAATCCAAACTCCCGGATTTTATTTCGTCCGGACCTCCACCTTCCAAATTTTTTTTTGAAAATCCGAACCGTTAGATGTCTTTAAAACGTGATTTTAAGGTCCAACGCGAAGATTTGGCAAAAAAAAATACCCGGAAGGGCTTGATCGGGGCAGTTTTTCATAAAACTGTTTTTATAGCGTTTTTGTGAAAAACTGCCCCGATCAAGCCCTTCCGGGTATTTGTTTTTGCCAAATCTTCGCGTTGGACCTTAAAATCACGTTTTAAACACATCTAACGGTTCGGATTTTCAAAAAAATATTGGGAAGGTGGAGGTCCGGACGTTAGGTCCGTAAAAAGGGGTTTGGATGTGAAGGGGTTCCTATATATATATATATATATATATATATATATATATATATATATATACGGTTTGGATCGGATTGGAACCGGAACCATGAACATAAATCCACAAACCAAACCATAATCCACAAACCAAACCATAATCCACAAACCAAACCATTGACTACAGATTCTAATTTTTTTAAACCAGGACCAAACCACGCTACTAAAAAACCGAACCAAACCAATCGGTTTGGATTGGTTTGGACTGGATTCACGGTTTGACGGGTTTTTTGCTCACCCCTATCGTGTAGTAAACGAGCCAAGCTGAGCACTCTGAAGCTCGGCTCTGCTCGAAGAAGTTTGGCTCTTTAAGTAAATTAACCGGGCTTGGCTAGATAAACGAGCCGAGCTCTTACACTGCATAGCTCGGCTCGGCTCGGTTGCACCCCTGCCTAGGTCCTTGAGCTTTGGACTAGTTAGTTGATGTTGCCTCCTTTTATTCCTTTTGATGGTGCAAAAGTCTCAAAGTTGGACGAAAATTGGACCTATGCTCACTCTCATTTTAAGTTGAAACGAGAGGAAGAATGACTTATTGGAAAAAAGAATGAATCAGGGGAGGATACAATAATGATTTTTTTGTGGATGAGTTGGAAATATTTCCTCCAAGACTCCACAGTGTACTCACAAATGTTGGAGGAACGCAATGTTTGTTTGCTGTTTTAATTTTTAAGAATTTTTTGTGCATACACTTTTCCAAACAACGTTCTGAAAGCTGGAACACACATCAATTTCTCATTAAACATGTACCTTATGTTTTCCAAAAAAAAGTGCTTTTTGTTCAAGAAATTCTCGAGGGACCAAGTTTCGTAAAAGATCAGCCCCATAAATTTATTTGTCCAGAAAACAGAATCTGAAAATTGTAACCAAACAGTGTAGGGCCTTATTTCTCACCTATCGTAATCTTGTATGCAGTGCAGGGGGTTGATTTTTAGTCATTTTAGTTTACTTGAATGTAAATCGAATATAAAGTAGAAGCCTGGTATATACGCTTTTTCTTTGCTTTGTGGTGTGTTTAAGAATGCCATGAAGGCACATTTAGAGTTCCACACAGATCTAATCAATTTGAGTTCAGAGCCGTGGGATGAGCCAAATTGTCTTCCCATTTTCAAGTTAAAGCAATTGTTGGAGTCACTTGGGTTAGGTGCCTATTTAATCTTTGGGTTGATGCTGGGCATGCTTATACAGATCAAACATTATTCTACTTGTGTTACTGTTATTTTTTTGTTTGTTTTTGTGCTGCTACAAATTTTGATATTCTTTGATAGTACAGAGTTGGACAATAACTTAGACCGAGTAAACCTAATAATGTCATGTTAGTGATGGGTAATTGTTATAGTTGAGGCTTTTTGCTATCAATTTTTTTATTTTGATTCATTCTGGGCTCTGTACCATGGATAGTTTCAGATATAGGGGAAAGATTTACTAATTTATCCACCCATAAGCCAAATCAAAACCTCCTTTTAATAATGTTTTTATATGTTAAAATTCATTGGCAAGATGTCTGTTTCTATGTTATGACCATTTTTTGTCACGGGCTTACCGCACAGAAAGATTGCTCGAAGGTGAGAGTTTACCTTTCCTCTTCTTTTGGATATTTACGATAAAGCAAAGGCAATCATAAATCTCATTTAAATAGTTTTTGGCATTGCATGTTATCATGTTAGACCACATACTCTTTGTAGTGTAAACAAAATCTAAACTGTATTAATTCGAACTTAACAATATTGTTAGTAGCCTTTTAGTCATCCATTTGCCATTATATAACGAATGGTCGTTAACAATAACAACCTGTATTATTGGTCAGGCACATTTTAATTCCACGTCAAAGTGTTTGGGTTTATTTTGTTCTTTCAGCTGTGAAGGTTATGTATTTCACATGTTGTTCATTGCCATTGTATGTATTTATTGATAAAGTTGATTTTTTCTTGGTAATGTAGAATGCTTGATTTTACTATTGGGTGTCCATGAGACTCAGAATGATCTGTTATGATGTTTCTGTAGTCCACCAGTCAGGCGAGCGAGTGCAAATGTGGTGAGCATCATTGCAAAGTATGCTGTTCCAGCTGGAGAGTGGCCCGATTTGCTGCCATTTTTATTCCAATGCAGTCAGAGCCAACACGAAGACCATCGAGAAGTAACTTAATTGCTCTTGAAAGCTTTTTTCATACATTTTTAAAGATGTTTTCTCCCCATGGCTATGGTTGTATTCATTAGAATGGTTATTGTAACCAGGGACGGACCCATGGGGGCACGTGCCCCCCTGCGATTTTGTAAAATTGCGTTAATGTACTTAAATATGTTAATATACCCAATAATTTATGATAGCGTCCTAGCAAAATTACTCAATTTTCATTAATTACTTGGATATTTGTCAGATCAACTTCTTAGAGTGCAAAATTTTCGCACCATCTTTTTGTGCAAACACACCTCTTTCCATTAATTATGAGACGAAGTTACATATAGAGTCACCAGTAAGTTATTTTACTGGCAAGAATGAATTTTTTTCAGGAATTATAATCGTAGGGGTTTACTAATTTTGTGTGCCCCCACTAACACATATTTCTAGATCCGTCCCTGATTGTAACCATAAAATTATCTCAAACAGAAACAAAGTTTGCTACATCCCCTCTTCACAGAATATCCATCTCTATTTGATTTCTGACTGTCAGCTTTCTATAAGGGATGTTTTTGGTATGTGTCCTGCCTGAAATGTCTACTTCCACATGTACGTGTTTTGGGAGTTTTATTATGATGGTGAGGTACCATTACGTAGGGGTCTCTTTCCCTTTCCATATTTCCTTGATGATTTATGTTGGTCTGCTCCTGAGGATGTAATTGCTAACACCTGGTGTCTTGCTTTCTGTGATGAAAGGTGGCATTGATCCTTTTCAGCTCTTTAACCGAAACAATCGGAAATTCATTCCAGCCACATTTTGCAGACTTGCAAGCTCTTCTACTCAAGTGCTTACAAGATGAGACCAGTAGCAGAGTTAGAGTTGCCGCACTGAAGTAAGCCTGTTTGAAATTGGGTGCAAAGTTCTTTTGCTTTTCTGGTCTGAGATGCATGCTAAAAAATTGCATATAATCATGTTTTCAGGGCAGTTGGCTCTTTCCTTGAGTTCACTAATGATGGGGCTGATGTGGTGAGTAATAAATATTTGACTTTGTTGATACTTTGGATATTTGCCTAGAGCTAATTTTATTATGCTTTCTGTCTCGAAAGAGGATGTGTTCAGTAATCGATCAAGTGTTGATCATTGGTTTTGGCGTACGAGTTGTAGCAGGAGTTAGATCGTGCATTAATTAACTTAAATAAAATTTTCTTGAGTAGCTCACAATGTAGGAACTGGAGAAGTATGTAACTGAAAGAGACTTGTACAAGCTGTTAAGAAGGATGTCAGTTTCCATTTCATTGAGCTGTTGAAATGATTAAGGGATCGGTAATGAAACTTGGCATCTGCAGGTTGCAAGTCACTGTGTTGTTTTCGAATTATACCTATAAGAAACTAATAATGAACTCACAGTTGACTCTCTGGATATTCATCTTGTTACTGTAGTTTCGGTATAGTTGATAATGGAATGCCCCATTACTTTGTTCCTTTCATTTTTCTTTTAAGGCCTTTGTCCTACTTTTAGTCCCAGTCCTCCAATTGATCAAAATAGGGATTTGGCTATGAAGCATGGATACGGATACGAGATACGAATACGATATGATACTGATACGCGGATACATGATTTTTCCAAAATGTCGAATACGATATGTTGGGGGATATGTTGAAGATAAAAATATAAAAATAATAATATATATATATATATATATATATATATATATATATATATATGTGTGGATTTTCTAGTCCACACCTCCCGGAAATAAGAAAAACATGGCTTTTTTTGTGTTGTAAATTATTTTTGGAAAATCCGAGCCGTCCAATGTGTTCAGAAGGTGTTTTCAAGGGTCTACGCGGGAAATCTTCAAAAAAAAATACCAGGAAGGGCTTGATCCAAGCAGTTTTTCGCAAAAACTGTATTTATATATTTTTGCGAAAACTGCTTGGATCAAGCCCTTCCCGGTATTTTTTTTTGAAGATTTTCCGCGAGGGACCCTTGAAAACACCTTCTGAACACATTGGACGGCTCGGATCGTCAAAAAAAAATTTCGATCATGGAGGTCCAGAAACGGGAGGTCCGGACTAGAAGCCCTCCCTATATATATATATGTGTGTGTGTGTGTCCCGATCCAGTCAGGGATCCGGGATTCGTAGTTCCGGATCAAATTTTCACGATCCGAACCGTCCAATGTGTTTAAAAGGTGTTTTTAAGGGTCCCCGCGAGAAATCATCAAAAAAAAAAATACCGGAAATGGCTTGATCCAAGCAGTTTTTCACAAAAACTGTATGCAAAAACAATTTTTAAAACCTCGAAAACACCATTTTTTCTTCAATCCGGGATCCTTGACAGGATCACCGGTGTATATATATATATATATATATAAATTTAATTCCTGAAAAAAACACTAAAATCAGACAAAACACAGAGGACGAAGTTCTAGCAGTGACAGCCAACAAGAAATCTGTTTATGAAGTTGTATATAAGTCCATTACCAATCGAAACAACTCACTGTCTCTTTAGGGCTCTTTGCTTTGCCAAGATGGACTTGAAAAATCCAGCACTACATCTTAATAAACCTGATATGCAGTATAGCAGCCATTTGACAACAACAGCATGTCCAAAACTCGTTTTTCTTTTTACCGAGTATCTTTCTGTATGTCTTTATTTGGGAGAAAACATATAACTAATTACACTTTTAGCCCACATATTTCAAGTAGTAATATATTTACCCATGCGCGTATCCAAAACGTATCTGAATACCAAAAAATAAATTTAATATTCGGATACTTTAGAAAACACAGCGGATACATATCCGAGCATATCTGGATCCGATACGCGATACAAAGGCCAAAATAGAGTATCCGTGCTTCATAGGGATTTGGTATCAAAATACCGGTGGTTATGTGCTCTATCATATTCCAACTTTGACAAGTTCCTGTGTTCCTTCATCAATCAATTCTGTCATTGAAGGCATTCTGTGTTTTCTGTGCCAAACCTGTCTGAAACAATAGCCCTCACCATGTACTGGTACTGCCATGTCGATTATTTTTTACGCGGTGAGGCTATTGGTGGGAATTTAGTTATTCATGCAGTATTTTCTTGCTTTCTTTTGCCTTCAGTGTTTGCCGTAAATGTGCAGATCAAGTTTCGAGAATTTATTCCTAGCATTTTAAATGTATCAAGACAATGCCTTGCCTCTGGTGAGGAGGATGTTGCTGTAATTGCATTTGAAATATTTGACGAGCTGATTGAATCCCCTGCACCTCTTCTTGGAGAATCAGTCAAAGCCATAGTGCATTTCGCTCTTGAAGTTTGCTCTAGTCAAAATTTGGAAACTAGCACACGGCATCAGGTTGGGATCATTAGCTGAATATCTTTTTTTTTTTTTTGTGATTACTATCTTACATTTGCCTACCACAAATATTGCTGTAAATGTTTGTTGTCTGTTTTCTTGATCTTTTTGATCAATCTGTTTGTGTACTGTGTCAGGCTATCCAAATTATTTCATGGCTTGCAAAGTACAAATCTAATACCCTTAAAAAGCACAAGCTGGTCATTCCAATCCTGCAAGTTATTTGTCCACTGCTTGCGGAAGCTTCTGAGAATGATAACGATGATGATCTTGCACCCGATCGTGCTGCTGCTGAAGTTATTGATACAATGGCTTTAAGTCTTTCAAAACATGTGTTCCTGCCCGTCTTTGAATTTGCTTCTTTGAGCATTCAGAGTGCTAATCCCAAGTTTCGGGAAGCTTCAGTTACAGCATTAGGTGTTATTTCAGAGGGTTGTTTGGAGTTGATGAAAAATAGATTGGAGCCAGTTCTTCAGATAGTTTTGGGGGCTCTCAGAGATCCTGAACAAATGGTAAGGGGAGCTGCTTCATTTGCACTGGGTCAATTTGCAGAGTATTTGCAGCCTGAGATTGTGTCTCACTATGAAAGTGTTCTTCCTTGCATTCTAAATGCTCTGGAGGATGCCTCTGATGAAGTAAAGGTACGCCTAGCTATTGGGTAAGACACTAATTTTGATATGGACTGTGTGTTCTCCAAGTTATACAATGCAACTCATTGCTTCTGTGCAGGAAAAATCATACTACGCTCTGGCAGCATTTTGTGAGAACATGGGAGAAGAAATTCTTCCTTTTCTTGATCCTCTGATGGTAAAATTACTTGCAGCGCTCCAGAATAGCCCCCGTCATTTGCAGGAGACATGCATGGTAAAGATTTTTCATCAGAAAACTTGCCATGATGGATCTGAAAACTTGCCATGATGGATCTATGTAATTTTTTTATGCCTTTAAGTAAGCTTGTTACTAATGTTGAGTGCAGTCTGCAATCGGTTCAGTTGCATCTGCTGCAGAGCAAGCCTTCATTCCATATGCTGAAAGGGTTCTGGAGCTGATGAAAATATTCATGGTGCTAACAAAGGACGAGGATCTCCGGTCACGAGCAAGGGCAACTGAATTGGTTGGCATAATTGCAATGTCTGTGGGGAGAATGCGGATGGAACCAATTTTACCCCCTTTCATTGAAGCTTCCATATCTGTAATCAACTTTGGTTTTTTTTTTTTTATAATTATTATTATTTTATAATTGGAAGTACTTGGACTATTTTACAAACATTTAATATATGGCTTTGCAGGGATTTGGGTTGGAGTTCAGTGAGCTTCGGGAATACACTCATGGCTTCTTCAGCAACGTAGCAGAGATTTTGGATGATGGATTTGCGCAGGTATGGATGGCTTCGATCATATTAAGCTTGTGGTTCTCAGCTAGTTGTTTGAACACGCTTGTTAATTATGTGAAATTTTCTTCTGGTAAATAGTACCTTCCGCATGTAGCACCCCTAGCATTTTCCTCCTGCAATCTTGATGATGGATCTGCTGTGGATATTGATGAGTCTGAGGATGAGAATGTTAATGGATTTGATGGAGTTTCATCTGATGATGAAGCTCATGATGAACCAAGGGTTCGAAATATCAGCATAAGAACTGGAGTATTAGATGAAAAGGCTGCTGCAACTCAGGCCCTTGGATTATTTGCTTTGCATACAAAGAGTTCCTTTGCACCGTATCCTTTGTGACGTTATTTTTTACTATTGTTTTATCCAGCAGAACTGTATTTGGGAAATATATTTATTTGATTGAATTTCTTGATCATCATAAGCTATTTGGAGGAGTCATTGAAGATTTTGGTTAGACATTCAACCTACTTTCATGAGGATGTTCGGCTTCAGGCTATTACTTCATTGAAACGTGAGTAACAGTTCAATTTAACAGAAAATATAAATTCCTCAGTCAGTCGCATTTTGAGATGCATGTTTATTTTTTTGTGGATGAGGTATTGTTTGTACATGAGGCACCAAGCATACACATTTCAAATCTGTCTAGTGTGCTAAATTAGCTATAGCATATGCTTGTAATTTTTTTTCTCAAATATATCCCAAGACAATCCATAAGTAGTTTTGGTGGAGAGTGAGTAGAACTCGAGGGATTTGGTGAAAAGAGATCTCTCACAGTTAGATCTAGCCTATCATGTTGGTAAGCCACGACAGCCTCCTAAGTCACCTTGATTTGGTGGAAAGTGATTAAATCGGTGAAAAAAAAAAATATCTCTCACAGTTAGACCCAGCCTATCATGTTGGTAAGCCACAAGGCCCGCAACAGACTGCTACTAAGTCACTTTAATTCGCATCTGTGTAGCAGTGCCAAAATAGGTGTGCCTGCACCTTCTGTTCAGGTTTACATAAGATTATGTGTTTCAAATCTCCACCAGAATAGGCATAACGCCATCTAAGCAAATCCACAAAATTGTTTGACCTTCCAATCATGCAAATATCTCATACAATAGTATTTCACAAGTTATTCCTCCCTGCCCTTGAATTTAGTCTGTCACTGAAGTTTTCTTATTTGTAGCAACAACAAAATTGTGGGGAATCCCATCATTGCACCACCTACTCACCAAAAATCTGACATTAACACCTCTCTCCACCTTGAAGAGTATGCTTTTAACATTCATCCCTCAACATACTAACTCCTTCCCAAACGCTCTGACGGTGGAGGCGTTCCACCTTCGGAGTCAACGAACCACTTGGCCATAGCCACCTATCCTTCTTGCGACTGTATCTCGAAGACACTTCCAAGGAAGGCTTCACTAAAATCGATGACCACCATCCTGAACCGAACAGCAGATCTTCTTCCATCTGGCAGGCAGTATGTAAACTGCTCACAATCTCCATTCCAAAGAAAGTCCCGCTGCTTCTGAAGCTTTTTGGCCACCAACACCAGGATGGTATGGACGGACATGAAATAGGTAGGAAGACTGGACAACGTGCTTTTAAGTTTTAACAAGAGTGAGTCTGCCACCTTTGTAACTGAGCTGTTAGATAAGAGCATCCATCAAGAGAACCTTGTTATTGTCTAACATTATTTTAATTTCAGTTGGTAGTTAGTAATTTCTTGCATACTGTGCCCTGTTCTGAAATACTTTGTTGTCGTTATTTGGAAACTCTGCCCTGTACTTTATTCTGTCTTAATCTTGTTGGCTGCTATACCATGAAAGTTATCAAGACAATGGTCCATGCACCATGTGAAACATAATTATAAAACACCTATGCTAGTTTTTGATTTATACATGAAATGACTTTGACAGCTTTGCGATGAAGTTAATTAGCTTGCCTACTAGGTAAAGGTCCTGCTGGGTCTAAACATAGCTTCAATGTTTTGATGTTTGTGTGTTGGTAGAACTGGTCCTTCTTTGTAGGTTTGCACTAAGTTGTCTCCTCTTAACATCGCTGAAGTAAATCATCTACTAATCCAAAACTAGATACGTCTTTATCCGTTGATTGCAGATATTTTGACAGCTGCCCAAGCCATATTCCAATCTCAACATGTAAGTCTGCATCAGCTCCTTTCTATTTCTTTTGCTTTTTAACATCGGATATATGGATTCGTGTGTCTTGGTTAAGCCCCATAATGCAACCATCCCACTTATGGTAATGTTACTAATATGGTAAAAAATACCTTCTTGTCTCCTTGCAGGAAGGGGCAACGAAGGCAAGAGAAGTCTTAGGTAAAATATTGATCCAGTATTGATAATTGCAACACTAGGGCATTTTCAAGGCAATGTCCATTTTTATAGAGGAGCTATAAATTTGTTTGTACAGATACTGTGATGAATATTTATATCAAGACGATGACTGAAGATGATGACAAGGAAGTCGTCGCTCAAGCTTGTATGAGCATAGCTGACATTGTCAAAGATATTGGATACATGGCGATTGAACCTTGTAAGTATGGAACCATTAATTTCATTCTTCTATCCATTGGAACAAAGTTCCAAACAGAAGATTATCTTCAAGCGTAATGTGCTTCCTCTGATTGAAATCAGATATAGTCCGGCTTGTTGAAGCAACGTTGATATTGCTTAGAGAGGAATCAGCTTGTCAGGCGACAGAATCTGATGGTGAAATTGATGATGATGATACTGAACATGATGAAGTTCTTATGGATGCAGTTTCTGACCTTCTTCCTGCATTTGCGAAGTCCATGGGGTCCCAATTCGCCCCCATTTTTGAAAAGATGTTTGGTCCTTTAATGAAATTTGTGGTGGGTCAAAAATTGCTGCTGATATTGGATGTTCAAATCTTGTGCTATCAGTTCATAGTTTTAAACTCACTCAATTTGTAATTGGCAATTGCAGAAAGCTTCTCGCCCACCACCGGATCGGACCATGGTGGTTGCATGCCTTGCAGAAGTTGCTCAGCATATGGGTGCTCCTATTGCAGGATATATCGATGTAGTTCCTCAGGAATTTAAGACTAGCTGCTTGATTGCTTCTCGTATATTTGTGGTTACTTCCTACATTTGCATTTAATTTGCGATAGATTTGGTTGTTTTCAGGCTGTAATGCCCTTGGTACTCAAAGAACTATTATCATCGGTGGCAACTAATAGGAGGAATGCTGCATTTTGTGTCGGTGAGCTGTGCAAAAATGGCGGCGACTCTGTTCTAAAGTACCCTTCCAATCACTAATATTTATATCTTACTATAATTTTAGCTTTTTGGTTTTTCTGTTATTTGCTACTTTTCCTATCATATGTATCGCCACTGTTATATTTGGGTGCATTTAATTTTTGTTGAATTCTTTTTGAAGATCAGTACCTTTCAATTAGGTTTGTATTCTGATTTTGCGCGATACTTCATTTGCACTTTTAGAGCCTTTTCTTTTCATCTTTGCTAGATACTATGGCGATGTACTACGTTCACTTTATCCACTGTTTGGGGAGTCTGAACCAGATGATGCAGTAAGGGACAATGCAGCTGGTGCAGTGGCAAGGATGATAATGGTCCATCCTGAATCCATTCCTTTAAATCAGGTTTATAATTTGTTCACCTCTCATGTGTATCTACTTCTTGTTGCCTTCATTTCTTTCCGGGTGCTTTATATATTTTTGTTTCTTCTCTTAGGTGATTCCTGTTTTCTTGAAAGTTCTACCATTGAAAGAAGATCATGAGGAATCCGCAGTTGTCTACAGTTGTGTGTGTAATCTTGTTCTTTCAGCTAATCCCCAGGTATTAATTCTTTCCCTCTTACTAAAACGAGACCGAGAGAACTTTGGAGCATGGACACGGGACACGGAATTCTTAAAAATGGGGACATGTTTTAGCAGGGGACATGGCTAAATATTTTTAGTTTGGTAGTCATATGAGTACTGCAAATTTGTATCCATAACTAATATTATATTTTGCAATTCTAACCTTTTACTTCAGGGATATTGTTAGTGAGCCTCCAGAATACGTTTTAAATTTTTTATATGGGTCCCGGCCGTGTTTAACTTGAGACACGCGTGTTAAGGAATGAAATGAACTTGCCTGGCATATACTTGTCCCCCTCGTGACTCAATATGCATACTGCAACCACTAAGGCGTGTGCCGTGTGTCAACGCTTCATAATGCACAACTATATTCTTGTTTGTATGCTAGAAAGATGACATCCTTTGCTTTCTTAAAACTTGAATCTTCTTCCATTTGTTCTTTCTATCCTATTTTCAACATTTTGTTCTACCTCTTTTCATTTCAGATATTGTCTCTAGTACCGGCTTTGGTAAATGTATTTGCCCAAGTTGCAGTATCACCTGATGAAACTTCCGAAGTCAAATCTAATATAGGGAGGGCTTTCTCGCACCTGATATCTCTGTATGGGCATCAGATGGAGCCCATTTTGAGCAGTCTTTCACCAACACATGCTAATGCCTTGGCTGCAATTGCTCCGAAAAGTTGACACCTCATCAAGCCGTTCTATTTTTTGGTGGATTTTTCTTTCAGTTATGAGTTTGGTTCTCAGGGATTGGCGTGTTTCATCTATTTGGAGTTGGACTCTTGAACAGGTATGCATGACTATTGTCGTAAATTACCAAACTAACTGTAAACACCGACACAACAAGATTTCCACTGTATTCTAGAGATCCTAAATCTGGTTCTCATGTTTAAAAGTTCATGCTGCCTTCCTAAACCACCTCTAACCCAATGGAACTAATAATCTTGACTGCTCCGGATTTTTCCTTGGAATTTTATATGCCAATTAGCTCTGTTGTGACTTGTGCCATACTTTCCATCGAGCCACACTCCAAATATCTTGTCATCATCTCAGCCTACATTATGTTCTTGTCCTCCCTGTACCTGAATTTTTGCTTTTGTTGTCTTGTTGATGTTTTCTGAACTTTGTTAACCAATTGTTCTCTTGTGAATTGTTCAGACTTTGTTAAAAACAGCCTCTTTGAGTCTCATTTTGCTTTCTACTATTCCCTCTCGTCTGTTTTGAAGCCCTCATATTTTGTTGATTTGGTGCAATAAGGATGCCAAGTTGTCAACCGTAACACTTAGGTTTAGGTCATGCCTGAGTTGTACCTTGTGCCACGAGACTATGTTTTTATGTACTTATACATATTTATGCATCGCCTATATTTGTTGAAACATGTTCTTTGGCGATGTTTCTGCTATTAACATCATTTTCACCTTTTATATTTCACCATTAGCGACATTACAATTTCATTTTCTTGGTTTGTTCTTGCAGGTTTGGTTTGGCTTCCGGCTGTCTTCCAATTTTTTCCCGCTTGGAGACACTGCCGACTGTTCTGGTAGTTATGTGTCTGATAGTATTCATATATACATATATTATTTCTCTTGTGATTTATAATTATTTTTTATCTTGTGATTTATAATTATTTTTTAGGTTTGCGTGCTCTGTTAATTATATTTATATGTTTGGTGAGCTTAAGTGGTTGAGAAATTGTGTTGCGTGAAGATGTGTAAATTGCAACATGCCATTGCCCCAACGAGGACTGAGGATTTTACTTGTGAAATTTAAATATTTTTTTCTGAAATTGTGTACATCTAGTTATTGCCGGCTAATAAAGTGTGGCAGAGTGCACCCTGTCATTAGTACCTTAACTGATAGTATCACGTTGGTGGTTGCCTTGTACATGTAGATATGATGGGATGGGTTGGGTTGGGTTAGGTTGGGTTTGGTTAAATGCGGGTTAAAGAAATTTCATCCGCATCCAAATTGGGAAGGGGGAATGTTGGTGTGCGCTCCGTGTTGTGCGGCATCCGAACTGTCGGATGTGTTTTCAACGGTCTTGATTTCATATCGGTCCTGCTGTGCGACATCCGAGCTATCAAATGTGTTTTCAACGGTCTTGATTTCATATTGAGACTTTGCAGATCGGAGTTGTCCATTGTCAAGATGAAATCCGAGCCGTTGATCGGATGCGCACACCTGGACCGCACACTAGCACCCCCTGGTCTCCCAAATTGATCCGTCATAAATGCGTATCCATCCATCCATCCAATCCAACCTGCTCCTGGTGCGAACCCTTGGGTTCTCCATCTGGCGCGATGAACCGTATTTCTAGACAAACAATTCACAAGATTCCGCAAAGCCATAGCTCTTAAAAGTTTTTATAAGAGCCAGACTGACTCACTTCTCGTGTACGTATAAGCTGCCGAAATATAAAATTACAATCAAAATACGAAAAACACTTGCTTTCTTCTTCGTCTGAACCTGAAAATCAGTATGCAAATGTGAACAATTAGAATTCATTTATGCATTAAGCATAAGCCCATCACCATAAATCGGTCTATCTGGTATCACAGGAACCTCAATATCTCCCTCCAACATTTTCAGAGCATCCAAAATTGTAGGCCTCAAAGCCACCATCACATGAGCACACAAAATCCCCACAAGCACATACCGTTCCATTACCTCCCTAGGAGTTCTCCTATTCGTGAATTCCCCTTCCCCGATCAACGAACCATCGAAAACCTCTTCTACTCTCCCCGCTTTCACCAACGCCCAAGCCCAGTCGGTGATCAGAAAGGAACGAGGTGACCCTGAGGAAGACACGTCAAGTGCCTTCCTCCCACTCATCGTTTCCAAAACTACCACTCCGAAGCTGTAAACGTCGCTCTTCTCTGTCAGTTGTCCGTACAACGCGTATTCCGGGGCCAGGTAGCCGTGTGTCCCAGCCACTCTGGTTGTGAGGTGGGAATTTCCTTCTGTGTTTTGCCTGACCAGTCCAAAATCAGCCACTCTAGCCCTCATATCTGAATCCAATAGTATATTTGTTGGCTTGATGTCTCTGTGGTAAATTGCAGGGTTCACTCCATAGTGCAAGTAAGCCAGAGCCTTTGCCACATCCAGAATAATGTTCTTCCTTTGAGGCCAAGTCAAGGCACGAGGTTCTCTGTCTCCAAAATTCGTGCCACCTTGTCTCAGCTGCACGATCGCGTCTTGAGATTCGTTCGTCTGGCGAAAAAACAAACGGTCATTGAGGCTTCCGTTAGGCATGTAGTCGTAAACAAGGTATTTCCTCCCTCCATCTTCGTCTCTCCCGGTCACACAACACCCTCTAAGAGGCACAAGATTCCGGTGCTTTAGAGTACTAATGATCTCAACTTCATTGTAGAATTCAGAACTTCCTTGAATTTCAGACTCTATCACCCTTTTAACAGCCACCATTGTTCCATCAGGCAAAACCCCTTTGTACACAACCCCATGTTGCCCTCTTCCAATCAAATTCTCCATCGAAAAATTATCGGTCGCCTTTTCTAAATCTTGAAGTTTGTACCAAATTGCTCCGGCCTTGGGCCGCCACGCCCGGCCACCGTAACCATCATTTAACCCTAAACCAAAACTCGAAAGTACTTTTGAAGAGTAAGAATTTATGTACCTCCACCAGCAATACAAGCCCAACAAGAAAGAAATGGCCAAAACAGCTCCACCAGCACCAGTGGTTCCATAAACAAGGACTTGTGAGCTTACAGGAGTACTTGTACTTTCCCTCTCTAAATCATTCTGTAATTTCATTGGCAGCCCAAGGATGCACAGAAGAGTACCCATACTCTTTGGGCCCAGCTCATTCACAACACCAGCAGCATACAACACTGTGTAGTGAAAACAACCCTTGGTGTGAGATGAATTCCCATCAATGGAAACCAACCGGGCGTGGGTCCGGAACCCGGCGATCACGCACGCGTCGCACGAGGTGAGATCAGACATGTCGTTTCGACAGGCGGGGTCGAGGGGACTGGACGGTCCTATCAGGGCGACAAAGTCCTCTTGGGTTTGGATGTTGGCACATATGTTGGTGGAGTTGGTGTAAGTTTGGGGTTGGAAACATGTGGAGGTGAGATTGTGGGGTAGAGAGAGAGAGCTGAGCTTGGATTGGAGGAGAGAGAGGCAAGAAGTGGAGGTGGGTAGGCCAGGGAGCCTAAAGAGAGAGGTGTCCTTAAGATATTGGGATAGGGCTACACCATAGAGGCTGACGAGGGTTTGGCAACAGGTTGTTTGAGAATCTGAAAGTAGTGCTTGGGTGCAAGCAGAGGAGTCCCATGGGATTGTTAGGACATAGTCTAGATCCATGGGGCATGTGGGTGATGAAAGTGAGGAGAGAGAGAGGGTGGAGAAGAGAGAGAGTATTGACAGAATTGTCACTACAAAACTCATTATTTTTTGGTGGGTATTCTCTCAATTGTTTAAGAGGAAGTTGAGGAATTTTCTGGTTCTTGATACCGTTAAATAATTTTAGTTCTAACAGACACTTCTTTGACAATTTTAAGGTGGGAAAAGGGGGTGAATCTGTTTCCCAGAAATCTCCTAGTGGGAAATAAAGTCGTTGGTTTGCTCCTTGTGGGTTGGAACTTGGAATTACACGTAGTACAAAGGAAAAAAGAGAGGAAAAACAGGGGATGGTGGAATTCAGGAGAGAGAGAGAGAGAGAGAGAGAGAGAGAGGGTGGCCTCAGCAGTTCGAAGTCATGACTTATGAAGAGTGTTCAATTTGTTCTCAAGTCGAGTGAAGATATTTTTGAGGATGAAATTGGAAGGTAGAAGAAAGAGGGTGCAATGTCTTTCGAAGAAGTCTCCCTGTGACTCGTTTGGCTTAGAAAGAAACGAAAAGGAGGGAGAGAGAGAGAGAGAGAGAGAGAGAGAGAGCGCAGCTACCACGCAATAATGAACATGATATGGACAATTTTGAGGGAATTCATGAGTTGGAGAAATTTTCCAGTGCCGGGTGGGTATTGTCCGCATAGTACCCGCTAGGTAATTTCAGCCGTCCAAAACACAATCTGACGGTCCAAAAGAGGAGAGAGAGTGGTCGGGTGAGAGGAGAGAGAGGGAATCAATCAGGGCCTTTCAAAACACTTTTGGACGGCCGAGATTGTGCTTGGCATGGCCACGTGGTACCCATTCGGTACCCAATTTTTTTTCCATTAGTTGGCTAGTTGGTTCTAATTAATATTACTGAGCCCAAAAAATAAAAAATAAAATTGGTTCTTACTATCCTTTTTTTTTTTTTTTTTTGATAACCGAGGAACAGCCCTACAATAGGCCACTAATTGGACCCACTGCACGACCCAAACCTCGGAGGGAGCTGGCGCAACCCACACCAGTCACGGCCCCCCGCTTAGCACAGGTACTCACCCTGTGGGGAATCGAACACCTGACCAAAGGGACTACCCCAAAAGTCAGGCACTCGCCCTAACCACTGGGGCAACCCCTGGGTTCTTACTATCCTTGGTTGGAGGAGAATCCTCCCTCGTCCATTTCACCGTCGAGTTGGTCTATTTGTGAAGTCTTGATAGGCTCACTTGATGATCAGACCGTTCATATTTTAGAACTCGCCGATAATATATGTCGTGCCAAAAATCAAGTCGATGGGATATTTGATGATATAATTTATGCATTTGTCTTGAGATGAATGGGTTAAATGGGTTGTGATTGTTGTTGTAATTTTGTTATTAAGTTTTAAGATAAATATGTTCCAAAATCATAAACAACGATATCCGATCAGTCTGATTTTTGCGACAAACTCCAAATTGTGACGTTTGTATTATAAAAGTGGACCCAGAAAGAACCCACAACGAGACAAACTCCTTTTTTTATTTGTGTTGTTGGATTTGCTCATGTAGTTCCAAAAATAAAGTTTGTAATGGATAATCAATTTCTATCTTTAGTCTTGACCAGCAACATCGAAATAATTGCTCATACTTGAAAGAATTCACATTAATTTTTGTTTTTGTAATCTTTTTTATTTACTTTTCAAATCATTATATTAAAAAAGAAATTGCATTTTTCATTCCTCTTTTCCCCACCTTTTTGTTTCACACTAGTTCTGGTCGCAAATAGACTTTAGGCTCCGTTTACTCGACGAATGTAGGAAAAATATTCTCGACAAAATTATATGTAGTAAAGTGAAGTAAAGACAAATGACAAGCATGTCTCTTTGTGCATTCATTTGATAGAAGAAATTTATGAGAAAGTTAGAAAGTAGTAATTTAATTAGGCAGAACTTAATGGAGATACAAGATCCTGCAAAATCTTACATTTTTTGCCGGAGATAAAGTGAGATACAATTAATCCTAGCGAAGAAGAAAACATGTGGTCACACGAATTACCTGCTAAAAATTTTGAAGACGTAGAAAACTTAAATGTTTTCATACTTTCTTCTTTCGTGCAATTGAACCGGACACTCAATGGCAGACCTTATCCAATACACAATTTCCATTTATGATTTCTTGGCCATTTTGTCATAGGTTACAATTTTCACTCACGACTCTAATCTTGTGTCGTTTTCATCCTTTTTAAGGACACATTAATATTTCCTTTTTGCATATTAGAGTGCTCATGCTTCTCACAAACTGACGTCGAGAAAATAAAACAGGAAAAATTCCACTTACACCCCCTTATACTTGAATGATTTGGATTTACACCTCCTCTAATCATTTTTAAACACACACACACCCCCTGAACTTTGAACTAAAATTGCTACTGTTAACAATTTCGTTAAACTAAATGGAAAAGTAAGAAATGGGAGGCCAAGCAGGAAACTCCTTAAACGGAATAATCTTTCAATTGAAGCTGCTAACGTTTCCACGTAATTTTGATTTACCTCTGTTTTGATGCCTTTTTTACTAATAAATATGAGGATATTGAGACATTATTTAATTATCTTTTCTTTTTTTTTTATCTTTTCCTAAAATAATTTTCTTGTTTACCCTCCTCATCTAGACCATTTACATCTAGACCATTTATAGGATGTAAATGACTCATAGGGCAAAATGGTCTTATTTAATATATGTTTTAGAAGTGAAATTTTCTGACCTCTCATTTCTTCTTTTCCCCCGTATTTTAACGGAATTATTAATAGTCTCAATTTAGTTCAAAGTTCAGTGTGTATGTGTTTAAAAATAAAGTAGGGGGTGTAGTTGCCAATCAGTCAAGTACAAGGAGTCTAAGTGAAATTTGCATAAACAAACACGAAAAAAGAAAAGCGACAAACAAATTGTGAAAGCTAGATAAAATTGAAACCAATTTTAGACTCAAACGCCAAAAAAAAAAAACGTGACAAACAAATTGCGAAAGCTAGATAAAATTGAAACCAATTTTAGATTTCATTTCAAGCTATTTTAAAAGAATATGGCAAAACTTATTTGGTGAAATGTGTTTCTAGACGGAATTTTTTTTAAAGCAACTCACTGTCAAAAGCAGGAAAAAAAAAAAAACATTTGCAAACTGTTGAAGACTTGTTTCTAAAGCAAATTAAATTAATAAAATAAATACCCAGAAAGACATGTCCCAACGTCAATTCGTTTTTGTAGAAGCACATGGGCCCAAAGCCTAGCCTAGAGGTTGTGCTTGTTGGCAATACTTGGATAATTTATTCTATGTTTAAAAAATGCTCCTTCTCTCACATAAGTGTGTGGATTACACTTCTAAACATGTGAATTATACACACTTTTGATAGAGGACAAGCACAAAATAATGGAAACAAGGGGGCTATGCAGCGTGCTATGCGGGCCCATTTCGGCGCTGTGTCGGCACCGTTCCAACAATTGGAGACGGCACCGTGTAGAGTTCGTTGAGTACTATAAGTATACCAAAAATCAACTCAATCGGATATCGTTAAGTGCCTCATCGGAACACAAATAAGTTGAAAAAAATGGTTTCAATGGTTTTCATCCAGTGTTTAAAGACATGTGTGTTCCAGTTTTTTTCAACTTATTTTTGTTCCGATGAGGCACTTAACGATCTCCGATCGAGTTGATTTTAGGTACGTTTGTAGTACTCGACGAGCTTTACACGGTGGACGTCTTCGATCGTCTAAACAGTGCCGGCGCGGTGCCGAAATAGGCCGTACAACATGCTGCTTAGGTCTTGAAGTTTGGATTTCGATGGCCGTAACTCATCTTCCTTCACATAGACACACAAACCTCACCGCAATTTGCGTTTTTCAATGTACTTTTTTTATCCTTACACTGATATGTATTGTATCTGCTTCTTTATATTCTTGATAACTTTACTTTAGCTTTCAAGGAAATTATATAAAATGATGGGGTGTGTTTTTTGTCAATAATAATTTAACTCTGTGAGTTCAATTCTTTAATAGTAATTTTTTCCTACGAATAATAAATTGGGTTGATGACGTAAGGAGAAGAGGAGATTGAGTCACGAAGAAAGAAGTGGGTATGCTTGCTTTGTCGTAACCCAAATAGTAACATGGGGGAGAGCGAGATGAGTTCTAGGTCATAATCTCTTAGAGCATCTCGTCAGGGGAGGCAAATGCCGCTGATGGCTAAGTTGTTGAGTGAAAGGGAAAAAAACCCCCAAAATCAGACTCAACAATTTTTTTGTAAATCTGCAAAAGTTATAACTTTGCTACAGTAACTCGGTAAATCCTTTGAGGCACTATTCATGGGTTAAGACAATTCTCTCTCCTGACTTCCTGAATAGAGAGTTTGATTTTGTGAGTTTTTGAAAAAATGACTTGTTAATTTATAAAATGTATTTTTGAGGTTAAATTTGGCCCAAATTTTGTTGAGCCTGATGAGGATGCCCTTAGTAGGATTCTTCCTCCGCTTCCGGTTAAATTCTACGTTCTCGTTTTTAATCCTTATTCTCGCGAAATTTTATACTTTGTGATGTTTTTAGAGAGATGCTTTCAAGCCAATGCTAGCGGATTAAAGCATCTCTAACAAATCTCATCCCTTAACGTTTATGCCCAAAAATTAATGACTTAAATAAGTTTAATTTGTTTTTGGCAACAAAGATCTCAAATAAATACAAGACCTGAATACAAAGGAGAATTTCTTTGGCATTTATCTCGAATAAATACGAGACCCGAAGACAAATATTTCTAATAAATACAAGACCAGAATACAAAGGAGTATTTTTTGGGCATTGGTAACAAAAAAAATACTCCTTTGTAGTTTTAAAAGAAAAATACTCTGCTTCTCCTCCTCCTTTGGAAAGGGACGCAGCAGGCTGTTGTGCCATTGTTACGGTTGAATTTTTTTATCTATATCGTTTGGATTATTTTATTGAACTCATCAGAAACGTAAGGTTTGCAGAAAAATAAGTCGATAGGACATCGATAGCAGTGCTAGTTCACGATAAATTTTTCATCTTCAGCAATAACGTCTAAAGACCAACTGTTTGCAATAAAAATAAAAAGGTTGGTATTTTTTCGTCTACTCTGTATTTTTTTCATTTTTCTAGTAAATGATGTTGTTTTCACAACATGGGCAAGAAGTCACAAATACCATTTAAAAATTTTAAACAATAGGGTGAACTGACCATAACTAAACAATTTTATTTTTTTTAAATAATTAGTTAGTTTGATTTCGAAAATAGATTTGAAGGAATATGTATCTTGCTCATAATGATGTTGACGTCTAATCAAGAACTTTCTTTTTTAATCGGATGTTCGGGCCAGTTTGTGCGCACCTCAACTAATTTTGAGGCCCTGGAGGTAACAGCCGAGCATAACCACCAGTGGCCCCAATAATTTTCTGAAAAGGGGATTCGAAATAAAACCTTAGGTGAGAGCAAACCCCTAAGTTTTTTTTCATTGGCAAAACTAACCCCTAATTTTCAAAACAAGACCACTTTACCAACCTGTTGGAGTTTCTGATTAATAACTTTTTTTTTTATCGAACTCATAAATTTTTTATTATTCAAAACAGTGGCGGAGCCACATGCATGCCAATGTGGGCCTATGCCCACATTGGATTTTTGAAAGGATTTTTGTTTTCTTTTGCATTTTTTAGAAAAATATACATCACTTTTTTCATATATACAAAAAACTAAATAGTGCTTTTGGGGCATCATTACTTGGTGTTATAATGTTATTCTCCTGCGCATATTTACGTGGGACTCAAGACTAAATATATGAGTTTTACCTGAATATGTGATGAAGGTCAATAAAAAAAAAGTAATAGAGAAGGGTGTCAGGGCATCACGTGGCGATGCCACAGAACCACTGTATAACTAATTACTCACAAACAAGCCTTAATTAAGTGAAATTTTTGCTTCGAAACTATAACGTATTTACGGAACCCCAGACCCCCCCTGGAAGCCAAGCGGTACAACAAAATAGGCTAAGAGGAACATCTATCCATAAAATGTAAGTCGACTCATTTCAAATGAAAATCAAGATATGTTAGATTCTTTAAAAAGAGTTTTTTTTTTTCACAACAAAAGTACTGACATTTATAAATTGTGCCCTCGCTGGAGCAATTTTCTAGCTACGCCACTAATTCAAAAACCGCCCAAAGGGCTACAAACCCCAAACCGGAACCCATCGAAGGGTAAAAACCCCCGATAATCGAGTTATCCATGTGGTTCGGATGAGAATACATTGAGTACAACGCAAGACTACCCTCGAAAGGGAGTAAAGAACCACCCTCAAAATGGGGTAAAGATTCCACGCAGGGAATAACAAAACAAAAAAATAAATTAGAAATGGAAAACAGGAACCTCCGGTGAGCAGGTTTGTCGCCGGAGCCACCACCGCTACAACTCTGGACGTTTATTTGCTGGAGGAGTCGCCTAACCGCCCTAAACCCTCTAATTCGCTTCAGATCTAGCCCTCCTGAGATTAGGAATGGAGCCGATGGAAGCGGGTTAGAGATTCCACTGCTGACAACGGTGGATGAGGGTTGATGGAGGTAGCAGAGGGCGAAGAGGAGAAGAGAACACTGGCTTGCAGAGTGTCCGACTAGGAGAGAGAGACGGGGGGGAAGAGGAGGTGGAGTAGGCGGCAGCCCCCCTCCCCCAAAATAAACCCTAACAGTAGCAAAAGAGGAGAGAGGTGGGAGCTTCTCTCTCTAAAAAGAGAGAAAAGCTTTTCTGTGAACTCTGATTAATAACTTACTCCTGCTTTTTTTGTAAGCATTACCTACTGCTGACCCAGTTAACCTATTTTTTGCCTTTTTGCAAGTACTATTACCTACTATTGTAACACAAATAAAGTAAAAGATTTGGATCATATTTTTCTAAGCTGATGCATACCATGAATACAAGGCATGGCAGGTAGAGCTGCAAGCGAACCAAGCTGCTGCTCGCGAGCAGTTCTTGGCTTGACTCGTTTAGTAATCGAGCCAAACTCGAGCTCGAGTATTAGGCTCGTTTAGTAAACAAGATCACCAAAGCTTGGCTCGTTTGTATAAACTTGATTCGTTTAAGGAGACTCATTAATTAAATTAACCTGACTCAACTCGCTAAGGGTCTGATTGGATGCTGGATTAGTTATGGGTGGATTACATATGGAGGCTGGGCTTTTGGCAGCCTAACCCACCCGACATAGTGGGGCCAAGGCAATTTTTGGCCAATCCATGTTTTTGTGCAGCCGAACAAGTTTTAAGATTATTGCTTGTTTATAAATGAGCCGAACTCGAGCTTGAATTTTTGTCTAAGCTCGAACACCATAAAATTCTCACTCTTGCTCGTTTGTTGACCAGCAATGCCTGCCGCCGATGACTATATACACAGATAACTAGGGCTGCTCAAAAAAATGGTAAACTGTGAATCCGGTCCGGACCGAACCGATCCGTACCTTTTGGATTTTAACCATGGATTAATGGTTCGGACACGGATTCAAAAAATAAAAAACCGTGACTTTTGGATCGGACACGGATTTTGATTTTGAAACCGTGGATTAACCGATCCGGACCGTGAGATTTTTATTATATATAATTTTTTTAAATATATATAATTATATATATATGTATATATAATTTTTTCACTTTTATATATGCATTTGAAGTGATTGATGCATTGTGTTTTGAAGTTCTTCACTCAATAGTTGTTTTTTTATGTTGGACTTTGATGTAACTAAGTATTTGTATTTCACTCTACAAAACTGCCTTTGTTTGTGCCTGCTTTTGTCTTTGTGAACTAGAACTATGTGGTAGTGCCTCTGTTTGTGAGTGAACTGGAAGTGTTAATCTGCTATTGTGTTGCTAGTTTGAACTTTGAACTTTCTGGAAATGTCTTGCCAATGTTGCTAGTCTTGCTATTGTCTTAATCTGGAAATGTTTCCAACTTTGAACTTTCTATTTAGTGCATTTGCATTTGCTACTTGCTAGTGGCTTACTGCCTTTGTTTGTTGTTTTTTCCGAATAAGTTGAAAATTCGTTGATTAATCCGGAACCGATCCGTGACTCGCGGTTCGGATTGGAACCGAACCGTGAGACTTTTGGATCGAACACGGATTGTATTTTCAAAAAACCGTGACTCACGGATTAGGATTGGATTCATGCCAATCCGGACTGATCCGGACCGTGAGCACCCCTACAGATAACCAAGTTTGACTCGTCTACTCTGTCTTTCCACTGCTTTATCATCTCATCAACGTTCGCCAACTCCACTTTACCCTCCTCCTCTCTCTCTCTCTCTCTCTCTCTCTCCACAATCAATAACCCAGAAAACTCCATTAATTTACACACACAAACATCGTACAAACATGAACACCATTCCCCTAATCCTCTCTGTCCTCTCCCTCTCTGTCCTCCCCCTCACCTCCTCCACCAACACCACCTCATGCCCAATGGACCTCAACTACGTCCTCCAAATCAGCTGGCCAACCTCCAACTGCAAAACCAACTCCGGCAACATCACCAACTGCTGCCAGACCCTACTCTCTCTCTACGGCATCGCCCTCGCTCAACACCTCAAAGAAACCTCGCTTTTTCAACTACCCGATTTGCCCACCTCCGTCTCTTGCCTCTACGATTTCCAATCGAAGCTCGATTCCCTCTCCTTGCCCTCCGATGTGACCTCGCTCTGTTTTGACCCGCTTCAGTTCGTTATCACGCCCAATATCTGTGCTTCGATCGAGTCCACTGCCGATTGGGTGAAGAAGCTGGGACCCACCACGGCGCTGAATTCAGCATGCACCTCCGACCTCACCGATTTGACGTCGTGCGATGCCTGCCTCAACGCTGGCTTTCAGGTTTGTTGCAACACCCAGTACTTAACTATTATTTTTTAATGAGCTAGCGCAACGTTTCGGTCCGGTATTTGCCAAACCCCAACCGAACCCGTAATTCGCAAAACCAAAACCGAACCTGAACCGAAATCCGACGATTTTTGTAATCATATAGACCGTCCCCGTACCGACGGCATAGGACTCGGTTCGGTTTGGTTTTTTCCCGAACCCGGCTCTTTATGTCTGTTATCAGATACATATGAGGATACATAAGAGCTTACGCCATCTGTAGAAATATGAGTTTGTAAGAGCATATGATAATAAAATTACGGTTCGGGTTCGGGTTCGGGTTCGGGTAGTATACTGCATAAATCTAATCAAACGGAACCCGCTGGTTTCTTCTACCGAACCGGCTGTAAAAAATCAGGTAATTTTCTGCCCAATCGGTCTGGAACAGTTCGGGTACCCATGGTTTAGGATGAGATCACCATCCCTAGCAAAGAAAACATATGAGCCTAGAAGTGCACATATGTGTCTAGAAATGTCCGATGCAGGTGGGCCCACATGATTGATGTGGAGCCCATACCAATAGAACGATTCCAGAAACACGCGTGTCTGTGTCTGTGCACATTCATTAATGTCCGTCCGTAGTTTATCTGCCTTCTTTATGGTTTCTCTATTTTATATTTTTGAGTTTTGGGTTTTTAATATTTTGATGAGAAAAGGATTTGGTAATTGGAAAGGATAGGTACAATAGAGAATTTTTTTTCCCTAATATCGCATAGTGTTATTGAATGCCTTCAGTTTCCAGTTTTTTGTTCCCATGTTTTTGTTGTGGACATGCAAGAAGTGTTAGTTGTTGTAGGTTTTTCCCATTTTTTGTTGTTGACTTTCGTAGTTTATTTGTTTGCTTGTTCTACTAGAAGAGTTGTTTCCTCATTTCCTAAGTTGTTACCTAGAAGCTATGAAGCATGGACCTGGATACGGAATAACGATGCGCCAATATGCCAAAAAAGAGAGAGGATACAGTTGTACAGAAGTTGTCTGCTACATTTTAGAATCATGTCTCACACAAGTTCACAAATGCGTGGGATGATGAATCAGTTTAGGGAGTATGAGTCGATTTAATAACCAATATTGAGTCTATATATACACGTGTGGCTTTGGAAGGATTCTTCAATAAGAAAGGTATTGCTTTGAATCTGTTGAGAAGCTATTTTTTTCAATCCATCTCGACCTTGATTCTCTTATTCTGTGATACAAATAAATATCAGAATTTCAGTTTTGAATGTTTGTGTGTCTAAGATAAGAGTATCAGAATTTCAGTTTTGAATGTTTGTATGTCTAAGATAAGAGTATCAGCAAAGTATTTGATACTTCTACAATTGGAAGATGATTGATTTCAAGTAGCGCATGCCACATACCTCTGTGCGAGTATCCGAAGAATAATGGTATCTGATACGGAGACTGTATAGATACAACTCTCTTATGGTAAGTATCCGTGTTACATAGCCTAGAAGTTTTATGCATGCTACTAATCTAAGCAGGATTGTCAGCCCCTAAAGCTAGGCTGTTGGTTTTAATTTATGACAAAGATGCCTGTGAGAGCATCTCTCTATATTTTATTTTATTATAGAGGATCTCTAGTTCTTATTGTTGTGATTATATACTTGCTTCTTACACGCTTCCCTGCATCACAGGTCCAGAGAGAGCTCACCCGAATCGATGGTAACGCATCTCACTCCATAGATTGTTTCTACTTTGCAGTAATATACGCTGCTGGAATTGTAAATCAGTTTGGGCCAGAAAGTAAAAGCGCAATTTCTTGCATTTTTGGCCTTACGACTGCTTCCCAGTCTACATCAAGCAAGGCACATTCTGCCCTAGTGTTTGGACTCACTGGAGCTGGTGTTGCCGTTTTGGTCATGTCTGTTTTCATGGGTCTGTACATTTGGTGGGATAAGAAGCGGAGGAAGGAAAGTGACAGGTTTGATTGGGGAGATATTGAGGAATTGGGGTCGAGACCGCGGAATCCACGGCCGAATACGGGTTCAATATGGTTCAAGATTGATGAACTTGTGAAGGCAACTGATAATTTTTCGCAGAAGAATTTCATTGGGCGGGGTGGGTTTGGGATGGTATACAAGGGGAATTTATCTGATGGGACGGTGGTTGCTGTTAAGAGGGTGATAGAATCTGATTTTGAGAGAAATGAGGAGTTCTGTAATGAAGTTGAGATCATTAGCAATTTGAAGCACCGGAATTTGGTTCCCCTCAGAGGGTGTTGTGTAATTGGCGAAGATGGTGGCAAGTATGACCAGACAGAAAGCCAGAGGTACCTTGTTTATGACTACATGCCGAATGGGAATCTAGATGACCATTTGTTTTGTTGTAAGAATGAGGCTGGATTTGGGAAGCAACCATTGACATGGCCTCAAAGGAAGAGCATAATTTTGGATGTGGCGAAGGGGCTAGCTTATCTTCACTACGGAGTGAAACCCGCAATATATCATAGAGATATCAAGGGGACAAATATACTGTTGGATGCAGATATGAGGGCTAGGGTCGCGGATTTTGGGTTGGCAAAGCAAAGTAGAGAAGGGCAGTCTCATCTCACCACTAGAGTGGCGGGCACACACGGATACTTAGCCCCAGAATATGCACTTTATGGTCAATTGACTGAGAAGAGCGACGTTTATAGTTTTGGGGTGGTGATTTTGGAAATCATGTGCGGAAGAAAGGCTCTTGATTTCTCTTCCTCAGAATCGCCACGTGCATTTCTAGTTACGGATTGGGCTTGGTCATTAGTGAAGGCGGGAAAAATTGAGGAGGTTTTGGATGCTTCTTTGTTGGGAGATGGGGATTCAGTGAATTCGAATCCGAAGGCTATAATGGAGAGATTTGTCCTTGTTGGGATTTTGTGTGCTCATGTGATGGTGGCTTTACGACCGACCATTTTGGAAGTAGTGAAAATGTTAGAAGGAGATATTGCGGTTCCTGCTATTCCTGATAGGCCGACACCACTAGGGCATCCTTCATTTGCCTGGGATGGGAATACCTTTAGCATATCACCAGCATTGAGTGGACCAAAATTGCATACCGGAGACATGCTCAGGTAATTTTGAGGGAATTTATGATGTTTGTGATCTCTTCATAAGCTAAAAGCATGAAGGGAGATGGAAAATCCTGAACCTATACTTTTTGAGTTGCTTCATGCAATCTTAATAGAGAAAGGAGATTCGGCATTAGAGTTAGACCAAGACTTGTATATATAGATATATATATCAACCAATTGTAAGAATTGAAGATGGGTATCTGAAAAAATGGATTTTCTGCTACTTCCATGCCCCGATAACTGGATGTTGGTCTTCATTTGAACAGCTTTAAGGGAGGGGGAAATAATAGAAACTTGGAATCTTATAATTGTCTCACTTTTTGCAAGATGCTTATCTTCACTGTTGTTTGTTAAATTTTCTCTCAGGAAACAAGGAGTCTGATTTCTCCATGGAATGAAATACATTTTGGACTGGCTAGATATTTAGAAGCTTGTAATTTTGGCATTTGTACATGAGTACATTTTCTTTTGTGTTTATTTGTCTTCAATAAATCTTGGTTTAGCACCAATGGTAATTTTGCATTTTTTTTTTTTTTTGAACAGCAATGGTTATTTTGCTGAGATGGTAAATTACTTTGAAAATTTGCATTCTCCCCCTTTTTTAGTATCATTTTTACATTGTTTCTCTGTTTTCTTTTGTGTGTTGGAAGGAGTAGACTATTGCCTGGGATTTTAGTAATCTGTGTTATCACAGCCAAAGGGAGCATGTTTTATCTCAAAAACATTTTTTAGTTTTTGAGGTTATAGAATTGCTAAATTCACTTATCATAGACACAATGAAAAGAAGAGTCTAAAACCACAAACACTTTGCACGTATGAGCGCGTGCATTTATGTGTGCAGAGCGTGTGTGGTTGTAGGATGATTGATCTCAAACGTTCACCCGCATAGGGAGAGATCAAAAAAGAAAAGAAAAGAAAAAAATCAGAGGAAAAATGAAGGATTTTAGCTATAAGTTCGGTAGATAAAAAAGAACATGAGTGGCGCTGCAGGCATGGGATGTGGTCATAGGGAGTTGTTATTCTTTTGTTAACTCAGGTGTTTGAGCTTCTTATTGATATCCCGACTAATTCTGGGGATTCAATCCTTGCTCACTTGTTGAGAGCCCAATTAAAGTCGGGGCAAAGTTCCGTATCGGGTCACATGTATAGGACCAACTGGGGCATTGGTCATAGCCTAAAAGATAGTATTTTAGAAGCTCATAAAGGTCCATTTACAGGCCATCTCCAGTCCATCTCGGCATGGAGAGAAGTAAAGGCTAGTGGGTTGATCCGTGCCTATTTTTCAATCTGAATTGAAATCGAGCGTAACTCTGCTCATCCAAACTGGGATTTTTAGCGAAAGATCTTCCGCCCTTAAAATAAAAGACTTTTTCCGTTTTACCGGGAACTAGAAGTCCGACCGACGTCGACTCATCCCAATCTTTAAGGAGGAGATTGATGATCTTAAGAGCTATAGGAGGGGGAAGGGTTAGAGAAGAGCCAGCTTTACGGAAGGCGGTGCTTGATGACAGATAAGAGTTCAGACATCTCCCTTTGATGGTCAAAAGCTATGGATTGACTCCAAAGAAGTTAATAGCACCTGAAACATTTTGACTGCTTAAGAAGGGTGTTCCTTGATTATTATTAGAGTATTGTTACTATTATCTTTGCCAACAATCACAAAGTGCTAGGATAATGCCACATTTAGAGACGGCTCCATAATTTTTTTTGTTAGGGTGTTCATTAAAAAGCTTAAATTCCACTACATAGAGTCGAGACGAGATAGGTATAAGAAAACACTAGCAAAATTGATATTAAATATGTACAGAAATATTTATGATTGCCACGGTCAATAATGTCATTCCCGGTGAGTGAGTGACAATTGCTTTTACACTGATAGTGAATTTGGTGGTGGACAATGGGTTGCGTGGGTGTGCAAATATGGTGAAATGAGTTTTCAAACGCGTTGGATTATGCGTTTGGTACGATGGATTGACCTAAAATTATTTATTACTAGTACGTATTACCTATATAGATTTTTCAAGTGCACACACTTTGTTGGCCGTAGAACCGCCCTTGACGTTTGTTACACTCTCATAGTATTTTAGTACGTTAAAACAAGTGGGATGGGCAAGCAATTGGACCAACTATTCTCATGCATATTGTGTAACTTATTTCTGATCAAACACTGATGCAGTTCTTGGTCCCATCTCTCCTCTCCTATATCTCGTGTTGTGGATTTAAGTTGAGACCATCTTTCTCCTTTGGGTGAGAGTTTAGATCTGGGCCCCTCTCCCTCTATTTTTGGGGTGATCGCCACCACTCTGTGGTGAATTTGGGGCTCCGGTGTCCAATGGCTTCCTAGAGGCGATGGTCTTGGAGTTCCAGTAGCAGTGGTAGAGGCTTCGACGGCGTTGGCAGTTGTGGTGATTTCGCATGAAGGAGATCTGATTCTTCAAAAACCAGTCTTGAGTGGACTCGTAAGATTTCTATTACTTCTACCACTTTTGTGGATTTTTTATTTTTTATTTTTCTTGTATTTTTAGAACGGTAGTATCCTTTGTATTTCTATTAAAAAAAAAAATGTTCTTTGTACTTGTCTTTTTAGTGAATCCTTCGTGTTCCTGGTTCAAAAAACACTGTGGGAAAAATGCAGGGAGGGAGAGGGCGGAGAGGGAGATGGAGGAGGCTCAGTACATTCAGCATTACCTTGACAATTTCAGCAGTATATGTCCTACACTAAAGACGTCAAAGCTGGTGGTCATTGTGGATTCAGGGCGATAGCCGCGCGAATTTATGACACTGAGGAGGACTGGGCTCAAGTACGACAGGATTTTATTCAAGAAAATTTTCAGAATAAAGATCTCTACGATGTGTTTTATCCACAACGAAATTTGGCGGATGAGCTACTATAGTCACTGAGTTATTTCTGACGTGCGACTCCAGAGCCAAATTGGATGGACTGTATGAGTTTGGGGGTGGTCATCATATCACGGTACAACATTGTTTCACACATTTGACACGGATGTTGGATGTTGTTATACTCACTCGCCCCTGAGATCCCCTCCAGTTCCAGTCCAACACCGCAAAAAAATAGCTATTGACTGTATTAACAATCACTTCGTGCAAATTTTTTTGCACCGTTATCACCCTGTACCACCTATCCCAATATAGTGGTGGGAGCATGCGTCGGATGAAGCTAAAGGATGGGCTATAAGTTATGATCTTAATTTGTGGTTCCAAGTACTGGGCGTCGTGCCGGGACCATAATTTGGAGGCAATATTGATTAGGGCTGAACATTGTCAACGTGATTGTAATATTTATTTACTTTTAAGCGTGATTGTAATATTATTCACTTTTAGAAGTTTTTTATTTATTATTCATTGTTAAGACAAATTAATTAACTAATTAAAATAATATAAAGTTTCTAAATATAAAGTCAAATTTAAATGTCAATGTAAAAAAATAATTTACTTGCAAATGTAATTTGAGTAAATTAAATTAAATAAATAAAGTTTAAAAAAAAAGGAAAAACAGAAGAAGGAAAAAATGGAGAAAATCTAGGCCGAAAAGGCGTATTGGGGGAAAGTCGGTTTGTGGGGGATTATCAAGGGAGGGGGGCGTAACACTTCTTTACTCTCAGGCCTCGTTCGTTTTGATTTTCAAAAACTGGTTTTCTCATTTATTATTCAATTATTACCCTTATTTTTAAATATTATTTTTATTTTTCTTTCTATCTCTCTCCAATCATTAATACCTATTTTTTAATTATTATCCTTATTTCTCCCTCTAATCATTATAAAATCAAAACTCAAAACTCAAACCAAACACAAACCTTAATTTTCGTTAAAATTCTGCTCCACTCTTGCTCGTTTGCTGACAAGTTTGACTCGTCTGCTCTCTTTCCACTGCACTTTATCATCTCATCTCAACATCTCCACTTTACCCTCCTCTCTCTCTCTCTCTCTCTCTCTCTCTCTCTCTCCACAATCAATAAACCAATCCAACCCAGAAAACCCCATTAATTTACACACACAAACATTGTACAAATATGAACACCATTCCCCTAATCCTCTCTCTCCTCTCCCTCTCTCTCCTCCCCCTCACATCCTCCACCGAAGGCTATAATGGAGAGATTTGTCCTTGTTGGGATTTTGTGTGCTCATGTGATGGTGGCTTTACGACCAGCACCGGCCCTGGCCTAAAGCGGGAGGTGCGGCCGCTTTAGGTCCAAAAAATTAAGCAAAAATTAAGGGCCCACTCCAATATAAGAAAGTTTTATTATATATAGATGTTTTCCCGAAATGTAGCAGAAGTTTGCCTCTGTCTCAGTGGTCAGCGTGGTTTCCTGAAAACCGTGAGGACGCTAGTTCAATTCCTGGTATCTCCTCTAGGCAGAAGTCTTTTTCCTTGTTTTTCAATTTGTCTTTTATTTTCTAATTTCTATTAGCTCATTTTGGCAGAAAATCTATTAGTCTTTTACATTATTTTTTCTTATTTTTCTATTAGATTAAAAATGTTAAAAAATTCTCTTCTTGTTATAAATATTACTATCTTTCAATTAAAGTTAACAATGTGATTAGTTTGAAAATGAGCGGGACTTGTTATGTTTGATTCATTTTGTCAGAATGGTATAAAAAAATTTAAAAGTTTGTTTTAGTTAACTTACGAAGCTAAAATATCATGTTCTCTATTTTTTAAATATATTAGTCACCTATATCGAATGTTTTCAGGAATTTTTTTTTTGAGGGGCCCATTTATTAAAATTCGCTTTAGGCCTCTATAATCTCAGGGCCGGCCCTGTTTACGACCGACCATTTTGGTTGCAGTGAAAATGTTAGAAGGAGATATTGAGGTTCCTTCCTGCTATTCCTGATAGGCCGACACCACTAGGGCATCCTTCATTTGCCTGGGATGGGAATACCTTTAGCCTATCACCGGCATTGAGTGGACCGAAATTGCATACCGGAGACATGCTCAGGTAATTTTGAGGGAATTTATGATGTTTGTGATCTCTTCATAGGCTAAAAGCATGAAGGGAGATGGAAAATCCTGAACCTATACTTTTTGAGTTGCTTCATGCAATCTAATAGAGAAAATAAGGGATTAGAGTTCGACTAAGTCCTATAAATACACTGACCAATTTTATGAATTTAAGATAGGCATGAGAAAATGAATTCTGCCCCATTAGATCCCCCAAGAACCAGGAGGTCCGGCTTCATTTGTTCAGGTTGAAGATGGAGGGGAGATTTACAGAAACTTGGAAAGAATACCATACAGACTGGCTATGTATTGCTTGTAATTTTTGCATTTGTACATGAGTATTATTTTCTTTTGTGTTTATTTTTCTTTAATAAATCTTGGTTAGCACCAATGGTTATTTTGCTTTGATGGTAAATTGCTTTGAAAATTTGCATTCTCCCCCTGTTTTAATACTATCATTTTACATTGTTTTTCTGTTTTCTCTTGTGCGTTGGACGATTTAGACGATCGCCTGGAATTTTAGTACTAATTTGTGTCATCATTCACTGCCAAAGGTAGCATGCATGTTTTATCCTAAAACATTCCTTGTTTTTGAGATTATAGAATTGCTAAATCCACTTATCAGAGACGCACTGCAGGCATGGGTGTGGTCATAGGAGGAAAAATGAAGGATTTTAGCTACAAGTTTGGTAGATAAAAAAGATCATTAGTGGCACTGCAGGCATGGGATGTGGTTATAGGGAGTTGATATTCTTTTGTTGGGTGATGTTTGGGCTAGGTTACGCGTACCTCGATTAATCCTGGAGACTCAATCCCACAGCCCAACAAAGTATCTCGACTAATCCTGGAGACTCAATTCCACTGCCCACTTGTTGGGAGCCCAAATATGTAATTTGGATTTTGCGTTTGGAGGAGGTTGATTTATATATAGCTATTTTCTGGTGTTTAAAAAAAAAAAATTAAAGTCGGAGCAAAGTTCCGTATGGACTGACTCCAAGGAAGTTAATAACACATGAGAAATTAAGGAGCAAAACCCTAAATTCCAGGTCTTAGTCCACCAAGCCAACCAACTGGGGTGTCATAGGTAGTTGTTATACATGGTTGTAGGCCTTGATCACCATAGGATTTAAGAAGAAGCTTAGGTGAATTTGTTCCTTAAACACACTCCCTTTAAAGGTTTCCGAAACTTCTGCAAAGGCCTATGAACATCAGAAAAAAACAGACTGAATTTGGACTCTCATGCATATTGTGTAACTTATTTCTGATCAAACACTGATGCAGTTCTTGGTCGCATCTCTCCTCTCCTATATCTCGTGTTGTGGATTTGAGTTGAGACCATCTTTCTCCTTTGGGTGAGAGTTTAGATCTGGGCCCCTCTCCCTCTATTTTTGGGGTGATCGCCACCACTTTGTGGTGAATCTGGCGCTCCGGTGTCTGATGGCTTCCTAGAGGCGATGGTGTTAGAGTTCCAGTAGACAGTAGTAGCGGGAGAGGCGTCGACATAGTTGGCAGCGGCAGGTGTGGTGATTTCGCATGAGGCGTCGACATAGTTGGCAGTTCCGATTTTTCATTTTTTATTTTTCTTGTATTTTTAGAACGGTAGTATCCTTTGTATTTCTATTCAAAAAAAAAAAATGTTCTTTGTACCTTGCCTTTTTAATGAATCCTTCGTGTTCCTGGTTCAAAAAACACTACGATTTAGAATCATGAAGTTCGAGCTTATGGAATAATTTTGAACACCTATCTATGAAATTAAAACTCAATTTGTTAACCCACTACTATCCTACTGAGTGAAAAAAAATGCGAAAATTAGATTAACAAAGAAAAAAAAATGAAATTCTGTTATAAAAAAAAGGCAAAAAAAAAAAAGGGAAAAAGTTGGCTTTAATATTTGTCCTAAAAACGAGAACAAATAATATATTTTTTATGGAGAAAAGACAGAAGCACTAACATTTTGCACCAATGATTTACCAACTCTCTCACATGGGATACGTGAGACCTATTAATACAATTGTTAGTGCCGGTATCAAACCTCTTTTTTATATACTCATTTTGGTTGTCATGTTGTAAAATATCCAGACAAATATTTACCCCAAACTAGGCAGTCCTAATGCAACCAATCGTGCGAAGCCATGTCAACTAATTGACGTGGCACAAATGTAATTAATCTTGAGAATATACTGGTTTTGGTATCCATCCCATATATGATCTTGGTGAGAAAAAAAAAAAAGATCGAGAAAAAATAAGAGAGAAATTTTTACAATTTATTTTAGTTATTTTCCCTCTCCTTTTCCTCTCAACCCAAACAAAGGAAGAGGAACATCTTTTATTTTCCTTTTCTTCATTTCTTTTCCTAGATATCAAAAAGAGCGAATCCTTACCGGGGACTCCGGGAGGAATAACAAAGAATTATTAAACCAAAAAACAAATTAACAAAGAATTTCACAATAAATTAAATAAAAAATTTAATAAGCCAAATTTGAAATTTGTAAAAGAAATATGGAAATATCTTTTGCATTCTATTTATTTACATAATCGTACTTCAAATTTTGTTTTCTAGTTTTTTTGTTGTGCGTAATTTGAGGAATGACGCGCAGTTGAAAAAAGCTGAGTAAAAAAATTACACCCTAATAAATGAGAAAATTTTGGGTGCGTGTAGGGCAGGGTACACGTGGTACCCTTGCACTGCATCCGAGCCGTCCAAAAATGCAACGGACGGCTCGGATTGAAACCCATTTTTCATTTTCTTTTTGATTTTTTTTTAAATCCGTCCGGCACTTTCAATCCGAGCCATCCGTTGCATTTTTTGACGGCTCGGATGCAGTGCAAGGGTACCACGTGGTACCCCATTTGCACCCAAAATTTTCTCCTAATAAATAAACGGAATTTGAATTGTCTTATTTTAAAGTAGAGTATTTTTTTTTTATCACAAATAAAAATTTAGAGTATAATTTTTTTTATCCTCAAATTAATCTAAAGTGCATTTTTTTTTTTATCAAAAAATAATTTACATAATTACATTGACCGACGGACCAAAAATCAGAGTCGTTGAGTCAAGACGATGGTGAAGTTGGAACCCTACCATTGCTGACGTTCCAGGGTTTCCACTCTCTTAAACTCTTACTGATTCCATATACCAATCCGGTCTTCGTCTACTTCACTTTCTTTAGCCATCGATCTCAATCCAATAACCATATGCGAGATTTTCACTCATCTTTGTTCAATGCCCCTCCTCTGATCCAGCTTTAATATTACAAAATCCAATCAGGTTTCCCAAATGGAAACCCATTTCAGATCTGGGTTTCGTGTACTGATCGCTTTCGTCGTGTTCTTGAGTCTTTCTGGGCATTTGGCATTGGTGGAGAGTCGTCAACCTAAGAATGTACAGGTCGCTCTTCGGGCCAAGTGGACCGGTACTCCTATACTTTTGGAAGCTGGGTATGTTTCTTCTTCACCATTATGATACATGGATTTTGGATTTTATAATTCGAAATTGAATCAATTTCTACCTGAATCATTGCTTATGTCAGTGTATTTTTGCTGTGGTTTCACACAATTCCCAACTTTTATTGATACATGGATTTTGAACGTCTTGTTTACAATTCTATAATTCACTTATACTTGAATCTTTGCTTATGCCAGTGTATTTTTTGTGGGTTTTGTGTCATTTCTTATTTTTATTGGGCATTAGTTTGAGTTTATTGCTATACAGTTCTTTTCTATAAGATTTTATTCGTGAACTGAACTTGGGTTTCAGGCGATACAATGGATATTTCTTCTCCTCCTTGTACTTTGGGAAACTGGGTAGTTATTTTCCACGTTATGGTGCATGAACTCTGGATCATTACTTTCTATCTTTAATTCATTCTTACTCGAATCTGTGCTTGAGGGAGTTTATTTTTGTTGTGAGTTGGTGCATAATTTCTTATTGTTCTGGGGCATTAGTTTGAATTTATTGCCATACAGCTTTTTTTAGTGAAATCTTTTATTCGCGAACTAAACTTGGGTTTCAAGGGATACATGTTTTTTCTTACCTCCTTGTACTTTGGAAGCTGGGTAAGTTATTTTTCGCGTTATGGTGCATGGACTCTTGATTTTTTTCACTAAATAATTTATATCTATAATTCATTCTTAAGTGGAGTGCTTAAATGAGTGTATTTTTGTTTTGGGTTTTGCATAATTTCTTATTTTTTTCTTGGGCATTGGTTTGAATTTATTGCAATACATTTTATTTTGTTCGATCAACTGAACTTGGGTTTCAGGGGATACATTGTAATTTTCTCTTCTTGGTGTTTTCCCCCATATCTTTCATTGGTATTGATTTCTTATCAAACAGTGTATGGAGTTCCTTTTTCTGTCAAAATTATTTTGACCAAATGGCCGGTTAAATGGCAAAGATTCCACCGAGCCTGATAGGTTAAACTATTTTATTTTGGTAACTGTGAGTATTTTAACTTGGTAGAAATAATTGAAATTTACTCTATTAGCGATAATCTTTTGCCTGTTCTATAAGTACGGTTAATATATATAAAATTTTCTGCAACCAGGGCTGAGTGGTGATAATTGATTTGCATAAACGAAAATAAACAGTTTTGTTCCAAAATAGTTGCCATTGGGATTTAAAAGTTGAGATGCATTGGCTGAAATTCAACTTCCCTATGTGCATTCTTTGATTTCAAGAGCTCATTAACCTCATTCTGTTACTTGATAGTGAATTGCTGTCTAAAGAATGGAAAGACCTTTTCTGGGAGTTCATCGAAGTCTGGCATCACAAGGAGGGTGATGTTTCATATACAGCAAAAGATTGTTTGAAGAAAATTGTTGACTATGGACAATCTTTGTTAAATGAACATCTGGGATCACTTTTTGAGTTTTCTCTTACTCTGCGATCAGCATCCCCAAGACTAGTGTTGTACCGCCAATTGGCAGTAGAATCTCTTTCTTCTTTTCCCATCTATGACGATGTTAACACAAACTCTGTCGATGGAGGAACTGAAATTAATGAAAATACTGAAAGCAAGAAGGTTGAACCATTGCTTGTCAGCATGAACCCAAGAAGTCTTGGAGGGAAGTGTTGTTGGGTAGATACTGGCGGTGCACTTTTTTTTGATGTTTCAGAGTTGTTAACGTGGCTTCATATCCCTAAGGAATTGTAAGTTCTGCTATGCGTCAAATTTTGAATTCTTTTTTGCCCTAACTAAGTTGCTGCCTCTTTTTTTGCACCCTTAATTGTATCTGTTTTTTGCTGCCAGATCTGGGGATTCATTTCAGCAGCCAGAACTTTACGAATTTGATCATGTCCATATTGATTCCAGTGTTGGAAGTCCGGTGGCAATTTTGTATGGAGCTCTTGGTACTGAATGCTTTAGAAAATTTCATGACGCCTTAGTGCCAGCAGCGAAAGAGGTATACTACCTGATACCGAGCAGTGTTTTTTTTTTTTTTTTTTTTTTCCAGGTTCTCAAAATTTGTATTCATATATTGGGCTGAAAATAAAATTTGATGTTGAGTCAAGTGCTTTCTTAACTTCCAGGGAAAAGTCAAGTATGTTGTTAGACCTGTATTACCTTCTGGCTGTCAATCGGAAAATGGTCACTGTGCAGTTGTCGGTACAAGTGATCCTGTAAACTTGGGTGGTTATGGTGTAGAACTTGCTCTGAAGAATATGGAGTACAAGGCTATGGATGACAGTGCAATAAAAAAAGGTTACATTGCTTAACTCATGCAATGTTGTCAACTTAATGCTCCAACAGTGAAAGCTGTTCAAATATTTACTGTCTTTCGGTAGGATGACTCTATAGATGGTATTCTTGAAAGCTGTAACGCATTTCATCGGAGAATGTGAATTGTTCTCTTAGTTGAAATTACGTGCCATCCTCATTGTTTTGATCACTCAATTCCACGTGACTGATTTATGGCATGAGTGTCCCAACAGTTCTTCCAATTTTTCTTCTTGTCCTGAATGACCAGTTCATTGGCATCGATTTTTGTTTCTGTTCTAAGGTGCTTCTTTTGCATTTGCCATGTAAACACCGCATTGCCGACTAGCGACCAACTATATGATGCAGAACGTGGAGGGATGAGACGGGGGGAGAAGGGTAGTGCAAATAGGCCCTAACGCAAGGCCACCGTCTTAAAACTCAATTCTCATCAATCGGATCTCCCATAATACATCAAAGAAGCTCTTATTTATAGAACTAACATCCTAACAAAAACAAATTAGAATTGTAGTAAAACTAGATAACAGACTAACAACAAAACATATCATAAGTACTTATCATTATCTTATCCTATCTTATCATAACTGATACTTATCAAGATATTATCCTACTAAATTATTATAAGTGGTGGTGGTAATAATAATAATAATAATAATAACAATTACGAAAACATTTTGTGAACCAAAATCTTCCTCCAGCGACTACGACATTAACATCTGGCATCACTATCTTTTTGCACATACCACAAAAACTTGTGTTTATCAAGTTGTTTCTTGTTCTTAGGAGGCTTGTCTGAGTTGATTATGTTGATAGATGCAATTTGGGAATGCTAACTATTGGTTTCCTTGTGGGTTATTAGTGGAATGCCAATTGAATAGGTCTAATGGGAGGTTTAGTAAGTTGTATCCTGTGAGTTGTTTGCTGCCTTGATAGATCCTGTCTGTTTTGCATTTAAGTAGGGGTGATTCTATTAACAACCCCACATTTTCTCCATGTAACCCACAAAAAACTCCTTCATTTTCATTATGTGTAAAGACCAAAATGCCCCCACCGCCATATGTATACTTTTTCAACATATCGATGTTGAAACTTTTCACTTAACCAAAATTATGCAAGACAAAGTTCAGTAATAAATTGTCGACTTAAGTTACTTTTTTGATTTTTTCATCATCATAATATCGAATTCTACGCATGACATCAACATTTGCATTCCGAAAACGATACCTGAGAAATTCACATGTTTGATTTCACAAATTTCAACATTAAGAAGCTGAAAATATGGTAATATTTCGACATGTTATTGTCGAAAACAATAATATTTTATCCACATGTATTTAGTTCGACATTCGAAAGTTGAATATAGACATAAATTTCGACACGAGGATGTTGAAAAAAGACAAGGTCCAATTTTTGAAAATTCGACCTTCAATATAAATCGACATGTGGTTGTCGAAAATGGGTGTATATTTCGACATTCAAAGTATGAAAACTGGTCGCGATGGTTAAGGGTAGTTTGGGTAGTTTAGGTGTATTTTGTGGGTTGTATGGAGTAAATTGGTTTGAGGGAATTTTAGGTGTGGGTTAGATGAAGAAAATGGGTTACATGGAGAAAATGAGGGGTTGTTAATAGAATCACCCCCTTAAGTAGCCAAAGTACTGTTTTCAAATTTGTGGACCTTTTTCTGGACTGGTTTGCCCGTCTTTTAAGTGTCCAGCAATGACTGGCACTGTGAATGGTGAGTTGAGCTATCAAGTTAAAGAACCCAATCACAGGGTTCATCAAATAAGATCCATGTTGCATATGAAATTGAAAGTATGTCAGAAACTAATAAATTTGTTCCCAATTGAGATTCTGCTGTTGTGCAGGAAAAAGTGTAATACCACAATTTTTTGAAAATGAAAAAATTTCTTGACATTGTGAACTTTTTTTAAAATTCTATTGACACCAATTAACACCCTTTTCGAATTTGAGATTCGGAAATCAATCAGGACCAGAAACAAGGTTCTAAAAGTCGCTAGGAGCTAGTCGGCGACCGAACCGAGGACTGCGTAGTGCCTAGGCCGATAAATTGGGGATTAATAGGCGCCTAGAGATTAGTCGGATTTTCCATTTTTTTTTAAATATTTTCCTCCCCCTCCCTAAGCCTTGAGTAAGTAGATCAACATAAGGAGAACAAAACATTGATGTTTATACGAATTTATGATGTTTATGATGTTTATATGAATTTACGAACACAGAGATAGAGAGTGAGGCGATGAGTGACGAGAGGGGGAGATTGATTTGATATTGTTTTTGGACTCGATCGATTAGCCGATTTGGTATTTAGGTTATGAATTTGATTGTGTATACTGGACATGATATGTATGCTCTAGCAAAACTACACAAAAACCCTTATACTAATTGACACAACAGTTATACCCCTTAACTTTTCAAGATTATGCATTTAACCCCGATAAATCCTGCCTACCCGCCTAATCGTCCGATAAATCCCGCCTAGTGATTGATTAATTGGCCCAGCACCTAATTCAATGCCTAGACCATTAATCGAGGCAGCTAGGCACCTTCTAGCGCGTAAGCACCGCCGTTTAGAATATTGACTAGAAACAATGGTTGCAAGCCAAAGTACGAAAGTTGAGGACTTGCATTGACGGGGCTGTGGGACAGCAGGGGTAGGACATGTCGTTGGTGGCGATCATAATGAATCCACTCGGTAGATATTGTTGTGGGTTCGCTCTTGTCCTCCCAAAAGTCGGACTCTTTCAGATCATTATCATCATTGTCATGAATTGGCCGCCACTCCTCTTCAATAATCTGTGCTAGTAACCATTCGCGGAAATTCTGCTGTGGCTCCATACTGAAGTCACCTGCAGCTGCAACTGTATCTCCTGGCCTATAATCTACCAATCCATCACAATAATTTGTCCGTCTTCTGAAAGTGAAATCATCTTTAAAGAGTTTTGTATTGTGGAAAAGCCCATCTTGACCCTGATAAAAGACACCATTTCAGCCTCAGGCGACTGCTCAGAAAAAGAGATCTCCGGAATCTGTCATCCTTTGAAGGCACCGTCATTTGCTTGTGACGGAGCGAATGAAACAGAAGGATGCATCCTCTGTACAGAAGGGTCACTGGAAGGCGAGTGAAGTTTAGAGAATCTTTTGTGGACTAGGTCTAGTTTAAAAGCACATACAAGACATCTGGCCTAATTCCTTTTTTTTTTTTGTGCGATTGTGATTTGTGTTTTTTAAGTACTGTGCTTATCTTATAAGTACTTTATTGCTTCAACTATTTGCGCTTATCTTATAAGTACTTTAGTGCTTCAACTATTTGCTTCATTGAAGGGATAAATTAAACAGTGTGGTGTCTGAGGTGCAGGTGTAACTCTCGAAGATCCTCACACTGAAGATCTCAGCCAAGAAGTTAGAGGCTTCATATTCTCCAAAATTCTGGTTCGTTAATTGGACAAGTCATTTTCGTTCCATGTTACAATTCTTTGGCCCTTAGTGTAGGTGCTTTATTGGCTGGCCTTTTCCCTAATCATGATCAAGATTTATTTCGCAGATGTTATGAAACTTACGTGAGACCATTGTTGTTTGTTTTCTGCATTGGGTACTCTTTTTTATTGAATATCTCATCGGAATTAATCGAAGGCCACTGTTTCTATATTTTCTAATAATCTCGTACTTTCTTATTTATTCTAGGGAATTCCAATTTTATAATGATCAAATCACATAAAGAAAATAGTCATTTTTTTGGGTCAACACTCAAACAGTCGTGCTTGCTTATACCAATGTCCTTTTATACTTCTATTTAGTCTAATTAACTATTCAAGTGGGTTTCTCTTTCATTTGAAGAGTAATGAACCTAACAAATAGTTGAATGCTTTTGTGTATGTTGGTCGCAGTTTCTAAGTTAGTAGGTATGAATAAACTTGGGCACTCACTAAACAAGATCCTTCTAGAAGGGTCATAATGTATATCCAAGAAAGAGTCCAACACATCAATCTCGTAGGTGTCAGTTCTGCCTAGACTGGATTTAACCCTTAGAGTTGTGGCATTGAGGGTTTCCAAACTATGTGGAGAAGTCTAATTGAACTTAGACAGTTTGATTACTGACATTTAAGCGCTGAATAGTCTGGAATATCCTAAGGGTTCAACAAAGTAAAACTAAAGATGATTGAAGCCTATGGAAGGAGATTTCTTGATAGCTGGAGGATTGATTACTACTTATGTTTTCTTTGCTCTTAAGCAAGTTGATTACTTGGTGTGTTGTTTTTACTGTTATTTTAGATAATGTGGGAAAGTTTATGACCAATGATACACGAGAGACAGATATAGCTTGAGAAATGAACTTTTGGAGAAAACCCAAATATTTTGCTTATCATGTGGTCATATGGGTTTGTATTTAATAGTAAACCTCAAAACTGAAACTGAAAGGAGAGTTATAATCTAAAAGCTGCGGGAAATAATGATTAGAAAATGAAGAATAGAATATACAATTTTTTTGGGTAACATGTTAAATATCAAAGCATTTGTTGAGTGCCTTTCCTTGAGCAGTGAAGTTCTATTCCTATAACCTTGATTGTACTGCAACATTATGTTTTATAGTACGATTTCAAAGTGTAACTGTATAAGTAGAATATCTCCCAGCTTTGGCAGAGCTGATATTACCTGTCTTGGTTTCCTCGCACAGGAACGAAAGCCCGAACTAACATCTGAAGTAATGGCTTTTAGAGATTATCTGCTTTCATCTACTGTATCTGATACGCTTGACGTTTGGGAATTGAAGGGTAATTACTATCGTTGCCTATCCACAGATTCATGTTTTTGTGTTGTGTCTTTCCTTTTCCCTTCTTTCAATATACTTTCTCCTTTGCCTCTGAAATTTAGGCATATCATGTACCATGTATAATGAGATCAGCTTGTTTTTCTGCTACAGATTTAGGGCACCAAACTGCCCAAAGGGTTATCCAAGCCTCTGATCCCTTGCAGTCTATGCAAGAAGTTAGTCAAAATTTCCCTAGTGTTGTCTCTTCATTATCACGTATGAAGGTAAAATTTTGCTGTTGCACATGCGTGCAGTTTTCATTCAAACTGAACTTAATATTACAAGCGCCATCTTAGTAGGTGATAAACCTTTATGTATGTTAAACTTGAGCAGCTGAACGAGTCGATTAAAGAGGAAATAGTTTCAAACCAGCGAATGATTCCTCCCGGCAAGTCCCTAATGGCTCTGAATGGTGCTTTACTGAATATTGAAGATATTGACCTTTATCTGTAAGGCTTTCTGTCCCTCGGCCTTTTTACTTTACCTGCATTTTCCCTTATTTTTTTCAAGTCATACTTTCCATTTTCCATATACTATTACATCTTAAAAAGCTTTTTCCTAGATCTTCTCCTTCTAGTTGGAAAGCAAGAATATTTGAAGACAAGCATGGGGAAGTAGGAGATGCCAACCTTCTTGGAAATACAATAATTATGGGGATGAAATAAGTCAAAATGTTTTGCTTGCCGTACATCTCTATCCATGAAATAGCACTAGGGGTGCAAACGAGCTGAGGCGAGCCAAGCGGAGCTTTGTAGTGCTTGAGCTCTGCTCGTTAACTAAACGAGCCTAAAATTCGAGCTCAAGAACGATCCTATATAAACAAGCCAAGTATACAAACGAGCCCAGCTTTTTCGAGCCGAACCCAGCTTTAGAGTGCTCGTTTACTACGCAAGCCTAAAATTCGAGCTTGAGCTTGGCTCAACTATGAAACGAGTCGAGCTGAGCCGAGCCTTAACTAGCCGAGCCTCAAGTCGCCAGCAACTCGTTTCGTTTGCAGACGATATGCCTTTTTGTTGTGGTGAAATTGATTTCTAAACGGACGTCGTTTTGCAATCCCTATTTTCTATAAACAATCAGCTTACAAAGGTTGGTTGGAGCTCACCCTCTACCTCTAATGTTTTTGGTACATGAGTAATCTGAAGTGATGATTTTGTCTTCTTTTGACGTGGTTAGGTAACTTTAATTTTAGAGGTGCAACTATCTTCTTAGTTTAATAACTGTTGGTGCGTACTGATGCTCTTTTGTAGGTTGGTTGACATGGTCCACCAGGAGATATCTTTGGCTGACCAATATCAGAGGTTGAAGGTAATTTTGGTTAATCTTTTCCAAGCTTGATCTAACATGGTATACCTATGGATATTTTCCTTGGATCGTCGTTTTTTACCTAACTTTATCCTTGCATTGATTGTTTCTTTGATGTTTCAACCTGTGATGTGGCACCATTTTTTCATCTTTGTTGCTCCTATGGTCTTTTTGAATTTGATTTTGATGGATTTCTGATCCTCTTTGAACTTTTTGTTTGTAGTTTGCTTTTCTAATATAATTCTGCTGATACTATATGTATATGTATAGGTATAAATATGTCTGTATTTTTCTTATGTTGTGCTAAAATAATTATGGTCTGACTATAATAAACGCACTGCATATATGTTTTTACACGTCATTACATTATTCGTGGAAGTTTTCGGACAAGCGTTTCGCCATTCACATGTTTCCTTTTAATATATCAACCATCATCTATCACAAAGAAGAAGACTTTCTTAAGCTTTTACTGGAGTTTACTATTTCATTTTGCACCCTAACCTGTTCTCGGAGTGTTCAAAGAATGTGTCGAGGGTATCCTAGCGTGGCTCAACCATGTTTTAGAGTCTCCCCAGAGTGTTCAAATGGAAAAGAATAGAACAATTAAGATATGGTTGTTGGAAATGTTTCAAAGAGTGTTAGTGTCTGACACTGGTACATGACCTCCAACAAACTGTTCATGCTTCATAGGCAAAAGGAACTTGTAATGTGAGCATTTTTTATCCACTGGGTCATCCCACCTCATAGCTTCTTAATAGATATGTGAAATTTTTTTAGATGGTGTTAGACAATCTTGTTAGAACATGTGTGAACGTTAAGTCCCACATTGAAAAAATAGAAAAAGGGTTGGACCTTAATATACAATTGGGCGACTCACCACTTACGAGGCTTAGCCTTTTAAGTGGATATTGGTCACTTAGCCTTTTAAGTGGATATTGGTCATTCAATATATATTGGGCCCAACGGATGCGGTGGACTTTGTTTACTTTCCAGGATATTGGGCCTTGTGCACACCGTGGCGGGATCGATGCGTCGTATTTTCTCCCAACAAGTGGTATCAGAGCTGATGGTTGACAATCTATGGGTAGACTATCAGCGCACCATGAATGGGCTTGTAAGGAGAACACTCTTAGAACGGGATAAAATCCAATAGTAACTCGCGGGGGAGCATGGTGCATGTGAATGGGCATGTTGACTATCAATGGAGTATGATGGATGGCTCCAAGTTGATGGAGTGGATATTGAGGTGACTCCCAATGAAGCAATGGTGGCTCGATGTTGGAGTGTTGTAATTGATAGCACTGAATCGATGGAGTGGGTGCGGAAGAAGCCTAATTCTGGAGATAGGGTTAGAGAGTCGTAGATCAAAATTAAGGGGGAGTTTAGATGCAAAGAAAGAGAATATGGCTCAATGAACGGTTCACACATGAGGGGAAGATTTGTCGGAACACGTGTGAACTGTGAACACTAAGTCCAACATTGAAAAAATAGAAAAAGGATTGGACCTTAATGTACAATTGGATGACTCTCCACTTACAAGGCTTGGCCTTTTAAGTGGATATGAGTCATTCAATGTATATTGGGCCCAACGGATGTGGTGGACTTCTAGCGTTTACTTTCAGGATATTGGGCCTTGTGCACACCATGGTGGGATCGATGCATCGTATTTACTCCCAACAAATCTGATTTTGGTCAATTACCAAGATAAATCTGATTTTGGTCAAGATGTTAGGTTTTATTTTTATAATGAATCTCAAGGACACGTAATTTGTTATTTTCACAGAGATTTTGATTTTTAACATGTAATTGAAATTGTGAAGATCTTTGTCCTTGTAAGGGTGCTGTCGTCTCTTTGGCATAAGTATGCAGTTTCACTTTTCTGGAGTATTGTTGTTCAGTTGCGAAAATAAAGTTTGGGATAGGTCTGACGTTATATCTACGCAATCGCTGAACATTGTAAAAACATTGTAGATCATGCATATTGGGTTTATAAGTGAGGTTCCACCTCTACTTTCTATTGTATAAGCTTTTGCTGCTTTCCAATCTTTAACAAGCTTTTTAGCGAAATAGTATGTGAACTCGATATTGTTAGCACTTATTGATTTTTTGGCAGTAGCTGTTGAATTAATTTGTAGACTGTCTGCTAACTACTTTTGGCTAGTTTAGATCCCTCCAAGTACCGTGCGGAAACTCCTATCAACTCTACCTCCTTCCGAGTCTGGTACATTCCGTGTTGATTTTCGTTCAACACATGTCCATTACATTAATAACTTGGAGGAAGATGCTATGTACAAGAGATGGCGAAGCAATATTAATGAGGTACAGTTTCTTGTTGTGTTTGTTAGATAGCTTTATATACAATGTTGGGCCCATTTCCTAGCAGCTTAAGCTTTTAGGATACTGATAACTTAACATGGTATCAAGGCTCTGTTGCGAGAAGTTCAAGTCTCTCAATTTGCATTTGTTCTCCGTTTGCATTTTGTTTTTCCCCTTCATATTCTGTTTTGCTCGTCTCTGAAAATTTGCGTCTTCACTGCAAAATGGGGTTGCACGTGAGGGAGGGTGTTAGATAGCTTGATATGCATTGTTGGGCCCATTTCCTAACAGCTTAAGCTTTTAGGACTAGTGGCAACTTAACAGTGTTGTGACTCTGTTTTGTTGGCTTGCTTATTTCCTTATTCCATAAAGGTGGGTTGGTGGGGCTAGATTCCTTAATTGCTTATAACGAGAAGCAACGCAAGAATAGGCAAATAAGCAGTTGGTTTGCCAAACAAATTTGCTTATTTTGTGGCCTTATCTTACTTGGTTATATGTAAGGGAATAAGCAAGTGAACCAACATTTTGATGCCCTTGTAAAGCAATGGAGTTCCATAAAATTCATGATTTTTTATGTTGCTTCTGCAGATTTTGATGCCTGTCTTCCCTGGACAGCTACGTTACATCCGTAAAAACCTGTTCCATTCTGTGTTTGTTTTGGATCCTGGTTCAACTTGTGGGCTTGAGGCATGTCTTTGTTTTCTTTGGATCTAAGTTCCTTGTTGCATTTAATTTTTGCATGAATTACTCATGTAACTTCTTTCTTTCTTTTTGGATTTGTAGTCCATTGACATGATCATGTCATTGTATGAGAATAATCTTCCCATGAGATTTGGGGTGATATTGTTCTCTACAAAGTTCATTAAGACAGTCGAAACGAATGGCGGTGAAATTCCATCAGCGTCCACAGAGAATCATCCTGATGTTGGGGAAGATATATCCAGTTTGGTAATTCTTCTCTCTATCTAAATTAGTTGCTTGTTTATCACATCTGTTAGCAAAAGTAGAATTATTTTTTGCAATTCAAATGGTTTTGTGGACATTATTGCCTCTATTAAAATGGAACCTGGAAATAATCCCTAATCTTGAACCATACTGAGGGGTCCTTTCCATGGTATAGGAGGTATTGCATCATTCTTGATAGAGGAAGTCTCATGAGTCCATTGTTTGGTACCACCGTACCACTATCTTATTTAACAACGTTTGTTGCAACACTTGATGTTTCGTAGTTCTTACTATCAAAAATTCGTTTTAAGCAGCCATTTTGTGCTGTGTTTTGTTCACTTCATGGGTTTGTTGTAATGCTGATGATAATTGTTAATGCAACTCTGTTTTGCAGATCATACGCCTGTTTATATATATTGAGGAACAGCACGGGGCTCAGACAGCTTTCCAGTTTTTGAGCAGTGTATGACCTTGTAATTTTACATTCTTATTGGCATATCTGGGATGCAGTAAATCCTCTCAATCTATTATTGCTTACCTTTTTCTTTTTCTTTTTTTTGTGTCTTCTTTCTTCATATTTTCTCTTGTTTTTTCTGTGAATATTGTCAACAATTACTGAGTTGTGGAGAATACAAGCAATGAGAAGCCTTTTATTTGATGGCCCAAAACTTATCTATGAGACGCTTGATCGCGTCTACCGTTGCGTGCCTTGCTATTTTCAATTCTCAATTTACCTGCATCTGATGTTTTTATGAATTTCAAACTCTAATTGCTCGGTTAAAAGGCAAACTTAACTGGTTTTAGGACTCAAAATTCTTCTTATTTCATATGGATTCTGATTCTCTGAAGGCAAACTTGTCTGGGGGGTCTCATGAAGTACATGCTTGAGCATGATTATAAGAATAAGAGAAACTGCTATCATCAGCTACTCTGTTCTTATTAATCAAAATGTTAAGTCACACCTTAATGACCATGTTTCTGCCCTCTTGTCAAGTGGAGTAGCTAACTGCTACCAGGTCCAGATAAAGTGTGAGAATCAGCTCAATAAAGCTGTCTCAGAAGTTCTGACCCATGGCACCCAAAATGTGGTTCCAACTTGATTGAGTTGAATGGGATGTTGTACCAAATGGTCTGAATTTTGGTCCATAGGGATAGGCTTCTGCAGATTGCAGTATCAAAATTTACTTATTTCAAGCAATAAGCGCCCAATTATAAAACATTTAAGTTTTGAATTATTTATGCAACATTCATTTCTAGGAGTATAATGCCCATCTTTTTATGTTTGTCTCGTCAAAACGCCCAACACTTTATATTTTTGGTTTTTATTTTTCTTCTGATAAGTAACAAATACATGTTTGATCAAGCATCAATCCGCTTACAAAAATAAAAATCTGAAGATGCATGTGGGACTCCTTAGGAAAAATCTTGAGACTCCCTTTCCCCTTTTTCGTAGCTATGGCATGTTTTTCAGGGTTAATTTCATCTCCAAACTGCTCTAGATTGGTTATATTGTTTTTTTTTTTTTCCGGTTGGGTGATAATAAAAATTATCTACGGTCTAGATTGATTATGATATTGTATGTATATGGCAGATTAACAGATTACGGACCGAGTCAGCAGATCCTGAAGATGCTCCTGAAATGGACCATGTGGAAGGGGCATTTGTTGAAACTTTATTGTAAGCACTTACTTTTTCTTAGATAGAAAATTGACCTTGAAATCATTGCATGTCTGAAAGAACAGTTCAATACATTTTGTGGGTAAATGCCGTTTTTTTATATTTATCACTTTGCTTGCGTTTATAAGAGTGATAGGGATTGTTCGTGCTTGTCCACTTGAGTTAATGTATATTGTTTCAAATCCATTTTGCTTTCCTTCTTGTAATCTATCCATACATTTTTCCTGTAGGCCAAAGGTTAAATCTCCACCTCAAGATACTTTGCTAAAACTGGAAAAGGAGCAAACTTTCAATGAACTTTCCCAAGAGAGTTCCATGTTTGCTTTTAAGCTGGGTTTAACTAACCTGGAATGCTGCCTCTTGATGAATGGTCTTGTCATTGATGCTAATGAGGTACACACTTGCTCAAATCTATTTTTGATTCAATCGTCCTTACATATTCCACTTCTGTTGTTTATGTTTCACGCCTGAGGTAAAATTTCATTTAAACTTGTTATTAGGTTTTTTCCTCTCAATAGTGGAGAGACAGGTTTTACACTGGCTCCTTTCTGTTTTCCTGCAGCAGTTAGCACAAGAGTGACAGATGTTGTCATATAAGAGTATCTCCATCAGCTCTCTTAAGAGCCTATTTAAGTTAGCTCTCTCAGGAGAGCCCATTTAGTGCCATAGCCCTTTTAATACACCTTAACACACAGTTCAACATCTAGTGGGGCGCTATTCACTCTCCTAAGTAACAATCCCTTAACACACATAATTGGGTCCCACTTTTATCACTTTTCAAATAACACACTTTGACAAAAATATTTAGCTACACCAATGATGATGGTTTGAGGCGAAGGTATTTATTCTTGTTTGTAATATTGCATATGGCTGGCTGCTTTCCTTCTCTTTTATTAGTGGTCCTAGAAGTTGGATTCTTTTTCCCCTTTATATTGTAAACATCCTTGTGTAAACAAATGTAGATCATGAGCCTTGACACTTGACCGTTTATCTCCGGTATACTCTGTACATAATCTTCAGTGACACTTTTTTTTCCCTGGGGGATTTACTGTCATCAGGATGCTCTTATGAATGCCATGAACGACGAGCTCCCAAGAATACAGGAACAAGTTTACTACGGCCATATAAATTCTCATACTGATGTGCTGGACAAATTTCTGTCAGAAAGTGGGGTTCCACGTTATAATCCGCAGGTATTGTGGATCTGGAGATTTATTTGGGATGTGCTATGAAATGTATGCTAGTTTTATTTCAACTTCATTCTTAACTAGGTAACTCTTCATGCTGTTTTTGCTTTTGTAGATTATTGCAGATGGCAAGGTGAAACCAAAATTTGTTTCTCTCTCTAGAGCAATTTTTGGAAACGATTTTATCCAAAATGATGTCAGTTTTTTGCACTCTCCTGAAAGTAAGCTGCACTAGAGCTAGAGCCCTAGGCCTCCTATCTGAACTTTTGTAGAGTTGCTGAATCTGATTTTTTTTTCTTCTGGATCATCTTCTTTCAGCTGTAGATGATTTGAAACCTGTGACCCATCTTCTTGCCATTGATGTCACATCAAAAAAGGGGATCAAGTTGCTTCGTGAAGGGATATGGTACCTGGTAATAATTTTACAACAAAATACTCGATTTTCATCTCATATTTACGAGTCACACTTATTTCCATGATGATTGACATTTCTGCTGTTATTGATATCACCATCGCTAATTCTAATGATTTTGTGCTACATATTTTTCACTACTAAGTACTAACTAATAATTACTATGTGTTGCAGATAGAAGGGTCTAAAAATGCTCGCTTAGGAATTCTGTTTAATGCTGATCCAAATGTGGGTTCTCCTAGTCTCCTTTTTGTGAAGGCGTATGAAGTTGCTGCATCATCATACAGGTATTCCAGTCCAAACTTGTCATAAATTTCCTTACAGTCCTCTAAATTGTTATGGTAAAAGATTTATTTCTTTGTATTCGTCTAATAACTTGATGCTTGCTTCTGTGGCGTCATGCAGTCATAAGAGAAAGGTGTTGGATTTTTTGGATCAAATGTGTGCATTTTATGAGCATGAATACATGCTTGCGTCTTCTGTAGTATCTGAAGGCAATCAAGCATTTATTGATAAGATCTGTGATCTGGCTGATGCAAATGGTTTATCATCCAAGGGCTTGAGAACTGCTCTCTCAGAATTTTCGGTTGATGAGTTGAGAGGACATTTGAACAAGGTATATCGCTAACAATCCTTTGGGCTTCTAGACCTTACATTCTAATACTTATAAGTTGACCAATTTTCTCTTCTAAATATTTCCTTTAATAGATAATGGTCTCTATTAATCCATAGCACCGACTTGTTAGGCTTCCTGTGTGTTTGTCATTTCCTCTTTTCCTAGTTCATTTGAAATATCAAGAATGTTACGGTTCTATGCCCTCATGATTTATTCAGCTTAGTCCTTGTAGAACTGAAGTATTTATTCAGTCCTTCAAGTGAAACCATTAATGCTTCATCCACTTGACCATGCCACGCTGATCAATGTCTGGAAGCCTGTATGTTGCAACCGAATAAAAAAAAGAAGATAATACCTTAATAACAAGGAAGAAGGATTTAATTCGGACTTGTACTTGCCCATAACTTGGCTCAGCTACCAGACGAAACAAATTGTCTTTAATGAAAACTTCTGGTTCGAAGATCAGGTTGAAACTGCTACCAAAAAGGAGGTAATGAAATTGCTCCCTAGTGCCACTCTACTGGGAAGACCCTTTTTCTTTTCCTTTTCCTTTTTTAAGTCCCTGCGACCATTGAGATACCTTTCCCTTGCTTAAGTTTTGTAAGTTTTCTTAATAGGGGAACTGTTGAAGAGTTGCATATCTCCTATGCCATTTTATTTTAACCAGTGACAATTGAATGCAAAATTTATGTGGTAAACTTAACCGTTCCAAATGTTTTGCAGGTGGGACAATTTTTATCCAGGCAACTTGGCCTTGAATCTGGCAGTAATGCAGTCATTACTAATGGGAGGGTGAGCTCAATATGTTTTGCTTCTGATTAGTTCAATACTTCAAGTATAGTTTGATTGTACCTGTTTCTATTGACTATTGAGAAGTAAAATATTTGTTGTGTTCCAAGAACATTCTAGTTTATCTGCTGTTTTTGTGGATAAGATATTGTTGTGTAACATTAAATTATGTTTGGCTTATGACAGGTCATCTGTGTTGACAAGGGGACATTTGTGAGTCATGATCTACATCTTCTAGAGTCCGTGGAGTTCAAGAACAGAATTAAGCACATTGTGGAGATCATTGAGGAAGTGAAATGGGAGGACATTGATCCTGACATTCTAACAAGGTTTGTTGATTGTACTCTTGGTTTGCTATCTGATTTCTCTTTCTTATTATCCATGTGAGCTCCTAGGATTGATGCATTCAGCTTTATCTGGGTTTGTTGTGAAAGGCAATACTAAGTTGACACATACATTGTAGAACAAGCAATCCTTTTTTTAATCCTTAATTGCTTCAGGAATGAAGCTTAGCCGCCTCTCACACTACTATTACAAAATTTACTACTAGAGCTCACTGTTGTCAGAGGTTTTTTTTTTCTATTCCTCTCTTTCTGGTTCACTCTAATATCTGAAATCTTTCTTTGGATAATTCTTTTGCTGAGGTATAATTGTCACTTTAATTTTTTCCCCTTCGGATGAATCTATAGAATGCAAAGTAGTGTCCAATTTCTCTATCACAATCTCATAAACATGGCTGCTTTGGAGAGGGAATCATTTAGAGTGGTATTCTATGATGTTTTAGAATGGAAACTATACTAGAGGAAAGCCATGCAAAGCATCCGAATTACAGTTTGAATAACAGTGGTTACAAAGTGCCTTAGGGAATTTCATTTTTTCATAAACAGATTTTTTATTTTATTTTATTGGATAAACAGTGGTTACAAAGTGCCGTAGGGCTTTTCATGCATAATTAGGAGTTCCACGCATAGTTCATGGTGCATTTGAATTACATAACATGCGCGCTAGGTGAATGTCCAACTAAATATGTCAGACACTAATCCCTCAGCCTTATGCAAGTGTTGTGGGTGACATCTCATGGATATTTTATACATTTTGAAGGATGTATGTAACATAGGGTAGGGGGAGAGAGTCAAGTTCTAGCGTTGTGGATGGTGCGGAAAGGAAACTTTGGAGGCCACTTTCCTAGCTATTTTCTAATTGGTGGTGGAAAGAGAGGCGTCGTTGCTTATTACTTTAGGTGTGAAAGAGTTGTGCCTTTCCGGGACAGTACTTGGAGGGGAGGATGGTTGTTCAAGATTGGGAAATGGAACATCTTGTTCATGTGGTGGCGTGGCAGAAAGAGAGGTAGATCTGAGGTAAAGTCTTATGCGGCATTGGTAGTCTAATGGAGGCAATTTTCCGTCAAGATTAAAGTCTCTTTTTTTTTATAGATATTCTATAGTGTGGATCAATATGTAGATTTTCTAGATCCCCTTCATAGTTTGTTGTGTGTACAGGCTCAGTGTCACTCATGTATATGGTTACAACTTACATCCCCTTTCCATACATTTACTTAAAACAAAAAAGAAAAAAACTCTATCGGAGGGCCTTGTGTCTTGCTTTAATAGCAGTTACGATTGGTGAATTCGAGTAAGAAGTGGGGAAGGATTTAAGGTTAGTTTGGCTTGATGCAAGGATTTTGCAGCCAAAGTCGAGGCTGTTTTGTGGGGATTGAACGACCTGATAATTGATAAATTCTTCAATAGGTAGCCTCTCTCTCCGATGCACATACACTGTTAATCTGTGCATGCAGCATGCATGCACTTTGGTATTTATCTATGCTGGAGTGACAAACCACTTTCTCATTTCAATAGATCTTACCACGCTATGCACCATTCCTTTCTCCATCTTTCACATCAGCGCTATATTGTCCTTTCTTTTGGAGTTCTTTGGCATCATTCCCTTGCACCTTTCTCTGTCATTATTTTCTTTCCCTAATACTTGGACAACTAATATTGTGGTGTATGTACGATTGTGGTGCATCATATTAGCTTCTTGTGATGATACCGTTATAAGGAATACTTGCTTCGCAAAATCTTTCTGCATTGGTAGTAGAATCTAATTTGTATTGTACTTGTATCATGTTTGACGTGTTTTATTTGTTATGCATTTTTACTACTCTTTTTCTTGTTCAATAAATAGGATGTTTGTTTTCTTATTTTCTTTGTTTGCGCATTTGCTTCTTGCAGCAAATTCATCAGTGATATAATTATGTTTGTCTCATCTTCAATAGCTACGAGGGATCGAAGTTCTGAAAGTGCTCGTTTTGAGATTTTGAATGCAAAATACAGGTGCGGACTATTTTATTTTGACTCAGGGCTTTTCTCCTGTACATCATATGTTTACTTCTTGATAAGTAGGTTATCGCTTGGATTGTTAATTATAACTGTTTTCGTCCCTTCTTCAGAGGTTTGTTACTAGGAGGGGAACAAAGGCGGTAGAAATTACCTCCATAAATAAGATTTTTTTGGAATTTTGATTTTATACATTGGAAAAATCCTTTTCTTAATCCAATCTCTTCCTTAACTGCTTATGGTATCTTATATAGTTAAAATGCTGATGCATTTGAGGAGATATATGTATATGAACATAAAAGAAATGTTGAAAGGATACACAAATTTTTAGAATGTTTATATAGGTTGTGGAATTGTCTGAGTGAGACAAATATTTAGGAAAAAATAGGTACTACGTTAAATTCCTATGTTACTAGCTTGTCATTTTTCATTGGTTAAGTCAAGCTTATTAGCCTGATTAGTTTGACCCATTTCTGTGCCCCATCTAGTTTTAGCTTAGCCCTATCTTTTAATCAGTCCCGTCTAACACGTCCCCAAGCGACAGGGGAACCTTGATTTGAGGACTACATTTTATACTACAAATGTTCCTTTAGTGTGAACTAATTATCCTCTAAATCAAGGTTCATACAAACTAAAGTTTGGTCAACATCCTAGGTTAGCCAAAAAAAAAAAAAAGTATCATCGATTTCCTGGACTTGTTCCTCAATAGAATGAACATGTTTTTGATTTGGACGAAAAGGTCAAATATCTGAAGAGGTCTTGTTCAAAAAGGAATGTTGCTGTTGAAAAATTGAGGTTGGCTACTGTTTCTGAAAGAAGTTAATTTGATTTTATGTATCACCCGAGGATGAGATGTTCTGTCGCGGCGTTTATATCTCCATGGATACGTCAGAATCTTGATTGACATGTTTAGTTGTTAATGAATTTGATTGAGTTATCTAGACCTTCTACCCATTTTTCTCTTTAGTGCTAGGCTTACCAATACCGCGTCTTATTTGTAGTTCCCAAATTTAAAATTTGGGTCTTGCTGTCGACGAGACAAACAAAATGCTGAAACAAGTCAAACAACAATCTTCTCTATGCACATTTTGGACATTTAAGTACACTTCACGCAACTTTTTACAGTTTCATATATTGGAAATACACTTTTTCAACCTTTACAACAGCCCGATGGACCGTTTTAAGCATTTTTCTAAAACAAATTATCCATTAGGCAAAGGCTGCCATTGTTGGCATCTTAGGTTTTCAGCCTTCTCCCATCTCTTAACATATTTGAGCTTCTCAGCTATCATGCTGACATTGGTTTTGATTCAGAAGTGCACCAAAGCCAAAACCGCAAGTTTATTGTTCTTTGTATTGGATATGGTTTTGTTGAGATTGAGGTGGAATCATGACATTTTTTTCAGTAGAAGATAACTTGCTGGCAAAACAAAAGAAAATGTATTTTGGTGTGTTGTGTCTCTCACATCTATCATTTCTCTGTTTAGCTTTTCTCTACGTTTTGTCTAGGTGATCTTATTAAGTTGCTGAATGTAAGGAAGCATAATGTCTTGTTTGTCGGTTTTTAACTGACATGTTGGAACCAATTTTACTCCTGAGTTTCATGTATTTGAAGCATGTTCAGCTAGTCACTGTTGTCGAAGTTTATTTGTAGCATGTTCGGCTAGTCACTGTTGTCCTTCGACGCTTCTCTCACAGTGTCATTCATCAAGTATTTTTATCATTTGCTTGCATGTTTCTTAGTCATTTGGGGCCCAGAATTTACAATTCCCTTAAATTGATTTCCTTTTATTTTTGTTGGTTGTGTGCAGTGCAGTTATTCTTGAAAATGAAAATAGTACCATTCATATTGATGCTGTCATTGACCCTTTGAGCCCTTCCGGTCAAAAGTTGTCTTCGCTTCTTAAAATTCTGTGGAAATCCGTTCAACCAAGCATGCGGCTTGTACTTAATCCACTGGTGAGTTGTCCTCATTAGTCAATATTGGAAAACTATGAAGAAGCCTGTCTACTTCTTGCACTGTGATGCTATGAACTCACTGAGAATAACAAACAACAGATTATTAGCGATTGATATGTTGTATAATATAGTTGAAACTTCAAACATTTAGGTGATCAAGTATAGCTTCTTTGATTGTTCATGTTCTTGCATTTTTCGTTTGATGATTTTGAGTCTCTCTCTCTCTCTCTCTCTCTCTCTCTCTCTCTCTCTCTCTCTCTCTCTCTCTCTCGTTCTTATTTCTTATTATCCACCTTTTTCCTTATTTTCTCTAATAAAAATGGGAGATATACAGTCATCACCTAACCGGGACGCAAACCCTGTAGCTTATCATTCGAGGGTGGCAGGACATATTAAAGTGAGCTGCTGGTGCTCCATTTTCACCTCTTATCTCCATTATCCTTGTGCAGTGCAGCAATAGTGGTTGATTTCCTGTTTCTTAAATTACTCATGAACCTTCTAAACAATCCCTGTAGTGTAAACTATTTGAAACAGTCTGACTTGGTAAACTATTTAATACAGTTTCAAATTATTTCTTGCAAACTCTTTTTAAGTCTTTTAAGCCTCGTAAAAACTTATTTGCTTCATGCGAACGCTAATCCTTGACTTAAATGTGTTAAAGAATGATACCTTTTGTGTCACTTCTGTTCATGAGTTCTGAAGACAAGTAGGAAAGACAGAGGGTTCGTTATTGGGTGGGTTCCAAAGCAGAGGATTCAAGTTGGGTGGCAAAGGTACGCTCGCTTGCTGTCTTGTTCTCTGTCGCGAACTGGGATTGCTCGCCAGCTAGGTCAGATTGGAGCAACATTGTATGAGAATTTTTACCCATATTCGGGGACAAGGGGCGGAACGACCTCTCGATCTACTTACTGCAGCCCAGGAATAACAACGGCGTCTAGGCGTTCCCTGTTGCTCCGATCCCCCCTATGCCTAGGACGTTGTCTGGGCCAAGAGCCATAGTTAGTTGCTGTTTCCATTTGGTTGTTTTTTTTCTCGTTGTTGATACCGGCAAGACCCAGCCAGATGATGTCTGCTGGTTGGTAGTGAGAGGACTCTTAGTACCTGCATACCCAAAAGGGGGCACTAGTTAAAAAACAATCATTTTCTTTTGTTTCTTGCTCTCCATTAGCAGCGGGAAAGGAGTCTATCTATCTGCCTAGCTTTGGTAGATTTCCCCCGACGCAATCCACAGAAATTCCACGAATCCCTTGGTGGATAAGTCCGACGACTCAGCAGCAGTGCGGAATTTCGTTTCTCGTCTGGTGGATCTGATCTATAGTTAGGGGGCAATACATACCAAAAGGTTCGAAGAAGGAATGCGCATAAGAGTATATAACCAACCCACCCTTCTTTATAACCTATTCACATTAGTGAAGCGGCTGGAAGGGAAGTGCACGTTTGTGAGACCTTAGTCGGGATGCATAGGGGAGTCAACCTACGAGCATGGAAGAGCGTGGTACTGCTGCCCCTCTCTAAGTAAAGGGAAGATTCTTAGCCCTGTTGATGACTCCATTTAAAAACCAATAGGGACACCCGTTTCCGGCTGCTCGTTTCGTATCTTGAAGAAAGTAGGCCTTCCTTTAAGTGAGAGGGGTCAGGTCAATAAATAGTAGAGATGCGTCTGGTTGTAGTTCCTCTCCCTCTCTCTTACTATTTACCTTTGAGAGCCTGCTTCCTCTCTTTTAGTGTCTCTAGTCGTTAGTAGAAAATCAGCTATCTGCTAGTAAGCTAGGAAGCTATCCTTCTATGAGTTATGAGAGGTAGTAAGCTCTCTTAAAGTTTGGTTATCGTGAAGTCTTCGAGCAAGCCCCTTGAAAGCAAGGAGTCGGCCCATGGCATGGATCCCTCAGTTCCCTCCCTGTTCGAACTTATTCCTTTCCGCTTCTTCTGTGTCTTTCCTTGCTTACTTCCTCTTTTGAATCCCTCTTTTAAGAGCCTCAGTAAGGGCTCAAAGCATCCGTGGAAGACTGCGGGTAGCCAGTGGGTCCAGGTTTTATCCCCTTGGCTGAAGCTAAAGCCCAAGAGCTAGAGCAAGAAGTCACTCTACTAATCCAACCATTCCTCCTCTTGTCCGACTCTGAACTCAACAACAAATAAATAAATAAACTCATAAAACTCAGTGTTCCAGAGATGTCAGTCTTCCTAAGAACACAAAGCAAGACTTCCTTAGTTCACTAAGAGATGAAAAAGGTATTCATGCTTAACACATTAGTCAAGAAAGATGGAAATTCTCTCTCTCGCAAGGTCTCGTACCTGCTATGAACGTTCGCTGCGCTCATAAAACATTCTCGATATTGAAGTGTGTCGTGCTAGTAGCTTTCTTCTTTCCTAGTAGCTTGACTTCCTCTAGTAGCTCGGTTGTTAGGTAGCTGCTTCCTATCCTAGTAATAGTCGTTTTCTTCTTTCTTATTAGCTAGTTGGTAGTTCCTATCCCAGTAGCTAGCCTTTCCTATCCTATCTATCTGAGTAGCAGACTATTGAGTGTACTAATTATTTGTATTCCACTGATAGTCCGCTCTTCCTGTCTATAGGGATGCAGCTTACCTTCCTTCTGTTCCAAGGCCTCTTTCAGGTTAGTTTAGATAAAAAACAGATAAGAATAGCTGAGGTAGAGTTTTGTTCCTGTTGCTAGGGTAAGAGCTAAGGATAGATAGAGGTATTATGTTAAGTATGGTATACTAACTTCGCTTACTGCGTTGTTAGTTCTTCAAGCTCTTATAGTTTTCCCTTGCTATTATGAGTTTGCTTTCTTTCGTGACTAAGCCTAATTCCTTGACTCTTCTCTCTTAAGGCTTTTTGCTTGGTTCATAAGAACCTGTGAATTGAAGTCCCTCCTCGCAAGCAAGCAAGGATGTTTTTTACTGCTTTTAGGAGCAAGCTACCTTTCCTTGCCTTTTAGTTGAATAAAGACTAGCTGCTTCTCTTTTGATAGCTATATATGTAGCTAGGGTTGGTTCGGTAATGAAATAGCTGAGGTCTCTCGACCCTTTAGTGTTAAAGCAAAAGAAGATAGATTCTAATGTATTAGCTGGTATCTGTCCTTTGTTCTTTTAGTTGGGATAGGCAGCAAGGGGAGTGATGGGATGTCTAAACTTGAGGTTTTTATTACTTTCCTTTAGGGTTATAACAAAAGAAGATAAGACAGACCCAATTAGATCGAGACAGGGCTCAAATCCTTCTGGCGCACAAAGAAAGGTTTAGCGAACTCAAATGAACCATCAGAAGAGATCAATGACTTCTGTTTAGAGATCTCAACTTCAAATTCACCGAGCGCTTCCTCATAGCGTTTAGCTACCAAAGCAATGACAACATCATCGCCTAGCACTGCGTACTTAGAAAATCAACGTCCAGGATAAGCTAATTCAGCGCAATACCACACCAAGATGTGGTGAGATAAGGCAAAAAGAGGCCAAGAGGAGATCTAAGTCCAAATGGGTTGACCCGCTACAAAGGATACAAGCGGTCGATGATTCTCACGAAGAGAAAGATCAAACCTATTATGAGCAAGTGTCGTCTTAACTATAGATCCAGGCAGATTATGGTCCAACCAATATTGAACGATACTAAATAAATAGTAGAGCAGCCACCACTTGAATTACGGTTACTACGTCCTGTAATAAATTTATAGAGGCTGCTTTCTTTTCCTCCTATGGTTGGTCGTAGATCAGGTGAGTCTAACTCCTCTTCTTTCATCAAGGGGGAGGCCTTGCAAAAGGCATAAATGGAGTCATTTTCTAGCCGGGTATCCCGATCGAGTATATCTCCAAGAAGGGGTCTCTTCCATCGTTGCGGGAAATATCAATATAAGTCCGAGCATAATATCTGAGTCCACAACTTCTTTTGTAAGAGACTAGGTCGCTCTTCCTCGTAGCTAGTGAGAATGGTGCTTTTTTGGTTCCCCCCAGGGAGCAAGCAAGGATGGTTTTTCTTACTTGACTGCCTTTAGGAAGGAATAGAGTCAGGACTTTCCCAATCCTGTAGTGAAATTGAGACTGCTCGATTCGTCGTCGGGGTGCTAGCTCGGGGGGATAGTAGATTCACTTGATTCGAACCATCTCTTTTCTTCTTGGCTCGTGAGAGTGACTCAGAGGACGAATGCTTTTTATTCCTTGAGTTCTACTTTAAGGGAAGGATAGAGAGAAGAGGGTCTAATAGGGGTCCCGGGGAAAGCTAAGAGCACTTAGACAATTCACGGGATGAGAGCGAAGCGGAGGGGAAAGAAAGACAAAATTCGAACCCATGATACAATCTTCTTGTATGTCGATTTAGCAAACCAATGCCTTAAGCCGCTCAACCATACCTCCAAGTTGTTGATCGGAATGGAATTTGATGTGCCGGGTTTGGTTGGTTGCCCGAAGGGCTATCTGATCCGATCAACTGCGTAAGCCGTAGCGCGCGTACTCTTCCTCTATGAACAAGACTCCATCCAAATCTGCCACTCGTTGGGCGACGCCTTCTTTTCTATGAACACCCCACCACTGAATAATGAACTTTGCCAGTTTTCGCCTCCGGCGCGACCAGGAGAGAACACACGGTCAAGCCAAGCCCACCTGAATTAATATCTCCTTCGTCTGGTAGAGAAGGGAGAAAGCCCGGGGAACTGGACTGTGACTCTTCTATTACATTACGGAGAAGTCCATTCTCATTATGATCGATTCACGTCCTACCGTAGTGCCCGGAGAACCAGGCTTGCTTAGCAACCAAAGCTAGCTTAACTAACGCGAAGGCATTTTTCGTTGATTGCACGAGCTCGCCAGCAAGCAAACCCCCTTTGTGAAAGTGCTAAAGTCCCTTCCTATCCCTTTGTGACCTTGAAGGGGATCCCCGAACTCCATTCCTTCACAAGTGCGTCTTCGCTTCGGATAGACTTCAAGGACAGAAGGCCTAGCCCCTGGAATCAATAAAAAAAGTGGGCATAAATCGAAATAGAGTCATTCCTCTTCTACTACCGAAGAATCTCTATCCGTCTTCCTTTTCTCGTACCTCTCCCCTAATCTAGTAATAAGGCCTTCCTTTCTCTCAGACCATATATATTAGCATTTGTTTGTGTGTTCTCTGTAGTTATTCTAAGAGAGGAGTTTGAGCGGGCTAACTAGTTGAATCGATTTCCTTATTGACCGAATAACTTACTTTAATTCATGTTTACGAATACCTTCTTCCATTCATGTGCCCTTCCCAACTTACTCAAAGGTTGGCTCAAGCAAGTCTGGAGGGATTGAAGGAGTTGAAAAGTAAAGTACTGAATTGACTTAATTTAATTAATAAGTTAGTTCCAGGCTGACGCTTGAAAGTGCTAGCTCTTTCTTTTCTACCCCACAAGATCGGGAATTCCTATCTATCTCATACCCATTTGTCCCTTCGCTGACTTGAATCGCAAGACCGGGTTTGGGAGAAAAAAGAAAAAACCTCCTTTGCTGCGCTCTCATCCGCTGCTTGAGTAGACTCTTCGGTATCTTCACTTAGCCCTAGATCAGATGACCTTTCTTTCCTTCCACCTCTACTCCTACTCTAAGGCTTTCGATAGATAGATTGAGTACTCATGGTTGGTCTGGTTTATGTTTGTGATGTCTTAATGAGGTGCTTGAAGTTGCTTCATTCTTAATGGTTGACGCCATGCGAATATGAAGAGCGAAACTCATTTGCAGAGTTATTGTCTCCTGTTATATGTTCCTTTCTGCCTATGTGAATGCAAAACTGGATTTCTAATCTGTTCTTCTTGACATCTTGAAAACAAGAAAAAAGAAATAGCCAAAGAAAGAGGATAAAGAAAAAAGGAAAAAAAAAATTGCAGTTAGGTGCTAAGCTGGCTTGATTGCAGACTTGCAGCTACAATTTTATTCTGTTATAGCTTTTCAGATGTGAAAGGTGTGTTTGTAGTTATTTCTATAGGGCTTCACACTTTACAAGTGTGTCTAAAATGTTGTGCTGGGAGACAATCCAACTTACTTGAACGAAATGGCATTCTTCCACCAACAACCCCCCCTTGGATGGTCAATACTGGTGCCCTGTTACTTGTAACTTCTAATCATGAGATTACTGGTGTAGTAATATTTATGAATATTGATTTTATGGTTGTTGGCTAGATTGGTCGATTAGAGTTCTTTTGTTTATCTTGGAATTTATAGTGGGTTGATGACAAATTACAGAAGCATTCTCAATTTTTTATGGCAACTCGGAAGAGATCTGATCTCTATGTCAACAATTCTTGAGGACATTTGCCTTGTTAGCTGCTTTCTGCTGTCAAAATAGGAACTAGAACAGTGCATCACAAGATGCACTTTATTGGATGATTTATATACACACATGCATATAAAAGCATACATACTGTTCAAAATAAGACTATACCAATACTACTAAACTGTTTATTTGTATTCACCTATTACACAAGAGAAATCAATCAAAAAATCAATTTCATTTTTTTCTTGATGGGGATTTTTTTTTTTTTTTGGTTATACGCAAGTAAAAATAGAGACAAAGCTGGAGTAACGCGTGAATCATAGTGAACCAAAGTGGATCAGAATTGTATCACTAGATTCCCTTAATTTCCAATTCAAATCAAGATTCAAATTGAAGTGGTTGAAACTCGTATGGAATTGTAGAGTTGATAGTGAATGGCATGAATCTTGTAACCATGGCTGCTTTGTTCTTCTATACTTTTCTGCTATTTTATATCACTTAGGTGCTTTTGCCTAATATATTTTAAAAAGTTCATTCTCAAGTGTCTTTAGAATGGCTGATTTATTGTTGTAGATGACAAAAAGTGTTCTGATGAGCTAATATAGACTGCTGCTTTTCTGGCAGAGTTCCCTGGTTGACCTTCCCCTGAAGAATTACTACAGATATGTAGTACCAACGATGGTAAAACTAATGCATTTAGATATTGTCAACACCTTTATTTGACTTCCTTTACTTGGTGCCTCAGTTTTGTCATGGTATTGCAGGATGACTTCAGCAGTACTGATTACACGGTATATGGCCCCAAAGCCTTTTTTGCCAATATGCCATTATCAAAAACCCTTACCATGAATCTTGATGTTCCTGAGCCTTGGCTTGTTGAGCCTGTTATTGCTGTGTAAGCAACTGTTGCGAATATTTGAGCTTGATATCATTCTACTCTACAAAAACTTTTGAAATCACATTTTTAGTGGCATACATGTATCTTTGTAGTCTGTAGTGTATTGTATTTCATTTGTTTTTGTTTTAAATGTTTCAGTCATGACTTGGACAATATATTGCTTGAGAATCTTGGCGAGCAAAGGACACTGCAAGCAGTTTTCGAACTTGAAGCTCTTGTTCTTACAGGTAGATTTATAAACCTTCTGGAACAGTATAGTATGGGGCTGATTACCAAATACAAGTAGGGTCGCTGCTTTGGTAATCGGTAAAAGAAGGAAACATTTATACACAATCTAATTGTACAGGAAAGCAAGCAAGGATATACAATTGCGATTAGTGCATTTTTTGTCGATTTGGCTACCTCTATGATGATCTTCATAAATGACTTAATCAATTTCTTTGATTAACTATTATTACAGGTCATTGTGCGGAGAAAGACCATGAACCTCCCCGAGGTCTTCAACTGATCCTTGGAACTAAAAGTACGCCACACTTGGTTGATACCATTGTGATGGCCAATTTGGGTTATTGGCAAATGAAAGTTTCTCCTGGGGTTTGGTATCTGCAGCTTGCTCCAGGTAGAAGTTCTGAGCTCTATGATATGAAAGAAGATGGTGATGGAAGTCAGGGCCTGCATTCCTCAAAACGTATCACCATAAATGATTTGCGGGGTAAATTAGTTCACCTTGAAGTGGTAAAGAAAAAGGGAAAGGAGCATGAGAAACTGCTTGCCCCTTCTAATGATGAGAACGGTTCGCAAGGGAAGAAAAAGGTGAGCACTTGTTATTAGTGAATTAAGTAAATAGATGATTTCCAAGATGTTAGGCCCTAATTAACCTTTTTAATATTTGTACAGGGTAATCAGGATGGCTGGAACTCTAATTTATTGAAATGGGCTTCTGGTTTTCTTGGTGACAGTGAGCTGTCAAAGAAGAGTGGGAGCACTACGGTGGGGGAATATCTCTTCTTGTGGTTTAACTTTAAGTCACTGCCCCTCCCCCCCTCCCACTATCTCCCCTTCTAAATGCATATTTATATACAATACATAAGCGTGGTATTGTTTCATTTTAGGAGCATGAAAATGGCCTGAGACGTGGGAAAAGAATTAATATATTTTCAATCGCGTCTGGACACTTGTAAGCTTCTTTTCCCGTTCTCCATTCATATATTTTCCCTGTTGTTCTGTCTTGAGGTTATCATTTAAAAGGTGGCTTAAGGATAATACTTCTTTTTCAAATAATCTTTTTAAAACTATTTGCATTTCGTTAAGAGTCCAATAATGAAGGATATGGAGATGAATATCCATGTAGAGTGAATATGTTGGATGTAGTGACTTGGGGGTATTTGTGTCATTTTGGCGCCCTCTACTTTTACTAGGGTTCTTGAATCTGTAAATAGGTGGTAGGAATCTTGTTTTGTACTTTTTTTTTTGTCAGTTTAAAGAAGAGAGATTAGAGCTTACGCTCATTGTATTCCCTTTGAGGGGATTTCTCTTTCTTAATGAATCTATCTTTTGACTTGGTTGCATCTCTCTCTCTCTCTCTCTCTCTCTCTCTCTCTCTCTCTCTCTCTCTCTCAAACTGATTAGACCATAAACTTTCGCTAGTTATTTTCTGTCTAGTTGAGTCTCTAGAAATTATGTTATAGATTCACTTTGATTTTGCTAGGTATGTGCTATTCGAAAAGAGTAAGAGAATATTACCTTTCAGTCATAAGAGAATATTACCTTTCAGTCATAAGAGAGAGTGCAAGATCTTGTCAGATATAGCACTTTATTCTGTCAAAGGAAGAATTGGTAACAAGTAACAGCTAACAATGATTTAGAGTGTCGGAATTTTGTCCACTTTAGTGAAGAGGTTGTTTGGGCTTTTGGTTGAGTGCATCTAATCCTTTTTGTAGGTCATGAAATGGATTTTTCTTTCTTTTGCCAAGACCATTTGGCCGTTCTTTTTTCCTCACATTCAAGAAATCATTTCTTCTTTGGCAACTTCATTAGGTTTTGAGTTATTGTCATAGCTCCCATAGTCAAATACCTGTATGGTTGCACATTTTAATGGCCTTTCCTTTTCTTTCTTTTCTGCAGATATGAACGTTTTCTGAAAATCATGATCCTTAGTGTTCTGAAGAACACTCGTCGACCAGTAAAGTTTTGGTTCATAAAGAACTATCTCTCTCCCCAATTCAAGGTTCTATTACTTTAATTCACCCTACTTTTGTTGTTCTGAACTTTAGATTTACTTTATTGCCAATGGCGGGCTACACTTAGACGGTCTAACATGAACGATCTTTTGTTCATGACTTCTTATGCAGGACGTAATTCCTCACATGGCACAAGAATATGGTTTTGAATATGAATTGGTTACATACAAATGGCCTACTTGGTTGAACAAACAGAAAGAAAAGCAGCGAATCATCTGGGCCTATAAAATCCTGTTCCTTGATGTTATTTTCCCCATTTCTTTAGAGAAGGTTCGTCTCCAAACTGCATAAAAATGACACCGCGGCCTTGTTGCTTATTATCTTCAAATGTCCGCCTGCCTCTCATACATGTCTGTAGTTTTACATGTGTTGCTTTTGTTTTGTAGGTTATATTTGTTGATGCAGATCAGATAGTCCGGGCAGACATGGGAGAACTCTATGACATGGATATAAAAGGACGGCCCTTGGCTTATACTCCATTCTGTGACAATAATAAGGACATGGATGGCTATCGATTTTGGAGACAAGTATTTTTGTTTTTTGCTTCCCCTTTTGGCTTCTCATTATTCCTTGTGCAGCCAGGATTTGTTTGTTGCAGCTTCGTAGACCAAGTTTTAAACTTTTTTTTTTTTAAAATCAAAATCTGTCAGCTTTTTTGGTGCGCTTTTTGCTTTCACTTATGGGTCAAAAACAACTTAAGTGGGAAATAAAGCTGATAGTCGGCAAGCTCCATTTTGAGCTTCCCTGTTTGCAAAACATGTTTTACCATGATTTAAGCTGCAACAAATACCAACTTGGACACGAAGTGCTGACTTGCTGTTTTATTTTACCTATTACTGAAGACTTTGTGCAACTCCTGCTTAAATTTCTGTGGCTTCTGTTGATTAGGGTTTCTGGAAGGAACATTTAAGAGGAAGGCCCTATCATATAAGGTACGGACATGCTTTTATCATAGAATTGCTGATCATATTTTTTTTATGCATGGGCTGCAAATTTAATTTGTATTGCACAACTTGCAGTGCATTATATGTCGTTGATTTGGTCAAATTTCGGGAAACTGCGGCTGGAGATAACCTGAGAGTATTCTATGAAAACCTTAGCAAGGATCCAAACAGCCTTTCCAATCTTGATCAGGCAAGTATCTCGTCCAGATTGCAGCTCTTACTCCTGTGTTCCAAGTTTTAATTTTCACCTATGGTGAATCCTGTACTTTGTCGTCCTAGTTACAATGCATCTGTATTCCCATACAACTGAGCAGTTGATCTTTTGTTTTTCTTTCCTTCTAATGCGTAGTTCTTCCCACAAAATGATTTTTGTTTCGGAAGAAGGGGCCTTCACCATAATGATACATCTTTCTTTTTACTTGAATTGTAACATGTTCTCCGAGTTGATTCTATACATGCAAAAAAAAAAAAAATGAAATAGTTTTAAATTCTTTGAATGACAAGTTGTTCTAATATTATGCAAAAACACATACAAGAGCCATTCGGATAGTACATCCGTTATTCCTCTGGTTGATATTTATGTTCTATTGTTCTGCAACCCATATTTTTTGCCTAAGAAGCACATCATATTTGTGGAAAATGCTGACAGACAATTATCGGTTTTAGAGCTGTTCTTCAGTTGAGTTTCCTATATATCGTGGATGCTTTTGAGTTTAATCCACCTGCTGATGGTTTTGTCTGGTTGAGTGCATATTCTCTAATGATATTGGTTTAGAAAACGAGCTGACTAATGTTTATTATCCCTAAGACTTATTCGTGGAAACAATCTCACTCACCTGCATGTTCTGTAAGTTGAAGAAAACAAAAGGACCGTCCAGACCAGACTTCCACTTTTGTTTGACAAATCCATCTCTATTCAGGATCTTCCAAACTATGCGCAGCAGACGGTGCCTATCTTCTCACTTCCGCAAGAATGGCTATGGTGCGAGTCTTGGTGTGGTAATGCCACAAAATCTAAGGCAAAAACCATTGATCTCTGCAACAACCCCATGACGAAGGAGCCCAAGCTGCAGGTAAATATGAATTTCTCAGCATCCTTTTACGAACCCTACACAACGTGAACCATTGTTATGATTACTGATTTATCTCCTATCACTTTGTTCATTTCCTTGTATTCTTGAAGGGTGCTCGAAGAATTGTTGCAGAGTGGCCAGATCTTGACTTTGAAGCAAGGAGCTTCACCTCAAAAATCTTAGGTGAAGAAGTTGACACCCAAGAGCGGGTTGTACCTCCTATTGAAACACAAAGTTCAGTTAGCGATCTTGAATCTGAAGACAAGTCAGAGTTGTGAATACAATTTTCCATAAGCGTATAGCTGGTATTAATTATCTACTGAGTTTTTAACCGAGATTGAAGACACCCAATGGATGGACTATGGAATCATCCTATCGCCTTAGGAAATTTCGACCCCAGAGAAGAGAAGGCAGTATAATCAACTTTGTTCAAATGTCACATCAGTCAAGTGAAAAAACTCTAGGAAAATTTTCCCCTAGAGGAAATAATCTTCTCTTTTCCGAAATCAAATTTTTGCTCTGTATTTTGTTAATTGGCAGTGACGGGGGAATGTATGAACGAATCGTTGCTACCATTTAGAGTGAGCAAGACTGTTAGGAGATTGTAGACTTTTGCACGGCGTCATTACGATAGCCTAATAGCATCTTCATCAGGAACATTGTTCATGAACCAAAGGAAATTGATATATTATTCCAAATCGTAATTTCTTGTGCACGGTCGATGGAAATTATCTGGAAAGTAGCTTGAAAACTTTCAATGATTTGCCCATATCGTACTTCAATTTGTTTTGCATATCTGGCCTTTTTTTAGTTCTATTCAGCAAGTCCTTTCATAGTTCCCTCTTGGGGGTTTAGATTCTTCTATTCGAGTAATTTTACATTGCCACGTAAAGTTTGTCTTTAACTAGTAGTACATTTTTTCCCCATTGAAAATATGTGTGCAAGACAGGCTCTTCAAAAAAGATGCTCCCTCAGTCTCCACATAAAAGTAGTGTGTTCCATTTTCGGTTGTCCCTTAATAAGTGTGTTTTGAAAAGTTAATGGGTAAAAATTTGTACACTTAGGCGGTGTTCCACTAACAAAAAACAGTTTTTTCCAAAAACCGAGACAGGTCATTTTCTTATAATACATCACATAAAAAACCGTGAAAAACCAGTTTTTTCAAAAAATCACCTTAGTGGAACACCTCCTTAATATTTTGCCTTTTTGAAAAGTGAATGGGTAGTGGATAAAAGTGAAAAATAATTTTGGAAAGTGGAGGTAAAAATTTATGTGAAAAGTGTAATGATGATATTTATTTAATAAGGTAGATATACGAAACCGAGCTATTGATTACTAAGATTAACGTCTCGAATGCCGCACTACATGGTTGTAGTGCAGTTCTGCACTACAGGATCCCCGAATCCAAACGGAGGGAGTATGAAAGAGTCCATTTTTTTCTAGATTGAAAATGTCTTTTTGATTGATTCCCCTCTGACCGAAATCCTAACTCTTACCCTGCTTGGGACATACTCCCTCTGTCCCTTTAATTTGGTGCAAAAAAAATTTAAAAACGAAATTCGAAAGCACATTATTAAACGTCCGCAAAAATACACGTTTCTCAAGTGGATCACTTAAAAAGGGACGGAGGGAGTACCTGATAAGCTGCAGGTGCAGAAACCCAACGGCAATCAGAAGGGACGCAGGTGCCGTTGAGAAAAGGGAGGGCATAAGGGAACACATCCACATTTTTGCTGCAACATTGAAGTGCAAATGCATTCGCCGTGTGTAGAGGACGATAAACACCCCAGTTTTACAAATGCATTCGCCGTGTGTAGAGGATGATAAACACCCCAATTTTACAACCTCTCTCACCGGCCACAAACACAAATTGAACGAAATAGCAGAGCAGCAAAAAAATGACCCAATTCAAACTCCCAACGAAACACGGAAAGTGCAAAATAGTTCTCGTATAAGCTAACGCTGACGATAAATTACAGAATTTCCCCTCTTCACATGTAGACATGTATTCTCGATAGCAAATCCATTGATCTTAAGTAAATGAACAAACATATGAAGGAAAAAAAAAAAAAAAAAAATTTGTGATCTTTATAAATCACCAAACAATCTATCAAGGGCACCAGAGAGAACACTGGCCAAAGAAGATTCAGGGTTTTCACACTCCCGTATCAAATGCCAATATATTTACTGAGATTTCCAAAAGATATGAACGCTCCAAGAGAACTGCTTCTCCCAACCACCGTAATCGGCAACGAAACACATCGATGCGGACATAATTTGCTTAAGGCAAGCGATCTAGAGCTGCGAAATCGAGTGCAAAAATACCAGAACTGATAAGTGAACAGCACTTGCTACCATGTGTCCGGCCCAATGTAGATTTTCATTCGTCGAGCCCAGGGAGTGCAAACTGAGTCGCGAAATTTTCAACTCGAGTTCGAACCTCAACGATATCTTTGTTGTTCTGAAGACCCTTGAGGAAAGCTTTCTGCAACTTCCCATGTTCTTTCTGGACTGTACTAGTAATCTGTACAACTCTGAGGAGAAAGTCAGCCATCGTCTCAAAATCAGCCTCTAGACAACCTCTTGATGTCATGGCAGGGGTACCTGAGGGCCCAAAAAAACATGTGTAAAGCCATTATAAAAGCAAAAAACCATATAAAGAGCAAAAGAAGAACATAAGAAATTGGAGATTATACACAATGACGTCGTCACTTACCTAACCTTACACCTCCGGGCGTTATAGTGCCATTGTCATCGAATATTGCAATTTTATTAAGAGTAATGTGGCACATCTCACAGACCTTTTCAAAGTTCTTACCTATGAGGGAGAGAGGAGATAAGGACATTGTCAGATAACAAAGCATCAGATAAATGAACAAATGTGATACTAAATTACTAATCTCAACCTGTTCACAATTTGATCAAATATAAGCACGTAAGACAACACCAAAAGCAGGCAGCAAAGATGAGTTTTTGGATGGCCAATCAGTAGGAGTAATTTCCAACATAATGAAAATCCCATTAAACTGGACATTTGAAATTATTCATACCACATAACAGAAGTCATCTATACAAGCCCAAAAACCACACGTCATCCACTCAGGTACAACTTAAGAAAAACTCAAGAAACAACCCCGGTAATTCGGAAGAAATAATCAAATCTTGCAGTTGCAAGGATCAAAACCAGACACCTAACCTCCCAATTAGGAATGTGGAGGCCCAAGTAGTCGCCATCTGGTCAAAAGCCCAGTTGCTTAATAGGGACAGAACGATAGATGCTGATTGATGTATAAAGCTATGGCAGGCTGGCAGCAAAGAAAGCAGTTTATGTGTTTATGTATAATGTGAGACGGAAACGAGGATTAGAGGAACCTAATTTTGTTTTAGTTCAACATGATTCAAGAAACAAGTTTTAGCTAGCATATAATAAATTTTGTATCTGATGAGTTGTTTTGTGGCTTAAGGCGTCCTTTGAAGGTGGAATACTGAAAGGCAGCAATATCAATGTTATGCATTAGCTTTGGAGCAATTCCAAATTTACAAGATCAAATTGCATTGAGGTATCTTGGTCCTACCAAAGAAATTTGGACCGAGTGGGTAAAGGAAGGCCTAGTTAGGTCCTGATAAAACAATTGAAAACCAATACAACTTCTCCAAATGGAAATTTATCCGGAGGCTAATTTCAACACCATATGACATACAGTGTACTCCGAAACAAGATTCTCAAAGCCATTGCCATGGAAGAAAGGGCATATTCGAAAGTGTAAAGCATTACATTTTATAGTAGCACTCAGAAGTTGTAGTTGGGGGGTTTGATCAAGCACCTAATGGCTCTCTACTGGGGATTTCCACGAAGCAATTAAGAAAAAAGTGGTCACCAAAAACCAACCCAAATTCATTTGCAAGTTGCCTGAACTCAGCATGAATACTACAACAGATTTGCAATTGGAAAGCTCTACACTAGATAAGTGATAACTAATACACACATCCGCAAAAATGAACATCATGCACATGCAAGTACATATATGCATTTCTAGTAGAATATGTACAGCCTACAGGGAAAAAAAGAAAAAGCACACATTCTCTTTTTCGTATAGAAGTTCTGTCTGCCACTGTATGTGCATGCCAAATAGAGAGTAGTAAAGTAGCCCCAACTAGAAAGGACCAATCACTAATCTGGAAGTGCAAAGTGATCCACCAAGCGACTCAAGTTCTTGTCCGCCATAAACTGATCACAAACCCACTTTTCCCTAATACTTAACTATAAAGACCAGGAAACTTAAAGAAGGAAACAAGCTCAAGTTAGAAAATGAAATTCTAATTTCCCAAACTTCGCTATGGATTCTGTCAATTGCAATCTTGCAAGTTGATCTTATTCATCAAACTTTGCGATAAACTCTGCACTAGTTAAGCGTGTGAAAAATATCATCAAGAAGGAAAACAAACATATATGAAGTCCAGAAGTACGGGCTTTTAGCAAGATGCCGAGTTCATATGGAACACATGATAGACAGTTAGACACCAATGCCCATTTTCATTCCTTTCTGAGGAGGAGTTTTGATCACAGCATTCCTAGATTATGCCTAAAATCCATTCACTATGCAATGGAGAAAGTCTAAAAAATCAAAAGAGAAAAAACACCACAAACAAATAAATGAGAGTAGGGGCCAGACTCGCCAAAGAAGGAGAGAGATTTGATACTCTGTAAAGATGAAGATGAAGGGGATGATATATAATACCCGTTAGTCCAAGAGGCCGTAGATCCCAAAGTAACATATGGTTGTCAGTTCCTCCTGTTATCAACTTGCAATTTCTCCTTAACAAAGCAGATCCTAGAGCCTGAGCATTTTTCTTCACCTGTTGCATATATGCTGTGTACTCAGGAGTAGCTACTTGTTTCAAGGCTACAGCAAGGGCTGCAATGTGGTTATTGTGTGGTCCACCTTGCAAGGCTGGGAAAACAGCAAAGTTAATCTTGTCCTCAAAGTCATATCTGTCAGAACCATCACCCTGAGTCAAAAGAATGCCTCTCTTCCTAGGCTTCGAGCCCTTTCTATAGAAAATAATACCTCCCCTAGGGCCTCGAAGACTCTTATGAGTTGTCGAGGTAACAATATCACAGTAATCAAAGGGGCTTACACATTCCTGCAGAAAATCAACCACAAGATATTAGATGGAATAAATTTTTGAAAGAAAAGTAAGGAACCATTCTTATGAATAAGATACCATAAAAGGTGGAAAGAGGTACAGGAAGTTAGCATGGTGGATCAAATCCAAAAAACACAATGAGGGAAAAACTAAATCTAACACCAAAACTAGAATATTCGAATACAATAACTGCTAGTAACACGCTTTAACTTAACACCAAGAAGGTGGAATGTGTACTGTGTAATAAATTCCTCTCATGGTATATCATCCAATAGCTAACAGTTAACACTAAAATGCACTATGATGCCTGGGGTGTTCTTCCCCTTTACTCACCCCAAGCATATGCTGCTTTTTGCATGGATTCATGAACATATCATGCTTGTGAAGGATGTAATACACACTATACACATAGATATACCATAAGAAGAAGGATGAAGAACTATTAGCAAAAAACTCAGTTATCATCCTTACGTAAACAAGGAAAAAGTTATGGCAAAGTCATGCTGTTGGCATGCATCAATTCAATCGTGTAGTGGTACGATACATGGGCAAGTTTAACAAAAGACAATAATTAGAAAGGTTGCTTCCCCAGTACTTTAATGATTCAAGTGCCTTCCCGTTCCAGACTCTACTATTCATATAGCATTGGCACTTATTTCTTTTGAAGGGAAAGAAACTGTATATACATACATGAGAGCAAATTCGCTCTGCCAGCAACATACCCAATCCATGACTTTTTCCTAAATTTGGTCCTTATCCAAAGAATTAGGAAAGAAAGCAAGTAAACTGTTGTGCACCCTGATCTCAATATATTATCTGAAGCATATGGAATCTGTCACAAAATTGCAAGAACTTCTAAATTTCAACTTCTGCAGGTTAACGGAATTTGTTTTTCCGAAGAACAAGAACTAACCTAGTCAACACGCCTGTCAGTAAAGGTGTTGGGATATTAGCTATATTATCCTCAACATATAAAAGGAGGATACAACAAAAAGCAGAAGACGTGAGAAAATAACCTAATAGACAGGTGAGAAAGGGAAATCCCAAAATTTGCAAAGTCAACAATATATCGGCCTCATAGCCAGGCCCAACAGAAAGGATTCTTTTCTCCCAGCAAAGACCAAATGCATTCTTACCCCAAATCGATTATGACCATTTAAGAACATTCACCAATATGAATAACCAAAACCCTTATACCCAAGACTGATTCTTTCATTTATCTTCCGCTCACATAATCGTTATTATGTAATCAAGAAAGAAAAGGCCCAACTCTAATGTGCAAAGTGCAAACTACGAACAGAAACCAAAAAGCCAAAAACAAAGAAAAAGAAACCTTCAAGCTAAAGCAACAGTCAAGTACATTAGAAAGAAACTTCAATCGCCAGAAACTAATCAACATTAACAAAACCATCACCTTAGCTGCAATAAGACCGCTAATTTGAGCCATGTCACACATTAAGACTGCTCCACATTTATCAGCAATCTGTCTAAACCTTGAGTAATCCCACTCCCGAGGATACGAGCTCCCACCACAAATAAGTATCTTGGGGCGAAAATCAAGCGCCCTCTCCTCAAGTTTATCATAATCAACATAACCCGTATGCGGATTAATCTTATACGGAAGGCTTTCAAAGAAAATCGAAGCCCCGGAAACTTTCCTTCCATTAGGAGTATAATACCCATGGCTGGTGTTTCCACCAGAAGGGGTATCCAATCCCATTATCCGATCACCAGGTAACAACAATCCCGTGTAAACAGCGAAATTGGCCGATGTACAGGAATAAGGTTGAACATTGACACCCCAATTATCCGAATCTAAACCAAAAGCAGTTAAAGCACGTTCACAGCATAAGGTTTCAATCTCATCTATGAACTGATTACCACCGTAATACCTCGCGCCAGGCATCCCTTCCGAGTACTTGTTCGTCAAGTGGCTCCCTAAAGCTTCCATTACAGCCCTGCACACGAAATTCTCTGAAGCAATCAGTTCAATCCCCTTGAACTGCCTCTGCTTCTCCTTTTCCATCATTCCGAAAACATCAGGGTCTGCAACGCAGAGTGGTTGATTTCCCCAACCCCTAACCGCGTTACGCCGCGATTCAAGCCCTATTACCGGCTCAATCGAAGCCCGTTTCGATGAATACGAAGACGATGATACCGAAGATTCCCCGTCCCTCCTCCTCTTTAAACACATGGAATGCCCTAGAATGCGAAACTCCTCCACTTCTTCTTCTTCATCATCTCTCTCCTCGTCATCACTCTCTCTCTCCTCTTTCCCTATCTCCTCCTTGGTCTGCTGATCCATCAGTTGCAGCGGAATCGGCGGCGCATCGCGCGAGGCAGAATCGATCTGGAACGAGAAAGGTTTGTCGTCGTCGGCGATTCGTGGACGGCGGGGTGTAGGGTTCGTTGAGGAGTGAGAGAGAAACCCTAGAGAGAGATTCGATTGCGTGTGTGTCAAATCCATAACCCTAAATTCAAACAACTACCAACCAAAAACCCAAAATAGTGTGCTCTGATATTCAAGGCTCCGATCTAATCACATGACCGTCGTGCGTGTGCGAGAGCACGAGCGTAAAAGTGTCCTTCAAGGCGAGGATTATAGAGCTTTTTCAAAAACCTCTCAAATTACTGAAATTCGAACGCGAGCGAGGACCGAGGGCAAGGATTATGTGACTAGAGGTTCAGAGCAACAACAGCAGAAACAGCGACAGCGGCGTCGGAAGCAGTTACAGTAGCAGCACCGGGAAATGGATTGGCCGGAGGCGGTTGATGATTTCATGGGAATTAGGTATAACCCTAGAAGCTCCGCCAACAACTGCTACTCCAGCTATACATACATGTGCTGTGTGGGAAAATTTCTAGAGAGAGGAGAGAGAGGGGGGTGGCGATGCGTAGGTTTGACGAAGAGGGTGGGATTCGTTTCTTCTGAGGGAGGGAAGGGGGGGATGCACCTGGACGATTTGTGGTAACGATTTTTTTCCGGTCACCGGCCGTCACTTTAGCTTTGCCCAAGCGTTTGTGTTCGTAGAAAACTTGAAATGTTCAACACTTCAACCTATGACAAAAGAAGGAGTACTTGTAATAAGTTGTAACGGAGGAAGAGTTGCAGTTTTACCTTCAGACTTTTGTAGAATTTCAACTTGGTCCTTTATGTTTCGGTGTTGACAAATCTAAGCATCATAGTTTGAGCGAATTTCAATGCGATTGACAACTAAATGCTTTCCACGAATCGTGGGTGATCTTGAGTCCTTGACGGTGAAGAACAAGAAGCGTGTGCTGCTGAAAAAGACGCTGAATGTATCGGTTTTCAATTGGAAAGTAGAGGCAGGCGAATCCAATGGATTGCAGGTTTGAGACGAATGTCGCTGGTGGTTTGTTGATCAAGGGTTTTGTCAGAGGTTGTATTGGTTTTTGTTGTTTTGTTTTTTATTTCGGTTTTAGTTATTTTGGTTTTTTTGGTTTTAAGTTATTGTTGGTTGGTTCTTGTTTTTCTCTCCGTTTATAGAGTTTGTTGTTCTCTGCTGGGAACTTTTTCTACCCTCTCTGTGTATGTTTCAAGTTGTGGGTATGGTCAGATGCACCCAGTGGATTTCCTCCCTATCCATATGGATAACCCAATAGTTGTGGACTGTTTTTTTCTAACAGATGGCTCCATTTTGGAGTTTGTAGCCCTTTTGGGCAGATTGTGAGTTATCCAAAAATAAGATTTGAACAAGAAATTCTCTCAAAATGCGTACGCACCGCACACCCAGGCGTGTACTGAGGCCGGGGCTGTGGACCGGACTGGACCGGGTTTGAACTTGAGCTTATGTCAGTCTACAATTGGTATGGACAATTGAAGCATTTAGTTGTTTATTGGTTGAACTGCAAAATTAGTAAGGGATTATTATCTCTCGGTCTAGAAAAGAGATGTCTAATTACCAATAAGGTAAGTCATTTTTTTTTAATTACCACTAATGTAAGTCACTATTTTTTGGAGTTTAGGTTTAAGGTGCACTTTCCTATTATAGGGTTTTAGTGGTTTAGACACTTTAATAGAGTACCCTAGGATTTTAGGCACTTTCATAGGTTACCCTAGTCGTAGGGTACCCAAGTCATAGGGGTACCCTAGAGTTTAGGTTTAAGGTGCACTTTCCTATTATAGGGTTTTAGTGGTTTAGGCACTTTCATAGAGTACCCTAGGATTTTAGGCGCTTTCATGGGGTACCCTAGTCGTAGGATACCCTAAGATTTTAGGCACTTTCATAGGGTACCCTAGTTGTATGGTACCCTAGGATTTTAGGCATTTTCTCTAGGATTTTAGGCACTTTCATAGGGTACCCTAGTCGTAGGGTATCCTAGAGTTTAGGTTTAGGGTGCACTTTTCTATTATAGGGTTTAGTGGTTTAGGCACTTTCATAGGGTACCTATAGGGGTGTATACGAGCCGAGCAGAGTTATGCCATGTTCAAGCTCGGCTCGCAAAATATTTATTAAGCTCGAGCTCGGCTCGAACTCGTCACGAGCTTAAAAATTCGGCTCGAGCTCGGCTCGCCAACATTCGAGGAAGCTTGAGCTCGACTTGTGTAGCTGAGCTGTAGATGCATAGGTGGCTGGGATTTCTATTTATAAGAGTCCTTGCCTCTGAGATTTTGAAGATTGGGCGATGTGGGATAGGGAAAAGCAAAGGAAGCAATTCAGCTTCCCCTTGTGCCTTCACTTGCAACAATCCCACATCGGAAAATTATACTCCAAAGGCCATGAAGTCTGTCTATAAAAGACATGGGCCTGGGAATCCAAAAGCCAAAGCTTCTAACAGCTGTAACCACGTAGCCAACACGAGGCATGCGTGAGTTGTGCATGGACAAACATGTGTATGTGCATATGCTTATGTGTAGGCTCGCGAGCCCACTCGAGCCGAGTTGTTGTAAGCTCGAGCTCGGCTCGATAATTTGACGAGCCAAAAAAATTAGCTCGAGCTCGTTCATTTATTTGCCGAACCGAGCTTGAACGAGCTCTTAGCGAGCCGAACCGAGCTGAGCTCGCGAATGGCTCGGTTTGCTTACACCCCTAGTACCCTAGGATTTTAGGCACTTCAATAGGGTTCCCTATGATTTAGGCATTTTTATACGGGTTGGGGAGTTGATGGGAATTTTTTAGAGTTGGGCTTGACCTGATGGTAATTATGGGATCCAAGGGTGACCTGATGATAAATGTCTCAATTAGTAATTGGCCACCAAGAGAGTGTCCCACATGTTGTGAGTTGGACTTGCATGATTTGTTTTTCCCCTTATGGCAACTAGTCAACTAGATTCATGAGTTGTGTTTGTCTGTCTTGTTTCTACTATAACTAGTGCTATGAGGCTGATGGTTTGAATCTCAGGTTTTTCCAAGCATAGAAAACTCATCGAACATTCTCTTTCATTCTCTTTCAGTCCTCCTAAGATCTCTGAGTTCAATTTTTCTGTCTCTAGGTCGTGTTTCTGTGAGTGAGAGTACTACCTTATTCAGTTCACCATACAAATTTACTGTGAGTGAGTGAGAGTACTACCTTATTCAATTTTTCTGTCTCTAGGTCGTGTTTCTGTGAGTGAGAGTACTACCTTATTCAGTTCACCATACAAATTTTTCTGTCTCTAGGTCGTGTTTCTGTGAGTGAGAGTACTACCTTATTCAGTCAATCTATGATACGATCCCCACAACGTTTCTGCGGAGAAAGAGAATGGCATCAATTTTCCTCAATTTATCTTTAAAATATCCCAAGTCAAAAGTTATAGTTAATGGCTTCTTTAAAGGGACATTTACCATCAGGTCACCCTTGGATCCCATAATTACCATCAGGTCAAGCCCAACTCTGAAAAATTCCCATCAACTCCCCAACCCGTATAAAAATGCCTAAATCATAGGGTACCCTATGAAAGTGCTTAAAATCCTAGGGTACCTTATGAAAGTGCCTAAACCACTAAACCCTATAATAGGAAAGTGCACCATAAACCTAAACTCTAGGGTACCCTACGACTAGGGTACCCTTATGACTAGGGTACCCTACGACTAGAGTGCCCTATGAAAGTGCCTAAAATCCTAGGGTACCCTACGACTAGGGTATCCTATGAAACTGCCTAAAATCCTAGGGTATCCTACGACTAGGGTACCCCTATGAAAGTGTCTAAAATCCTAGGGTACTCTATGAAAGTGCCTAAACCACTAAAACTCTATAATAGGAAAGTGCACCCTAAACCTAAACTCCAAAAAATAGTGACTTACCTTAGTGGTAATTAAAAAAAATGACTTACCTTATTGGTAATTAGACATCTCTTTTCTAGACTTAGAGGTAATAATCCCTTCTTTAAATAACCTGTACATGATGTTTGAAAAAAAAAAAAAAATTCTGTAACAATGTCCTAATGTAACGATCGGATAAAAATAGTAATAATATATGGAGAGAGGAAGCAATAGAATTTAATAGTTCTAAAATAAATACACACTCAAACGATTGGGTATTTGTAGGTGTATTCTATTCAAACACAAAATCTTGATAGCGATCATTATTTACTACTGTGAATCTGTTCTGCCTTTGATAATGAAATCTGTGCTATAACTGTACACAGTTCTAGAATTTTCTAGCTAGCCTGCTTTTGGTGGAGTAAATCTTTGTTTCTATGAATGGAAAATGAATGAAGCAAGCAAAGAAGTATCACATGATTGAAATTAAGGACCCTGCAAACTTTCTGCGCATCATACCTCCCTGGGGCATGCCCCTTGTAGGTTGTACATTCGCTTAACCTCTTTTAATTTCAAGCTAAATTACCCAAAAAATTAAAAAAAAAAAAACTTACCCAAAAAAAAATTCTTTACAATTCATGTTTGCTAGGCGGACATGATTTTAAGATTTTATTGAAAATGAAGAAGATTAGAATAGGAGGAGAAGAAGATGCTCAAAGTAAAACTTGCTGAGGGAGTTTGGTTTAGGCGAAATTAGCTTAGGGAGTGTCCGAGAAAAAGAAGTATAGTTTAGAGGGACTCCAGGTAAATAATCCTTTCCCAAGACATGGTGAGCAGCTAAACTGGTACTCAATTCCGAATTTGGGATCCCTGTAATGACCCAAGTCATTACATCCCTGTAGTGGCCTCAAAACCGTTCAATTTGTCGGAAATTTTGATTAGATAATTCATATAAAAAAAATCAAATTAATTGGATATTGGTAATCATACGATCAGATTCCATTTATTTACGAGAATGGATGGCTAATATCATTTAGCCAATAAATTATAAGACAAATTTGTCTCAATTGTGTGTCTACCATTCATTGTCAGATGATTATAATTTTCGTACCCATAATGTGCTCAACATTCTTGAAAAAACGAATGGTTCCGATCTCAAATGAAGATTTAAGAAGGCTCACAATTGAAGTCACAACGGGGTACTATAGTGAACCCCATGTCCATCCATTCCACATGCTGGGCTTAAGAAAACAACCAAAACACAATAACGCACAACATGGAGAGAGGAAGAGAAAAGGCTTCATTTGCACAATAAACTCCCATCTTTTATATATACACCACCAACCGCAATCATAAGCACTCAAGTCATAAGATGCACAAGCATATCAATCTTTACAGTAAGAGTTCTGTATTTGACTATGTAAGCTTTTTCTACAAATGTAACAGAACTATGTCGATGCAAGTAATTTTTACAAATGTAACAGAACCATAATCACAGTGCAATCCCGAAATTCCAACTATTCGGTCTGCCTTATAAGCAAAACACTCTTGAAACTGTGCAGTTCACAGTTTAGGCAAGTCACTGTCGGAAGGCAGCCAAGCGCCTCACACGAATGTGAAGTATGAGTCTGTGGACCAGACCAACGGCTAATAGGAGGATTACAATAGCAAAAGCCGAATATTGAAAGACTCTTATGGCCCCCAGTCTCCCTGAAGATTACAGAGAAATTAGTAAGGTTGACGAAATGAAAAGTTAAACGAGGTGGGAGTCACGAAAGAGGTGAAATCAGAATCAAGGGCCCTAAGTGGACAAGAGGCAAATATGCAGTTGGATTCCAATTGGTCTGGAAGGATTGCAGGTCTGTAGAATAATCCTTTCAGAAGGTTATATATATACTATGTGCGGGATGTGGTACTAATCCCCTCGGTATGGATAGTTGTGAGAGCACGGGATAACACATTCTTCACCACCTGGCCAATCAAACCTGGCCTTGGGGGATAGCCAGTCATAGAAAAAAGAATCCTGATCCCATGATAATGGTTGGCGATTTAGTTCAAATTCAACCAGTCATCCTACTGTTCTGATATGTATATGCTTGGCAAAAACATTATGAAAAGTCAAAGACCATTAAATTAACATGTCATTTCTGATCACTTGCAATCCACATAAACAATAAACTGTTCAATTATTACGGGTTTGAACTGATGCAAAGTTGAAGCAAAATACCTGTTGGAAGGAAGTCAAACCCACAGAACTCATAGAAAATGGCCAGCAACAACTGTAAAGACGAAATATGATTAAAATCTGCAAGAAGAAAATTCACGACGCTGACTTTTGGGATAACCAGCAGTTTGCAAACTAACTGACACTATACAAATCCATATGGTGGTGGATTGCAAGCGGTGAAAAGATAATAACGTTAATTACTGCTTCTTTCCTTTCAGAACACAAAATGCACTGTTAATTACTTGGTGGGAGTATAATCCGAATATCAAATATTGCATCCATCTATAATTAGAACAGGGGTTCGGTAATTTCTTACACACATAACCACCATTTATCTTTGGGCTCCGCATTTAGCAGCTACTCCCTTCGTTCCTTAATGTTGGTTCCTTTTAGGAGTTCCCACTGCTTAGGAAATGCACATCTCCTTAGCAAGTTAGATTTGGTTTCCAGCATAACGATTTTGTTAAAGCATCCAACTCAAAACCAATTTGGCAATGAGTGGAGAGGCCACCAGGCTCATTTACTAGTTTTGTAGGGTATAATTAATCAATGTGGGACACGCTCCAATACTCCCCCACACGTGTGACCCCCGACCCGCACGTGGAGAGATAAACAACAGATCCATAATATAGGGATCACAACAAACAACAAAAAAAATGTGCACTTAAGGCACAGGAGAGCCTTGTCCAAAAGCCCCCGAAACCCTAGCTCTGATAGCATTGAGCATCCAACTAAAAACTAATTGACAATGAGTGGACAGGCCTCCCAGGCACATAAACTAGTTTAGAGGTTATAATTAATCAATGTGGGACAAGCTCTAACATATTAGATTGTTAATCACCAACTCATCTAAGTGCTTAAGTTGTTAGAGAGTGAGCAACTTTATTATTCATATTCTCAACGTGTCTCACGTGTAGCCAAACTCTCCTTCAAGTGTAAGTTTTAATCATTAGGTAGGCGGAGACGTTCGAACAAATGATCTATTGCCTCCTCTGATACTATATTAGATTGTTAACCACCAATCATAAAAAAAATTTGAGTTGTTAGAGAGAGGGGCAACTTTAATATTTATATATTCACAACAGACTTAATCCTCACTCTTACACTGTGCTTGGAACCTAGGAGGGTTAGTTTTGAAAATCAACAATATTTTGGAACATCCCAAAATAGAATAGAGGACCAACATTAAGGGGCGGAGAGAGTATATACCATAACTAACACCTTTAACCCCAAGGGATTGGCAAAGTGGACATAAGAAAGCAATAAGTGCTTGACCATGAGGTTGCATGTTCGAATCCCACCGAGGCCAACCATCTCAAATCTTGGGGCCACTAGGTTGTCTCAAATCCCGGAATTAGTCGAGGTGCGCGCAAGCTGGCCCGGAAATTCGGTTATTTTTCCCTTTTCAACGAGTAAACAATTCATATATACAGAAAAAGAATCCTAGAGGCATAACACAACAAAAGAAGGGAAATGAGCACGAAACACTACTGTCGAAGAAAGCTAAAACACTACAATACTCCAAAGAGAGGAGCATAAGGGTGTCTGCACCATAGCTAAGGTGGTAATGGCACCGATGCCCCATGACTCCGAACCAAAATGTGAGAAAAAAGACTAAGGATAGGACCCCCAAAATAGGGGTGACAAAGGCCAGATAAAACTGCACCACCTTAATGAAGGACAAAAGATATAACTCAGAAGCTAAAAATGTTGCCAACTTGCAAGCAGGGGAAGAAAGAAAAAGAAAGATCAGCGAGTAAAGGTGACAGAGACAGGCTCCAACCAGAGTCACGCAGTCTGAATCCCTTGTTTCACAAAAAAGAGAGCTTAACACCAAAGCAGCTCCACTCGCTCATCAATACACTCATCTGGTTCCGACCCGAGTCTCCCAACATCTGCATCCCTTGTTTGACAAGAATGAGAGGCTAGCAGCTATGGACAACCACGGAAACTGTCCATAGCCTCACAAGCAAACACAAACCAACTCAAAAGTTATGGATCAACCAAATAGAAACCCATCGGACATCAGCAGACGAACAGAAGCCAAAACCAGAATCAAGCAGCTCCCTCCCTCCTCCAAACACACACCCTGCTTCATCCCAACTCCATATAGGTCTGAAACCCTTGTTTGATACTTTGACGAAACAAGAGCCTAGCAAACGGACGAAACCAACCAAACCAATCTACATAAATCAACCAGAAAGAAATCACCAGTACAACAGTAGTTGAGCATAAACCGGAAACCAAACCCAGAACCAATAATGTCCCCTTCTCCTCAAAAAACTCACACCTCAAAACAGCCCCGCCCTCAAGTGCCTCAACAAAACAGCACTGACTTGAGAGCCCACAAGAACTGCCACCCTAATTCGAAATAACTACCTCAAGGCGAAAACAAACTGAGAACTCGAAATAACTCCCTCAAGGCGAAAACAAACTCTCATTAACCAACATCCGCTGAAAAAAGAATCTAGGGGACCCGATCACAGCCCTCGTCTCACCAAGCAAGAATCTAGGGCATGAGAATCTGAATTACATCTCATTTTAAGCTGATTAAGGATTCATTGTGCATCAAAGATGAGATGAACGAAGGAAAAGTCAATTCACTTTCCTAATTATGGGCTCAAAATAAAGTAGAAAATCAAGAAAATTAGCATGCACAATACCTCCAATTCCATAAAACTTCTTACTATAGTTACACCCATTATTCCCAGTCAGCAAGTTAGTTATCATCTGTTCTCCACCAAAATCAATTGCACATACTTTTGAAACTCTTCTACCTTTACCTTCCTCTCCACTAGTCAATCCTTCAAAATCCTTTTGAGCATCAATCTATCCCTTATACAAACAGGGACATAAATAGGTATATAAGGTAATGTTTTTCAACAAACTGTGCTGTAAATGAAGCTCAAAACAAAAAGTTCCACAAGTGAACACTCTGTAATGGCAATAAGTGTAAGATACACCTACATGCTACAAATAACCAACATGTAATTGGGTCTCTATATCCAAAACAATAAATAAAGCTGGAATTTAACAACCATTCCACCACTCACAAATATGATAGCAGAGTCTCCAATGCAAACTCAACTTAGCACATCTAGAGAACATTTGTAAGGTGTCAAGTGTAACAGTATTACCAACTAAAATAAAATAACCAGGAAATAGTTGAGCGAAATACATTGATGTTGTAGGATGGACTTACAGCAATGAGCCGTGCCATATAATAGTTAAATCTCAATCTACTAGGATCAATCATTTCTCCAAAACATCTCCTTAATAGCAGTGGTAGCTCATGGACTTTCTGTAGGAAGCAAAAACTTTGTATGAGACCACAGAATGCCAAATATGTTCACGCCAGGTGCTTAACGACTACCTGAGAACAATGAATCAAACAGCGTGAATGATATTTCATGCAAGAAGCAAACCTACCATATTTTACAATATTAAAACTGAGCTCCATTTGCCAGAGTGTAATTGGCAAAAACACTGTGTTGTTGAAGTTTTCACCATATCTACTGCCAAACTCCATGAAAGATCTCAAGGAACTTATGAATCAGCCATCATTTTTTCAATTAAAAATAGCATCAGACAATGGGTAAACCTATGCCAACACAACAAGGATGGGCACCATCTAACACAGAACGCAAATGTCTACCATAGTTTGCAAGGAATCCGTAAATATTATGGATTTTTACCATAATGAGAAATTAGAAGGCTAAATAATAGAGAAACGAAGTCTAAACAATGAGTTTGCTCAGATAATTACAAAACACTTTCTACAAACATATCAACATACCATCATGAGGCCACGGGCACCACCTACATAAAGGCGATTATACCTCTCAACCTTCTTCAAAGCCTCGACAACTTCCTCTTCCCGCCTAAGGGATAGTGATGCCTCTGGTGTCAACTTACTAATGCGACGTGTACAAATGGGGCACTTGCAACTCTGAAGTGCCCTACCATAGTTCCATAACATCAAAATGCATCTGGCTGTACAAAGTATAACAAAACTTTTGATGGTCAAAGTGGCAAATAATACAACTGACTTCAATTACAATGACGTGCCATAAAATTACAAATTTTTTATAACATGAGATCACAACATGTATTCACAATTCGCATCCAGAATATAGTTCCTCAGAATCTAAACTTCATTCTTTGGCTGCAAAGCCCGCAATGTAACAAATTGGAAGACATCATGTCCCCAAAATAAGATTACTTGCTCAAAGAAGGCTTTTTAGTTTGTTTTTTTCGAGAAGTACTCCAAGAAGATTACTAACAGTAACTCATAATTTGAGAGATCAATCTCAAAGGAAGACGAAGCTCTTTTTCAGACGACGTATGCATTTAAGCATTCATTGCAGAAAATACTGCCCAAAATAATGTGTTTTTTGGCAACAAATTTCTTTCTGAAGAATATTGAAGAGATATCATCAAGATTCGCCAAGAAAACAGTTTAAAAAAAAAAAAACACTGAAATACATGGAGGGTGAAAAGAAATAAATAGGCAGATCGATACTAACAGAACCTTTTTCTCTCTACCCATCCATGAACCAACCAACCCTAAATAACATCTCCAATTGAAGGCCATCAAAATCTAACGGTATATGGATCTCAGTCTAATTCCGGCATTGGGATCAATATCTACCTCGAGCCTCTAACAACTATATAACCTAGGCAGTGTAGGTCATTCCCTTGCAACACTCGTTCCAGTATTTGGCTCGCTAAGAAAAGTAGAAAACATTGTATACACAACAAATGGAGTCGTGATTTGTCAATGCAAGTAAATGGTCATTCCATTGGGAGGCCAAAGGATTGCTTAACTACAATGTTTACTTGTTTTCAAGGAAAATTGAAGAATTAAAAATTAAAGAAGTACAACATACAAGTGGTCTAATTCTTTTCAGGGAAAAGAGAACTAGAGAAGGAATAGAAAGAAGAAATAAATTAAAAAAATCCTTGGCCAAATCTACCCTCTCTGTTTTCTCTAAGTTATTGGTTTTGTCATGCTTTCAAAGTAGGCCAAACAGATCGGAAACTTCTTGCTCTCTTGGATTCCAAACAATTAAAAACCTGAACCTCATAAACCAGTTTTCTTAGCATCTAGCTCGCTTGCACATCGACCAAACAGAGATTTAGGGTTTCACAGTCTTGATCCAAATCTCCCTCCCCTTCCAACTCCCTAACTCTGTTACTTGACACCCCAATTCTATTCCCTTTAACCCCGCTTTCATTATATAATAATGATCCAAAGGCCAAAACTTCCATTTCTCGTTTGTTCTTTTCTGGCACCAAAATTTGTGGTGACCAAACGTCTCTTTTTGTTTCTCTAGGATTTATTTACCCGACACTTTTACATTGAGAGAGAGAAAAATACGAAGCAGTGGAGAAACAAGAGAAAAAAGACATAGGCGATCAAAAAAAGAAGAAGAAGAAGAGAGAGACAAAGCATGAAGAAACAGAGCATGGAGATTGAAATCAATGCCTCTTCCTCTCCAATTTCATGTGAGGTAAGTCATATTTTTTTCTGGTACCAGATTTTCGGGAGACCGAACAATACTACGTTGCTGAAATGCTCTTGAAAGGGCCATTAAATCGAAAAGAGCTCCGGTGAGGTCATTCTCAAATAATATGAACAACATGAAAAATCCCGTTCAACAAAGTGAAATACATCCTTCTTCACGTTTCAGTCGGGTAGAATTTAGTTTTTATTTGCTAGCATGCTGAATGTTTATAAAATACTATATGATCAATTTTAAGTATAGTTCCACCCCGTGTGCAAGCTCCGTTATCACAACCAATGGATGTCCACCTTTGGCTCAATAGCTTTGAGTATACAGGTCAACCAAAGGAGTAATCCAATTGAAGTATGACACGGGGATACTTTCTTCAACTGAGATTTGTCAAGATTAGTACAAGTGATTTTGGAATCTCCTGTATGCCTAAGAAAAAGTGATTTTGAGTATGCTAAGTGTAAGTGATTTCTTGTATGCTTTTTCGAAATTTTGCATTTTTTAGAGGGGGTGGTCTGTCATTCGAGTTTTTTGATGGTGGTTATAGTACGTAGAAGCAGATGCCTTCTTTGAAGACAAGAAAATGAATCTGGCACCTCTTTGCTTTTAGCAGTATCTGTATCTCCAAAAAATGGAAGCTGGTTGCTTCTTTGTTTACAGAAAAGTGCTACTACTGCTGCAACACATGTAACACATTGATGCCAATGTGTAACACATTGTGCTTCTTTGTTCTCTGTCCATTCTTGACATGTAACGCATTTTTAGAGTTTACATTGCTTTGGCCTTGTTCGTTTCGTAGTTTTAGTTTAGTTTAGTTCTGGAAAAATGTGTAATGAGTGAAGAGAGATAGAAAGAGAAATTAGGTTAACGATGATGTCATCAAAACCAGTATTACTTACCAAACAAAACAAAAAGAATAAGAAGAAGAAAAGATGAGACATCAAAACAAATGGAAGAAACACAAAGGTAATGCAATAGAATCTCACCACAAAACCAGTGACCACAATTAGTCTTGCAAGGAATTTCAAAGTCCCCAAAGCAGATAGAACAGCAATCATCATCAGGAGGGGTTTCCTTACTCCTAGGGTTTTCCACCTCCCCAGTCATCTTCCTTTCTCTACCCTCATTGTCACCATTTCTACTCTCTTGTACCCCTGTATCACAGACCCCCATTTCTCCTTTCCTCTCCCTACCATCTCTAGGGTTTTCTTGAATTCCTGTTTCTCCAACTATGTTAGGGGCCTCTGCTTCTCTCTTCGTGTCTATGCCATTTCTAGGGCTTTTTACCTCCCCCATTGTCGTCTTCCTGACCAAATCATCAGGCAATATTGTATCCTCTATACCAAGAAGACTAGGGCTTCCAATGCCTTTGCTTCGCTTGAGAACCAAAGAATCAACCTTTTCCATTTCTTTATTCTCACATCTAATCGCATTAGAATATTGTTCTCTTCAAACTCATCAGCGGCAATTTCCACCTCTCTCTCTCTGTCTCTGTGTGTGTGTGTGTCTCTCTCTCTCTCTCTAATTCTGACGGTGGTAATGAAGAAGAAGATCAAGAGGAAAATTATCAGGCGAAAGCGGCAAATTCCCGGAAAGTTACATGACACGCCGTCGTTTTCATAGAAATTACCGTGAAAATCTTAGATTTTGTCGTTTCAAGTAAATATATACTTTCTGATAAAAAAAAATGAAAAAAGAAGAAGTAAATATATTATAGTATATACTTTCTTCAACCGACAAAAAGAGTAGTTTTTTACAAGTATTAGAGCGTCCCAATGGCATACCCAAAAAGAAAAATACTCAAATTTTGGCATTTAGATACTCAAAGTTAACAACATTTTTTTATATGTACTCAAATTTTAGTATTTGGATACTCAAAACAATCAACTTTTTTCCAATAATCAAACTTGGATACTCAAAACTATCAACATTCTTTCCTCTTTTGATTATGAACAAAAATGAACCATTGTAGAGTTTCACGTTGCTAACTTTAGAAACTCATTAAATGAATACTCAAAAGATGATGTGGTAACATTTGAGTATTCATATTTGAGTATGCCATTAGTGATGCTCTTATATTTACATTTTTTAGCGGCATTATATCTACATGAAACGCTTTTTAAAGCCTTGTTTTCCATTTTATTTTATATAAATCATTTACTAAAATTAACCCATTTTAACAAATGAAATATGTTGATTTTAACAAATGGTACCATTTGATTTTATGGGAATCCCATAAAATCAAATGGGAAAACAAGGAATAAGTCTTTTTTTTTTTGGAAAATTCTAAAATTAGCTCACTAGACTGTCTTTAAAGTTTAAAAAGTATATTAAAATGTTTCTTTTCAGTAAAATTCTAAAATTAGCTCATTGGACTGTCGTTAAGAATTTTTTTTTTTTTTTATATCTTTTTCTTGACTTATTATCAGCCCAGTCGACTGACAATAGGATATTTTAAAAGTCATGTAAGAGATATGGGAAAAGTTATAATCCTGTGGGTTGTCTTTTTTTTTGGTACACCTGTGGGTTGTCCATTCTGAAACATAGGGACCTTGTTTGGTTTCGGGTAATGATTGGAGAGAAAAATTAGAATAATGATTAAAAATAAAGGATAATAATTGGAGGGAGATAGAGAGAGAAACGAGAATAATATTTAAATAAGAGTAATAATTGGAGGAAAATGTAAATAATGATCAAATAATAATTGAAAAAACCGGTCTCAAAACCCAAAACAAAGAAAGTCAAATACCTTGGGCCTTTCACAAATACTTGCAGCTTTTCTGTTGGACATCAATCCAAAGTCAAATCGAGCGGAAATGGATAAAATTTGTAGAATAAAATTACTAAATTAACCCCAAGCACCTCTCCCCCTCACTCTCTCTCTCCCCATGTACATTCTACATATACATTTTGCTAGCAAATTCTTTTCCAACGTATACATATGCATATTACTAATATTTAATAAATTGAAATCATTCAAATGATATTTATAGTACTTTCAAGGGATGAGAATTTTAATTTGTCATCCTATTACAATATTATCCTTAGGATCCCACCCTATGAGATTTGAATCTTTATGGTTCCATCCTGTAAATGTAAATTGGACCATTGTGCCCTTATTAGTAGATATAGTAAGTCTTATAACTATCTAATCCATTTATCATTGGGATTCTGTTATATATAGGAACGTCTATATAGGAACATATACATGAAAGTATATATTTAACTTAGATATGGTAAAGGAAAATTCCCTTTTTTCCAGCCTTAAAACAAGGAAAGGCATCTCTTATTAGTGATTTGATCCCCACCACTTCCCAAATCATTTCAATTTTCAAACCAAAAATTACTTCTACACACGGTTGATCTTCTCGTTATCTCTCTCTCTCTCTCTCTCTCTCTCTCTCTCTCTCTCTCTCTCTCTCTCTCTTTCTCTCTCTCTCTCTCTCTCTCTCTCTCTCTCTCTCATATTACTTCTTCTTTTTTCGATCAGCAAACTCATGAAGAATTAAGGCGGTGACCATGGGTATTTCTTGAAGATTCAAACATCCATTAACGCCATTATTTTACTAATCCAAATGAAGAATAAAGCAATCCAAAAGTAGGAGTGGATCCCCCATCACTATTGATTTCACAACCGGATGGTCGCAACCGGCGAGATGGCGAACCCGCGGCGCACAATAAATCCAGCGCTCGACAGATTAGGTCACACGGTGCGCCATCGCCAAACTCGAAATCAATCGATCTTAGCGGCGATGAAAAAACCCAATGAGTAACCTTGATCGATCTCGCAATCTTATTTGATTACTTTCCTTTGTTTTGTATGGTGGTGGTGGATTTCAGATCTTTGTTAATTGCGATATTTTTTTTCCCGATTCAAGGCGAGTGTCCTTTTTCGACGCAGTAATAATGGTAAATCAAAAAATCATATTCACATGTGCTTTAAAAGATGGTTATTTTATACAACGAATATGGTTTATTAATGAGTTTATTACCATTAAGGTCGTAAAATAAATATTTATTACCATTAAGGTCAATCACTCTTTTTAATTACCATTAAAGTTAATCACTATTTTTTGGGGTTTATGTTTAGGGTGCACTTTCCTGTTATAGTGTGTTTAGTGGTTTAGGCACTTTTATAGGGTACCCTAGGATTTTAAGCACTTTCATAGGGTACCCTAAACTTTAGGGTATCCTAAATATACACTGTACATTTTAGAATTTAGAATGTACATTTTAGAATTTAGACCGTACATTTAGAATTTAGACTGTACATTTAGAATTTAGACTATACATTTAGAATTTAGACCGTACATTTAGAATGTACATTTTAGAATTTAGACCATACATTTAGAATTTAGACCGAATATCTAAAATTTATACCTTACATTTAGAATTTAGAATTTAGCACTTTCATAGGGTACCCTAGATTTTAGACACTTTCTTAGGGTACCCTAGGATTTAAGTTTAGGCACTTTTATAGGGTACCCTAGGATTTAGCCATTTTTATAGGATACCCTAGGGTTTAGGTTTGGGGTGCACTTTCCTATTATAGGGTTTTAGTGGTTTAGGCATTTTTTTAGGATACCCTAGGGTTTAGGTTTAGGCATTTTCATAGGATACCCTAGGATTTAGGGACTTTCATATGATTTGGGGGTTCAAAATTTAAAATGTAAAATTAAAAAGAGAGAGAGAGAGAGAGAGACTGATGAGTGAGTGGAGTTTTTGGTGCATTTTTTAAAACTGATGGAGCTTGGCGTGCACAACCTAAAAAACTGGACTTGCCCGTGCTTTTCCCTTTATTAATTTACCACTTTTACTATATTCACATGTAGATGTTATTGCATACAATAAATATGGTTTATTAATGTATCATGTTTTATATGGCTAAAATGGTCGATGGAAATGGGAAGGAATACTTGTGATTTTATGGTGCATTAATTAAATATGTTTTTCATGGTTTTGGCTTGGGTTGTGGATTTATGGTGCATTAATCTATCCCATATTTCGTGGTTTTTTATGTAGTGCATTAATCTACCATGTTTTTATATGTCATCTGACTTTTATGCTTGGACTACATATACCTATTTTTTATGGTGCATTAAAAATGACATGATTATTTATTTTCAATTTTATTTCGAGATTTTTTTTTATTTTTTATTTTTTTTTGGGGGGGGGGGGAGAGAGAGAGAGAGAGAGAAGTTAGGAAAGATTAGGAGAGAAATGTAAGGAAATTAGGAGAGAGAAATATTAGGGAAATCAGGATGTAAATATTAGGAAAATTAGGAGAGGGAAAGGGTGTTTTGGGGTTTATTTATATTTCAAGATGGAATCATAAGTATTCAAATCTCATAGGATGGAATCATAACGATATTTTTTGTATAGGATGCCTAATTAACTCTTCGACGACTAATATTGAATATGTTTATTATAATTTGAAATTTAAATGGAGAAGGGTTGAATATATGAGTAAATATTTTGAAAAAAATGAAGTATTGAGTTGGAGTTAGCTAGAATAGAGTATTAATATTTTTTATATAAAACATTATTTTGATAATCTTAATTATTATTTCTTTAGATTATTGGTTACTCTTGATGATAGCAATATAGAACGTAAAAAGTTATGATTGGACCTTAAAATAATCTACTAAAGAATACTCACTCTGTCCCATTTTCATATTTCAACTTGGCCTCCGTTCAGTTGTCAAGAATGTTGTGCAGGAAAGTAAACCATGGGAATATTGAATTGAAGTGAAGGAAAAGAAAATCTATTTTCCTGTGAGTGTTCATTTAACAAAGGAATTATGTAGGAAAACTAAAATTTAGTTGTTCATTTTTCAAGAAAAGAAACTTATGGAATCTTACTTCAATAATTATTTTGAATAAAAGTTACTTTGGGAGCTATTTATCTAGGCAAAAAATATACATATGAATTGCTACCTTTGAATCATCGGTAACTCTAAAATCAGTCATTAAAAAAAAAATTATATATATATATATGTTCCACTTCTTATCCGGACTTTTGATCCAAATTTTTTTTTGACGCTCCGATTCGTCCAATGTGTTCAGAAAATGTTTTCAAGGGTCCTCGCGAAAAATCTTCAAAAAAAAATACCAGGAAGGGCTTGATCCAAGCAGCTTTCGCAAAAATATATAAATACAGTTTTTGCGAAAACTGCTTGGATCAAGCCCTTCCCGGTAATTTTTTTTGAAGATTTTCCGCATGGACCCTTGAAAACACCTTCTGAACACATTGGACGGATCGGATTTTCCAAAAAAAATTTGCAACACAAAAAAAACCAATTTTTTCTTATTTCCGGGAGGTGTGGATGTGAAGTTTTCCGTATATATATATATAGTTTGGTTATTAAGCCAGTTGACTCTTTTTTTTTTTTTTGTCTTTATTCTATTTTTTCATATCTATTTGTTTCGCATCAAATTTTTGTGGATTATTAGTTCGTCCGAACAAAAGAAATAAAATAAAATAAAATAATGATCGAAACCCAATTTTTTTTTAATAGAGATAAAAATAAGCCAATTTTTTAAAAATAATTTTAATCTTTACTCAAAGAATTTTGAGTGTTGATCATAATTTTTTCTTTTTCGATTTCTCTCTCGTCTAGACGAACAAAAAATTGACGCAAACTAACAAATGCAATTAAAAATTGAATAAAAAAAGTCAAATGGTCGGCTTTTTTGGATACTTAAAAGATAAATAGATAAGATAAAATAAAGCCAATTTTGACTGATGGTAATTAATTGGTTGGTACAAATAAAATAAAAGACTGATGACAATATTAAAAATACACATCTATAAAGACAACTTATTGATTATGTTGCCTATATTTATAGCAAAAAAACAAAGAAAAAATGGAAAATTGCACGAAATAAGAGAAATAAAGGACTGAAGGAGAACGTTGGCGGAAAGAACTTGAGAATGAAGGGAGGATAGAACGCTAAATTCCATATATTTTGCAAAACCTATTTTAAGGGAAAGTAAGTCATGGTGGGAAAATCAATTTTCAGGATCCTATCATTTTCCTAGTAACTGAAAATTCAAAAATATGTGAGAAAGCTAACTTACCCATCCTTTCCAGCTTTTTAATGGGACACAATGATTACATCAAAAAGTGTTCAATTTTTCATTTATGCGCTCTCAAAAGGTGATGTAAGTAGTACTTTGTAGTACTTTACTATAAACAAAAGGGTAATAATGTAATTTTATCAAGTTTCTATCGCTTATTTTGGAAAGTGGACATACATTTTGGGACATGCAAAAAAAAAAATGGAACTATAAAAATGGGACGGAGGGAGTATTTAATTAAAAACAAACATAAATTTTGGATTATTTTTTTGTCATTTCTGAACACATATCAATTTTGGTTTGCGTTTTTTAGTTTTTCTAATTACCTAGTTGGGACAAACAAATAATTCAAAAAAAAAGTTGATACAAAACTGACGAAGGTGAAAAAACTTGAACAAAGAAAAAATAATAATTCAAGAGGATTATTAGTCAAACACCCTAAATTTGTCACCAAAATTATACTTTTTTTATTTTCCGAATAGAGTGTAAAAATTTGAAAAAACGAAACATGGTATTAGGAGCAAATAAAGACTAAAAGGTGGTCATGGTTTGGCAAATTCCCAAGGCATGGTAATGAAAAATGAAATGATAGATACATGGTATTTTTCACTTGCAATGCCCAAAATACCCTTAATTTTCTCCTCTAAATCAAAGAAACCCTTTCTTTTCTTCGTTCTTCCAAATCCATCGAATAACCTCCCTCTATCTCTCTTGCTCCCTCCCTGTGCAACGCTATGCACTCTGTCTCGCTCTCTCTCTTATCGGAACACAACACACATACGACATTGGTTCTGTCATAGCAATAACATGCCGACATTGATTCCGTCATAGAAGTACCCACACCGGCACCAATTGACGAAGGTCAGAATCAAAGCCACTCGAAGCCCTATCAGTTGTTTGTCTGACCTTGACCACTACTCGAAATTGAAGGTTATTCCTTTTCCTTTTTTCTTGTTATTCAAATTTCCATCCCTATATATGTGCGTGTGTGTTCTTTTTTCTGGGTTGTTCGTATAGAAGAAAATCGAACAACCAAGTTGGTAAAAACGTGGACATGAGTTTTGCACCCCATCTGTTCGATTAAATGCTCGTGAGAAGAGTGGTACTTGGAATACTACTCTTAATTTGTCTTCAAGTGCACCCATGTGTTCGATGAAATGCTTGTTTTGTATGCCTCTTTCCTTGCTTGATTTCATGAGGGTCCTTCATTTACTCCTTTATTACCCATCACCAGACATTCAGCTATAGGAGTAATTATTGGGCTCCTCTACCATGAAGCCATTGTTTAGCGTAGGAAGTTTGGTTTGCCTATAAGGACAGCCATCTGGCTATGAGTTTTGCATATGACATAGAGATCAAAGAGATTATCTAAGTGATTGAGTCCTCAACGCATCATTAATGTTGAATCCACGATAGAAACCAACTGTTGATTTCTTGCTAATTTTCTCTCTTTGATAGTTGTCTAACTGATTGAATGTAGTGCCTTGTAGTATTTTTTTAGGCCTTGGAAAAATGAATCCTATTTTGAGCCTTGATAGATGAATGGTGGCTTGATTAACTTCTCGACGTATATTCCTGAAAACAGAAAAAGGAAAGAGATATCATTGAGGCACCAAAGAGCACTTGCTATGGCCTTCACATTCAAAATAAAATAACGCATTCTAATTTGATATCCTAGTAAACTTTTGAGATTTGAGAAACTTTAGATTCCTGTTAAGTTAGATAACCTTTCACCACGGGAGTTGTTAAGTGGTATAGCAACTTCAATCTAGACAACAACACTTGGTGTTTGAAGAGATTATACTAGCTATAGCTGTTGACTAGTGTTGATAATTAAACACTTGGTTTGTCTTGTTGCCGTGAGGTTGCTCTTGTGGTTGCTAAATCCTCCAGCACATTTATTCTACTTTCATGATCGTTCAACACGTGTATTAAGTAAAAATAATAGGTTCTATCGAAAAGTTTGTTAGTGCTTATTTCCCCAGGTTGTTGCTTTGTGGTCTACAACATCTTCCATAGTATCTATCTTCTAACATTAAATTCGTTGGAAAGAAGTTTTTTAGCACTTTATGACTTGGTGACCAAGCCGCAAAGTGTTAATTGCTTAGAAAACTATGCATGGTTAACTTTCTAACACTTACATTATTGTTTGGTGGGGGTAATAGTCCAAGAAACAGGTTTGCAGTTCAAAGACAAAATCAATATCCCAGAGACACGTTATTTCTTTGTTGACGTCAGTCTCCTATTTTTTTAAACCTATTTTTTATTTCTTTCTAGTTTATGTATTGGTACTTAACAAGTATATCAGTCTCTTTTAGTGCCTTCCTTCCCCCCGCCATTTTCCTTGAATGTTAGTGCCCTGCTATAATCCTCGAATGTTTATCCATTATGACATGGAATGAAGTAAATTGGTTTCTATGTTAATCCATTATAATCCTCGAATGTTTGCCCCTCTTTCTCTAAACTTGCCTTTTAAACAAGTGTGTCAATCACTACGAATGAGTTTTGGGACCCTTGTAAGAAAATAATAATAAAAAAAAAATGTAGATATGGAAAGCCAAAGAGCGTAGAAGGACCCGTAGAAAGAATAGAAAGTCAAAGTCATCATAAATAAGAATTCATATGTTGGCATCCAAATACTAAAGAATTAAGCGACCTCAGCAGCAAACTTGCACGCAAGCTGAGTATACCTGACAAAATTAGATCTTTTACAGTTGGAGGTGGATTTTGTTGTGCGATTTTAAAGGCTTTATATGGTTGTTGACTCTCCTTTTTTGGCCACCCTTGGGAGCGAAAAATGATATTAGTTAGGCTGTATCGAGTTTGGGAGTTTTCGTGGAGCATTGTCCGGTTGAGCTCCCACACAGTCATAAATTTAGATGGTTGTTTTGTTATTTTTGTCCTATTATGCTAATGTAGTTGCCTATTTTTGTCTTGTTTCATTTATATTATCGTAATCAGACAAATAGAATGTGCATATGATCCTTGTCTTCACATTTTTTAATTGTTTCTTGAATTGATTGTAGGGAATATGAAGTGAACGAGGTCGACTGCACGGAAATTTACTATTCCACTTCAAGACTGGGATGATGTACCCCGCAAGCGCCAACGTCGAGGCAATGGAAATCATATTTTCGTGTCAGTTTTCATATATTTTACCTTCCATGTGTGTAGTTGAAAAAATGTGAATTGTTTTTATGGAGGCTTAGAAATTCCTTCCAAATTTCATATTTCCCCGTATGACTTGTAATTCCTTAATTTTTTGCAAAGCAGATTTTATTAAGGGCCTATGAGAAGGTCTCGAAGAAGGGCCAAAGAGATTCATTCAATGTGTCCCACAGAAAGAGGTTAGGCACTTGAATGGGGCTAACATGTATTGGTCTTATTGTTATTACATCAATCTTTTCTTTTACGTCCATTAACCGCATCTATTATTTTCTTGTATTAGGCGATTGTACAAGCTTCATATGTGTGGAATGAAGATAAACCACCTGAGTGCCATGATTGGCAAGCCATGTATGATGCAAAATATCGTGATGAAGTAGCGAGCGCCCTCCAAGAACTTCCTCGCGGTCGGAAGAGGAAGAAGGGCAAAGAAGTGCATGTACTTGTAATTCCATTTTTGTCTCATTACACACAAGTAATGAAATTTGAAATGGGAGATATGATGCATCAAACTAGAAGCAAAGAATGCATATATAACCATTATGTTTTGTTCTTCACTTACAGAATCCGACTTCGATTCAGACTCGATGTACTCCAAAGCAACTTATTGATTTGAACAAGGCATTAAGTCAAGAGCGAAGGATGCATTGGTGGAAAAAAAATCCATTTTGTAATCTTCTTCAACTCCAATGTGATTGGCTAAATAGGGACTTTTGTGTTAAAATGGTCGACGGGTTTAACACCAGGACCCGCGCTATTGATTTCCAGAATGGGAGAATTTGCCCTATAACAAAGGAATATTTCAAAAGGGTTTTGGGGATGCCCAGTGGAAGCAAGAGCGTACAACAGGATGTCAGGAGAAACACAGAGTAGTCATAGCGAAGTTGTTTACAAAGGAGAATGATGACGCACTTAAGGATGCTTTTAAGGGTTTGAGCTTTGCCCAGTTGAAAAAAGTGATCCTACAAAAAGATTCATTCGGGCAATCAATTTCAAAGGGCGTACATGCTCTTTGCATTGGGGTCTTTCTTGTGCCCCACAACCAAGGATGTTGTCGGGTCTGCTTTGTTTCTCGTCGTCACATGTGCTAAGATGGCCAAAATCAAGACATACAAGTGGCCGACTTTCATCATGGACTGGTTGGTAAACCAAATTGGGAGGTTCAAGGATCAAGCATCGAAAAAGCCTCGTCCCTTACATGGCCGAAGAGTTGGAGGATGTTTGTTCCTTTTAATGGTATGTTGAACAACATTATTTGTTCGACTTTTGCCTCTTATTTACTCATTTGAGTTATTTTATGGTGTTGTTTGTTGTGTTAATATGTCGGTCTTTAATTTTTTCAGATAATATACTTTGACCGATTCTCGATGAATGTTATGAGCGACGAACAGAGTGCCGAAGAAGGTCAGCTTCCCATTGCAATATGGACGAAGAATGTGATAGCTAAACGCATTAATAATGGAGCTGGAGGACATCCCAGCTAAGGAGTCTGTGTCGGCTGACTTTCCCATCCACAACATGCATAATCTGGTGATTTTTAATTAAGTTGTACTTTTATATCCAAAATAAGCTGGAGGACATTCCGTTTTGTCTCATTTCACACAAGTAATAAAATTTGAAATGGGAGATATGATGCATCAAACTTGAAGCAAGGAATGCATGTATAACCATTACATTTTGTCCTTCACTTACATAATTCAGCTTCGATTCAGACTCGCTGTACTCTGAAGCAACTTGTTGATTTCAACAAGGCATTAAGTCAATAGCGAAGGATGCATTGCTGGAAAAAAAATCAATTTTGTAATCTTCTTCAACTCCAATGTGATTGGCTAAACAGGGACTTCTGTGTTAAATTGGTCGACTGGTTTAACACCAGGACCCGCGCTATTGATTTCCAGAATGAGAGAGTTTGCCTCATAACAAAGGAAGATTTCGAAAGGGTTTTGGGGATGTCCAACAGAAGCAAGCGCGCCCCAACAGGATGTCAGGAGAAACACAGAGTAGCCATATCGAAGTTGTTTATAAAGGAGAATGATGACGCCCTTAAGGTTGCTTTTAAGGGTTTGAGTTTTTCTCAGTTGAAAAAAGTTATCCTACAAGAAGATTCATCGGGCAATCAATTTCAAAGGGCGTACATGCTCTTTGCATTGGGGTCTTTCTTGTGCCCCACAACCAAGGATGCTGTCGGGCCTACTTTCTTTCCCGCCGTCACATGTGCTAAAATGGCCAAAATCAAGACATACAAGTGGCCGGCTTTCATTATGGACTGGTTGGTAAACCAAATTGGGAGTTTCAAGGATCGATCATCGAACAAGCGTCATGCCTTATGGAGCCAAAGTATTGGAGGATGTTTGTTCCTTTTAATGGTATGTTGAACAACATTATCTGTTTGATTTTTGTCTCTTATTTACTCACTTGAGTTATTTTGTGGTGTTGTTTGTTGTGCTTTTATATCGGTCTTTAATTTTCCAGATATTATACTTTGACAGATTCTCGATGAATGTTATGAGCGACGAACAGAGTGCCGAAGAAGGTCAGCTTCCCATTGCATTATGAACGAAGGATGAAAAATCAAGCAATAATAGGAATTAAAAAATAAACGATGAACACATGATATACGTCGTCCCTTACATGGCCAAAGTGTTGGAGGATGTTTGTTCATTTTAATGGTATGTTGAACAACATTTTCTGTTGGACTTTTGCCTCTTATCACCTCACTTGAATTATTTTATGGTGTTGTTTGTTGTGTTAATATTTCGGTCTTTAATTTTTCCTGATAATATACTTTGAACGATTCTCGATGAATGTTATGAGCGACGAACAGAGTGCCGAAGAAGGTCAGCTTCCCATTGCATTATGGACGAAGAATTTGATAGCTAAGCGCATAAGAATGGAGTCGGAGGACATCCCAGCTAAGGAGTTTGTATCGGCTGACTTTCCCCTCCACAACAGGCATAATCCGGTGATTTTTAATTAAGTTGTACTTTTTTGCCCAAAATAAGCCGGACGACATTCCTTTTCTGTCTCATTTCACCCAAGTAATGAAGTTTGAAATAGGAGATATGATGCATCAAACTTGAAGCACAGAATGCATATATAACCATTACGTTTTGTTCTTCACTTACAGAATTAGGCTTCGATTCAGACTTGCTATACTTCGAAGCAGCTTGTTGATTTGAACAAGGCATTAAGTCAAGTGGGAAGGATGCATTGCAGAAAAAAAATTCTATTTTGTAATCATTTTCAACTCCATTGTGATTGGCTAAATAAGGACTTCTGTGTTCAATTAGTCGATTGGGTTAACACCAGGACATGCGCTATTGATTTCCAAAATTGGAGAGTTTGTCCCATAACAAAGGAAGATTTCGAAAGGGTTTTTGGGATACCCAGTGGAAGCAAGCACCCACCAACAAGATGTCATGAGAAACACAGAGTAGCCATAGCAAAGTTTTTACAAAGGAGAATGATGACGCCCTTAAGGATGCTTTTAGGGGTTTGAGTTTTGCCCAGTTAAAAAAAGTGATCCTACAAGAAGATTCATCGGGCAATCAATTTCAAAGGGCGTACATGCTCTTTGCATTGGGATCTTTCTTGTGCCCCACCACCAAGAATGCTGTCGAGTCTGCTTTGTTTCCCGATGTCACATGTGCCAAGATGGCCAAAATCAAGACATACAAGTGGTCGACTTTCATCATGTACTGGTTGGTAAACCAAATTGGGAGTTTAAAGGATCGAGCATCGAAAAAGCGTCGTCCCTTGCATGGCCAAAGTGTTGGAGGATGTTTGTTCCTTTTAATGATATGTTGAACAACATTATCTGTTGGACTTTTGCCTGTTATTTACCCACTTGAGTTATTTTATGGTGTTGTTTGTTGTGCTAATATGCCAGTCTTTAATTTTTTCAAATAATATACTTTGATCGATTCTCGATGAATGTTATGAGCGACAAACTGAGTGCCGAAGAAGGTCAGCTTCCCATTGCATTATGGACGAAGAATTTGATAGCTAAGCGCATAAGAATGGAGTCGGAGGACATCCCAGCTAAGGAGTTTGTGTCGGCTGACTTTCCCCTCCACAACATGCATAATCCGGTGATTTTTAATTAAGTTGTACTTTTATTCCCAAAATAAGCCGCAGGACATTCCGTTTTTGTCTCATTTCACACAAGTAATGAAATTTGAAATGGGAGATATGATGCATCAAACTTGAAGCAAGGAATGCATATATAATCATTACGTTGTGTTCTTTACTTACAGAATTCGGCTTCGATTGAGACTCGTTGTACTTTGAAGCAACTTGTTGATTTCAACATGGCATTAAGTCAAGAGAGAAGGATGCATTGCTGGAAAAAATTTCATTTTGTAATCTTTTTCAACTCCAATGTGATTGGCTAAATAAAGACTGCAGTGTTCAATTTGTCGATCGGTTTAACACCAGGACCCGCGCTATTGATTTCCTAAATTGGGGAGTTTGCCCCACAACAAAGGAAGATTTCAAAAGGGTTTTCGGGATGCCCAGTTGAAGCAAGCACCTACCAACAGGATGTCAGGAGAAACACAGAGTAGCCATAGCGAAGTTGTTTACAAAGGAGAATGATGACACCCTTAAGGATGCTTTTAAGGGTTTGAGCTTTGCCCAGATGAAAAAAGTGATCCTACAAGAAAATTCATCGGGCAATCAATTTCAATGGGTGTACATGCTCTTTGCATTGGGGTCTTTCTTGTGCCCCACCACCAAGGATGCTGTCGGGCCTGATTTGTTTCCCGCCGTTACATGTGCTAAGATGGCCAAAATCAAGACATACAAGTGGCCGACTTTCATCATGGACTGGTTGGTAAACCAAATTTGGAGTTTCAAGGATCGAGCATCGAAAAAACGTCGTCCCTTACATGGCCAAAGTGTTGGAGGATATTTGTTCCTTATAATGGTATGTTGAACAACATTATCTGTTCGACTTTTGCCTCTTATTTACTCACTTGAGTTATTTTATGGTTTGGTTTGTTGTGCTAATATGGCGGTCTTTAATTTTTCCAAATAATATACTTTGACCGATTCTCGATGAATATTATGAGCGACGAATTGAGTGCCGAAGAAGGTCAGCTTCCCATTGCATTATGGACGAAGAATTTGATAGCTAAGCGCATAAGAATGGAGCTGGAGGACATCCCAGCTAAGGAGTTTGTGTCGACTGACTTTCCCCTCTACAACACGCATTATCCGGTGATTTTTAATTAAGTTGTACTTTTTTGCCCAAAATAAGCCGAAGGACATTCCGTTTCTGTCTCATTTCACGCAAGTAATGAAATTTGAAATAGGAGATATGATGCATCAAACTTGAAGCAAGGAATGCATATATAACCATTACGTTTTATTCTTCACTTACAGAATTCGGCTTCGATTCAGATTCACTGTACTCTGAAGCAACTTGTTGGTTTGAACAAGGCATTAAGTCAAGAGGGAAGGTTGCATTGCTGGAAAAAATTCCATTTTGTAATCTTCTTCAACTCTAATGTGATTGGATAAATAAGGACTTCTGTATAACACCACAACCCGCGCTATTGATTTCCAGAATTGGAGAGTTTTTCCCATAACAAAGGAAGATTTCGAAAGGGATTTGGGGGATGTTGGGGGATGCCCAGTGGAAGCAAGCGTGTACCAACAGGATGTCAAGAGAAACACAGAGTAGCCATAGCGAAATTGTTTACAAAGGAGAATGTTGACGCCTTTAAGGATGTTTTTAAGCGTTTGAGCTTTGCCCAGTTGAAAAAAGTGATCCTACAAGAAAATTCATCGAGCAATCAATTTCAAAAAGCGTACATGCTCTTTGCATTGGGGATTTTCTTGTGCCCCACCACCAAGGATGCTGCCGGGCCTGCTTTGTTTCCCGCCGTCACATGTGCTAAGATGGCCAAAATCAAGACATACAAGTGGCTGACTTTCATCATGGACTGGTTGGTAAACCAAATTGGGAGTTTCAAAGATCGAGCATCGAAAAAACATCGTCCCTTACATGGCCAAAGTGTTGGAGGATATTTGTTCCTTTTAATGGTATGTTGAACAACATTATCTGTTCGACTTTTGCCTCTTATTTACTCACTTGAGTTATTTTATGGTGTTGTTTGTTGTGCTAATATGTCGGTGTTTAATTTTTCCAAATAATATACTTTGACCGATTCTCGATGAATGTTATAAGCGACGAACTGAGTGCCGAAGAATGTCAGCTTCCCATTGCATTATGGACAAAGAATTTGATAGCTAAGCGCATAAGAATGAAGTCGGATGACATCCCCGCTAAGGAGTTTGTGTCGGCTGCCTTTCCCCTCTACAACTTGCATAATCCGGTGATTTTTAATTAAGTTGTACTTTTATACCCAAAATATGATCCATTCATATCACATACAGACCTATTGTTAATTTTTTCTTGTAGTCCTATATTGAACTCTACCATAATTTAATACATAATTTAATATATCAGTTCATAGAAAATGAGGACAACTTTCGTGCCATGGATGCTGCGCACTATCTGGCCTTGGAACGGGAAAAAAAAAAGGGAGAAGGAGGTGGAGAAGTAAAAGAAAATGGGGAGGAAGATGAGAGAGAGAGAGAGAAAAAAAAAGATGATGACGAGGAGGAGGAGGAGGAAGAAGAAGAAGCAGCTTATAGATCTGAAGAAGAAGAAGAGAGAGAGACAAGCAGAACAAGAAAAAGAGGAAGTACAAGAAGAGAGAGAGAAAGACAAACAAGAAGAATAAGAGGGAGATAAAGACAAAGAAGAAGATACATAACAAGATGAAGAACAAGAACATGAGATAAAATATGTTGCCCATTGAGGCAACGAATGGAAAACACCTATTTGTCAACTTCTTCAAAATTCTTCAAAGAATGTACTTGGCGATACACCCACCACTAAGGAAACAAAGGCAGTATCTACTCAACCAACTTAGAGATGAGGGAATCGTCCTATAAAACAGAGTAAATCTACACAACATCCGTATGTTTCACAACCACCTTTTAAGGTACAGAAGATGACAAAGGAAAAGAAGAATATATTGGATTTTCTTCTCCGGAGACCGAACAAACTCATGAAAGAGTAAGGATGTTATTCATGCTTTGTTTTCACATTAATATGTTATTAATAACTAACATCTTGTCTAACATCCGTTGCTCACAAGTTATTTGATACATTTGTTCTAGTGAGGTGTGTATCCTAATGAAATCAATGAAATGGCCTTTGACTTTCAGCAATGTTTACGAGTCATTCCGCCCAAGGGACTTGTGTCCAACACGGTAATTGCTTACCAGCTTGCTATTATTATGTTATATTCCTATATTACCAAGCCAAAATTATAGAATGTCTATCATTTAATGAATCATTCCATTATCCATGCTGGTTTTTTATTCAGTGAGGGATTGGCTCATGCTCAAGGAAATGAAGGAGATAAAGAAAGGAGAGTTGCATCCCAGGCGTCACATTTTCTCATCGTATTTTGCGGTACGATCTCACTACCAATAGGTGCATTATATTTTTCATTCCTCTCGCACTATGATGTGAACTTGTAAAATTTTCCCCTGCTTTTGTAGAGGAATCTAGTTGAAGCTAGCTACCCGTAAAAAGAGCAGGTTTCCCTATGTTTTGCGGGATCAAGTTGATACTAAGAAAGTTGGGTATGACGTGGCCAAATGCGACCAGGTACGTTAATTTTCACTTATACTGCTACATTCAGTTGGTTTGGTTTTGTACCAACTTACGCATCATCAGCCAATGTCCTTTTTCTTGCAACTTATACTACCCCTACCTGTAGGAAGAAATCCTGATCATTGGTTTTGTATAGCCATATCCCTTGTTGATGTGCGTCTTAATGTGTTGGACTCACTCAAGCCAAATGACTTACATGATCGATTGTCCATAGTCAAGACAATTGTAATACCACCCCCAAAATTTCTTTCATTTAATGTTATCAGATTTAATTTAAGTTCCCAATAACAAATTTTGTTACTAATTACATGTATGTGTTTGCCATATGACTCGTAGCGGGATAACCTGTTCCGACTATTTGCCGCTTGTGAAATAAATGTCATCCATACTTGTGAGGAGAATGCAATTGGCTTTGTACATGTTCCAAAAGATTAGGGAAACATTATAGCATAACATGCTCAAATATGCCGTACAAGAATTTCCAAAAACGGGTACAGATATTTGTAATTTCAAGAACGGTACAATGACCAACTACGATAGATAGAAACCAAGTTGAAATGTTCCTAAACATCCACATTACATAAGGAGGGTACAAACATGTTCCCCGATAATATAAACCAAGCACTTAAATAAAAGACACTTCCTAACAAGAGAGAGAGAGAGAGAGAGAGAGAGAGAGCCTCAACCTGCAACAATTGAAGTACGCTTCATCCCAGTATCACGGACTTGCATGTGCTACGGTTGTGTCCCGGTTCACGACAACGGCTGCAATGCACTGTGTCTTTCATGTGTCTGCGACTCAATCCTTCTCTTATTTGGTCATCCGAAACTTCTTTTTGTTGAGGGGGGACACCTCCATCGGTAATATAGATGGGCACACTAGATGGATCAAATGAGGACAACAAAGACATGTCATGCAACGACACGGGGGACATAGAGTTGTCATAGATCAACATTTGCGTAGCCTTAGTCATCATTGGGTCGACCATGTCGGAAATGGAAAAATCCGAGTTTTGGATTGCACGACAAGCATGGGCACAAGGGACCCCAGACATCTGTCAAGCAAGACAACTACACGTACGCTGGTCAAAGGCAAGACAGTCAAGGGTGCAAAGGCCGTTCCTAGCTCAACACCCGGTGCTTCGTCCTCTACGGTTCCTTCCCCGATCCCAAAGGCAAAGTCTAAGTTGCTTGTTCCCCCTCCGAAGAACTCAAAGGCCACAGTGTGGTATAAGAAGCTTTTCAAGCTTATGGTCTCAGTGTTCAAGAAACTAGACAAGATTGAGAGGAAAGAGAAGTTGAAGGAGCACAATAGGGAATGGAAGACACGGGTACTTGAGGGTCTTAGTGGGCAACACTACGAGATCCCACCGGAGCTTGTTGTGGAGGATAGTGGTGATGAGGAGGAGGAAGAAGACGACTCCGATGACGAGGAGTGAATGGTGGTAGATGTGACAACAATGGTGGTATATACCTAGTAGTAGTATATAGTAGTTAGTGAGTCGGTGGAGTCGACACATTTGTTTTTTTGGTTATTAGTGTCTCATCGAACTCTTTTAACTTTAGTTGTTAATTTAGTTTTAGGTGCATATTTTGGTGCCGAAACTTGGCACATGATGGTGTAGTTGAGGGTTGGTGGCGGCCAAGGGGTAGATGACCCAAGCTAGCATATGGCCGCCACACTTTTGTAGTCCCTCATTTTTGCTAACCAAGGTCATTATAAGCTTTCAATGTTTAAAATTGTTTCTTAGTACGTGATTAACTCCGATAGGTGCACGCTTAGCAATATTTCATGCTTATACTTGAATGCTTCCCGTCGTTAATTAGCTCTTTTGTTCACAAGCGCATTTTTGTTTAGCTTGCGGTAATCTTTTGTTTCGTTATCGCATATCATGCTAAGCGCTTATCATGGGATGTTTGATATTTCTATGTGTGTGATTGAAATTTTTGAGACACAACTTTTGTCTAAGCCATATTGGAATTGAAACTCTTTGGAGTGCATAACACTTGCCTACTCGTGTGGCCTAGAAATTTCATAATTGTGCATGGCATGTGTGTGCGTGAGTTGTTTTTGATTGAATGATCCGGATGACCGGTATTTCTGCCTAGACTTTTTGTAGATTGAGCATAGTTATCGTATCGGGTACCTCGGGGTGTTTTATTTAGTTTAATTAATTGTTCTAGTTTAATTTGCTAGGGACTAGCAAAGTCCAAGTTGGGGGGTGTGATAAGCCCCCAATATTGTAAATATCCGGGCTTATCTAACTCATTTATCTCACACACACACGCGATTTCGCGCCTTATATGTTTGATATGCGTGTCGTAGTGTTTTTGTCAAGTTACAGGTTGAAAGTGCGAAATAAGAGCATTTGGAGCACTTTGAGAACCGTGCCGTGATATCGAGGGCCCCGTGCCCCATGGCACGTCGACACCGGGCCTCTCGTGCCACGAAACGACGATTCGGACGAGGCCCGGGAATGCGAAAAGTTGGTGCTTTGAAGCCATGCTTCACGTTCACAAAAGCTCCCGGTGGGGTCCGGGCTTGAACGCGTACTCACAAGACCGAGGTTCATCTTCCCCGAGGGTCGTACGATCCATTTGAGTCCATTGGAAGACACCCGGAAGCTCGAAATTCAAGCGGATTGATCAAAGGAGTGAAATTCAAGAAAAGAAGAACTTGGATTGATCCAAAGGAAACTTGGATTGATCCAAGTTTCATCAAAATTCCAGCAGAGCCTTTTGGATCGATCCAAAGGAAGTTTGGATCGATCCAAGTTTCACAAAAATTTCCCAGAGCAGTTTGGATCGATCCATGGTCAAGTTGGATCGATCCAACTTCACAAAAACCACCAACAACCTTCTTTGGATCGATCCAAATGGGGGTTGGATCGATCCAACCTTGGACGAAATTTCACCAGACACTTTTGGATCGATCCAAGGGAGGTTTGAATCGATCCAAACTCACCCGGGGAGCAATTATGGTTCACTTCTTGTACTTGCCTTTTATGGAAACTTTTTATGTTATGTGAGAGCTTTATAGATATTTTGTTAGAGAGAGAAAATGGATGATTAAAATAGTCTCTCCTCTCTCCTTCCCACTTCTTCTTTTATTTCCTAGGATATTTTGCTCTTCCTTCTCTCCTCCATTGGAGGACTTTTGAAGCTCTCTCTCTCTAGTTTTTCCCATGTAAGTGTTGGTCTTATGTTAATTTCATGTTTATTAATCTTGTTACTCTTGTTTAGCTCTCTCAATATATCTAGTTTATTTACATTTTCATCAAGTATTTAGTTTATGTGTTGTTCTAGCTATTTCCTTGGAAAACCCTTGTTTCTAAGTGTTGTTTGTTAATTTCTCAAGCATTAATGTTGTAGGTACACTTAAGATCTTCATTAAAAATCAATTTTCAAACTTATTAATCATGTTTTTAGTTTTCTTCCAATTTTTAGGGGTATTTACTAGTGTAATGTTCGAGTAGTCATTATAGGCTCGGTTATGGGGTGATTAGCACCCCGTGACTTAGGTTATTCACTATCCTCGCCTTAATGCAAACTATGCTTGTTAATCAAAGAGTACGGATTGAGGTTATGTATCAAAATTTGGATTTGTTAATCCCGTTGATCACACGTTGCCAAGGGCTTGACCACTTGGCACGTGGGATGCTTCGGGCGATGTCAATCAAAATGTTTGTATAAATGGCACAAGAATCCTACTCTTTGAGAAACACCATTTCTTATCAAACGAGTTTAATCACCAAACCTTCCGTTCGGGGAAGTCTAACGATATCCCCGAGCCGGTCATTTTAGAAGAGAGTGAATTGACCTAAGGCATGGGTGTTGAGAACCCCTAAACCTTGCCTTCTTTTAATTAGTCTTTTAAATCTCGAGTCATTCACGAAGTTAAGTGAATTCCACCCACAAATCACAAAAGCCAAGTTTGCCGCTTTAAGGCTAAACCTTCATTCGCGAAACAAATCAACACGCGCTGCGCATTCGGTCTCTGAGGACTCGACCCGGACTTCCGGATATTATGCTACCGCCGACCTAGCCCTACGTTTGGGGCGAGACTCTCTACGACACAATCCAAGGTCGCAAGCAGTGGAAACAATACGAAGGAGGACCGGAGATACATTCTTTAGCCTGCTCTTTTGCCCTCCATTCTTGCGTGTAAGACAAACGAAACTGGAATGCATTCTCAAATTCATTGCAAATATCCCTTGAGAGAAATGATGGCTTCTGGAGGATCTTGTTTTTGAAAAACAAGCCGACTTGTTTCGATGCAATGGTCGGCTTATAAAAACTTTCATCCAATGCATCGTGTATATGTTCATTCTTCATGCCAATCACACGTACCAAGTCACCCCCACCGTCGCACCCAGCCATTAACTTCCAAGGACACCCCTGAACCTGACACACTATTCAGTAGTACACTTTGCTATTATACAGATACTTGAAAGAGAACTTGTTGGAGATAGCAAATATCATCAATGCTTGCTTGAAAAGGTTGGGGCTATCAAACAACTGACCCTTCCCAGACAGGATCTCATTCGCATTATGGCACCAATCCCATCTCTTTAGTACAACTATTGATCATCTCGATAGGGTTAGAAGCCATTGTTGTTTGTCTAACACAGGTATTGTTGTTATTAGTGACAATGGATTTCCTACAACACAAAAATTAAAAACTTACCACTTCCTTGCTTTCTTCAACGTCAAATACGGATTAAGAGACGAGGATGAAGCTTGAACTCCAGATCCAGGTTTCTCCTCTTCTCCCTCTGTCTTCATCGTCTATTTTTTTTTCATCTCCCTCTCTTCGTCGTTTTGAAATCAGGAGAAATGGTTGGGTGTGGCTGATATTGGGATATTAGGGATTTAAAGCCATGGAGGGTAGTTTGGTCAATTCGGGTAGGCCTTACCATGTATGTGGAATTTATTTTCTCCTTCTCATCAATCCAGTTATTTCCAATAACCTTACCATGTAATTGGCATTATTACTTTTAAATACCACTGATCTGGAATTTCCCCTAAAATTTTCCAAAACCTCCAAATGCTCATATGTGAGAAGGGATAATAAAGGGAAAGTATCAGATGTGGACCACGTGGTACGTAGACGTGGTTGTGGTAAAACAACGGTGGAAGGATTCTATATCTTGCTTATGTTGCATGTTTTAAGTGGGTCTTATAATGGCATCCTTGCATAATTTTTTCTTCTTCTTTTTTTTTTTTTTGAACAGAACTGCGTAATTTTTTCTTCATTCCAATTTCTTTGTTCAGTTTCGACATACGTTCCCTTAAAAAATTATTCCCTCGGTCCCAAATTGCTAATTTTCTTTTAGGCAGTCATGTCACTCAAACGTTGGTCTTTGCTATTTCACAATCTATCATGTTTTTTATGATTTCGAAAATTTTGTTTAATAAAACTAAGTTAGTATCAAACAAGATCCATATTAGATATAAAAAGTGTTGTAAGAAGATATAGACAATTTTTTAAGAGGTCTCAAATAGTAAAAAAGGACCATCAAGTTGGGATGGAGGTCGTACTATCTCACAATCTATAATTTTGTGTGTAACTTTGAAAACTTTGTTTAATAGAGCAAATTGGGATAGTATGAAACAAGATCCACATTGTTATAAATTAAAAGGCTTGTTTGCAAGGACACCCCCTCGACTATCACTTTTTGGCAACATGACCCCCTAAACTATAAAACATGCCAAACATATGGACGGCAACGACGGAGAAGACAAATATACCCCTTGGAACAAAACTAGGTTTTTTATTCTACACTTGGCCAAAACGATCAATCGATTGATCTCTCTCACTCCTTCTCAGCTCTACGTTACTGCTCTCTTCTCCTCCTCTTCAATATGGATCAAATCCCTAAAAGACCCATGAATCGAAAGCCTAAAACTAGACAAACTGATCGAATCACATTCTCCTTCTCCAATCGACACCCACAAACCCTAAACCGATAGAAAGCCTAAAAACCCTATGGATCGAAACCATAAACCCCCATAAACTGATCGATTAAACCCACATTCTCCATCTCCAATCGACACCCACGAACCCTAAACTAATCGAAACCCTAACATATGTTGTTGCTGGTTTTTTTAGAGATAACTGGAGTTCTTGTATGTTGTATGGAGAGAGAGAGAGAGAGAGAGAGAGAGAGAGAGAGAAAACCTAAAACGGAAGGTGAGAACACATTCTCATTCACCTAGGAATTGAGATGTGTGTGTGTGTGTGTGAGAGAGAGGGAGAGAGAGAGAGAGAGAGAGAGAGAGAGAGAGAGAGAGAGAGAGAGAGAGAGAGAGAGAGAGAGAGAGAGAGAGAGAGAGAGAGGGTATAAATACATATAATTATGTCCTAAAGGGCATGTTGGTATATATGTTTCATTTTCCATTAAGTTGGCTCGGATTTATATCTCTTAACGAGTTGGACAAAAGGCGTCAAGTTTCTAGAATTTGATAGTTTGAGGGGTCATGTTGGCATGTTTTTATAGTTTATGGGGTCATGTTGCCAAAAAGTGATAGCTAGGGCGTCCTTGCAAAAGCCAAATTAAAACGCATAACCAATTTTATAGGAGGCGCCAAATAGTGAAAGTGGACAAATAATATGGGACGTGAGTATGACTTTTAGATTGGGTGTTATTATATAGCAAGATCCAAAATATATCTGGCCAGATCTCTTACATCTTACTATTTTCATAAATTGTCAAGAAAAAAAATACTATTTTCATAAAAATAAGTACTCCGTTCCAACATTCCAGATTTTTTTCAGAATAAAAAGACATTTTCTGGCATAAAATACTGATTGAAAATATTCCCCATTTTTTTAATAAGGATATTGTTATTTTTTGTTTCAAGGATGAATTAAGTATATACATACATTTTCCATACGATACCACTTATCTTAGTGTGTTAGTATTTGTTAGATTATACGATACCATAAGATATTAAGATGCTTGTGTTTGTTAGATTACTACAGATGGTCAAACTCCTTTTCATAGAACTCGAACAGTAGACCTTACGCTCCAAAGAAGGGCTTCACAACAATTGGGTCAAACCCTAAGGTTGATGAATTATGTATATTACTACATCAGGATCACAGTTTGTGTTTTACGTCACCGCATAAATTAGAGCAAGACTCCAACCCAATTATTCTATCCTGGATTGAAATAAAAGGCAAAAGATATATGATCCGGAGGCAAAACATATATGATCAGGCAAAATATGCAGGATCAAAAGATATTATGAGCATTCAATTGATCAAAATCTTCATGAGAATACCTAAACAATAAAAACTAAAATCTGATAATATTGCCAGCAAGGTATAAGCCTCTCCATGCATACCAGTGTAAATAATGACAATCTGCAAGAACAAATTCCACATTCTTCACATACTTCATGACAATGTAAACACTAGTCCCAGGCCATTCATGATATTGCAAAAAAATACCTCTTATTTGAAAAGCTTCAATCATCGACTAACGATGCCAAACGGTTAAACTCAAATCCATAAATCCAAACGCAACCTTAAATCCGAACTTCAAAGTTAAAAATAGCATTACATATTGTCTAATGCAAACAACATCCCCAAACCTCTTCCCAAAAGAAATTACAAATTTTACAGTTCTTAATTTCTTATTCAAGCCCACATCCTTTATCCTTAGCATTGAACTGAATTACACAACCATGAAACCATATGGACACCAACAAATTTGAAAATAAGATCGACTTAATAACAAGTAGCAATGAATAAAATTAATCCTTAGGTGAGATGAACTCTCCACTTGCATGTACCTCCTTAACCGTCTTTTCGTACTCGTCTTCTCCATCTTCTTCCTCCTTTTCTACTTCTTCCTCCTCCTTTACTTCTTCTTCTTCTTCCCCTCCCCACCCAAAACCACCAATTGACCGTGAAGATGGAGGAGGAGTTCTAGCCTCTTCTACTATTTTCATGATGTCCTCCGCAGTTTGGAGGGAAAAGCTAGGGTTTTCTCTCCTGTAATACATGGCTTGAGCTGCTTCAGTTAGTTCCCTTGGCAAGTTCTTCAGAAACCAAGGATGGCTTTTGATTTCCATAATGGTGATCCTCTGCCAAAACAAAACAAAAAAAATTAGGACTGTAATAGCTGGATTGGAGCTCTCGTTTTGAAACGAAAAGATACATGTTAGGCCAAGGAGAACACTTCAGAATCATGCCGAGAGTCAGAATTCATATATTAGAAACACGGGTCATGGCCAAACTTTTGTGCCAAAAGTGTTTAGTCAGCACCGACTCGATAGAAGTCTCTGAATTTGTTGGAGGCTTCCGGGTTTCTCTGGAAACTTCCAGAACTCTTTCTAGAAAGTGTTGTACTAGAATTGTCCTATTTTAGAAAGTTCCTTGGCTCCCTATAAATAGGAGAAGGGAGCTCATTTGTAAGAGTGTGTTAGTGAGAGACACCAAGTGGGTGTGCAAGTGAGACACTCAAGTGAGATTGAGTGTGAGAGTGTAGGCACCAAATCTAGGGTGAGAGTGAGGTGTCCTCAAGTCGTGTTGTGTCTATTCTAGTGTACTTGTGTAAAGTGAAAGTAACCATAAAAGTGTATTGTTTGGGGTATCCAAACACAACGAAAAGATCCTCCTATTTCCAAACACAACGAAAAGATCATCCTATTGATCTTTGGAAAGATAGTGAAAAGCATTTTTCCCAGTGCGACTCAGGACAACCACGTGAAAATTCCCCTTTCTAGTAGAAAATTCATTGATAAGGCCAGTTAAGAAAACATAACTAAAACGCAAAACATTGAAAACGTAAGGGAAAAAATTATAAAAGGAGATGTCCTAATATTGTCTTCCTTCATAAAAAACACCAACCTCTAATGGTTATCCAAATGCAAGAGAAATGCTACATGCCTTTTCTCAGCATATTTCACCTAGGGACATAACGTGACTAGAATATCTTGACCATGTACTGCGATGTGATTATTAGCAATGACTTTGAGTCTATAACACCTCATGTTTGTGCCAGAAGGGAAAAGGGAAAAAAAGAAAAGAGGGTATACCCAGTTGCATTTAGTTCTCAAGCATACAACAAAATTAGCAGAATGAGATGTGGTAGAGACATTCATACCCTGGCCGGATTAGCAACAAATATACGAGCAAGGAGGTGTTTACAATCTTGGGATATATGCACATAGTCAGGGATCTTGTAATTGACAGCCATTATTCGCTGGAGAAAACAAGGAGAAAAACTCAGCATCGATAAAAGCATCGTAAGCTAATATTAATAAACAAAAAAAGGCAGGAAACTTACTTGGATGGTTTTCCTGAAATTCTTGGGGTCTTCTTGATCTTCAAAAGGGTATGCTCCAACCAGCATTACATACAGAGTCACCCCACATGACCATACATCCGCTAACTGAAAAAACGAAGAGAGAAATTTAGCAATGCTAACAGAGTGGGAAATATCCAATCATCTGCTGAAAACACCCTCATCTGGACACACATGCTCCCAGACAGGGGGAAGTTGTGTGAATTTCTTTTCATGCGTGCGAGTGAATGACTAAGTGACAGAAAGGGAGAGAAGAGAACTGCGTAGTAGTTTCTTACTTTTCCCAATACTACCAAGTCTTAAGCAGGAATAGAATTGTAATGCAACCTTTTTTCTAAGAACATTCCACAGAAAGGGGACTTACGTTAAGAAACAAAAAAGATAGGTAACAAAATTGGTTTTCCCAATTCCACCAATGTTCAAATATTCATTCATTATTGTTGCAAAAAAAAAGAAAAAAAACAAAGGACATTTGGAAAGCTTTGGAAAAAAAAAACAAGTAAGAGTTATTTATTGCAAAAAGGGTACATGAAAAAGAACAACATAAGGGTTAAACAAGAGCTTTATGGTCAAATGAAGGACTGAGATAGAAAAAAGGAAATCAAGAACCAAAGGAGATGGTAGAAGAACTAAATAGATCCCAGACTACTTGCTAAAAGGGAGAGAAATGGGAAAAAACACTCAAATGATCAATTGTGGAATGCATAGAGAAGTGGGTTGGAGATGCTCAAATTGCATCTATACTCTATCAGCTTACTTTTCCCGACTTGGTGCAATACAGCAATGTCTGATTACGGCTGCCCTAATTTGTTATTCTTACACTATATCAATATATTGCTTGTCCTTAGTTGATTGGATACAGTGAAAAACGGTATATAAGCTACAAACGTGAAAAATAACAAACAGCCAAGATATTAATGCAAAGCAAAGAATGTTTCCAAATCGTATTCGACAGGATCGGTATTCCACTATCTAGTACAACCAACCAAGTGTAAACACTAGTGCTAAGCAAGGCAAGATTTCAAAACTATTTTCTACACAACAGATCTACATTTTGTTGAAAGTAGAACCGAATCAAGCTTTTAATCAACCATGAATTTAAAAGATCCAAGCATAGATTTCAAAAGTTAATTAAATCCATCTCAATCCAGGATCCTAATTGCTAAAGGACTCTCTAGTTGATGAATCTAGTTCTAACCTACATCTGCATTGCCCTCCCCTACACATCCTATTACCACTGCCCCCACATCTCTTGTGAATGGCGAAGTCGAATCCCCCTCGTTTCAATCCTTCAACAAAATCAACCATAAAGGAGTAAAGATATGTGTGGTGGAGTATAAAACACACAAATAGACACATAATACATGCCACAATACAATCAATTATTAAGCTGAATAATCAAGCAATCAAAGAAACTGAAACGGTTCAGAATGTGTATATATCAATGGAAACTTCTGACCCAACATGTAGACCACAAAAGATTGCAAGATTGTTGACATACTACAGTGCATTGCATAGTTCGAACAAAACAAACGTTCTAGCATATATACCTTGCCATCATATTCTCTCCTAGAGAGAACCTCTGGTGCAATATATGCTGGGGTGCCGACTGTTGATTTTGGCCTTGAGTGCAGCAGAGATGACTACACAAGAAAAGTTTAAAAAACCAATTACAAGATGTACTTCTGGTGGGTAAACCAGTCTGTCTTGAATAGTTGAATTGACAGAGGAATGTAAACCTTTGAGTATCCAAAATCACAAATTTTCAGTCGTGGGGCAGGGCTTCCATCCAACAGGGTATTCTCCAGCTTCAGATCTCTATGACATATTTGCTGCAAAATAGGAAATATTCAAGGCAACGTTAGTGCAGGAAAACAATACCGTCAGACAACCAAGAAATAAACAAATAACTACATATGTTTTACTAGTTCTGCTATACATTTCCATTACCATGGAGTGACAATAGCTGACCCCAGAAATAAGCTGCTGGAAGAAGTATCGAGCCTGAAAATTTTGGAGGAGAAGATGCCATCACAGTGAGATACACATATTTTCCAAACACACTATAGAGAATGATTTTATTTTATTCTTTTGGCTCGGCAAAAGTTAGTATTGTTAGTAAAAGTTAGTGAGGTTTGAATCCCAGTCAAATGCAAGGGAGTGGTGCCTACCACTAGGCTACCACTCCACTTGCATAGAGAATCTGAATTCGGAAACTAAAAATTCCCATTTAGCTAAAAACAACAAGAAAACCTCGTCTTCACTGAATCTTCCAGCACTGACAATTCGCTCGAAAAGCTCACCACCTGCTGCATACTCCATGACAATAGCAAGATGGGTAGGAGTCAAAACCACCTGTGCAACATATACAAAGTTATCAGAACATCTCCACTATGCCAGGCAAATTGGCCTGTGAGGGAAAATAGTCACCGACTCTCTTTTTGCAACTCCAATGGGCTAGGCATTTTCCTGTCAATTTGACTAGCTAACGGAACACAAGGAAAATTCAGTTAGCCAATGAAAGCATGCGACATCATCACCCGCATCACCAGCCAATCACAAACCCGGGTAAGGTAGTTCCAATTAATGACTACTCCCTCCGTCCCAAATTGTTGACCTTTTTGCAAATCCGTGCATTTTGCACGCAAAAAATAACGTATAAGCATTTTTTTTCCTTTTCAAAAAATTTTACACCAATTTAAAAATCTCATTGAGTACAACAAATTGGTATAAATTTTTTTGAAAAATAATTTCCGTAAACACATTATTTTTTGCATGCAAAATGCACGCTTCCCCAAAAGGAGCAAGCAATTTGGGACGGAGGGAGTAAAACGGGCAGTGTGTGGTTGACTAGGACTAGTTATACTATAAAAGAGCGCGACAAAATCAATGTCATGCTTTTTTATGCACTTTGACTAAACAAAATGCTCAATAGGGCTGCAATCTCTTTCCCATAATCTAGACTAGCTTCATAAAAAAAATATTGGTAGGCGACATTGACAGCATGCTATTTTGTATACTTTGACAAGGACTAATATGTTGTTTATAACCTATTCATCACAACAAGAGCGAAAAAAAGTACTAACCTCTTTGAATCGGATAATGTTTGGATGCCGGAGCGATCTGTGGTTTATAATCTCCCTCGCCACGTTCTCATCAATCTGCCGCATCAAATTATCAAAAAATTACCAAAATCTACTGTAATGAATGACAATTGGATCAATTTTGAGTAATTTAACAATTCAATTCCAAAACAAACCTTGTTCCCCCTATCGATGTACTTCATGGCGACGAGTTCTTTCGTCTCCTTATTCCTCATAAGCCTCGCCACGCCGAAATTCCCAGCTCCTATATCCTTCACAAGCTCGTACTTCTCCATCTCCTCACACCTTTATACAAAACCCTAAAAATCGAAACTCCAAACTCCTCAAATCAAGTTTCAATTCATGCCCTCAGCTCAACAAACCCAAATCCTTCCTCAATTTACTTCCTTGGAGCGGAATCTTGAAGAGGGACAGTTGAATCTGATGAATTTGGTCGAAATTTAGGGTTTTGAAGTGGGGAAAATCGAAAAGGGCAGTGGGTGAATGAATTTTGAAGGAACTGAGAATGAGAAGGAACTTTGGAGTGAGGAAAAAGTTGCTGAATTTGGAGAGATCCAAAGGAAAGCGAAGGAACGTGCGATTGGAGCTAAAAGAGGAGCGTGTTGCGTCTTATAGAGACAGGTTCGTAAAGAAGACGGTGGTCAAACACATGGAGGATCTGTACATGCTGATGAGAGAGAGAGAGAGCGCGTGGGAAAGAGAGAGAGGAGAGTTCATCCAGTTTGGTTTATATATAGGCTTGGATTGCACTTCCAATAGTGATCGGAACGCTATAAAACTTTCTAAAGGGTCAGTGGAAAAAATAATTCAAATGAGTTTTGCGTCGATTTTTTTTGGGAGTGATTTCCACGCCCCCAAATTATTATGGGTCCGTTTATGGGAATGACATAGTAAAAGGATCTTTACTTCAATAAGGACTTAAACTTTTTTCTTAATGCCAAAAGGACAAATCACCTTCACATTCCAAAAATGCCCCCACTAGCCAATGAAAGTGTCTAAACCCTCAAACCTAATGAAAGTATCTAAACCTAAACCCTAGGGTACCCTATGAAAGTGCCTAAAACCCTATGGTACCCTATAAAAATGTTTAAACAGCTAAAATCCTATAATGAAAAGTGCACCCTAAGTGCCTAAACCCAAAATGCCTAAACCCACTATACCTTACCCCAAAAGAGTCTAAACCCCTCAAAATTGAACCCACCCCAAAATTGAAGAGAGAGAAATTAATTTTGTCCCACCCACCCAAAACCCACGCATGAGAGAGTGACGGGGAAAAGAAGTGAGCCAGGACCACATGTCGGGCATGAAAGAAAAGTACCAGCGGCTGCCATACTGTTTGTAATGTCGCTTTCAATATTGTAGCTTTCGGTTTGAAAATTCCTCCACGTGGTGCGCGTGAGTGTGGGTTTCATTAAGGGTATTTTTGTCTAGTATTGTCCTTGAGCTCTCAAAAATTTCCTATAAATATATTGGAAGCATTAAAATAAGTTAAGCTGGACTAAACACTATTTAAAGCCCCAAATTTGTCCTTTAGACCAATTTTCTGAATTATTATCCACACCCTCTTTTTTGTCTTTTAGTGACATTTTTACACATAAAAATGTCACTAGAAGACAAAAAAAAAGGGTGTGGATAACAATTTGGGGAGTGTAATTATCAATTACCTTTTTTTAATTATTGATTCGTTTCGAATGGAGAAATTTTAAAAATAAAAAATATATATATATAAATTCAAAAATAATCCTATATTTTTATGAATTATTTAATTATTTTTATCTTTATTCACAAAAATTTCAGTTTAGTTGATAATCTTTTACTCATTAGATTCCCCGACGAAAATTCACAGAAGACAAAAATTCACTAGAGTAGATTCCTCTCGTTGAAATGAACCAATAACCCACAAAAAATCAACGCAAAACTAACAAATACAATTTTAAAAATAAAGACAAAAAATAATCTATTTAAATTATTTTTACCAAAGGACTCCTAATAAATATAACACGGAAAACAAATTTATCGAATATTGATCATTGCATGGTGCCCACTAGATCGGATCGGACCTCTAAGAGAATGATTTCACAGAAGCTGAGGATAGAGTTGGGAATATTTTAGGAGGAATGATGCTAACCAACCGTTGACGGCATTGTATTATTATGCAATAGATGAGATGCCATTTGATATCACAGAGTGATAAAGTGAAACATTATCATGTTGTGTATATCATTGTGTAGAGTGTAGTATTTTATTTTTATTTTTTTTGCCAAGAGAGAGAAAATTTCATTAAATCAATTACAGAGTGATAAAGTGAAACATTGTCCTGGTTTGTATATCGTTGTGTAAAGTGTTGCATTTTTAATATTCTATTGGCAAGAGATAATAAAAAAATCATTAAACCAACGGTGATGTCGCCTGTACATAGAAAATGGTGTCGGCGACAGGCGAAAATCAAAAGAAATTAACCTGTCACGACTAAGCTTCAGGCTTATGAAAACATAGCACAATAACAGGTTTACAAGAATAAAAGACACATATAAAACCTAATTGGAAGGCGAACAGAACAAAAGAGTAAAACAAACAACAAGTAAAGCCTACTTCCAATAACTATACGAAGGCACATGTATAGGTTGTGATAAAAGAATATATATATTATCCGAAGTGTTCTGTTAATTGGTTTTCACATTTTTTTAGAGAGAGGTAAATTTGATACCGGGCCCCCTGTCTCGTCGGTTTGGGCTTGTTTAAAAGCATGGTCCCATTACTCTTATTCAAGCCCAATCTGTGAGGGTAAGTCCTGGTTATTGGCTAATCATAATTCAAACCAAGATTTGTCGTGTAAGCTTTTATGTGGGATTCAGGCTTAGTTTTCCATTTGATTTTAGCAACTGAGTTCAGGTGCTAAAATCATAGGTATTTCAAATCACAAAATTAAGTGATTCCGTTTATCGTTTTTCGATTTTTTTTCACACCAAATTAAATTACACGGGGAGTACTTTAATTTGGTGCGAAAAAAACCAAAAAAATATACACGGAACTACTTCATTTTTTGATTTCAAAATCATGATTTTAGCACTTGTTAAACTCATTTGCTAAAATCAACCATGATTTTAGCAACTGAGTTGCTAAAATCAAATGGAAAACTAAGCCTCAGTTAAGTTGACTTTGGAGTTTGGACATCAAATTCTCTTTCTTTTTCTTTTTTCTTTTTTTGAGTTTTCCTTTGAATGCAGTATATTTTTGTAATTTAATTTCAAAAGCTTTTAATCAAAATTTGTTTTCCAAGTGTCTTGACGATAGGAATATTTTGAAATTCTCCAACTATTAAAAGAAACAAAGTTGAAAAATAACAACTCTCGTGACTTATTTTTATTTGTAACGAACTTCATCGGTAAAGGACATGGATAGAATATATAACGTAATTAACCTTTTTTTTCTTTTTTTTTTTTTTTTTTTTTTTTGGGAGGAAAAGTTGAGCGACAAGCCACTTTGGTAGTGAATCAATGGTTGAGTGACCAATTTGGGAAAATCTAACCTTTGACATCCAAAGTGAAAAGTGGTAGTATGGAATTTGACAACCAATAAACGAGTTGCTCTAGAGTATGAATTCGAGATCTGTATAACTAATATTGTTTCAACTAGTATAAAGTAATACACATTTTATTAAAACCAAAACACTTGTTTTGGTCCGGTCCTTTAGTCATGTAATTTGTTACGATTTTAAATAAATGGAATATTCCACGAGAGACGACTTTTAAAGATATATCTAGTAATAGATGATGTTAATTAGATTTTAGTGATTGTGGTGATTTAATGTAATTGGTTAATGAAAATGTCTTGTTTGTTTTATAGAACTTGTGAGTGTTTTGAATGGTTTGTATATATTGTATTTCGAAAACGGAATAATTCGTTTCAATAGTATGTATTCGATTTTTTGTTTCTCAGTCTTAATTTTCCATTTGCTAAAATCTAACACTTGATAAAATCAAGGGTTGATTTCAGCTAACGAGGAGAAGATCTGCTAAAATCAACACTTGATTTTATGAAATGTTAGATTTTAGCAAATGGAAAACTAAAGAGTTTTTGAATGGATTTTTATGAGATAAAATCTAGTTTGTTTGGAGGTATGATAAAATCACATTATTTTTCCAATGGATAAAATCTAGGTTTGATAATGGTGTTTTCCAAATGATTTTATGCGATAAAATCTAGTTTTGCTAAAATCAGTTGAGGATCCTAGATTTTATCAAAAAGTAAATTTTATGAGATAAAATCCACCCCCAAAGCAAAGCAGTCCATGTGTATATTATTGGGAGATTTAGCCTTCGTCCATTATGCCTATTTTGAAATACATAAAGTCTGTCTAATTATTTTCAAACACATTTAGTCTACCTTGATAAAAATATTCTTCCTCCCATCTACACCCTTCCTCCAACACTACCGGTCAGAAATGTTGCTGGCACCAAGAAGTCCGCTGGCAATTAACCGGAGCTGGAAGTTCACCAAGAAATTGATTAGAGCCGAGAAGTTCATTGGGAAATTGGCAAGTGTCGAAAATTTTGTCGGTTTTCATCGGTCAACATCTTCTTCCCCGTCTCTAATAACCATGTTTGGTTTTCCAGCAAACTTCCTACACCAATCTAATTTTCGGCGAACTTCCGACACCAGCTACTTTCTGGCGATGATGTGGTGGGAGATGAAAAAAAAAAAGGAATTTAGTGTGAGGGTATTTTTGACTTGATTATAAGAAAAGGCTGACCTAACCTTTGAAAATATGCGTAGTGGATCTGTTGCCTCTCTTAAAAGAGTAGTGGATTGAATCTTGAACAAGTATGTATAATGGACTAGACCAATTCTTTGTATATGATTTTATTCAAAAACTAAAGATACAATTTGGAACACCCTTGGTTTTTCAACCTGCAACGAAAAACTAGTACACTAGTGTGATACCAACCAACATTCATCCGATGCCTTAGAAAATCAGTTTCGTAGAAAGATTAAAAGACTTCGTAGTGATAGAGGCACTGAATATGATTCGAATTAGTTCATTGCATTTTACAACTCTACTGGTACTATTCATGAGAAAATTGCTCCTTACTCGCCCAAAATAAATGGAAAAAGGGGAACGTAAGAATAGAACATTATGCGAACTTGTAGTTGCTATCATGCTTAATTCGGGTGCAGCTTCAAATTGGTGGGGTGAAATTTTGTTAATTGTTTACTATGTGCTAAATATAATTCCTAATTCTAAGTCTTTGATTTCGCCCTATGAATTGTGGAAAAACAAGAAGCCCAATGTGTCTTGTTTTAAAGTTTGGGATTGTTTAGCATGTGTTTGTATTCCTGACCCGAAAATGTCAAAACATGTTAGTAGAGCTTACGAGTGTGTTTTTATTGGTTATGTTGTGAACAGTAAAGCATATAGGTTATTCGATGTTAACAATAAGGTGATTGTATAATCTATTGATGTTGATTATTATGAATAAAAATTTCCATTTAAATCCAGAAATAGTGGGGGAGCAGAATATGTAGATTATAAGAACCTAGAAATGAGAACTCTAGGGACACTGCTATTGAATCGAGGAGGAGCAAGAGGGCTTGCACTTCGAAAGACTTTGGTCCTGACTTTGCATTCTCTTTAGAAGAGGATCCCACTACACTTCAAGAAGCCCTATCTACCCCGGTTGTCGATTTTTGGCAATAAGGCATTAGTGATGAAATGGACTCACTAGAGATCAATAGAACGTGGCAACTAGTAGACTTACCACCAGGTTGTAAAGCGATTGGTTGTAAATGGGTACTTAAAAGAAAGTTAAAACCTGATGGTTCAATGAATAAATTTAAAACTTCACTTGTAGCGTATGGATATAGGCAAAGAGAGAACATTGATTTATTTGACACTTATTCTACTTCTATTTAAGTTTTGATTGTTGTAGTTGTTATTCATAATTTAGTGGTACATCAAATGGACGTAAAACTGCTTTCTTGAACGGTGACTTAGAAGAAGAGATTTACATGGACCAACTCGAGGGGTCTGTTGTCCATGGTCAAGAACACAAAGTGTGTAAGTTAGTTAAATCTTTGCATGACCTTAAACAAGCACCAAAGCAATGGCATGAAAAAATTTGATAATCTCATTTTATCAAATGGTTTCATGAGATTTTTTTTACATATATATATATTGGTTGTACCACTAAATCTGAAACGATATCCAGTACCGGCTATTATCGTACCGTACAAGTAGAAAAACTGGAACTCAAGCCGGTACGGGATTCAGAACCTTGGCGATTACCCAACTAGTTTAATGAGTTTAGAACAAACCATCGGAGCAAACTTTGCAATAGTGTGCTAAAATACGGAATGACTTGTATAATAGTATTTACCTTTCATGGAAAATGGACACCATTTCTTTCTTATTTGGAGGTTTAAAGTGGCCGCACCTCCAACTTTACTCAAGACCAACCTTTACACCCCCTTTGGATGGAGGGTTTTCGAGAGAGAAGAAAGGGATTTGAGAGAGAATAGATTCTTTCCCCCATTTGGATGGCACTAGAGCTGAGAGAGGGAATGAGAGGGTGAGATTCAAGATCCATTCAAAGCCTTATTTCGTTTCTTGCCAAAAGTGGTGCGATTTCATGAGAAAGGGAGGATGGACGGATCGTCATCGACTTTCGGCAGCACATGCAGTCCACCCCCTCGTCGGATCGTTGTTGTACTTGCACCGTTGTCATTGTCTTATCAAGGCGAAGCTACTTCTGTAATCAAAATTGAGCTTTGAACCTTTGATTTGGTCTCTGGAGAGTCGCCGAAGAGAGTTTGGTCAGCAGAAGGGGGGGGGGGGGGGGGGGGGAGATAGTTTGACTTCTCACGGTTATTTGGATGACATAGTGAGAAACCACACCCCTTTATTTTCTTTTCATACTAATAAGGGAGATCACACTCCTTTATTTTCTCTCATCTCACTGGCTAAAGCAGTTGTTAGTGATGGGATGATCATCCTTTACGAGTCCCTTGCTTGGCCATGCATAATTTCAAACATGTATTTGTCCGAGTAAATTAGGTCTAGTCACGTCGGTCCTTGGCTATCGCAAACCAAACTTCAACCAACTCACAAGAAAGAAAGTCTCAAGGCTTCGTTTGGAACCTGTGAAAAAAAACAAAAGAGAAAGAAAAAGAATATTAAGTTTTTCTCTCTCCATTGTTTTGTTTGCAGGGAAATATGATAGAAAATAACAAATTTTAATTTTGTGCATAATAAAAATTTTCACCCCACCTCGCCTCATCTCATAGTTCGGTTCATTTGCACCCGAATGACGTTACGACATTGAAGATATATTTCTATCGTTTCACACTTTAACTAAGGCCAAAGTAACAGTGGGCTCGTATTTTCTCCGCCCCAATAGAAGTCGCAAATCTCCAAATTAAGCCAGTGTATACTTTTTGACGAAGCATAAATGAACACAAAAACGTCTGACCTCTCTCTCTCCTCCCCAGTCTCCACCGCCAGATCCACACCTCCTCCGCGTGCGATCCCGATGCGGTCCACCGTCCGATCCTTCTCCTTCTTCGCCTTCATCGCCTTCCTCGTCCTCTCGCCGGCGTTCGCCTCCGAGTCCGACCACAGAGTACGATCCGTTTATCCATATAAAATACCCTAATTTATCAACATTTGAAGTAGCAGATCTTGTTGATTGCGTATTACTTTTTTTCACCGTACTCAGATCCATTTGCGTAAGCGTTACAGTCTGTACGATTCTCGTGTAGAGTTGTGAAATTGTTGCTTTTATCGCGTCATTGGTCAAGCAATCTTTTTATTTTTGATTCAGTAACGTAGATTATGTTCTTTTTGGTAGGATATTTTGCGTTATGGTCATGGTTCGGGTGGGTTTAGATCTCATCCTTTCGTGTGTATGTGCGTAGATATATACTGTATAGTGTCGTGGCTATGTATTTATTAGAAATTGTGCGGTAATCGGCGCAATGAGAATTCTTTTAGATGTCCTCCACCATCTCGCTGAACCTTTTGGAGTAGAAACTCAATGAGGAGTGAGTCGCGAGGAATGGAAATTGGATTTGAACCAAGTCCTGAGTTTTGACCACTGAGCTAGCCCTAAATGGTTTACAGTAATGTCAATTGGGTCACAGATTATTCTGCTAGATGTGTGGGCAGAGGTTAGGTGGTTGCTATGGCTTGTCGTGATAGTCGAATCATGGATGCTTGAATAATTGGTTACTTTGGCGTTTGTAAGTGTTATGATGGATGCTGCTGGAGTAGTTTGGTGTTAGAATGGTGTGGGTCGTGAGATGTTTTTGTTAAGACACATCCAACTATTAATTGATGAAAATTGGCCCAGAAAAGTTGAAAATGCAGGAATGAAACATCTTTTGATTATTTTCGTAGAGTGTAGGTTGCTGTTGCTATTGTGAGCTCGAAATCCGAAGCTTAATGAGAGATTCTCGCAGGTTTGTCTTTTGGGTTGTAGTATGATTGATTGATTATTCCATCATTAGTTGTTAGTAATTTTTTTTATAGTTTTTAAATTTGCTTCGGCTTGGCTGTTTTATCACAATCTCTTCTAAAGTGCAAACTTATTCGTATATCTTTGTTTGTTTCATGTATTTATAGGTAAATGTTTTTATGCAAGGCTTTGCGTCCTTTTTTTGCATGCAAGTGTGCTTGGGTGCCAAGAAACTTAGATTTACCCTACCTTCTAGTCTTGCTTGAAAATCTTTGGTTCAAATGTGTGTATTGTCTTTTCATGGCTAGTGAGTAGTGGCTTATAAAGCCTTAACCTTCATTTTGGCAGTTTGGGAGAGAATGAAAGGAGTTTTGATTGATAAGGATGAACGAAGGGGAGGATTTTTTTTTTCCCAACAAGAAGAAGGGGTGGAGTTAAATACTTGGGTTGTCCATCATGTTTGAGATGTCTAGATGGCGAAAAATTGAAGAAATCTAATCATTTTGTTTGGTTTGATGGAAAAAAGAGATAAGCCAAGAAGCTATATATGAATATCTTATAACAGTGGAACAAAAATTAGACCGACACAGATTAGGCATTGCATGGATACTGCAAATACCCCGAGGAATACACAAGGCAGGCACATGAAAAGGAATAGATATCGCTTTTTGGATAGAACCTCAGTATCCTCTTTCACTCTTAGTAGTGGAGTGAAATTCACTACATAGTTCTTCTGATAAGCATTCCTATTTAAATCAACCACGTGATGCCCCTGGTGTTTTCTCATATCATTGCAATTTGCAAATATATTTTTCTCCTTGCACTCTTATTATACCTGGCGGATTCTGGCATCCAAGCAAGGAACACTGTGGGAATTACATGATATAGTGTTAATTAAGGATGAAAGATGTACGGGTTTTAAAGCAGTAAAGGAAGTTCTATTCGAAATTGTATGAAGCTAAAAGGGCCCCCCAAAGTTATTGTAGAACCCATATAGTTTAGCTGGTTTACGAGGTGCCCTTTCAAGTTACAGTTGAACCGAGCTTTGGTATATGCTGTGACATTGCTTCATTAGGGATGGCGTTTCGGCGATTGAACCCTTTAGCAACCTCAATAGGAGACCTAGATTGTATCCCATAGCCACACCTATCTCAATAACATCTTCATTATGGGATCAACGCCAATCAGAAATTTCCTTGCAAATAAAACACCTTAACGTGAATTTTGCACAAAATGGAAGGGTTAACTAGGTAAACTTTCGAGTTGGAATCCTATGGAAATTGCAAGTTTAGCAGGAGTTTTGCTAACTTGCTTGTGAAGTAAAATTTGAGTGCACAGTGATGTATAACCAATCTAAGGAAAAAGCCCTTTACCCTACATCCAGCAATACACTCGCTGCCCGTGGTGGTGAAAATTACTCTTAACTGGTTAGAGTTGGTTTCAAAATGGTATTAGCCATGGCTTTGAAATGATTTTTTGACCTCTATATTTCAAGTAATTTGCTTATTCACTGTAATTTATTTCGGTAAAACATCAACAATGACCTACATGGCTACATCTTTATCCTTGTGTCTCCGATTTGAGTTGCTACCAACCATATGGACCGACACTGATACCTATTGAACTTCTCTAAACAGTAAACACTGATTTGAATCTTCCATCTCTCATATTCTTGTGAATACCATTATACCCCCAACTCCAGCTCACAAGGGGTATTACCTCCCTACTCCGCTATGTTAATGGCTTACCTCCTTTTATCTACATAACGCCATTACATCAGACCTCCACCAGTCCTACCTGTGTCAATTACTCCAACGATCACTCAAAGTAACTTGCTTACAGGGTTATGGATTTTTGTTACCAGTTACCACAAATGGAGTCCAACTCCTCTCCAATCCCTTCAGATGGATTAAGGAGAACAACTCCGGCTCTAATTTTTTTTTAAAGAACATCAAGTATACCGAAAATCAAGTTTATTAGACATAATTTGATATGATTTTGGAACACATTTGGAATACATTTATCTTGCAAAAAATAAGATTTTAACACTGGAACAAAACCCATTTCTACTATTTTTTGCAATATAAATGTGTTTCAAAATCATATCAAACAATCATCGATCAACTTGATTTCCGGCTTGCTTGATGCTCTTAGTGATTTAAAAAATATGAACAGTTCTGATCATTGAAGTGGGACAGGGAAATTTTTTCCCAGGCCAAAATTGGTGAGATTGTTCTCTCTAATCCAGTTGAAGGGATTGGAGAGGAGCTGGACTCCCACAAAAATATATTGTAATTTGTGTTGCAAATTTACTTTATGGGGTGTTGTCGTGTGAGCATCCTAGTCGGAATACCCATTCAATTCTCATGTAATGTACATCAGGGACGTATCTCTTATGTGTTTTTTTGTGTAGCTCTTAGTTTTTCATAATTTTGGTAAGATGTCCCATTCCTGCTGAGATTTAGTTTGAATACTGATCTGTACCCTGATCTTGCATTCAACAAGTTTCTTGAGTTTTGGAGAAGCTAATTAAAAGGCTATTTTTATGTGTACTTAGAATGCCACTTCTTTTCCTTTTTGAGCAATGAAATATCTAGTAATGTGTGCCACCATTTCGTTAGTAGCCTTCAGTGACGTTGTAAGTAACCTCTGACAAGTGCCACTCTGCCAAACCAAGACGTGCACAATTTATTCAAGGGCATCCCATATAGTGCTCTATTTTGTGTGCATTGTGCAACTATCCTTTCTTATTAGACTCCTTTGTAACAATACTCCCGGGATTTCAGAAGTTTAGGGTTTTCCAAATCAATATTTCTTTTATTCTATTTCTCCCCTACTTCCCATTTCTCTCACTTTAGCATCTGGATTACGGGATGAGTTTCTGGCACATTCTACGTAGTCCAGTTTTGTAACCTAAGAGAACAATTTTAAGGTGGTTTAAAGCTAGAAAGGACGGTGTCTTTAGTGCAAAGAAATATTTCATCACATCTGAGTTCTCATATAACATTTTTGTTGTTTAATCAATTTCTCCTTTTGTACGTTGTTAGGAACATCTTACATGCTGCTGTTCGGCTGATATGTGCATTAGTACTTAGTAGCTCAAGAACAAATAAAATAGTGCTTAATTCAGCTAAATTGATCTTTTGTTTTTACTTTTCTACAGATCTGGTAGCTACTTATTCTTTTTTGACACAATTCTTTTTTTCTTCATGTAGTACCAAGCGGATGACCCTGTTACCCTCTGGGTAAATAAGGTTGGGCCTTATAACAATCCACAAGAAACATACAATTATTACAGCCTTCCATTTTGTCATCCATCTGGAAACTTGAACCACAAATGGGGTGGTCTTGGGGAGGTTCTCGGTGGAAATGAACTTATTGCCAGTGAGATTGAAATAAAGTTCCGAAGTATGTATATCTTCCTTTATCTTCTGTATAGTTCCTTAATTGTGATTGAGTGATAACACTTGCAGACTCTTTTTGGCAGAAAATGTGGATAAAGGCACCATTTGCGACATCGAACTCGATGAAGCTAAGGCGAAACAATTCAAGGATGCTGTTGAAAGTAGTTATTGGTTTGAATTCTTCATGGGTACGTTGTGAACAATAAATTTTTAATACAAATTGGATGTAAAATGAATGGATTACTATTGAAATATAAGTATTACAATTCACAACATAGTGATGCACAAGAGGGTTGTAGTATCCTCATTCAGATCACTCCAAAGAGTTTGTGGATGTAATTCTTATCCCATAACTTTCCTATTTCAGTAGCTAGAATGCTTGATCAATTGATTTGCTTTGGGGAGGTCTATGTTAGGAGTTAAAAGTATCATAATGTTATTGGGATGAGGTTTTTGCATCTTTGACTAGTGTGATGGAGTATCTGAGTTGTTCAACTCTTCTGGTTTTGGGGTCTTTAAATGCAGGAGCAGGCTTGGCATCACTGATATTTTTGCTTTAGATTAGGAGTATATAAGCTGTTCGCATAACAGAATCGCACTTATATGAAGTTTAATTATGTAGGTTGGACCCATTCAAGATGAATTTATCTTTTAATTTCATACGTTGGTTTAAGGGAACACCCTTTGATTCCAGATATTTTTAACCAGTAGTCTCATTCTGTTAGAGTGAGAAAGGGGAATTAGTTTTTATTTATTTTAGGGGATGGACATAGATTACTCATCAAGGCTGCCTCTGCCTATACATTGATTGAGAAACATGGTTATGGGGCTGCTGTCTTGTTTGTATCGTTTATTTGCTGAGTTCCAAGTTTCGTTTTGCTTAATTTTGCTTGTTGGAGCACTTTTTTGGACTCTTTCTAACATTGTTTTTCTTTCTCTGACATGCTAACACATATTCAGACGATCTGCCTCTATGGGGTACGTATTGAACTTATTTCAAGTTTCTAGGTTGTTCAGATGATAAATATAAACCTAATATGCTCGTGTACCATGTTGTCAATGTCATAGGTTTTGTTGGCGAGGTGCATCCTGATAAGAACAGTGACAACATTAAGCATGTTCTTTACACACATAAGAGCATCAGTGTTAAGTACAACAGGGATCAGGTACATGGGTTTTGAGCGTTATGTTTTACAACAAGACTCTTGGTTTTGGTGGTGGTTGTTAATTGTTCTTTTCATGCAGATTATTCATGTTAATCTCTCTCAAGAGAGCCCTAAACCATTGGAAGTGGGGACAACACTGCACATGACATATTCTGTTAAATGGACCCCTATAAATGTCTCCTTTGCACACCGCTTTGATGTTTACCTGGATTACCCCTTCTTTGAGCATCAGGTAAATGGGTCATTTTTAGGCGATATAATTTCCTTTCTGTAAAAATGCAACTCGGTATGTATATTTGAGTTTGAATGCAGCCAGTCTTTTAGGGGGCTTTATTGATGTAGTTTTTTAGATGATACATTTGAATCTTGCTTGAAATTCACTAAGGGAATGTATATTTGTGATGCAGATCCATTGGTTCTCTATTTTTAATTCTTTCATGATGGTTATCTTCCTCACTGGCCTGGTGTCAATGATACTAATGCGAACTCTTAGAAATGACTATGCAAAATATGCTCGGGAAGATGATGATCTCGAGACCTTGGTAATGCTCTAAAACAATTATGTGCCTTGGCGGCTGCACATGCATGCACTTCTCTCATTTGTTAAATTTCATTTGCTGGACCAAGTATTTGATTTTTTTTTCTTTTAATCTAAAAATAGAGATGTTATTATTTTGTTGTAATCCACATTTGACTGGTGGTTTGATGACATATTCAGGAAAGAGACGTGAGTGAAGAATCTGGCTGGAAACTTGTCCATGGTGATGTTTTTCGCCCTCCTCGCTCTTTAGCTCTACTTTCAGCTGTTGTTGGGACAGGAGCTCAGCTGGCATTGCTTGTTCTGCTTGTTATCTTGTTAGCAATTGTCGGAATGCTGTACATCGGGTATGTTGAGAACCAATTAAGAAGTTTTCAACCTGTCCATGTCCATCATCAAGCAGTAAATAGGATTCACTGGTTCTGATTCTTGACCGTATTTTGTTCATGGATCATGGAAGTATGGAACTATATATTGCCATTTCAAGTGACCTATCTAATTAATCTAACAAACAGTGTTACTGCACATTATAGCTTGTTAGTTTAATCTTTCCAGCCATTTTGCTTCCTTTGTGATTTTGTTGGGTAACTTTGTGCTCTAAATCTTTTTGTCCTACTATTTGATCCGATTTTGAGTTGCATGTTAGGTAAAACCTGTGTGCCATTTCCATTTTGATTATTTTTTTTCTATTTTGTCTTAGCATTTGCTTCAAGTTATTAATTCTGATTTGCTTATGTGCCTCAGGAGAGGAGCAATAGTCACAACTTTCATCGTATGTTATGCTTTCACATCGTTCATTTCGGGTTATGTGAGTGGTGGGATGTACTCACGCAATGGGGGTATGTTCAATACTTTGTGGTGCTTTATTGTCTCCACGTAGGTTTGCTAAATTACGTTTTTCCATCTTCTCAGGTAAAAACTGGATAAAGTCTATGATCCTCACAGCATCTCTTTTCCCATTTTTGTGCTTTGGGATTGGTTTCGTTTTGAACACAATAGCTATATTCTATGGGTCGTTAGCTGCTATTCCTTTTGGCACGATGGTAGTTGTACTCATTATTTGGGCTTTCATCTCTTTCCCTCTGGCACTTCTGGGTACAGTCGTTGGAAGAAACTGGAGTGGTGCTCCAAACAATCCTTGCCGTGTGAAGACCATTCCCCGCCCAATCCCAGAGAAGAAATGGTACCTCACACCATCTGTTGTTTCTATGATGGGAGGACTGCTGCCCTTTGGCAGTATATTCATCGAGATGTATTTTGTCTTCACATCCTTCTGGAATTACAAGGTAAATGTCACAGCCCTATAGTAATGCTTTCAGTGGATTTAAATGCATTCACTTCTGTTTTTTTTTTTATGGGAAAGCAAATCAAGGGAGAAAATTCTCAGCAATCTGGTCATTGTTATGATTAATATTTTTTCTACTATTGCAATTTTTGTTTTTACTTTTGACTTGTGGAATCTAGAAGTCGTGATGAGCATAATTTTCAGTGATGTATAAATGTTGTAGACTTATGGAAAAGGGGCACTTGTTACAGTGAAGTATTTCATTTGATGTTAGTTTCCAATGCGGGCTGTAAAGTCACTTCACAACCATAGTAATCACGGTAGTTCGAACTTGGATGTATATCTAGGTTTTGCTAGGAATGATTTATAGTACATTGTGGCTGATCATGTCAACAGCCCCACTAATCCCTCAATTAGTTGCCTCTATCCAGCACTTTTCCAATTGGTCAAGGTCTGGTTGGTCTGTTGATCTGTTCCTTGGTGTCTTATTGTGTACTTGTGTGTGGACTACGGAATATTTTTTCTTTTTGTATTCCTTGTAGCTTTTGTAGAAACTTGTTGAAAAGGCACTACGAGGATGACTAAAAATAATGATGACGGTGTTAAATTCGTACATGGAATGTATTATTTGTGTGGTATCCATGGGGAGTTCGTAAAACTCTTTTCCTCTTCTATTTGTTTTTTGTAAGAACAGAAGTCCCCCTCTTTTCCTCCTCTTTTTGTTTAATCAAGTTTTCATAATACTATAGTAAATGTACAGAGCTTACAGATGGTTGTTTTCAAGTAAAAGCTTATTGATTTATTCTTGCTCTTTGTGCTTGGCAGGTGTACTATGTTTATGGCTTTATGCTGCTGGTTTTTCTGATTCTTGTTATAGTTACGGTTTGCGTTACAATTGTGGGAACATATTTCTTGCTCAATGCCGAGAACTATCACTGGCAGTGGACTTCATTCTTTTCTGCTGCCTCAACTGCTGTCTATGTGTACTTGTATTCAATATATTACTTCTACGTGAAGACAAAGATGTCAGGCTTCTTCCAGACCAGCTTCTATTTCGGATACACTTTGATGTTTTGCCTCGGTTTAGGCATTCTATGCGGTGAGTTCCATCTTTTATTGCTGTGTTGCGCCATTGTTTCCTCTTCATTCATTTATGAAATTTATTTTCTAGTCCCCAACAGTTTCCACTTTTGAGCACAGATAATCTTGTTAGGGACTTTTCGATGTTATCCATTTTCAGTTTTTCTATCCCTTCGAAACTCAGTGAATGTTTCTGTTACGTGTCTAAAATTTGTTGAATCAGTGCCAGTGGCGACTCCAGGAATTTGGAAGCGTGGGGTCATTTATAAACATCAATATTACCAACCATAAATCAAAGAAAACATCACCATAATGGCTACTAAAAATCTTGTTCCAACAAAAATCATGTTTAAATCTCAACCTAATAAACAAAAGATATCATCAAAAATTCAAAATGCATAAAACGGTATTCTCTATCCTTCAGTTTTCACTAGGGAAAAAAAAAAAAGTAGCTACATTAGCTTCTACAATTGCATTTGATGTGGATTCAAACAAGGTCGATACTGTCATACTTTCTTAACAAGACAGATCAACATCTTCTTATCAAAAGAACAAAACAAGTGACTAGGATTCAAACAAACCACACAAAGAGGGGAGGTTGAAAGTTGGGAAATTATCTAGTGGTGTCACCCCTAAATTTATGGGGGTTCATTTATGAATTTTCGAAAAAAAATTCATATAATAGCAGTAATTTTATTTTTTCCCGTGGGGTCGGTTGACCCCACTCCTATCCCTTTGGCGTCGCCATTGATTAGTGCCAATGAAGACTATTGACATTCGGCTAGTGTTTTGATTTGCTTGGTTTTGGACTTTAGAGCTTGAATTATCTGCAATTATTCTAAAATGACTTTGATCTTTTCATGTTCCATGGCCGTGATATTTCTTTTCTCGAGTGAGATTTGAAGGTTTGACATTCAACAAAAATTAAGGTTTGGCATTCAATTAAAATTACTCTCTTTATAATTTCAGGAGCTGTTGGTTATCTTGGCTCTAATTTGTTCGTAAGGAGGATCTACCGAAACATCAAGTGTGATTAGGGTTCTCTCAAGAAACAATGGACCGTTGGTACTTCCCCGAGCTTTTGGTTTCTGGTTCTTGGGAATGAATGAGACGAAGCCTCTGTTCATGTATGGCTGACGCAGTTGACATCTACATATGGGAATCACATAGTTTGAGGGTGGCATGTATTCTTCTAGATACGAGGAAGCCCCAAGATTCACATTTTTTTCCTCGGCTGTAAGCGAGCCTTTTGTTTTGTTTTGTTTTTGTTAAAGAACTTAATTTAGAATCTAGAGACTGTTCTTGGAATCTAGAAGTAAAATTATTTGCTTATATCTCCCCCTTCTGCAGTTGATATACCATCTAGTTTTCCTCTTCTATTTTCGATTTTGTATCGAATTTGACAGAAGAAACTTAGGGGAAGGATGTTGAAGGTACGGTATATTTTTGTTAGCTACCATGTGTATTTCAGAAATTATTTGTCTACGACTGCATATATGCTGTTGGGGATTCTTCAAAAGTTTGGAATTGGACTCTCTCTCTCTCTCTCTTGCGCACGCGCACACCTACCGACACTATTGGTACCGGGTAGAATTGATTTGTATTTTGCAATTTGTGCTGGGTTAAATGAGATCAGTTGTAACTGGTGGTTCAAGTTTTTGTTTTCAAAGGAGAAAATGTCCATTATTGCGATAAAAAAAGAATACGAGAATCAGCAGAAACCCAGAACAGCCCTTCATCTTCCGTGCACCTGGGCTTCCATTCTCTCTCTAAAATAGCATTCTCAGCTGCACTTTCTCGAGTTGTCCCGGAGACTTCCAACTTCGATCAAGCCCACATAAGGAAGTACTCTTGTTATTGAAGTGAAACCTGATGTCGATTCCCCACCAATTGAACAACAATTCGTTCACTTTTTTCAATGGTTAACACAACTAGGTTGTGTTATTTATGGGACCCGGGGACCCTGTGGCGTACTTAATGCTTTGTACCGTGCAATGCAGCATTTCAGCCATCTAAAAGTGTTCTTTGCGGTTCCGATTTAACAAAAAAAAAACTCTTCCTGGAAAGAGAAGACTCTTTTAGGGAAGGGTTTTTATTTAAATCCCTACTATTAAAAACACTTTTGCAATTTAGATATGCGCTGTACCATCTCATTGTGTAAGAGCAAGTACCTATCCAACTTCATCTCAAACAACAAAAGAAAAAAATTTAGGTAACCAGAAGAGAGAAATTCTAGGTTTCGTTTCCGTCCGAGAAGGAAATATTCAAAACCTCAACGTTAGTCTCGGTTCCATTGGGAATTTAAAGGGTCAACAGAAAATAAATCAATTAAGGTTCTACTGTTCCTTCTTTATACTCTCTTTCGTCTCATATTGTTTGTCTTTTATATCAAAAAATAAATCAATTATGTGCATAATTTCTCAAAATATCTTTCCGTACTGATTTAAAGGTCTCACTAATTTTTTAAATCAGATAAAAAAACTAACTTTTTAAATTGGTCGAGACATAAACAATTTGGAATAGAGATAGTATGTATTCTCTTTACTATTTTACTACGAGGGGAATTTCCAAATCGGCTTAAGAGCATCCTTATCAGGCTCTCTATATTTTGCACCAAATTTAACCTTAAAACCCCCTTTATTTAGCACGTTATTTTTTCAAAAATTCGCAGAATTCAGTTCTTTATTCCCACTTTACTGTATTAAATTATTCTTTCTTTCTACTTTTACTTTTCTATTTCAATATCTTTCTTAATATTTTCTTTCTTATATTTTACTACTTTACAACAAAAAAAAAAAATTAATACTCTACAAATTTTAATACTTTACAAATAAATTTGGTCGGGAAGAACTCAAACATCAAAACTCCCAATGATTTTTTGTTGGGTTTTCACAGTGATGAAAGTTTCTTTTGAATAGCCTTTTAAAATATCATCTAAAAGAGTGAAATTAAAATAGGCCATGCAAAGCCATATGCGTATTATAATAATAATAAACTAATAAGTAGCAAGTGAATAACGACTTAACAAAGGAAGTGAGACACTGTTGCTTCTCTATGACTTTTGATCAATAGCCGTCGGGGGGGGGGTTCGTACTGCGTAACTCCGTGCTGCGCGGCTGATCGTTCTGACGATCGGAGACGTCCACCGCGTAGAGCTCTTACAAGTGTACCAAAAATCAACTCGATCGGATATCGTTAAGTAACCTCATTGGAACACATATAAGTTGAAAAAAATTGGAACACATATAACTTAAAACACTGGATGAAAACCATTGAACCCATTTTTTTTAAAAGTTATTTGTGTTCCGATGAGGCACTTAACGATATCCGATTGAGTTGGTTTTTGGTACACTTGTAATATTCGACGAGCTCAATGCGTTGGACGTCTCCGATTGTCGGAACAATGCCAGGGGGGCACCGGAATTGGCCGCATAGCACGCTGCACAACACCTCTCCCGGTTTCGTACAAAAGAGGAAAGTAGAGAGACAGATGAGGACAGTCCCCTTCCTATCCACACCCTTAAGTAACGGATTTCATCCGGACCTCATAGTTCCAGACTAAATCTCGACGATCCGAACCGTCCAACGTGTTAAAAATGTGTTTTTAAGGGTCCCCGCGAGAAATGAGAAAAAAATACCGGGTGTACAGTTTTTATGAAAAATTGCTCGGATCAAGCCCTTTCCAATATTTTTTTTTGCTCATTTCTCGCGGGGACTGTTAAAAACACATTGAATGGTTTGAATCATGAAAATTCGATTAGGATCTATGAGGTGTGGACGAAGTCCGCACTTTAAGGGTGTGGATTGAAAGTTTACTCTAAAAGTGCTAAAAAGACTAAACACAAATTTCAAGACGGGGTATTCTCCTCACATACATTAACTATTTTTAACATTTGCGCTAAAAATGAGAAACTGTTCTTATAACCGGACAAGGAAAAATGAAATACGTAGTAATTTTTTTTTTTCTGGTCTTCTCAAAACGAAACTAATTTTTTTTTTTGGTAATTCAAACGAAACTATTATTCTTTCCTCTCCTCACACGAATCCTTCCATCCAGAGACAATTCAGAGGTCCTTATATTAACATTACCAGATGATCAAAAAACTGACCGCATAGAGCAGTGGATTAGCGCGTCTGACTTCGGATCAGAAGGTCGTGCGTTCGACTCCCACTGTGGTCGCTCAATCCCTGTTATCGTCTTTTCTTTTTGGACCTTCAAGTTAGGGTTTTAGGCACTGCTTACCCCACCTCTCTCCCTCTCGCTGGTTTCAGATTAGCTGATAGAGACGGCAACAATCCAAGTTTGGGTTTTGCCATTGTAATCTCTCTCCTTTTCTCTCTCTGTGTGTGCGCGTGCGCGCGGACTCTGCATTTGACGGTAAATTAACTCAGATTCTCTCAATTCAAGTAAACCCTCTCTTGCTTCCATTTCCTTTGTGTTTCGTTTGTTTTTTATTGGAAATTCGTACCTGCTTTTGTTTCTTAAAAACCCAAGTTTGAAATTTGTTTCTTGGCAGCTGGAGAAGTGATATAACTGAAGAATCAATAAGTATTCTGGTTTCGTTTGAAGAGTTACAGAGAATGGCTTCAACAGGACAACCTCAATCATCTCTGAAGAGACGCGATTCATCAACCGGAACAAGGGAAGGGGATCAACTGATTATAACCCCTTTAGGTGCTGGCAGTGAAGTGGGTCGCTCCTGCGTTTACATGTCTTACAAAGGCAAAACTGTTATGGTATATTGCAGTTAACTCATCTGCATTATATTTTTACGTCTGGGTTTTTTTAGTTTCATGCTGTTGAGACCTAAGTCACATTATGTGCGTGCGTGAGCGTAAAAGGTTCTTTCAAAAACATCTCAAACTACTAAAAGTCGGTAGGGCAAGGATATGGAGCGGGGATGGAGGGTCCTACCGAAGGATTGTGTGAACTAGGTTGAAACCATCTCTGGACCTTGCTTAAAATTTTAGCGTTCTGAAGGGAAAATTAAAATCAGAGCATAAACTTGAGTAAAAGTTTCATTAATGGGATAGTTCCAAATTTGAAAGACAGGAAATGACCTTCGAAAATTTAAGCAGAGATTTGAGTCTCCCTTGATTTGAATAAAAGTTAGAAAGTTTTGAGTAAGGAGTGGAGGAGTTCAAAAGGATTAGTGAGATGTCATTGACTATTATGTGTATTTTCATGTATCTTTAGTATTATTTGTTTTCTCGCCTCCAACAGTTTGACTGTGGAATTCATCCTGGTTACTCGGGGATGGCCGCTTTGCCGTACTTTGACGAAATTGATCCTGGTACCATTGATGTGCTTCTCGTTACCCAGTATGTACTTTGGTTCTTGTTCTTTTATAGTCTAATTTAACATTGTGTGATAGGTGTGATCTCCTTATGTCTAATTGTTTGGTTACTGTGCATTTAGTATCAAATCAGCTAATTTCGTGCCGAACTGATTTACCTTTCGGATTGTTCTTCCGACTTTTCTTGTAAACGAAATTTCTGTCTATGCTTGGTCTGTGTACTCTTTAACTTTTGATTAGTAAGTTGCTACTGCGATTTATTCTTGGAAGTAGGGTTTGTCGAGCTGAGCTTATCAGTATGATTAGTATTTAGTGTTAAAATCACAATGCAGTACAAAAAGGTATGTATTTGCTTGAACGCTTGTTGAGCTGCTTCCAAGCTAGTGCAGTTAAGACACAATTAAGCTTAGTCTTTCCAAAGAAGAGTTCGTATACTTTATATGTTAACGTCAACAATGTTGAAAAGCAACCCACTAGGGTAGCCAGTCAGTCCAAGGTTATCACTGACACACGTCAACTTAACAGATACATGTGGCTTGTTGGTAGTTGCTGGTATCCAGAGTTCATTGTGGGGTTCCGCAAAAGCAAGAACTACTACTGTGAAATAAAAAAATATTGAGTTTAAAGACCTTGGTTCGTACAAGCTTGCCCTTCACTCATTCTGGCCCATCTACTTCCAATTGAAAACACTGCGATGGATGAAATTTTTGCAAGAGTTCAAGGGGAATTAAATAGTTAGTGTCTGACCCTTTGCAGGTATTGGACTGCAGAATTGTTGCTTGTAAACATGTCTGGGGAGCTTGTTGCATCTTCTCCACCAGCTGCAAGTTGTTTATTTTTTTTACACACACAGAAGTTTTTGGTTGCCTTTTCTAAATGTTAGTTGTTCTTTAGGGAATGAGGTTCTCTTCTAAAATTCATTTCTGGGCTAGTTTCTGTGGTGCTGTATCAGTGTATTTTCTAAGTAACTTTAGTATGTCTATGTCTTGCCTTCGGTTTTATGCTATCAATCAATCTCTTTCACCACCACTTTTGACATTCCTAAACGGTATGGTGCTTCTTTTTGTTTTGTTTTTTCCTCTGATTATTGGACGGTTATGCAATATGAGGAGACATAATTTTTTTGGTTGCAGCTTTCACTTGGATCATGCTGCTTCCCTTCCATACTTTTTGGAGAAGGTTATATCTCTTTCTTTTAGTACACTTTTACTCAAGTAGTGCTCTTCCGTTTCTTGTAGATGCTAAAACCTATAGGTCTGTTTTGTAGACAACATTCAAAGGGAGAGTGTTTATGACCCATGCAACAAAGGCTATCTATAAGTTGCTCTTGTCTGACTATGTGAAAGTGAGCAAAGTTTCTGTTGAAGATATGCTGTATGATGAACAAGATATTCTTCGTTCTATGGACAAAATTGAGGTATGTTTATTCATTATTGATGTTGCTTGATATCTTCCTTTTTCTGGATCTTTTTCCCAGTAATGCTGTTTTCGCTTTCGTCTTGGTTTCATAATTTGAATACCAAGTCTTGTGCTAGATGTATACGGCGTCGGATTGAAATGGCGATCATTATTCAGGAATTTAGTTTAGAAAATTTGTTCTGTTGTCTCGTAAGGAGTAAAAAGTATCAGCAAATCAGTGTATTGTGTTTGTATTTCTTATATTCCATCTGGATGAATATGCTTCTGTTATTGTGTTATTATTGCAAATTTTCTTTTGAAAATAAGAAACTGATTCCTCCAGAGAACAGACTGCATTTCTTCTTCTTCGTACTATATTGCTTGGTTGATTTATTTTGAGCTCCAGCAGTACATTTTTATTACTCAATTGGAACTTACTTTGTAGTATTGAATGGTTTTTTCAGATGGAAAATAGCGTCAAGCCAAATGCATTACACATTTACTAACTCTAATTCAGAAAATTTACCAATATAGTTCTTCTTCTTCTTGAATAGGACTTCTTATTGCGTTGGTTCAGTTTATCCAATATTTGCATGATAACGATGACTACTTGTTACAGGAAAATGCTGATGATGAACTATATACGTGTAGAATATCTTGAAGATTAATTGATCTTGTATCTACCCTAACTATTTTGACATCTTCAATTAGGTTGTTTCATTCTTGTATGAGGTCAGAACTACTTTGTTAAAGCTTGAAAGTTTAGATATGTTAAACTACACCTTCAGCTGTCGCAAGTCCTGCTCCATTTGTTCTATTTTACAAAGGCCACTCACTATAGCTTTCACAATTTTGGTTGGGAGTTTTATTTAACTCTAAAACTCGTCACAGCAGTTATAACCTTCTTTGAATCACGGGACGACCAATCATTTTTTCCCCAATTGGTCTCAAGTGCTGTTTTTGTTGAACTATTGTTTGTTTGGAATTTTGGTTTCCAGAAATCTAAATTTATTATCCACCTGGAACTTAATTATCAATGCTTCATAGTTGACTCAAAATCCTACCTTGCAGGTTATAGACTTTCATCAGACCTTAGAGGTTAACGGTATCCGTTTCTGGTGTTACACTGCTGGCCACGTCCTTGGTGCTGCCATGTTTATGGTAGACATTGCTGGTGTCCGAGTCCTCTACACTGGAGACTACTCGCGCGAAGAGGATCGTCATCTCCGTGCTGCCGAGATGCCGCAATTTTCACCAGACATTTGCATCATTGAATCCACATACGGCGTTCAGCTCCACCAATCGCGACATATCAGAGAGAAACGATTCACCGATGTTATCCACTCCACCATTTCCCAAGGTGGTCGTGTCCTAATTCCCGCATTTGCTCTTGGCCGTGCCCAAGAACTTCTATTGATCCTCGACGAGTATTGGTCGAATCATCCTGAGCTCCACAACATTCCTATCTATTATGCCTCCCCACTGGCGAAAAGATGTATGGCGGTTTACCAGACCTACATTAATGCCATGAACGAGAGGATCCGTAACCAATTTGCCAATTCAAACCCGTTTGATTTCAAGCACATATTGCCTTTGAAGAGCATTGAGAATTTTAACGATGTGGGACCGTCAGTGGTGATTGCAAGTCCGAGTGGACTCCAGAGTGGGCTATCTCGACAGCTGTTTGATAAGTGGTGTGCGGATAAGAAAAACGCTTGCGTTATACCGGGATATGTTGTCGAGGGAACTTTGGCGAAAACCATCATCAATGAACCCAAAGAAGTAACCCTGATGAACGGTTTGACGGCTCCTTTGAACATGCAAGTTCATTACATTTCCTTCTCAGCTCACGCTGATTATGCCCAGACGAGTGCATTCTTGAAAGAACTCATGCCTCCTAATATAATTCTTGTTCATGGAGAAGCGAATGAGATGGGGAGGCTCAAGCAGAAGCTTATTACCTTGTTTGCCGACGGAAACACCAAAATCATTTCCCCTAAGAACTGCCAATCTGTTGAAATGTACTTCAACTCGGAGAAAATGGCAAAAACGATCGGAAAACTTGCGGAAAAGGTCCCGGAAATAGGTGAATCCGTCAGCGGCTTATTGGTAAAGAAGGGTTTCACTTATCAGATCATGGGGCCCGATGACCTCCACATCTTCTCTCAGCTATCCACTGCGAACGTCATTCAGAGGATTACCATCCCTTACTCTGGTGCGTTCGGTGTGATCAAATACAGACTTAAGCAGATATACGAGAGCGTAGAGTCTTCGACGGATGAGGAGTCTGGGGTTTTAACTCTGCGAGTGCATGATAGAGTCACAGTGAAGCAAGAGTCGGAGAAGCATATCTCTGTGCATTGGAATGCGGACCCCATTAGCGACATGGTGTCTGACTCGATTGTTGCTTTGGTGCTGAATGTGAGCCGGGAGATGCCTAAAATAGTTGAAGAGCCGGAACCTGCAATAAACGAGGAAGAAAATAAGAAGAAGTTGGAAAAGATATGCCATGCTTTGCTTGTTTCACTTTTCGGGGACGTGAAGCAGGGAGAGAATGGTAAATTGGTGATAAGCGTCGATGGGAACGTGGCGCATCTTGATAAACTGAGTGGGGATGTCGAGAGCGAAAACGAAGGGCTTAGGGAAAGAGTGAGGACGGCGTTTCGAAGGATCCAAAGTGCTGTGAAGCCAATCCCTCTTTCTGCTGCTTCTTAAACAGTTCTGTTTTTCCTGGTTTCCTTTCCATCCTTAGAAGTGTTTCCAGTTTCTTGTACCATTTTAAGCAAGTACTATATGGATACTGAACTTTTCCACCGAGGTGGGCCTTGAAAACACTAATTGATGGATTGTTGTAGCAGGTTGGGTGATACATGATAGTTTCTTGCGAGAAAAACTTGGGTGCCGGCTCAGTACCATGTGGCGGTACTGAGCACACATCTCGGCCATTCAAAAGCGTTTTGGATGGTCCGGATTTTAGAGAGAGAAAAGAGAGAGAGAGAGAGGAGAGAGGGAGGGAGAAATCTGGGTCGTCCAAAATACTTTTAGATGGCCTAGATGTGTGCTCGGGCACCACGTCAGCCGTATCCTATTTGCACCCTAGTTTTTCTCGTTTCTTACTTATTTTTCACTGATGAACCAATTTTGGGGTATGTTTTTTGGGTACTTCTGGGAATTTTGTTCTGTTTTCTGATGAAGTTTTGACCAGGCTCTGGTCCAGTCGTCAATCATCTAGTTTTGTCCAGTTTTGGTCCTGCCGTGGTGATCCTGCTGTGGGTGGCTGTGCCCACACAAACAGCCATTGTCCCAAGCCCAAAAATATAACAAAACTATAAAAAAATCAGGTCAGTCAGATATCTGTAATTTAGTGAACAAACCACATTTGTCAATAATACTACAATTTTTTGAACATTTATAACTGCCCAAATGGTTTGTTCACTTATTAGTTATAGATAGCCAATTGACTTAATTTTTTGCAGGTGTGTCACATGCATCAAGTTCTACTTAATGAACGGTTCATATCACATTTTTGGGTTCGGAACGAAGGTGTGTCACATGCATCAAGTTCTACTTAATGAACGGTTCATATCACATTTTTGGGTTCGGAACGATGCCTGCTTAGTGGGCACAGCCAACCGCTCCCCTCTATCCCCGGTGATGTGAACCGTTTATTGGGCACAACCAAATTTAATGGTGGGGAATTTGACGACGGTATACCTGGTGGTGATAGATACAAGATCTAAGAGGACAGAGAGCTCAACTTTTTCCCTGAGAAAATGGACGGAAGTTAACGGCGGGTGCCGAATTAAAATTTTAACGCAACTTCATGTATCTCGCTGAACCTTTTGGAGTAGAACCTGTGTAGCGTGGTCCACCCATGTATCTCGCTGACGGTCATGCATGGTCCCACCCACCACAGGGTACCCAGTGTAGCGTTGACATTATGACCTGGATATTTTATGCTATGAGGTATGGGCTCTCGAATTCGAAATGCGTCATTGTGAGGAAAGAATGCAAACTAATTGTGTAGCCTGAGAACCTTTCCTACCTCGCTGATGTGTAAAGAAATATTCCAAATACATTTTGTTGTACTATGCTGAACTCATGGGATCATTTGCCACATTAATAAATACTGGAAATGAAGTAATTTACATTATTCCTTCATACTTAAAAATTAAAGGCTGCAAAGTCTACATGCATATACAGATCTCCTGATCTCCTATGAATTGCTTGAAAAGACATAAAAGAGAAAGGACTATCCTCTCTGAACTGAGAAAAATGGGAGAGGTTTTTAGATTGCACAAAGATAATTCACATGCTCAACAGATCGGTTTTTGCATTCCACAATATGCTGTAACCTTCTGTCTGCAAATTCTGGTTGTTCAAATTTCTTGGGTCTCAATTACCCTACTACCCAGTAACTTCCCCCCTGAATCTGCCATTACACTAGCAATATCATTCATAGGCAAATCAGGTTCCAAAATTCTGTACCCACAATCATCTTATTTTTATTTCCAGACCTGAAGTCTGAAAGGAGAGAAGTACTCACTAAAGGTAACCCAATTACTCCTTATCAGCCCCATAGAAAATCTTAGCATCATCTACATACTGCAATTGCTAGATTACCACTAGGGAACCCATTACAGTCGCAAGTCGCGGTTTAAAGCTTCCATGAACTCCACTCTAACTGCCCCATAGAAAATCCTATTTGCGTAGTATCTGAAATGCTATAATGCAGGCAATTTGCTCAGCGCTCCCGTGTTCGGAAACTTCAATACATTGCTGAGCTTGAAAGAAATGTGCAAGTTTTACAGGCAAGTAACATGAATACCATGAAAGTTTGAGATTGGATAATTGTGGAAAGTTAAAGACTTTATTTTATTACAATGTGCTGATGTTGCTCCCATAACCATTGCAGGCAGAAGGATCTGAAGTTTCAGCTGAGCTTGAATTCGTCAACAAGCAGAATCTTATTCTTAGCATGGAGAACAAATCCCTGAAGCAACGTCTGGAAAGCATAGCCCAGGAGCAGCTTATTAAGTATAGTAAGTTTTTTATTTTAAGTCCCAACTTATATGCTTTTACTGCCCGAGAATGAGAGAACTAATCATAATTTGTTATCCTGTTCGGTTTGTATTCACGGGTGCTAGTTTAGTAGATTTAGTGTAGGTAGAACTGTTAGATCTCCAATTGTCCCAAAAGATTAAGCTGTTGGGAACTGATCCCAATAACTTATATCAAGCCTACAATCCCTTTACTTGCGACTTTGTCTTGCACGCGGATATGAAACATACATACATAGAGCGAAACAAAAATACAAAAGGGAACAAGTGGAATGCCACTAGAAGACAAATGCAATCAGAGAGACTTGAATCGAAGACCTCTCAAAATTCAAAACTCTGGCATAATTAGTTGTCTCAAAATTTTAAGCTGTTAGGAAATGGACTTAACGTGATATATGAAGCTACCTAACAAGAATAATGAGCTGAATTTGTAGCATTGTTTTAAGTTTTTGAAGTGGATCAATAGGCAGCATTGGAAGTGAAAATGTGACCGGAGAAATAGGGGAATATTGCTTATGTATGCAGCTTTTGGGTAGTTGGGAAATCGTTATTGCATGGAGAAATTGGCATGATTGGACAAGGTACAAAAACATGCATCGAGACATTGGCATGATTGGATGAGTACAAAAACATAGCATGGAGACATTGGCATGATTGGACGAGGTATGAAAGCATGGCATGAAGAATCCCTAAAAAGAGAAACGAGCAAGGACAAAACACATGGAGATAGAAGACATACGTATAATCTGAATCTCGTTTCTTATATCATGCTACATTTGCCATAGTACTGTTGATGCCCTACAAATATCACGTTTTAAACTATTAACTTATTTGTGCTCTTTTTTTATTTTTCACTTTAGATTTGTTTTTGGCATAATATCCAAGTCCATTAGAATCCATCAAAATGAAGGTACTTTATTTAAGTAATTTATATACATTTCCATTGCACATTTTGCTAGTGATGGCCTCATGTATGAGGGAAAGCGAACAGGGAAGATGAAAAAGTATAGAAAAGGTTGGATACGCTAAGGGTATTTATTGTTTCGGTTTATAATTATTATCATGTTATGTTATTTCCTAGTGTTGAACACAGCTCCAAGCACGGAACAGGTTAGGGATGTCAGGTGGGGGTCTCTTTTAGGAACCGGCACGCCAAATGTCTTATTAAAGTACAGGTTCCCCTACAAAATACACAATTACGCCACATGTCAAGTGTTCGGATGGGGCACTCAATTTCTTTGCATGGTCCCCTATAATATAGGCAAGGAATCTGTCTTCCAAATTCCAGCAAGTTATGGACATCTATTAGGGGTTTCCAATGACTATCTTAGCATGTTTATGTACACACCCCCCCCCTCTGGATAATCAGTTTCGTGCTGTCCTTAGGTTATTTGGTTCCCCTTGGGATATTGGCTTTCCCTTCCATGTTCGATAAAAGTCAAATTTGCTTATCAAAAATAGTAGACGATCGAAATTCATTGAAAGAATGAAAGACAAACGTATCCTGAATTTGACTGCTAAGGGGACAGCTGGAAATTCTTTTCCTTTTAGTCTGAAACTAACACTATTACGGTATTGTGCAGTGGAACATGAAATATTGGAGAGAGAAATTGCAAGGCTGCGAGCCTTGTATCAGCAGCAGCAGCAACAACCTTCTAACAGCCATCGTCGCACCAAAAGTAGAGACCTTGATTCACAATTCGCGAACCTTTCTTTAAAACAAAAGGACTCCAGTTCCGGGTGCGATCCTATTTCTGGTCCACTTCACTGACTGTACGATGTAGGTGTGAGATATGTGCCTTGCCTTGCCATGAGAAGAAAAACTTGCAGTTTCCATTGACCTGGATTAAGCTATAGGCTCTTTAAGTCTTGGTTTGCTCTTTCCAGTAGGTTTGCTTGTTTTACATTTTGCCTTTTGTTTTTACTTCACTTTCTACTTTATTCGCCTGTTTCTTTTTTCTTTTTTATGTGCACCTGGTAGTCGTGCCAAGGACTTGTGTTCTCGGCAGTGACTCACCGGAGGTGGTGACCAGAAACTTGATTGACACCCATCTTCTCTTTAGTTTTTTTCCCCTTGACGAATTTAATTGTAGTATGGTGAAATTCAATTTAAGGGAACAAATGTTTGGGGGCTTTACTTGTAATGTATTCTGCGAAGAACTGTTGTACAATGACTTAAATTTGTAATAAAAGCTATGCTTTCTCATGCTATGCTGTGTTGGATATCATTTCTTTGTTTTTTGCCTCCACCATCTCGCTGAACCTTTTGGAGTAGAACCTCAATGAGGAGTGAGTCGCGAGGAATGGAAATTGGAATTTGAACCAAGTCCTGAGTTTTGACCACTGAGCTAGCCCTAAATGGTTTACAGCATGTCAATTGGGTCACGGATTATTCTGCTATATGTGTGGGCAGAGGTTAGGTGGTTGCTATGGCTTGTCGTGATAGTCGAATCATGGATGCTTGAATAATTGGGTACTTTGGCGTTTGTAAGGGTTATGATGGATGCTGCTGGAGTGATGGGGTAGTTTGGTGTTAGAATGGCGTGGGTCGTGAGATGTTTTTGTTAAGACACATCTAACTATTAATTGATGAAAATTGGCCCGGAAAAGTTGAAAATGGGGAATGAAACATCTTTTGATTATGTTCGTAGAGTGTAGAGTGTAGAGTGTAGAGTGTAGAGTGTAGGTCGCTGTTGCTATTGTGAGCTTGAAACCCTAAGCTTAATGAGAGATTCTCGCTGGTTTGTCTTTTTGGGTTGTAGTATGATTGATTGATTATTCCATCATTAGTTGTTAGTAATTTTTTATAGTTTTTAAATTTGCTTCGGCTTGGCTGTTTTATCACAATCTCTTCTAAAGTGCAAACTTATTCGTATATCTTTGTTTGTTTCATGTATTTATAGGTAAATGTTTTTATGCAAGGCTTTGCGTCCTTTTTTTGCATGCAAGTGTGCTTGGGTGCCAAGAAACTTAGATTTACCCTACCTTCTAGTCTTGCTTGAAAATCTTTGGTTCAAATGTGTGTATTGTCTTTTCATGGTTAGTGAGTAGTGGCTTATAAAGCCTTAACCTTCATTTTGGCAGTTTGGGAGAGAATGAAAGGAGTTTTGATTGATAAGGATGAACGAAGGGGAGGATTTTTTTTTTCCCAACAAGAAGAAGGGTTGGAGTTAAATACTTGGCTTGTCCATCATGTTTGAGATGTCTAGATGGCGAAAAATTGAAGAAATCTAATCATTTTGTTTGGTTTGATGCAAAAAAGAGATAAGCCAAGAAGCTATATATGAATATCTTATAACAGTGGAACAAAAATTAGACCGACACAGATTAGGCATTGCATGGATACTGCAAATACCCCGAGGAATACGCAAGGCAGGCACATGAAAAGGAATAGATATCGCTTTTTGGATAGAACCTCAGTATCCTCTTTCACTCTTAGTAGTGGAGTGAAATTCACTACATAGTTCTTCTGATAAGCATTCCTATTTAAATCAACCACGTGATGCCCCCAGTGTTTTCTCATATCATTGCAATTCGCAAATATATTTTTCTCCTTGCACTCTTATTATACCTGGCGGATTCTGGCATCCAAGCAAGGAACACTGTGGGAATTACATGATATAGTGTTAATTAAGGATGAAAGATGTACGGGTTTTAAAGCAGTAAAGGAAGTTCTATTCGAAATTGTATGAAGCTAAAAGGGCCCCCCAAAGTTATTGTAGAACCCATATAGTTTAGCTGGTTTACGAGGTGCCCTTTCAAGTTACAGTTGAACCGAGCTTTGGTATATGCTGTGACATTGCTTCATTAGGGATGGCGTTTCGGCAATTGAACCCTTTAGCAACCTCAATAGGAGACCTAGATTGTATCCCATAACCACACCTATCTCAATAACATCTTCATTATGGGATCAACGCCAATCAGAAATTTCCTTGCAAATAAAACACCTTACCAAATTAGCTGTAATTTTATCGTAGTCTATGGTATACTTAATTACTGACGTGAATTTTGCACAAAATGGAAGGGTTAACTAGGTAAACTTTCGAGTTGGAATCATATGGAAATTGCAAGTTTAACAGAAGAGTTTTGCTAACTTGCTGGTGAAGTAAAATTTGAGTGCACAGTGATGTATAACCAATCTAAGGAAAAAGCCCTTTACCCTACATCTAGCAACACACTTGCTGCCCATGGTGGTGAAAATTACTCTCAACTGGTTAGAGTTGGTTTCAAAATGGTATTAGCCATGGCTTTGAAATGATTTTTTGACCTCTATATTTCAAGTAATTTGCTTATTCAGTGTAATTTATTTTGGTAAAACATCAACAATGACCTACATGGCTGCATCTTTATCCTTGTGTCTCCGATTTGAGTTGCTACCAACCATATGGACCGACACTGATACCTATTGAACTTCTCTAAACAGTGAACACTGATTTGAATCTTCCATCTCTCATATTCTTGTGAATACCTTTATACCCCCAACTCCAGCTCACAAGGGGTATTACCTCCCTACTCCAGCTATGTTAATGGCTTACCTCCTTTTATCTACATAACGCCATTACATCGGACCTCCACCAGTCCTACCTGTGTCAATTACTCCAACGATCACTCAAAGTAACTTGCTTACAGGGCTATGGATTTTTGTTACCAGTTACCACAAATGGAGTCCAACTCCTCTCCAATCCCTTCAGATGGATTAAGGCGAACAACTCCGGCTCTAATTTTTCTTTTTTTAAGAACATCAAGTATACCGAAAATCAAGTTTATTAGACATAATTTGATGTGATTTTGGAACACATTTGGAATACATTTATCTTGCAAAAAATAAGATTGCAACACTGGAACAAAACCCATTTCTACTATTTTTTGCAATATAAATGTGTTTCAAAATCATATCAAACAATCATCGATCAACTTGATTTCCGTCTTGCTTGATGCTCTTAGTGATTTCAAAAATATGAACAGTCCTGATCATTGAAGTGGGACAGGGAAAAATTTTCCCGGGCCAAAATTGGTGAGATTGTTCTCTCCAATCCATTTGAAGGGATTGGAGAGGAGCTGGACTCCCACAAAAATATATTGTAATTTGTGTTGCAAATTTACTTTATGGGGTGTTGTCGTGTGACGGTGTGAGCATCCTAGTCGGAATACCCATTCAATTCTCATGTAATGTACATCAGGGACGTATCTCTTATGTGTTTTTTCGTGTAGATCTTAGTTTTTCATAATTTTGGTAAGATGTCCCATTCCTGCTGAGATTTAGTTTGAATACTGATCTTTTCCCTGATCTTGCATTCAACAAGTTTCTTGAGTTTTGGAGGAGCTAATTAAAAGGTTATTTTTATGTGTGTTTAGAATGCCACTTCTTTTCCTTTTTGAGCAATGATGAAATATCTAGTAACGTGTGTCACCATTTCGTTAGTAGCCTTCAGTGATGTTGTAAGTAACCTCTGACAAGTGCCACTCTGCCAAACCAAGACGTGCACAATTTATTCAAGGGCATCCCATATAGTGCTCTATTTTGTGTGCATTGTGCAACTATCCTTTCTTATTAGACTCCTTTGTAACAATACTCCCGGGATTTCAGAAGTTTGGGGTTTTCCAAATCAATATTTCTTTTATTCTCTTTCTCCCCTACTTCCCATTTCACTCGCTTTAGCATCTGGATTACGGGATGAGTTTCTGGCACATTCTACATAGTCCAGTTTTGTAACCTAAGAGAACAATTTTAAGGTGGTTTTAAGCTAGAAAGGACGGTGTCTTTAGTGCAAAGAAATATTTCATCACATCTGAGTTCTCATATAACATTTTTGTTGTTTAATCAATTTCTCCTTTTGTACGTTGTTAGGAACATCTTACATGCTGCTGTTCGGCTGATATGTGCATTAGTACTTAGTAGCTCAAGAACAAATAAAATAGTGCTTAATTCAGCTAAATTGATCTTTTGTTTTTACTTTTCTACAGATCTGGTAGCTACTTATTCTTTTTTGACACAATTCTTTTTTTCTTCATGTAGTACCAAGCGGATGACCCTGTTACCCTCTGGGTAAATAAGGTTGGGCCTTATAACAATCCACAAGAAACATACAATTATTTCAGCCTTCCATTTTGTCATCCATCTGGAAACTTGATCCACAAATGGGGTGGTCTTGGGGAGGTTCTCGGTGGAAATGAACTTATTGACAGTCAGATTGAAATAAAGTTCCGAAGTATGTATATCTTCCTTTATCTTCTGTATAGTTCCTTAATTGTGGTTGAGTGATAACACTTGCAGACTCTTTTTGGCAGAAAATGTGGATAAAGGCACCATTTGCGACATCGAACTTGATGAAGCTAAGGCGAAACAATTCAAGGATGCTGTTGAAAGTGGTTTGAATTCTTCATGGGTACGTTGTGAACAATAAATTTTTAATACAAATTGGATGTAAAATGAATGGATTACTATTGAAATATAAGTATTACAATTCACAACATATTGATGCACAAGAGGGTTGTAGTATCCTTATTCAGATCACTCCAAAAAGTTTGTGGATGTAATTCTTATCCGATAACTTTCCTATTTCAGTAGCTAGAATGCTTGATCAATTGATTTGCTTTGGGGAGGTCTATGTTAGGAGTTAAAAGTATCCTAATGTTAATGGGATGAGGTTTTTGCATCTTTGAACTAGTGTGATGGAGTATCTGAGTTGTTCAACTCTTCTGGTTTTGGGGTCTTTAAATGCAGTAGCAGGCATGGCATCACTGATGTTTTTGCTTTAGATAAGGAGTATATAAGCTGTTCGCTTAACAGAATCTCACTTATATGAAGTTTAATTATGTAGGTTGGACCCATTCAAGATGAATTTATCTTTTAATTTCATACGTTGGTTTAAGGGAACACCCTTTGATTCCAGATATTTATAACCAGTAGTCTCATTCTGCTAGAATGAGAAAGGGGAATTAGTTTTTATTTATTTTAGGGGATGGACCTAGATTACTCATCAAGGCTGCCTCTGCCTATACATTGATTGAGAAACATGGTTATGGGGCTGCTGTCTTGTTTGTATCGTTTATTTGCTGAGTTCCAAGTTTCATTTTGCTTAATTTTGCTTGTTGGAGCACTTTTTTGGACTTTTTCTAACATTGTTTTTCTTTCTCTGACATGCTAACACATATTCAGATGATCTGCCTCTATGGGGTACGTATTGAACTTATTTCAAGTTTCTAGGTTGTTCAGATGATAAATATAAACCTAATATGCTCGTGTACCATGTTGTCAATGTCATAGGTTTTGTTGGCGAGGTGCATCCTGATAAGAACAGTGAGAACATTAAGCATGTTCTTTACACACATAAGAGCATCAGTGTTAAGTACAACAACGATCAGGTACATGGGTTTTGAGCGTTATATTTTACAACAAGACTCTTGGTTTTGGTGGTGGTTGTTAATTGTTCTTTTCATGCAGATTATTCATGTTAATCTCTCTCAAGAGAGCCCTAAACCATTGGAAGTGGGGACAACACTGCACATGACATATTCTGTTAAATGGACCCCTATAAATGTCTCCTTTGCACACCGCTTTGATGTTTACCTGGATTACCCCTTCTTTGAGCATTAGGTAAATGGGTCATTTTTAGGCGATATAATTTCCTCTGTAAAAGTGCAACTCAGTATGTATATTTGAGTTTGAATGCAGCCAGTCTTTTAGGGGGCTTTATTGATGTAGTTTTTTAGATGATACATTTGAATCTTGCTTGAAATTCACTGAGGGAATGAATATTTGTGATGCAGATCCATTGGTTCTCTATTTTTAATTCATTCATGATGGTTATCTTCCTCACTGGCCTGGTGTCAATGATACTAATGCGAACTCTTAGAAATGACTATGCAAAATATGCTCGGGAAGATGATGATCTCGAGACCTTGGTAATGCTCTAAAACAATTATGTGCCTTGGCGGCTGCACATGCATGCACTTCTCTCATTTGTTAAATTCATTTGCTGGACCAAGTATTTGATTTTTTTTTTTTCCCTTTTAATCTAAAAATAGAGATGTTATTATTTTGTTGTAATCCACATTTGACTGGTGGTTTGATGACATATTCAGGAAAGAGACGTGAGTGAAGAGTCTGGCTGGAAACTTGTCCATGGTGATGTTTTTCGCCCTCCTCGCTCTTTAGCTCTACTTTCAGCTGTTGTTGGGACAGGAGCTCAGCTGGCATTGCTTGTTCTGCTTGTTATCTTGTTAGCAATTGTCGGAATGCTGTACATCGGGTATGTTGAGAACCAATTAATTAGTTTTCAACCTGTCCATGTCCATCATCAAGCAGAAAATAGGATTCACTGGTTCTGATTCTTGACCGTATTTTGTTCATGGATCATGGAAGTATGGAACTATATATTGCCATTTCAAGTGACCTATCTAATTAATCTAACAAATAGTGTTACTGCACATTATAGGTTGTTAGTTTTATCTTTCCAGCCATTTTGCTTCCTTTGTGATTTTGTTGGGTAACTTTGTGCTCTAAATCTTTTTGTCCTACTATTTGATCCGATTTTGAGTTGCATGTTAAGTAAAACCTGTGTGCCATTTCCATTTTGATTCTTTTTTTTTTCTTTCTATTTTGTCTTAGCATTTGCTTCAAGTTATTAATTCTGATTTGCTTATGTGCCTCAGGAGAGGAGCAATAGTCACAACTTTCATTTCGGGTTATGTGAGTGGTGGGATATACTCACGCAATGGGGGTATGTTCAATACTTTGTGGTCTCCACGTAGGTTTGCTAAATTACGTTTTCCCATCTTCTCAGGTAAAAACTGGATAAAGTCTATGATCCTCACAGCATCTCTTTTCCCATTTTTGTGCTTTGGGATTGGTTTTGTTTTGAACACAATAGCTATATTCTATGGGTCGTTAGCTGCTATTCCTTTTGGCACGATGGTACGGTCGTTGGAAGAAACTGGTAGTTGTTACAGTGAAGTATTTCATTTGATGTTAGTTTCCAATGCGGGCTGTAAAGTCACTTCACAACCATAGTAATCACGGTAGTTCGAACTTGGATGTATATCTAGGTTTTGCTAGGAATGATTTATAGTACATAGTGGCTGATCATGTCCAGCACTTTTCCAATTGGTCAAGGTCTGGTTGGTCAGTTCCTTGGTGTCTTATTGTGTACTTGTGTGTGGACTACGGAATATTTTTTCTTTTTGTATTCCTTGTAGCTTTTGTATAAACTTGTTGAAAAGGCACTACGAGGATGACTAAAAATAATGATGACGGTGTTAAATTCGTACACGGAATGTATTATTTGTGTAGTATCCATGGGGAGTTCGTAAAACTCTTTTCCTCTTCTATTTGTTTTTTGTAAGAACAGAAGTCCCCCTCTTTTCCTCCTCTTTTTGTTTAATCAAGTTTTCATAATACTATAGTATATGTACAGAGCTTACAGATGGGTGTTTTCAAGTAAAAGCTTATTGATTTATTCTTGCTCTTTGTGCTTGGCAGGTGTACTATGTTTATGGCTTTATGCTGCAAACAAGGTCGATACTGTCATACTTTCTTAACAAGACAAATCAACCTCTTCCTATCAAAAGAATAAAACAAGTGACTAGGATTCAAACAAACACACAAAGAGGGGAGGTTGAAAGTTGGGAAATTATCTAGTGGTGTCACCCCTAAATTTAGGGGGTTTCATTTATGAATTTTTGAAAAAAAATTCATATAATAGCAGTAATTTTATTTTTTCCTGTGGGGTCGGTTGACCCCACTCCTATCCCTTTGGCGTCGCCATTGATTAGTGCCAATGAAAACTATTGACGTGCGGCTAGTGTTTTGATTTGCTTGGTTTTGGACTTTAGAGCTTGAATTATCTGCAATTATTCTAAAACCTTATGACTTTGATCTTTTCATGTTCCATGGCCTTGATATACCTTTTCTCGAGTGAGATTTGAAGGTTTGACATTCAACAAAAATTAAGGTTTGGCATTCAATAAAAATTACTCTCTTTATAATTTCAGGAGCTGTTGGTTATCTTGGCTCTAATTTGTTCGTAAGGAGGATCTACCGAAACATCAAGTGTGATTAGGGTTCTCTCAAGAAACAATGGACCGTTGGTACTTCCCCGAGCTTTTGGTTTCTGGTTCTTGGGAATGAATGAGACGAAGCCTCTGTTCATGTATGGCTGACGCAGTTGACATCTACATATGGGAATCACATAGTTTGAGGGTGGCATGTATTCTTCTAGATACGAGGAAGCCCCAAGATTCACATTTTTTTCCTCGGCTGTAAGCGAGCCTTTTGTTTTGTTTTGTTTTTGTTAAAGAACTTAATTTAGAATCTAGAGACTGTTCTTGGAATCTAGAAGTAAAATTATTTGCTTATATCTCCCCCTTCTGCAGTTGATATACCATCTAGTCTTCCTCTTCTATTTTCGATTTTGTATCGAATTTGACAGAAGAAACTTAGGGGAAGGATGTTGAAGGTACGGTATATTTTTGTTAGCTACCATGTGTGAGCTTTTTATGAAAGTAACGTTGTTTTCGAAACAATTTAAGAATCTACCGTTGTTTTCAAACTATTTATAAAAATACCGTTGTTGTGTACTTCTCATTTTGAACCTGAGATCTTTAACCACTTCTCAGTCTCAACCTTAAAAGTCTCCCAAAATTTCATCCGACGTGTCTTCGTCCAACGTGTCCATATATATTTCTCATGTCTAAAATGAGAAGTCGGTTTTATTTGAGTTTCTCTAACTTGGAACATACTTCTCGTATACTAGTTGTCTACCATACATACTTCTCGTATACTTATTGTATACCATACATACTTCCCATTTCTTAAATGAGAAGTTGTAGACACCCCGATTTTGAACCCGGGATGCGCTCGAGCATTTTTCCGATGATGAAACGGACCAATCATGACTACCCGAAACTTGTGAGAATGACTTGAATTTGATTAAAATCAACCAAACACTACCCAAACAACCAAAATAGCCCAAACCAACCCAAGCATTGTTGAACCAAGTCAAACCATCAATCTGCCACCAAGAGCCTTGAGCGCTCAAGCTTGATACCTTGAGCGCTCAAACCCCTGAGAAACACCTTGAGCGCTCAAGCCCATGGCTTTGAGCGCTCAACTCTGATCCAGTCAGCAACTTGCAGAGTATCTCATCATGAGATTTTCTGCATGGGAGCGTCTGAGATGATCTTATACGATCTCTATATGTATAATACACTCCACTAACTCCAAAAATACACAAAAAATACTCCCAACCCACTTCCAAATACAAACCCACTCTCTCTCTCTCCTCTCTTCTCTCCCACTCACTCTATAAAACCACCTAGCACCCCTGGTTTGAGGGGGGACGAACCACTCTCATACACCAGCTCTCAATCCACCCAAAATTCGTTGCTCTCTCTCTCTCTCTACAAAACCATACATCCATTACAAAACCAGTGGCAAAAACCACCTTTCAAGTCCAAAATTGAGTCCTTGATCATCAACCAATCACCTACATTGTTCAATTCGTCCAGAGTATAAGCCAAAAACATCCACAATCGTCATCCCTAAGCCCAGAATCAAGTTCAAATTACAAGCATCTTCCAAAAGGTAGTGAAACATGTGATGTATTCACTGTTTTGGCCCATCTGAGGAAGACCAGTGAGTTCAAACAGGTTCTTTATACTTGTATTGAACTCACAAAGGTCTAAAAGTTGTTCAAAATCATTTTCAAAATCTGCAGTTTTAGCAGGGGTTGAGCGCTCAAGCCTCTGACCTTGAGCGCTCAAACCCAGCTCTGGGTCAGTCACTGTTTTGCTGATTTTTGTGCTTTCTCTTGGTTTTTAAATGGTTAAATATGTTCACATCATTCTCAAAACAGCTTATTTCTACTTCAAAATCATATGCATGAGTACAAGTTAACCATTTTATGATGATCCAACATCAAAACCTTTGAAAATCTCATAGTTGAGAGTAAAACAGTGACTGTTCAACTTCAAACATCTTTAACCTGTATATTTGTGATCTTAAAGAGGTGTTAAAAACTTGTTTAAAGGTCAAAAATCAAAGAGCCAGATTATGGCTTGAGCGCTCAAGGTCATGCACCTGAGCGCTCAAGCTGTTCTTGAGCAGTTTGATGTTTATGTCTTATTCTGGAAGAGTATCGCTGAATATTAACTAGAAAGTGTGTGTGAGTTGTTATCATTGTGTTCAGAATCTGGACCCCTCTCTCATTTCTATATTTTCAAACATTTCTTTGTTAATTTGTGATGATTATACTCTTTTCATCATTCTTTAAGAGATCAATCAGTATGTTCTTACTTGTTTCTCATAGGAAAGTGTTTGATAAATATTTGATCTCATAAAGAAGCTGCAAAAAGGTGTAATTTCGCAGAAGCCAGGAACTGGTTTGAGCGCTCAATCCATGAGCCTTGAGCGCTCAAACTGGTTTGAAGAGGTTGAGCGCTGAAGCCCTTGTCTTTGAGCGCTCAACCCCTATTCTGGGATCCAGTTTGTGAAACAGTGTTAGTTATGTCTCATGTTAATAATTTCTGAAATTATTGTACAGTCTCTGTAAATCTCCCATTTCTTGTGGATAATTGTGGTAATTTCATTTGTTATCATCGTCATCATTCATGTAAGTCATCAAGCACAAGCATCAACTTTAGATTCACGTTTTACATTTTTACTGCTTGTGTGATTCCCATTCCCCATTCCCTATTTTTGTGAACAAACTGAATTTCAAATATTTCTAAAATCCCACAAAACATTGAGTAGAGACCGGTTCATGGACCGGGCGAGAGGGGTGCCGTAAAACCCTTCCCCTCTCGTAACCGAACCCCCGAATCCGGGAAATCTTTGGTTTCACAAGGACTAGTAAAATCTTTTTCAATGGGTAATGAGTCATATTTTTATCGGTTTCTCGGGTTCGGACCTTAAATCCGAGTGGCGACTCAAACAATCACAATCTTTTTGAACGCGAATCGCACCGAATCCAAGTGGGCCGTCCACAGAAGTCACTTTAATTTGTATTTAGAACACTTATTTTGGGAGTATTTTAACAACTCATTTTGGACCTGAGAAGTTATTTTACACATCTCATGTTGGACCTGAGAAGTTTAATTAAAGATCTCATTGTGGACATGAGAAGTTCAATTATCTGCCAAACATATTTTGTTGTATATTATCCAAGTACGTCTCATTTTGGACCTGAGAAGTATTTAAAGTATCTCTCATATTGGACTTGAGACTTTTTAACCCTCATTTTTACATACTTCAATCGTCTCATTTAGAGTTTTGGGTGGATGAGCTATGCAAGTCTTTTAAAAAAAAATTCTGAAATATTTTGAAAATGTGATAAATGTTTTGAAATCTTTTCAATACATACTACTATTTTCAAATGTCCGAAGATGTTTTGTACGTTTTATTTTCTTTACATGCCCCTAGCAATCAATATGAATCTCAACCCTACCACTTCGTTACTCAGACAAAATAAATGAAAAGTTTTAAAAACAAGAAATAAAAAACGAGACCAAATATTTATTAAAAGAAAAACTCGTTATTTCTTTTTCGCTCTAGTAAAAATAAATAAATAAGTGTGCATTACATATTTAATTGGCATTTTTATGTGCTTCTTCCCGTAGAGGAGCAAATGGAGATTGATGCTGCTTAACTAAACCACGAAAAATAACAGTTGGAGTTAAATCTTCAAGTTGAATTTAATGAGACTGAAGAAGCAAAGAAATCAGTGTCCTCAGAGGAAAGCAGAATGGAACATTGCGAATGCATCATTTGAGAAGACAATGTTGGAGCTTTGACAAAGCTGTAATGTGCTTTTGTAGATGTAACTTTATAGTTAAGTGTGACATCAAATTGTTGAATACTTTGTAAATGTAATGTGTCGATCTTCTCTCTCCCTCTTTTCCTTTTCTCTTTGTCAAGAGTTATGGCTTGCTACAATATTATGTATATTCGCTACTAATTTCCTTTGTTAAGTGTTGGACCCCTTATTTGTCGAATAAATCTATCTCTATTGCCTGCCCACCCCCACCCCATTTCTCTTCTTGAATCTATAAACAAGAAAACCAACAATGTTGCAATTGAACATAACAACAATATTTCATTACAGACAGAAACCAACCAAAAAACAAACAAATTACAAATCTAACAATAATACTCAATACTTCATACTTCATGAGGTTAATGGCCTTTGATGCATAAAACATGAAATCGTAGAGTTACATGAATTTTTTTTAAAAAAAACCACCACCCCAACTACCCTTTTAAAGTAACACTCAATCCAACATAGATTTTTCAATCACAGATTGAAGGTTGGCCAGTGTGATGTTCAAATATAGAGACTTTCGTGTAGGTCGAAATATAACAATCTCCTTCAGTATGATACAGGTACCTACCTTAAGTATCCCTGGAAACAATTCTTCGTCATATGCCTTCCAATGGATAGAGCCTCATACTGATCCTGTGGGATCCTATTTAAAAAAATTCCATTACATGCCGAAAGTATGTTTTGCACTTTAAAAAATATGGACAACTGGGTAACCATGATTTACCTTCAACTCTAGCAATGGCTCTCCTAATTGGTTACGCACACATGATTTGACCAATGCCACAACCTAAACAATAATCAGTGGCCAACTCACTAAATTGAAAATTTTACCATAATTTCTATATTTAAAAAATAAGGCGGGTACAACAACTCACGAGTGGGACCCGTTTCAGATTTCTCATTTTGTTCACAGTAGCCAAATCTGTGTATTTAGGATCTTGCAGGTACCCTTGGCGCACTGCAGTTAGCCAAGCAGAGTTGTCCACAAAATCAATGTCCTCACTTTCAACCGTAAGGGCTCGATGAAGGAATTCTTGTGTGTTCATGGTCTCCACACCCTCTCCAGCAGCTCTTCGTTCCATTGCCTCTTGAAGAACACCATCTGGCCCTGGAATTCTAGGTCGAAGATGTAGTCTTGAACTGCTTTCTTCTTTGCCCTTCCCTTTCCATTTGGGGTCGCCTCTGTTTGCCATTGTACACGTATCTCATCTCAATCAATCAAACTTCTTTTATAGACAAAGGGTCAGATGTATGATAAGTTCGCATACATCACATGAGATGTGTACCCAGTTGTCATTTAAATTGGGTCGGGGTTACATTCCATACAACTGATAAATTGGGTCGGGGTTATCATCCAGACTATTTCTATTTTTACAAAAATGCAATTATATATAACTAACCTGCTCACTAGTCATTGTGTCGAAACTAAAACGGTATTGTCGTACCACATGAGTCGGAACTTGCACCACCGAAAATACATCATGCCAACTGCAAAATATTTTTGTTCATCATGCAAATCATGTAAGAGTCATGTTCTGTACACAAATCAACAAAGATTGATTTTTTTTTTTGTTACTTTGATAATGATGTACTTTTACACTGTGCATAGTCAGAGAGTTTAATAATGGTTCATACCGTGTAATTAGAGGACCCGATTGCACTGGAAGCTTGTTACATCGCAGTGTCGCAATGTAGGGAAACCTGTCCCATGCTCAAACCTGAAGGAGGATGAGGCAGCCCCTATCTCATGTGCAGTCGGCACTGTGGCACGACACAAGTCCCTATACAACCAACCTAGTGCTCCACTCCCCCAACTATACTGTCCCGCCTGGTCCAAATCCTCTAAGAGTGGCAAAAACATTAGGTGAAGGCACTTGGACGACTTGTGTGAAAAAATACTTGCTCCCATAAGCTGCAAAATATAAGCCCTTGCATATTTCCTTAGCGTTGCATCATCGGCGTTGTCTGGTAAATCTGGCAACGCCTTCTCAAGCCACCCCAAATTAAGCCTACCGCCTTGTAAATTTGAACCTATTATAGAATAACACACATTAATAAACAAACCGAAATGTGAAAAAACTACTTCAATTATCTATTTTAATGCAATCTAACATACCAATAAACTTTAACTAACCAATCTCTAAGCACATTATTACATACCAGTGGGCTTCACCCCAAGTAACTTGTCGCACTCCTCAAGCCAATTATAGTCCATCCTCCCCGTAATTGGCCTACCATCAACTCTCAACCCCAACTGGATGCTAACATCTTGTAGGGTAATCGTTGTCTCTCCTGTTGGCATGTGGAATGAGTGTGTCTCTAGTCGCCAACGCTCTACCAGTGCTGTAATAAGATGTCAATCTAGTTGTATAAAGGGGACCTTCATAAGCCTTGTAAAGCCCGCAGCCTCAATCAAAGGAAGTAAGTGCGGGTCAACTGCAACTCGACTAAGAGCTAACTCCCGGCGTCGACAAGTGAGAACCACCGACTCTTCCAACCCTTGTATTTTAACAAGGAAATAATTTAATAAATAATGACGTAGTTAATAATAACCAAATTTATTATCTAAACCAAGGCATACATTTAAATCCACACACGAGCTGACCGGTGTGAAGCCTGTCGTGTCAAAACAGAGTCGTCAATAGGGCCAGGCTCCAATTGTACAGGCATTGTCATCTACACAACGTTCAGCTCATTCAATGTTAGAATATTAAAAAAAAATCTCTTCAAACACATAAATGAAATACACGAAAGAGAAACCATATGATTGTTTGAAGTGATTGCTAAAAAAGAATCAAGGAAAAAGGGAAAATGCATTAGGAAAAATCCAACCGAACAAGGCCATCAATAGAAGTTATTGGGTTGGTTTCTTAGTGGTTTAATCCTAAGAAGTTGTTGGGTTTGATCTGAAGTCAAAGATAAACTTAAATTGCATATATGGGTGCGTATAGAAAAAAAATAGTATAGCTCCTAATGTTTTAGAAAGTATTAACACACCATACTTCAGAATTAACAAAAACAGTACAAAATCAAATACATTAGTACTGAGACGTACTAATGAAACCCACCAATATGTAGTATTAACACATTTTTGGAGAAGTATGTACCCCAATCTGAAACCCACCAGTATGTACCCCAATCTGTTGAGTGGAATGGTTTTGGACCGCAAACATCTTTTCAATATATGTTACTGCCACTTTAGGGCCCGAAAAACTGAATTTCAGGAGTTCGGGTATGTTTAACATTTTACGGACTTGTTTGAGGGCTTTATGTAATGTATAGAAGCAGGGGCCGTGGGCATATCTCGAAACAGCAATAAAGCCACCAGTGGACTGCATATCATTCAAAACACTGAAGAATTGGGATATCTCTGATGGCTACTGCATTTAAGATGAGGCCCCAGTGCAGAAAATTTAATCTGAAGCAATTGAAAATATATATTGTGTAATGAAGCTATCAGTTCATTTTAATGCCCAGGCAAGAGGTATGTCTGTGTGTGTGAACACCCCGCGGAGTGAGTCCACGAAATTGATTTTGATTGGAAAGCGGTTTTGATTGATTGGATGGAGTCGCCACCCGGGTTTGAGGACCGTTCCCGAGAAACCTATTGAAAAATGACTCTTTTGCCCTTGATATGGAAAGTATTTTACCGGTCTGCGTTTATTGAGATTTCTTGGGTCTGGGAGCTAGGTTACGAGAGGGGAAGGAATCTAAAGCACCCCTCTCGCCCGGTGCAACCACCGGTCTCTACTAAATGCTTAAGGGATTTTGGAAATGTTGTTTGAATGGACTTTGAACGTGTATTCATGTGAAAGCACGAAAATGTATCAAAAAGATCAATGAAATGTATGTGGATGCTTGTGCAAAATATCATGAGTGAATGATTCGTGTACAAAAGATGCTAAAATTTCACCAAATCACCCCCAAACTGCCTTAGAATATCCCAGGAACTGATCACAAATACCAAACACATCACACCTGGATAGCAATCTGGGCACCTGGATTAGGCAGATCCAGGCGCCTGGATTGAATGCAGGCGCTTGGAATGGGCCAATCTAGGCGCCTGGATGGCCTACCAGACAGAAACTTCAGAACTCCATTTTCCTTAGCAAACACCAAATGCAATGTATTTAGCTGAGTCATACACACTCTAAATGTTGTTTAGCAACACAATAGCAAACATGAACTTTAAATTTAACTCAAATGCATGATATGAGCTTAAAAGAGGCTTGATTTTAGATGATTTCATAATGAAATGCAATGTTTATGACATATCTCAGAACTGATATACTATACCCATGCATATGAGATGCTATTTGAACAACTTATACTTGTAGCAGAATGAAATAGAATGAGTCTATACTTATGAGGGCATAAAATACTTGTAATGGATCCTAACAATGTGAAAAATGCTTGAATTACATAAGAACTTCTATGAGCTCATTAGGAACTTGATGATCAAACTCTATAAATGACATATGAACTCATGCAAGTATTCTTTCACATGAACTATTCTATCAAGTATGATTATGACCTTGAAACACTCCAAATGCTTATCAACATGAGGATCAGAATATGAGAAATAATTAATCTAAGATCAATATCTACAAATGACATATCATGAAATAGTTAAAATGCAGGAAATATGGTAAAAGGGAAGGGGATCCTGGCGCCTGCATGGAGTGAATCCAGGCGCCTGGACTCAATGCAGGCGCCTGGATTGAGAACTGATGCACAAAACAAATTTCTTTCTTGATGATTTTCAAACCCCTTCCAAGCCCTCTACTGATATAGAAGACCAGTGAGAACTTGGTTGAATTCCCCTCAAGGCCTATTTGAACATTTTGGTAGAAGAATCTACCTTTGGTTTGATCAATGAACTTGAAATTGGGGTTTTTGAGTGAATTTTATGGAAGTGTAGCTGCTGATTTTTGAGTTTATAGAGCAATAAAGGGTAGTTTATGAATGCTTTGATGGGGGTTTGGTTGATGGGAGTGAGTGGATGATGGATTAATGGAGCAAGGAGATGGTTTTTGGGGTTGAAATGGGTTGGATTTGAGGAGTGATGGTTGAAACTGAAATTCCTAGAGTCACTTTGGCAGAGTAACAGTAAGAGAGTGGTGAGATTTTCTTCACCATTAAAATGGAAGAGTAGTGTGGCTTAAATAAGCAAGAGAAGGTTCACAAAGGGCCACTTGAACCCTAAAGGAGGTTGAGGGGTCAATTAGGGGTCCAACCATAGGAGTAATCATCTCTCTCACTCCTCTCTCTAACTGATTCTGCAACAAATCCACCAAAGATATCGTTCCCGCCCACTATCAACTTAAACTACACTCAACCTGGACTGATATCCAGGTGCCTGGATTGTGCAATTCCAGGCGCCTGGATTGAATGCAGGTGCCTGGATTCATGAGATCCAGGCGCCTGGACTCATTCCAGGCGCCTGGATTTAGCCAATCCAGGTGCATGTATTTTAAGATTTTGGGCCATTTCAAGGTTCCAAGGGGTATTTTGGTAATCTTATGGAAGGTTATTGGTGGGGTCCGCAAGCCTTTGATCAAACCTTACATGCTCTATTTAGGCATTTTCATCCTCGGGGAAGTTGCGGAATTCCAAGGGTCCGGATTGGGGTGTCTACAGTGTGTTATGGTGAATAAAACCTCTAAGGAAGTGCTTTAAAATTTCAAGCTGTGTGACCAAGAAATATGGGAAGAGAAGAACACCCAATTCAAGTGAACGAGCAAAACATTTTCTTGTCTGGGTTCATTATATAACTAGTCAGCAAAAGCTTTTCACTTTCTAGAATCTACATGTATATATCATTTACTTGAACTTCACCCAGCTAAATACCCCAATCGAAACCCTAAATACCCTAACTCTAATCACAACCCTAACTCTAATAAAAAACCCTAAAGAGATTTAGAGAGAGAGAGACAGAGACGTACTGAGAGAGAGAGAGAGACACGAAGTGCATGCGTACCTGAGAGGAGCAAGATCAGTGAGGAAGAAGCTCTCCACTCGCTCCCCGTTCTTCTCTGCTTCAATCTTCTTGAGGACGCTAGTTTGAGAATGACGACTGTTCTCGTTGGAGAAGGGGAAAAAGGAGAGTTAAAAGTACTTCTCAGGTTCAATATGAGTTGTATAAAATACTTCTCAGGTCCAATACGAGAAGTATGTTCTCAATTAGTACACCCGAAATCTCTTATACTTCTCAGGTACAAAATTCAAATAAAAACGACTTCTCATTTTGGAAATGAGAAGTATGTATGGACACGCTGGACAAACATACACGTTGGACGGGGACACGTCAGATGAAAATTTAGGACACGTCAGATGAAATTTTAGGAGACTTCTAAGCTTGAGACTGAGAAGTGGTCGTTAAAGATCTCAGGTTCAAAATGAAAAGTACAAAACAACGGTATTTTTATAAATAGTTTGAAAACAACAGTAGATTCCTAAATTGTTTCGAAAACAACGGTATTTTGATCAAACGCTCTACCATGTGTATGTCAGAAATTATTTGTCTACGTCTGCATATATGCTGTTGGGGATTCTTCAAAAGTTTGGAATTGGACTCTCTCTCTCTCTCTCTCTTGCGCACGCGCACACCAACCGACACTATTGGTACCGGGTAGAATTGATTTGTATTTTGCAATTTGTGCTGGGTTAAATGTCCATTATTGCGATAAAAAAGAATACGAGAATCAGCAGAAACCCAGAACAGCCCTTCATCTTCCGCGCACCTGGGCTTCCATTCTCTCTCTAAAATAGCATTCTCAGCTGCACTTTCTCGAGTTGTCCCGGAGACTTCCAACTTCGATCAAGCCCACACAAGTACGTACTCTTGTTATTGAAGTGAAACCTGATGTTGATCCCCACCAATTGAACAACAATTCGTTCACTTTTTTCAATGGTTAACACAACTAGGTTGTGTTATTTACGGGACCCTGTAGCGTACTTAATGCTCTGTACCGTGCAATGCAACATTTCAGTCATATAAAAGTGTTCTCTGCGGTTCCGATTTAACAAAGGAAAAAAAAAAAAAAACCTCTTCCAGGAAAGGAAAGAGAAGACTCTTTTAGGGAAGGGTTTTATTTAAATCCCTACTATTAAAAACACTTTTACGGTTTAGATACCTGCACCATCTCAGCTTCCTTGTGTAAGAGCTAGCCTGTTGTAACTTATACAGCTTATTCGTATGTACCTATTAGGAAAATAAAACACTCACATCTTTTGAAAATTTGAGAAGTACCTATCCAACTTCGATAAACCTAAGGGTACAGACCCTTGGGGTACAGATTTTGCACAGATTGGTTGGGGGACCCACTTTTGGGTCCTACACGAAAAATCCGAACCGTTGATTCATCTCAAAATAATTTTTCATGGGGCTCCGGGAGAAATCACCTCGATCCGACGTGCTTAAGTTGTTGATCCAAAACTCACCCATTTCATTCAAACAACGGTTCGGATTTTCCATGTGGGACCCAAAAGTGGGTCCCCCAACCAATCTGTGCAAAATCTGTACAATTGTTTCTGTACCCCTAGCACTGTCCAACCAACTTCATCTCAAACAAGAAAAGAAAAAATTTTAGGTAACCAGAAGAGAGAAATTCTAAGTTTCGTTTCCGTGAAATATTCAAAACCTCAACGTTTAGTCTCGGCTCCATTGGGAATTTGAAGGGTCAACAGAAAAGAAATCAATTAAGGTTCTACTGTTCCTTCTTTATACTCTCTTACGTCTCATATTGTTTGTCTTTTATATCAAAAAATAAATCAATTATGTGCATAATTTCTCAAAATATCTTTCCGTATTGATTTAAAGGTCTCACTAATTTTTTAAATCAGATAAAAAAATCTAACTTTTTAAATTGGTCGAGACATAAAATTTTTGGAATGGAGATAGTATGTATTCTCTTTACTATTTTACTACGAGGGGAATTTTCCAAATCGGCTTAAGAGCATCCTTATCAAGCTCTCTATATTTTGCACCAAATTTAACCTTAAAAACACCTTTATTTAGAACGTTACTTTTTAAAAAATTCACAGAATTCGGTTCTTTATTCCCACTTTACTGTATTAAATTATTCTTTCTTTCTACTTTTACTTTTCTATTTCAATATCTTTCTTACTATTTTCTTTCTTATATTTTACTACTTTACAACCAAAAAAAAAATTAATACTCTACAAATTTTAATACTTTACAAATAAATTTAGTCGGGAAGAACTCAAACATCAAAACTCCCAATGATTTTTTGTTGGGTTTTCACAGTGACGAAAGTTTCTTTTGAATAGCCTTTTAAAAAATCATCTAAAAGAGTGAAATTAAAATAGGCCATGCAAAGCCATATGCGTATTATAACAGTAATAATAAGTAGCAAGTGAATAATGACTTAACAAAGGAAGTTGAATTTTTTTTTTTTTGGGGGGGGGGGGGTTGTATTGTGTAACTCCGTGTTGCGCGGCCAATTCCGGCATCGTTCCGACTATTGGAGACGTCCACCGCGTAGAGCTCTTACAAGTGTACCAAAAATCAACTCGATCGGATATCGTTAAGTAACCTCATTGGAACACATATAAGTTGAAAAAAATTGGAACACATATAACTTAAAACACTGGATGAAAACCATTGAACCCATTTTTTTTTAAAGTTATTTGTGTTCCAATGAGACACTTAACGATATCCGATTGAGTTGATTTTTGATACACTTGTAATATTCGACAAGCTCAATGCGTTGGACGTTTCCGATTGTTGGAACAATGCCAGCGCGGCACCGGAATTGGCCCCACAACACGCTGAACAACACCTCTCCCGGTTTCATTCAAAAGAGGAAAGTAGAGAGACAGATGAGGACAGTCCGCTTCCTATCCACACCCTTAAGTTACGGATTTCGTCCGGACCTCATAGTTCCGGACCAAATCTCGATGATCCGAACCGTCCAATGTGTTAAAAACGTGTTTTTAAGGGTCTCCGCGAGAAATGAGAAAAAAAATACTGGGTGTACAATTTTTATGAAAAATTGCTCGGATCAAGCCATGCCTAGTATTTTTTTGCTTATTTCTTGCGGGAACCCTTAAAATCACATTTTAAACACATTGAACGGTTCGGATCATGAAAATTCAATCAAGATCTATGAGGTGTGGACGAAGTCCGCACTTTAACACCCTGTTTGGATGCCGGACTAGGCACCCGGATTTGGAGAACACCCGGATATGTAATCCGAGGCCCACCTTACTCCGGTGTTTGGCAGCAATTTCCCCGATTCATCTCCGCCCGGATTTGAACACTGTTGGGACTACAAATCCGGGAGAAGCCTCGTTAGCTAACGATAGGCTCAACCCCGTCGTTAGCAAATCCGGGTGGATTTCACCATTTTCGTTCCTGTTTTGCCCCTCCAAATCCAGGTGATTTGGAGGGTTTTGTATGAGTACCGGTTTTGGATTTCCATCGAGAAGGGAGAGGAGAAAAACTTGTCGGAAAAAAATGGATCTTAGAATCGAAAAAAATAGAGTTTCCCGAAGAAAAATGGAGTTTCCCCCCCAAAAATGGAGTTTTCTGACAAAAAATTGAGTTTCAGGGGGAGAAAATGGAGCTTTCCGGCGCAATAATGGAGTTTCCCGTCCACTTATGGATTGGCCGGACTTGCTGCCGGTCTGCCGGCCTTCCGTCCGCCAACACATTCCATTCCAATGGCTCTTCTTTAAAAAACAGTGGGTCACATTTCCAAAACCATGGGCCACATTTCAAGGCACTTTTTTTGTTTTTATTTTTCATAATAAGGTTTGCATGTGATTAATTCAATTTTTTTTTTTTCACTTTGTAATTATTAATTTTTTTTCCCGGAATTTTTTTTAGTATGCTTATAATATTGTAGGTTAATTATTATGTATTTTTAAAATTATTATGCATTTATTGTTAGTGTAATGAAATTAATCCATTTTGTTTAATAAAATAATAAATTGGGGGCAAATAGGTCATTTGCTCTCTTATCCTATCAAATCCACCTTCCAAATCACCCTTCTCATAATACCATCCAAACACCTCACTAACAAATCCACCCTTCTTATGAGGTGGGACCACCCTCATTATCAAATCCACCCTCATTACAAATCCACCTTCAAATCCACCCTCATTACAAATCCACCCAAATCATCTCCGGCATCCAAACGGGGTGTAAGGGTGTGGATTAGAAGTTTACTCTAAAAGTGCTAAAAAGACTAAACACAGATTTCAAGACAGGGTATTCTCTTCACATACATTAACTATTTTTAACATTTGTGCTAAAAACGAGAAACTATTCTTATAACTGGACAAGGAAAAATAAAATACGTACTATTTTTTTTTTCCTAGTCTTCTCAAAACGAAACTATTACGGAGTATTCTTTTCTCTCCTCACACGAAGTCACGAATCCATCCATCCAGAGACAAATGAAAGGTTCTTATATTAAAATTATCAGATGGTCAACCAAGTGACCGCATAGCGCAGTGGATTAGCGCGTCTGACTTCGGATCAGAAGGTCGTGGGTTCGACTCCCACTGTGGTCGTTCAATCCTTGTTATCGTCTTTTCTTTTTGGATCTTCAAGTTAGGGTTTTAGGCACTGCTTACCCCACCTCTCTCCCTCTCGCTGGTTTCAGATTAGCTGATAGAGACGGCAACAATCCAAGTTTGGGTTTTGCCATTGTAATCTCTCTCCTTTTCTCTCTCTGTGTGTGCGCGTGCGCGCGGACTCTGCATTTGAAGGTAAATTAACTCAGATTCTCTCAATTCAAGTAAACCCTCTATTGCTTCTATTTCCTTTGTGTTTCGTTTGTTTTTGATTGGAAATTCGTAGCTGCTTTTGTTTCTTAAAAACCCAAGTTTGAAATTTGTTTCTTGGCAGCTGGAGAAGTGATATAACTGAAGAATCAATAAGTATTCTGGTTTCGTTTGAAGAGTTACAGAGAATGGCTTCAACAGGACAACCTCAATCATCTCTGAAGAGACGCGATTCATCAACCGGAACAAGGGAAGGGGATCAACTGATTATAACCCCTTTAGGTGCTGGCAGTGAAGTGGGTCGCTCCTGCGTTTACATGTCTTACAAAGGCAAAACTGTTATGGTATATTGCAGTTAACTCATCTGCATTATATTTTTACGTCTGGGTTTTTTTAGTTTCATGCTGTTGAGACCTAAGTCACATTATGTGCGTGCGTGAGCGTAAAAGGTTCTTTCAAAAACATCTCAAACTACTAAAAGTCGGTAGGGCAAGGATATGGAGCGGGGATGGAGGGTCCTACCGAAGGATTGTGTGAACTAGGTTGAAACCATCTCTGGACCTTGCTTAAAATTTTAGCGTTCTGAAGGGAAAATTAAAATCAGAGCATAAACTTGAGTAAAATTTTCATTAATGGGATAGTTCCAAATTTGAAAGACAGGAAATGACCTTCGAAAATTTAAGCAGAGATTTGAGTCTCCCTTGATTTGAATAAAAGTTAGAAAGTTTTGAGTAAGGAGTGGAGGAGTTCAAAAGGATTAGTGAGATGTCATTGACTATTATGTGTATTTTCATGTATCTTTATTATTATTTGTTTTCTCGCCTCCAACAGTTTGACTGTGGAATTCATCCTGGTTACTCGGGGATGGCTGCTTTGCCGTACTTTGACGAAATTGATCCTGGTACCATTGATGTGCTTCTCGTTACCCAGTATGTACTTTGGTTCTTGTTCTTTTATAGTCTAATTTAACATTGTGTGATAGGTGTGATCTCCTTATGTCTAATTGTTTGGTTACTGTGCATTTAGTATCAAATCAGCTAATTTCGTGCCGAACTGATTTACCTTTCGGATTGTTCTTCCGACTTTTCTTGTAAACGAAATTTCTGTCTATGCTTGGTCTGTGTACTCTTTAACTTTTGATTAGTAAGTTGCTACTGCGATTTATTCTTGGAAGTAGGGTTTGTCGAGCTGAGCTTATCAGTATGATTAGTATTTAGTGTTAAAATCACAATGCAGTACAAAAAGGTATGTATTTGCTTGAACGCTTGTTGAGCTGCTTCCAAGCTAGTGCAGTTAAGACACAATTAAGCTTAGTCTTTCCAAAGAAGAGTTTGTATACTTTATATGTTAACGTCAACAATGTTGAAAAGCAACCCACTAGGGTAGCCAGTCAGTCCAAGGTTATCACTGACACACGTCAACTTAACAGATACATGTGGCTTGTTGGTAGTTGCTGGTATCCAGAGTTCATTGTGGGGTTCCGCAAAAGCAAGAACTACTACTGTGAAATAAAAAAATATTGAGTTTAAAGACCTTGGTTCGTACAAGCTTGCCCTTCACTCATTCTGGCCCATCTACTTCCAATTGAAAACACTGCGATGGATGAAATTTTTGCAAGAGTTCAAGGGGAATTAAATAGTTAGTGTCTGACCCTTTGCACGTATTGGACTGCAGAATTGTTGTTTGTAAACATGTCTGGGGAGCTTGTTGCATCTTCTCCGCCAGCTGAAAGTTGTTTATTTTTTTTACACACACAGAAGTTTTTGGTTGCCTTTTCTAAATGTTAGTTGTTCTTTAGGGAATGAGGTTCTCTTCTAAAATTCATTTCTGGGCTAGTTTCTGTGGTGCTGTATCAGTGTATTTTCTAAGTAACTTTAGTATGTCTATGTCTTGCCTTCGGTTTTATGCTATCAATCAATCTCTTTCACCACCACTTTTGACATTCATAAACGGTATGGTGCTTCTTTTTGTTTTGTTTTTTCCTCTGATTATTGGACGGTTATGCAATATGAGACATAATTTTTTTGGTTGCAGCTTTCACTTGGATCATGCTGCTTCCCTTCCATACTTTTTGGAGAAGGTTATATCTCTTTCTTTTAGTACACTTTTACTCAAGTAGTGCTCTTCCGTTTCTTGTAGATGCTAAAACCTATAGGTTTGTTTTGTAGACAACATTCAAAGGGAGAGTGTTTATGACCCATGCAACAAAGGCTATCTATAAGTTGATCTTGTCTGACTATGTGAAAGTGAGCAAAGTTTCTGTTGAAGATATGCTGTATGATGAACAAGATATTCTTCGTTCTATGGACAAAATTGAGGTATGTTTATTCATTATTGATGTTGCTTGATATCTTCCTTTTTCTGGATCTTTTTCCCAGTAATGCTGTTTTCGCTTTCGTCTTGGTTTCATAATTTGAATACCAAGTCTTGTGCTAGATGTATACGGCGTCGGATTGAAATGGCGATCATTATTCAGGAATTTAGTTTAGAAAATTTGTTCTGTTGTCTCGTAAGGAGTAAAAAGTATCAGCAAATCAGTGTATTGTGTTTGTATTTCTTATATTCCATCTGGATAAATATGCTTCTGTTATTGTGTTATTATTGCAAATTTTCTTTTGAAAATAAGAAACTGATTCCTCCAGAGAACAGACTGCATTTCTTCTTCTTCGTACTATATTGCTTGGTTGATTTATTTTGAGCTCCAGCAGTACATTTTTATTACTCAATTGGAACTTACTTTGTAGTATTGAATGGTTTTTTCAGATGGAAAATAGCGTCAAGCCAAATGCATTACACATTTACTAACTCTAATTCAGAAAATTTACCAATATAGTTCTTCTTCTTGAATAGGACTTCTTATTGCGTTGGTTCAGTTTATCCAATATTTGCATGATAACGACGACTACTTGTTACAGGAAAATGCTGATGATGAACTATATACGTGTAGAATATCTTGAAGATTAATTGATCTTGTATCTACCCTAACTATTTTGACATCTTCAATTAGGTTGTTTCATTCTTGTATGAGGTCAGAACTACTTTGTTAAAGCTTGAAAGTTTAGATATGTTAAACTACACCTTCAGCTGTCGCAAGTCCTGCTCCATTTGTTTTATTTTACAAAGGCCACTCACTATAGCTTTCACAATTTTGGTTGGGAGTTTTATTTAACTCTAAAACTCGTCACAGCAGTTATAACCTTCTTTGAATCACGGGACGACCAATCATTTTTTCCCCAATTGGTCTCAAGTGCTGTTTTTGTTGAACTATTGTTTGTTTGGAATTTTGGTTTCCAGAAATCTAAATTTATTATCCACCTGGAACTTAATTATCAATGCTTCATAGTTGACTCAAAATCCTACCTTGCAGGTTATAGACTTTCATCAGACCTTAGAGGTTAACGGTATCCGTTTCTGGTGTTACACTGCTGGCCACGTCCTTGGTGCTGCCATGTTTATGGTAGACATTGCTGGTGTCCGAGTCCTCTACACTGGAGACTACTCGCGCGAAGAGGATCGTCATCTCCGTGCTGCCGAGATGCCGCAATTTTCACCAGACATTTGCATCATTGAATCCACATACGGCGTTCAGCTCCACCAATCGCGACATATCAGAGAGAAACGATTCACCGATGTTATCCACTCCACCATTTCCCAAGGTGGTCGTGTCCTAATTCCCGCATTTGCTCTTGGCCGTGCCCAAGAACTTCTATTGATCCTCGACGAGTATTGGTCGAATCATCCTGAGCTCCACAACATTCCTATCTATTATGCCTCCCCACTGGCGAAAAGATGTATGGCGGTTTACCAGACCTACATTAATGCCATGAACGAGAGGATCCGTAACCAATTTGCCAATTCAAACCCGTTTGATTTCAAGCACATATTGCCTTTGAAGAGCATTGAGAATTTTAACGACGTGGGACCGTCAGTGGTGATGGCAAGTCCGGGTGGACTCCAGAGTGGGCTATCTCGACAGCTGTTTGATAAGTGGTGTGTGGATAAGAAAAACGCTTGCGTTTTACCGGGATATGTTGTCGAGGGAACTTTGGCGAAAACCATCACCAATGAACCCAAAGAAGTAACCCTGATGAACGGTTTGACGGCTCCTTTGAACATGCAAGTTCATTACATTTCCTTCTCAGCTCACGCTGATTATGCCCAGACGAGTGCATTCTTGAAAGAACTCATGCCTCCTAATATAATTCTTGTTCATGGAGAAGCGAATGAGATGGGGAGGCTCAAGCAGAAGCTTATTACCTTGTTTGCCGACGGAAACACCAAAATTATTTCCCCTAAGAACTGCCAATCTGTTGAAATGTACTTCAACTCGGAGAAAATGGCAAAAACGATCGGAAAACTTGCGGAAAAGGTCCCGGAAATAGGTGAATCCGTCAGCGGCTTATTGGTAAAGAAGGGTTTCACTTATCAGATCATGGGGCCCGATGACCTCCACATCTTCTCTCAGCTATCCACTGCGAACGTCATTCAGAGGATTACCATCCCTTACTCTGGTGCGTTCGGTGTGATCAAATACAGACTTAAGCAGATATACGAGAGCGTAGAGTCTTCGACGGATGAGGAGTCTGGGGTTTTAACTCTGCGAGTGCATGATAGAGTCACAGTGAAGCAAGAGTCGGAGAAGCATATCTCTGTGCATTGGAATGCGGACCCCATTAGCGACATGGTGTCTGACTCGATTGTTGCTTTGGTGCTGAATGTGAGCCGGGAGATGCCTAAAATAGTTGAAGAGCCGGAACCTGCAATAAACGAGGAAGAAAATAAGAAGAAGTTGGAAAAGATATGCCATGCTTTGCTTGTTTCACTTTTCGGGGACGTGAAGCAGGGAGAGAATGGTAAATTGGTGATAAGCGTCGATGGGAACGTGGCGCATCTTGATAAACTGAGTGGGGACGTCGAGAGCGAAAACGAAGGGCTTAGGGAAAGAGTGAGGACGGCGTTTCGAAGGATCCAAAGTGCTGTGAAGCCAATCCCTCTTTCTGCTGCTTCTTAAACAGTTCTGTTTTTCCTGGTTTCCTTTCCATCCCTAGAAGTGTTTCCAGTTTCTTGTACCATTTTAAGCAAGTACTATATGGATACTGAACTTTTCCATCGAGGTGGGCCTTGAAAACACTAATTGATGGATTGTTGTAGCAGGTCGGGTGATACAGATAGTTTCTTGCGAGAAAAACTTGGGTGCCGGCTCAGTACCACGTGGCGGTACCGAGCACACATCTCGGCCATTCAAAAGTGTTTTGGATGGTCTGGATTTTAGAGAGAGAAAAAAGAGAGAGAGAGAGAGAGGAGAGAGGGAGGGAGAAATCTGGGTCGTCCAAAATACTTTTAGATGGCCTAGATGTGTGCTCTGGCACCACGTCAGCCGTATCCTATTTGCACCCTAGTTTTTCTCGTTTCTTACTTATTTTTCACTGATGAACCAATTTTGGGGTATGTTTTTTGGGTACTTCTGGGAATTTTGTTCTGTTTTCTGATGAAGTTTTGACCAGGCTCTGGTCCAGTCGTCAATCATCTAGTTTTGTCCAGTTTTGGTCCTGCCGTGGTGATCCTGCTGTGGGTGGCTGTGCCCACACAAACAGCCATTGTCCCAAGCCCAAAAATATAACAAAACTATAAAAAAAAAATCAGGTCAGTCAAATATCTGTAATTTAGTGAACAAACCACATTTGTCAATAATACTACAATTTTTCGAACATTTATAACTGCCCAAATGGTTTGTTCACTTATTAGTTATAGATAGCCAATTGACTTAATTTTTTGCAGGTGTGTCACATGCATCAAGTTCTACTTAATGAACGGTTCATATCACATTTTTGGGTTCGGAACGATGCCTGCTTAGTGGTCACAGCCAACCGCTCCCCTCTATCCCCAGTGATGTGAACCGTTTATTGGGCACAACCAAATTTAATGGTGGGGAATTTGACGACGGTATACCTGGTGGTGATAGATACAAGATCTAAGAGGACAGAGAGCTCAACTTTTTCCCTGAGAAAATGGACGGAAGTTAACGGCGGGTGCCGAATTAAAATTTTAACTCAACTTCATGTATCTAGTTGAAATATCACGAAATTTAGGTATATATAGGAGTATAAGACATTTGAGTGATGATATTTTTGAAAATTTTCTTAAAAAAATGAGCAATGTTGGGGATGCATCTTCGTCATCCCTCGGGGGTGATGGTAAGACATATAATAGTATTAAGAGAGTTGTACCATGACCTAAGTAGAAGTAGATGTAAACTTGCAATAACGATAAAGCTAAGGGTACCGAAGCTTTGGGTACCGAAAATGTACAACAGCATGTGAGGCCGAATTTTAGGTTTCATACAAATAATTCGAACCGTTCATTAGTTTTGAAATAGTTTTACAAATGTCGTTACCAAAATTCAGCTCAATTGAATATGCGTAAGTTGGTGATCAAATATTTCAATTTTCTCATTCAGAAATTTAGGATCCTGAATTCTGAATGAAAACTTGAAATTTGAATCAACCACTTACTCATATCCAATAGCCATTTTTTGACTAGACATTCAAAAATTATTTTAAAATAAACAAACGGTTCGGAGTATTCAGGCAGTGGATGCCAAAAAATGTACTATAAAAGTTTCAAGGCATTTTTTCTTAAAAATATGGGAAACACAATCAATCACATGTGATCAAAGGAGGCTTAGTTCTTAAAAATACTCCTATTTATTAATGCACTTTGACAAGTAATTATACACTTTTGCACGTTAACAAGCAACCACTACACAGTGGCTGACTTTCGTAAGCATATGCTCCTGCGACTTACAATGAGTTTCGTAGTTGTTTTTTCACGTAAAGATCGACGATGTTAGAAATTTATACTAAAAGTCTAAATCAATTTTATCTATTTGATGAGAAATTTTTATGGACAATGTTTGGACGATATTATTGTGTGTTGTGCATGTGTTTTTTTTATTCTACATAATAGATGATCTAGTGTATAGCGTATGGTTTACACACCGAAGATCGGTTCTTGTGTGATATAAGTTTTGATTCAAAGTCTTAGATGGAATTCGACATGCCATTAGTAAGATTGTAGCACAGTGTTTTAGTAGGTATGTCTTGACTATTGGAAACAATTCAAGTTCCAACTCATTGTGCTAGTACATTTAGTGTATTGGACATGACCGCCTTAAGGTAATTGTCTTAATACTGACACTATAAGACAATTAGATGATTAATCTAAAGATGATTAATAGATGTATATACATTTAATGGTGTTGACTTTGATTCATTATGAGCCAAGTACGGGCCAGTCCAAAAGGCACAACTTAATACCAAGTCCAACACCCAAAAATTTTACACGCCCAACGATCGAACCAAAGATTTTTTTCCAAAATTACCCTTGAAGCGCAAAACAGCTGTGCTTTTACTAAAACATTTCCGGACTCGGGGGAGGTGCTGTGCACCCCTCGGCTGTTGGATCGAGTTTTGGATGGCTCAGATGCGTTCGGCAATTTTTTCTTAATTTGATTTTTTTACCGGTAAAAAATCAAAACACATCCGAACCGTCCAAAACTCGATCCAACGGCCGAGGGGTGCACAGCATGGCTGTGCACAACACCTCCCCCGCTTCCAACATTTCCCGTTTTATTATTCTGCTTCGGAAAGGGAGGCGGGGCGGGATAAAGAGGTTTGGTCGATGAGTTCAGACCAAGGGCGGTGGTGGGCTAGGGTTTCGCTGAGGGAGGAAGAGGTGGGTGACGAAGGAGCGGAAGGTTGGGGTGGCAATGAACGTAGAATGTTGGGATTGATTGTTGTTAGTGGCGGTGTTGGTGATGGTGGATTGGCTGTTTTTTATTGGAAGGGTCGGCGGGCCATTGTTTGGGAAATGGTATAGTAGGGAGGGTTAATTTCTTGGAGACGGTTGTCAGAGTTTTGAAGGAGAACAGAGATGCGATCAATTATTTCTTTGAATCGTTACTTTTGGACTGTGATGAGATGCTAATTTTCTTTCCTTTTTTTTTTTTCCCTGAAGTGTGTGATTGAGTGAAAATTTCTCAAATCCCAACAAAATTGTCTATATATTTTGGACCTTTTTTTGTTTGTTTTGGAAATGAGAAATCTCAATCGGTCTTGATGCAGTAGTGTTGGTAGTCGTGATTGTGAGGTGGTGATTTGTTTTTTGAAAATTGAGATAATTCTCCATCTTTTTCTTTATTTTAAGAGTTGGAGTAATTTACGTAAACACCCTGTGAACTATACCTCTTTTCGGGGGACACCTCATACACCAATTTTGCCTACACCGAGACCACCTAAGCTTTCAAAAGTCTCCTCCTTACCCTCCTCTTTCTCCCCTTCACCACCACTTCCTCATCTTCCGACCCCCATCAGTTACTACCACTATTACCAATACTACTTGTTTGCATCTGTAATGCTTTACCTGTTTCACCTTATCTCCATTCTCCACCGTTGTGTATGTATGTATGTATGTACACACACACACATGTTATATTAAAATTACTTAAATCATAAAAACAAAACAAAGAAAAATAAAGCAAAAGAAGGTGGAACGTGGAAGTACTACTTCGGTAAAGTTGAAACTTCGACCCCGACGCCACTGCTTGCCATTCAGCTTGATTTCACCAGAAAATCTCACTAACCTCTCTTGCTTTCACCGCTTGAGAGAGTGCAATGGGCTCTTAGGTGAGACAGAGAACCAGAGTGTGAGAAAGGGAGTTTTCATGATTTGTATTTGATTCGATTAAGTTTTTCTCTTCATATTTGTGTGTAACTCCCTCAAAGCACCAAAAATGGTATCAGACCGAATTTGTGAGGGTTGAGTCGCTGGAAAAATATGGTTTGAGTTCTCTGCTCTGTTTCGGCTGGATTTCAAAAAATGGTCGAAAATTATTTTTGATCACAGGGTTGTGTTTGTATGGAGTAGACGATCACAACGGTATCAGTCGGACCTTCGAAGTCCATCGTAAAAGCACTCACACGCTATTTGAACTCGGCGCGTTGTTGGCGAGTGAGATCTACTCTCATGGTATAGTACATGTGTTTGCCGGAGGAAGAAGGTGAGTGGGTCTAACGGCGTGTGTTTGATACTGAGGATGGGTTCGGTTTGAAGTGGGTCAGTTGCTTGTGTTGGCAATATTCCTTTTTTTGGATTAGAAGTGTTAAAGATGAGTGAAGATTGGAGGGGTGAAGAAGGGGGGATGGGAGAGAGAGGGGTTGAGTGTGGTGTAGGAGGGCAATGTTGGGAAAAAGAATAACATTTGGGACAACTTCCGTTAGATTATTAACGGATATTGACAGAGAATGCTAACGGAAGGGGTGTACGAGAAAGATTTAGAAAGATGAGGGGGTCTCGGTGTAGGCAAAATTAGTTTAGGGGGTGTCCCACGAAAAGAGACATAATTAAAGGGGGTGTCCAGGTAAATTAATATTCTTTTAACATAGAAAACTAGTGTTTTTTTTTTTTGAAATGAGAGAATTCTAAAGTAGTGAAATTCACGAGCTTGGAGCCAATGAAATTTCACGAGCTCATAGCCAATGGAAATCACGAGCTCAAATCCAATAGAATTCATAAGCTCAGAGCCAGTGAAAATTCAAAAGATCAAACACAGTGAAAATCACGAGCTCAAATCTAGTGAAATTCACGAGCTCAAAGCCAGTGAAATTCACGGGATCAAACTCAATGAAATTTCACGAGCTCAAACCCACAAGCTGAATTACACAAGCTAAATTTCACGAGATCGAACCTCGGGAAACTTCGCCTGCGGGAAAGTCGCCATCTGGAAGAAGATGTTGGGTGGAGGTGGAAAGTAGGAGGTGGGACTCGGGGAGGTGTTGTGCACAGCCGTGCTGTGCACCCCTCGGCCGTTGGATCGAGTTTTGGATGGCTCGGATGCGTTCGGCAATTTTTTTTTAATTTTGATTTTTTTTTTACCGGTAAAAAATCAAAACACATCCGAACCGTCCAAAACTCGATCCAATGGCCGAGGGGTGCACAACACCATGCACAGCATGGCTGTGCACAACACCATGCACAGCATGGCTGTGCACAACACCTCCCCCGCTTCCGTAGGAGGTGGGAGGAGAGCAAGTATAAATTACCGGTTAAAGCGTAAAAGGGTAAGCAATGTGACTCTATTAAACTTACAAATAATTAAGTTTTCCTTTTGTACTTAGCAGGAATTAAGGAATTCAAAGCTAGACTTAGACGTAATTTTTCAATTCATTAAAGAGTGAGATCCTCTTTATGGTTAATATTATTTGTCAGTTGGGTCATGGTATTATATGTATGATAGATAATAATTATTAATGGAATTCACGTTCCAGTAGGGATTGATGATACTCCTTGAGTAAACTTATAAGTTTCGACTATGTTAAACCTTGCAAGTGAATATTTATATCAGTTGTTATATCGAATAAGTTAAGTGGAAGGTGTCGAGGTATTTATAAGATGTTGATTAAATATAATTGTCAGTAATTTAATTTAATCACGAGTATATGTAATCTTAACATGGAGAGACATTTAAGTATTTAATAACATGGAGCTCGAAACATAATGAGATAAGGACGAGAGTTCAGTTATAATTTTGTAGTGATGTGAATTAGAATTTGTGACATAAGAAATATAATACTGGTAGGATTAAGGTTTATTATGTGCATAAGGAGCCTATACCTATTTTTCCTTAGGTCCCTTGCCCTAATCCTATGAATATAGTATTATGTTCTCATAGGTCTCACACTCATTCAAACATACTAGAAGAGAGGCCTCCACCCTTAGCTGCGCAATTGAGGTTAAGGAAATACGGCAAAAGATCGTGAGGTACTGTCAAGCGGAGTTTGTAGGGTACATTAATTGGGTCGGGTTCGTCAACTAGCGTTCGTATTGCGGGAGTTGAGATAAACCCTAGTTTCGTCTTGTAGCTTGTAGCGTTTGGGATTTGGGGTCCCCGTAGTGACACAAGTCACTACATCCCCGTAATGCTCTCAATTGTGGGTTTTCTATGATCTGTATTTTGGATCGGAACCGTTCAATTTGTCCAGAATGTTGAATAGATCATTTATATAAAAAAAAATAAAATTAATTGGATATTGGTAGCCATATGATCCGATACCATTTATTTTATAAAAATGGAAGGCCAATATCATTTAGAGAATAAGTTGTAAGACAAATTTGTCTTAATTGCATGTCTACTAATCTTCGATAATCATAAATTTTTGTACCTATAATGTACTCAATATCACTGAAAAATTAAACGAGTCCTAATGAAGATTTCACAGAGCTCATAATTTAAGTCAATGTGAGAGTTGGGTCATAACCGGTGTAGTGAGGTTTTTTTTGTTTTTTAATCTGTACGCAAATTCTTTGGTTAGGGCCTACGGGATTCGGTTCCAGCAGCTGGTACTTATGAATAAAAAAACTGCTCCCACTATTCTCTCACTATTAGTACTATAAAAATTCCCTGCACATGAGCTGTTCTGTAAGCAAATACTCTTTGCGTCATCCAGCAAGTTTGGCAGTCGTTTTCTCGAGTAAAGCTTCACATAAAAAACTGCTCCCACTACTCCCTCCCTACCAGGTCACACTCCGAGAAGGCGTTCATGGAAGAAGTTGAACATCCGGATCAAGAACTAGGCGACAAAATTCGCAAATTCAACCATTATATTTTGATCCTCCAATCGTTGACACAAATACTACTGATTTCTTGGGCGAGAAAGTCAACACCCCTAACGTTTTTAGAGAGAGAGAGAGAGAGAGGGAGAGTAATTTCTCTCCATAACCAAGGAGAGAGAGAGATATGGGGAAGAAGGGGTCAACCCCCTTCCGCAGTGCGGGTGGCCGCCGCAAGCTGAAGAGGCTGGCCGAGGGGGCGGGAATGTCGCCGAATAGCGGCCTTGAGGCAGCGGCAGCGGCGGATAAATCGCTAGCGGCTATGGGTTCGACGAGCAAGTCGGTGAAGAAGAAGGGTGGAGGAGGGGCGAGGCTGTGGATGAGGTTTGATAGGTTTGGGCAATCGGAGGTGATCGAGTGTGAGAAGAACACCATTATCAAGCGGGCTTCTCTTCCGGCTAGGGATTTGAGGATTCTTGGCCCTGTTTTCTCTCAAACCTCCAATATCCTTGGTAAATTTATTTATTTATTTTATATGTAATTGGTAATGTTTGAATCTTCCAACTTTTTAACAATTATTTTGTGAATTGCTCTTCCTTGGCGGAAATACACAAATACACACCCTCCAACCGCGGTTGGAGGTGTGGTCGGTGGGTGTGTACGTAGCATTGCTCGATAGGGAGACAATGCTAAAAAGTAAAGAAAAGAATATTAGCAATCCTACTGGCACTGGTTTCGTGCCATTTTACCAAATTCAAAACAGGACCATTAGATTAAACTTATATCATTTTTCTACGCAAATCAAATGGCTTGCATGATATCACAAGTTTGACAATTGTCAAAGTTTATGCCAAATTTGGCACCAAGAATGACATTACCAAAAGTTGAAATTGAATTTGGCATGAGCGTGGTGGAAAGGATTTTGCTATCCTTGGTGCCAAATTTTTACTTTCGTGTGGATTTGGAACTTGGGTGGACCTTGATATTGTAGAGATAGATAGATAGAAAGATATCTGCTTATTTTTGAATTTGGAATTTTTAACTTGTTTTGGTTTATTTAACTTATTTCCATTACTGAATTATTTCGCTCAAAATTTCTATTCGACAAGAATATTGGAGAAAATATGGATCAAACTTAAAATTTCTAAAGATAACAAAAAATTAAAATGTTTTCTGTCTAACTTTAGTATGTTTTTTAGTTTTTAGTTGTAGTTTTTTATCCATTCCAATCGAATCAGAAAGGTAAATATTTTTTATGCTAAATCAACTTGAGATAAAAAGGAAGAAGTTGATTTGTTAAAATTAAGGCACACAAATATCGTGTTTCCATTTCATTATAAATTGACTTTTTCGATGTGCTAAGCACACTGTATGAATTAGCTTTTTTGAAGGAAATGGAACACTTAATAATCACAATAATAGAACCAGAAACTCAAAATCTTTTATGGTTATACCTAAGGTACACCTTTCAGGTTCGGGTTGGGAAGCCCCCTCCCCGACCGCTAATGAGGGGGGAAAAAAAAAAACACCTAATGTACAACTTAGGGGTTGGTATGATGGAACATACTTAATCTTGCTGACTAGCAGTGGTCGGCACTAGGCAACATCAGCACCATCATTATTAGCACTATGCAACATTAGCACCATGCAACATTAGCACCATCATTATTAACTCGCCAACCATTAAACTACTTACAATTCAAGTGTCATGACTCATAATATTCTGTTATCTTCTTTTGTGGGCCATAAACTTGTTTTAGCAACTTGTTTTGTGGTGAGTGATATTCTAGCTTGGTTAATGTTTTCTGGCTTTAGAACTTTACATACTCTCCCTATGTGTGAAAATTGGTAATACTCCCTCTGTCCCATTTTGGTAGTCCCTTGTTCTCCCTTGTTCCATTTTGAGATGTCCCAAAGTGGATGTCCATTTTCCAAAAATATCAAATAGAAACTTGTGCCCTTGTGTTTAAATAGAACTAGTACTATTTCCTTGGATCAAATTTTAAATGGGAAGGCATATTTGGAAAGTGAAATACTTTTTGAGCAATCATTGCGCTCCCTTAAAAAGTTGAAATCCCCAAAAGGGACTGTAAAAATGGGACTTAGGAAGTATGAAGTAACAATGTAGGAATAGAAAAATGTCTCTGATACATTGCTATTGTACTAAGATGACAAAGGGTATGAAGTGTTTTTATTGAAAGAAAAGCCCAAGAAGTTTGGTATACTTTGTGTGAAACTGCGTTCTGGACCTGGTATGCCAGTTTTTAAGTTGTGAGACATATGATTATCACATTTGTTTAGTATTAAATTGTAAACTATTCAAAACACTAAGTTCAATACGAAAAATCAGTATATTGAACTGTATTTACAAGGCAGTGGCTTCCATTGGTGCCACGTCTAGTTATCCATGATACACCCATTGGTAATACAATTACATTTCTCCTCTGATCTGCATATGTAATTTTTGGTTGTGATGGGAGACTGACTTTTGAGTTCCCCCAACACCCCCTCTCTGCAGCCAGGGAAAAAGCCATGGTTGTCAACTTAGAGTTCATAAAGGCTATAGTTACAGCTGAAGAAGTGTTGTTGCTCGAACCTCTTCGGCAGGAGGTTCTTCCATTTGTGGATCAGCTGCGGCAGCAACTTCCTGACAGAAGCCGGGTCAAATCTCAAGGAGGGGCCCAAACAGCTATACAAGATGATGAACCGCATTCAACAACAGGGGGAAAATGGTTACCAGTTCCTGAAGCGACTGAAGGTTTGCAGGCTGAACTCCCCTTTGAGTTTCAAATTCTCGAGATTGCATTGGAGGTTGTCTGTACGTATTTGGACTCGAATGTGGCAGACCTTGAGAGAGATGCTTACCCTGTGTTGGATGAGCTAGCGAGAAAAGTCAGCACTAAGAATCTTGAGCGCGTACGGAGTTTGAAAAGCAATCTGACCCGTTTACTTGCGCGGGTACAAAAGGTATCCTTTTGTCTATTGCTTTTTTCTACTAGATTATGCAGACCACTTCATGGTGTTGGGCAAATTAAACTTACAACTCCTGTACTTTAAATGACTTTAAACGTACCTCAGCTACAAAAGTGGCCAACAGCACCCCCTAAACTATCAACAAAATTGGGGTCAAGGATTCTGTTAACAGAAGCGTCAGAAAGACACAAACCCCTTCGTATTTTACCCATTTGTTCACATTTACGAACTCACTCTCTATGAAGTCTCTGCTGTGGAAACTATTACATCTTCATTCTTTCAAATGAACAGATTAATTTCGAAATCCTCCCAATTAAGTACTCTCACATTCATTATGGTGTCAGAATCCTTCTAATTAAGTACTTCTACATTCATTATGGTGTCAGAGAATCAAATTTAACAGATCATATCCAAACCAGTGATTTATCTAACAGAAAAAAATGGGGAAAAAAATTACAATTTTGAATGACACCAATGAAGGAATTTAAACAACACAATAAAATGTCAATCACAGAAATTGCAATTTATTTCATCGGATAACTAGTAACTACTGTAGAAGACTAAAATCATGAGAAAGCAGCAAAAATATATTCATGTGATCATGTCCTTACATGTAGTAATTTATAGAGTATATGTTTATACGTCAAGTATAAAATACGAATAGATTTCTAGCATATAGATAGACTATCCTCTTTACCTCATAACTTATGTATCAATAATAGAAATTGACATTGCGCCCAAATTCTTTCTCCCAAACTTTTAATATGAGTTTCCTTTTCCCAATGAAAGAATATACTAACCAAAACGCTCATATCTTTCTCCTCCTCCAGAATCTGTTTCTTTCTTTCTCTCTCTTTTCTCTGCTTTCTGAGCTCCAGTCCATTCATTTCTTTTCCTTTCACTTGTTTCCCCCTTCTCTTTGTTCATTGTAATTGCACACAACACTTATACGAGCAAAAGTAAGAGATGGTCCAATCGGGATTTCTTGTTGCCATCACTCTTCTATTCTTTATCTCATTTACAGCCCAAACAATCCTATATACTCTTTTTTTGATAAGTAATAAATGTATTACAAAGGCACCAAGGGAATGCCACAAATTGGTGTAAATATATAGCAAGGATAGCAAGGGAAGCCAATTTGCTAACAAGCGGCAAAGCATGTATGGACTTCAACTAATTCTGTCTTCCCCTCTAGTCTAAGTAATGGCAATTCAATCTCTTCTTGGTAATGCATGAAATATATGGTTCGGGTCTCAATAAGGAGTGAGGAGAGGGAAGGAGCCATGGAATGCTTGGGAGGTATCACAAGTTGCAGAATGTGGGCCTATAATTGCATTTTAATAGCTTTAAAAGGCTATTTTAGGCATTTAGAACACGTGCGATTTGGGAAAACTAGATTTAAGGGGCCAAACTAACTTGTTCATTAATACTGACAAATGCTGACGAGTTCGCACTTTAGTTGATAGTTTCGGGCTGCAGGTATCAATCAACTTTTTTGTAGAACGGGTGTCATTGAAAAGAGGAAAATATGTTCCAACAGCAGTTTGTTTGAAACAGTTAGCATTGCATGAAGGTTAAATTGAAAAAACCATGTTGGAATATAGGTATTTGTCAGCATTTGCTCTTCATTGCTTAATTATCACTTTTGAAACTAGTATAGGAGCCTGGAGAAGCTCTCCACTTATTGCCAATAGGCTTTGGATTGGATGCTTTAACATGGTATTAGAGTTGGGCTTTGCGTGGTTTTGGGGCTTTTTTGGGCGATGTGACATGTGAGAGTTTGTCCCACATTGGTTAATAATTATAACCTCCAAAGCTAGTATATGAGCCTGGGAGACCTCTTCACCCATTACCAATTGGTTTTGAGTTGGATGCTTTAACATGGTATCAGAGCTAGGCTTTCGGAGTATTTTGGACAAGACTCTCTTGGTTATTGCCCCGTTGTTTGTGCCATAAGTGCACCATATTTTATTATGATTCCAATGTTGTGGATCCGTTGTTTACCTCTCCACGTGCGTCTCAGGGGTCGCACGTGCGGGGAGTGTGAGAGTTTGTTCCACATTGGTTAATAATTATAACCTCCAAAGCTAGTATATAAGTATGAAGGCCTCTCCACTCATAGTCAATTGGTTTTAAGTTGGATGCTTTAACATGACATAACACTAGTTAGTGTTTATGTTCTTTTGGGGTTGTTTATGTGCACATTGACGAAGAAAAGAGTAAAATGTTTAGGCTAAGGGGATAGGATGTACGGATACAAATGACCTGAGTTGTTCGTGAACAGCTCGGCCCGATTAGTGAAAGAGCCGAGGCCAAGCGCTTGGTCGAATACACTTTCTATATTGGGTGATGGATGTGATATTTTTATTCTATCTACTCAAGCTTTGCTCTCAGCTTGGTTAACTTTACTGTATTGGTTTTATATGTATACAATATTTGTAGTTCATCCCAGCCTGCACATAATTAGGAAGTAGTACCGTAAATCTTCAAAAAATTATTATATAATCCTCAATGATGATAATAGAATTTTTTATTTGCTAGAATATAGAATTTCCCTTGTAACTTTTGACCAGTATGCAAGCTTAAATGTACAATTTCTTTGGCTTGTTAAGGCTCGTGAACTAGCACTCGGGCCTGCAGACTTACATGTAATCCTTACCTGCAATAAGTTGAATTTTGAATCAGGAAATGAAAATGTTGACTTGCAAACTCTTGTAGCCTAATTAAGTGACTTTATTTCTTAAAGCACTACTTAGACCGGTACCATGATTCAGGGTCCTGATCGTGTCGCGTATAAACGACGTTATTCCTTCTTATCTATGTGTCGTATGTTTTTTGACGTGGAGCAAATAATGCTTGGATGTTAGGTGCGTGATGAAATTGAACATCTTTTAGATGACAATGAAGATATGGCACAGTTATATCTAACTAGGAAATGGATTCAGAGTCAGCAATCTGAGGCTTTGTTAGCAGCTGCAGCTTCAAGTAGCATTGTGAGTGCTGGCCCTCAACCTCGCCATGGTAGTTCTCGCAGGAGCGGTAGTATATTGTCAAGCATCCATAGGCATGAACAGGATGTGGAAGATCTTGAGATGTTACTTGAGGCTTATTTCATGCAGCTGGATGGGACTCTTAACAAGATACTATCTGTAAGTCTTCTTGAATAACATAAACTAATATCACTAAACCATCTCATAGAGTTTTTCTTGGATCGAATCATCGATGACGTTTTTGGTTGCATTTTTTTTGAAGGATGGCAAGGTATTTTTTAGACTTGTGCATTTTGAGAAGGTGACTTACGTCAAGTCAAGACAGAGAACCTCTCTCAATTTTTCCATGTCCATGAATTCTACTTGTAACCTCGAGTCTAAGTTACATTCATGAGCCATGACCTCGACAATACCTGTTAAATCTTGATTTTATCCGGTAATCATAATCTTCTACAATTGTAGATTATGGGAATGTCGTTCGATGGTGGAAAGATCATTGTTGATGTTGGCCAGGTGGCGGTGATACATCTAGGTGGCGGTTAAAAACCTAGTCTTGTGCTCGTATTAGAAGTTTGGAATGATCGTACAAACTTTATTTCTGAGGCATTTTCAAGTACTATGCGGGTAGGATCAATTTTAGGTGTAATTTGAGGGTTTATGACATTGATTCGATCCTATTGAACCTGCTAAAATTACCTAAAAGGCTTTATTTGAATCGAATTTGTATTTGAAGAAGATTAAAGAACCTCTCCTGTCTTTGTTCTGTAGGATTTCATAAGAAACTCTAAACCCAAGAACTCATGTCAAACTATTGAAGAAAATAATAGCGGATGCGTACCTGTCGCCATGAAGGATGAACGCCTTGTTTGTGTGGTAGTTCGTCTTCCACCTCCAAAGCCCTACTCTTGATCTTGACCTTAGCCTCACACGCGATGGGATGGTATGAGAAAGAGATTAGGGTTTGGAGTGGGGACTTAACCACATATTTATAGGCCTTGGTTCCATCATAGCCCATCATAATAGATGGAACCCTAATGCGCCTTGAATGGTCTCTACACTTAATAATAAGCCCGTACCACTTAACACACGTGATGTAACCCAAATACGTGCTAATAGAGATTTGTCAATTACCCGGTCACATTAATTAAATGATCACAGCTTAATGGGTAGTACCGACACCACTCAAACCTTATTCGACAATATACAATATCTAATTTTATAATCTATGTAGGCCCACCTATAGAAAATTGCTAACAATCTCCCACTTGGGCCACATAGGTCATCCAAATATTAGACATTGTAAACTTTAAGAGCTCAAACTTTTATTGTCGAAATTTATGAGTGTCATCTCAAAACAATCTGGTCCATTGAAAACACAAATATAGGATCATGGCGGCCTTTGCCATATTTATCATCGCAGGACCCATCCACGGTCACAAATATCTATGCATTCAACGACATAGATCAAGTACGGAAGTGTAGCATGGAAATTACATGCAAATGTGATCCTTTAGCATGCCTATTTCCAACTAGTCCAACCTTATAACTCAACAGAGTTCCTTAGCCACGCATATAATCAAAACTTCATGTATATACCACAATTTGAAAATATGCAACTTTATTTCAGAATCATCACTAAACCAAAAGTGATCACCACAAAAGTCAAATAATTAACAATACGAGTAGCACAACTCCCACTAATCAAATACTTCACTAGAACTAACCACTCATGTACGAGCTACATGCTCCTTAAACACTTTAAGTGGTAAGCCTTAGTAAGCGGATCCGCAATCACGAGTTCTGTGCTAATGTACTCAATTGACATAAGACGATTCTGAACTTTTTCCTTAATGACAAGAAACTTGATGTCAATATGCTTTAATTTTGACAAACTCTTGTCTTAATTTAGCAGCTTTATTATCACGGTAAATCCTTATTGGCTTCAAGAATTACCAAAGTTATTAAGCTAGGTGATAAAATTCTGCAATCACAACGCTTACTTTTATAGCAAGCAGGAACAAACTCGGAGTCCAAATATCCAACAATAATAATTAGATTCTCCGATATGTGAGCATATCATTTACAAACATCTGCCAAGCATTCCAAATGTGCACGCAATATCCAAACGCGTACAAACTAGAGCATACATAAGACTCCCCATTGTTAACGCATAAATGATGTCCTCCATTTGTTTCATTTATAATTCGTTCTTTGGAAAAACCTTCTAGCTGCACCATATATATGGTTTCTTCAACATCACCGTTGAGAAACGCAATCTTAACATCCATTTGATGAAGCTCTAAAACATAATGAGCTACAAGTGCCATAACAATCCTTAAAGAGTATTTCGATGATACCGGAGAGAAAATCTCTTTATAGTCAATGCCTTCCTTTTGAGTAAAGTCTTTAGCAACAAGACGTGCCTTATATCTTTCGATATTGCCTTTCGAGTCCCGTTTGGTTTTAAATATCCATTTATAACCAATAGGTTTGACACCTTTAGGCAATTCGACAAGATCCCAAACGTCGTTGTCACTCATGGACTTTAACTCATCCAATATGACATTCATCCATTTTAGAGACTTAACACTTTGTTTGGCTTGACTGAAAGATATAGGGACATCTTCCAATCCTATATCAAACTCATGGCCTTGGAGATAAACCATATAATCATTAGGAATCGCCGATCTCCTCTCTCTATTGGATCTCCTAATTGGCACTTCTACTTGAGTTTGTTGTGGTTTTTCCGTATTAGTAGGAGGCAGCCCAAGAATAGTTTGGTGGTTTGCATCCGCATCCTGTACAAGTACAGGTGTGACCACCTCAACAGGAATCATAGGAATCTCAACTTGTTCCTCTTCAAATAAAAAATTCCTAGTTTGTGCACTCCCACTACTTTCAACATCCTCAATAAATTTGGCATTATCTGTCTCAATTATGGTATTTGTGGAAGGGCAAGAAAATTTAAAACCTCTAGACCTTTCTGAGTATGCAACAAAATTGCAGCTAAAGATTATAAACTCCTTTTGGAACCAAATTTTCTTATGTTTGTTTGCTTCCCCTTTATGCAATCAACACAGATTTTAAAATCTGAAAAATCAAGAGGATCAAGAATTCCACTTGACACAAGCCTTTAATTTCTCTCTTTCGAGATATGTCCCAAACGCTTGTGCCACAATACAGAGGAGTTCTCATCAATTAATTTTCGCTTTGTACCATAGTTGTCAACATGTAAAGTTTCATTAAACTTTAAGTGAGAGGCATCCAAATCTAAATTGTATAGACTATTTACTAGAGATCCAGTACCAATAATATTTGAATTTTGATAGAGACTAAAAAACTTCATGTCCAAATGAACAAGTATAACCGGATTTGTCCAAACTGGAAATAGAAATTAAATTTCGTCTAAATGACGGTACATAAACAGTCTCATCTAAATCCAAAATTAAAAAACCAAATTCTAATTTAAGTCTAAAAAAAAAAATTTTAAGTCTAAAAACTTCAATTGCCTCAACACGAACTTTATTGCCATCGCCCATATTAATAAACCTTTCGGCACAACCCTGCATGGACACACTTATGTGAATAGTTGCACCCGTATCTATCCACCAAGTGTTGGGTGGTACTTTAGCTAAATTAAATTCACAGCAAACAAAACTAAATTGATTACCTTTCTTTGCAAGCCACTTGTGATATTTGGGACAATCCTTCTTCACATGACCAACAGCCTTTTTGCAAAAGAAACAGGGAACACCTTTATCCTGTTTCTGTTGCACAGTTGTCTGTGAAGTCCCAGCATCTGTAACTCCCTTAGTCTTATGATTGAACTTTCTTTTCTTAGTGCCTGGATAACCATGAGAATGAGTTGCCAAATGAGCACTTTCTGTCCTTTCTTGTTTCATCCTTTCTTCCTCTTGCACACATTGAGCTATAAGCTCATTAAGAATCCATTTTTCCCTTTGAGTATTATAATTAATTTTGAAGGGACCAAATTGTGTAGGAAGTGAAATCAGAACAAGGTAGACAAGAATTTCTTGAGAAAATTCTAACTTTAGTGCCTTCATTTTGGTAACAAGATTGGACATCTCCATAATGTACTCCCTTATATTTCCTTTGCCATTATACCGCATGGTGACAAGTTTGCTAAGAAGCGTACATGCCTCCACCTTTTCCGATGCAACAAATCGGTCTGCAATTTGGCTAAGGAATTTCTTGGCATTCTCTTCCTCAGGCATTGCACCTCGAATAGTATCAGAAATAGAATGTTTTATTATCATAAGACTCATACGGTTAGAACGCTCCCACTTTTCATAAATAGATTTTTCCTCAGCAGTACTTTTATCAGTGAGCGTAACAGGCTCATCAACACGCAGTGCATAATCCAAATCCATACACCCAAAAACGATTGAAACATGCTCTTTCCATTTTGCAAAGTTGGAACCAGTAAGAGTTGGAATGTTGTTCAAATTTGCAAATATCGAAGATGCATTCACTATAGTAACACAAAAGAAAAGCTCACAATCAACAAATATCCATAACGCGATGATAAAAATAAGAAACTTGATTATAATTATCATGCAAAAATTGGTCTAATTGTAGGGGCAAACAATTTAGACAAACAGACATAAAATAAAACCAAATATTATGTCTTTAGTGGTGGGCCCTGTCGAGAAACCTAACGCATCATCATAATCAAGTCTTTGGACAGTAATTATAACACGCAAGTGGTCTTCTCAAAAATAAATAAGGCTAGTTAACCTGAACAATACAAAATAAGACCTGGCCAATCAAAAGCCTTCCTTTGGGCCGACTTTTGAACGCATAGGTAAATACGTTAGTTAACCTGAACAATATAAAATTAGACCTGGCCAATCAAAAGCCTTCCTTTGGGCCGACTTTTGAACGCATAGGTAAATTCTAAAAATTATATTATTCAAAATTTAACTACCTTATACCGTTTAAATCCGGCCAGATAATAACCTTCCTTTGGGCCGATCATTAACCACATGGATCTAAGCGTAACTTTATGTAATCCAAAACTGTTACCTTCAAGTTTAAGAAAATCTCCATAATTGAGCCACTTTGGTGGATTATTACTTTAATTCTCCTAAACCCTAGGTATGGACTATGAAATAATCTTTATGCCCCAAGTATGAACTTTAATTGATTATAGAAACAACCAATAATAATGATGCAACCGAAAAGCTGTAATAAAAATTACAGAGAAACTGGAAAACTGTAGTCGAGTTTGTAGACAATCAAACACTTGACCTTACGATATACAACATTATGAAACCCATTAATGGAAAGAAAAGAAAAAAAAAAAAACTTTGATCACGAGTCAATGGGTAAACAAAAAACCATCAATGGCAGAAAATTAATCACAAAACCCACTGATGTGCCGAAACTGCCATCATACTATACCCACGTGCAAGATAATCAGTTCAATGGGCCAAACATGTATATTGTAATCAACGAGTTATTACAATTTCATCTGACAAGTAATAATTCGACAAGTATATCTCGAATAAATTCAGTTTCTCCTTGCAATATTATAATCGATTATTTAAACAACTAATAATCAATTACTAAACCCGCAAGGCTGTAGTCGGTATCGCCCAAAACAAAATTGAAGTCGGGTTGACGGATCAACCACATAATTTAACAGCATAGGTGAATACTGGAAAGAACCCATGAGTGGTAGTGCAATCAAGAAGTTGACCAGTGGGTGGATGTAGTAAAATCCAAGAGACCATATCTCACAACTTTTTGTTCAACTATGTAGTGATTTTCGACAAAACCACCGATTACAAACATGATATCATGGGTCTCAAAATTACACAATTGAATAAAATAATATATGTGAGCTAATGTCTCCATAAACTAGAATCCCGAAAAGCAACACGCGTGAGATACGACATTGATTATGCCAATCGGAATTAATACTTTCTTTCGTTTCTTGAATTGAAAATAAAACTTTATATTTTCTTTAATAATCTGACAAGAGGCTCTGATACCACTTGTAGGATTTCATAAGAAACCCTAAACCCAAGAACTCATGTCAAACTATTGAAGAAAATAATAGCGGATGCGTACCTGTCGCCATGAAGGATGAACGCCTTGTTTGTGTGGTAGTTCTTCTTCCACCTCCAAAGCCCTACTCTTGATCTTGACCTTAGCCTCACACGCGATGGGATGGTATGAGAAAGAGATTAGGGTTTGGAGTGGGGACTTAACCACATATTTATAGGCCTTGGTTCCATCATAGCCCATCATAATAGATGGAACCCTAATGCGCCTTGAATGGTCTCTACACTTAATAATAAGCCCGTACCACTTAACACACGTGATGTAACCCAAATACGTGCTAATAGAGATTTGTCAATTACCCGGTCACATTAATTAAATGATCACAGCTTAATGGGTAGTACCGACACCACTCAAACCTTATTCGACAATATACAATATCTAATTTTATGATCTATGTAGGCCCACCTATAGAAAATTGCTAACATGTTCTTCTCTTATTTTCTTGTCCACCAGGTATTATTCTGCCTTCTTCCCCAATGTACGAGAGAAAAATTTAATTTTCAGATAACTTTTTGCAATTGTGTGTTTGAATCAATTCTTGTATGATTCTGGTAAATCAAGTACCAAAAGTAATGGGGTAAAATACTAAGTTCCAATACAAATGATCCACCTACTCGTCTTTTCCGAACAGAAAAACTTTATTTATTTTTTATCTGCTTACCTACTGATGAGTAGAACAGAAACTTATATCTTGAGTATTACCAATGCCTTTATCAAATCAGTCAATGGTGAGAACCTATGTGCAAATAACATCTTAGATGAGGAAACTAATGTAAGGGGACATCGTTCCCCTCTCGATTTTGCTCCTTTCTTATTCCCAAACCACTGGGTTTTCTTTGGGAATCACTACTTCCTGTTGATTGAAGACATTTATCTGCCTGCTCTATGAGCATCAACCTAATTTTGTCCTTGTTTTTTTATATGTACAACCAATGGCCCTCTGTTCTTTCACGAAGAAAATTGTTCAACAATCTGACATCGTTTTTTTTTTTTTTTTTTTTTTCCCCTCCTTTTTTGCTTAGGGTAATCTGACATCGTTTACTACTTTACATTCTTCTTTGCTATGTAAATAATAGTTGAAAACCTTCTCAAATTCGCCAACATGATTTCCATTGACCGCATTCACCAATTTGGTCCAAGATACTTGTGGTTAGAGTTCGAAAGGAGGGTCAACCTCCTACCGTATTGCTGACCTGGAAAAGTTATCATTGGCATTTGAACTTGGCGGCCATGATAGAATGTAGAGAGAGAAGGAGAGATCAAGGGAATTTTCTCATTACAGTTAAAATGGGTCTATACACAGACATATACATGACCAATACTATACATGACCAAACTATCCCTAGGAATAGAAAACATAACATAATGAACCCTAATTTAACATAACTTAACACTCCCCCTCAAGTTGGTGCAAAGATATCTATCAAGCCCAACTTGAACACAATGGGGTGAAAACTTCTACTACTAAGACCCTTAGTGAATACATCAGCTAACTGGTCTTCTGATCTCACAAAAGGCATGCAAATTAAGCCGTTGTTCAGCTTCTCTTTAATGAAGTGCCTGTCGATTTCAATATGCTTCGTTCGATCATGTTGGACAGGATTATGGGCAATGTTTATAGCAGCCTTATTATCACAGTAGAGCTTCATGGGACTAGCATCAGGGAATCCCAGATCACGTAAAAAGGTTTGGAGCCATAAAAGCTCGCAAACACCATGAGACATAGCTCTGTATTCAGCCTCTGCACTGGACCTAGCAACCACTGCCTGCTTTTTACTCCTCCAAGTAACCAAATTTCCTCCCAGAAAGATGCAATAGCCGGAGGTAGATCTCCTATCATCAATAGAACCTGCCCAGTCTGCGTCAGTGAAGGATTCCAACCTCAAATGACCATGGTTTGAAAACAAAATACCTTTGCCTGGAGAAGATTTTAGGTACCTCAAGATACGATAAACAGCATCAAGGTGAGAAGTACGGGGGTCATGCATAAACTGACTGACAACCCCCACCGCATAAGAAATATCTGGACGTGTGTGAGATAAGTATATCAGACGACCCACAAGTCTTTGATATCTTTCCTTATCTGCATGCTCTCCCACACTGCCAAGATGATGATTGACCTCAATAGGGGTGTCGGCGGGCTTGCACCCCAGCATCCCTGTCTCCTCCAAGAGATCAAGAATATATTTCCTTTGGGAAATAAAGATCCCTTTCTCAGATCTAGCCACCTCCATGCCAAGAAAGTATTGCATCGACCCCAGCTCCTTAATTTCAAATTCCTTAGCAAGAAGGGCTTTAAGCCTCTGAAGCTCATTCACATCATCACCTGTCATAATTATGTCATCCACATAAACTATAAGGATGGCAATCTTACCATCACTCCTCTTGGTGAACATAGTATGATCAGCATGGCTCTGCTTGTATCCAAATCTCAACATGGCTTTGAGAAACCTGTCAAACCATGCTCTGGGGGATTGCTTCAAACCATAGAGGGCCTTTCTCAACCTACACACCTTTCCTTCTGTTGCAAAAGAGGAAAAACCTGGTGGTATGTCCATGTACACTTCCTCCTCTAGGTCACCATGGAGGAATGCATTCTTCACATCAAACTGTTGAAGAGGCCAATCCAAAGTAGCAGCACAAGAAAGCAGGGTCCGAACAGAGTTCATCTTGGCCACAGGAGCAAATGTTTCCTCATAGTCAATGCCATAGGTTTGAGTGTACCCTTTAGCAACAAGCCTGGCCTTATATCTCTCAACCATTCCATCTGCCTTGTGCTTTACAGTGAACACCCATTTACATCCCACTGGTTTCTTTTCATTTGGAAGAGTCACTAATTCCCAGGTGCCATTCTTTTTCAAGGCTTTCATCTCCTCTACCATAGCTTCTTTCCACTCAGGTATTATGATAGCTTCTTTCCAATCCTGTGGGATAGATATAGAAGAAAGAGAAGAGACAAAAGCACGATACGAAGGAGATAAACGGGAATATGAAACAAACTGAGAAATAGGATGTTGGGTACAAGTTCTAACACCTTTCCTATGAGCAATAGGAGCATCAAGATCATCAACGACAGTAGGGTAAAGATCATTACCAGATGAGTCAGCTGAAGAGTCAGGAACTGGAGTAGGTGATGATGATTGGTACTGTGGTAATGCACCAGGTTGGCCCTTTTCCTTGCGAGTGAAAGTTTTTAAATCAGGTCTGTCCAATCTTTCTCTTGCATCCAGCATTATTCTTTCTCCAGATACAGGTTCCTCTCTTTCCCTTTCAGGATTACTAGGGCTAGGAGATGTCTCCTCCTCCTCACCAGTGTTCTCCCCTGTATCAACATTCTCCCCCTTACCAACATTCTCCTCTGTACTGTCAGTTGGGGGGAATAACCACGAATTAGAATCACAAGATGTCAACATCTCTTCCCCTCTAGAACTCTCCCCCTGAAGAGATGGGGACGAGAGAGGGTAGAAGGGTTGGTGTTCCCAAAAAGTGACATCCATCGAAACAAATTTCTTCCGAGAGAGAGGGTCATAGCAATGATACCCCTTTTGAGTAGGGGAGTAGCCAAGAAACATGCATTTGCGAGCTTTAGGATCTAACTTGCCACCGGGGTGACGAGGAGCATGCACATAACAAACACAACCAAAAATCTTAGGAGGAAGAGTAGAGACCCGAAAGTGACCAGGAAGGAAATCCAAGGGAGTCCGGAATTGAAGAACACTGGATGGCATTCGATTAATGAGATAAGAAGCTGTAAGGATGGCCTCGCCCCAAAAATGTTTAGGAACATTCATAGTAAACATAAGAGAGCGAGCCACCTCAGCAAGATGCCGGTTCTTCCTTTCCGCGACTCCATTTTGTTGCGGTGTATCTACACAAGTAGTTTGGAAAAGAATGCCATTGCCATCAAGATATGACTTGAAGGGACCATTCATATATTCAGTCCCATTGTCACAACGAAGTATCTTGATGTTTGTATCAAATTGTGTGCGCACCATCTTATGAAATGACCGAAAACATGAGAAAACTTCATTTTTTGCTCGAAGTAGATACACCCAAGTTATACGAGAATGACAATCAATAAAGGTAACAAAATAGCGATAACCAGAAATAGAGGTAATAGGGGAAGGACCCCAGACATCAGTGTGGACAACCATAAAGGGAGAAGCACTTCTCTGATAAACAGGAGCATAAAATGAACGTCTATGCTTCGCAAGCTCACAAGCTTCACAAAAGAACCTACTTCTAGAACATCGTTTAGTTAAAGTAGGAAAAAGTTTCTCTAAAACACCAAAAGAAGGATGGCCTAGTCTACGGTGCCACTGATGCAATAAAGGAAGAGCTGAACCCGTATCTGCCTCAAGAGCATGACCCAATGATGAGGGAGTAAAAGATGAACAAGGCACAGACTCCAAAAAATACAGGCCATCCTGAGCTCTACCAGTACCAATCGTCTTTCCTGTTCCCAGTTCCTGAAAGACACAATGAGTGGGAAAAAATGTCACTGAACAATTCAAAGATTGTGTGAGACTACTAACAGATATAAGATTAGTAGTAAAATTGGGAACATGGAGAACGGAAGAAAGAGGTATGGTTGGAGAACAATGAATAGAACCTTTCCCGGAAATAGCAGATAAAGAACCATCAGCTACTCTAACTTTATCCTTACCAGAACAAGTAGAGTAGGAATCAAAAAAGGATGAACAACCCGTCATATGATCCGTGGCACCCGAATCTATAATCCAAGGACGGGAGCTAGATGCACTGAAAGCACTAGCATGAACAGAAGCAAAGAAATCAGAGGCAGTGGAAGCAGTGGAAGTAGAAGCAGTGGTAGATGGAGCGTCAAACCTAGACAATAGGCGCCTGAGAGTTTGTAACTCCCCCTCAGAAAAAAGGGCATTGAAAGCCTCCATTGTACCAACAATATCCGTTCCAAATCACCGTAAACCGACCCCGCAAATGAATCCGGAACGTCGAAATTAGTCTAGAACACGTCTCGGTCCTCCCAAAAATGGTCCGGAGCAGTCAAAACACGTCTGAAGCAGTCAAAACACGTCCGTAACAGTCAAATTACCTGAAATGGACACCGCGAATGAATCCGGAACGTCGAAATTAGTCAGGACCAAGTCTTGGAGCTCCCAAAAGTGGTCAAAATTGGTCAAAATGGGTCCCTGAACCCTTCTGGACCCCAATGAACCCTCCAGATGAGCTCCTTGGCCCTTTTTCAAGCCACTGAACCCTCCAGATGAGCTTATTGATCCTTTTGTGGTCGCCGAACCCCCGCAGACCACTTTGACTCGCGGAATGAACCCCCACTGACCTGTTTGACTCGCGCGTGACCCTTTGACCGAGAACCGTGAGCCGTGAAATGCACTTCCGCGAGTAAGATCCACTCGCAGCCACGCGCCGCCTTCAACCGGCGCGTGAGCCCTTTTCCGGTGTCCTCCGGCCACCGGCCTTGCACCACCGTGATCGCCTCGATGAGAGGGACAAAACCCTATGCTCAAAACTCCTCCTCGATCACTCTAGGTGAGATCGTTGACAAACCCAGCTGTTAACAGTGCTCAATCGAAGGTCGTACGAAGAACAGTGCTCAATCGAAGGTCGTACGAAGGTCGTTGGAGCTCGCCGGAGTCTGTACAACACTTGTCGGAGCTCGTATGGTGTCGTCGGAGGGAAGAAAGTGGTAGTCGACTCTATTTGTTCATGAACAGTGCTCAATCGACATACCAGAACACCCAATTCGACTGATAAACGCACAGAAAAGTCTCAAACCTCTACGAAGTAAGATCAACCATGGATCTTAGCTCTGATACCATGATAGAATGTAGAGAGAGAAGGAGAGATCAAGGGAATTTTCTCATTACAGTTAAAATGGGTCTATACACAGACATATACATGACCAATACTATACATGACCAAACTATCCCTAGGAATAGAAAACATAACATAATGAACCCTAATTTAACATAACTTAACACAGAGCTTCTGGAATGGCCTTGTAAAGATAAATTTCTATTGAGTAGGTTCTTTTCCATGTTGCTGCTTCTTTAGGAAGAACAATGTCCATTATCTTTCATATTGGTAAGGTGTATATGGATATGGAAACTTTTTGCTATAAAAGAATGCTTGTGTTGCAGTATTTATTTTTGACATTTATCGCTATCCTTCAAGAATCCTTTTTGGTCGTTTTCTTGAGCCACAGGAAGGGTGAACTTGGCATTGAATCCTCTGAAGATGTTTTGGTAGCTTACACATGAAAGTTCTATTGCATTTGCTGTTTTTCATCCTAAAAAACATGCCAATTTTTACCTCATATGTGCCCTGCAAAAGCGTTATGCTTTGCCCATTTCTATAGCCACAAAACCTAGGAAATGAGCGACTTCAACTGCCAGACTTCCAAGTTTGCTCACTACAAGTTGGAGAGTGTTCCCTGCACTTGTCCTGTATCATTCACATACTGATATGGGAGGATATCAGCTAAAATTGTTACAAGTTTGCTGTATATATTCTCTTAGGCTTCTGGGAGGCATCCTGAGTAGCTTGTTTTGTTTGGCATCTTTGGATCTTTTAATTTTTTTAAAAAATTAAACCTGTATATTTTATTTTGTACAATGCCTTGATGTTGCCTGCTCGAAGACCATGTCTGAGAATAAAGATTCCATCCCTCTCTGTGGAATTTGCAGGTTCGCGAGTATATTGATGACACGGAGGATTACGTGAATATCCAACTCGACAATCTGCGGAACGAACTTATTCAATTCCACTTGATATTGACCATCGCATCTTTTGCCATCGTGATAGAGACTATGTTTGGTGCGGCGTTTGGTATGAACATACCTTTTCCATGGGACAACATCAATGGCATATTTTGGCCCTTTGTTGGAGCGATCACTGCCTTCTCTGTACTAATCTTCCTGATCGTTATGGGATACGCGAGGTGGAAGAAGCTGATCGGAACATGAACCCTCTCTGTAACTGCTTTGTGACTGAACAGTGAACACTGTATACAGATTGAGAAGTTTCGCGAGACTCATTATACCTTTCTTCATTGGAAAGTTCCTTGATTATAAACTGCAGTATCAGGCCAGTATCAAAGTGCCTTTTGTCTTGTAAAACTACGTTAAAGACGAAAATGTTAACGGAGATGTAGCAAAATCTGCTTGTATCATTAGTCCCTTCTTTATCTCCGCTTCATAAAAGATGAGAAATTAAACGTGCTTGTTTTCTGTTCTGCCTTCAAAATTCTATTTGATACTGCAGTTTCAAGTCACTGTGAATTCATGACTGATTTTGTTGCGCGAATAATATTTGTTGTTGGACTTTGCTTGTGTTCTGGAGATGGGTTTTCTTTGAGACTCATCAGGGCTATGGAGGGAGAAATTAACGGCAAAATGATTTTATAGATGTGTAAGTTCTTTTAAATTTGTAGTAACTGCTTATTTGGATTGAACTGGAAATCATGCATACAGTCAAGCTAACAATGGGGTGATTCCTCATAAATTGACAAGAAATCGAAGTTGTTGGAATTTGGGTCGGGTTAGGGACCAAATCGGTTCGCCCATGTGGGCATGACCCGGTGATCCATTTATTATAGAGTCCTATCTTATGTTGTAGACTTGTAGTAATCCTAGACTCTTAGGATTATATGACTTCTAGATGCTCACTCTATATAATACCTGCAACATATTCATATGCATACAAGATAATCGGTTATTGAGTTCTATAGAACTCTCTTCCTAGTTTTCTCTCTCTGCCATTAAAGAGCGATTCGAAGCTTTTGCACTGTGGAATAGAGGGTGATACTCGAATCCGAACCACCCGTTTCCTCATTCGTTCGTTATTGAAGTTTGACTCCACTTGTTTTGTTCTTTTACACTGTTCAAACAACCCTTTTGTAATGTTTGTTTTGGTTTCCATTCATCAAACTAGTTATTTAAAAAATCCGAAGATAAAAAGTGAAGTGAGAAAAGAATTTCTGGCTAAATTTAGAAGAAAGATCAAAGATGCAAACTAGTAAATGAGAAAGTTGTCAAACTAATTAAGAAATAAAGAAAGGAGATAAGGAAAATACTTTTTACACATGTTTTGCTTAATGCTTTATAGGTTAGATTTGCGAATAAGGTAGTAGGAATTTAGACTCCTGGAGGAATTATTCTCCGAGCTCGTTCTTGGGAGATGATTTTTTTGTTGTTGACTGACAAAATAGAAGACCGTTAAGGATACTCCGGTCTATGTTGATGCCCGAAAATCCTCAGAATATCAAATCATTTTTCAATAATATTGCCTTACAGTACTCTCATGTTTGATTTTAGATTTGTGCATCCTTATGGTATTTATCGGCAAAGTTTAGTAGGCCAACTACCATGTACCCATTCTTTTAACCATGGTTAGGTGCCATCATTACACTACTTTTCTCCTTTCTACCAAATCTTCGCGCATGGGCAGACCTTCCTGCCTCCATTCTTGTTGCGGGCTTGGAGCCGATGGACGTTGATCGTTCATTTAGGAGGTGCATGTGCAATGCCTCTCGGCCTCAATGCTATTCTGATAAAAGACATATGTAACTAATAGTCACTGACGGACGCAAGATTATCAATTTGGCCTGATTTACAGGAACTAGTCTTAAGTAATTTTACAAAGAAATCCAAAAGTGTACTACAAAGAGGAGGAAAATTGGGGAGAGTGTAGGGACCAAACACTCACCTTGCGCCCCTGGGTCCCCCAGTGCTAGTACTCCCCTCGGTGGTGCATCGTGGCAGCTGGGGATGTTGTCCGATTACGGAGTGAGAAAAACTTGGGTATCGGCTGAGTATGCCGTCCACGTGAGGGTACTCAACACGCATATTGACCGTCCAAAATTTTCTCCTGCGAGATGGACGAACATCAATTTGGTAACTTCCTTGGTGATCCAAACGCTTTGACGATCTCGTGTGTTGTCTTTTTGGCTTCATTCTCTTAAGGTTGTCTTTTTAGTGTTCTGAGATTTTGCTCCAGGTCTTTTTGTTTTTTGTGTTATGTTCGTCTTTTCTGAATTTTTATTACATTCGCGTTATAATTTTGTAGACTTACCCGTCTCTAGGAAAGGAGTCTAAAAGTTAAAAACAATGACTAAATGTGAAAAAAAAAAGTTCACTAAAGACGAAAAAGTACCACACAATTGTCTTTTTTGTCTTAGGTGTCATCTTATATGAACTTTTTTCAACTTCGGTCCATATTTTTTATATTTTTCCGATTTCTCTCGTCAATAAGAATGATTCATTACAAAATTATGATGAAAAGCTAAACAAAAATTACGAAAAGTCAAAGTAGGAGAAAAATTCATTTAGACAAAAAGTTAGGAGAATGAAACCTAGTCAAAATACTTTAAACTTTATAACGAAAGGTAGTAGCCTAGATCGCAACGGTGAGTGAGCTTAAATGCTCCCTCCCTCCCATACACGATCCGTTTATATTCGAGTTGGGGGTGTAACACACGAATTCTAGTCCTGCAATAAAGAATACGAAAAAGATGCACAAAATATATTTTATTGATTTGATTTGAATAAATGGGTTCAACCTCTATTATATTTTTTACAATAAAGAATGATTTCTTTGATTCGATCTCCGCAGTTGAAGGTGCAACCTAACGGTTATAGAAGCTTGTCATAGGATTGAACTGGTCGATAGTTCTTTCAAATCTTCGTGTTGAGAAGCTTGAAGAACGAAGCTTGATCGAGGGCTTGAACAACTTTATCTCAAACAAACGGTGAATTTGAGAGCGATCTTCGCTGGATTTGACGCGTAGACCGTGGTCGTTGTAGATGAACCGACACGTAACTTTGGTGCTTGTTGATTCTCCACAAGAGCTTGAGAAAGATTTGAAAGAAGCCTTGAGAAATGCTTGAGAGTGTTCTGGAATTTCCTTGGCTGAAGATGTCCCTTTTTTCTTAATGAGAGCCTCTATTTATCGGCTCAATGAGAGGGACCTTTAATTTGAAAATTCTCTTTTGGTTGATTTGCTTTCCAAATAAGAGTAAATTAGCCTCCCCTTATGGAAGTAAATTAGGTCAAGATATTATATATATCTTCTTTGATTGGTTTTTTCCAAATAAGAGTAAATCAGCCTCTCATTATGGAAACAAATTAGGTCAAATATATACATGTATATATTGTCCTTGATTGATTTTCTTTCCATAAGAGTAAATTGACCTCTCATTATGGAAATTAATCAGGTCAAATAAATACATGTATATATACTAATTGTCCTTAATTAATTTTCTTTTCATAAGAGTAAATTGACATTTTCTTATGGAAATAAATCATGTCAAGATATATATATATATATTGTAGACACTAAAATTTCGTCATGGCTTAATTGTTGTCCGATTAATCGAGATGAATAAATAATCTTAATTAATTAAAGTCAAAGTTGGTCAAAAGCTTGCAAATAATTATTGGGCTCGGCAAAGTATGGGTTCAAAAGATGTGGGTTAGACCAAAAGAAGATGTGCCTACTCAATTGGCTAAATGGACCAGGAAATTAGGTCAATCCATGAACGCAGACCCAACCGAGTTATCTTGGGTTCAAATGTCCAAAAGAAGAATCATCACCAATACGCCAAGAGGAAAGGAGGAAGAAAGATGAATGTTAAGATTATTTATTCTTTTGGAACCAGGATAATTTGGTTGGGTCAGCGTTCATGGATTGACCCAATTTCATGGTCCGTTTGACCAATTGAGTAGATCCATCTTCTTTTGGTCTAACCCACATCTTTTGAATCCATACGTTGCCGAGCCCAATAATTATTTGCAGGCTTGACCAACTTTGACTTTAATTATTTAAAATTATTTATTCATCTCGATTAATCGGACAACAATTAAGCCATGACGAAATTATAGTGTCTACCGGCGAGACTTGCGGAGTACCCTTTGTCCATCTAGTACGCAGGTGGCGCTGTGGTGATGGACTTGACTTTCCGGACAGTACTCTAAAAATAGTTGAAAATTTTCATTACAAAAAATACAGAATATTAAAAAAAAAACAAAAAAACAAAACAAAACTACCCAAAAAAGCTAAAAAGTACATGACCAAAATAAAAGTCGGCAAAGGGCCGAACATTTACAGTGGTTTTTTGTTTTTTTAAAAAATCTTTGTACAGTTGTACAGAACTCTTTTTGGTGCAAAATTTAGAGAAACACCGCTGGTAGAGTCTGTCAATACTTTTGTCTCAAAGCGAGTCGTCAACGAAGAGAGAGAGAGCGAGAGAGCAGGTATATATCGAAAGAGGGAGGGGTTTCGAACGACGAACCCTAGGATAGAGAAATTGATATTCTCTTATTCTGATCACATTGCACTCGAAGATCCTCCATCATCATTCACATAAAGGTAAGCGTTTTATTTTATGCAGATTTGTTTGCAATTCTGTATTCCATCTGTGATTTCTCTTTCCTTGAACCGATCTGTTTTGTGCTGGAAATATTTAGAGCGGAGATTGGAATATGTTGCCAATTAAATTTGTGAATCTTGGATCGTCGTTTGAAAAAAAAAAAAAGAAAATCATCTTGGTGGCCGTTTTTTCGATTTTAATCATTCTTCAAATTCAGATTCTAATTGGGTGTTTTTGATGGAAATTACTTGCCCACATTATTCGGTTATACTAATCTGGGAGCAACTTTTGCTGGGAAGATAGTTTTAAACGTGGTTACAGAATTCTAAACACTAAAGGTTGAATTGTTTAACACTAAATTGCCCTGGCTAGTTATATGTATGACTAATTATATGTTGAACCGCCCTGCTAATGTGAATCTAGATGAGGATTCCAGTAGAAGCACAGCAAGGATGTTTAACTGTTGATATGAGTAGATGGGCTATGGAAATCTAATAATGGACGCATTTAGTTAGTGTATTGAATTAGGGTTCCTTACAATCACAATAAAATGGCCCTTTAATGGCCTTAACTTTTATGTAGCTTTATTGTTTATAAATTTTAATGCATCATTTATTCCCATCGGACTATATGGTTACAGTTTTATCATGTATGACTTAAAAGATGTTTGATTATTTTGGGTTATACAATTGTAGTGCTTTATATGACTGGGTATGTTGTGCTATACATTTTCAAGGGACTAGTTGCACTTGAATTATGGCGAATGTCAAGCGGTCATCAAACATCAGGAGTACGATGTACAATGGAAAACACTCTTTACTTCCTCCTAAATGTCCATTTCCTAGCATTTCGCCATCATATGCTGATTATGTCCCTAGTCCTGCTGTTGGACCTAAGGATATTGCGAAGCCCAGAGAGGTGAATTCACGCCATCAACGTACTTCCTCGGAGAGCTTCCTGATGGAGGAGCAACCTTCATGGCTTGATGAACTCCTCAATGAGCCTGAAACTCCTGCACGGAAAGGAGGTCATCGGCGTTCATCAAGTGACTCCTTTGCATATACTGATGGAGCAAATGCTTCTATGACGGACCATGTAACTCAAGATGAGTACAGATTTAAGAATATGACCTCTGTGCCTTCATGGGGTTCACAAGACTTTGAATACTACAAAGATGCGCGGCAGGTTTCTTTTGGAAAACCAAGAAATCTGGTGCGGGGTTCATCTTTGAATTCAGTGGCACATCAAAGTGGTTTTTCAGCTAAAGACAATTTCTTTATTGAAAGCTCAGGATTATCTTGTCTTCCACTAGACGCAGATGGGTTTCAATCTACAGCCACTGAAAAGCAGGATTCAGTTGAATCTTGTCCACATGATTCAAATGCTGCTTTTGAAGGGAAGGATTCTTCTCATGCAAAGTCGTATGCGTCAGAAACAGATACAAAACGTGCTAAGCAGTATGTCTAGTCCCTTCTTTAATAAATGTCATTTTTAGCTTGCTTGGTTTTATTACCTGATATTACCTTTAAAACCACACTGTTTTTGGTTTTTGACTATCAGAATCTGTTTCATTTTTGGTGTCTATTTGGTGCCCTGGTTTGCTACAGAGACTAGCCATTTATGCCATTATTCTCTCCTTATGTTTTCTGGTATAGTGGTCTAGTGTTATAGCGTTTGAGGGCCTTAATTGCACCATTAGGACATTGTTCGCTGATAAAAGTTGTCATATTTACATAGTTACATGTGTTTTAGTTTGTGATATACTGTACTTCTCTTAGATTGCTTCATGGAAAATCCGGACATTTTGCAAATCTCTAAGGTTTATCATTGTCCTCTTCTGATATTATGGTACATTTCTAATGAAACTGTACATTTGATAGGGCAAATATACGAGTCATCCCTGATGTTTCATGTTTGTGTCAATATTGTCCTTGTACTTCCAACTTTTAAACACATTTAAATTGGCACTCTGTCAACATAGGTCCAATTGGCAATGGGCATCAATAGTCCGGATGTAAAATGATCACCTGCAGCTTGAGTGGCCATTTTGAAGGGGAAAATGGACAATCAATGTATTATATCTATCCTCAAATAAGAACCATTCAGTTAAAGTCCAACTGATATATCTTAGTTTGTCCTTGAGAGTAGTGAGGGCTCTTCCTTGATAGAAGACGAAGATTGCTATGGACAAGCACCAAATCTTTTGCTCATTGATGGATCAATTTTTCCTTTTTACTGAGTGAAGAAAGGAGTAATTCTCCAATTCCTTTTAGAAAAAGATGAGGAGGCCGCTTGTCCAAGTATACTCTAGGCAACTTTTTGAAGAGTCCAAGTGTAAGGCTCCATATGATACCTATTATGAATGGAGTCATAGTTGGCAAACAAACCACTACTTCCTGTTATTTATGGGTGTCCGATATAAGAGCCCTAACCTTAAATCCTTTTATCATTGCACTTTAATACAGTTTAAAAGTTTTGAGTTATTACAGTTTCACCACATAGTTATACAGTTTCACCACATGTTAAATGTTATTCATAATTGCATTTTTACCCCCAAAATGTCCCTAAAGTGTCTTGTGGCTGTCAGTGTCCGGAAAGTGTTCGACACCGTTATGTTATTTCTGGTGAAGTGCCGATGCTACATAGGGGTAGAAAGAGGGGATAAGCGATCGACGTTAATACGTTGCCAAGGAGGAACTAGAGGGGATTGAAAGAGAGGATGGATTTGGTGTGCTCAAGCACATGTGGTCCATTGAGATGCGTGGGTTTGACTTGTTTACAGAGAGATATTGTGATTTCTCTTTTTTGCAATTTAAAATTGGTCACTTGTTTTGCATTTTCGTAGTTTTCTGTAAAAAATGGTTACGGATGGTAACTATTGGATCTATCGATATATGTGGAAGGTAACTATTGGATCTATTTATATAAGTCTTAAAACTTAAAAAGGCAAATGTGTTAATTACTCATTAGAGGAGAGTGATTATAACTTTTTCCAAGATGTAGAAAGGTAGTAAATGTCCCTAGGATATACGAACTTTATTTCAAAGGCTGACCTCCGTATGAAAGCTCCTAACTGTTTTAGTCCAGTTGAAGAGCTGTTAAAAAAAAAAGCAAAAACTATCTGGTTTCGGAGCTCTTAGTTGCAGGAAAGAGTCCTTGGGAATAGCTATGTGTGCTACAAGTACATGAAAGTATTGTTAGAAATTTCCTCTTTTGCTTGGTGCAAATATGTAAATCACATGATGTACAAATATTGGATCCAAAGAAATATCATCCCTTTCAAATCGAAGCTAAGGATTCCTGTTCAATAAAATCATTGAGCAAGTTGTGAGGAACAGGGTCAGTTGTTGTTTAGAAGGGGATAGCCTTCTAGCGTTGCCTGGAAATTGTCCTTGTAGAGTCAGTTGCCTGGAAATTATTCACCAGGATTTTGAAAATTATAGGCTTAGAAGGGGTTAGCCTTTGGGTTAACTCTAGGGCTATCTGTTCATTCTGTTCGTGTTTTGGCATTCTTTTTTGTTTGCTGTGTTTTCTTTCGCTCGAGTCTTTTTGTTTTTGTATCTGTTTGGAGCTCAAGGGTCTGTTTGTGGTTGGTCCTTTGTAATTACTGTTTTCCTAGTAATGAACTTGAACTTAATGGGGAAAAAAATCAATAAAAGTGATGGCAAGTGTAATTTTTTTGATAAGTAAATAACTAGGTTAAATTCCACAGAGACCCCCTCATCTATTCCAATTTTTCATAGACACCCCCTGACGTTTAAAAACGTCCATGCTCACCCCCTCATCTTTCACCGTTAGTCATTCAGACCCCTTTCGTTACACAACCGTTTGCTGCTGGGAGAATATCATTCATTTGAAACATTTTTCAGACCAAAATGCCCTTGAACACTGTACAACACTATATACCTTGCACAAATAACAAACCCTAAAAATTGCAAGCATCCTAAAATTACAACCCAGTGAACAGTTCACAATTTGTGTTTGCCTAGTCTTCAATCTTTTCAAAGCCGCAACAAAGATAGTTATTTTAACAATTTATTCATTAAAATATTCTCCATGTTCATCCCCTGCAATTCCTGCAACCTCCTGCAATAGGGTTTTCCCTTTATTTTTCAACTACCAATTCCTGCAACCTCCAAGTTCACCGACCATTGTCCAAAATTGCTAGTCGATTTTCCGACTGATGCACCTCCACAATTGACAAGAAGAAAGTGGAAGGCATCCAAATTTGGGGTTTGGATGCATTACTTGTGATTGGATTTTGGGTAAATCAAATTTTGTGATTGTTTTTTAGCCTTAATTTCGGAACAGAAAAAAAAACCCACAGATCTTGAAGAAAAAATAGCTTTTATTACTGAGGGGGGTTTTTGATTTCACCATTATATCTTCTTTGTAAAGAAGGATTTGGAGGAGGAAGATGAGAAGAATCTTTTGAGAATCGGATGTGGGTTTGGGGTAGAATACCCATGGAACTGGCACCGCAGGAGGCAGGCGTGAATCACCCATTTTGCAATATGATATATTTGAGGCTTGAAATAGGCAAACACATTTCCGTGAATCACCCATTTTGCAATCGGATTTTTTTTCCCGACAAGGAAGACGGCGATTTGGACGGACTCGTGATGGTCACGGCTGTGTTTTTCTCCGGCGAACTCGAGCATCAATTTTTTTTTTGTTATCGACATGGGTTTGGTTTTGGGTTCACAGCTGTGATGGTCTCCGGTGAACTCGAACTCAGCGATTCGAACGAACTCGCAATAGAATGTATGGGATTGAATTGTTGTTTGTTGAAATCAGAGAATTCCATTGTTGTTTGGTGGTTTTGTATGTTGCATGTCAATTTCCGATGGAAAGAGAGAGTGAGGGAGAGGGGGTTTTTGAGAGAGAAGGGAAATTGGAGGGACAATTCTGTCAATGTACACATTCTGTTAACAGAGTTTTAGGGGGTTTGTACATTTTGAATAGATGAGGGGGTCAACATGGACGTTTTCAAACGTTAGGGGTTGTCCATGGAAAATTGGAATAGATGAGGGGGTTTCCGTGGAATTTAACCAAATAACTATAATAAAGAGAAAAAGTGATGGCAAGTGTATAATATGGGTACGAAGCTCTGTTATCAATTTGAGTTATTTTCTTTTCCAATAAGCTGATGCCTACAATAAATTTCTCTTGCATTATTTAGGAGTTTGGATTCATATGTTTGAGATGTTCCCTCATATTATATGAGGGAACATAGTCATACTCATATTTATGTAAGCAGGTTCTGAGTTTCTGACAAATTTCTTTCAAATGCAGAATAGAGGTTCTGCGTATTTGTCACCCCCAATAGTAGGTTTCTGCAACTAAGGTCACAGTTGTTGTGTGATTAGGAGTTTTTGTAGTTTTTATCCAGCTGTTGAACTCTTATACTTCCCTGATGATTCATCAGGGAATTGTCAGAACTTCTGAAGCTTTTTTGAGATTGTGTGAAGCAATTCTAACTTCTTAGATGTTTTCCTCTGCTTCATTTATGTTTCTTTGCTTTTACACTGTAACACTCAGCTTCAGATCTACTTGAAGCCTTTTCCTAACCAAACTCAGAACCCCCAATTTCTTGCCAACCACAACCAGACAGCCATACTAGAGAACTCGATGCATAATCTGTTCCTTTTCTTAGGCGCTGTTCACAGCAACCAAAATAGTCTTAAGGTTTTTTTTTGGGTGGGTAAGTGAGAAATTCATTGAAAAGATCTTATCACCATATCATTCTATGTTCAAGTGAGGCATACCTTCCTGCTAACAAGATTGGAAACCAAGAAACAAAGATGAAAAAAAAAAGTAGCAAGGATTATAGAACATCCTACAGCCTACTAGGAATTGCCATGACTTGCAAATCTGCATATTAAGGGAAGACACTTTAACAGAAGAAAACTGAGACCCTTTAATCCTAGCATTAAAGTGGAGTTGATGCAAAGCAGAGGCAACAGGTTTCTTGATTTTCCTGAAAATCCCGTGGTTTATTTATTGCCGAAGGAGATAGACCATGGCCGACAGAGCAATCTTTCTAATGGAGTTATGAAAGGACTTCCTACTTAGCTTGCCAATTAGCCAAGAGATTTTGTTTACTCTATTGAATGTTGAGGCTTGGAGAAACCACAATGATTACTAACTCAGAACCAAATCAGTCTAGAAAGTGGACAGAAGAAATGATCCATGGATTCATGTTCTTGCTGGGTGCTGGCATAAGAGGCAAATAGCTGAGACCACAACCCCCAAATCTGTTAGCCAATCCCTAGGACACTACTTTCCTTTAATAGACATCCGAACTATGAAGCTATGTCTAGGAATTCACTTAGGGCATCTCCAGTAATGTAACTACTGTAAGAAATAGTGTAAGGTTTAGGACGGTTAACTAACATTTTTCATTTTTTGGGTCCCAATAGTGTAGTTAGTGTAAGAGATTTAGTGTTAGCTGCCATCTCAACTGTTTTTGTACGACTAATTATCCGAGAGAGGAGAGAGAGAGGGAGAGAAAAGAGGGAAAGTGGCAGGATGGCAGTTCTGGGAAGTGGAGAGAGGAGAGAGGTAGGGATAGGGAGAGGGGAGAGAGAGAAAAAAAGGAGAAAAAGCTAGGCCCACTTATATCTATATATTTATATATATATATATATATATATATATATATATATATATATACGCCGGAGATCCTGTCAAGGATCCCGGAAGTCCCGGACCGAAGCGTTTTGAAGCCCTTCCCGGTATTTTTTGCATGATCCGAGCCGTCCAATGTGTTCAAAAGGTGTTTTCCAAGGTCCACGCGGGAAATCTTCAAAAAAAAATACCGGGAAGGGCTTGATCCACGCAATTTTTCACAAAAACTGCATATTTACAAAATTGCGTGGATCAAGCCCTTCCCGGTATTTTTTTTTGAAGATTTCTCGCGTTGGCCTTGGAAAACACCTTTTGAACACATTGGACGGCTCGGATCGTCAAAATTTGATCCGGAACTATGAGATCCGGACCCAAGGGTCCCGGACTAGAGAGTTCCTCTATATATATATATATATATATATATATATATATATGTCTGTGTGTACTTTTTTACACTTTAACAACACTCTAACAACACAATTGCAACACTCCTTACCATAACAACACATTTTGTCATATCACCACAAAAATAGGACCCACTTTTTACACTTTTGTGTCATATAACACCACATTTTTGTCATAACGACTGGAGATGCCCTTACGAAGCCATAAGAGTTTGTGCCAAATGAATGTGTAGAATGCAATCTATAGCATTCCATGTAATAGCAGCGTTAAAAGTGGAGTTGGGAGAAATGGCCCACAAACTTTGTCAGCTGTAAAGATGGGAGCCTAGGATGAAAAGAGGGCATCAAAGGAGGAGGAAAAGGTCAAGTCCACTGTTCATTATAGATAATATTTGAAACTTTGGCGGTGCAGGAAATACCTGATTCCACCATTAATGATACAAAGGTTCCTAGTTGGAATTTGCAATTACTGGCAAATCTGCACATTAAGGGATGACACTTTAACAGAATAAAACTGGGACCCTTATCCTAACATCAGAGCGGATTTGATGCTAAACAGAGGAATAACCGACCAAGCAATATTTGCCAGTAGCTTTCCCCAGCACGCAACTTTCCTTCAATAGCCATCCAAATGATGAAGCTATGTCTAGGAGTGCACCAAGGGAAGCGTAAGAGTTTGTGCCAAATGACAGTTGGAGAATGCGGTGTAATAGCATTCCATTAATAGCAGCATTAAAAGTGGAGGTGGGAGCACTGGTCCACAAAATCTTTCTCTGCTCTAGAACTAGGATGAAAAGAGGGCATCAAGGGACGAGGAAAAGGCCACCACTGCCCTTTAGAGCATCTCCAACCATACTTCATTTCTTCATTTTCATTCTCCATATCATCAAAACGAAGAATGCAGCCCCTCCAACCATGCTTCAATTCCATCCTTCAAAATGAAGAACCAAAGTTGATTCTTATATATGGAGGCTCCTTCAAAATTTGAAGAATGTTCTCCTTATATTTTTCCGCAATAAATGATGCATAACTTTTAACATTATAGTCAAATATTGGTAAAATTAGATATCAACAATATATTCAAAATAAGACGAATCTTGAATTTATTTGATAAATGTTATGATATTGATATTTAAAATTTTGGAGGGAAAATGAGGTCGATTTGAGTTTCGAGTGTGCTTTTTGAAAAATGAAGATACAAATGGAGAAGTGTGGTTGGAGTATAAGTGAATAGTGACATTCTTCAACTTCACTTTTGAATAAAGAATGATATTTTGATCCTTCAAAATGAAGAATTGGTTGGAGATGCTCTTACAGATGATAGTTGAAACTTTGGCTGTAAGGGAGTACCTGATTTGGACCCTGAAGTTTAATTTGTACTTGCTCGCAAAGCTCTCCTTGTATTTCCCTCTAGAAACCTTAGACTTCGTATTTTTGTCCGTTTTGGGCTAGAACCTACCCGTCATTAGTAGGTGGGGATGTGAGCTTACATATAGGTAAGAAACTTCTCTCACAAATAAAAAAACTTGAAGCAATTCTCTCATGTTTTACACAATATTACACTTAATTCTGCACAGCATTTTTTCCCCACTGGTGAGACTATAGAGTTGGCTCCCATCATGCATGGTCCACCCACCACAGGGTACCCAGTGTAGCGTTGACATTATGACCTGGATATTTTATGCTATGAGGTATGGGCTCTCGAATTCGAAATGCGTCATTGTGAGGAAAGAATGCAAACTAATTGTGTAGCCTGAGAACCTTTCCTACCTCGCTGATGCGTGAAGAAATATTCCAAATACATTTTGTTGTACTATGCTGAACTCATGGGATCATTTGCCACATTAATACTGGAAATGAAGTAATTTACATTATTCCTTCATACTTAAAAATTAAAGGCTGCAAAGTCTACATGCATAGACAGATCTCCTGATCTCCTATGAATTGCTTGAAAAGACATAAAAGAGAAAGGACTATCCTCTCTGAACTGAGAAAAATGGGAGAGGTTTTTAGATTGCACAAAGATAATTCACATGCTCAACAGATCGGTTTTTGCATTCCACAATATGCTGTAACCTTCTGTCTGCAAATTCTGGTTGTTCAAATTTCTTGGGTCTCAATTACCGTACTACCCAGTAACTTCCCCCCTGAATCTGCCATTACACGAGCAATATCATTCATAGGCAAATCAGGTTCCAAAATTCTGTACCCACAATCATCTTATTTTTATTTCCAGACCTGAAGTCTGAAAGGAGAGAAGTACTCACTAAAGGTAACCCAATTACTCCTTATCAGCCCCATAGAAAATCTTAGCATCATCTACATACTGCAATTGCTAGATTACCACTAGGGAACCCATTACAGTCGCAAGTCGCGGTTTAAAGCTTCCATGAACTCCACTCTAACTGCCCCATAGAAAATCCTATTTGCGTAGTATCTGAAATGCTATAATGCAGGCAATTTGCTCAGCGCTCCCGTGTTCGGAAACTTCAATACATTGCTGAGCTTGAAAGAAATGTGCAAGTTTTACAGGCAAGTAACATGAATACCATGAAAGTTTGAGATTGGATAATTGTGGAAAGTTAAAGACTTTATTTTATTACAATGTGCTGATGTTGCTCCCATAACCATTGCAGGCAGAAGGATCTGAAGTTTCAGCTGAGCTTGAATTCGTCAACAAGCAGAATCTTATTCTTAGCATGGAGAACAAATCCCTGAAGCAACGTCTGGAAAGCATAGCCCAGGAGCAGCTTATTAAGTATAGTAAGTTTTTTATTTTTATTTTTATTTTAAGTCCCAACTTATATGCTTTTACTGCCCGAGAGTGAGAGAACTAATCATAATTTGTTATCCTGTACGGTTTGTATTCACGGGTGCTAGTTTAGTAGATTTAGTGTAGGTAGAACTGTTAGATCTCCAATTGTCCCAAAAGATTAAGCTGTTGGGAACTGATCCCAATAACTTATATCAAGCCTACAATCCCTTTACTTGCGACTTTGTCTTGCACGTGGATATGCAAACATACATACATAGAGCGAAACAAAAATGCAAAAGGGAACAAGTGGAATGCCACTAGAAGACAAATGCAATCAGAGAGACTTGAATCGAAGACCTCTCAAAATTCAAAACTCTGGCATAATTAGTTGTCTCAAAATTTTAAGCTGTTAGGAAATGGACTTAACGTGATATATGAAGCTACCTAACAAGAATAATGAGCTGAATTTGCAGCATTGTTTTAAGTTTTTGAAGTGGAACAATAGGCAGCATTGGAAGTGAAAATGTGACCGGAGAAATAGGGGAATATTGCTAATGTATGCAGCTTTTGGGTAGTTGGGAAATCGTTATTGCTAAATGGCAATTGAATAAAAACTGTATGACACTGGCATGATTGGACGAGGTACAAAACCATAGCACGGAGAAATTGGCATGATTGGACAAGGTACAAAAACATGCATCGAGACATTGGCATGATTGGATGAGTACAAAAACATAGCATGGAGACATTGGCATGATTGGACGAGGTATGAAAGCATGGCATGAAGAATCCCTAAAAAGAGAAACGAGCAAGGACACAACACATGGAGATAGAAGACATACGTATAATCTGAATCTCGTTTCATATATCATGCTACATTTGCCATAGTACTGTTGATGCCCTACAAATATCACGTTTTAAACTATTAACTTATTTGTGCTCTTTTTTTATTTTTCACTTTACATTTGTTTTTGGCATAATATCCAAGTCCATTAGAATCCATCAAAATGAAGGTACTTTATTTAAGTCATTTATATACATTTCCATTGCACATTTTGCTAGTGATGGCCTCATGTATGAGGGAAAGCGAACAGGGAAGATGAAAAAGTATAGAAAAGGTTGGATACGCTAAGCATATTTATTGTTTCGGTTTATAATTGTTATCATGTTATGTTATTTCCTAGTGTTGAACACAGCTCCAAGCACGGAACAGGTTAGGGATGTCAGGTGGGGGTCTCTTTTAGGAACCGGCACGCCAAATGTCTTATTAAAGTACAGGTTCCCCTACAAAATACACAATTACGCCACATGTCAAGTGTTCGGATGGGGCACTCAATTTCTTTGCATGGTCCCCTATAATATAGGCAAGGAATCTGTCTTCCAAATTCCAGCAAGTTATGGACATCTATTAGGGGTTTCCAATGACTATCTTAGCATGTTTATGTACACACACCCCCCCTCTGGATAATCAGTTTCGTGCTGTCCTTAGGTTATTTGGTTCCCCTTGGGATATTGGCTTTCCCTTCCATGTTCGATAAAAGTCAAATTTGCTTATCAAAAATAGTAGACGATCGAAATTCATTGAAAGAATGAAAGACAAACGTATCCTGAATTTGACTGCTAAGGGGACAGCTGGAAATTCTTTTCCTTTTAGTCTGAAACTAACACTATTACGGTATTGTGCAGTGGAACATGAAGTATTGGAGAGAGAAATTGCAAGGCTGCGAGCCTTGTATCAGCAGCAGCAGCAACAACCTTCTAACAGCCATCGTCGCACCAAAAGTAGAGACCTTGATTCACAATTCGCGAACCTTTCTTTAAAACAAAAGGACTCCAGTTCCGGGTGTGATCCTATTTCTGGCCCACTTCACTGACTGTACGATGTAGGTGTGAGATATGTGCCTTGCCTTGCCATGAGAAGAAAAACTTGCAGTTTCCATTGACCTGGATTAAGCTATAGGCTCTTCAAGTCTTGGTTTGCTCTTTCCAGCAGGTTTGCTTGTTTTACATTTTGCCTTTTGTTTTTACTTCACTTTCTACTTTATTCGCCTGTTTCTTTTTTCTTTTTTATGCGCACCTGGTAGTCGTGCCAAGGACTTGTGTTCTCGGCAGTGACTCACCGGAGGTGGTGACCAGAAACTTGATTGACACCCATCTTCTCTTATAGTTTTTTGTCCCCTTGACGAATTTAATTGTAGTATGGTGAAATTCAATTTAAGGGAACAAATGTTTGGGGGCTTTACTTGTAATGTATTCTGCGAAGAACTGTTGTACAATGACTTAAATTTGTAATAAAAGCTATGCTTTCTCATGCTATGCTGTGTTGGATATCATTTCTTTGTTTTTTGCCTCCCGTCTGAAAGGGTCGTGTATGTCAAGTTAGTTACGCCCAATGTAATAAAGCTTGCTTTGTCTAATGTATTTTGATAATTGTGGCTGTTTCTAAGGTTATGTTTATTTGATGGATTTGTGGAGGCATTTATCAAATGATAGGAATAATAGGAAAATCAAAGCAGCACTTCCTAATGAAGGGATGATATTGATAATTCTTTACATGATATTTTCATTGTTCGGTCACGATTATACGATCCAAACACTGCCTAATGAAGCGATAGATTTTGGTATTTTTTGTTCAGTGTTGTCTGCAAAGATGATTTCTAGAAATTTGAATCTTCATTCTCAAATAGATACTGTAGAAATTTGCCAAAATAATGGGAAGTAAATACACCAAAAACTCCATGTACTAACCTACAATCATGCTCAAGTTAGCTAAACATACGAATTTAATAAGTTGGTAGTCTAACAGAGCCTTTAGAAACTTTCATGTGTTCTGAATAACATAAATTAAGGGTTAGTTTCTATAACGGTATTTCCGATATTTTGTGATGGAAAAAAAGAAAAGAAAAGATTTCTTTGGTTGTTCAAATCAATTGGCATATTATATATGTCTGCATACATATATGATGAGTGTATTGGCCGTATAAATTGGTGACAATTTATTTGGTTGCTTGTGTTGTGGCAGTAAATTTAGATGTTACAAAAAGTTAGATGAACATAAAGAGAATTATTTGCAGTTTTATGAATTGGGAAAATGATGATTCCCCGGTTCTATAGTTTTTGAAAGTTGATGAGCATTCTATGTGATAAAGTTCGATAATCTCACACGAATTTTCTTTTTGTTATGTATGTTTTTATGCAAAATATCTACTGTTTAGACGTGGTTTTGATAATGGGAATACCTGTAGGGATGGCAACGGGGCGGGTTTTGATGATCCCGACCCCAACCCTAAAATGCCCTAACCCACCCCTAACCCGACCGGGTAATTTATGGGTACCCCCGCCCCCGCCCCTATCGGGTATCGGGTTTACCCGCCCCGCCCCTATTTTTTTCACATATTAGTAAAGTATATTATAAACTTCAATTAGTGAGCACAAATGATAAAAGTTCACAAAATAACTTTTTCAACTTATCCAAAATCAGCTATCTAATGTTGTATTTTAGTTGTAAAACTAAAATTATAAGAATAAAAATAAAATTTGATGCATATAAGTGAAAAAATATAATTTTATATATACATATAAGAGTATATAAATATAGTTATACATATATATGCGGTAATCCTACGGGTACAGACCATTTTGTACAGAAAATGTACAAATCGCTCTCGGGGACCCACTTTTGGGTCCCACACGAGTGATCCGAACCGTTCATCATTCTTAGAACATTTTTCCGAGGGGCTCCACAAAATTTCAGCTCAATCGGACGGTTAGAAGTGCTCGAACCAAAATCACGCTGTTTCATTTTGAACGAAACGGCGTGATTTTGGTTCGAGCACTTCTAACCGTCCGATTGAGCTGAAATTTTGTGGAGCCCGTCGGAAAAATGTTCTAAGAATAATGAACGGTTCGGATCACTCGTGTGGGACCCAAAAGTGGGTCCCCGAGAGCGATTTGTACATTTTTTGCACAAAATGTTATGTACCAGTAGCAGGGTCCATATATATGTATGTCGGGGTGACCATACCCCTGCCCCTACCCTAACCCTGGAGGATTTTTCAAAATCACCCCCTGCCTCTACCCGTTACCCAAAAAAATAGTAAAAGACCCTACCCTAACGGGGCGGGGTAGGACGGGTTCGGAGCGGGGCGGGTTGAATTGCCATCCCTAAATACCTGTGATGGTAATGTCTCAAATGAAACTGTTGGTGTTCCAACAAAGGATTTTATTGAAACATTGTGAGAGGTCAATAGAGGTGGTGGCAGTAGAAGTTATTCTACCTGAAGCGAATTAAACCTTTGCAAGGTTCTTGACAGAGGCAAGCCTGCCAAGTGATAAAGACTTCTCTTCAATATGTTGGAAGAAGCACCGAAGCGCTGATTGTGCCCGTGGGGGCCGAAGCCTTCCTCTAACTTCTTATAAATGTGGGGGTTTCTTGAAAAAGGTAGTTGAATCTACAACTAAGTAGGTGAGAATAGGCCTAACGACAGTTGATTGTGTGCGCACAATAGCAACTTGTGGCTGATACGTCTATGACAAGGACTTTTGTGGATGTGAATCTCCACTTATCCAAGAATGTGGGGGAAGGCATGTCTCCATTAAGAGTATTCTCAGATAATTGGATGATTGGAAGCCTAACATACTTGATGAGTTGTACAAGGTCGGACATAGCCTATTCAATAAGCAGTTTGAGTAGAAACACGAGTAATCCAAGGGATGACCACTGGAAGGCAATAGTAAGAGTGCTACGCTACTTGAGATATACTTGTGAGTTGGGATCGCACTATACCAAATGTTCAACAATATTAGAGGAATACTGTGATCTAAACTGGATATCAACTATGAGAGACTTGAAATTCATGATTGGATATGTCTTCATACTTGGTAGTGCAACTATCTCTTGGAAAGTTTCTAAAGCAGACATGCGCTAGACAACGACTCTCGTATAAAGGTTGTAACTGTTGACTGTGTGAAGTCAAAGGGCAACATTGTCGATCCGCTAACCAAAGGGTTAAAGAGAGAGCTAGTTGAAAATACATCGAAGGGAATGGGGCTAAAGCCAATTATGCTAATAGTTACTGTGGGGGTAGCCAACCTAGCTGACTGAAGATCCCAAGATCTAGGTTCTATGAGACTATGTTTTGCGAGTAGCTGAGAACGATCACTGAGGAGCTTTGATTTCCTGCCCATTCCTATGATGTGAAACAGTGGTACCTGTAAAGGAAATTAGGTTAAACGTTGCTTTTAATGACTCTTATGCGTCGGGTTACTGAGTGTGGTATAACAGGATACCTTTTATAAGGTCACCTATGTGAGTATGAAGTGGGGCTGTTTCTGTGAGAATTCTGGCAAAATTCTCGAGAAAATACTTGCAGAGCCAGGAAGAGTGTTCACGGCCAAAACAAACGCGATAGTGAGAACAAAACTGTGTCATGTGATGTTCCGTGTGATTCTTATTGTCTTGGTTTACACAAACGGCAGAACAGTTCAAAGCGGGACCGCACATTGGTTAGCCAGTAAACCCAATAGTTCTTCATAAGGGAAGGTTCAAGGCCAAAAGCTACATATCCTATGCGGAATTGATCTGTTATACTCTCTCTTTCTCTCTCTCTCTCTCCGTGTATTCTGTATCAGTTTCTGCCAGTTTCATTCATGTGGGGGATTGTTGGAAAATGGAAGTATTATTCTAATATTTAGGTGAGCCTAACCACGAATCAATCCATTTTAAAGATGAATGAGAATTGTCTCATTATGGAGATTGGAAAAGCCAAGTCAAGCTAAGGGAGGCGCGCTCTTGCCTTCACCAAACACCTGAATGAGGCCAGGGCCGGGACTCTGGATTCGTAGGCTTACTACCTGTGGTCCGATGTCTGTGGTCTAGTCTGGGTTAGTTTGGACTTCAGAATTGGGCTTACTAGATAATTTTGTAAAGGGCAATGAAAGGTCTTGGGACCCTTTATATTTTACCGTTACAAGAGTTAAATCTAGAATTATGTCTCCCTATATTTTTTGCATTAATGGCTGCATTGATTGCTCGAATTCATGGCCGAATTCAATAGCAATAAACACAAAGATCTCCCCATGGTTGTATAAATTGGTTCCTTCATTGTATGATTTTAGAGACACGAAAACACAAAACAGCTACATTGAATGTACTTCTTATTTTTCAGTGGGAGAGAGAACATGCACTTGTTCATTCGACAGGGCGATTCGGTAGGTGTTACCGATTGATCATTTTTAGTTGCTGTATCTTAGAAGCAGACGCCGATCAAAACCTCAAACAACAGTGGTGAGGCGATGAATTTGCTTGAAGGAAATTGTATGAAACACGGGCCTTGGCTTGGTTATTTCTATCCTTTACATCTTCATTATTGTTTAATTTCGATATTCCGTAATTTCGTGTTCTCTTTTTTCAGAAATTAAATTGCTGATTACTGATTTTCTACACCTAGTTTCCAACACCATGTGGTGGAGCAGGTGGTAGATCCCAAGATCCATTGCGACCCAGACCTCCTCTCTCTTATGGAAGTTGCTGGAGCAATGACATGCTGCGCAGATGAACACTTCTGGAGTCAAGTCCTCCCCAACCTTTATAAACTCTATGCAGCCATCGAGGATGTGGTGGCCTCTTAGGTACGAGTGGTTACGATGGCACTCACGGTAGATTACAATCGTAGTCCACCGCCTGCCGTTGGCTTTGGTATTGTTATTTGTTGGTATTGTTATTTGTTGGTATTGTTATTTGCCATGCAGAGAGTGAGTGATAGAGGGAGAGAGTGAGAGAAAAGTGTACATAGTCTTGGTCTATATTTACAGGGGGAGAGAGAGTGGGGTTGTTGGTACCATTTGTTTTGAGGTTGTTTTAGGTTTTGTCTTTTTGTTTTGGGATGCTTTTCCGGGTCTCTGTCGTTCTGCTCTTGGTTGCTTTTTGGTCCATAGGCTTTGCTTTGAGGGTTGGTTCTGTCGGGTGTTGTTTTGTTGGGTTTGTTTTGTCTTTTTCTCTCCCCTATCTAGCATTTTGCTGGATGGGGTCTCTTTGCCAGTCCCTTGCTTTGTGCTTGGTTATGGCTCTTCTCGATGTACCCTTTGTCGAGTTTTAATAAATTCTTGTTGCCGATCAACAAAAAAAAAAAAAAAAAATAGAACCATGCATTGTGGAATCCAATTTAAGATGTTAAGACGAAAATACATCATTACTATTTGGCCTTTCATTCTTCAAATACGTACTTTGGATTTCAAAAACCGACCATAAACGCAAATAGAAAAAAAATAGTAATGTACTCTGTCCCTTTTCAAACGTGTTGCTTCGTAAATCCAATTTATTAAAGAAACATAATCATTTCTCCTTTCACATCAACTTTTACGTTGACGTTATACCTTTCACGTCAATTTTTACCTTCCCTTTTCAAAATTATCCTCCACTTTTACCCATCAACATTTTACCCATTAAATTTTCGAAAGGGCAAAAGAATAATTGTCAAAACAATAATTGTACAACTTTTACTCATTAACTTTGCAAAACACACTTATTAAGGGACAACCCAAAATGAGAGGCTGATCAGAGTTCCTCGCAAAGTCCGAAAAAGGGGTGTTAATAATGATCTGTTTAGTATTCTCATCAATGATATGCAGGATGCTATCCAGATTCCATGTATGGTTAACCCCCATTATATCTCTCACTTTGGATCTTGAATTCACATGGACACCAGGGAATTTACTAGCAAGTGGGCAGTCCCCACACCACCAGTCCATCCATAGGTCAATATCAATACCATTACCTAAAGTCCATTTGGTACCCTGTCGAACAAAATTGTGAGTTTTCATGATGCTTCTCCAAGTATGAGACGCCGAGCGATCTCTAGGCCAACTATCTATAGAATGGTGTCTAAGGTATTTGTTTCTCAAGATTTTAACCCATAGACAATCTTTTTTGGTTTTCAAGTGCCAATTGAGTTTAGACAGTAAAGCTAAGTTTTGATTCCTAGCTTTTTTGAGCCCAAGACCCCCTTTATCTTTATCGCGGCAAACTTGATTCCAGTTAACAAGGTGGATTCTCTTAATGTTAGCGGTCTCACCCCAAAGGAAGTTCCTATTCAATCTATCGAGGGTGTTACAAACATTAATGGGTAGTTCCTTTTTATGAGCCAGCTGTTGCCGAATCATTCATGGTAAATGCATGCATGTGGGACAAACCAAAAGAAAACAAATTCTGTTAAGAAAATGTACGTAACTCCCTTTTTTGGAACAATCAAATTACACATAGTTTTCCTACTCAAAACGTGTCATATGAAATTAATGTATAACGGAACCTAGTACGTACCATTATGTGTGAGCTAGTAGGGAGTATTATTTTAAGAGGGTTGAATAATTTCTATGTAATGATATTTTGATATTTGAAATGGGTCTAAAGGCCGGGCCAATTAATTCATGACGCCTCATTAAGTCTTTAACCTTTTTATATGGTAGATTGTTTTTATATGGCTAATGAAGGTGTGCTAGATTGAACCAGCATAGCAACTCAATCCCTGATCAGCAGGAGAGTTCACTGACCAAGAATGATCGGACTAAAGCCAAATTTGACAGCCACCCATCGAGAGCTCTGTCGCTAGGGCCCCATGAAGTGCAAGGTAAATTGGAGCCCCCATCCTAATCATCTGGTCTTGAGGTTTGACCTCAAGTTCAGTTGAGAGGAGCAACCTTAAGTCAGCTGCTTTGACCTTAAACAGTGATATTGTTAGCTTGAGAGAGAGAGAGAGAGAGAGAGAGAGAGAGAGAGAGAGAGAGAGACAACAAAAGACACATGATCAATACTTCACGAGTTCACTTTCAAATACTCAAAGAAAAGAACGAACATCCCCCACACCTCCTACTTTGCCCCACCCAAAAAATGAAAAAAAAGGAAAGAAAAGAAAAAAGCAAATCAGAGAAGAAATAAAGAAAACACCTAAAAGGCTCTTTCATGCATGTTTATTCTTATTTTCTATACACCTTATCAAAGACTTTTACAAATACCAATTCACCACTTCCTGCCTTCACTCACAACCCCAACCAAAATTCCCCCGAGCCCCTGCCTCCAAACGAGCCCTATCGGCCCTCTCCCTCCTTCTCGGTTGTGCAACCTCAGCCTCCTTGATCGTGTCGTTTCCGTATAAAAAATAATTTATAAAGGGTAAATTTCACTTACCTCCCCTGAGGTTTATGACAAATACAGGGACCTCCCTTACACTTTTTGAAATTTCACTGTCCTCCCTTACTTTTGAAAGTAATTGTCAGATTCCCCCCTCCATCCACTTCTGTTAGTAAAAGTAACAGAAAACGATGACATCATCAATTTTTCCATTGTAAATGCCCATATTACCCCTCCCTCTCATTCTTCCGACTATAAAAGGGATACACCCCCACCACAAGGGTCCTAACACAGCAAATTCACACAACTCAACTTCTCTCTTTAACATTTACAAGATAATCTGATCTCTCTTTTTTCTTTTTTTAAATTCAAAAAATGCATTTCTTGTATTTGGGAAAAAAATGTACACTAATTATTGAATTTTTTTTTTTTGTTAACTCACAGCAAGGACATGTCCTCTTCTACAAATGTAGTGCCCCATTTTGTAATGAATAAAAAGGTTTATTTTGTAATGAATGAGTGGCCTATTCATTTTTGTCAATATACAACCACTGAAATTAAAAGAAAAAAGAAAAAAAGAAGAAACCATGGAATGTAAAATAAGGTAATAAAACAAACCAAAATGACATGATTTTTTTCCAGACATTCTCATAATCCACCCATGAATACAAACCATAAGTCAGTCATTACAAAATGTTATTGCATGTCAATTACCTCTTGCCACCATTACCCAGGTTTTCATTACATAACAGGTACATAAGTGCATTACAAAGGTAGAGCTTCACCTTCCTCCCTTCTTCTATTCTTTCTAGGAATGGCACAAAACAATATGATAGCCATACAAAAAGGAGCTAATATCTCTTGCCACCATACCCTTCATTACATAACAACTACATAAGTACTTTATAAAAAATGGGTGTACCCCAACATCATCATTCATCCTATACCTGCTGAGCCAAAATATCCACAAAAAGGTGTTCCTAAATACTTACGTGCTAAGCATCCTACATATATGCAAATAACTGCTTTGATGCTATACAAAAACATTCACAAAAAGGTGCTCCATTATCTTTGGATTCTGCATTTTAAAGAAGGAAAAAAAATTCAGCATCAAAGCATTACAAATTTAGCATCAAAACATAAACTCAGTAGTCATATTCTTAGGAAAAATACCTTAAAAATGTTGGGTCAGTTGGGTCAGACACTGAGATGGTTGTGTCCCCCCCTGAGAAGCTGCGATGTTCTCTCCCCTTGTACCCTCCTACAAGTGCAAGGACACAAGGTAAATACAGATTTATAAGTTGCTATGACATATTGTACTGCAGAAGAAAGGAAATATTTTTTGAATATAATCTTACATTGCCAAAGTATTGAACTACAGAAGTGCTACTCCTCCCCCTGCCTCTTCCTCTAACAGTGCTTCTCCCCCTTTGAGCTGAAGTGCTCCTCCCCCTGCCTCTTCCTCTAACTGTACTCCTCCCCCTTTGTGCTGAAGATGTCCTCCCCCTACCCCTACCTCTCCCTATTGGCTCTACATCAATTTGTGTCCACCCAATAGCATTGCCGCCACTACCATTTGCACTGCTGCCCCCTCTGGCTCTACCTCTACTGCCCCCTCTGGCTTGACCTCCTCTGACTGGCCCCCCTTGACAGGTTCTCCTATTATGTCCAAATTCCTTGCACTTTGCACACCTTAAAGTAGAAGACCTCTTTCCCACACTAGGTCCAGGTGGAGCTTCACCTTCCGCCCTTCTCCTATTCTTTCTAGGTCTTCCTCTCTGCCTCCTTAATGGTGGGGGTTGTAAAACATCCCCATGTACCTCTGTCCACATTGTGTGATCCATAATTGGATGGATAATCCTACCATATGCAGCCAAATACATCTCTTTGTTGTAATAGGGATGGACATAATCCACAAAGTTTAGCCTACTGTATGTACAACAAGCAAGAGCATGCTTACAAGGTAGACCTGAAATCTGCCAAACCCTACACACACACACCCATTGTGCTAAGTTAACTGTATAACTTATCCCTTCATCATTGACCTCATACTCACTACCTCCTGAAAATGCAACCTTACAGCTTCTAGATGCATAAGTCAATTTAGTCATCATCTTGCTAATCTTTTGTGTCACATTAGAGTTCCATCCCACTGCCTTTTGGTATCTTTTTTGAATCCTAGACATGGTCTTGCATCTAATCCCCTCCAATAGAGTTAAGATTGGCTTGTTTCTCAATTTTCCAATCCAACTATTAAAAGACTCTGCATAGTTGTTAGTTATATGATCACTCTTCACCCTTTCATCAAATGCATGCCTACTCCATTCATGAGTTGGAATTTTTGACAAGTATTCATGTGCCTCAATTGAATACTCCTTAATAGTATTCATTGCCGTGTCAAACTCTCTCCTAGTGTAAGCCCTAGCTGCCTTCCAAAACTGTTTTCTCATTTCTAACCCAGGAAATCTAGACTTGAAATTACAAAATATATGCCAACAACATTTCCTATGAGTGGCCTGAGGTAGCAATTCAGCCACAATCCCATCTAACCCCTGCACAATTATAACAAGAAAACACTTAATGTGGTTGATATTCATGCAAAGGACATGTAAATTACAATAAAAACAGATTGATATGACCGCAAAGTACACTAAATACAGATTCATATTCAGCAAAGTGTAAATACAGATTGATATTCAACAAAGTATTCATAAAAGTATGGTAAATACAGATTCATATTCAGCAAAGTGTAAACACAGATTGTTACCTTCTGTTGATCAGACATGATTGTCCATGGTTTTGGTTGATCTGCACCAATTATTGCCTTCAGATGTTCCAAAAAAAAAGCCCAACTGTCATTGCATTCAGATTCTACCACAGCTACAGCCAAGGGGAACAACCCATCATTTCCATCTAATGCAATTGCTGTTAATAGTATACCACCATAAGGACCTTTGAGAAATGTGCCATCCATTGCTATGAGAGGCCTACAACCCTTGATGAAACCTGACTGCATTGCTTCAAATGCGATAAAGCACCTCATGAAGGTCGGATTCACAAGCAAAGATGGCCTTTCACACTGTAATTTGAAATAGCTACCAGGGTTGGTCTTCATCACTTCTATAGCATAGGTTGGAAGCAACTTGTACTGATTGCTACCCTTGCCCTCTATCTCATCCATACACTTCCTCTTTGCCCTATACAATTGACTCCTTGAACACTCAATTCCATACATTTCTGCTAACTTCTCTTGCATTGTGTCTATCCCCATATTTGGGTTCTCTCTAAAACTAGTTAGGAGCTTTTTTGCAATCCAAGGAGATGTCGCTTCAGAATTTTTCACAATCCTAGAACAATTGTGTTCTGACCGTAGGTTCTTAATCTTATACGTGATACCATCTGGTAATGGTGAAGCATGGATCCTCCAAGGACAACCTTTTGTAGCACAATGAGCAGTAACTCTTGCTTTCTCATTTTTGTCTCTAACAATTTTAAAGCCAGTACGCACTGTGTAATCCCTCAAGGCAGCCCTAAAGCTATCCACATTGTTAAATATCATCCCTTCCTCTAAAATCACCTCCCCCTCAGGGCCAAAGTATGGCTCTTTCCCAAAGCAACTTGAATCAAAGTAATTGGCTTTAAGGGCTTTATGAGCCTTAGGGTCTTTAGGGGCATCATCATCACTCTCATAGTTGCCCTTATTATCATCAGATTGATAATTACTAAGTGCGTCATCATCACTTGTGACCTCTTCCTCATCCATACTTATTTCACCATCAGACACATGCTCCTCATGCTCTTCATCTTCATTCCAGTCCCTATCCTCGTCACTAAAACCATAAAACTCATCTTCCACCTCTTCATCTTCATTCCAATCCCTATCCTCATTACCTTCCACGCTAGCACCCTCTTCAACCCCTCCATCACATCCCACATTAACAGCCTCATCCACCCCTTTATCGCATTCCACATTACCACCCTCCTCCACCCCTCCATCATCACTCAACTCAATAACTTCTGCATGTGCACTCAATTCAACATCAGCAACTTTAGTAGTCTCCACATACACATACATGTTCACAGTTCTGATCCTACCCCCTAAGTAAAACATATTGTAGACATCTTTGTCATTTTGGACTTCCCTCCTCTCAGAACTACTAGGAATGTCACAAAACAATTTGATGGCCACACCTTTACTTGCAGGGAGGTAAGATAGCACGGTATCGGAAACATCATCAAGCAAATCCAAATACGAGTACTTATCTGGATCAACATTATGTACATCAACAACTTTATCTCCGCAGTGTAAAACAATATCAAACATACGAAAAGGAGCCATATCTGCAATTTTCAGGAATAAAATGTGTTAAGAAAAAAAAAATACTAGCAGAAATTCCATTGAGAGAAATATGACCACTATGTTTAAAAAAGAAATAAAATAACAGCAGAATAGTATTACCAATTATACCTTGTTCAACCAAAATATGACCCCATTGAGAGAAATTGCAGCAAAACAGTATTAATGATTTGATTTTCATATATTGAGCATTTTTTTGCCTAATGCTTTCATGCATTTCTGTCTACGGTTTTAATGCTTTCATTCAAGGTAATGTTTGGCCAGAAAATGGGCAACCAATGCAAGTAAGAATCTCCCTAATGTTCAGCCCTCAACCAATTTCAGGAAGTCATGCCTGGGACGATGGAACACAAACCATAAATAAAAGTTATGAAACTCCCATTCCAAAAAGACCCCCATTTTTGAAGTATGTGAACACAAAAAAGTTTTTTCCAGCATGTATTTCTGTCTTTTTACCACAGAGCTGCTTTACATTTTCAAGAAACTTTTTCTTTGACAAACACAAATCAACACATCAATAATGTTTTTGACTTTAGCATCAGACAAGGAAACCGACCAATAGATTACCAAATCAGAAAAACAAAAGGAGGCACTATTTTAGCACAGAGTTGTTTTAAATTTTGAAGAAACCTTTTCTTTGACAAACAAATCAATACATCACGATATTTTTGACTTAGCATCAGACAAGGAAAACTGACAAGTAGATTACCAAAACAGAAAAACAAGATGACACCACAATGCTCAATGCCCATGATGGAGTATTGGAGTTGCATATGCACACAGGAGGGGAGAGGGAATACATAAGGTTAACATACTTCTGTTAAGAACTGAACGTATAACTATGCGATCAAAAAATGTCGAAAATCTGTAAAAAAAATATATATATATATGTACCCATTCCAAAAAACCCCCATTTTTTTTTCAACTAACCCTAATCTGTCTAGGGTTTTAAATGATTTGTGTAAAAAGAAAAAGCAGCAAGCCTTGTGATAAAAAAAATTTCAGAAATCTGAAAAAAAAAAAAAAAAAAGTGCCCATTCCAAAAACTCCAAAAACCCCCCAATTTATTTTCCCACCAGATTCTGTCAATTTGGGATCTAAATCGATTACCTCGTTTTACTATTCCTTTTGATGTGTGATTCTCGATCGTTGTATGAGCAGAATTGGTAAAACAGCAAAATCAAAACCCTTTACCACCCGATTCTTGATAAAAACAGCAAAATCAAAGTAAAACGATGACCAATACGTCAACATGAGGAAGGACATATACCTCGGGATGTGCACTTCGATCCCTCGCTTCAGATCTCCAGAACGTCCAAACTAGGGTTTTCCTGCACTTCGATCTACATCTCTATAGCGGTAAACAAGATGAATGCAATGGTTTTGATGAGTACAGATCTCCAAGTGATTTCTCTACTTCGCGTAGTCTCTCTTTCACTCTCTCTCTCTCTCTCTCTCTCTCTCTCTTTCTCTCTTTCTCTCTCTACGTTGAACTCTGGCCTGGAAAAGAATCGACTGAGATGGGAATGGGAAGTGTTAGATTTATATACCAAGGGGCAGCAAAGTCATTTCCTAAGCAAACTTAACCCCGTTAACCGCAAATTGACGGGAAGGGGGAATCTGACAATTACTTTCAAAAGTAAGGGAGGACAGTGAAATTTCAAAAAGTGTAGGGGAGGTCCCTGTATTTGTCATAAACCTCAAGGGAGGTAAGTGAAATTTACCCATTTATAAAACTGAACAATTACTACTACTCTAACGAATAGTGGTAAATATTCCGAGTATCGTTCCTCAGGGATTAAAAGGCTAAGTTGCAAAATTTCAATTGATTTCTAAATTAATTCAATAAAAGGAGATGATGGTTTTGTTTCCTAAAATTATGAAAGCTAATTAAAACAAAGCAATTAAATAGTGAAGAGATTTGATAAGAGAAAAGTCTAGGGTTTCGAATCCACTTGACCCTTTTGTAACCTAGATTTATTTCGATTGTGGAATTTCTTATTCGGATTTCCCAAATACCGTTAGGGTTCGCGGGCCCTAGCGATATCTCCTAAAAATATCCATAGATCATCAAGCGGCATAGATTATCTCCGCCTAGCACGAATCGTCTTACTAGTACGATCCGTCTCTATGGCACGGACCGTCTAATAGCACGACGCGTCTTACGATAGTATTTGAAACCGCGGATATCAAACACACCATTATATGGGAAAAATAAAACCAATTTCATAAAATGAAATCATTTAGTTCACACAACCGAATCCGAATAATTAATCCAACAAAAACAATAAAAACTATGTTACTCGGAGTACAAGCTTATATGTATTATGATCTAGCCGGACATCGTCTGTCAAAAGAAGCCGCAGCTTCTCTGTTATTCTGTTGCTGCGTCCAACCCTTTCTTTCCTCTGAACCGTGATATCCCCCTTTCCAAGACTACTGCCTTGTTTATATGTATTATGATCTGCCGCCCTTGTTCCTTATTTCCAAGTCGGTTCGTCTAGCGGAGCCCTAGCCGACTTCCCTTTTAATTCCTTGTTACAGCCTTTCTTTTGCATGTGTACCAAGTAATTCAATACTTGACCCATAGTGCATGTGTTATCAAACGGCAGTTTGTTGGCTGGCCCATTGCCACATGTAAATCCAAAGCCCAAATTTTCATTACATAGTAAAATGATTGGGTGCTTCTCATTATTTGTTCCATTATTAAGCTTTGTCCACCAATTAATTTGATCACGGGCTCTGATTCGAAAACAAGTAAAATCCAACTCTTGTGCTTATTATATCGAAGCCTCCAAGTATCTACAAAAACACATAAACAATGCATTATACTCCAAACAACAATATAAACGGACCTAACAATGATAAATTAGGGGGCGCTGACGTGAACATTAACGCATCTATCACTCCTCCACCACCACACCATCACTGAGGTTTTCTTTGGACGGTGGAGGCGGAGGGACGGGAACTACGTCTGGGGTACGTGGGCTGCAAGGACCGAGACTATTGGCAGCGGAGTAGGGGCAGCTACCATGTGGTGGAGCAGGTGGTAGATCCCAGGATCCACCGCGACCCAGATCTCCTCTCTCCTATGGAAGTTATGAGGGCAATGACACGCTGCGCAGATGAATGCTTCTGGAGTCAAGTCCTCCCCAGTCTTTATAAACTCTATGCACCCATCGAGGATGTGATGGCCTCTTAGGCGTGAGTGGTTGCGATGGCACTCGCGGTAGGTTACAATCGTAGCCCACCGCCTGCCATTGGCATTGTTATTTGCCATGCAAAGAGTGAGTGATAGGGGGAGAGAGTGAGGGAGAAGTGTACATAGTTTTGGTCTATATTTATATGGGGGGGAGAGAGTGGGGTTGTTGGTACCATTTGGCTGGATGCAAATAAAAACAGGTATTGGGGGAAATCCAATTTAAGATGTTAAGACAAAAATACATTATTACTCTTTGGCATTTCATTTGTCGAATTCATATTTGCATTTCAAAAAAGTACCGAAAACGGAAAAAGAAAAAAATACCAAGGTAAGTTCCGACGAGGAAAAAATCCAACAAATATTTGATAAGACAAAATAGGTCGTTTTCCTCGGCCAATTAGTTAGAAAGAAAGGCAAATAATATTTCAACATAATATTACGCGCAAGCTTGTCAAGGACTTGTTTTCACTAGGCTATAGTACCGTTCATGATAAATTTGATTGATACCCAATACGTGCTAGATTTATGGGTAACTATTTTTCATTTCACTAATCGGTGTTTTTTTAGTTGGCAGTTAATTCTGCCATCCTTTAATCGATCATCTACCCACATAATATAATTAAACTTTGTCTTTACGGTCAGTAAAATAATTTATTGTTGAGACAGTAATTAGTAAAGCAGATCTTTATGTGCCAAAAGAAATCCTAATTCTTTTAACTCAGGTGGTTAATTTGTCAATTTTAACATTATTTTTTAAACTATGAAACTATTATATCTATGATTGCACTAGGCGATAATATACTGAACGACACAAGAAATACACTGGATTTGTCGGGTAACTGTATTCCGTTTTCCTAATCAGTGTTTTATTTTTAGTGGTCACTTAATTCTGTTATCTAGAGGTGGCAAATGGGTGGGTTGGGTAGGGTTTGAGTGGGTTGGCATGGGTTATAGGTTGAATATGGGTTGAATATGATTGAGTTGAATATGGGCAGGCTGAATATAGGTCAAGTAAAACCCAACCCAACCCAACCCAACCCAACCCAAACATATTTTTTTCCCAATTAACAGATTTAGTAAGTAATTAATTCGAGGTATTTCAATTAAGTCCGGAACTATGTGAACTCGAATTTGCTAAATACGTTTTGAATTAATTACTAAGTTGTTTTTGTAAATATGGGTTGATATAAGTTCAACCCATATCAACCCACATTATAATATGGGTAGGTTGGGTTGGGTTTTAGGTGGGTGGATTTGGGTGGGTTCATGGGTTGGGTTCAAAATTGCCACCTCTACTGTCATCCATTTATCATTACATGGTTCTTTGGTAGAATAATATTCACAACTTCCATGTCGTGAGAACGGTTTTTGTTGAGACCATTGCTAAACTCTTGGTTTTTCTTTCCTATTTTGTTAAGATTTCCTAATCATTGTTCCAAAAGGATCAAATTTGTCTTCATTGTCTCGTCTTGACAAGGTACTAAATCTGTTAGCTCTATTGGTTAATCTGTCAGTTTTGACATCAGTATTTGAGTTGTCAAGAAATAATAACGGATAAGTTTTGTTTAGGTGACAGTTTATACCATTGATACTAAACGATACAAGAAATACAATGATTAGTCAGCAACTGTGTTGCATATATATGCCTAAGTTGTGTATTATTTTATTGACTGTTTATTCTGTCATCCGTTCATCCTTATTGAGAGTGTCTATCCGTAGAATAAAAACTGAACATTTGTACGTCGCCTTCTTCATAAAAGTATTTTTTCATTAATTTAGATCGCTAGTAACCCTTTTTTACATTAATATTTTGTTAAAGGAATACATTGTACTTATGATGTCATTTAGTACATCGTCACTAAATGGAAGCAAATCCCCTTGACATGATGATTATGCACAATCATATGCTGAAATATTCTTTACTTATCTAGCTATGAAAAAAGTTACATTTATATATACCTATTATATAAGTGGAACAACGATTTTCCATCTCGCTTGAAATTCAAAATCGATTTTAATGTGGTTAATTCCTTTCCTATGGAACCCACATCAATCAATTTTGTGAGCAACCTGTTGCCTAATTTGGTAAATGCACACACGTTGGATAAATTTGTACGCGTTATTACTGGGTTCTGGGATTCGTTTTCCAACACCCAGGACCTAATTATACTTAGGGTCAAAGGGTCTAGAGCAATCTACCTTAACTCTTGCAGATTTAATTAGATTTGGAGTGGTTCGAATGGAACACGGTAACGTCGAGTGGCGGTATATATATATATTTTTCTACTTCACCTTTCCTTCCTTTCCTTCCTCTCTTTCCCAGCAATTCTCTTGCCCTCTCTCGGGGCAAATTCAGAAAAAGAGGAAAAAGAAAAGGAAAGAAAGAAAAGAAGAAGATGGTGGATGATGCTCTCTCTCTCTCTCTCTCTCTCCTGCCGAAAAAAATGGAAAATGGTGGGATGGTTTTGGTTTTTATAGAGAAATGAGAGGTGGAGTGTTCGGGAAGTAAGGTGAGAAGTGATGGGGGAATGGAGGAGTAATGAGGTAAAGTGGAATTGGATGGGGATAAGATAAGAAGGTATGGTATGGTAGAGAGGTGATGATGGTAGATATAAGAGCATCACTAGTGGTATACTCTTGTCCAGTCCGTTAATTTGGCCATTCCCTCTTACATCATGCAATGTAATTTCCTTCCGGTCTCTGTGGCTAAAGAACTCGACCAAATTAACCGTGATTTTATTTGGGGGTCCACAGTTGATAAAAGGAAAAATCATGCTGTCAAGTGGTCTAATGTGACCAAGGATAAAAGTCTTGGAGGCTTAGGTATTAGGGACTCTGTGAATGCCAACTTAGTTTCCATGGCCAAGCTTAACTGGCGTCTTCTTAGGGAAGAGGATTCCCTTTGGGTTCAAGTCCTCCGTCAGAAATACTCGAACCCTTCTAGTTATCATTACAGACCATCCTTTTTGTGGCGTTCCTTGTGCAAAGGTTATCCCTTGATGCAAATTGGCTCTAGAAAGGTTGTTTGTAATGGCAGGTCCACCTTGTTTTGGACTGATAACTGGTTGGGGATTGGTACTTTGAGAGACATGGTTGAAGGTCCGCTAACCCATAACGATCTTTCTCTTAAGGTCAGTGATGTCTGGTTAGGTAATCAATGGGATTTCACCGTCCTTTCTTTTGATCTGCCCAGCTCTATTGTTTACAAAATTAGGGGTACTCTTATTCCTTGGTCTAGTGAAGAGAATGATCATTTTGTGTGGAATTCGAATTCGGGAATTTTTTGCCCAAAGGTTGCCTATAGATTAGCCACGCATCCTATTCCTACCGATCCTATTTCTAATTGGTCTTGGGTCTGGAAAATTGAGGCTCACCCCCGTATAATCCATTTCTTCTGGCTAGCCCTCCAAAACCGCATTGCCACTAAGGACTTCCTTCTTCTCCGTCATATCACTCCTGATCACTTTTGTCCCCATTGTCCTAGTCAGATTGAAAATCCAATGCATATCCTTCGTTTTTGCTCACTAGCTCAGGCCTTTTGGCAAGAGATTCAAGTTGATCAGTCCTTTTTTGACCATTCCATTAGCTTTGTTGAGTGGGTGCATCACTATTGTAACACGAAACAGCGGCATGCTTCAGGTCATCCTTGGAGAGTTGTCTTCCCTTTGGTCTGTTGGTGCTTGTGGTTAAACAGGAACAAGAGATTTTTCAACTTTGTTAACAATGAAAACTCGCCGATTCTTTCTGCTTCGGATTGCCAAGCTCGGATTTTGGACTGGATGATGGTGAGGCAAAAATCAGATTTTTCGCGAGGATTGCCCCAAATCTCTTACTTTGGTTGGTCGCCTCCGTCATCGGGTTTTAAACTAAATGTGGATGGAGCACGGACCGGTGAGGGTCTTGCAACGGCAGGGGGTCTTATTCGGGATACTAATGGTAACTGGGTTAAGGGGTTTCAACGCAAGATTGGTTTTACTTCAGCTTTGGAAGCTGAGGTTTGGGCTTTAAGAGATGGCTTACATATGGCAAGGGATCTTAATCTAGTGGGTTTTGAAGTGGAAATTGATGCATCCCAAGTGGTGGCTTTATTTAGTTCTCATCAGTTGAACCATCATCCTCTCAATGCTATACTTTGCGATTGCAGGTACTTGATAGAGAGTTGCCAAGCTAGCTTACACCATGTTCGGAGAGAAGCGAATCGAAGTGCGGACATCCTTGCTAAAAATTCCTTTAGTTTATGTAATTTTAATTATGTTTCTTTATCGGAACCTCCGTTGTTTCTGGCACATCAATTAGCCGATGATTCTGTAGGGGTTAAATACCCCAAGACTGTTTATGTTTAGTTTTCTATAATATCGTCTTTTCACCAAAAAAAAAATATGGATACTCAAATATTGCCACATCACATTTTGAGTATTCATTTAATGAGTTTATAAGTTTGAGTATCTACCCTTCTACAATGGTTCATTTGTGTCCATAATAAAAAAAATATTATTCTCTATTTTTATTCATAAAATGGGCACAACTTTAAATTTGTACATATATATTTTTATAATATTATTACTATTTAAAAGATATTCACAATACGTTTAAAATGAGATCAATCTTGAACATATTTTGGTAAAGATTAAAAATTGATAATTTCAATTTTTGGGAGAGTGCAAAAAAAATTGAGTTTTGAATTAAGTATTTGAAAAATGGAGAGAGATTGTTATTACTTTTGATACGGTGTGGTCCCCAAAATTTGGTTATTGAGGTTTAGTTATTGAGAAAGATTGGTAGTTTTGAGTATCCAAATGCCAAAAGTTGAGTATTTGTAACAAATGTTGTTAACTTTGAGTATTTATCCAAATACCATTGTGAGCCTCTTTTGTGTATCAAAATACTCATCTTTGAGTATTTTTGTGTTTGAGTATACCACTAATGATGCTCTAAGGTGGTGTGTGGGTTGATGGGATATGGTATGGGTGTGTAAGAGATGATGGTTGGTGGGAGATGAGATAAGGTGGTGATAGATTGAGAGAGAACATTAGGATTCATGTTATTAGGAAAAATTAGTTAGCATAATCTAATTCAAATATGAAATTAAAATTAAGCATTACTAAGTTTTATTATTAGATTCTTTTATTTGCAAAAAAAAAAAAAAAAAGAATGAAAATCCAGGTCGTTACACAAGACCAGGCACAAATCCAGACACAGTGCTAGATACAACACAAAGTAAAACAAAATAAGACACACCAACAAAGACAAACACAATCACAACCCAAAAGAGAAACACCAAAAGATTCACAAGAACCTAGAACCAACAACAGCCTAAACTGACAAAAACAAAAACAATCAGACACCAACTCAAAACAATCCAACATAACCCAAGGGCCTCCAACACAACCAACATAAGGACACAACAAGCCCAAAAAAGAAAACAAGAAAAAACCACAAAAGACTAACAATCCCAAGAAGGAAACCCAATGGCTACCTGCAATGCTAATACAAGAGACACAACACTCCCCCGGCCCCCCCAAAAAACAAAGAAAGATGGGCCCAAACCAAAATGTCTAGAGAAGGTTGCTACGGCAGTCGTCTTGTCCTCCACCATTTAATTTGTTGAGCCACCCAAAAAAGGTGGGAAATTTATCGAAATGTTCCCTCTAGTTTCACCCCTGTCTTGATTTGGTCCTTCTATTTTCAATTTCGCTTAAACAAAACCTGTAATTTTGATTTTGTACGATTTTTGTCCAATCGCCAACGGCAGTTACGAAAATAGACGGAAAAAATAATTTGGTGCATTTTTGAGGGACAAAATAAGCATTTTGCCCGACCTTCTTCTTCCCCAATTTGTAACCCTAACCCTAATCATGGAAGAGGAATTGAATGCTGGGTTTCTCCAAGTTCGAAATGGCAGAGTACGTCCCTTTGTTTTTGGCTGTGTCACTATTGGCCTCTATTTTTTGCCACCGCGCCTTTTCTGAATTGTTTACACGGTCATAATTTGTGCCTGGCACGGTTCTCTTACTGAATTATTTGCCCAATTTCTTTCATCGATGGGGATTCTTACGCAGGATTCCTGTTCTCCTTACCACTTGTGTTGTCCAGAGAAATCAACAACATCGAAGAGAAATTGATCAACCTACGTCAGACCATATTACTATTCAAGTTGATCAACCTAATGTATTGCACGATCAGCCTTACGTCAGAGCATATTGTTCATATTGAGCAGCTTTGAGACATACGAGCATTTTTTTTTTTTTTGGGTAAATAGCAAAAACAACCTCTCATCTATCACCGTTTAGCAGGGACACTTCCTCATCTATAAAACTCAGCACTCATACCCCTTCATCTATGAACCGTTATCGAAACTACAGGGGTGTGAGTGCTGCGTTATATAGATGAGGGGGTGTCCCTGCAAAACGATGATAGATGAGGGGGTGTCTTTGCTATTTACCCTTTTTTTTAGCAGCTTTGAGACATATTGTGTGGGTGTATGTTTTTTTTGTTTTGTTTTTTTGTTTTTTCAAAGGAAAGGATTTGGGTTAGGGCTACAAATTGGGGAAGAAGGATGGGCAAAAAGTTTATTTTGCCCCTAAAAAATGTCCCAAAATTAAATGAATTTTCCGTCTATTTTCATAACCACCGTTATCGATTGGACTCAAATCGTACAAAATCGAAACTACATGGTTCGTTTTAGTTATATTGAAAATAAAAGGACCAAATCGAGACAGGAGTGAAACTAGATGGGCCGTTTCGATAAATTTGACAAAGTTCCAATTTATAACTTTTTGCACATTGCGAAAATAAAAGAATAAATAACTTATGCTCCTTAACAACCACTGTATATTGTACTTGTATAGCAGAGTTTTTATCATTCTCGAATAGTTGGTTATCTTTTTTTAAAAGTTCTAATTTCCTACATAAAATTCAAAAAAATCACCATCTCACCTCCAGCCAACCACTACCCCACCTCTGGCCGACCATTTCCGACGACTAAAAAAATTAGTGACATGTCACTAATTTAAATTTTTTTTAATTTCAAACATAAAATTCAAATCACAACCCCACCTCCGGCCGACCACCACCCCACTGGCCAACCACTTCCGGTGACAAAAAAATTAGTAAAATGTCGTTAATTTTTAAAAATTCTAATTTTGAACATGAATTTAAAAAAATCACCATCCCAATTCTTGCCGACCACCACCCCACCTTTAGCCGATCACTTCTGGCGACCAAAAAAGTTAGTGAAAAGTCATTGATTTTTAAAAATTTGAATTTCGAACATAAAATTAAAAAAAACCACCATCCCATCTCCGGCCAACCACCACCCCACCTCTCCCCGACCTCTTTCGGTGACCGAAAAAATTGGTGAAATGTCACTGATATTTAAAATTTTTAATTTCGAACATAAAATTCAAAACAATCACCACCCCACCTCCGGCTGACCGCTACCCCACCTTTGGCCGACCACTTCCAGCGACCAAAATAGTTAGTGAAATGTCACTAATTTTTAAAAATTCGAATTTCGAACATAAAAAAAAAAAAAATTACCACTTCTGGAGACTAAAATAGTTAGTGAAATATCACTAATTTTTAAAAATTCAAATTTTGAACATAAAATTCAAAAAAATTACCACCCCACCTCTCGCCAACCACCACCCCACCTCTAACCGACCACTTCCGGTGACCAAAAAAATTAGTGAAATGTCACTAATTTTTTAAAATTTAAATTTTGAACATAAAATTCAAAAAAACCACCACCCCACCTCCGACCGACCACCACCCCACCTTTGGCTGACTACTTCCAGTGACAAAAAAAATTAGTGAAATGTCACGGATTTTTTAAAAATCTAATTTCGAACATAAAATTTTAAAAAAAATTACCACCCCACCTCTGGCCGACCACTACCCCACCTCTGGCCTACCAGTGACAAAAAAAATTAGTGAAATGTCAAAATTTTTTAAAAATTCGAATTTCAAACATAAAATTCAAAAAAATCACCACGCTACCTCCGGCCGACTACCACCGCACCTCTGGCCGACCACTTCCGGCGACCAAAAAATGTCGTGAAATGTTACTGATTTTTAAAAGTTCTAATTTCGAACATAAAATTCAAAAAAATCACCATCCCACCTCCGGCCGACCACCACCCGACCTCTGCCCGACCACTTCCGGCGACCAAAAAAATTAGTGAAATGTCATTGATTTAAAAAAAAATCTAATTTCCAACATAAAATTCAAAAAAATCACCACTCCACCTACGGCCGACCACCACCCCACCTTTGGCCGACCATTTCCGGCAACCAAAAAAATTAGTGAAATGTCACTAATTTTTAAAATTTTAATTTTGAACATAAAATCCAAAAAAATACCACCCCACCTCTCGCTGACCACTTCTGGCGACCAAAAAAGTTGGTGAAATGTCCTTGATTTTTAAAAATTTGAATTTTGAACATAAAATTAAAAAAAATCACCACCCGACCTCCGGCCAACCACCACCCCATCTCTGGCTGACCACTTCCGACGATCAAAAAAATTAGTGAAATGTTGCTAATTTTTAAAAATTCTAAGTTCAAACATAAAATTAAAAAAAAATCACCATCCACCCCCACCAACCACCACCCCACCACGTTCCCATCTACCACGTTCGTCTCTTTCTTGGTTTCTATTTATTTCTCTCTCTCTCTCTAGAAACAATGGGGAGGGACGATCATCACAGTACCAAGGTTGTGCACCGATGTTACCTACGACCTCTCAAGCATCCAACAATGGGTCGATGGTGGCAAGGACACATGCCAAACGAATTCATCCCCAACCACAACCTCCTACACCTCATCTGACTCGACCCATACCAACCATCTCCTTCCCTGATTGATATAATTAGTGGAAACACAAGTACAGCGATCGAGACTACATAAAAAATTGATCGTAGATCTCTTTTTCTTCTCTCTTTGATTTCTCAATCAAACTACCTGCATTATTTACTCCACTTCCTAAAAGATTATGTAAAATCCTTAAATTAAATCATTACGTGTAGATATAAAACTCACGCCCACATGTATAATCTTAGAAACTCAAAAGCCAATATGGTTTATTTCGAGAACACAACGATAAAGAGAAAAATGAGGCAGACATACCTTCCAATTTCAAGTGAAGAACTACAAAAAAAAAAAAAAAAAAAAATAATAGTGTTAATAATAGCGTTGAGTCTGTGTGTGATATGAACAGTCCATTCAAAGTTACCAAACAATGGTTTAGTTAGATGAGCGTTATTGTAGTCATGCACTACTACAAAAATGGTTAAAGATGACACACCAAAAATTGAAACAATGACAGTTTTTGTAAAACTGTTATCGAAAATATAAGGGTAGAATTTTGATGTCATTATATCCTAAAAAATGTCATCTTTGCGATATAAGATGACGATTTAGAATAAAAGTGACATCATTATTTCTTTCTGTAATGTCAATATTTGCTTGGAACTAACATTAAAACAAGGTGCTTTCAGAAACCCATATGGAAAACCTTTTCATGTTAGTTTTCCTTAAAAGCGACATTGAAACTAAGCCTTTTTAATGTTAGTTTTAATTAGAACCAACATTGATGTTGATCATAAAATATGACAGTCAAAAAGTGTCATTAAACATATAAGATGAAAATTTAAAACCGTCATCTTATATTTTCAATGTCTAAGGAATCTAAAACTGACACAAAAAGTGTTCAGCTTAAAATTTTTCGAAAATATAGTATAAATTTTTTTGTTGATCTTTTGTTAGCACTAAGTGTGCTAGCTCAATTGGTAACATGCAAGCGCGCAAGGAAATCAAAGTCTTGAGTTCGAGTCCTAGGGCAAGCAAATATTAGCTCACCACACAAGTGCTACGTAGGCGCCACACAAGCGCCACGGGGGTGCCACGTGAGCTCCACTAGGCAGTCATGTGAGGGCGGCCACACGAGAGCACAATGTTCGAACTAGAATTGGATTTTTTTTTAGAATGGAGGATAGATAAGATGACAGTTTAAAACCATAATTGTTGATTACTGTCATCTTATTGCAAAGATGACAAGTTTACACCGTCATCATAGATGTTTCAATGACGTTTTTTGACTGTCATAACAAATTTAGACTTTTAATATCACCTCCAAAGATGACAGTTTTTAAAACTGTCAACTTTTGTGTTTCATGACACCTTTTAAATGTCATGGTTTAAGATTTTTGTAGTAGTGATGGTCCATGGATTGGACATCGAACTCCATTGAACAGATTCTTGTTCCTTAAATCATGAAGTTTTCCCTAAAGGGAGAGTGGGTGTGTTTTATTCTTCTATTAAATCATAATTACAAACCATGTCTTCATGTTTGATTGTAAAAGTTTCTTGTCATTCCCTTCAAATATGCAAAATATTGTGTATTTATGACTAATTATTCCAAAATTAAACCTCGAATAAAATGTTTTAACACAATGAAATTCAAGCAAAAGAACCAGTGAGGTTCATGACAAATTATGTTGGATTGTTTTGCACGGTTTGAATTTTCCCGCAAATCCGCAATATTTTTTTAGTACCTATTATGTAGCCTTTGGAAATCAAATAAAACTGTAAATCCTCGAAATTTGTGGCAACCCTCAAAATATTTGAACCATGAAAAACTTGTTAGCTGGCGCTCATTTAATTGTAGTTAAAGTGCAAGTGATTTGTAAAACCTAGTCTTATTCATTTATGTTTGCTCATTTATATATGGCTCTACAAACCAACAACCACCACCATACATATGATGCACTGTTTTTTGTCTTTTTGTTTTTGTCTCGGACTCGAGCAGTTTACCCATCGGTCGTGTACATGTTGTGTGTGCCGTGAAGCCTTCGAATGTTGCACTTGATGGGGCTGCATTGAGACCTTTGTTAGTAATTTATTTAAATATATATTAGTCATTGATCAAGCCCTTCCAAAAAGAAAAAAAAAAAAGAACTTACTATTTTCTTCTCACATTACTCTATGATAAGACACATCCAGTTTGATTTGTGCGACAAGTTGCACACTTCATGCATGTTAAATGCATGTGGGACACATAAAAAATAAAACAAATTTGGTTGAGGAAATGTAACTACCTTTTTCTGGAACAACTAAATTACACAGTTTTCCTACTCACGAGCTGTCATGAAATTAATGTATAACGGGACCTAGTACCTATCATTATGCGAGAGCTAGTAGGGAGTATTATTTTAAGAGAGTTGAGTAATTTTCTACGTAATGATATTTTGATATTTGAAATGGGTCTAAAGGCCGGGGCAGTTAATTCATGACGCCTCATTAAGTCTTTAACTTTTTTATGTGCTAATGAAAACGGTGTGCTTGATTGAACCAGCATAGCAACTCGATCCCCGATCAATATATAGGAGAACTCGCTGACCAGGAATGATTGGAGTTAAGCCAAATTTGACAATCACCAAGCCGAGAGCTCCATCGCTAGGGCCCCACAAAGTGCAAGGTAAATTGCAGCCTCCATCGTAATCATCTGGTCCTGATGTTCGACCTCAAGTTTAGTCGAGAGGAGCAACCTTACGTAGGGATGGGAATGGGGACGGATTGGGGCAGAGAGTACTATCTCCACCCCCAATCCCCAAACCCTTTCTCCATAACCATCCCCTACCCGATCTCCAACGGGGCTTTATTTTCATCCTGCATCCCCACTCCAAATGGGGAATAGGCACTACAACAAAAATGATAAACCGTGACGAAATTCTGGTGACGAAATTAATTTTTGTCTCCTATATGACTATTTTGAGAGGAAAAATATAATTCGTCTCTAATTGGGAGGACAAACAAAAAAAAGGTGACGAAATTTTATTTCGTCTCTAAACTTGTGGAAGAATGGAATTTTTGGTGACGAAAATATTTTTTTTGTCACTAATATGATTTTTTTGGTGACGAAAATATTTTTTTCGTCACTAATATGATTTTTTTGGTGACGAAAATATTTTTTTCGTCACTAATATGTTCCCTCCAGATTTTTTTGGTGACGAAAATATTTTTTTCGTCACTAATATGTTCCCTCCACATCTTTTTGGTGACGAAAATATTTTTTTCGTCACTAATATGTTCCCTCCACATCTTTTTGGTGATGAAAATATTTTTTCCGTCACTAATATGTTCCTTCCACATCCTCCCCAGGAGAGCAAACCAATAGAAGACAAAAATATTCCTCACAAAAGAGAAGACTTTGGCCCAGGAAATTTTTTCCGTCACCCATTTACTCTATTTTTTTTTGCGGGCCCGAAAGTGTATCTTGAGGGAAATGAAACTACGGGAAATTCCGGGCCGCCCCCACTTTTTGTGGGGGCTTTCCTCTAAACCCTATTTTGTCTTTCCCTCCCAAAAAAACTCTGTGGGCGCGCGCGTGGGAGAAGAGGAATCCTTATTTGACGCATGCTTGCCACGTGAATAGTCATATGCCGCGTCATAGTCACATGCCCGCGTCATAGTCACCTTTTTTACTGCCTATCCTCTCTCTCTCTCTCTCTCTCTCTCTCTCTCTGTCTCTCTTCCTTTACCCACATTAACACACTTTCTCTCTCTCCTCTCTCTCTCTTTCTCTCTTCTTTTTATTTTAAAATTTTAAATATTTATAACTTTTTAATGGACCTTATTTGAATTGTAATGCATTTGGAGGGTGTAAATTATTTAGGAGTATAAAATAAATTTTAAAAAATATACACAATTTTATATTCACAATGGACCTTATTTGAAAGATCTCATCTAGTAGATTTCATATATATAATTTTTACATAAAATGAATGTATATAATAAAAGTTATTTTATTTTTAAATTGAAAATGAGAGAGAGAGAGAGAGAGAGAGAGAGAGTTGCAACATGTCTGAGAGACTGATGCACGCATGAGTGAGAGAGAGAGCATCATAGTCTGCTATGCTACACGCCTACATCTACATCGGCTATTCGACACGACTACTGTTGATGTGACAAGACATAACCCCATTTATTATTGACAGCGGGGAAGAGGGTTAGAGAGAGATCGCGTATAAATATGGAGTTTGTAATTACAATAATGAGATGTAAACGGTTTAAATCGACGCTTGTAAATATGGAGTTTGTAATTACATTTAAAATATATATGTTAAATGTAATTTATAACAAACTATTAAACCAGATTAAAAAAAACAGATTTGTATAGTATAAACAAGATTAAAAAAAGAAAATTTATAAAAAAGGCATATGTTAAAAAGAAAATTTATTAAAAATATGATATTAGTAGATGTTTGTATAATGGGTGTTCAAATGGGGAGCATAAAACAATGGGAATAAAAAAAAAACTTATTTTTATAGTATAAACTGGATTTAAAAAAATTATTAAAAGACGTTTGTTAAAAAAGAAAAAATTTTCTTTCAAAAAGAAAATATATATATTTAAAAATATATTAGTTGGTGTTTGTATAATGGGTGTTCAAATGGGGAGTGTAAAACAATCGGAATAAAAAAAAAATTATTTGTATAGTATAAACTCGATTAAAAAATTTATTAAAAGGCTTTTGTTAAAAAGGAAAATTTTTTGTGTTAAAAAATAAAAATAAAATTTATTAAAGTAGTGATATTAGTATAAGTATAAAATTTATAAAAGAAATGATATTAGTAGGAGTTTGTATAAGAATAATCCGGTTTGTATAGTATAAATATTAAAAAGGTGCCTTTGTAACACGATGGCTTGCCTGTCTCAGTTGGTTCGCGCGCGCCCGCGCACAAGGGAGGTCTCCGGTTCGAATCACAGGAGGAGCAAATTCTCAAATTTCATGCTGCCACGCGTGCCGACACGCAGGCGCCACGAAGGCGCCACAACAGCCGCCACGTAGGCGCCACAGCAGTGCCACGCCAGCCGCCACATCAGCGCCCACGTAGGCGCCACAGCAGCCGCCACGTGGGCGCCACAGCAGTGCCACGCCAGCTGCCACATAGCGGCACGTCAGCGGCCACGTAGGCAACAAAATCAGCGCCACTTCATCAATTTCTGTTACGGTTAGTGACGAAAAATTTCGTCACCAAAATTTAGTATAGGTGACGAAACAATAATTTCGTCACCCATTTCTGTCACGGTTGGTGACGAAAAATTTCGTCACCAAAATTTAGTATAGGTGACGAAACAATAATTTCGTCACCAGGTGACTTTCGGAGACAACCTATAGGTGACAAAACTATTTTTCGTCACCAAGACTATCAGAGACAAAAACCATGCTTTTTGTGACGATTTCATTCGTCTCCAATGACCAAATTTCTTGTAGTGAGGGATCCCCACGGGGATTCGGGGATCCAATTATTTTTTTTAAAAAAATAGATTACTAGAAATCTAGAATTCCAGTTACAAATTAAATGCTAAAATCAAGTTACAAGTAGAGGTGTCGAACGGGCTGGACCGGCACGACACGGCATGGTATTCATGTGTAAGTGTTTGCCAGCTTCAATTCAAGTTGTATCAAGTATCAACTGGATTTCTAATTTGAATACTAAAGGAACCACAAGCAAGATAGCATAAAAGAGTATTATAGTAGTGTGATCTTCAACTTCATATGAAGCACTAAGATAAAGTAAAGTACGAAACCATCTATCTTTTACATATTATGTATCTATCAGTCGTAGAAAAATTAAGTGGATTGCGTATCAGTAGGCATTTAATCGAATGAAAAGTATCATTAAAAAAAACACAAATTGGGTCCCGATCAACAAGCTTTCTAAACTCGATCGAGAAGAAACTTTACATAATTGATTTCATCAATAGGAACAACAAAATCAACGGCTCGATTGGAAAAATATTGTTTTTATTTTGCATTTTTTTGTGTTTATTTTGCATTTTTTTGTGTTTATTTTGAGGAAGGCATATGATTGATGGTTGAGTAGATGTCTACCTAGTTGGATGTATTTAAATTATAGTGATGTATTTCTTATTTAATCACATTTATTGTATTGCAAAGTTCAATTATCAATTAAATATTTGGAGAAAATTTAGTGTGACCCCATGTGTTTGGAGAAAATTTAGTAGGATCCAAAAGTTTTATAACTCATGAATAGACCCCTATATTCGGGGATTCGGGGACAGGGCGGATCTGGGACGGGATGGAGCGGGGCGGGGATGGATTCGGAGCGGATTCGGGGCGGGGACATGCCTATCTCCACTCCCTACCCAATCCCCAAACATTTTCAAAAAAAATTATCATATTCTATCCAATCTCCAAACAGATCTCCATATTACCGATCCGTTCGGATCGGGGATCGAATCGGATTCGAACGGGTCGGAGGAAATGACCAACCCTAACCTTAAGTCAGCTACTTTGGCCTTAGAGATTGATATTGTTAGTTTGTGTTAGAGCAAGATTGATTTCACAAAACTTAGAACCAATAAAAGACGCATGATCCATACTTCATGAGTTCACTTACAAACACTCAAAGAAAAGAAAACAAACAACCCCACACCCACTACTTCACACCACCCAAAAAATGGAAAAAAAAAAAAAAAAAAGGGAAAGAAAAAAGCAGATCAGAGAAGAAACAAAGAAAACCCCTGAAAGGTTCTTTCATGCATGTTTATTCTTATTTTCTATATACCTTCTCAAACACTTGTGCTAATACCAATTCACCACTTGCTGCCTTCACTCACAACCCCACCCAAAATTCCCCCGAGCCCCTGCTCAAATCGCCTCCGATCTAGCCATATCGACCCTCTCCCTACTTTTCTGCTGCGCAACCTCCGCCTCCACCACCTCTACACCATCACCGAGGTTTTCTTCCGGCGGTGGAGGCGGAGGGACTGGAAATACGTCTTGGGGTATGTGGGCTGCAAGGACCGGGACTAGTGGCGGAGCAGGGGCAGCTGTCGTCTGGTAGAGCTGGTGGTAGATCCCAGGATCCACAGCGACCCAAGCCTCCTCTCTTCTATGGAAGTTGCGAGGGCAGTGACACGCTGTGCAGATGAATGCTTCTGGAGTCGAGTCCTCTCCGGCCATAAACTCTATGCAGCCATCCAAGATGTGGTGGCCTCTTAGGCGTGAGTGGTTGCGATGGCACTCGCGGTAGGTTACAATCATAGCCCACCGCCTGCCATTGGTATTGTTGTTTGCCATGTAGAGAGTGAGTGGTATAGGGGAGAGAGTGAGAGAAAAGTGTACATTCTTGGTCTATATTTATAGGGGGAGAGAGAGCGGGGTTGTTTAACAACCATTTTGGCTGGATGCCAATAGAAACTAAGTCTTGAAACTTTGAGAATACATGATCGAATCATTGCCTAAGTGATTTCACACACTTTCCTTGGATGACAGATGACATCCTTGATGTCCGTGAAAACAACCCATTTGGTCGTTTTGTTCGTATAGTCGAGTATATAGTCCATGCGAAAATTTAGGTTGATTGGACACATAACTATGTTTTCAGATTGCATTTTTCTTGAAAACAAAACACTTAAAAGAAATTTTTGTAGACGATTTTGTGAAATTCACGAGCTTGAAGCTCTTGAAATTCACTTGCACAAACCTTAGGGTTTATGGCATTAAACGCCGTGTAAAATTCAAAAGGACAAGCCTTGGAAACTGCATACACAAATTTGAAGTTAACAGGGATGATGACAGAGGTAATGACGGTTACAAAATTAAATATGAATTGCAACTCCAACCACAAATTCTGGGGAATCCTATTTAAAATGTTAAAGAAAAAATACATCAATACTATTTGGCATTTCATTCTTCAAATTCATATTTGGATTTCAAAAAAGTATCAAGAACACAAAAAGGAAAAAGTACTAACGTATATGTACTTCTCTATAGTACATGTGGAAGTACTAATGAAAGTATTCCGAAGCACCAAAAAAACAAGAAAGTAGTACTGAAACATTAGTACAAGTAAATTCCGATTAGGAAACAATTCAATAAATCTTTGATAAGACAGAAATGAGTGAAAAGTAATTTTCGACGACCATTTAGTTAGAAAAGCAAATAATATTTACGCGCAATCTTGTCAAGGACTTGTTTTCACTAGGCTATAGTACCGTTAATGATAAAATTCGACTGATACCGAATATGTACTAGATTTGTGGGTAACTATTTTTCATATTCCTAATTTTTTTAGTTGACAATTAATTCTGCCATGCTTTAATCATTATTCCGTTCATCCACCCGCAGAATATAATTAAAATTTGTCTTTACGATCATGAAAATAATTTCTTTTTGAGACAGTAACTCAGATCTTTCGTAGTTATGTGCCAAAAGAAATCCTAATTCTTTTAACTCTGCTAGTTAAATTTTCAATTTTACCATTATCTATGAAACTATTATGGATATCTATCTATCTATATGTTTGCACTGGCCGATAATATAGTACCATTATTAATACTGAACGACACAAGAAATCGGTAATTATGTTCCAATTGCCTAATCTGTGATTTATCTTTAGTTGGCACTTAATTCTGTTATCCATTTTTCGGTTCTTCTATAGAATAATATACACAATTATCACGTCATGAGAATAATTTGACGTTTAGACCATTGCTAACTCCTGGTTTTTCCTTCCTATTTTGTTACTTTTTCATAGTCATTGTTCCAAAAGGATCAAACTTATCTTCGTCGTCTCGACAAGGTCCTAAACCTCTTAGCTCCACTGGTCAATCTGTCAGTTTTATCATTAGTATTTGAGTTGTCAAGAAATAATAATAGATAAGTTTTGTGTAGGTACAGTTAATACCGTTTGGAGAGGGTAAAACCAAAAGACACATAGGAAAATACTAGCACGAGCGAATCATGTGCTCGACATTTACACCACGTGAGGGTGGACTAGTTTGGTGGGATCACGAAAGGGTGCCCTAAAGTCTTAACCGAGCAAAATAGGTCATAAGTAATACCGAGGTAGTAAAGTAAACACCATGGGAAGGTGGGCTAGCTCGGCGGATATACTTGGAGGCAACGTATGCCCAAGCTGAGCAAGTCAGGTCACGTGTAAGGCCTGGATCATGTGATAAGATTAAGCGCAGAGCTCAGTGTAGCTCGGAATAGTTCGGCCCTTACTTATTCAGGCATAAAATATCGTAGCCGAACAGTATGGCACGTCGGCTAAACCGCCTTAAGAGAACAGGGCGGCAGACTGATCTGGAAGGACCTAGAATGGACTCCTTTGTGATTGGAGGAGAATCCCGTAATCAAAGAGATCGGCACCGGCATTCCATATTAGATTAGGAATGCAATAAAGAAAAGAGACCTACACGGAAAGAGTCCTATTACAATGAGAGATCTTGTATAGGAAATTTAGGCATACCTAATGGGACGAATTCCATTAGGAAAGGTTTCCTAAGTACGATAAGGAAACTAAGACAACGCGGATTCTTGATCAGTAAGCAACCTATACCTATAAATAAGACTTTATACCCATGAAGAAAGGTACGCTGTAACTCATTGTTACACGCATTGTGTTTTTGGCTTATTTAGTAATCCCTTTTACCAACTTAAGCATCGGAGGGCCTTTGCCAACGAGAGTCAAAGATGCTCTAACTGTTTGCTCTTGTTCCGGCGAGAGAACACGTGATCAACCTCATACGTGGATTTTATCCCAGTACACCGTTGATACTAAACGACACAAGAAATACAATGAAAATTGAACATTTATCGTCTTCTTCATAAAAATAATTTGTCGTTTAGATCGTTACTAGCCCTTTTTTTCATTACTATTTTGTTAAGAGAGTATCTGTTGTACTTATGATGTCATTTAGTAGATCATCGCTAAACAAAAACAAATCCCCTTGACATGATGATTGTGCACAATCATATGTTGAAATATTCTTAACTTGTCAAGCTATGAAAAAAGTTACATTTATATATACCTATTGTAAAAGTGGTACGATAATTTTCCATCTCGCTTGAAATTCAAAATTGATTTTAATGTGGTTAAATCCTTTTCTATGGAATCCACATCAATCAATTTGTGAGCTAGTTGTTGCCTAAGACCATCTCCAGCAGCCTCACCATCCTCTCCTCCCTCGCCACCGCTGGCGAGCTTGCCCAGAAAACGCTCAAAAACCACCACCCAGCAGCTTAGCTAGCGGCCTCGCCATCGTGGCACCGTCTACAGTGCCTCGCCACAGGGGGCGAGGCTTGGCGAGGAAAGGCGAGCTCGCCTAGCCTTCTCTTTCCTCCTCTTTCTCTCTCGCGCTAGTCCCTCTCTCTTCTCCCAGAAAATCAACAACAAAGAACGGCAAGGCTGAAGTTGTAGCTCGCTTCGCCGGAAACAAACCAGTCGCCAGAAAAACATCAGTCGCCGGAATCAAGTCCTATAATCGTTTGGAGACCAGAAGATTATAGTTCTTGTCGAGACGAAGACATTGGTCCAAGACCCGTCGTCGGCGGAGGCTCGTGGCGACCGCACGCACCGGCCAAAGGCAGCGTGTGCAAGAGCGTTAGATCTACTCGCAGGGTGTGACTCACACGCGCCCGTGTGATAGAGAAGGTGACGTCGGGGTTTTTTTTTTTTTTTTTACACTTTTTCAAGCCAATATGGCTAAAATTTTGGTTAGGCTGTTGGAGATGCCCTAATCATGCATGGTAAATGCATGCATGTGGGACAAATCAAAAGAAAACAAATTTGGTTAAGAAAATGTTACTCTCTTTTTTGGAATTAATGAATTACACAGTTTCCTGCTCACCGAGGTGTTATGAAATTAATGTACTTGTAATGGGACCTATCGTTATGTGAGAGCTATTAGGGATCATTACCTTCATGAGTGTTGAATAATTTTCTATGTAATGATATTTTGATATTTGGAAATGGGTCTAAAGGTTGGGGCATTTCATTACGCCTCGTTCAGTCATTAACTTTTTTTATATGGTAGCTATTGTTTTTACCTTTGTTATGCTAATGAAAAGCGTGGATTATTGTAAGGACTTTATTTTTTATTTTTATGATAATGAAATTTTTTTACCGTTTCAAAATTTTAATTGTTCTGATAATGAAGACGTGTGGGCTGGATTGAATCAGCATAGCGACTCGATCCTCGATCTACAACAGAACTCACTTGTCCTGAAATGTTCAAGCCAAAGCTGACAGTCACCGGATCGTGGGCTCCATCATTAGGCCCCCACCAATGGGCAGGGTAAATTGGATCCCCCCATCGCGATCATCTGGTTCTAATTAGGTTTGACCTCAAGATCGGTGGAGTCGGATAGGAGAAATCTTAAGTCAGTTGATCTCACATTTCATATTGTTAGTTTGTGTTCGATTCATCTAAGTGTGTGAATTGTGTATGTGTGTGGGATAGACCAATTAGTTAGAGAAGCAAATATATTTCTGCTTGACCGAAATCCTAGACCTAAATTAATGGGTTGCCCCAAGCGTAGGGCTGAGACCGGTGTAGCATAATACCCGGTAAGACCGGAATCGAATCCACAGGGACGGTGGAGAGTGCTTAACTAAAAACTCGGGTTGCTAATGTTTAACACGGCTCTTAGGTAGCCACCCTTTGTGATTTGATTGGTGAAATTACCTAAACTAAGAGAATTGATTTTACTTAAATTAATTAAAAGGAAGTACGGCCGTAGGATTCATAACACGGTGACCAGGTCCGGATATTTCCTGCTCCATTTGTTGTTCCAAAGAGAACGGTTGATTTTAGAGAGAAAATGTTACACCGAAAGATGCGAATCCTCGCAGTCGCCGTCACCCATGTACAACGAAGAACAAGTTTTGGTCCCCTGTTCCTCGCGTTACATAGGCTCCAACGAGACTCAGATTCGTCCAACGGAAGCTCTTTAATAACCTAAAATTGCTTTTTCATTCTTTAGTGTAATCGGAGTAAGAAGAAATCCGTCCTTGGCCACGGCGTGTTAATCACCCCGCGACCATACTTATGAAACTACTCACTCATATTAACTTGAATCAACAGCAAGATTTCAACACAAAACATGCTCATATAACTCGGAAAAGGAATAAACTAAAAGATCAACCAAAAACTGAGATTAATGTAAACTAGAAAGAGTTACCGGAAACAAAACTTGAATCTTCGAGACAAAACTTCAGAAACTTCAATGGAAAAGAAACCCGGAAAGTAGAATCTCCAAAGGAAAAATCGGCTGCTAATTGAAAGAAAACTAATGTAAAGTTCGGAACCCTAATTCTGCCTCAAAACGAGGTATTTATCCCCTCCCAAAGTCAACACACGTGCAAAGTCAAACGGCCCATTTAAGGCCCTCGGTATCGATACAGGCTTTTAGTCGTATCGATACCCAGACATTCTGTTCAGCTATGGTCGCTTGGGTATCGATACAGGACAATCCCTGTATCGATACCGACTCCTCTAAAATGCTTTTGGCTTGTTTGCTCGTCCTCGCTTGGGTCCCACCGGTTCCCAACATCCCCAATTGCCTTGTGTCCGCTTTACGTGCTCCTCCGGCCCGTTTCCTACAAAACAAACACAACAATACCAAAACACAAGACAACACCGCATCAAGTGGAAAATGGAATAAATCGCGCCTCTAATGCGCTAATTCGCCCTACTTAGGCGCTTATATCTTGAGATATTGCGCGCCTATCAATTTCGATATACAATTACACGCAATCTATCATCCAATCAATGTTTTATCTTTAGTTGGTACTTAAATTTTATCATCCATTTTCCATTAAATAGTATTTTTGTGATGAATTTGGGCATTGTCACGTAAGAACTAGTGACAATGCCTAAAATATCCCAAATATAAAAAATACTGCAGTCGAAACTCAGCCTAAATTATTGTTTAAAAAATAACTTTTACCTAATAAACACTGAATTGTTATTCCCAAACATACCATTAAACCCCGAACTAAATTGAATTTTATTTAGTCTGTAAAAGGATTCAATGGCATATGATAGTGTAGATTGCTTTTGCGAAAGATAATTGATATTCACACTCCCCAAATTGTTATTCACATCCCTTTTTTGTCTTTTAGTAAAATTTTTACATATGAAAATTTCACTAGAAGACAAAAAAGGAGGTGTGGATAACAATTTGGGGGTGTGGAAATCACTCCCCTTGCGAAAAATACGCAAATACAAGTACTTCTATATAAAATCGTGTTCTTAAGGTTTTGCGTCTTGAGATCTCTAAGTAATAGTCTTCCGTTAGGTTGCACAACTCTCTCTTTACACGATCACTACCGAAAAAATTTCTTCCTACTGGCAAAATCCAGTGGCGGCTCCAGGAATTCTCGCGAGGTTGTTCAGAAATTCTACGACGGTCCTCTAGAAATCGTAATACATAAAAAAAAATTCTACTAATATCAACAATGCCACCAAAAAACAACAAAAGTATTTAGCATATTACAATTGTCCTCGACGACTTTTCATATTTTGAAACCATTGCGTAATAGCAACATTATCAACGGTATCAAATACATCACTCTCAATATAAGTATCCAAGCAATCATTCATCCACTGATCTCCCATTCGATTGCACAGATTGATCTTCACAACTCTTCATAACTTGGTTATGAGCGCTAAAATCACATAAAACAGTAAAACTGACAAAAATTTCGAGGGTTGACAGTTCAGAGATTTTTAGGAATCGAGGGTTCCTCCGGCACCTGCGTGCTATAGAGAATAGTTGGCCTACTTCAAAAAATAAAAATAAAAATAAATAAAAATCAAGCACCTGCAGTAATAGGATTCAGAAGTTAAAATGGGCATCTAATTTCATTATTAACTGAACGAAGAATTTAATTCAACAGGGTAAAGTGTAAACTAGGGATCTCCGCCTTTGGCTTATCATTTTCAATATAACACATGGTCTTCGACTTCGGCGTTTATCCCAGTAAAGAATTTTTTTTGATTCTCTCCATTTTCGTTTTGTTTTTTCGGAGAGGTGAGAGTCCAAAGAATAAAGATAGACGTTCTAGATCCGTCCCTACCCTTTTCGTTTTTTTGACAAATTCCAGATCTTTTTTCTTTTTGATTGATTACAAATCAATCCCTGGATTGTGGGTTGGGTTAAGTTTGGACCAAGATTTGAATGAGTTGGGAAAAAAATTTAATGGGATGGGCTAAAATGTAGTATCCGTCATTGAGATTGGGTGTTTAAATAATTTTTTTTTTAAATGTATTTCAAAAAAAAAAATAAAAAAATCAGGGTGTTTGAGTGACCACCATAGGCTCCACTTGGAGCTGCCTCTGGCAAAATCACATCCGTTGCACACACACACACACGCACACACAAAAAGAAAAAAAAAAAAACTGATTGGTGGCTCTTTCTTTTCTGTTTTTTGAATAATTGCATAAATGTATACAACAATATAAATAAATGGGCCGGGCTTGGTTGGATCTGAAAGCCCATTTCAATCCCAACTGACTTATTGAATGGGCCTAAATATTGAGCCAAACCCAAAAAGGTCCCCAATTGTTGGTTCCTTTCGGGATTGAAACAGTTGTGGACGCAGAGAGTACTTTGTAATTGTAATAGTATTAAACTGGAACATGTAGTCATTTTTCAAAATAATCAAATTGTACTAGATTTGAAACACGTTTAATTGTTTGTCATTTACATACCGTAAGTCATCAAGAAAATCATGTTATTCTCCAATTTTTTTGCCAGGCGATAGGATGTTAAGGGTTAATACTTAGTAGTTACAACAGGGGTCGAGCACCTTCTCAATAAGGACTCAAACTTAGTACCTCTCTCTTTTAAGATGGGAAATTTTTCTGGGTATTGATTGGACACCACGTGGTGGACCCGAACGTTGCGTTCGGGTTTGTTCAAAAGTGTATTGGACGGCCTAGATCAAAACCCTCTCTCTCCTTCTCTCTATCTCTCTCTCCCCTTTCTCTCTCCTATTTCTCTCTCCATAATCCAGACCGTCTAAAACCAAAATGGACGGCCCAGATTGCGTGGTACCTGCTTGGTACTGAAAAATTACTCCTAAGATAGAGTTACGAACCAATTACATTAAGTGTGGTGTTTGTTATTTTGTAGTTCAAAACCTTAGTAATCTCTGTCGACAATTGAAATATTTAATACACCCATTACAACGGCCAAGACATTTAGTGACTAAAAATGTTTACAACTACCCAATTTATGTAAAACAGACCAAGAAATAGTAGATTAATTAGTAGAATCATGGCAAATAAATCTGTAAACGAACTGAGTGATGCTATAAAGACCAAATTATGTACAAAATGGTGAAACTGAATAATGTGACGTACTTTGTGGTCTTTTTTTTTTATTTTTAACATGGAATTCACGACCCACAAATTTGATGGAAATCTAACGGAGTAGATATAACTGTGCTTGAAGAGAATCTAAACCCTAATTAACTTGAAATGAACATGAAATCTGAAATAGACTGAACAATGTAGATAGTGAATTTAAGTAAGAGAGAGAGAAGCACTGTGTTTCCTTTCATTTCTCATTTCTTGAGTTCTTGAATGAATAGAGAGAGAAAGCTCCTTGAAGCTTATATACAAAACACACTATCTAACCGACTCAACTAAACTCTGTTTTAGACTAATTAACACACCACCAAATTCTGTTTTGACTAATTACAAAAAAATCACGTGTCTAGAAAAAAAAAGATACGTATCCAGGGGCGGAGCCAGGATTTTGGTTCAGGGGGGGGCAAGAATTAGACGCGTTCAGGGGGGTGCAAGGATTTTGGTTCGGGGGGGGGCAAAAAAAAATAAATCAAAGAGGGGTCAATTAGCAATTTTGTTAGGTATACTAGTAAAATCCCTACAGAAATTTGGAGGTCAGGGGGGTCAACTGACCCCTCTTGTCTCCATGTGGCTCCGCCACCGTACGTATAGTATCCCAACTAAAACCAGGTTTTGGACTGACATAATCAGTAATGTATCGCACTTACAGAAAAGGTTATGTACGGTCCACACAGTGGACGCCAGAACAAGGTTAAGTACCTGAACAACATAGTAATTGCCATACTGATCTTGAGCTAACAGATCCCAAAACTTCATCCATTACTTTACTCTGGGTATTTGGGTCTTCACAATGCTCCAATATTCTCTGTTTGCAAATAACATAACATAAGACAGGTCACCACCCTTTAATGGAATATACCAACATCTTAGTCTACAAGATGAGTAAGAAAACCATCGTTCAAAACTATGTACAAAAAGCTTGCGTCGGATCCATTCCAGAATCCTATATAAAAGATCCATCTTAGTTTAATCATATATCGTTAGAAGCTTGATCGATTCATTTAATATTTGGTTCGTCTCAATAAGAAAAATATAAAGGGTCTTGCTATTGTGCACACAATAAGCACACAAAATAACAAAAAACATGCACTCCAGTGCATTTTTTTTTTTTTTTTACACTTTTCAATATATTTACTCATACTTTTATATAATTTTCACACATTTTAAAATACTTTTTCAACCTTGATACACACCAATTGGGCACATGTTAGCATTTTTCAAATTTTAGAAGTAAAAGTTTGGATCAAAACTTTAAAAAGGTTCACCAAAAATTAATTCACAAAATTTTCTTAGGAAGCTGCTATGGATACAGAGAAAAAGAAACATAAAATGTACAGAGCAGTTCGGGGATTCACTTTTCGGTCCCATACAAAAGATCCGAGCCGTTCATTCATCTTAGAATAAATTTACAAGGGGCCCTAAGAGAAATCAGTTTAATCGGACGTATATAAGTGCTCGATCCAACACCCACAGCGTTTCAGTCATATTTTTTGAATGAAACGGGGTGGGTTTTGGACCGAGCACTTACTCACGTCCGATTAAGATGATTTCTTGCGGTACCCCTTGGAAACTTATTCTAAGATGAATGAACGGCTCGGATTATTCGTGTGAGACCCAAAAATGAGTCCACAAACTGCTCTGCACATTTTCTGTTTCTTTTCCTTCTGTGCATTTAGAATTATCCTTGTTTTTTCTTTCTTTCTTTCTAATCAGTCTCTGGCCGTTGTGTTTCCTCACTGGTTCGTACGCACACACCAGTCACCAATACCACCACGACTGCTACTCTGACCGTGTATTTCTTATTCTCGGACCACCGTTTTGAGAGAGAGAGAGAGAGAGAGAGAGAGAGAGAGAGAGAGAGAGAGAGAGAGAGAGAGAAACTAGGGCATCACATTACGTTTCGATGGAGGAACAAGGTAAGAAAAAACAGAAGGGGATTCCAGTCGTTGACAGGGGGAAGAAGAAGAGGGCGAAGGGCGAGGAAAAAGAGGGAGAAAAAGTAGGGCAGGCCCAGAAATAGGAGTTGAAAGTACATAACCAATGGAAAATCGACAGGCACTGTGGTTGAGGTTGAGTTGTTGGAACCAGCAAAGGTTGAGGAGGCGGAGACCGTGATTGTGGAGGAGAAAACAACACAAATGTGGTTGAAGAGTATGTAATTGAAGAAGATGGTGAGGAAGATGAAACGGGGTTAGCAGTAAAGAAGGAACAGGTACCTTATTTAGTTCAGAAAATAATACCTCTCAAGTTTACGGTGAAGGAGAGGGTGGAGGGCGTGGAAAATATTGAACAACCGAATACGCAGATTGACGGTGGAGAGTTCACACATATATCGTTCGAATCGTCCCATCAAACGAGACAATCTGCTTGATTTATCAACTCCCTTAAGCACCTGACAATTCCCAAATTTTTAGCTTTGGATGAAAGCGGGGTCATCGTGGGGAGGATGCCTTACACATCTTTGCGGGCGTGGCTCGATGACGGGGCTGGCTCCACTTTAACGTGGAAGTAAGAAGTTAGCTCAATGGAACATACTTGCTTGAAATGGAGCCCACTACGCAGAAAATTTTCAGGTAACAGTGGTTCATAAATAATCGAGAGTCATCTTTTATTTCCTACTTAAACAATTTGTCGAATTATTTGATCATATTAGACAAATTTATATGTGGGTTTAGCTAGTTTCCCGTAGGATTAGTTGCAAGACAGTTGCTTAACGGTTAATTACAATGGTTGATGAAAAGGTATCATTTGGGAAGTCATGCAATGCTTGGGTAAATAGGTGTCACTTGAGAAGCAACACATCTCTTAGGCAAAATGCATCATACTTCATGATGAGGCATACAACCAAGTATAAATATAGGGTGTTGCAATAGAAGAGACAATCGTTCTTCGTATCCCTCAACCAAAAAACAGAGCCTACTTCTGTTCTTTCCGTTTCTGCCTTAGATCAACACATTGTGTATTTGTTTGTCTTCTTTGCTACTATTTCCTACGTGATTCCGATCCTTGTGGCGGTTCGGACTGATCGCACTTCCCAAATGATGCCTGTTCATCAACCATTGCAATTAACCGTTAAGCAACTGTCTTTGCAACTAATCCTACAGGAAACTAGCGAAACCCACATATAATTATGTCTAATATAATCAAATAATCCGACAAATTGTTTAAGCAGGAAATGAAAGATGACTCTCGATGATTTATGTTCACTGTTACCTGAAAATTTTCTGCGCAGTGGGCTCCATTACAAGCAAGTATTTCCCGTCGAGGCTAAGCTCCTGCTTCCACATTAGAGTGGAGCCGGCCCGTCATCGAGCCACGCTCGCAAAGATGTGTGAGGCATCCTCTCCATGATGACCCCGCTGTCATCCAAAGCCAAGAGTCTGGGAATTGTCGGGCGTTTAAGGGAGTTGATAAATCGAGCAGTTCGTCTCATTTGATGGGACGATTCGAACAATATATATGTGAACTCTCCACCGCCAATTTGCATTTTCGGTCGTTCGATTTGTCTCATGAGCCGTGAGTGATGTATTCCACCCCCTCCACCCTCTCATTCACCGTAAACTTGAGAGGTATTATCTTTCGAACGAAATAAGGTACCTGTTCTTTCCTGACTACTAGCTCCGTTTCATCTCCCTCACCATCTTCTTCAATTACATTATCTTCAACCACATTTGTGACTCCATCTGTTTTCTCCTCCACAATCATGGTCTCTGATCGTGTCGTTCCGAGTCAAAAATATATTTATAACAACTAAGAATTAACTACTACTCCAGAGAATAGTGGCTAAGTCCGAGTATCGATTCACGGAGACAGATTGGCTAAGTTACAATAGATTCCATTAATTTCTAATTTAATTCGGAAAAGATTAATTGATTGGTTTTAATTTTGTGAATGATTAAACTAAGCAAAGCAGTGATTAAATTGGAGATGGAAAGAAAGATCTAGGGTTTCGAATCCACCCCGACCGCGTAACGAAAATATGCATAAGCTAGGGTTTCTACTCGAATCATGATTTTGTCAAGAAGATTATTGTGTTACCAACAGGCATGGCCTATGCCATAACACGACCCGTTTCGCTGGTACAACCCCGTCTCATTCACGGCCTGTCCAGTGGCACGACCCGTCTTACGAGCATAACCCATCTCAGTCACCCAAGCACAATCAGTGAAAACTATTGATTAACTAGGTATTTGCATTGCGCTCACAAATACACAACATAATGGAAGAAGTAAAGCAATTTCATTCATATGTAATGAAAAGAGTTCTTAGTTAAACAATTGATCCGAATAAGAAACCTAAATCTTATACATAAATTAACGTTACTTGGAGCGGAGCTTCATCTTCCTCCTAGATGAGGGGTTTAGCCGGACATGGAGCCTCTCTTCAACTTCTGAACCCCTAATAATGACCTAAGATTATTCTTTTATAGTGCTCACAACTCTCTTGGAGTCCAAGTAAAAGAATAAGTTTAGGAAGTCCAATCTCAACCAAACTTCCCAAAAATCCCGTTCTTGTCTTCTGCAGCCCGCTTCCAGTCAAATTTCGACCTTCAAGATGTTGGAATTTGGAAAACTCATAAACAGGAAAATTGTAGGAAATTGAATTTCCTTTCCGGTGTCACAAACCTTGCCTCAATCGGACACTCAAGCTAAAAGATATGGTCAAAATACTGAAAGTTGTCCATATTCCTTTTCAATTCGGGATTGAATGATTTTCTTTCCAAATTGCACTTTATTTGGCTCATTGATCTCCAAATCGTACAAACACATTATAATAATTAATCCGCACCAAGTAACAACATAAATGAACTCGCAAGTATAAGTTAGAGGGCTTAATTGAGTATAATTAAGCACCTATCAGTCTCCACCTCCTCAACCTTTGCTGGTTCCAAGGACTCAACCTCAGCCATAGTGCTCTGTTGATTTTCCATTCTAGATAGCGTTCAGTCTCTTTCTGGAGATTATTCTGAGAATGAAAAGAAGAAAGAAATGCGGCGAGGCATGGTTGCTTACCCAACGAGGAAGACCTGTTATGCTTAGGTCGAAAGCGCGGATAGACGGTGGTAGGTCGTTTTTCACACCAAAAATATATTTATAAAAGCAAGGAATTAACCCATATTCAGAAGAACAGTGGTTAAGTCCGAGTGTCGATCCACAGGGACAGATTGACTAAGTTACAATGGTTTCGATTAATCTCTAAATTAATTCTAAGAAAACAATTGATTGAGATTTGATTTTGAAAAGCTAATTAACTAAAGAAATAAACTAAACAAGATGAAGACGGTGAGAGAAAAAGTCTAGGGTTTGGAATCCACACCGACCATGTAACAAAACTATGCATAGGTTAGGACTATTATTCGAATCACAATTGTCAAGAAAATATTTGTGATTGTTAAAAGGCATAAACTATCCCACGGCACGGACCGTCTCACTGGCACGGTGTCACCCCGCCCAACGGCACGATCCGTCTCACGAGCATAGCGTATCTCAGAACTCCAAGCACAACATTGAAAATAATTGCATAACTTGTATTCGAAAACCACGGATATGAATACGAAACTGATTGAAAGTAGTAAAAATCCTTCCGTACATTGTACCAAAAAAAATCCTTCCGTACAATTGAAAACGAAAGAGTTCTGGCTATGCAATCGATCTGAATAAATAAAACCAAACTCTACACATAAATAAAGTTACTTGGAGTGGGGCTTCATCTTTCCCCTAGACGGGTGGTTTAGCCGGACATCACGACTGCCAAACTGCGGCAGCAGCAGTTCTTCGTTTCTGCCTTTGTTCCATAGTGTCTGAAGTTTCCCCTTTGTTTCTGAATACCCTAATCTGATTGCATGCTCTCCTTTTTATAGCTCAAGGCCCCCGATTCACTTCCCAATTAGAACTCTCCTCATCGGGCCCACTGAATAAATTGCACGTAGACTTTCCTCCCACATTGGCAATTGCCTAACTTGGGTCACAACCCAATTCTTTGCTAGTTGGGCCCCACAACAAAATCCCATCCTTTGAATTATAAATCAAAATCCCATTCCATCATTTGCACACAAGGCCAAACCAACGAACATTACCAATTCTTGGCAATTTTATTTCCTGGTAAGAATAGGGAATTAATTTGACCACGACTTCACTTCGATCTCATGTAAAATTGGACTTTTTGCGCATTTTTATATCAACGCATCCAAATATCTGTCACACATAAACAAAGTATCAATCTCCAAGTAACAATAGGTAAACAGGCTTAACAAGAGTAAATTAGGGGGCATAAATGTGAACATTTACGCACCTATCAGACGGCATAAGCCAAAGATGCTTCTTTACTTAACTGAAAGCAGACTACCCTTTCCTACCCTAAGGGATGAGAATAAGACAGACAAAAGTTTACCCACAACGCTATCCTTCCTTCAATCAAGACAGAAAGAGTGGCTGGATGGGTCCCTTCTATGGGATTGGCCAGGGATTACCTTAGTTTTGATACTTCGAAGTTCTTGCCTAGACCACATAAACATGGGGTCCACATATTGTAGTCGTTGGCTGATGGAGATGGAACTTTGTAACCCTTTGGGAGTTAAAATAGCGCACAGTTGGCTCATGAATTCAATTCTGTGATAATAATGTCTTGTCCTATATTGATTCATTGTTATATGGTGAACCAATTTTTTGATTCATAACTACATGGTTCATTTGTTTTTGTTTCTTTAATTTGGTTTAACATATAATAGTTGTTTGTTTTTAGAGGGGCATCACAAAAGGGCTAAGATATTTGCACAACAATGACAAATATCACGGGAACTTGCTGAGCAGTGTTTTCGTGTCGACTGCCGACGAAGTCAAAGTTGTCTTTTGCTAACTTTGAAACGAAGTCTGGGTAAGGGTTTTCTCTCTGGCTCATTGGGATAGATGTAGATGAATAATAACCCCCATAGAAACGTATAGGACATTTTTGCCTCGTACGGCTCGAGAAAAAATGATTCCAAGCTCTATTTATTATGTATTATTATATAAAATAATCCTGGCAAATGGGTCTAAAAAATGATCAAATCAAATAGATACTAGTTGAAGTCGTTTTTTGTTATTTCTTCCTGAAAACCAAAAAAGCATTCGTACCTATAGCTCAAGTTTAATAACTATTAAATAGCTCTTTTTTTTTTAACAGCAAAAAAAGATTTTATTAATCAATGTAAGAATTGCAAAGATTAAAAGGAACGAGTGTATGACGGCATCACAACGCAAGACTAAACATCCCAACTAGGTTCACACCCTAGCTAGCCTCACTAGTCACGACAATCATATGCCACACACGCCCCTAAAAAGGTGATAATTAAGCAATCAACTTAAAGAGAGAGCAAAGATCAGGGTGCGATAAACAAGGCACCAAAGTCCAAACTGCAGTGCAACATTGAAATTCATCCTACATATATCCTGACCAAACAATGAGTGATTAAATTGAAACCACAATCAGCTTCAGTCATTCTGTCTGCTAGCTTCCATTCATAATTCCCATCTTCAGGTTGTGATTTGATACTCCAATTATCAACTAACACCAGGTAGTAGCAGGCACAAAAAATCTAGTATTTAAAATTTGAGAGCAATACCAGTGCCGCAACTCCATATTGATGTAGAATTCAGAGAACTTCACTTCATACTGATGCACAGAAAATCCAGAATTCGCCTTCTATGTTTACACCATGAAAATTCACCCTTTGATGTTATACCCAATGGTTACCTATTAAACGTGAATACCAGAAGTCAGTGTACAAGTAAATCCGCACCTAAGACACAGGACACGGGAAACAAAACCAAAGAAAAAAGCCCCAACCTAGCCCCCAACTAGAACCAAACCCACCAACTCCCAAGAAGTAAAAGAGAGAAAAAAAGAAGATGGCAAAACCCAACTCCTTACGGGAAAAGACAAACCCCGACCCACACCCAACAAGACACAAAACAAACCAAAGAAAACCAAAAAACTGAAAAAGACCAAAAGAACACAAAGCACACCCTGAAAACAATTCTTAAATAAACCAAACCAAACCAAACCGAGCCTTGTGTCCCAATCAATTGGGGTCGGCATTTCATTTTTTGAGTGGTCTTTAAACCCTTTTCCTTTTTGTTTGTCTCGTTTACAAATCGATTTGTACTGGATTTTTTCAACTCTAGTTATTTAGACAATTGAAAGGGTGTTTCCTTGTTCTGGAGTCCTTTATTTTTTCTTTGTTTTTAAATCAATAGGTTTAGACATAACTTTGATGATTTTAATCCTTTCAAAATGGAACGTGTGTTATGAGAAGATGGCACTTGCACTCCATCCTATCTCGCTGCGTACTTTTCGATAACAAAAACCCCTAAAAATTTTTCTTTCTTTTTTGTTTCTGAAGTATTCATAAAGCGGAGCTAATTCTTTGTATTTCCTCCAATTGGTTTTTGCAGGAAGGATCTAATTGAGTTCTTTGAAGAGGAACCTAAACTTCTACTGTGAGGTTGGGCGAGCTGGGCAATCCCATCATGTGGCCACTCAATTGCACCAAGGTTAAGTTAGAGTTATGTCGCTCGGTGCTTGTTGTTCATCAACAAGCATCCAGATTTTCACCATTCTCCGCATTAATTTCATTATTTATGGAGGGTTCTTTGCTACTAGTACTATAGTATTTGCTACCTCTTAGATGGTTAACAGTTGTTTTTTTTTTTTCCTTGGGTTGCTGGTTAGCCTTTCGTGGCTTTTCCTTTAGTATTTTAATGACTTATTAGTGGCTCTTGGGTTCTCGTTCAGTGTTAAGGCTTAGTTGTTTTTCTAGTTCGTTTCATTCAGCTTTTGGCATACTAGGTTGTTGATACTTTCGTTGGCTATGGATATTGCGTTTATCTTTTCTTTTTGACTATTGATGTCACGCCCTGCTTTTTAACAATTCAAATATCACCAATATCCACGTGGCACGAGTCAAAAGTCCACAACTCTCCGTTGGAAAATTTAAGTCAAAGTCCCATTACATAAGTCAACAATTCTCTCAGTGGCACTACATCGTTCTCGGATACATAATTACCCAAAAATACAAGTTTAAAGTTATTACATAAGTCCAAATTGTCAAAAGATTGAATAACCAATGGTTACATTATCATTTGTAAAAATACAAAACTTGAGTTATAAAAAAAATATATATATATATATCTCCAAGCATGCATAAGCTTCACATAATGCATCACTCCACAAGCATCCGATCTCATGCTCCATGTTGTGTACCTGGGAAAGATAGGGTGAGCTCACTAGCTCGTAGGGAAACCATACTACAGCCGCTAGGCATATAAATATGATGAGTGCACATGATATAAATTTAACATGAGAAGAAATGATCAAAGAAATATAACAAACTCTTAAACAAATGATACGTGTCCAAGAAGTACCCAAGATTTCATTACGTTTATCATAATCCCTAATAAATATAGCACGTGTCCAAAATCGTGTCCAAGTGTCCAATATCTCACCAAAATACCACATGTACCTCAAAACATTTCAATTCCAACTGTGTCATAAAATCAACCATTAAATTAATTTTCCCTTTTATTTTTTATTTTTTATAGGGAACAACTCCCTCTGCCGGATTTCGCGGGCTCCGTGCACCCATGGCCCGATACACGGGTAGTAATATATATATACAGGGACTCTGTCCCTCTACCGGATTTCGCGGGCTCCGTGCACCCATGGCCCGATACACGGGTAGTAATACATATATAGGGACTCTGTCCCTCTGCCGGATTTCGCGGGCTCCGTGCACCCATGGCTAGGGACACCAAACGGGTGATCCCTAGAATTATTAAACCATTTTTATCATATTAAACATTTATTTCATCAAAACACTCGATGTATCCCATTTCTTTCAAAATATCACAATTTTCATCAAATGGACCAACCAATTCAAAAGAATACGTGTCCGATACATATAACTAATTGTCCAATATAATCACGTGTCAAATCACGTATTTCAATGATTTCCAAATGGTTTTGGGGTTACTACGTTGCTATGAATCAAGTATGCGAAGTTCCGGACGATTGGAGGCCAAATGGACGTCAAAGGGTGGCCGGAAACTACCCAGAAAATTGGGACAGCTCACTGGAAAACAGGGGAAGCTGCTGGAAAACAGGGGCAGCAGCTGTATTGTCCAGAAAATGACAGATTTTCACCTCTTAAGGTGTGGAATTTCAACCCAAATGCAAATTAGATAGTTAATGCTCAAACTAGAGATACTAGACAACAATTAAACATGGAGGGAGACCAATTCCACTCCCAATTTCATCAATCAACAACCAATTTCATAGATCACAAAATTAAAGTAAGGAAAACCCATACAAAGAGGGAAAATATGATTCACAAGGAATTTGAAACCAAGAACAAGATATATGCTACAAATCACAAGTATATAACTAGAGGAGGTAGTAATTGTTTCCCTACCTCATGGGTTAAGCTCCAAATGTGTAGAAAATGCAAAACCCTAGGTTATGAGGCCCCCAAACCGAAATGCTTGATCTCCACGAAGAACCATGGTGAACCCGACTCCAATTGACGAGTAGAACGTGAAAATGGCCTTGATTCTTGAAATGGTTGAGTGAGTAGGGAGAGTTTTGAGCTTGAAGGTGGCAAAAATGGAGGTGAGGAGAGAGAGGGGGAGCCGATCGGGTTTTTTTGTCAAAAGTTGAGAGATAGTATTCATCAAAGATTCCCATGGGGAAAGATTGGGAGTCCACAGATCGGACACTCCAACGACAATAGGTCACAGAAATACAACGAGAAAGCATATGACCAAACCAACGGAACACACCGGACAAAATCCGGCCTAAAGCCGGACATAACCGGCCTAAAGCCGGACAAAACACAAAAGAAACGAGAAAAAAGATACACTCCCCTTCGTCGCTGAGCAGCCCATCTCTAGCCAAACCTCCAACCGGTCACGCGCCTCTACCGGAGGCCTAAGAAGCCGCCGGAACCCGTAAGGTTGCAAAGGAGGAGCAGACGAATCGTAACGCCCAACAGGGCTGCGGAACGCCAAGTTCCAACGATTGGCGAACGGAAGGCGAATATGATGCAGAAGGGGTAGGGGAAACCAGATCTAGAAAGGGGATTAGTCCCTCCCCTCCCGCCGCCCAAAGGGTGTGCAACCCATGGAGGGGGAGGGGAAGGAGGGGCGGCTAGGGTTTGAGTTTTTTTTAGAGAGAGAGAGAGCCGATCGGGTTTGGGGAGGGAGGAAATGTGAAGTTTTATTTTTTTTGCAAATTCACCCCCCCACACTTTTAATATACTCACATAATTACACCTCACACCCAAATGTCACTTGTGTATGTAATATGAGACCACAATACTTATTTTCATAAACCAAACTTAAGTAAAGAAATTTATTTATGAAAATAAGGAAGCACCCCCCATTCGGAAATAATGGCATTAACAAAATTTTGAAATTCTAATCACATCAAAATCTCATCCCCCCACTTTTAGTACAAAACTGAAAACGGTCACATTTTTCTCCGAAGAAAATGGGCGAAAGATGACTTTGCCTTACTAAAAAATAACTTCCAATTATACCATTTTGATTAGAAAAATCCAAGGAACAATTACCGGGACTTTTTATTGGCCAAAACGAAACTTCTCCAAAAAGTGATTTTTCATACAAGTCCTTACATCACACCCAACTTTTATTTTCAAAAAAAGTAATTAAATTTTCCGGGTCTTTACAATTGATCTCGGTTTTTGACTATTCCTCCATATTTCTCATTGTTAATGGTATCACTTATCCTGCTGCATTGTTCACGCTTCATTGCTTTTCATACTCCATTGCCCTGCTTTCCCTTTGTCATTCTACGACAAAAAGGGAGAGTAGGATGTTGTGATTCTAGCTATATTTGCTTTTTTGAGTTGTGGTTGGACGGATTACTCATTTAGGGATACAATGTTATTCTTATAGTGTGCTTTGTCATGGAAGTGCCAAAGGGGGAGATTGTTATCTCCAAAACACTATGTCCCTTTTGGTTGGCAATTCCGTTGACAAAACACAAAATATATCTCACAATTTTTCCTCAAAGCTTCCAACCAAACATAGTGCTTATTTTTCATTCCAGACCTGAAAAGTCTGAAAGGAGAGAAGTACTCAAGTACTCACTGAAGGTAACCCAATTACACCTTATCAGCCCCATACAAAATCTTAGTGTCATCTACATACAGTCGCAAGTCCTGGCATAAAGCTTCCATGAACTCCACTCTAACTGCTCTCCCAATTGTCCGGCCCATCAAGCACATTTCCCATACTACCACGACGGGGGATCATGGGTCACCTTGCCCATACATGGTTGTTTGGATGTTAGGATGACGATACCAGTTGTCACCAATCCTATAAAAGCTTGGTTTAATTATTAATGGTAGATTGATGATTAAATTGGGATGGGGTTTTCGCATAATAAAATGAAAAAAAAGAGATTGTTTCAATTTTGTATTGTAGATTGATGAATAATTTGGCCAGAGTTATTTTACATAGTATTGGATATGCTTTAATCCAGGCAATTCGCTTAGCGCTCCCGTGTTTGGAAACTTCAATACATAGCTGAGCGTGAAAGAAATGTGCAAGTTTTACGGGCAAGTAACATAAATACCATGAAAGTTCGAGCTGGAATAATTGTGGAAAGTTTAGATGTTATTTTTATCACAATGTGCTGATGTTGCTCCCATAACCATTGCAGGCAGAAGGATCTGAAGTTTCAGCGGAGCTTGAATTCGTCAACCAGCAGAATCTTATTCTTAGCATGGAGAACAAATCCTTGAAGCAACGTCTGGAAAGCATAGCCTAGGAGCAGCTTATTAAGTATACTAAGTTTTTAAGTATAGCAAGTGGTATATGCTTTTACTGCCTGAGAACTGAGCAAACTAAATCATAATTTGTTATCCTGTTCGATTTGTATTCACAGGTGCTGGTTTAGTAGATTTAATGTAGGTAGAACTGTTAGATCACCAATTGTCCCAAAAGATTAAGCTGTTAGGAAATGATCCCAATGACTTAGCCAACACCCCCCTCACTTGCAACCTTGTCTTGCACGTGGATATGCAAACATACATACATAGAGCGAAACAAAAATGAAAAACAGAACAAGTGGAATGCCAATGGGAGACATGCTATTAGAGAGACTTGAATCGAAGACCTCTCAAAAGCCAAAACTCTGGTACGTGATATATGAAGCTACCTAACAAGAATAATGAGCTGAATTTGTAGCATTGTTTTAAGTTTTTGAAGGGGAACAATAGATAGCATTGGAAGTGAAAATGTGACCCGAGAAATAGGGGAACATTGCTAATGTATGCAGCTTTGGGGTAGTTGGGAAATCTTTATTGATAAATGGCAATTGAATAAATATTGTAAGACGTGGACATTGGCATGATTGGACGAGGTGCAATACCATAGTATGGAGACATTGGCATGATTGGACAAGGTACAAAAACATAGCATGGAGACATTGGCATGATTGGATGAGGTATGAAATCCCAGAATGAAGAATCCCTAAAAAAGAGAAACGAGGAAGGACACAACACATGGAGATAGAAGACATAAGTATACTCTGAATCTTGTTTCATATATCGTGCTAAATATGTCATAGTACTGTTGAAGCCCTACAAATATCATGTTTTAAAAGTGAAGACACAAGCATAATCTGAATCTTGATTCATATATCATGCTAAATATGCCGCGTAGTATTGTTGAAGCCCTGCAAATATCATGTTTTAAACTTTTAACTTATTTGTGCTCTTTTTTTATTTTTCACTTTACCTTTGTTTTGGTATAATATCTAAGTCCATTAGAATCCATCAAAATGAAGGTAGTTTATTTAGAAACAGTCATTTATATACATTTCCATTGCACATTTTGCTAGTGATGGCCCATGTATGAGAGAGCGAAAAACGTATATGTGGACGGCCCACTGGAAAACGGTGCGTTTTCGCGTTTGAAAAGATTGTGATTGTTAGAGTCGCCACCCGGATTTGAGGTCCGAACCCGAGAAATCGATCAAAAATATGACTCATTTGCCCATTTGAAAAAGATTTCACTGATCATGGCAGAACCAAAGATTTCTCGGATTCGGGGGTTTGGTTACGAGAGGGGAAGGGTTTTACGGCACCCCTCTCGCCCGGTCCATGAACCGGTCTCTACTCGATATTTGTGGGATTTTGAAGATATTTGAAATTCGATTTTGAGCAAATAACGGGGAGTATGGGAATGGGAAAACACATAAACAAGTATTCAAATACGAACCAAGTGATGGTGGATGCTTGTGCAATGTACAATGCGATGGTGGAATGATATAAACAAAGAAAATGACAATGAAAGAGAGAAATAGGACTTAGAACACCATATTGAGCAAAATTATTTGACTTTCCAACATTATTTACATTTTTTGTAAGCCTTTGAGACATAATCAAGAAGAATATAAAACTACAAAGTTGTAGCCCTTCAAATTATCTACGTTTTGATATATAATACGTTGAAAACGGAGTTCGGAGTAAAAAGTTATGGCTGAAACACTGTGACTGACTTTCTGTTGGGGTTTGAGCGGTCAAAGTGGATTGAGCGCTCAAGGGTAAGGCCTTGAGCGCTCAAGTCACTTCCAGGTCGCCAAATTCTGCTATAACATGACATTGGATGATCAAACAACCCCAAATCAATGATTATACTTTATTTTCCCAAAACTGGACAGAAGCATGGACTTTGAAGAATTTTGGAAAGTAAATGATGTGTTAAAAATCGAGTTTGATGATTCTTGATAGATAACAGAAGAGGATCAAACTGATTTCAACTCACACACACAGCTCATGCACATTAATCTCTGATCCATCATCAAAGCAGAACAAGATTTGTAAGCTGTTAGAAAACAGATTGAGCGCTCAAGGCCTTTGAGCTTGAGCGCTCAATCCTACCAAAATAACAGGTTTTAAAAATGCTTTTCTTGATACTTTTCAGACCTTGTAGGCTCATTTCAAGTATGAGGAACTTGAATGAGCCCACTGGTCTCCCTCAGCAAGACCAAAACCGTGATTTTTCACATGATTTCCTACCTTTTCGGCTATGATCAAGGCTTGAACTTGTGGTTTGATGAATGGATGGGTAGTGGCTGTGTTTATGGGCTATAGATGAAGTATTTTGGACAGAGGAGTGTGAGTGTAGGGCTGATTGAGTGATTGATTGAGTGGATGATGGAGTATTTGAGCTTAAAATGGTGATTTTGGCTTGGATGAGGTGGGTTTTGATGGAAGAGCTAGGTTTGGACGAAATTGATAGAGTGTATGGGCTGTAAATGGCTTATTAGAGTGAGAGAGGGTGCTGTTGTAGTTGGTTTCTCAAAGACCCATGTGTTGTAGGCCTTTTTTAGAAGGTTTTTGGGTGTTTTGGAGGTTGAAGATGATGGAGGATGGTGGCTATGGAGGAGAGAGAGGCTAAAACGTGATTGAAGTGATGAGAGAGAGTGGGTTTGATCTGATGGGGGGAGAAAATGGCAGTAGGGGCAGCCAAGAGGGTGAGTGAGGGAGTGGAGGAGGTTTATATAGAGAGAGAAATGGTAGGGAAATGGGTTTAATTTTTGAATTGGGTTTGGGGGGTGATTGAGGAGATGTTCAAGGGTCTAGGAAGTGTATTTAGGCAGTAGAAAACATAGGTAGACGCTCCTCTTGCAGAGAATATCATGATTAGATGCTCTGCAGAAAATTGATCTGGATCAGAGTTAAGCGCTCAAAGCCATGGGCTTGATCGCTCAAGGTGGGATTTTTGGGTTTGAGCGCTCAAGGTCCAGGGCTTGAGCGCTCAAGGCTGTTGCTCAAAAGGTAAAACTTTGCGGGGCCGCCCCGGGTGCTACCGAACTTCGTTTCATGCGTGGTTTGAAGCGTTGGAAAGCTTGTCGAGTGTACTTTCCAACCCAAGTAGTTTGAACCCAAGATAATTTGTACATTCAAGTATGTGACCATTTTACCCTCAGAAGGTCGGGAAAATAAGTCATTTTGGTAAAACGGACACATCTCCCTCATTTCAAAATGGATTGAGACGTATTATATATCAATAAAGAGGGTTTTGAATGTACTAGAAGATGGTGTAGGCTTGGGTTTGTTTTGAAATGGTTTATGGATGGTTTGAAGGGTATTTTGGTCATTTTGGTTGGTTTAAGGTTGTTCTAGGAGGGTTTAGAATGGTTTAGGGTGGTTTGGTGAGTTCAAGCCTTGTTCTTAGCCTCGAGGTATGCACGATTGGTCTATTTCATCATCGGGAATGCTCGAGCGCATCCTGGGTTCAAAATCGGGGTGTCTACAGTATAGAAAAGGTTGGATATGCTAAGCGTGTTTATTGTTTCTGTTTATTATTGTTATGTTATTTCCTAGTGTTGGACCACAGCTCCAAATATTTGTTGTTCTTTGATTCTTTGTCTTCCAAATTACAGCGAGTGTGGAGTGTGGACATCTTGTAGGGGTTTCAATGACTGTCTTAGGATGTTTATGTACACACCCATCTAGATAATCTGTTTTGTGCTGTCCTAAGGTTATTTGGTTCCCCTTGGGATATTATTATTAGCTTTCCCTTCCATGTTAGATAAATTTCAAATTTGCATATCACAAATATCAGACAATTGGAATTCATTGAAAGAATGAAAAAACTTATCCTGAATTTGACTGCTAAGGGGACAGCTGGAAATTCTTTTCCTTTCAGCCTGAAACTAACACTATTAAGGTATTGTGCAGTGGAACATGAAGTGTTGGAGAGAGAAATTGCAAGGCTGCGAGCGTTGTATCAGCAACAGCAACCATCTAACAGACATCGTCGCACCAAAAGTAGAAACCTTGATTCGCAATTCGCAAACCTTTCTTTAAAACAAAAGGACTCCACTGCTGGGTGCGATCCTATTTATGGCCCACTTCACTGACTGTACGATGTAGGTGTGAGATATGTTCCCTGCCTTGCCATAAGAAGAAAAACTTGCAGTTTCCATTGACCTGGATTAAGCTATAGGTTGTTCAAGTCTTGATTTGCTCTTTCCAGCTGGTTTACCTGTTTTACATTTTGCCTTCTGTTTTTACTTTTCACTTTCTACTTTATTCGCCTGCTTTCTTTTTTATGTGCACCTGGTGTCGTGCCAAGGACTTGTGTTCTCGGCAGTGACTCACCGGAGGTGGTGACCAGAAACTTGATTGACACCCATCTTCTCTTCAGTTTTTTTCCCCTTGACGAATTTAATTGTAGTATGGTGAAATCCAATTGAAGGGAACAAATGTTTGGGGGCTTTACTTCTAATGTATTATGCAAAGAACTGTTGTACAATAACTTAAATTTGTAATAAAAGCTATGCTTTCTCATGCTATGCTATGTTGGATATGATTTCTTTGTTTTTTTCTCCCGTTTTTTCTCCGAAAGGATCGTTGGATATTGATTTAGTTATGCCCAATGTAATAAAGCTTGCTTTGTTCAATGTATTTTGATAATTGTAGCTGTTTCTAAGGTTATGTTTGTTTGATGGATTTGTGGAGGCATTTATAAAGTGAACGGAAAATAATAGGAAAATCAAAGCAACACTTCCTAATGAAGGGATGATAATATGATATTGACAATTCTTTACATGATATTTGCATCTCTCTTATTGTTCTGTCACGGATATATGATCCAAACACTGCCTAATGAAGCTATGGATATTAGTAATTTTTTGTTCAGTGTTGTCTGCAAAGAGGAGATTTCTAGAAATTTGAATCTTCATTCTGAAATAACTACTGCAGAAATTTGCCAAAATAATGGGAAATGAATACACCAAAACTTCCATACGCCAACCTACAATCATGCTCAAGTCAGCTAAACAAACGAATTTTTAGGTTGGTAGTCTAACAGAACCTTTAGAAACCTTCATGTGTTCTAGAACATAAATTAAGGGTAAGTTTCTACTACGGTATTTCCGGTACTTTTTTTTTTTTTTTGGTTAAAGGGAACAAATTATAAAAGGAAACTAAGGGGCATACAAAGTTCTAGGGTATTCAACCCCATTAAGATCATCGCAAAGTTGCGAATTAATACAAACCGGAGCAACGTCAAAAATACGAAATTGTAAATCATCATGGAAAATCATGTTAGCAAGCAAGTCCGCGCATTTGTTTGCTTCTCGATAGATATGATCAATCTTCACCACTCCCAGCTGCTTCATCAAACATCTGCAATCATGAATAATATTACTAAGAACATGCCTTGATTGACTGGAATCTGCAATGATTTGAATTGCAGCTAGAGCGTCCATTTCCACTTTTAAAGGTACAAGATGTTTTCCCTGGGCCAACAACAAGCCATCTTTAAGAGCCCGAATCTTTGCCTCCAAACCTTGCGAAGCACGAAAACTTCTATGGAAACCAACAATCCATCTTCCCTCTTCATCCCGAACAAGACCACCACCTGTGGCTTGTCCAGAACTACCTTTAAAAGCGCCATCTGTGTTGAGTTTGAAAAAACCTGGGGTTGGGTGAAGCCATTTAACCGTCACCACGTTTTTGGAACGTGGAATCCTCCCAGGAGATGCGACAAAATGCCATTCAGTGGCCTGAGCAATAGAAGCTTTAATGGTGGAATCAATAGTATCTCTGGTTCCGGATGAATGAAAAAGAGAGTTGTTTCTATGAAGCCAAACATTCCAGCAAGTGAAAGGAAAAATAATACACCAAGGGATACCCGATCGATGAAAGAGTTTTGACTCGCAATTTGATTTGAGCCAAAGAGCGAAAGGAAGAGAGAAAGAGGTAGCAGAGCCACTTGGAATGCCAATATCCGCCCAAACATTTAGAGCCACGGAGCAGTCCCTTAAGACATGACTCGAGGTTTCACAACCGGACTTGCAAATATCACAAAGATCATCTTGGGTTATTTTTCTCAAAAACAGGAGGTCTTTTGTTATAAGTCTATTAAGCGCAGCTAGCCAAAAGAAATTACGAATTCTGGGGTTAGCATGAATTTTCCAAACCCAATTCCAGCTTGCAAAAGGAGGGGTGAAATCAAAGTTTTTGGTAATCAACCAAGCAGACTTAGAAGAAAATTCACCATTTGCAGAATTTCCCCAAGCAACAATATCAGGTTGAGGATCAAACCTTTGTGGTTGAATGAGGAGGATATGTAAGAGGATATTTGAGGGTAAAGCAAAGGAAATTTTTGAAAAGTCCCAATCTTCACCCCCCCAAACATCACGAACACTAAGGTTAATCTCACCTCTATGCAAAGGACCAGAAATTAAAGCTCGAAGGGAGCCAATGCCTGTCCAGTTTTGATGCCAAAAGGAGGTATTAGAACCACCTCTAATAGCCACCTTAGAACCTAAATTAAAAGCATGACTGCCTTTACACAAGCCTCTCCAAGTTGGAGAGGGACGGTTATAGGCAATAGAGCGATCCTTATACTTGGAAGTGAGGACACGGGACCAAACAGAATTATCCTCAGTGATGATTCTCCAATTTAGTTTGGCCATGGCGATGACATTTGCATCAAGAGATTGTCTGATGCCAAGGCCCCCCATCTCAGTAGGTTTGGTGACTTTATCCCAACCCACATTGTGAATTTTTCTCTTAACAGCAGTTGATCCCCAAAGGAAATCTCTGTTAGCTTTGTCAATTGCTTTGTGAACCCCTTTAGGCAACATGGTGTTCTGCATAACATATGCAGGAATGGTACAGTTGACAGAGTTAATGAGGACAGTTCTCCCAGACATAGCAATGATTTTGCTCTTCCACCCCGCCAACTTTGAGTGAATTTTATCAAGGATAGATTTGAAATAAGCTTTTTTGGGTCGTTTATCCAAAATAGGGCAGCCAAGGTATTCACCAAAGGATTGAGCAATAGGCATATTTAGAATATTAGCACAAGCCACTCTATCATCAAGGCCAACATTTTTTGAAAACAAGACTTTAGATTTGGTGGAGCTAATACGCTGCCCAGATTGGGAACAAAAATCCTCCAGAATCTCCTTGATCACATGGCAATTATCCTTAGTGGCTTTACCAAAAAGCACAATGTCATCCGCAAAAAAACAGTGGGACAAGGAGGGGCCTCTATTGGCCACCTTGATGGGTTTCCAAGACTTGTTATTCAAAGCCTCATTTATACGCATGGAAAAGTATTCCAAACATAAAATGAAGATATAGGGAGAGAGAGGATCTCCCTGTCTAATACCACGAGTCGGGCAAAAGAAGTCAGTTTTGCCTCCATTAAACAGAACCGAGGAGGAGGCACCCGTAATGCATGACAAAATGAGGTTGATCCAAAGAGTTGGGAAGTTAAAAGCCAATAACATCCTTCTAATGAAACCCCATTCAAGTCTATCAAAAGCTTTTTCCAAGTCAATTTTTAAAACCATGTTACCAAAGGAACCCTTTTTTTGTTTGAGGCTATGGACAACCTCCTGCACGATAATCACACTATCAATTGCTCTTCGGCCAGGGATGAAGCTCCCTTGGAGGGGGCTGATCAGCTCATCAAGCATGGGTCTCAAGCGACTGACCAGAATTTTTGTAACCAATTTATACAAAGTATTGCAGAGACTAATTGGTCTAAATTGGTTAATGGTCTCAGGGTTTTTAAGCTTGGGAATAAGACAAATGAGAGTCTCATTGAGATGAGAAGGCATGACAGCAGAGGAAAAGATCTCACGAACAGCAGAGATAACCGATTGATCCACTGCATGCCAACACTTTTGAAAAAACCCCGGATGAAGCCCATCCGGCCCAGGAGATTTCCAAGGTTTAAAGGACCACAAAATCCCTTTAATCTCCTCAAAAGAGGGGATCAGACAGAGGCTATCATGATTTGCGCTAGGGATTTGGGGGACAGAGACAGCCGACTGAGCAATTTCTTCAGATATTCTATCAGTGGAAAGAATATTCATAAAGTGATTAATTGTCAGAATTTGGAGTTCTTTAGCATCAGAGATCCATCTCTCGTTACCATCCTTAAGAAAGAGGATTTTATTCGCTCTACGACGGTTTACCGTGGATAAGTGGAAAAACTTGGTATTACGATCACCATCCAAGAGCCAATTTGTTCTGGACTTGACAGCCCAGAAATCCTCCTCAAGCTTGAGAATATCATTGAGGTCCTTAATGAGGCTAGCTTCAAGGTTAATAAGAAACTGACAAGGACTATTATCCAAGGCTTTTTGCGTTCCAAGAATGCGAGCTTTCAAAACTTTCTTTTTGTGAAAAATGTTCCCAAAATGATCTTTGTTCCACAAACGCACACGATCCACAAAAATATCCGAATTGGAACTAAAGGAATTTGACGAATTATCCCAGCAGTTTTCAACAAGAGGAATAAAGGAGGGATCAGAAAACCACATGGGTTCTAACCGGAAAGGGCGGTCAAGGGCTAAAGAAGGAGTTGAGTCAGAGTTAAGAAGAATAGGACAATGATCAGAGTGAACCCTCGCCAAGTGTTTGACAGAGGCTTCAGGAAAAGCTAAGGACCATTCAGCATTTGCAAGACATCTATCAAGCCTTTCACGAATGATACCACCAGCTAAGCGACGATTAGTCCAAGTGAATCGAGAGCCAGAGAAACCAAGATCCACCATACCACAATAATCAATACAGTCTTTAAATCTGGAGGCTCGACTCCAATTTATGGGTCTCCCTCCAAATTTTTCGTTTGAGAAGAGAATATCATTGAAATCACCCATCATTAACCAAGGCTCATTATGATTATCAGCTAACACACAGATTTTCCCAGAGCTCTTTTCTAATATCAAGGTCTGGGCAAGCATAAATAGCAGATAAAATGAAAGGAGAGGAGTTAGAATGTACCTGCACCGAAGCATGGATTTCTTGACGAGTACTAGCCAAGGCATCACAGCGGAAGACATCATCATTCCACAGGAGCCACAAACCACCAGAAAAACCCACTGAATCAACCACAAAGGAGTGGCTGAAGCCTAACCCTTCACTGAGGTCTTTTGCACGAGAGCCAGCAATACGGGTTTCAGCAATGATAACAAAGGTTGGGTGATGGTCGCGCACCAACTCATTAAAATGGCGGTGAAAGTGAGGGCTAGCCGCACCTCTACAGTTCCACATGAGGATCTTCATTTGCAATGGTTGGGAGGGGCTTGGGGGCAGATGCATCCCCTTTTGAAGCTTTACCACCTCTGGGTGTGCCATTTCTGGTTTGAATTTTGGGTTTAGCTTCACTAAGTGAAGTGGTGCTGCGAATCCTGGCTGATTGAAGGACTCGGCGAGGACGCTGACCTGGCTTAGGTTTTTCGTTGCTGTTATCAGGTGGGCTACATTGAGCTATCCCGGGATGCGAAACACCCTCGGAAAGTCTTCCAGGCAATGGAACTCCATTTGTGGAGGGGGGGCGACAGAGGGAGAAGGGTTTCCACATGGATGTGGTCCTGAAAAGGATTGTTGTTTGGGAGAAGACGGTTGGATGGGATGAATATCTGGTTCAGTTGTATGGAGTGGGGAGGAAGATCTCCGGAGAATGTGTATGGGCCTGTCAAGTAAGTCACCACCACCTGAGGGTGAGAGGACAGTGGATTTGGAGAGGGATAAAATGGGGATATGTTCACCCAGGCTTCTGCTAGGGCTTCTTCCCAAAAGCCCCAAACATGATCGGGATGTCTCTGGATGAACGGGAGGAAGTGCTCCGACAGAGAGACCACAGAGTTTTGATTCTGGAGATACCACCCTGGCATAGTCTGATTTTCCAAGTGAGGAATCCGAAATGGAATGAGAGTTTCCTGGGTTGGGGGGGTTGGCGCTCGAGGGCAATGATGGCGGGGTGTAGCTCTGGCTCTTGCACGGCGAGGCATGCTTACTAGTTTGGTTTGAAAGAACAGGTGTTGAGTTTGTGGTGAGAGGGAGAGGAAGAGGGAGGCAAATAGAAATGGCATTTATATCGTGTGGAGAGGAGTTTTCCTGAGAAAGGGATGGCAGGGTCTTTTTTGGTGAAAATAAGGATACAGGTTTTGGGGTGCAAGCATTGGCAGGTACAGAGGAGGCAGGGGGTAAGGCAGAGGGATCAAGGTCGTTGGGAAGTGGGGGACTACCAGCCAAAAGGCTCTGCGGCAAGACAGGAGGGGTCAACGGGTGACTGATGGTGACAATGCATGGGGTTGGCAACAGAGATTCTGAGGAGTTAAGGGTAGGTGGGGTGGGGACAAGTGGAACAGAGTTTGTTAAAGAGGATTTAGTTTGCATCTGACTAGATGAGGTGGTGCCATTGGTAATTTGCAGTTTAGCCCCCTCCTCAAAGGAACTATTACAATCTTTCCTGTTCCAACGCACATGAATTTTTGAAGCACCTGGCTTTGTCTCCGCCTTTGACTGAAAATTTCCCTTCTTTCGAACCTTGTTCTTGTTTGTGACAAGCATCCATTCCCCAAATTTAGCATCCTCAGGGGATGGAGTCATGGTAGGTTTAGGAGGTGATGGATTGCAATTCTGGACTTTGTGACCAGTAAGCCCACATTTGAAACAAATGGAGGGGATTCCTTCATAGCTAACTTTTTGGATATGATTTCCCACTCGCACTCTGGAAACAAGAGCAGTGGATAGATCCACTTGAACACAAAGACGGGCAAATCTAACCTTTTCGTTGCTTTCGGTTCTGAGATCAATCTTGAGTAATTTACCCACTTTAGCTCCTATTTTTAGTAGCATCTCTTTATCATAGAACTCAACAGGTAACCCTGGGAGTCTCACCCAAACAACTGAGGTTGATACTTTTGCAGTTGAAGTGTCAAACTCTGGTTCCCATTTCCTGATGGCCACATAGTGTGGGCCTATGAACCAGGGGCCCTCATTGAGAACTTTGGTCATATCACTATGGGAATTAAAACGAACCAGCCAGAAATGATCCCCTAGATCCATGCACATCATTTTCTCCAGAGGTTTCCACATAGTCTCAAGCTTATGGAGGAGATAAGAATGGCCAAAAGATCTTCCAATCACACGGATGATGATGGAAGTGGACCAAGGTTTCCAAATACGTACCTTATCCTCATCAGAAATGGTAATAGATGGTATCCCATCTGTGTCTGCATATTCCTTTCCAAGAGGGCCCTTATCATACTCCAATAAATCTGGGACCATTTCAGCATGAGCAGTAATGGTTCCCACAGATACAAGAGCATCTTTGAAGGAAGGGACCTCTATCTCTTTCCCTTTCACTTTGTCATTTATCTTACGGTTGTGCCTCTCAAGTAGATCCTCCTCTTCCTTGCTTGGCTCAGGCTGAAGAGAGTTTTCATTCTGATTGGTGGCTGTAGCTCCTGGTGGCTTGCTGCTGCTTCCTTGATGCCCGGCTAGTGCTTGTCTGTCTTCCATGCTCCGATCCTCCTTCTCTCTCTTCTATTCTGTTACTTCTTTTTCCGGTACTTTGCTGTAGTCAAAAGTGAGTGTAATTTTTGCTAAATAAGTAATATTTTTGTGATGCATATGAGGAGAATGACTTGCGTTGGAATACGTGAAAATTAGTGAAAATACCTAAAATATCCCAAATATAAAAAATACATGCAGCAGTTGAAACTCTGCCTAAATTATTGTTTAAAAAATACAGTACCACCTAATTGTTATCCCCTACGTACCATTAAACCAATAACTAAATTGGAGAAAAACTTGTATGCCGAACGAGTACCGCCATGTGGTATCCGTTTGCGCATCCAACCTGTCCAAACATGTTTTTGACGACCCAAATTTAAGGGTGGCATTTTTGTAAATTTTAGGGGCAAATTTACCCCAACAAATCTGGACCGTTCAAAACATGTTTGGACGGTTCGGATGCATAAACGGATACCACGTGGCGGAACACATTCGGCATACAAGTTTTTCTCACTAAATTGAATTTTGTTAATTAGTAGAATGAATCAATTGCATATAATAGTATAGATTGCTTTTGCGAAAAGTATGCAAATACAAGTACTTTTACAATCGTGTTCGATGAGGTTTTGCGTTTTGAGATCAGTCTCCTTGTTGGTAATACCTCTCTCAATAAAACTGACCAAGTAATGGTGGTGGTGGAATGATTGTGAGTTATAGTGATGCAATGGTGGTTGTGTAGTGGTGGTAGTGTGATGGTTGTGGCGTGGTAGTGGTGGTGGTGGGCTAGGTGGAGTGCTAGTGGTGGTGGTGGAGTGATGGTGGTGGCATGGCAATAGTGGTGGTGTTATATGGGTAATGGTGATAGTGGTGGCAGTGGTGGTGGCAGTTGTAGTGGTAGCGGTGTGGCGGCGACTGCTGCAATGGTGGTGGTGGTGGTGGCGGTGTGGCAGTGGTGGTGGTGGTGGCTTGGTAGTTGAGGTGGTGGTGGCAGTGTGGTGGTGGTGGAGTGGTGGTGGTGGTGACAGCGGCGTGGCGGCAGTGGTGTGATGGTTGATTGTAAGCACATAAGAATTCAGCCAGAATTAAGTAGCTCAAAGTTACTTAATTTTATCAATTTGTTAGCCTACATTTTAAGTGGCACTTAATCTGTTAAGAAACATAAAATGTGGTTATCAAACCTACTTAATCACTTATTGCTTAATTGATTCAGTTTTTAGTGCTGAATCTGTGTTATCAAATAAGCCCATAGTTCATTGCTGGAAAAAGTTTTTTCTATTGTTGTAGGCACATTGACTAGCAAAATCATTTCCGTTGCACCAAAAATAAAAAAAACACGACTAGCAAAAATAAAAGCAACGGCTTCTGTGACCAAGAAATAATTCAACCATTGATCTTCCATTCGGTGATTCAAGTGACTCTTTCTTTTGTGTTTTCAAATAATTGCATAAATATATACAACAATATCAATAAAGCCTATTCAAGCCCAACTGACTTATTCAATGGGCCTAAATATTGAGCCAAACCCAAACCGGTCCTCACTCTTTACATATTTCATTGCTAAAACGTTCTTTCTATTGTTGTACGTAGTAGGCACAGCGACTGGCAAAATCATTTCCGTTGCATCCAAAAATGAAGGACCAGACTATGCGTACAAACGCGAAACACAGAAAATGCACAGATCAAGCTCAGGGACCCACTTTTGGGTTTTACACGAACAATCCGAACCATTCATTTAACTTAAAATGAAATTCTGAAGGGTCCCATGAAAAATTAGCTCAATCGGACGTCTGTAGGTGCTTGATCTAAGAGCCCCCTGTTTCAGTCAAATTTTTTTGCATGAAACACGTTTAATTGATTGTCATTTACATACTGTAAGTCATCAAGAAAATCATGTTATTCATTTCTCCAATATTTTTTCCAGGTGATCGGATGCTAAGGGTTAATACTTAAGCGGTTACAATGGGGTTGAGAACCTTTTCAATGAGGACTTAAATTTAGGACGTCTCTCTTCTATGATAGAGTAATGAACCAACCACATTAATGCCCTGTTTGCAACCGGATATGCGGCCTAATTTGCAAATCCTGGTCCTACACCTAATGGGGTGCCGGTCGGTAACTAACGACAGGGGTAGCCCGGTCGGTAACTAACGACAGGGGTAGCCCTGTCGGTAGTAAATCCGGGGCAAGTTGATATGATTTTGACAAAAGTATCCCTCACTTGTAAGTGTCAGAGCGTTAAAAAAAGCGTTAAAAAACACCCCTATTGATACCCAATTGAGCTGATTTTTTATATGGACGTTTAAAATATTAAATAAACATATTCGAATAAAAATTAGCTCAATCGGATACCGAAAATAGGTAGAAGATTTTGTGAGTTTGTTAGTAGTACCTCACACTTGTAAGTGTCAGGCCGTTTAAAAACACTCCTATTGATACCTGATTGATCTGATTTTTTGAGAGTTTGTTAGTAGTATCCCATACTTGTAAGTGTCAAGCCAATAAAAAACACTCCTATTGAAGCCCAATTGAGTTGATTATTTAGAAGGATGTTCAAAATATTAAATAAACATATTCGAATAAAAATCAGCTCAATTGGATACCGAAAATCGGTACAAGTATTTTGTAAGTTTGTTAGCCTTGTAGGGGTGTTTTCTTATTTTTAAAATATTAAAAAATAACCACCTAATTTTTTCCCTTATTTTTATCTTTTTAAACTTTTGTTCTTTTTATTAAACATTCGTAAATGTATTACTAATTTTTATTTAATTCTTTTTTTCCAGAAATATTATTTTTTTACATCTAATATATTATAAATATATTTATTTATTTATTCTAATTATTATGTATTTAATTTAATTATAATAAAATTAATTTACTGGGGGCAATTAAGTCTGTTGGAACTTGTGGCTCATATGGAGAGGTACCGAGAAGTTCTAATGAAGGCCAGATGCCGAGCGGAGCAGAGTGGAGTAGGAATGATAAATACTCTCTATTGTAAAAACCTTGGCCGATTTTACCATAATAACAGACTCGCTTGCTCCCGTGGAGGTACCTAGTTTTGGGGAACCACGTAAATTCCTATGTTAATTTCTTTACTGTTTTCGTATTCTATTATTGTGTGAGTGGTGATTTCTCTAACAAAGTCCTTTGGCCTATTATCCTATCATATACACCCTCCAAATCCCCCTTCTAAAAAAACCATCCAAACACTTCATTACAAATCCACTCTTCTTAGTGTTGGGAGTCCGATCTGCCTGAGATTCTTCCCATGTGCGCGTAGGCCTAATCCGTTGGGGAGTATGCATAGAGTCCACCACATCACATAGACCCAATATACATTGAATGACCTATATCCACTTAAAAGGCTAAGCCTTGTAAGTGGTGAGTCATCCAATAGTATATTAAGGTCCAACTCTTTTTCTGTTTATCCAATGTGGGACTCAATCTTTCACACTTGTTTCCAACAATCTCCCCATCATGTGTGAACCATGCATTGAACCTAGCCCCCTCTCCATCTGATCCATTTGACTCCCCCTTAATTCTTGATCTATTTCTCCAACATCGTGTCCGAACCCGGGCTTATTTACCGCACCTACTCCATCAAGAGGCACCATACTCCACGAGAGGCGCCTTGCTTGCTAGCCAAGTGCTGTACGCACCAGGAATTTTTCATGCTCCATCGAGAGTACCCACTCCACCGGGAGCTACCTTGCTACCAAGCCACCTACTGCACGAACCATAAATTTTCTTGCTCCATCAAGAGTTGCAATAGATTTTTCCTGCTCCTCCGTGAGTCTCCATGCAAGCCCACAACCACCGACGTTTCCAAGAAAGTCCGCCCATAGATCATCAACCGGGCTCTGATACCACATTACCACTTGTTGGGAGTCTGATCTGCCTGAGATTCTTCCCAAGTGCGTGTAGGCCCAATCCGTTGGGCAGTATGCATAGAGTCCGCCACATCACATGGACCCAATATATATTGAATGACCCATATCCACTTAAAAGGCTAAGCCTTGAAAGTGGTGAGTCATCCAATAGTATATTAAGGTCCAACTCTTTTTCTATTTGTCCAATGTGGGACTCAAACTTTCACACATGTTTCCAACACTTAGAAAGTGGGCCCACCTTTATTACAAATCCACCTTCAAATCCACCCCATTACAAATCCACCCAAAATCTTCTCCGGCATCCAAACGAGGCCTAAGTCTGGTGTTGTTATTCTGCAGTTCAATAACCTAGTATTCTCCATCCAGAACTAAAATATTTAATACCCACTGCCATGGCCAAGAAATTTAGTGACCAATAAAGTTATTACTACTACCCAATTTATGTATAATAGACTAAGAATAGTAGATATAACCACCACCACCCAATTTAATTAGTAACCCCCACCCCCACCCGATTTAATTAGCAGAACAATGGAAAATAAAGTTGTAAAGAACTGAGTGATATTATAAAGACCAAATTATGTACAAAAAATGGTGAAACAAAATATATTATGTGTCGTACTTTATGGTCTTTTCCTTTTACGGAATAATTAGGGTTGGAATAGAGTAGGACTTATAAATACTTTCTATTGTAAAAACCCAGCCAATTTTATGATAATAATAGACTCTCTCACTCTCGTGGAGGTACCTGGTTTGGAGACTGACGTAAATTCCTGTGTTGATTTATTTATTATTTTCGTATTCCATTTGGCCTTTTATCCTATCATATCCACCCTCCAAATCCCCTTCTAAAAAAACCATCCAAACACCTCATTACAAATCCACTCTTCTTAGGAGGAGGGCCCACCCTCATTACAACTCTACTTTCAAATCCACCCCCATTACAAATCCACCCAAAATCATCTCCGGCATCCAAACGAGGCCTAAGTGTGGTGTTTGTTATTCTGCAGTTCAATAACCTAGTATTCTTTGTCCAGAACTAAAATATTTAATACCCACTGCAACGACCAAGAAATTTAGTGACAAAAAAAGTTATTACTACTACCCAATTTATGTATAATAGACCAAGAAATAGTAGATATAACCACCACCACCCAATTTAATTAGTAACCACCCCCACCCGATTTAATTAGCAGAACGATGGAAAATAAATCTGTAAAGAACTGAGTGATATTATAAAGACCAAATTATGTACAAAAAATGGTGAAACAAATATATATTGTGACGTACTTTGTGGTCTTTTTCCTTTTATGGAATAATTAGCGTTGAAATAGAGTAGGACTTATAAATACTTTCTATTGTAAAAAACCTGCCGATTTTATCATAATAACATATTCGCTCGCTCTCGTGGAGGTACTTGGTTTTGGGGAACCACGTAAATTCCTGTGTTGATTTCTTTTTTGTTTTCGTATTCCATTATCGTGTGAGAGGCGATTTCTCTAACAAAATCATTTGGCCTCTTATCCTATCATATCCACCCTCCAAATCGCCTTCTTAAAAAACCATCCAAACACCCTAATCCACTCTTCTTAGGAGGTGGACCCACCCTCATTACAAATCCACCTTCAAATCCACCCTAATTACAAATCCACCCAAAATATCTGCGGCATGCAAACGGGGCCTAAGTGTGGTGTTTGTTATTCTGCAGTTCAATAACCTAGTAATCTCCGTCCAGAACTAAAATATTTAATACCCACTGTAATGGCCAAGGAATTTAGTGACCAAAAAAGTTTTTACTACTACCCAATTTATGTATAACGGACCAAGAAATAGTAGATATAACCACCACCACCCAATTTAATTAGTAACCACCACCCCCACTCGATTTAATTAGCAGAACGATGGAAAATAAAGTTGTAAAGAACTGAGTGATATTATAAAGACCAAATTATGTACAAAAAATGGTGAAACAAATATATACTGTGACGTACTTTGTGGTCTTTTCCTTTTCAACTTGGAATCCACAACCAACAAATGTGATGGAAGTCTAACAGAGTAAATCTAACTGCTCTAAGTTATTACCATTCAAGGGAGGCCGTTGTAATACGTTGAAAGGTTAAAGGTGCACTATATTTTTTCGGTCATCTATTTGAACGAGGTGTTTTCTGTGCACGTAGTGCTCTCTATCTGGAGTGCTAGAGTCACATAGTTGGTATCGGTTAGTTTCCGTAGGAAACATTGTCAATAGTGGAACTAGCGTGACAATTGTTCATCGACAACTTGCATGTGCGTCTCAAACATTTGACCGTCTGATCATTTTATCATACGTGTCTCCTTCATTTGATTTGGATGCGTTTTTTGTCTCTCTCGTTTGTAATTGGTCTTCTCTGTTGTATTAGATGCACACAGTAGGTTTTGATCTTAAATCCTTTATCGTCAATGAAGTTCTTATCCTTTTTCTAAAAACAACTACCACATTGTAAAAAACAGCTACGACATTTGTGAAAAACTAGGTTAATTAATGGGATTATTACCTCTGGGTCTAGAAAAGAGATGTCTAATTTCCAATAAGGTAAGTCATTTTTTTAATTATCACTAAGATAAGTCACTCTTTTTTAGAGTTTAGGTTTATGGTGCACTTTCCTATTATAGGGTTTTAGTGGTTTAGGCACTTTCATAGGGTACCCTAGTCGTTTGGGTACCCTAGAGTTTAGGTTTAGGGTGCACTTTCCTATTATAGGGTTTAGTGGTTTAGTCACTTTCATAGGGTACCCGAGGATTTTAGGCACTTTCATGGGGTACTCTATGATTTAGGCATTTTTATACGGGTTGGGGAGTTGATGAGAATTTTTCAGAGTTGGGCTTGACCTGATGGTAATTATGGGATCCAAGGGTGACCTGATGGTAAATGTCCCTTAATTAATCTTGACTAGAGGTGTACACTGGGCCCGACTAGCACTAGGACGAAAGTTTTAGAAATCAACCTAACACAGTATGCATGGGTAGACATATCACGACATGAGCACTTAGGCGGGCGGGGATCAAGGGCATGAGCGTGGCCACACCACTAAGCCGATAAAGCACGAGTATGGCACAACAAAGGCACGTGATGAGCACGGGTGCATTAGGTCATCATATACTTTCTTGAATAATTAACTTGGATAGTTTTGAGCAATGAGTTATTTACTTTCTCAGCATCACCAATGGCATAAGAATTTAAAATTATGATATGCAAACCAAATAATGGGTATTCCATATTTGTTACCTTATTTTCACTGTAGTTATTTGACAATTCTTTGTTTCAACTATAAGATTGAGAGAGAGAGAGAGAGAGAGAGAGAGAGGGAGAGCAAAGTGTATTCTTAGACTAAATGCCACTAGAACCAACCATTGAGTAACCCAACTTAATATGTGCAGACAAACAATATATCATTACTATTTGGCAGTCAATTCTTCAACTTCAAATTTGAACAAATACCAAAAAGAAAAAGTAGAAAAGAACAAAATGCATGTAACAGGTACTTATTTGCGAAAGACGAGTCCAAAAATTGGCAGTTAGGTAATTTTTGTGGGATCCGAGATGGACCCTACAAAAATAGTTTGTGCATTATCCGTGGAAGTGATATATGCGCACAATCCTACCTTTGGCTACACATTTTAAAGTGGGATTCCTCATTAACTGGTTTTGGTTGCGTCCTGCAAAAAACAGAGCCTTCGCTTCGAACAACCACCTCTCTTGTTGGGAGTTTAGTAAGATGCATTGATCCCGCCATCGCTTCCACTACGCCGGCGTGCACAAGGCCCAAACTTTTGGGGAGTATCCACCGAGTCCACCACATTCGTTGGGCTCTATATACATTAAATGACCCATATCCACTTAAAAGGCTAAGCCTTGTAAGTGGTAAGTCATCCAATTGTATATTAAGGTCCAACCATCTTTGTATTTTTCCATTGTGAGATTTAACCTTCACACGTGTTCCAACATCTCTCCTCTCCTATAAATTCAGGCTACGATGGGACTCACTAGCTCCCTCAAAAAATAAGAAACTTTTGTACTCTTTCACACACACCCAACAATGGCAAAGAACAATGCTAATGCCAATCGACTGTAGTGGCTCTATCATAACCTACAACAAGTGCAGTAGGAATTTCTCAAGTCAACATGGCCACTACGTTAGCGATGGGTGCCTGCAGTTTATGAGGACCATAGAGGACATAACTTCAGAGGCCTTTTTATTTTATTATTATTATTTTTTTGCGCTTCCTCTCATTGTCGTCACGACTAACTCAGGAGGGAGGAGGTCACCATTGAGGTTAATCCCTACATCAACATGGTCACTGGCCTTGCAATATTGCTATTAGAGGCTCTTTTAATTGCAGTAAAGTGCAAGTGATTTGTAAAACCTTGTCTTATCCATAAATGTTTGCTCATTCATGGCTCAACCAAATAAACAGCAACAATACCTAGGGTGTTACAGTCACTTGGTTGGTACTTGTTAGTTTCTATAGGAAACCTCATCAATAGTGGAACTATCGTAACAACTGTTCATCGACAACCTGTATGTGCGTCTCTGACATTTGACCATCCGATTATTATAACGTTGGGTGTATCCTCCATTTGATTTGGATGTGTTATTTGTCTTTGTTGTCTGCAATTTGTCTTTTTCCAGTTGTATTAGATGCATATGGTAGGTTGTAATTTTGATCATCAATGAAGTTCTTACTCTTCCTCAAAAAACAACTACCACATTGTAAAAACTAGGTTATTAATCCTGACTATAGTTGTACATTGGGCCCGATTGGCACCAGCACAAAGGGTTTAGAAATCAATCTAATACGGTATGTATGGTTAGACATATCATGGCATGAGCACTTAGGTGGACCAGGATGCACGGGCACGAGCATGGACACACCACTAGCCTGATAAAGCACGAGTATGGCACGACAAAGGCACGTGACGAGCACTAGTGCATTTGGTCTTCATATACTTTGTTGAATGATTAACTTGGATAGTTTTGAACAATGAGTTCTTTACTTTCTCATCACCACAAATGGTAAAGCAAAAATTATGATTTGTAAACCAAATAATGGGTATTTTTTTATTTGTTACCTTATTTTTATGTAGTTATTTGACAATTCTTTGTTTTAACTATAAAATCGTGAGAGAGAGAAAGAGATACAGGGAGAGCAAATTGTAATCTTAGGCTAAATACTTGTCTGTGAAAGACGAGTCCAAAGATGGGCGGTTAGGCTCATCTTTGTGGGATTCGAGGTGGGCCCTACAAAATAGTCTGTGCATTATCCATGGAAGTGATATATGTGCTAAGGCCTACCTTTGTCTGCACATCTTAAAGTGGGTTTCCTCATTCACTGGTTTTGGTGGCGCCTTGCCAAAAATAGAGCCTTTGTTTTGCAAAAATCACCTCTCTCCCTCTCCTATAAATTCAGGCTACAATTAGACTCACTAGCTTCCTCAAAAAATAAGCAACTTTTGTACTCTCTCTCACACACACCCATCAATGGCAAACAACAATGCTAATTCCAAATTTCCAATTGGCGGCGGCGGGCTCTATTGTAACCTACAACAAGTGCGGTAGGAATTTCTCCAGTCAACTAGGCCACTACGTCAGCAAACGGGGGGAACTGAGATTCCTGTAGTGCCTTTGGAACTATGTATTGCTAAATCTAAGCCGTTCATTCGGCAGTCAATGGTCTAGATTATTTTACATGTAAGTATTTTACAAGTAGGGTAACATTTGAAACCAGAACCAATGAAATATTTTTGAATGGCTAAAATTGGGCACCACATGGTGTAGTGCCTTTGGGGCACTACTGGGACCACGTTTCCAACAACGGGTGCCTCGAGTTTATGAGATCCACTGTAATACCCCAGGTTTGGGGGTAAATGATGTTTAGTCCCACGTTGGTTGTTTACATGGGTGGTCTTGGGTATATAACAAACCATGCGGGCTACTACTATTACCTTGAGATTAAGCATTTTGGGCCATGTGGTGTGGCTAGTGGATCAAATCAGGGTGTTGGGCTAGTGGTCTACATGAGGCGTTACAAATGGTATCAGAGCCCCACCTTGGTCCAAGTGGTGGGTAGGATGCGCTCTGCCACCACGGACACCAGGGGAGGTTGCTGGGACTATGCAACGAGGACGTTGCATCCCTAAGGGGGGAAGTTTGTAATACCCCAAGTTTGGGGGTAGATGGTGTTTAGTCCCACATTGGTTGTTTACATGGGTGGTCTTGGGTATATAACAAACCATGTGGACTACTACTATTACCTTGGGTTTAAGCATTTTGGGCCATGTGGTGTGGCTAGTGGATCAAATCAGGGTACTGGGTTAGTGGCCTACATGGGGCGTTACATCCACAGAGGACATAACTTCTGAGGCCTTTTTTTGCGTTGCCTCTCATCACGACTACCACATGACGGAGGTGGTCTTCATTGAGGTTGATCCCTACGTCAACATGGTGTCCGACCTTATTTCCCAACCAGAGGCTGCAAACGAGCCAAATTGAGCCGAGTTTTTAAATGTTCAGGTTTGTTCATGAAGTTTTTAGGCGAAGCGAGCTAGGCTCGAACTAAATAAAAAATTTGATGAGCCGGCTTGCTTAGGTTTGAGTCGAACTCGAACTTGTTCACAAGCCTTACCAAGTAAAAAATACTTGATATTTGTGCTCTCTTACAGATCTTGAACTTTGAATAAATTTTTATTTTGTACATATATAAATAAGTTCACACATATAAAATTATAAAACCACTTTAAAATTTAAGCTAATAGCACTGTTAAGAGTTTATACATTGTGTATTCAAGGTTATATGGAATTTTTTTTTATGAGATATACATTATACTCTAGGTGCACAAGCCTAATCGAGCTGAATACTGTCAGATTTAGGTTCGGATCATTTACTTAACGAGCCTAAAATTGAGGCTCAAATGATTGAACTTGAACAAGCCTTTACCCAGTCGAGTCTTGAATAGTTCACGAACGGCTCAGTTTATTTGCAGCCCTCTAGAGCTGTTAGATCTTGGGGCGTATCCCATGGTCATTTCAGACCCCCTGTCACAGAAGGAAAATGTTGGTGATGGTGATGTTGCGCCCGGAATTTTGACATCCTCCCCTCTCTTCCTCGCTTGCGCCAGGGCCAGTATCCTGTGTGGAAGGAAAGGGGCAAATGTTGAGATTCTTGCTTGTTTCCATGCGAGTATACATTTCCATTTAATAGTAGTATGGTAGATTGAAAAAACAATTCATATATTTCTTTCTACCATACTATCAGATCACATTGAATACTGCCGATTCGAGTCCGCTTATTATGTAAAATTGAAATTCTTTTCATTTTCTTTCTTCAATCATTGATAAGAACTCAGAAGTCACTTTTCATTAAAATTTATTCAATGAATATGAATTTTTAATCATTTTGACTGACTGTTTTTACGTAAATGATAAGTAGAAAAGCAATAGGAATTAGAATCAACAGTGCAGTAGCAATAAATGCTAGAATATTTACGTCCATAATCTCAGTGTTTTTTACTTCACAATAACTCGGGATTTAATCCCATAGAGATGATAAATCTTTCGTCTGTAAATTCAATGGATGAATTACCCCTCTTGATGATATTGAATCGGATCAACATCGTGAGATGAGTAACAATATCAGACCTATCAAATCAATTCATCGTCGAGAATTGAATACTATATACCATAGGACGGTCTTTTATTCATATCGAATCCAAACTAGGATTCCTGATCCAATCAAGAATTCTTTTATTTATTATTTTGGGTTCTGTGGTGTTCGGTTTTCTAGATGAACCCTTTGGTCAGCTCCTTTTCCACCGTAGGTGATGGACGTAGCTCTCCCAGGTATTCCTGCACACTTAGCACCCAACCTAGTTGGAAGTTGGCCAGGAAAGGCACTCCGACGGTCTAGTAAGAAACTGGAGGAGAGAAGTACCAAAGAGAAGTAGAATGTGTTTAAAGAGTGTGAATTGTGTACCTTCTAGGGTTCCTTCTTTTCCTTTTTATAGACTTCTCCTGACTTATGCTCCAATTACAGGGGCAAATCAGTCATTTTTCTCGAGTGACGTCATGGCACAACACGGGCCAAATCTGTTATCATTACATGCAGTTGTCTAGAATTGTAGCTTGACACGTGTCATAACGGCTCGGCTGCCGTCACAATGACATAGGGCAAGCTGCGACATGCACATGGTTCCCATGAGCCTGGCATGAGAAGTAACCGCCTCAGATGGCGTCATCCATGACATCAGTCGTAAACGGCTTCTCAGATTCCTCGCGAGTGACTCTGGGTTTACCCGGCTCAGGTGACTTGTCCGAATCAGCGCCATCTCGGCCGAGACGCCGGCTCGTGCCGATCCAAACCGTCTCGGTTTGATCATATTGGGCTCCGATACCGATCCAATCCACTTCAAGCTTGGTATTGGGTTTTGCTCCATCTGGGGCTTGGGCCTTTGAACTGAGCCAACCGTGGTCCCTATGAGCATCATATTTCGGCCCACTACAGGTTCTTATGGAATTTCTAATAGAAAAAAGAGACACTAGACTTGGAGTTTAGTTGTGTGGGGTCACTCCTTGAGTTAATCTATAACTCAAGTCTTTTCAATCAAATCATTTTTCGTGAGTCTAAACGATTTGATTTTTTAAATACGGATTGAGGGATTCGGTTTAAAAATGACTCCTAAGTTTATGGTGCGCAAAACTAGAGAACACGTACGGGTTTGGGAATGTACAGTTATGAGTAGGGACCAAAAGTATTAGACTCCCCACATTCCTGTTTCGGTACTCGATTTCCTTACTAGCATTTTTGTGAGAAAATTTGGCCAGTAAATTTGTAAAATTTATTAGACAAGGATTGATTCATTTTATTAAATCGAGCGAAGCTTTCTGCTGGAATGACTAAAATTTTGGTACAAGTGGCATGCCTTTGAATTCCGTAATCCAACGAAAAGCAGGTCGTTCTTGGTTCTGAGAGGGATGACGTCTTTTGTTTACAAGTTTTAAAAAGCGTGAATAGTCCTTTTTCAAAAGAAAATGACCGAGCCAAGTCAAGGGTGCTTACGCATCTTCGGTCTTGGAAAATCATGTCAAACGTATTTCAAACTTGCTCGGGTGGCATTTTTAAAGGAAAAATTGTAAGTGTGTGTGTCAAGTGTCTAAGAAAATGGCATAGAGTTTTGAAAAAAGCACCCGCTGGGGAAGTTTAAGGGTTTTAGCAAAACTTGCAACCAAGCCTATGTAAAGGCTGCCTACCTACGATCAGGCAAAGAGGATCAGGTCGGATGTATTTCAGACAACAGTTTTGATTTTAAAAGATCTCTCGGCTGACGAGGTTTTCGAATGGTGTTTGGAAAGTTGGAAGTTTATTTTGTCACGGTCGATTTCCGATTTCAAATCAAACAGAATAATGGTTTGTCATTATTCGGTTGATCCGAAGTCGGCTACTCTACAAGTCTAAAGTTAGAAACTCTGCAGGAATTTAAAGTAAGTCTTACTTTTACTTAAAGAATCTCGGTTGTAGATCCGGGAAGTAAATGAGCAAATTATACTCTCTCGGTCCCAATTTAATAAGTGTCCCAATGGGGAAACATGTATTTTCTTGGACGTAAAAAAAAATATTTTCATACAATTTTTTTAATTTTTTTTCGCACCGAGCACTTTAATTCGGTGTAAAGAGTATAAAAAAAATTATAAAGAGACATATTTTTTGCACAAATTCCCGTAATGGAAACTTACAATGAGACAGAGGGAATATTAGAAATCGGGCAGTCCGGGAGAACTCCATCTTGGAAAAAAATATAAAGCGATTGATTTTGCGGCAAGTCAGGAAGAGCTCCGGCTATTAGAACCTTCTCCTTGATGTGGTAATCGTTGAAATTGTTATTTTGTACGTATTTACCAAATAGCCGTCAAATTAGATTATTTATTTACACTAACCAGACTATAACTAAAGATTTGCATAGTATAGTGAGAAAGTCCGAGTTGATCTACAGGGAAATAAGTGTCAATTCTCAAAATTAACTTCTATTTTAGTTTGAGAAAAAGAAAAATGTTTAGGGTTTTCAGATAGAAAATGCATAAATTGAAATGACATTAAGATAAAATGGAGGATACGTTACAATAGAGAAGGTCCTGAAATTTCAATTCAATCTTGGCTTTGTAATAATAGTACTGCATTAGTTTAAGGTCTCAATCAATTTATTCAATGGTGATCCGTGGCAGCCACAAGCCCTAGAAGTATTGTCAAGAGGATAAATATAATTATGAACCGGCATAGCCTATCTTTGATTAGCACGGATTGTCGACGCTAAACTAACACTAAACTAGGGCAATAGGCACAACCCGTCTTCTCATTGCACAAGCTATCTCAGCACTCTAATCATACTTTATCTGAAAACAATTGCATGGCGTAGTGTTTGAAATCACAGAAACGAAACACCCGTTCTTGATTAATACTCGAGAAAATCATTTAACAAAATGAAAGATATATAGCCATACAATTAATTGAATAAATGTAAGAAACCAAAAATCAAATGCAATAACTAAAGTTACTTAGCCAGGATTTCAGTGGCGGATCCAGGATTTGTATTCGGGAGGGGCCGAAGTAAGGGAAGAAAAAAATTTGACAAAAATGAAATTTTGAATATTGATTAAGTATATTAAAAATAGAGTTCATAATTTAATTAAGTATCCTAAAAAATTGTTCTAACTATTCAACTCCCGAAACGTTATATTTTTTGTTTCGTTTTAAAAGGAACATTTTAAAGTGACTATGAGAGTGTTATTCCGCTTAAAATATGTGGCCAATTGAGTGAACCAAGTAATGAACACCTTAGAGCATCACTAGTGGTATACTCAAACACAAAAATACTCAAAGATGAGTATTTTGATACACAAAAGAGGCTCACAATGGTATTTGGATAAATACTCAAAGTTAACAACATTTGTTACAAATACTCAACTCTTGGCATTTAGATACTCAAAACTACCAATTTTTCTTAATAACCAAATTTTGGGGACCACACCCTATCAAAAGTAACAACATTCTCTCTCCATTTTTCAAATACTTAATTCAAAACTCAATTTTTTTGCACTCTCTCAAAAATTGAAATTATCAATTTTTAAAATTATCAAATTTTTTTTTTTTGCGAGGGTTGATATTAAAAAAACAGAGAATGAATAACAGGTCCTTCATCTTACTTCAGAAAGGACCATATGACAGGATATAGATGGAAAGAGAAAAAAAATACAGCAATAACATAAACTATACTAACCTCGAGGAAATTCAGAACTATCAAAGCAAAATAATTAAGGGTCCAAAGGAAATTATCAATTTTTAATCTTTACCAAAATATATTCAAGATTGATCTCATTTTAAACGTATTGTGAATATCTTTTAAATGGTACTAATATTATAAAAAATATATATGTACAAATTTAAAGTTGTGCCCATTTTATGAATAAAAATAAAGTGAATAGTACTTTTTTTATTATGGACACAAATGAACCATTGTAGAAGGGTAGATGCTCAAACTCATAAACCCATTAAATGAATACTCAAAATGTGATGTGGCAATATTTGAGTATCCATATTTGAGTATACCACTAGTGATGCTCTTATGCCTCTTGCATTAGGTGAAGGTTCAAACCCCACCAACTTCTTCCCTTTCTCCTAAATTAGTAGTAGTAGAATAGGATTTGTTTTCTTAAAAAAATAAAATAAAAACTACACATGTGAAAAAAAAAAAAAAAAAGGGGGGGGGGGGGGGGGCTTGGCCCCACCCAACCCCTACATGGCTCCGCCATTGCAGGATTTCCTTTACAATCCAAGAATAAAATGGGAGAGGATTGTTACAGATTTGTGGAACAGAGAGCCTCTGCTCCTGGCGTGGAATACTGCCTCCTCTTCTTTTTCTTGGCCTCTGCCCAATTCCTCTTTTCATAACCTGACTTTCCCCTCCTCATATACAGGAAGCAATTGGTCCCATGTAGTAATAAATGCAAGAACTGGTGGAACTTGTGGCTCATATAGAGAGGTACTAAGGAGTTCTGATGAAAGACCAGATGCCGAGCGGAACGGAGCGGAGCCGATTTTTGATCATAATAAACAGACTCGCACTCGCTCCTGTGGAGGTATCCGGTTTCGGGGAACCACGTAAATTCCAGTGTTCGATTTTTTACTGTTCTCGTATTCATTATTGTGTGCGTATGGTGATTATTCTATCAAGAACTTTACAAATATAGAGGATAAGATCATATGAGACGAGAAGATGGGAAATTTAAATTGGTTGACCAATATCAGAGAAAGAGAGTGTTGGTGGAGGTGAGGAGCAATGGCTCTGGCAAATTAGTCATTCACTAAGGAATGGTTGGCCTTCCAATTTATGGCCAAATTTGATACCCACACCCTTCTGACCTATAATCACAAAATATAATAAATACATAATATAGTAATAATCAAGGATATAACAAATGTCCATTAGGCAGCTTAGATGTGTACATTTTGACACTTATCACTCCTACTGGTGAATGTGTCTTTGTTTTGATTAATGCGATCACCGTAGCCTATTCTTTAGAATTCGGGTGCTCCATTTGGCGAAGGACTGTACTCAATAATGTCGATTTGTACAACTTTGTAAGCATTGGATCCACCCCAAATATCCTTTCCAAATACTAAGATCCTCTAATAGTGCAGCAGCAGATGCGACCGAAGGGAAAATTAAAGCAAACCAAGCAAAGCCTTGGGACCATGTACTAAGATCCAAAGAAAGTCATCAAGAGGTCCACGGTTTGAGTCGTGCAGTCGGTACCCTCTTTGACCTTGCTAGATCTCCTCTGAACTTGGCTGTAGGCTTGTAAAGCAATCTACAAGCCCGTGGGGGGCAATAGAAACTAATGGGTGATTAGCGGTGGAGCAGGGGCAGCTGCGATGTGGTGGAGCAGGTGGTATATCCCAGGATACACCGCGACCTGGACCTCCTCTCTCCTAGGGAAGTTGCAAGGGCTATGACACTCTGCACAGATGAATGTTCTATAGTCAAGTCCTCCCTAGGCTTTATAAAGTCTATGCAACCATCGACGATGTGGTGGCCACTTAGGTATGAGTGGTTGTGATGGCACTCGCGGTAGGTTACAATTGTAGCCCATCGTCTGCCATCGGCATTGGTATTGTTATTTTCCATGTAGAGAGTATGTGATAGAGGGAGAGAGTGAGAGAAAAGTTTACATAGTCTTGGTTATATTTATAGGGGGGAGAGAGTGGGGTTGTTGGTACCATTTGGCTAGATGAAAATAGAAACATCAATTGGGGGAATCGAATTTAAGATGTTAAGACAAAATAACATCATTACTATTTGGCATTTCATTCATCAAATTTATATTTGGATTTCAAAAAAGTACCAAAATCGCAAAAATGAAAAAAAAAAAAAAAACTAATGTAAGGTAAGTACTTCTGTATTGTACATGCATGTGAAAGTACTAATGAAACATTAGTACAAGTAAGTTCCGACGAGTAAAAAATTCAATAATATTTAATAAGACAAAACTTAATTAAAGGTCATTTTTTACGAACAATTAGTTAGAAAGGCAAATAATATTTTGACATGATATTATGCGCAATCTTGTCAAGGAATTGTTTTTACTAGGCTATAGTACCGTTCATGATAAATTTGTTTGATACCAAATATGTGCTAGACTTATGGTACCTATTTTTCATTTCCCTAATCGGTGTTTTTTAAGTTGGCAGTTGATTCTGCCATGCTTTAATCATCATTCCGATCATCTACCCGCAAAATATAATTAAAATTTGTCTTTACCGTCATCAAAATAATTTCTCGTTGACACAATTAATTAGTAACACAAATCCTTTGTAGTTCTGTGCCAAAAGAATTCCTAATTCTTTTAACTCAGGTGGTTAATTTGTCAATTTTACTATTATTTTTTAGATTATGAATATTCTATTATGGATATGTGTGTGTGTGTGTGTGTATGTATGTGTTTGCACTGGGCGATAATATATAGATTAATACTGAACGACACAAGAAAACATTAGATTTGTCGGGTAAATGTGTTCCATTTGCCTAATCAATGTTTTATCTTTAGTTGACACTTAATTCTATCTTCCATTTATCATTAAATGGTTCTTCTGTAAAACAATATTCACAACTATCACGTCATGAGAATAATTTGCTGTTGAGACCATTGCTAACTCTTGGTTTTTCCTTCCTATTTTATTAACATCTTGTAATATTGTTTCAAAAGGATCAAATTTGTCTTCATTGCCTTGACAGGTCCTAAATTTTCTAGCTCGACTTGTTAATTTGTTAGTTCTATCATTAGTATTTGAGTTGTCAAGAAAGAAGAACGGATAAGTTTTGTGTAGGTGACAGTTAATACCGTTGATACTAAACGACACTAATTCGTTTAACTCTGGTGGTTAATTTGTCAATTTTACCATTACTTTTTAAACTATGAAATTATTATGGATACCTATCTTTCTATATGTTTGCACTGGGCGATAATATAGCATCATTAGTACTGAAAGACACAAGAAATACACTAGATTTGTCGGTAACTGTGTTTCAATTGCCTAGTCAGTGTTTTATCTTTAGTTGGAATAATTCATTTATCATTTCATGGTTCTTCTGTAGAATAATATTCAAAATTATCTTGTCGATCATGAGATTAATTTGCTATTGACATTTGACACCATTGCTAACTCTTGGCTTTTCCTTCCTATTTTGTTAAGATTTATGAGTCATTGTTCCAAAAGGATCAATTTGTACCCATCGTCTCGAAAAAGGTCCTAAATCTGTTAGGTCAACTGGTTAATCTGTTGGTTTTATCATCAATATTTGACTTGTCAAGAAACAGTGACGGATAAATTTGTGTAGGTACGTGACAGTTGATACTAAACGACACAAGAAATACAATGATTTGTTAGGAACTGTGTTGCATATGCCTAAATTGTGTTTTATTTATTTGACTTTTTATTCTGTCATCCGTTCATCCTTATTGAGATTGTCTATCCATAGAATAAAAAATTGAACATTTGTTGTCTTATTCATAAAAATAATTTGTCGTTTACATTGTTAGTAACTCTTTTTTCATTACTATTTTGTTAAGAGAGTATTTATTGTACTTATGATGTCATTTAGTACATCGTCGCTAAATGAAAACAAATCCCCTTTCCACGATAATTGTGCACAATTATCTTGCTATGAAAAAAGTTACATTTATATATACCTATTATAAAAGCAGTATGACAATTTTATACCTATTATGAAAGCAGTATGACAATTTTCCATCTTGCTATGAAATTCAAAATTGATTTTAATGTGGTTAAATCCTTTCCTATGGAACCCACATAAATCAATTTGTGAGCTGGCTGTTGCCTAATAATGCGTGCTAAATGAATGCATGTGGGACAAATAAAAAGAAAACAAATTTGGTTTAGAAGATGTAACTCTCTTTTTTTGAACAAATTAATTATACAGTTTTCCTACTCACAGAGGTGCCATGAAAGTAATTTACTGACAATGGGACGTTTTGTTATGTGAGATGTCACGCCCTCGAAAATTTAAAGGATAATTCATAAAGAAAATTCTACGTGGACGTCAACAAGTCCACGAGCCACAACAAATTCCACGTAAGACATAGAAATATAATAATCAACAGGTTACAGTAATCTAAGGGTACCCACAAATCCCAATATGCAAATACATAAGTTTCAATTGTGTTTACAATCCAATGTCAAAAGAGAAAACTTGATGAAGTTACAAAATCACCTTAACAAAATATAAGTTCTAAGATGACTAAGTAACTCCTCCATTTAGCTTTCAAAACCAATATATGTATGCACTCCTAGCACTCCATGTCATGCTCCTTGATGGGTACCTGAAAATTGATAGGTTGAGCTACAATAGCCCAATAGGAAAACCATTCTACTAACGCTAGGTGTATAAAGATGATAAGTGCATGTGAAATGAGCATGAGACAAACACGGTGGTTCGACAAATACGATGTTTCATGTTGAAAAGTGAAGACTCATGAATGATATATGAATCAAGTTAAAAGTCCATGTGTTAACATTTATAAACTTGTCATTTTCGTTCATGAAAACTTCTTTTATTAAATCTTGAGTGTTTCATATGTGCTAAGTACTTAAACTCCCTTTTTCACTTCAACTTCTCTATGAACTCTATCTATACATATATCGGGAAGTTTCAGGTCCGGTAACCCGTACTAGGGTATATACGTCCCAAATACTCTTATCCAGCCTGTAAGAATAGTATATTCCGTGTTTCACAACTACGCTGGTAATAATAGTTTTTTTTTTTTTTGATCAGCAAAGAAGAATGATATATTGATGATAGAGAGGAGTGATAACAAGAAAAGAAAAGTAGAGCACTATACATCCAAACGCTAAACCAGAAAGGGATGGTACCCATAGAAATGGGTCACCAAACCAGACCACAAGAAGCGAAAGGCAGCAGAAGAACATAAAAGGACTAAGTTGATCAGAAATCAACACCACAAACTGTACACCTCCACAGCAGAAAATCACAGTGATTCAATAAGGGCTGAAAATCTGAAAAGAATATCATTAGAAGAGACATTCTTTGAACCGTGAGCAGCTTTGAACCAATGTCAAATCCTGTGCTTGATAATATCTCCCATGTCCTCCCATTTTGGAACAGCTCCTCGGAAGATAAGATCATTCCTTACTTTCCAAATGGACCATAAAACAGCAAAGAATGATAATTCCCAAAGTTCTTTTTTAGTTTTTCTAAACTTCCAGCTCTTCCACCAATAGTATATTCCGTGTTTCACAGGCCATGTTCACCATGCCCAGCTACGCTGGTAATAACAATATATTCCGTGTTTCACAGGCCACGTTCACCATACCCAGTTGCGCTGGTAATAATAGACCAACGTTATTATAACATGTCTCTTTCTATCTTAAAACATATCCTCTCATCAACCACACACACTCATTCTAAATTTGTAACGTCTCATCTATTCTTTACCATCCCGCCTTCTCTCATTTTCACAAACCATAGTGCAATCCTCCACTTCCTCCAATAATGATCCATGTGTCCAAGGAAATGCCGGTATGTTCGAAAATAGCCTAAATGTCCATCAAAAACCCAAGTACTCACTAAATTCTCAATAGCGTGTACCAAAAGCCAATTTTCGCTAGCAATGGAGTACCACATGGGTTACTTCTTTGGCCTTCTCTCTCTAAACTTTGAGACCTTCTCTCTCTAATCTTTGGTTGCTACTAGGGTTCCTGTGGGCGGGGGAGGCGCCGCCTCCCCCCGCCCCTCTCTCTTCTCTCTCTCTCTCTCTCTCTCTCTCTCTCTCTCTCCTTCCTTGTTTGCTTTCAATAAACTTGTTCCCCATTGTTTTCGAATCTGGATGCTCGAGGCGGTCTGAGGGGTTATAGTTGCTGAAGTTTCTGTTGGGTTGTAGCTACTTGAGGTTGTTCTTTGAGAGGTCGTAGCGGCGGTGGTTTTTTCTAGTGTGGTAACAGCGGTGGTGGTGCTTGGTGAGAGGTGGCGTATCAGTGGTGTTTTGAGGCGTAGGTGGACTGATGTGGGCAGCGGCGTTTGAAGGCGGATGAGGGGCGAGGGCGGCAGCAGTGGGACAGGCATTTTTGAAGGGTCTGGATCGATAGGAGATCAGATTTTGAGTTTTTAGAGGGTTGTTTTGCAGGCGTTTGGATGCGAAGTGAACGATGTTATAGGAAGCAACAGAGTTTGAGGATGGGCTGTGAAGGGTGTGACCGATGTCCGGTGATTTAGAGTTTTTAGAGGGTTGTTTTGCAGGCGTTTGGATGCGAAATGAACGATGTTAGAGGAAGCAACAGAGTTTGAGGATGGGCTGTGAAGGGTGTGTCCGATGTCCGGTGATGGGTGTGTCTGTGGCCGAGAAGGGTGTGACCGGCGAGGTCGTCGGTGATACTGTTGGGTTGTCACGCGCGTTTGGTCTTTTCGTTGGGTGCAGTAGTGTGCTCTTGGGGTTCGGTGTATTTAATTCATAGTTTGAATTCTTGTCTCATGGGGCAGAGAGATTTATTGGGGTTTGTTAAGGGGTTTGGCGTGGTTTTATGGGGTTCAGGGTATCATATTTATTGGGGTGGGTTTCAAGGGGTATGTGGAGCTTTGAGCAAGATATTCTATGTGCAAGTGGGCCAGATTCTATGAGCAAGTGGTGCTGTATTTCGTGGGGTTCAAGTGGCTAGTTGGCATCTTGACAACTATTTTTATGTATTTTCTTATATATTTCAAAATGGGAGGTGAGGGGGCAGGTTAGATTTCTACGAGCTCTAGAAGTAGGAGGGTCCTGGTCCCTTCAAGACTACCTCAATGTAGGATCTCTTCTGTTGTACTAATTTCATTAGCCCTTTATGGAGATGAAATTTACTTTTGCCGATCAAAAAAAAAAAAAAAAAAAAAGCCAATTTTCGCTAAGAACATCAAGGTTAGTCCAAAAATGTGTCCAAGTATCCCAAGGAATATTCACGTGTCCAAGAACGTATCCAAGTGTCAAAATTAATACCCAAATATTCAAAAAACGTATCCAAGTATCCAATTATACCAAGATGCCATATCTTTCATGAAATATTCCATTTCCAAACACTTCTCAAAATATCCATTTATTTTTAATAGGGAATTAATCCCTCTGCCGGATTTCGTGGGCTCCGTTCACCCATGGCTAGGGACACACCGAATGGTGGCCCTAGTATTCACATTTATCCATAAAACACTTTTTATTCAAAACCCATTTCAAAACTTCACATTTTGTCCTATCGTTATCATTTGCATCGAAATGTCAAACCAACTCCTTACATTACCCAAATGTAGCCAAAATAAAGTTGGAGGGATGTAAGATGTGTCAAATATTCAAGGGGGGGAAAAGGATGAAAATATAATATTTTAGCGTTTCCCAACCAGTCGGAAGTTTTTGCCCAACTGGTTGGGCCAAGAAAGAGACAAGAACAATTTTTCAGAAAAACCCAACCGGTTGGAGGTTTTTGCACGACTGGTTGGGGAAAACCAGATTTCCTGCGAATTTTTTCCCAAAGCATGAAACTTCATCCCAAGTCATATTTTGATGTTTTAGGCCAAAAATTGGAAGTGTCAAGCAACTAATGGGCATGGAGGGAGGGTAAAACAACAATCAATTGCATCATTCAACTACCAAATTCTTAGATCAAAAACCCAACTCAACAAAACCCACTTCTAGGAGAAAACATGATTTTCATGGAGATTGAGGCCAAGAATAAAGTATATGCAACAAATCACAAGTATACAACTAGAGGGAGTAGAATTTGTTCCCATACCTCAAGGATTGAGCTCCAAATGAGAAGGAAATGAAAACCCTAAGTTGTTATTGCAAACCCAATCGAGATGTGCTAGCTCCAGGCAAAACCACGGAGTCCCGGACTCCAAAACATGCGTAGATGACGGATATGAGGTTGAATCTTGAGTTTGGGGAGTGAGAGGGGTGTATTTTGGTGAAGATTTTGGAGGAACTTTGAGAGGAGGAGAAAAGAGAGAGAGAGAGGGCTGATTTTTAAAGAGAGGAAGGAGTGTATATTTTGATAAAAAATCAGCCATATACACTTATATATACACCCCCTTTATGCACTTACACCCCCTAAGTTTCTAATGTGTTACAAATGAACCCAAGTGCAATTGCCACACTCACATTGGCCCCACATTAACTCATTTTCAATTTCTCACATTTCCCCAACATTATTTTAGAAAGAATCATATAAAAACACGGGTCATTACATAAGAGCTGTCAGAGATCATTACCTTCATGAGTGTTATTGTGTGGAGTATTTTCCAAGTATTATATAAGACGAACATAATTGCTCGACCAGAGCTATCACGTGACATGCACGAGGAAAGTAACACGGAATAGTACACCGACGACCACCCCGACCGTAATCTAGTAATAAACCAAATCAGCCTGTTCGTCGGATGGCACAGGAGGTACGGCCCAAAGAGAGATAAACCCTAGCAAAGGATAAGGAAAGAAGGGAATATTCAGAGATATTCCCCGGATCAGATGAGCTTGCGAAGATAAGCATGATCTTACTCAGAGATGGAAAGCCAGTCCACATACCAAACAAGGAACAAACTCCCAAGTAGGGTAAAGCTCCGAACTAGCAACATACGACCATCTTGGGAAGAATCCTTATCGAATAAGGATACGAAATCATGCAGATTACGCTGCCCAATAAGGAAGAATCCTACGCTTAGAAGGATTCCATACAGAGAAGAATTCCACAAGGAATGTAAATACAAACTAATCGCCTATATAAACATATGACTCCGAAACACTAGACGTATGCTTAAACCTATTCTCATACTCACACGCTCATTTCAGTTATCCTCCAGTTCGTCAGTACTAACTTAGCCATCGGAGGGCCCTTGCCGCCTAGAGGCAGGGGTGCTCTGACAGTTCGCTCGTGTTGCAGGAACGAGGTTGCTCCATTAGAAGAGGATTTGATCTCATAAGAGCAAGGAAATAACTTCGTGAGTTTTTCCCCTCTTACAGTTATAATAATTTTCTATGCAATGATATTTGATATTTGGAAATGGGTCTGAAGCCTATGGCAATCCATTACGCCTCATTGAGTCATTAACTATTTTGTATGTTAGCAATTGTTAGTACTTTTGCGATGCTAATGGAAAGGGTGTACTATTGTAAGGATTTTATTTTTTTATCTTTGTGATAATTAAATTTTTTATCTTTCCAAATTTTTTTTGATGATGAAAGTGTGGGCTGGATTGAATCAGTGTAACGACTCGATCCCCGATCTACATGGGATGTCACATGACCTGGAATGTTTGGACTTAAGCCAAAAATGGCAGTCACCATGTCGAGTAATCTTAAGTGTAGACACCCCAATTTTAACCTTCCAAATATCCTTAAGCCTTGGCCGGATGGCTCCCCATAGATGAAATGAATCAAAACGTGCCTCGAAAGGTTTGAACCATGCTCTTTGTACTCAAAATCCGAAGTAAACCTTTTCAAAATAAGCCCTAGCCTACACTATTTTCTAGTACATTCAAAATCCTTTTTATCGATATAATATGTCCCAATCCGAATTAAAACGAGGGAGATATGAGGATTTTACCAAAACGGCTTCTCTTCCAACCACCTGAGGGTAAAAAGTTATAAATTTTGATGTACAAATTATTTTGGGTCCAAATCACTTTGGTTAGAAAGTAGACTTAACAAGCTTTCCAACATTTCAAAGCATGCACGAAACGGAGTTTGGTAGCACCCGGGGCAACCCTGAGAAGTTTGGCCTGTTGAGTAGTCTGCTTAGTGCCGTACGACAGTAAAAGGCTTCCACTGCCTTGTTTGACCACTTAAACCACCATACAGTGGTATCCCAAGGTTGTACGGTATTCCCTAATGCTGTATGGTACTTCTTTAATGCCGTACGACAGTAAAAAATTACCTTGTTGACAAAGTTTTCTTGCTCCCAAAGAAAATCTGACTGCCAGGCCGACTTTCTTCCTTCGTTGACCACCTTTGCTTGATCCCTAAGCCATTTTTGCCCTATATAAACCCCTTTCCACTTCCATTTCAAGGATGAATCTCTCTCCCCCTCCATTTCAACTACTTAGCAGCTCATTCATTAGAATCCACAACCGTTTGCTACCTCCATAATCCCTCTCAAAGCTTTGAAAAACTAAGTTTACGTCTTCAAGCATATTACAATTCCAAAACTCTGCCCAAAATACCCATTCCAAACTCATCTTTTGAGCAACCAATCAAAGAAGCATTCGTTTAAAGCTTTTCAAAGGTAAGAAGTTATTGTTTTTATCAATCTGAGGGGAGCCATCAAGCCTAAACCAGTTCCTTATACTGACTTTGGGTTTGCTTGGCCTTAATTTGTTTCAAAAACAAAAATAAAAGGGTTAAAGTCTCTAGGGCATCGCTATACATCATTGTCCCTAGGGAGATATTTCTGATTCCCCTGTTTCTCTTGGTTCACCAATACCACAGTGGTGTAGGTTATCTCTGATTCAATTCAAATCAATATTGCTCATTCTGAACAATGTTGTATACCTTGTTGAACATTAAAAACCAATTTTTAAAATCCTTATGAATACAAGTTCTGCAAGATACACACTAGGAGCATACAATACCTTAGTTTTCATACTCATCAACTAGCTATCTTGAACATTGTCATAAAATTAATACAGTATTGTACGACACTACATAGTACCATACGACACTGTGCCGTACATAAAATTCAAAAACTTCATTTTCTCGGGCAATGTTGAAAACAATGATTTCCCTTCCAAGTGTTTTTTTTTGTTAATTTTATCTTTTCTATATGTTCATATTCTGAGTTTTTGGAGCAAAAAATACCAATGTAATAGGTACGTATTTCTCTATAGTACATGAGAAATTACAAATGAAAGATTCGTGCAAGTTAGTTCCGAAGAGGAAAAAATCCAAAAAATATTTGATAAGAAAAAAATTAATTAAAGGTTGTTTTTTACGACCAATTACTTAAAGAAGCAAATAATATTTCGACATACGATCGATGGCAATGGCAAGCCGCGTAGATGAATGCACCTGGAGTCATGTCTTCCCCGGCCTTCATACATTCAGTGCACCCATGCAGTACATGGTGGGGCTGGTGGCCTATTTGGCCTGAGTAGTTACAATGGCACTCACGGTAGGTCAGAATCGTAGGCCATCGCTTACAGTTGGCATTGTTATTTTCCATGGAGAGATTGAGTGAGAGGGGAGAGTGTGAGAGCAAAGTGTACATAGTCTTGGTATATATATATAGGGGTAGAGAGGGGTGGTGGTTATTATTTGGCTGGATGCCAATGTAACCGGCCATTGGGGAATCCCATTTAAGATGTTTAGACAAATCATACATCATTACTATTTGGCATTTCATTGTTCAAATTGAATATGATTTTGAATGCTGATGTTTGCATTGGTGAGATTGAACGGGCTGTTTTTGATATCAAAAATGATTGTGACACAAACTTTGTGCCACAATCAACCACAACCCCACTCACATGGGGTGTGGGTCCCACATGGGCCCCCTTAAGGCGCCGGGGCCAGACGGTTTTTCCGGTGTGTTTTTTCAAAAATATTGGGAGTCCATTGGACCTGCGGTGTGTGAGGCAGTTAAATCGTTTTTGATTCTCTTATTATGCCTCCTGACTTGAATCATACTAATATTGTATTGATTCCTAAGAAGAAGCACCCAGAGTTTATCCACGAATTTAGACCTATTAGCCTTTGTAACTTTGCTTATAAAATCATTTCAAAAATTTTGGCTAATCGCCTTAAGCCGTTCCTTCACCATTTAATCTCTCCTGAGCAATCTGCTTTTATTAAAGGGAGACAAATCCAAGACAATATTATCATTGCTCATGAGGCGTTTCACTATATCAGACACAAAAAAAGGGGGCGAAATGTTTTATGGCTGTAAAAATTGATCTTAATAAGGCTTATGATAGGGTTCGATGGGATTGTCTTGAGGAGATGTTGATTTCTATGGGCTTTGGTGATAGATGGGTTCGATGGGTGATGGTTTGTGTGCGGTCTGTCACATACTCCATTTTAGCAAATGGATCCGAAATGTGCAGAATTATTCCCAACAGGGGCATTCGACAAGGTGATCCCATTTCTCCCTATCTTTTTTTGGTGGTAGCTGACATTTTGTCGATTCTTATTTCAAAAGAACTAAGGGTGGGGAGGCGTAAAGGTATGCGTATTCGAAATCGGGGTCCCATCTCATCTCACTTATTATTTGCGGATGATTCCATTTTCTTTTTGGAAGCTTCTGTCTCTAATTGTCTAGTTGTAAAGGATATCCTTCGTTTTTTTGGAGATCTCACAGGCCAATCGGTTAATTTTAATAAATCGGAGGTATTCTTTTCGCCTAATTCTAATGTACAACTTAGAAATGAGATCTGTAATTTGCTTGGTATTAAGGAAATGGGAGTAGGGGTTAAGTACCTGGGCATTCCTACTCTCTGGGGTCGTTCTAAATCTTAGGCCCTTGGTTATGTGAGAGGGTTGCAACTAAGTGTCAAGGGTGGAAGGAATCATTAATAAATCAAGCTGGGAAGGAAGTTTTAATTAAATCGGTGGTGCAGGCGATTCCTATGTATCCTATGGCGTGCTTTAAATTTCCGAAATCTCTATGTCAAGATTTAACCAGGATGGTAAATCGATTTTGGTGGGGGGGATCGGAGTTAAAGCGTAGAATCCACTGGTGTAATTATCAGCTTCTTTCAACTCCAAAATGGGATGGAGGCTTGGGTTTTCCGGATTTTGAGGATTTTAATTTAGCTCTCCTAGCAAAACAGTTTTGGAGGCTTATTAATGAACCAGAAGTTTTATGGGTTAAGGTGTTGAAGGCTGCCTATTTTCCCAATTTTGAGCCTCTTGATGCTCGGGAGAGCTCTTCTCCTTCGTGGGTTTGGTCAAGTTTATTGGCAGGGAGAGGGCTCTTAAAGGAAGGCTTATGTTGGCAGGTGGGTGAGGGGTCAAAAATTCATATTTGGTTTGATAAATGGGTCCCATCTTTAAAGGGGGCTAAAATTTGCTCTCCCAAACTTGATGGCTGTATTTTGGAAAAGGTCTCAGATTTGCGCGTGTCGAATGAAGGCGGCTGGAACGAAGTGTTGGTGGCATCGGTTTTTAATGATGTGGAGCGGCAGGCCATCTTAAGTACTCCGCTTTCTCTTACGGGTCGGGAGGATAAATTAATTTGGCTTGGGTCCAGTAATGGACAATATTCAGTTAAGTCTGGGTATGCTGTAGCTCATTCCTTAGGTGATAAATCTGTTTTGTACAAGCCTTCTTCCGCTTTTTGTCCCTCGCAGGTGCTTTGGAAGAGATTATGGAGGATCCCGTGCCCTCCTAAAATGAGACATTTTATGTGGAGAGCTCTTTGGAATTGCGTTGCATCGAATGAGAATTTGTTCCGAAGGAATTGTGCGAGGAGCCCGGTGTGCAAAATCTGTTTCAAGGAAGTGGAATCAATTGAGCATATCTTTTTTCGATGTAAATGGACGAAGGAGGTTTGGAAGCTATCTTCTTTAAGGCTGGGTGATTTGTGGTCTGTTACTTCCTTAATTAAATGGTTTGATAATATTCTAGCCTTGGATGAAAAAGACCTTGCTCTAGTGCTTCAAGTTTGCTGGGCTATATGGCTTGCCCGCAATGACTTCTTATTCAATGGGAATAAGATTAGTGCTTATGCTACGATTTCGCGAGCATTTGCGGGCTGCAGTGATTTTTTGGAAGTTTAATTGCGATGGTGCCTTTTGTCCTAAATCTAAGTCAGCAGCTTTCTCGGTTGTGGTTCGTGACTCAGGGGGGCGATTACTCTCTACTAACTATGGTAGAATCCGGGTCTCGTCGGCATTGGCAGCAGAGGCTTGGGCTATCCGGGTGGCTTGCTCTATGGTGAGGAGTTGGGGGATGTCAGCAATTATTGAATCGGATGCTAAGAGGGCTATCCAGCTTTGTTTGCACAAGGAGGGTGACAGTTGCAAGGAGGTCCAGACCATTATTGATGATTCTCTTTCATTTATTTCTGGATGTAATATATGTGAGTTTTTCGTGGTGTAAAAGGTCAGCTAACTCTTGTGCTAATTGGCTAGCTTATAGGGCTAGGAAAGGGTTGCTCCCTCCTCCTCCCCTCTCCCCCCTCCCCGATGAGTTTTGTAAGCTTTTAGCTGCTGATTTGGATTCTAGTGACTGATTCCTTCATAAAAAAAAAAAAAAAAAAAATCATAATCGGATTTAAAAAAGGTACCAAAAACGTAAAAAGAAAAAATCACTAATACGGTCTTGTTAATGGGTGCAACATTGCACCCGTTAAGGGTATAAAAATGTATACTTGTTGGGACTACAAAAATGTATAGTTGTTGGGACTTGTAGTCCCAACAAGTATACATTTTTGTACCCTTAACGGGTGCAATGTTGCACCAGTTAGCATTTCCCATAATAATTTAATAGGTACGTACTTCTCCATAATAAATGTGAAAGTATTAATGAAACATTAGTTCGAGTACTAATTATGATGAGGAAAAAATCCAATAAAGATTTTAGTAGACAAAATAAATTAAAGGTTGTGTTCGATGACCAATTAGTTAGAGAAGGAAATAATGGATTCGCAGCACCCCATGTTGTGCGCGCTGCTGCGCGGTGAAAACTACGTAGTTTTGATGGTATTTTGGCTCAAAACAATTGGCAAGGAAGGGCTGTGTTTGGAACCCCAAAAACCCATTTTTTCCTCTGCGCCAAAAGGGCTGTGTTTGGTATTTTTTTGGCACGACGCTGACTGCCAGAAAACACAGCGCAGCCAAGCCCATATTTAGGATCATTTGCAAGCTTCACAGCTTCTTCGAGACTTCGTCCGAGCAGAATTTCATTATTGGCATGATCGGTCCAAAAGCCTGCAAAGTCAATCATAGATCGTGCAGATTAAACATGTTGTCAATGTGGAAGTACTAAAACAATCATCACCCAAAAACACGAGTTTTAAATTTTCCTTCCTGGAAGTACAAAGCTAAATACATTCTCGAGAATACAAGCATGTGAAAACATGATATCTGGAAAAAAGATGAAAAAAGTGCTTCTCCGGCAAACAAGAGAATAAAGTTTGTACAACAATAGGTGCTTGCGATGTTATTCAAATACCTCTTCCTGCAGCAACTTCATCTTGTGGGTAACATTCACAATTACAGTGGGAGGAAAGTACTGATCAACAGCACCAGCGATATTGCCAAACACAGCCCTTCCTTGCCAATTGTTTTGAGCCAAAATACCATCAAAACTACGTAGTTTTCACCGCGCAGCAGCGCGCACAACATGGGGTGCGCATAACCCCCCGAATCCGGAAATAATAATATTTAGAGACACGATTCAGTGCAATCTTGTCAATTAAGAAACTTTTTAATGGGCTATTAACTTTTTTGGTCCTCCAAGTATTGACCGCGTCGCGGTATGTTGGATTGCTATTATGTATGTAGCCTTTGGAATTCAAATACTTCTGTAAATCCTGGAAATTTGTGGCATCCCTCAAAATGTTTGAACAATGAAAAACTTGTTAGTTGGCGCTCATTTAAGTGCTAGTGATCCGTAAAACCTTGTCTCATCCATTTATGTTTTCCCACTTATGGCTCTACAAACCAACAATTAATAACCATACACGATGCACATTTAATTTAATTTTTTTGTCTCGAACTTGAGTAGTTTAACCCATCGGTCATGAAGCCTTCGAATATTGCAGTTGATGGAGCCGCATTGACACCTTTGTTAGTAATTTATTTATTTATATATGGAGAGTGATTTTCGGACCCCCTAAATTGTTAACTGCAACCCCTGGGGGGTGCGAAAATCAATTTAGAGTGATTTTTGCACTCCCCAAATTGTTAATTCTGGAGGGTGCGATAATCAATTTGGGAGGTGCGAAAATCACTCAGAATTGATTTTCACACAGGGGGTGCGGTTAGTAATTTGGGGCTGCGAAAATCATTTCCCATTATATATTAGTCATTGATCAAGATCTTCCAAAAAGGAAAAAAAAAAGAACTTACTATTTTCTTGTATCTCAAAAAATCTGTAATATGGATTTTGTTTTATAGATCTCAATTAGTTGTTTTATACGAAGTTTTAAAAATCATGAAAAACATTATATACTAAAAGATATAAACGATTTAGAAATAACACGAATTTCAAAAACTGTGAAATAAAATTGGGAGGAAAAAAGTATTTTTAAGAGAAAAATAGGAAGTTTGACATATTTTGAGAGGTGTTTAGAAATAGCACTAAACATTTTGGGACATCCTAAACTAGAAAGAAGGACCTGCAATTTGGGACGGAGGGAGTAACTTTTATATATGGTACATGGTTTTTCTTTTGCTAAAGAAAAGGGTGCGCTTGATTAACCCGCATAGCAACTTGATCCCCAATCCATAGGAGAACTCGTTGACTGTGAATGATCGGCCTTAAAGCCAAATTTGACAGTCACCACGGCAGATTGCTCTGCGTCCCCCCCCCCCCCCCCCCCCCCCCCTGACACGCGCCCCCCCCCCGGCCCCACCCATTTTACCCCTTTTACCCCCCTCTCTCTTCCTATATTAAATTAATTAATTATTTCTTTTATTATTTATTTATTTAATTCATTTCTTTTATTTAATAATTTATTAATATATTTTTTCTATTATTAATATTAATTAATTTATTTTATTTGGTTAACTAATTTCTTTATATTAATTCATTTAATTATTTAATTCATTTATTTTGTTTTTTTAGTTTTTTTTATTTAATTCATTTCTTTTATTTAAATATATATTTATATCTTTTATTAATATCTTTTTTCTATTATTAATATTAATTTATTTCTTTATTTCTTTTATTTGGTTAACTAATTTCTTTATATTAATTCATTTAATTATTTAATTCATTTATTTTGTTTTATATAGTTTTTTATTTAATTCATTTAAATATTTATTTATATCTTTTATTAATATATTTTTTCTCTTCTATCTTTTTAGAAATCTCTAATATGTTATTTCTCTTTTTTAATTATTTAATATCTTATTTTTCTAATATCTAATAAATCTTCTCGTTCTTTATATATATTTTTATAATATGCTCTAATATCTTCTTCTTTTTTTTCTCTTTTATTTATTAAATATTGTTTATTTACTTCATTTTTAAATTACTTTATTTCTCATTTACTTGATTACTTTGATCCTGGCCCCCCCAATGCATTACCATGTGTTACTTATCAGACCTATCTTTGATCCTGGCCCCCCCAATGCCTTACCACGTGTTCCTTATCAGACCTATCTTTGATCCTGGCCCCCCCAATGCCTTACCACGTGTTCCTTATCAGACCTATCTTTGATCCTGGCCCCCCCAATGCCTTACCACGTGTTCCTTATCAGACCTATCTTTGATCCTGGCCCCCCCAATGCCTTACCACGTGTTCCTTATCAGACCTATCTTTGATCCTGGCCCCCCCAATGCCTTACCACGTGTTCCTTATCAGACCTATCTTTGATCCTGGCCCCCCCAATGCCTTACCACGTGTTCCTTATCAGACCTATCTTTGATCCTGCCCCCCCCCCCCCAATGCCTTATCTATTTATATTACTCATTCTTCTACTACTTCACACGTTCTCTTCTTAATTCTCCCACTACTTCATACATACATTCACAGAACATCTCCCAATATTTTTCTTTCTTTTTTCGTAATTCATCGAAGAACATTATGGATGGCTACTACGATCCAGATGGTTGGTCATTTGAGAATGATGTGCCAAGTCAGGAGAGCATCTCCTACAGCAGTCGCGACTATACACCCGAATTTAGCACTGACGAGGTTAGTTATTTCGTTGTTGTTATGCATATTCGTCGGTTATTACAGCATGGACAGATACATGTATGCACCTCGGAAGCAATTCAAGCCAAAGGTATAGTGACTTTATAACTTGACGAGTTAAATTTTTTGCATTATATTGTACTACACTAGTAAACTTTCCTATTTTAAACAAAGTGTATTATTCTATTACAGGGCCGAATCTGCACATGCGAGGCTAAAGAAATATTTGGGGGGTACCACCATGTCATCGCTCCAAACATCTTTTGAGGGCATAGAGAATATGTTGGTAAATCAATTTGGGAAAATTAAGAAGTCCTTCGAGAAATCTATCAACATTCCACGCCACATACATTTACGTGACGCCATTTTTGATGAAATAAGGTGTCGCATTTCATTGTATGCAATGGAGTTGATCGATGGTCAGCTAGAATCCGCCGCAGATGCCTACCCCCTCCCAAGCGGCAGTTGCGGTTGTTCGATCAAAACATCACACGGGTTGCCATGCATGCACGATCTGAGGGATTACCGTACCATGGGCATTCCGATTCCGCTATCCAGTATCCACGTTCATTGGAGTAGGCTCTCTATGCAAGCGGACGGGTTTAATGCCGAGGGAGAACAACCCGACGAGACATCTCGTGTGGTTGACATATTGCAAGGGATGTATCCATGTATGCGAAAGCATATGATAAGCAGGTTTGTTGATATGGCAGATCCATCTAACAGCAGTGTTCGAGGGCCATCGTATAATACAGAACACAAAGGTCGACCTGCCGGAAAAGCTGAGCAGAGTGGAAAACGGATACCTTCTTGCACAGAAAAATCTACTTCAACATCCAGAGCTGCATCTACATTGAGAGGGAAAGGGAAAGGGAAAGGGAAAGCGATAAATGCAGGAAGGGAGACAGCGGATAGGGAGAGGGAGCACAACCACTACATTCAGCATTTACCTTGGCAATTTCAGCAGTATATGTCCCACACTGTAGACGTCAAAGCTGATGGTCATTGTGGATTCAGGGCGATAGCCGCGCAAATCTATGACAGTGAGGAGGGCTGGGCTCAAGTACGACATGATCTTATCGAAGAAATTATTCAGAATAGATATCTCTACAATGCGGTTTATCAAGAACAAAATAGGGCAGATGAGATACTAGAGTCACTGAGATGTTGGATGCCTACAGCTCCATATACAAAATGGATGGACTGTATGAGTTTGGGGGTAGTCATCGCATCACGGTACAACATTGTACTACACACATTTGACGCGAATGTTGGAGGTTGTTTTACTCACTTGCCCTTGAGATCCCGTCCAGTTCCAGTCCGACAGCGCAATGAAATAGCTATTGCCCGTATTAACAGTCACTTTGTACAACTTTTTTTGCGCCCCAATCACCCTGTACCACCCATCCCAATGTGGTGGTGGAATAATGCATCGATTGAAGCTAAAGGATGGGCTTTAAGTTATGCCACACGTCTTGATTCGTGGTTCGAGGTACTGGGTGTCGTGCCGGGACCACCACAATTTGGAGGCAATATTGATTAGGGCTGACCACTTGTCAACGTGATTGTAATATTTATTCACTTTAAAACGTGATTGTAATATTATTATTCACTTTTAGAAGTTTTTTATTTATTATTCATTGTTAAGACAACTTAATTAACTAATTAAAATAATATAAAGTTTCTAAATATAAAGTGAAATTTAAATGCAAATTTAAGAAAATAATTTACTTGCAAATGTACTTTGAATAAACCAAATTAAATGAGTAATTAAATAAATAAAATTGAATAAACCAAAAAACAAAAAAAAGAAGACAAAGAAAAAAAAAAAAAAAAAAAACTGAGAGAGGCGCGTGGGGGGGCGGGGGTAATTTGGGGAGAGGGTGGGGTGGGGCCGGGGGACAAACCTGTCAGGGGGGGTGCGGAGCACCTCTCGTCACCACGCAGAGAGCTTTGTCTATAGGGCCCCATGAAGTGTAAGGTAAATTGAAGCCCCCATCCTAATCATCTGGTCCTTAAGTTCGATTTCAAGTTAGCCTTAGACATTGATCTTGTTAGTTTGTGTGAGAGAGAGATTGAATTCACAGAACTTAGAACCATTAAAAGACACATGATCAGATACTTCACAAGTTTACTTACAACCACTCAAAGAATAGAATGAACCCTCATTGGTTTTAAATATCGGTTTTGCGACATGTAACGGTAACGCTTTTGGTGTAACGGTTTCGGTAGTATCGAACGTTATGTAACGGGAATCGTGTGTAACGGTCGTGAATTTGCTAAAATCATTAGCAATGCCTATAAATCTCAATGATACACATTATTTTGTCTGATTGACTTATTTATAACATATTAGCCATTATTAAGACAAGTAATAACACATTTTTTCTCGTTTTAACTTTTTATGCAAGCACTAAATTTCATAAAATTAATTTCACGCCATGAGTCTGGACAATTTAATACTGGTATTCAATATTTCCTATACTTATATATAGACCAAGATATCACACTAGGCATGGTACCGTTTTTGTCATTGGTACGGTATGTACTGGTATATAGTACCGAGTACCGTTTCAAATTGCTCATTAAAAATTAATATTTACCAAAATGTAAATATAGTTACATACAAACATGTTTTTATTACTCACACTTTTTTTTTGGTTTACACATTTAGTCATTGCCCACGTGCTGGGCAGTGGACACAATGGGCAGATAAGTTCATAACTGCATAAGGAATCAAACCTAATTCCACTACTGCCTTCTTTGTTCTCATGTGAGCGCCACCCCACTTTTCGTCTCTCTCTCTCTCGTTTTCTGCAAGAGAACAAAGAAGAAAACGAGAGAACTGAAAGCAATTTCCAAAGATCAATCTCGCCCCGAGGTTGTTCCTGCTATTCATCCACACCAAAGATCACCAATCTATTTTTGTTTTCATCCGCAGAAAATAATCATAGACCACCGAACCAGTTTGAACTGGTCAGTATCGGATCGGAAAATCCGTTACACTCCGTTACGTACCGAAAACCGGCCGGTTCACTTGCGAGTTCAATACTACACAGGTATACCGGCCTGCATCCGAACCGGTCGTTCCCAATCCCGTTATGAACCGGTGATCCGGTACTTATCGGCCGGTACAATTTGAATCCTAACCCTACCCCGACAACGAAAAAAAAAAAAGAAAAAAGAAAAAAGAAAAAGAAAAATGCAGATCAAAGAAGAAATAAAGAAAACCTCTAAAAGGCTCTTTCAGGCATGCAAATACCAATGCATCACTCGCTGCCTTCCCTCATAACCCCACCCAACATTCCCCCTAGCCCCTGCTCGAATTGCCTCCGATCGAGCCCTATCAGCCCTCTCTCTTCTTCTCGGCTGCACGACCTCTGCCTCCTCCACCACCACACCATCACCGAGGTTTTCTTCCGCCCGTGGAGGCTGAGGGACTATTACATCTTGGGGTACGTGGGCTGCGAGGACCGGGACTAGTGGCGGCGGAGCTGGGGCAGCTGCCATGAGGTGTAGCAGGTGAAAGATTCCAGGATCCACTGCGACCCAGACCTCCTCTCTCCTATGGAAGTTGCGAGGGCAATGGCACGCTGCGCAGATGAAAGCTTCTGGAGTCAAGTCCTCCCCAGCCTTGATAAACTCTATGCAACCATCGACGATGTGGTGGCCTCTTTGGCGTGAGTGGTTGTGATGGCACTCGCGATAGGTTACAATCGTAGCCGAGCGCCTGCCATTGGCATTGGCATTATTATTTGCCATGTAAGAGAGTGTGATAGAGGGAGAGAGTGAGAGAAATTTTTGCAGTCCTGGTTATATAGGGGGAAGAGAGTGGTTGTTGGTTCTATTTAAGATGTTAAGATAAAATAATATCATTACTATTTGGCATTTCATTAATCATATTTATATTTAGATTTCAAAAAAGTACAAAAAACGCAAAAAAAAAAGAAAGAAGAGCTAAGGTACGTAATAGGTAAGTACTTCTATATTTGTACATGTGAAAATACTAATGAAACATTATACAGTACAAGTAAGTTCTGACGAGGAAAAAAACCTATAAATATTTAATAAGACAAAAATTAATTAAAGGTCATTTTCAACGACCAATTAGTTAGAAAGGGAAATAATATTTCGACATAATACTACGCGCAATATTGTCAAGGAAGGCTATAGTACCGTTTGTGATAAATTTGCTTTATCCACCAACTAAAAACCTCTCTCTAAAGCCTATTCTAGCCGCCTCCTTCCGGCCTCCCTCCTTCCCCTCCCCCTAGTTCTACGGTGGCAGGAGGGGAGGGATCTATTTCCCGCCTTCTCCCTTCCTCTCTCCCTCTCTCTCTTTTTTGTTTCTTTGTTTTTTTTACAGGTTTCTTGCGGCATTGGTGCGTGGCGGTTCTGGTTTAGGGTTGGGCGGCAATGGAGGTTCAACATCGGCGTTATGGTCCTCGACTTCTGGGTATTCTTCGGTCGCTTTTACCAGTTGATAAGCGACCCTGCGTGGGATTTTCAGCTGGCGACGAGGGCGGCTCTCAGACGGCAGATAGTTTCAGGGCAGTTTTGGCTGCGTGTTTGGGGGGATACTCCTCTCACCCAGGGCTTCCTTTAGGCGCCGACTCAGCGATTGTAGATGGTGATCAGCAGCGAGGAGATTAGGGAAGCAGCGGTGGTGCATGTGGTGCTCAGAGTGCAGTTGTTGTGAGGGGTGATTGAGAAGGTGGAATCGGTTGCTAAGAATTTTGTGTCCAGCGATTAGATTTGTTTGATTGAGGAGTAGTGGAGCAGAGAGGTGCTGGGATCGAGTTTGAGGCTTTTTTCGGGGGACGATCAAGCTAGCAGCAGCGGCTTCGAACCTGCTGTTTTTTTGGCCAATGGGTGTTTTCCGGTGAAGCGTGGTGACACGCGTGGGGTTGTGCGTTGATATTGGGAATTGAGGTTTTCATTTTCAACTGGTGATTTGAAATTTTTGGGATAAAGGAGTAACCATAAAGAACCATGAGGAGTGGGAGCTGCTTTTAGGGTGTCTTGGGAGATGGAACGGCAGAGGCGTTGGGTGATGGAGCCATGTGACATAAGGAGGTGCTTTCATTGCTTTTGAAAGTCTACTGTAAGGGTTTCAATTTGGGTTTATTGATGTACTGGGTGTGCCCTTTTCGGGCTTTGGCCTTTAGGTGTATGAGTTTGTCCCCGGGTGGTTTCAGTTTGGGTTTGTTTTGGGCTGCGTCCTAATAGGTGTTTTGAGGACTTCAACCTAGGTTGGAGTCCTCTCTTTTCTCTCTTCAACTTGATGTAGCTTTAGTCAAGTTTTTAATAACTTCTTTTACCGATCAAAAAACAAAAAAAAAAAATTGATTGATACCAAATATGTGCTAGGGCACCTATTATTCATTTTCCTATTCGGTGTTTCTTTAGTTGGCAGTTAATTCTGTCATCCTTTAATCATCATTAATTCCGGTCATCTACTAGCAGAATATAATTAAAATTTGTGTTTGCGGTCATTAAAATAATTTCTGGTTCAAACATTTAGTAACACAAATCTTTCGTAGTTTTGGGCCAAAAGAAATCCTAATTCTTTTAACTCCGGTGGTTAATTTGTCAATTTTACCATTATATTTTAAACTATGGAACTATATATGTATACACACAATGAATTTCTAATAAGGGACCCTTATTTAAGTTACCATGCGGACCTAGGGGTATTTTTTACTTTTTGGAGCAAATTTAAAAGATCCGAACCGCTCAATGTTTTTTAAAATGTGTTTTAATGGTCTCTGCGAGGAATTTCCAAACACAAAATACCCGGAAGGGCTTGATCTGATTAGTTTTTTATAAAAACTGTACATATATATTTTTTTTTATCGAAAACTGATCGGATCAAGCCCTTCCGGGTATTTTTTTTTGGAGATTCCTCGTGGGGGCCTTTAAAAACACATTTTAAAAACATTGAGCAGTTCAGATAGTCGAAATTTTGTCTGAAAAGTCGAAAATACCCCTAGGTCCGCATGGAAACTTAAATAAGGGTCCCTTATTAGAAGGGGCTCTCTCTCTCTCTCTCTCTCTCTCTCTCTCTCTCTCTCTCTCTCTCTCTATATATATATATATATATCATCTTCCGCCCATATTGTGATGATCCAAACCGTTCGATGTGTTTAAAACGTGTTTCTAAGGGTCCACAGGAGGAATCGACAAAAAAAAAAAAAAACCTAGGAAGGGCTTGATCTAAGCAGTTTTCATAAAACTGTGCGATGTTTACAATTTCATCAAAAGCTCTCGGATCAAGCCCTTCCCTGTAATTTTTTTTTGGCAATTCCTCGTGGGGACCCTTGAAAACATGTTTAAACACATTGGATGGTTTGGATCATCACAATATGGTCGGGAGAGAGGAGGTGTGGACGGTAAATTGGTAATCCAGTCAAGGATCCACGAGTCAGCCATATATATATATATATGTGTGTGTTTGTGTGTGTGCGCGCGCGCACTGGGCGATAATATAGTACCATTAATACTAAACGACACAAGAAATACACTAGATTTTTCAGGTAAATGTGTTCCATTTGTCTAATCAGTGTTTTATCTTTAGTTGGCACTTAATTCTGTCTTCCATTTATGATTACATGGTTCTTTTGTAGAATAATATTTACAACTATCATGTCATGAGAATAATTTTCTGTTGAGACCATTGCTAACTCTTGGTCTTTCCTTCCTATTTTATTAAGATTTCATACATTGATCCAAAAGGATCAAATTTGTCTTCATTGTCTCGACAAGGTCCTAAATTTGCTAGCTCGACTGGTTAATTTGTCAGTTTTATCATTACTATTTGACTTGTCAAGAAAGAAGAACGAATAAGTTTTGTGTAGGTGACAGTTAATACCGTTGATACAGGACGACGCGAATTCTTTAACTATGATGGTAAATTTGTCACTTTTGCCATTATTTTAAACTATGAAATTATTATGGTTATCTATCTATCCATAAGTTTGCACTGTGCCATAATACAATATCATTAATATTGAAAAACATAAGAAATACACTAGATTTGTTGGTAACTGTGTTTCATTTGCCTAATCAGTGTTTTATCTTTACTTGGCACTTAATTCTGTCATCCATTTATCATTACATGGTTCTTCTAATAATATTCACATTTATCTCGTCATGAGATGAATTTGTCGTTGAGACCATTGCTAACTCTTGGCTTTTCCTATTTTGTTAAGATTTTTTAGTCATTGTTCCAAAAGGATCAAATTTGTCTTCATCGTCCCAAAAAAGGTCCGAAATCTGTTAAATCAACTGGTTAATCTGTTGGTTTTGTCATCAATATTTGAGTTGTCAAGAAACAGTGATGGATAAATTTTATGTAGGTTACAGTTGATACCGTTGATACTAAACGGCACAAGAAATAAAATGATTTGTAAGCAACTGTGTTGCGTATGCTTAAATTGTGTGTTATTTTATTGACTTTCTATTGTGTCACCCATTCATCCTTATTGGGATTGTCTATCCATAAAATAAGAATTGTACATTTGTCATAAAAATAATTTGTTGGTAACATTGTCAGTAACTCTTATTTGCATTACTATTTTGTTAAGGGAGTATCTATTGTACGTATGATGTTATTTAGTACATCATTGCTAAACGAAAACAAATCCCCTTCCTATGACAATTGTTCACAATCATATGCTGAAATATTGTTTAATTATCTTTGCTATGAAAAAAGTTACATTTATATATACCTATTATAAAAACGGTATGACGATTTTCCATCATGCTATGAATTCAGAATAGATTGTAATGTGGTTAAATCCTTTCCCATGGAACACACATCAGTCGATTTGTGAGCTAGCTGTTGCCTAATCATGCCAGGTAAATGCATGCATGTGGGACAAATCAAAAGAAAACAAATATGGTTAAGAAAATATAACTCCTTTTTTTTTTTAACAAGTGAATTACACAGTTTTCCTACTCACCGAGGTGTCATGAAAGTAATGTACTTACAATGGGAGCTATCGTTGCGTGCGAGCTATTAGGGATCATTACCTTAGTGTTGAATAATTTTCTATGCAATGATATTTTGATATATGGAAATGGTTCTGAAGCCTAGGGCAATTCATTATGCCTTATTAATTGAGTCATTAACTATTTTACATGGTAGCTGATAGGCGCGCGATATTACATATATAAGCGCCTAAGTAGGGGAGTTGGTGCGTTAGACGTGCGATTTTATGATCATTTTCCTGTTTAATGCGTGCTTGGTAGTGTTTTTGGTATTGTGCATGTTTTTCCAAGTTGAAAGATGTCTTTGGTGCACCTAATGCATGGCTTGAAGTGGAGCTGGGCGTGGGAGTCGAAGGTTGGGCTTGGAATGCTGAAAAGGACGGCTTAAGGGGTCGGTATCGATACCCCCGAGAGCCGTATCGATACTAGTTGGTTATGAAGAGTGCACAATTTGTCCAGAATGTTTAGTATCGATATGTTTAGAAAAGGGTATCGATACCTACGTCGTACGCGGAAGAAGGAGATAAGGGTTCGGTATCGATACCCTTATTAGGGGTATCGATACCGAGAGCTTTCGGGAGCATCAGCTTTGAAACTACGTCGTATTGATGGTCGTAGAACTAATTCCTTAACGATTTTATTCGGTTTTTCATTAGGATTACTTAGTAAGTATAAATGCTAAAGTTTAAACCCATTCTAGGGTTCCACAACTTTTACATAGGTTTTAGTTTTACAAGTTTTCGGCTCCAGATCTGAAGTTATTCATTCATTGTTACGCTTTCAAGTGAATTCCAGGATTTGTTTCACAAATTGTTCGTCAGGATTAATTCTGCTTTTGCAATTACGGTATCGTTTTCATTGGTTATATTTTATTTATTCAAAGCATGATTAGTTTTGATTTCAAATCATCTTCTGCGATTTATTTCAATATGTGTGAGTAGTCGTGTAGAGTGCGGCCGCGGGACGAAGGTGTCCCGTGGCTAGGCTAATCTACGTTCCACCTCGGTGCCGAATCATTCAAATTAATGCGCAGTTTTTCAATACGAAATCTTTTCTAACAAACAAACCCGGGCATTGCCAATTCCAAATGCGCGCATTGGTTGGTGACAAGTGGTGCGCATTTGTTGGGAATTCTTTTCAAATTGTTAAACCTATTAATTAAATAATTGTGGCCCGAGTGAATGTGGATTAGGCTAGTTGTGGACACTGCAGTGCCCACGGCTGTGCTCTTCTGTTTTAATTAAGAGTCCAATAATTTAATCAGTTTAATTTAGTTAATTAAATCAGTCATCTGAACAAGGGGTGGCTAACTGAGAGCCATTTGCAAACATAGAATCTAGCATTGTTTGGGTCAACACCGTAGACCGTCTCTGTGGTTCGACTCCGGTACTTCCGGATTTATTGTGCTGCACCGGTCGATAGTCCTACGCTTGGGACGAAATTTTAAGTTAATTATTAATCACCCGAACGGTCAAGCATTTTTGGCGCCGTTGCCGGGGACGGTGACGTGTGTTCAAACGGTGTTAGTTTAGTGTTTGTTAAATTTTAGTCGAGTCATCATAGGTAGAGATAAGCAAGTTGTCCGCAAGCCTGATCCTCTCTATTACCGTGATCGTACTAATCGCTTGGTTAGGATAGAGAACAGGTCGAGTCAGTCAGAGCCTTCAAATTCTTTGTCAAAGTCCGTAGAGAGTCGGTCGGAGTCCATTCCCATTAGTGGACTCTACATAGATTTACCTGTCGAGTCAGTTAATTTCGATAATTCGCTTTATCAGTCAGAGTCAGAGTCAGAGTTAGTTTCCGAACCAGAATCTTTTGGAAATGGGAGACCAGGAGGTAATTCAACAACCATCGTTGAGGCAGCACTTGAATCCCGAGAGGACCACTCCTCCCGGGCCGATTGTGTTCCCCCGAGAGACACAGGAGGCACGCAATGCCTTCACCGTAAAACCTGGTGTCCTGAATAGCCTCCCTAACTTCTATGGGAGAGAGTCCGATGATCCGTACGAACATGTGTGGACGTTTGAGGGGTTAGTGCGCAACCTGGCGTCTACTACCCAATATGACAATGCCTGCCTCAAGCTGTTTGAGGCAACTTTAAAAGATGGCGCACTTAGATGGTTTAGAATGCAAAAGCCTCAGTCCTTCACCACATGGGCGCATGTGCGTGACGCGTTTTACAGAAAATATTTTTCTGAGGCTAAAACTAATAGTTTAAGGCGTCAAATTCAAGGTTTTAGGCAAGAGAGGGGAGAGTCTTTTGTGAAGGCATGGGAGCGTTTCAAAGATTTGCTCTTAAGAATGCCACACCCTGGTTTTGAGAAGATACAATTGGTTGAATTCTTTCACCTGGGTCTCAACGCTGAGACAATCCAGCACATAGAGTATTCGTGTAAAGGGGACGACTTCTTGTCCAAAACTGCGGATGAGGGTTGGGATTTTCTGGATGACCTAGCAAATAGGCAGAGGGCGTTAGAACCCTCTGATTTTGATCGGTCCGGACCTTTTGGGTCCAATGTTATCCCTGTTACCATTCGTGACCAGCGACTCCAGGCCCAGGTTGAAAAAATGGCGCAAAAACTAGAGGAATTAGAAGTTAGGCAGACTCGTCCAGTGCAAGAGGTCAGTATAGAGGAAGTCTGTGTGTGGTGTGAGTGTAAGGGGCATATTGCAACTGCATGCCCCGGATTTTTAGCCGCTAAGGGAGCAGGTCAGAATAATCAGGAAGAGGTAAATGCTGTGAGGAATTGGGACACTTACTCAAATACGTATAACCCGGGATGGAGAGATCATTCCAAAGACTGGTGGTCGGACCCTAGACCCGCAGGTGGAGCGCAACCCCTTGCGCCGCCTCCGCCGCAACAGTTTCATCAGTCCCAAGCACCCAGGCCTCCTCAGGGCCAAGTCATTCCTTACAACTACCAGTTACAGCAAGGCAGAGGGGGAGGCCTATCCACTCGTGGGCCACCCCCAGGTTATGCGCAGACTGCACCACCCCGTATTGAGGATTCCATGAATTCCCTAATGCAGTCTCAGCTTACATTTCAGACTGATACCAGGCAGCAAATTGGGGCCCTTACGGCCCAAATGACGCAACTCACTGCGGTGATCAGTCAAATGCAACAGGAAAAGGGTAGGTTTCCGGCCCAGGGTAGTCAGGCAGGTGCCCATTATGTGGGAAATTCTTCGGGCCCAAATGTTCAAGGGCAAAATCAGGAAGAGGCTAAGGCAGTTACCATTCTGAGGAGTGGGAAAACCATTGATAAGACCATTCAGCCAACACTAAGACAGGCTCCACCCCAGGAGCCAGTTATTGAGCCTGAGGTCGTTGTTGATACTGTTAGGGTGCCTCGAGAGGAAGTAAGTGAGAGAAAGGAGTCACTTCAGAGGTGCCTGCAGCTGCAGCCCCCACGACTCCACCACCGCCAGCTGTGCCAGTAGCTCCATTTCCCCAAAGACTGGCGGTGCGACCCAAGCAAACCATGAACAGTAAGATGATGGAGTTGTTTAAGAGAGTTCAATTCCCCATCACCCTGATGGAGGCAATTGAATCCTTTCCTCAGTGTGCTAAGGTTTTGAAGGATCTTTGCACACCGAAGCGCAAGAGTCAGAACAACGTGGTTCTGACGGAGCAAGTGAGCTCCATTCGTCAGACTGAGATCCCTGCCAAGTGCAAGGATCCAGGGTGTCCCACTATTCCCATAGCCATAGCAGGTCAGAACTTTGACAAGGCATTGTTGGATTTGGGAGCGAGTGTTAATTTGCTCCCTTATTCAACATACTTGAGATTGGGCCTAGGCGACCTCAGTGAGACTCCAGTCACACTACAGTTGGCTGACCGGAGTATTAGAGTGCCCAAGGGAGTGGTAGAGGATGTATTGATTCGGGTAGGGGAGTTTCAATTCCCCGTTGATTTCATTGTTCTTGACATTAGTCCCGGTCGTGAGGCTTTAGAGAAGACTCCCATCATTTTGGGGCGTCCCTTCCTAGCCACCTCCAACGCTGTTATGAACTGCAAAACTGGCAAGGTCCAGTTATCTGTCGGTGAGGAGAGAATGGAGGTGGATGTGTTCAGTGTCAGTACATTAGAGGATGATGAGGAGGAGTTTGAGGAGTTGTGTCTGATTGACACATTAGTCCAGGAGCATATCGATACAGTCCTGTCTAAGGACCCCTTGGAGGTTGCTCTTACCTCCGAGGAACCATCATTTTTGGATTCAGCAGAGGTGGTGAGCTTGTTAGAGTTGCTCGATGTCGAAGAGTCATGTGAGGGATTGTGTGGGGTCACTCATGACCCTATGTTTGAGCCATTGGGCGACCCTCCGCCCAAAGTTCTTCCGTCATCTGTCCAGCCGCCTAAACCAGAGTTGAAACCTCTACCGGACACGCTTAAGTATGCCTTTTTGAAAGGCAATGATACCTATCCGGTTGTGATCTCCTCATCCCTCGAGGAAGATCAAGAGAGGAAACTGCTTAGTTTGTTGAGAGAGCACATGGGCGCGATTGGCTGGACCATAGCGGACTTGCATGGTATAAGCCCAACGGTGTGTACACACCGCATTATTCTTGAGGAGAGTGTAAAGCCTTCCAGGCAACCTCAGCGGCGTCTTAACCCCAACATGAAAGACGTGGTTAGGGCTGAGGTGCTTAAGTTGTTGGATGCGGGGATCATATACCCAGTTGCTCATAGTGAGTGGGTGAGCCCAATGCAAGTGGTGCCTAAGAAGGCAGGAGTGACCGTCGTGACCAATGATGAGGGAGTGTTAGTACCAACCCGAGTTCCCACAGGATGGAGAGTTTGCATAGACTACCGGAAGCTCAATGCGAGCACCCGGAAAGACCACTTCCCCCTTCCTTTTATTGATCAGATTTTAGAGAGGTAGCGGGTCGGGCCTTTTATTGCTTTTTAGATGGTTACTCGGGGTATAACCAGATTGAGGTCGCATTAGAGGACCAGGAAAAAACCACTTTCACATGTCCATATGGAACCTATGCTTACCGTCGCATGCCCTTTGGGTTGTGCAATGCACCTGGTACCTTTTCCAGGTGCATGATGGGGATCTTTAGTGATATGGTGGAAAGGATAGTAGAGGTGTTCATGGATGATTTTTCGGTTTTCGGAGATTCATTCGATGGGTGCCTCGAAAATTTGGGAAAGGTTTTGCAGAGATGTGAGGAGAAGCACTTGGTGCTTAATTGGGAGAAATGCCACTTCATGGTTACCCAAGGGATCGTGTTGGGACACATTGTGTCCTCTAAGGGTATCGAAGTGGATAAGGCCAAAATCGATTTAATCCGAAATCTCCCAACACCTAAGTCTATTAAGGATATGCGTTCATTTCTGGGACACGCTGGTTTCTACCGGCGGTTCATTAAAGACTTCAGTGCTATCTCCCGTCCGTTGTGTCAGTTGTTGGCAAAGGACACACCGTTTGTGTGGTCCGATGCTTGTGAGGGGGCATTTCAGATATTAAAGCGGAGTCTCACAACTCCGCCAATTGTGCAGTCCCCGGATTGGAGTCTTCCCTTTGAGTTGATGTGTGATGCTTCTGACTATGCAGTCAGAGCTGTTTTAGGGCAGAGGAGAGGGAAAGACCCGTGTGTGATATATTATGCCAGTAAGACTTTGAATGAGGCGCAGATGAACTACACCACCACCGAGAAGGAGTTGTTAGCGGTGGTGTTTGCGCTAGATAAGTTTCGGTCCTACCTAGTAGGTTCGCAGATCACGGTTTTTACCGATCATGCGGCCCTAAAGTACTTAATGACTAAGCAGGACGCGAAAGCTCGCCTCATTCGGTGGATTCTGTTGCTGCAGGAATTTCACCTGATTATCAAGGATAAAAAGGGGGTAGAGAATGTAGTGGCTGACCATCTTTCTCGTCTGGAATTCGAGGACCCCACCTCGAATCTTCCCATTAGAGATTCTTTTCCGGACGAGCAGTTGTTCGCCGCTAATGAGTGCCCGTGGTACGCTGATATTGCCAATTATTTGGTAACTGGGCAGATTCCTCCCCATTGGTCTACCTAGGAGAAGCAGCGGTTTCTGAGGAGTGTCCGACAGTATATATTCGATGACCCATATTTGTTTAAGTACTGTGCGGACCAGATCGTGCGTAGATGTGTCTCCGAGTCTGATCAGAAGGGGATTATAGAGTTCTGTCATAGCGAGGCGTGCGGTGGTCACTTCTCTGCGAAGAAGACCACCGCCAAGATTTTACAGTGTGGTTTTTGGTGGCCGGATATGTTTAAGCTTGTTCATGCGTTCTGTAGGTCATGTGACCGTTGCCAAAGGCTTGGCAAATTGTCTTCACGTCAGGAGATGCCCCTCCGGCCCATTCTTGTGCTAGAGGTTTTCGATTGTTGGGGCATTGACTTTATGGGTCCATTACCTATGTCGCATGGTTACGAGTATATTTTGGTAGCGGTGGACTATGTGTCCAAGTGGGTGGAGGCGATACCCACTAAGTCTATGGAGTCGCGAGTCGTGCTAGAGTTCCTTAAGTCGAATATTTTGTCGAGGTTTGGCGTGCCACGCGCCATTATCTCTGATCAGGGCACTCACTTCACGAGTCGGTCGTTTGAAAAGTTAATGGGGGAGTATAGAGTCACTCACAAGGTGTCCACTTCGTACCACCCCCAAACTAATGGGCAGGCCGAATTAGCTAATAGAGAGATTAAGCGAATATTGGAGAAAACTGTAGGTGTGACTAGGAAGGATTGGTCCACCAGGTTGAATAATGCGTTGTGGGCCTATCGCACTGCTTATAAGACCGTGTTGGGTGCTTCACCCTATCGGCTTGTTTTCGGTAAGGCCTGCCACCTACCAGTTGAGTTAGAGAAGAAGGCTTATTGGGCCCTCCAGGAAATTAATTCGAGTCTAGATATGGTGGGTGAGCATAGGAAATTGCAGTTATGTGAGCTCGAGGAGCTTCGGAATGACGCGTATGAGAATGCGAGTATTTATAAGGCTAAGGTTAAGGCGTATCATGATAGGAATATTCAGCGCAAAACCTTTAGAGTTGGTCAGAAAGTATTGCTCTATAATTCGCGTCTCCATCTTTTTCCCGGGAAGTTGAGGTCCCGTTGGGAAGGTCCCTATGTTGTGGTGCAAGTGCATCCGAATGGTTCAGTTGATGTCCGTGATTCTAAGGATGATAATGTGTTCAAAGTTAATGGGCAGCGTCTGAAACCGTTTTTGGAATTTTTAGAAGTGGGAGAACCTGATGAGGAGTTGGTCGATCCTGTGTATTCGGACGACCCGGTTACTTAGGCTTTTGCAGCCAGGTTTTGACGGGTAGCTTACGCGTACCATGCTCTTAATTGAGTGTGGACCCGACCCCTAGCAATAGGGGTACCCATCATTGACTTGGGTTTCTCATAGCTTTGCACGCCGCTGTTTAAATAAGGATCGTGTACCCAGCTCCGGTTAGTAAGGGCAAATTCTGAGTTTCTTTAGTTTTACTTCATTTTTCGTAATTTGTGTTTATTCTTGCTTGTTTCTGTCTCAAAAAAAGAACCAAAAAAAAAAAAAAAAAAAAAAAACAAAAACAAAAATTTTGGTCTTGTATAGCCACCCACTCTCCAATTCCAGTTGGGGGGTGGGGAGAAAAGTATGACACGTGAGACTGCGTGAATGTTGGTGGTGTTCTTTCATTGCTATTATATTTCTTGTGGGGCCCAGCTTCTCCTCGCGGGCGGTACTAATGTCATTTGTTGCCGAGTAGGAAATTGGTTCTTCAGTCTTTTGCAGGACGAGCACGCTACCACACCAGCCTTGGTAGTTTGAGCCTCTCCGCCGGCGTGAGTGAGGCATTCAGGAGCCTCGAGCAGGGGTGCCACGAAATGTGGCGGTTTTCAGTCCAATAAAGCTTCGGCGCGGTTCTGTGTGACTAGCTGTGGACCTTTTTGGGTCCGAAGGAGCGGATCCTGGGAGCAGATCCAATGGCGAAACGTAACAATGACGAAAAATTCCCCATACATCGGCCGGGGTCATGATGGTTGGCTGCCATCCGATGGTTCATCTCTCTCCCTTGTTCTTTCTTTCTTATTTTTGCCTTCTTGCTATGAGGGCATAGCATGTTTTCAGTTGGGGGGGAGGAATGTACGTTTCTGTTTTGGTGGGATGATTTTTAATTGTTAATGCGGGGATACATTGTTATGCTTGTGTGTATGAATGAGTCGAGCATGATGGGTTTTCAATTTATTGTCTGCTTGTTAATTCATCCCCATGCATATATCTGGTATCTCTGTTGAGTAGTCTTGCATTATGAATGATCATGAGTGGGTGTTTCCACAGAGTGTACATAGTAGTTTATCGCATACTCCATGGTTGTGCTTAATTTGCATTCGCATGAGTTAGTAGGCAATTTTATCACATACTCAGCTTAGAAATTTTGCATGCATAGTGTGAGAGTTGGTAGCGTGAAACGGGGAAGATACAAGGCCTTCTTGCGTGATTAAACCACTAAAAGAGTCCCATAGAACCCTTTTCAGCCAGTCCGTGTCAATATCTGTGTCTAACCTAGGAAGCCGGTGTTTGGGATGGAAAGCAAGTTAGGGGGTGTTCTGCTCTGTGCATTTCTGGGAATCTGGCCTCACTGTGAGATAGAGCTCTGCATGTTGGGAAGTAACCATTTGGGAAGTAGGAAAGATTGCTTTCGAGGTGTCATTGATTTGGTAACTTAAACCTACCTTGAGCCACACGAACCCAGCCACAAATCACCTTACCTTAACCCAAACCCAAGAAAGAGAGGAAGTTTCAAAAAAAAAAAAAGAAAAAAAAAAGAAAAAAAAGGGAGTTAGCATCTCGGTATCGATACCCTTTTAAGGGGTATCGATACCTTTTGGTTACGCATTAAAAAAAAATAAGGAGGCCGATCGGGGCCCCCTCTTCTCACTTCTCTCTTCTTCTTCTTCTCCTCTTCCCTCTCTTTCTCTCTCTTGTCCTCCATAACCACTCAAACCCTACCCACAAAACTTCCTAAAACCTACCTCAATCACCACCATTCTCTACCAAAATTTAACCATACCCTCCTTTCTTCACCCTCTACCCAAATATCTTGTTCAAATTTCCTTAAACCTTACCAAATTTCCAGATCTGAAAATCCCAAACTCAACTTTTTAAACCCTTTAACCCCCAAATCATGGCACCAAGGAAAGACACCGGGAAAGCTAAGGCTGGGACTTCATCCAGCGCTGCGGGGGAAGTCTCAGAAGGTCCACCTTATCCGGGTCGGGCGACGAGGCGGAATCGGGAACAAATGGAGAGGGACGAACAGTTGCAATGGAGGGAGTCAATCGTGGGCAGGGGAGGGAAAAATGAGAGGCACATTGAGTTGGATGGTGGGTGGCCGGAGAATCATCTGGCTATCGATGCGATTAGGCAGCAAGGTATGTCTTTTTGGTTTGAGCCGAACCCTGGCTATAATAATGCTTTGGTAGAAGAGTTTTATAAATGCATGGTTGTGCCTGAGGCTGGAGCTTTTATGAATCCGGGGGCTCGGATTACTTCTATGATAGGAAAAACCCCCGTATTCATTGATGTTGATAAGATTGCTGCTGCACTGAATTATGTGAGACCCGAGGGGGAGACGAATTTTCTTAGACCTGTTGAGAACCCCATTAATCAGGATTGGGTGAAAGGAGAAATTTACACGAATAGGAGGGATGCGAGGATCCCTCATTGGCCGGGCAAGTTTAAGCCGGCATACAGGTTTCTTAATCAGGTGGTGTGTTATAATGTTTGTACGGGGATAGATCCACGTAACCCTGGATCACGTGCTTCCTTGAATCAACCCTAGATCTGCAAGACAGAAAAAGGGTTAGAGCACCTTTGCCTCTCGTTGGCAAAGGCCCTCCGATGCCTAAGTTAGTATCACGTACTTGAGAGTTCAAAACACAATGCGTATGAAAATAGGTTTCACAGCGTACCTTTCTTCATGGATATCGTTCTGTATTTATAGGCGTGGGTACCTTATGAGTCTAGGCATCTCGTGCCTCATGTTTCCTATTCTCTTTAGGAATCCTCTTCCTAATAGGACTTTCCTATTAGGGACGAGTTTCCATGTCCTGCTAGATTTCGTCTAGCAGGGGTCTTCATTCCCATATAGGATTCCTCCCCATATGGGATATACTCCTAATCACGTTAGGACTTCCCATATTAATCCCTTATCTTACGGGATTGCTCCTTATCTCATAAGGAGCCGCTGTAGAATATTCTGGAATGTCTCACCGCCCTTCTCGTGGCGGTGCCGTGCTTCCACGTAGCTCGGAATAACTCGTACATAGTTCAGCTTATTACACCGAGCTGAATTATGTATTCCAGAATGCTATTCAAGCTATACACGTAGCCTACCTAGCTCGGCTATAGCAGGGGCATCCTTTATGCCTTACGCCGAGCTAGTGCATCCTGATATATTAGCTTACTTAATTACCCTGACCTTATTCATGGTCCGGGATCAGCTCGGCACAGGGCCCACGGACTCCCTATGTGGTGCCGAGCTATTCATCCTCTCATGGTGAACGCCATAGGCACGTGCTATGCCTAATAGTAGGGTAATCAGATTTTACCCACTCCAATTGCTCCCCAGCTCTGCCATTGCTGTCATTTACCAGCGGTGCGCAGAGCTTCATTGGTCCTGATGCATCTTTTGCACACCTCCCCTCCACGTGGGTGGCGATGCCGTCATTGTATTAAATGCGAAATGACCCGTTGGTCATCAGATAAGCCCAAAGGACGATTCGGGGTGACTTCTCGTACGTCACACCCTACTTTATGGGGTTTTGGGCGGGATAATGATCACTTTCCCCCTAAAACCCTTCTCCTTCTCCCATTTCTCATTTCATCCAAAGAAAGAAAGAGCAAGAGAGAGGAAGGAGAGCCTCGTTCGCCATCAACGATACTCAAGCTTTCTGCAACAAAAGTACCCTCTTTCTCCAGCCTTCGTCGGAGAACGTCCGCCATTATCGTCAGAGTGAGTCGTCCTTAGGTCCACCTTCTCACGTAAGTGACCCTTCCGTTTCCGCCCTTCCTGGTTTTTCCCCTTTTACTGTTTATTTTTCTCTTCTTCTCCCTGGGTTTCAACAGTGAAACCCTAGTTCTTCAGAAGCCATGGGTAGGCACAGAGCCTTATTAAGTACCCCTGAGAAAGTGTTAGAGTTCCGTAGGAAGTATGGGATTCCCGCCGACGTTCGATTCCGGCTAGATAAGCGTAGTGATATGAAAGAACAAGGTCAGGATGAAAACAAGATCCACATCCCCTTGATTTTCATAGTTGAGGGGGGCCTTAGGTTCCCGTTACACCCTTTTTTTAGGGAAGTGTGCAGTAGGTGCCAGTTAAACCCTATGCAGCTCTGCCCCAACTTTGTTAGGGTAGTTATGGGCACAGTAGCCCTTAATAGGCTGCTCGGCCTCCATCTCGATTGGTGGGACTTACACTACCTCTATAGCGTAGTCCCTACAATCGACAACATCTTCTACTTCAAAGCCAGGGATCCTAACCAGAAGCTTATCACCGACCTACCAAATTCCTCCAAAGGAGAGGCAGACGACTACCTCGTAGTCACTGGCAAATGGGAGCCCAGAGATGCCGAGGGAGGACCATCGGCTTTGCCTGCCCCACAACTCCTGGCGGACTGCGTTAGTACCTTTATTCCTGTATCCTTATTTATCTGCTTTTCCCCAGAAACTGCCATTTGATTATTTCTTCTTCATGTTACTTTGCAGCTAGTAACCTCAACCATGGTGGCCGTCTGATCCACGGTAATCTCCATCGCGAGGATATTGCTCGGGCTTTATACTTTGACGGTTTCGCACCAACCCCTGTCGGTCTCGGCCGTGCAGCTCACCTGCTTTTGGACTACACTCCAACATACTGGGGTGGTATTAGAAGGGCCGGCGAGCCAAGATCGAGACACCCCTGGCCTCCAGCTACCCCGCTAATTGCCACACGCCCACCGGCCGAGCAGAGAAGTACTCGACCCCGTAGAGGCCAAGCCATAAGAAGAGTTAGGAGAGCTCGGGCTCCGAGCAATCTTCAACAGCAAATCACGTTTGCTCACGTCCCCGATATTCCAACTGCTATCCCAATTCTCGTCCGTACTGATCAAGAGGCGAGCACATCTGGTAGGGGAGCATCAGAAGAAGAAGAAACAGAGGAAAGAGCGTTGGATCACCGCTTAATCATCCAATCCTTGTCTGAGCAAGCCGCGCTCTTTGCAGACTCAGAGGATTCGTCCGGTTATTCTCCCTCCCCTGATAGAGAGATGCCGCTTGAGCCAATCAACCTGCTCGGTGAGTTGAACCTTGGTGGGTGTAGACACCCCAATTTTGAACCCGAAATACGCTCGTGCATCTCCGATGATGAAACGGATCAATCACGATTACCTGGAATTGGTGAAAATGATTTGAGTTTGACCAAAACTAACCAAACACTACCCAAGCAATCAAAATGTGCCAAACCAACCCAAGCATTGTTGAACCAAGCCAAACCATCAATCTGCCATCCATAGCCTTGAGCGCTCAAGCCCATGGCTTTGAGCGCTCAAACCCCTGAGGAGCACCTTGAGCGCTCAAGTCCACAGCTTTGAGCGCTCAACCCCCGTCCAGTCAGCAACTTGCAGAGTATCTCATCATGAGATTTTCTGCATGGGAGCGTCTGTGGGTGATCTTATACGATCCCTATACGTATAATACACCCCACTAAGTCCTAAAATACGCCTGAAATGCTCCCAAATACACAAACCCACTTCTCTCTCTCTCCTTTCTTCCCTCCCACTCACTCTATAAAACCACCCATTGCCCCCTGGTTTGGGGGAGAATTCTACCACTCTTTACCTTCAGTTTCTACCAGAAAACCACTCCTCTCTCTCTCTCTCTTCAAAACCATCCTTCTACCATTAAAACCACCTACAATACCATCCACAAAACCCAGAAATTCGACCCTTGATCATCGATCAACCACCTACATTGTCCAATTCGTACAGAATACAAGCCAAGAACATCCATAATCAACCTCTCAAAGTCCAGAATCAAGCTCAAGTCTCAAACATTTTCCAAAAGGTAGTAAAAACATGTGATGAAATCACTGTTTTGATCTTTCCGAGGAAGGCTAGGGAGTTTAAGCAAGTTCTCTATACTTGCATTGAACTCACAAAGGCCTGAAAGTTGCTTAAAAACCTCTTTCAAATTTGCAGTTAGAACAGGTTTGAGCGCTCAAGCCTCTGGCCTTGAGCGCTCAAGCCCAGTTCTGAACAGACCACTACTTTGTTAACTTCTGAGCTTTCTTTTGATTTTGACCATTGTCTAAAAGTTAATTGTGTTCATGTAGCTTTCAAAACAGTTTATTTCCACACCAAAATTACATGCATGAATGTAAATTAACCATTTCATAGTGATTAAACATCAAAAACTTCAAATTTCTCATGTTTAATTGCAAAACAGTGGCTGTCTGTCATTTTGAAACTTTATTTTATGCCTTCGGTGGTCCTGAGGAAGTAGTAAAATCAGTTTAAAGGTTAAACAGTGAAAAGCCATGTTATGGCTTGAGCGCTCAAGGTCAAATCTTTGAGCGCTCAAGCTGTTCTTGGCCTTGTTTGCAATTTTCAAAGCAGTTTGGGTGATAGCTTATGGTTTAATTCTTTGTTAGTGTATATAAGTTGTCAGTATAGTGTTTGTGATCTGGATCCCTCTATCTTGCAGAATTGGTTTGAGCGCTCAACCCATGAGCCTTGAGCGCTCAAACTGGTTCTAAAGCAAGTTTGTTTTAAGCATTTTCTGGTGATTTCTAAAGAGAGGTGATGCTTGTGTGATGTTTCTGTGGTGTATTTAAAGCCTTAAAGCAGCATCAAATATCAAAAACCAACAAGGAAAATGTTTGGGTGGAATGAGGGTTGAGCGCTCAAGTCACCACCCTTGAGCGCTCAATCCCCATTCTGGAATCCAGATTGCAAACAGTTTAATAAGTCTCATGTTCATGATTTCTTGGGTTATTGTACGATTTCTGTTGTAATTTATTTCTGTGAACATTTGTAGTTTCATGTTCATCATCCATGTAGATCGCGCGCACAAGCATCCACAGTAAAATCGCATCTCTTGCATGTTTTGTTATTATGTGATTCCCGTCCTCGATTCCTATTTATGTGAATAAATCAAATTTTAAACATTTCCAAAATCCCACAAAATGTTGAGTAGAGACCGGTCCACGGACCGGGCGAGAGGGGTGCCGTAAAACCCTTCCCCTCTCGTAACCAAACCCCCGAATCCGAGAAATCTTTGGTTCCGTCAGGACTAGTGAAATCTTTTTCAGTGGGCAACGAGTCATATTTTTATCGGTTTCTCGGGTTCGGACCTCAAATCCGGGTGGCGACTCTAACAAATCACAATCTTTTTCGAGCAATCTCGGTGGGCCGTCCACAGTGGGCGGGCTTCTCATGCCCCTCCGGCTGTTCGAGTTATCAACCCCTCTGAGGCACCTGACGCGTCTCTATCTGAGCAACAGAGGGACAAGAGGCCATCAGAGAGTACCCACGATGATCAGCCTCCCCCGCAGAGGAGAAGGACAGCAAGCTCGGGCCCAAGCCAACGCCTTACTGACTCTCCTCCATTGGTGCAGCCATGGGAGCCTCTCTTGGCCCGTCCTGACGGTACTCCCCTGAATATGATTGATAAGATCTCCTCCACCGAGGTGGCGTTCGGTGTGTCCAGAGCCGCTCTTCTCCCACTTGACATGGAGAGAGAGAAGAGTAGTTCCTATGACACTCTTATGAAGTCGATCTTTCAATCGAGTGCCAAGGTACAAAACTTTAATAATTGCTCTGTTGTGTTTTTGTTTGTTTTAAAGCTGACTCCTCCTTCTACAGATCATGCAGAAAGCCGCCGCCGGTTTTGACCGAGCAAAAGAGGTTGAGAAAGACCTTAAGAGAGAGCAGAAGAGGGCCGATAAGGCTGAACGGGAGAGCGCCCAGCATGCCCAATCATTGAAGGAAGCTCGGGTGGAGGTGGAGGGTTTGAAAGGAGAGAATGCAGAACTCAAAAGGAAGGCTGCTGAGGTTGAGTACGAACTTCGTCAGCAACTTGCAACTGCAGAAGCCAAGGCGGAGGCTGAATACGATCGTGCTGTTGTCGTAATCACCGACAACTATAGAGCACAGATGCCCGCAGTGCAGGATGCTGTTTGGAGCGCGGCTTGGCAAAGGTGCCTTACCAAGCTCGGGGTGGATCCGTCCTCCCCTTACTGGACTGATATGGAACTCCCTAGTGAGGCATCTGCTCCCCGAGCTAATCCTGATGCTGGAGCTCAACCCAACTCAGAAGCTCAACCTGAGCCCATTACCGAGCTGATTCCGACAGATGAAAACGTCACTGATCTTACTATTATTGGGGATGTTGCTGAAGGCCTTAGGGGCGACAACCCTGACCCCAATCCTGCCATCGATGCTGGTCAGCACAGTGAAGAGGCTTGATGCCTGCTGCTAGACTTGTTTTTTGCTTTACTTATATTCCAACCTTTGACCCTGCGCGGTCTTGGCTCGGCCGGATGTGGCTTTTTTAATATCTGATGCTGGTACCTTTAAGTATTTTCGTACTTGTTATGCACTCGTATTTCTGCAAGCGTTTTCAAGCGTATCTTTATCGAGTTTTCCTTATGCAGCACTTGTAAGCTTCTTCGTGCTACACTTTTTTCTGCATGCTAAGTGTTCAAGTTTCTTTTGAACTTTCCCTGACCTAAGTGTTTGCATACTTAGATATTTACCAATATTCGTTGGAATTTGTATATCTAAGTTTATTCGTACTTAGAAATCATTGCAGTATTCGTTGCAGATCCAAGCTTTTCGTGCTCAGAAAGTTGTTGCAATGTTCGTTGCAAATCTAAGTGTTTTTATACTTAGAGTTTCGTGCAATATCCGTTGCACATATCACTAAGTTTCTTCATACTTAGGATTTTGTCGTCGCAATATTCGTTGCAATTTTGCAATACACGTTTGCAAATCTAAGTGTTTTCATACTTGCAATTTTGTTGCTGCAATGTTTGTTGTGTATACACACTATCTGCTCCCCAATAGGAATCCAGAGTGGAAGCAACTTGGGTACATATTTAAACAACATCACAGTAGGGGAAAAATGAAATTTTTATTAATAAAGACAAAAATCTAAATAACTGTTGGTGATTTTATTCGTAATCCCAACAAGGTGCCAAAACAAATGTGAATTTATTCGCATTCACCTCTTAAAAAAAAAAAAGATGTGATTGTATTCGTAATCACATAAGCAAATTACTGGTAGAATTTTCTCAGGTTCTGGACATTCCACGGCCGTGGTATAGGATCTCCATCCAGGTCAGCCAAACGATAGGCCCCAATTCCAGCGATTCCCACAATCTTGTATGGGCCCTCCCAGTTCGGTCCAAGTTTCCCATCTGAGGACACTTTGGTGTTAGCCAAGACCTTCCTCAAGACTAGGTCGCCCACTTTGAACTCTCTTGGTTGTACCTTTTTATTGTAGCTTCTTCGTAGCTGTTCCTGGTATGCTGCTAAGGTAATGAGTGCCCGCTCTCTTTTTTCTTCAGCGAGATCTAGCTGCTCGGCCAGGGCTCTATCGTTGCCCCCCGACTCTACAAGTGCAGTGCGAATGGTTGGCAAACCAATCTCCAAGGGAATCACTGCCTCTGTCCCATAAGCAAGGGAATATGGCGTCTCTCCCGTAGATCGCCGTGGGGTGGTTCTGTATGCCCAGAGCACGGCTGGAAGCTCATCGGGCCATTTTCCCTTTTTCTTCTCCAACCTCTTTTTGAGACTTTTTAAGATAGTCTTGTTTGAAGCTTCTGCTTGCCCATTGCTCTGTGGGTAAGCTGGGGTGGAGTAATAGTTCCTGATGCCGTACTGAGCACAAAAGGCTTTGAACTTCTTGCCGAACTGGGATCCATTATCTGAGATGATGGAGTAAGGTACTCCAAACCTTGTGATTATCTTGTTCCACACAAACCTTTCCACCATAGCTTCTGTGATTTTAGCAAGAGCCTCCCCCTCTATCTATTTGGTGAAGTAATCAGTGCCAATGAGTAGGAATTTTCGTTTCCCCGTTGCCATAGGGAGAGGACCCACGATATCCAATCCCCATTGAGCAAACGGCCATGGACTGGTTAGAGGCAATAGATCCTCCGCTGGGGCTCGGATGAGGGGAGAAAACCTCTGGCACTTCTCACAAGTTTTGACAAAAGCTTTTGCATCCTCCTGCATGTAAGGCCACCAATATCCCTGGGATATTGCTCGGTGGGCTATAGATCTGCCACCGGTGTGTCCCCCACAAGTTCCAGCATGGATCTCGTGGAGGAATTTCTGAACAAGGGCTGGGTGTACACACAACAAATATGGTCCAAGGAAAGACTTTCTATAAAGCTTACCTTCTGGAGAGAGCCAAAAGCGTGCGGACTTGGTCTTGATTTTGTGTGCTTCCCTCTTATCTTCTGGCAAGGTCCCATCTCGTAGGTATGCCACTATTGGGTCCATCCAGCTCGGCCCAAACTCTGTTTCCATCACGACTTCCACCGCTCGGCCAATGCTCGGTTCGCCCAGATAATCCACCGTCACTGTGAGGCGATACTCTGTCCTGATTGCTGATCCCAGGCAAGCCAGTGAGTCTGCGTGTGCATTCTGACCCGAGCTGATTTGCTGGATGTGGATTTCACAAAATTTATCAAGCAAATCTTTGGCTGCCTCTGAGTACGCGGCCATCTTCTCGCTTTTCGTTGCGTATTCTCCTGAAAGCTGGTTAACAACTAATTGTGAGTCACAAAATACTCTCAATTTGTTTACCTTTAGTTCTAGGGCACTCTTCAATCCCGCAATCAAGGCTTCATATTCTGCCACATTATTGGTGGCACTAAATCCCAGCCGCATCGCTTGCTCCAGAACCAATCCTTCTGGAGAGAAAAGCACAACCCCTGCTCCAGATCCTTTGTTGCAGGCTGACCCATCTACGTAAAGCCTCCATTCGTCTGGTTCCGGATCGGCCATTCTCGTTGGCTGCTCGGGTTTACTAGTTTGCTCCTTCTCGTGGAGAGGTGGTGGCGGTGGTGCCACTGTTGGAGTAAACTCAGCTACGAAATCCGCTAGAATCTGCCCTTTGACTGCTGTTCTAGGCTGGTAATCAAGGTCAAACTGACTCAGTTCTATGGACCATTTGGATATCCTGCCAGAGAGGTCTGCCTTTCTGAGCAAGCCTCTTAGTGGATACTCAGTGAATACGGTGATGGGGTGCTGCAAGAAGTAATGGGGCAGCTTTCTTGATGCTATGACAAGAGCGTATACCAATTTCTCCAACGGCAGGTAACGTGTCTCAGCATCCAACAGTGTTTTGCTTACGAAATGAACTGGGGCCTGCTCCGTCCCCTTTATTCGTAGGAGGACCGAGCTGACCGCACGATCAGATACGGCTAAGTATAATATTAACCGCTCCCCAGCTTCTGGAGTAGAGAGTAAGGGTGGTGATGATAAATAGCTTTTTAACTCTTGGAAGGCCTGTTCCTGCTCGGCTCCCCATTCGTAGCCTTCTCTCTTCTTCAGAAGTTGAAAGAAAGGTTTGCAGCGGTCTGAGGATTTGCTGATGAAGCGATTTAGAGCTGCTGCCATCCCCATTAGCCTTTGGACCTCCTTCGTGGTCTTTGGGCTTTGAAGGCTTTGCAGAGCCGTGATTTGATCTGGGTTAGCTTCAATCCCCCTTTTAGTTACTAAGTGCCCAAGAAACTTCCCCGAGCTGACTCCAAAGGCACATTTGGAAGCGTTTAGCTTAAGCTTGTATTCTCTTAGAATGTTGAAGGTTACCTTTAGATCGGCAAGGTGATCAGGCCTCAACTTGCTTTTGACTACCATGTCGTCGATGTAGACCTCCATAGTTTTGCCGAGCTGTTCCTTGAACATCTTAGTAACCAGCCTCTGATTGGTTGCTCCAGCATTCCTTAGCCCAAACGGCATAACCTTGTAACAGTAGAGCCCTCTGGGGGAAATGAAGGACGTCTTCTCTTGATCGGGCTCGTACATAGCTATCTGATGGTATCCTCGATATGCGTCAAGAAAACTCATCCTCTCATAGCCTGATGTAGCATCCACAAGTTGATCAATTCTGGGAAGTGGGAAGCTGTCTTTGGGGCATGCTTTGTTGAGACTGGTGAAATCCACACAAACCCTCCACTTCCCATTTTTCTTTTTGACTACCACTGTATTGGCCAACCAATCTGGATAGCTCACTTCTCGTATGGCATCCGCTTCTAGTAGCCGTTCTACTTCCTCAATTACAGCGTCTGCGTGCTGTGGGGCCGACCTCCTTGCCTTCTGCACAACTGGCTTGTGCTGAGGGTCCACGTTCAAGTGGTGGCAAATGACTTCAGGATCTATCCCAGGCATTTCCTGGGGGGTCCAAGCAAACACATCAACGTGGTCCTTAAGAAAAGTAACCAGATTTCTTTCCTCTAGCTCGGAGAGGGTCTCGCCGATCAGGAAATACTTCTCTGCATCGTCCTCCTGAATCTGTATCTTCTTCAGTCCCTCCACCATCTTCTTGGTGGGATCACCCCCGACATCCTCCAAAGTTGGTTGGTCTGGGACTTCAACCGTTTGGACTAGCTCGGCCTTTGGGGACTTTTTCAAGACCAGGGCAAAACACTGATCGGCCACCTTCTGGTCACCCTTGATGCTTTCTATTCCGTCTGCCCCGGGGTACTTAATCTTTTGGTGGTAAGTTGAAGAGACCGCCCTCATCTTGTGCATCCATGTCCTCCCTATAATCACGTTATAGGAAGAAGGGATGTCCACCACAAGAAAATCAGTCTTCAATACTACCGACCCTGCTCGGACAGGTAGTGTGACCTTTCCCATAGGCCATACTATTTGCGCGCTGAAGCCAACCAAGGGGACAAGACACTTTTGCAGCGAGTTCGCCGGGAGTTCCATCTTCTTAAAGGTGTCGTAGTACATGATTTCTGTGCTAGCCCCTTGATCCACAAGGATTTTTTCCACGTTATATTCCCCTATTCGTAGGGTGATCACCAACGCGTCGTTATGGGGTATTGACACCCCATCCAGGTCGTCATCAGTGAAGGTGATTGGGGCCTCCATGACTCCCTCAGGTCTTGACCTTTTCGCGCCGAGCTTCATGACTTGCTTCGCATGCCCGTTAATCCTTTGGATGTGCCTTATTTCGTTGTTTGTGTATGGGGCCACCAGTCCGTGTATCATATGGATTGTTCCTTTTGGACCTTCATCGTAGTCCATCTCCTCTATCAGTTCGGCGTCGTTCTTGCTTTCAGCTAGAAATTCTTTGAGATGGCCCTCCGCCACCTTCTCATCCAAAAACTTTTTGTACTCCACGCAATCCTCAGTCATGTGCCCCCAATCCCTGTGATAGCTGCAGTGTTGATTGGTAGCCCTCCTTTTCTCTGGGTTCCCAGTCATCTTTGGGGGTCTTCTAAACCATTGCTCATTCTTGATCCTATACAGCATCTTGTAGATTGGAATATTGAAAGTTGCCATAACGCTGAAATATGACTTGGGATCTGGATTAGCTCTGTCCTTCCTCTGCTGGGCGTAATCCTTTCTTTCTGTTGTGAAGTCCTTCTTGTATACCTTTGACTCCATGGTCCTCTTTTCTGGGAGCTGAGGTTGTCCTGCCACGATCTTCCCTCCAGCCTGCAGGATATCATCTTCTACCCGTGCATGCTCCTGAATTCTCTCCATCAATTTGGCCACAGTCTTGACTGGGTGCATGGTAAGCAATTCTCGTAGCTTACTATGCACGGGCAGACTTGTTTTGAATGTTGCTAGGGCATACTCCTCACTACAATTTTCAATTTCGTTGAAGGTTTCCTAGTAGCGCTTTGAGTATTGACGCAGAGTCTCATCATCCCTCTGTCTCATAGAGGTTAACGCATCAAAGGTCTTTGGAGCCGCTCGGCTTGTAAGAAACCGAGCAGTGAACTCCTCGGCTAGCTGAGTCCAACACAGGATGGAACCCTCTGGGAGCTTATGGTACCAACTCAGTGCCACTTTCCCCAGGCTGGAGGGGAACATTTTGCATAGTAGTGCATCATCTTGCTCATGCATGAACATGGCCTGTTGGTAATGCTGAATGTGGGCCACAGGATCCGTGCTGGTTTCGTATGGGATGAACGCTGAGTGCTTCACCCTGCTCGGCGTCTTCTCCGCGCGGATCCAGTGGGCCAATGGTGATTTGGAGATCTGGCCTAGGGCCTCTTTAGCTGCTTCTCGTGCAGTTCTTGGGCCTTGACCAGCTCGGTCAGTATTCCTCCTTCTCGCATGCAGCTCGGGAACGTGCTCATTGGATCCAGATCTCTCGTATCTGTCCCTAGCATGCTTTCTCTTTTCCCTTCTTTCCACAGAAATACTCCTGTCTCTCCTTTTTCGTGGAGAGGCAGCTCGGTCAGTGGAAACGTTGTCGTGGTGTCGACCTTTCTCTTGTTTCTCATACTGCACGGATCTCGTCCGTGAGCGTAAATCTTTTTCCTTCTCTTGGAGCTGCTTTTTCAGGTCCTGAATTTCTCGTTCCCGTCGAGTAACTTCACGGGCTAATTCCTCTGCCTCTTGCTCTTTTCTGTCAAGGCTATCTTCCCTCTGTCGATCCCTTGTGTGCCTGTGACCATCCCTCCTTGGTGGGCTCCTTCCTCGCTCACGTCGGGTGGAGGCCTCCCCACCCCTGGGCGGTGTCTTTGAGTGCCTTGCCCTTGGTGAACCATGGTGTATTAGGCGTGTATCCCTGAATTTTGGAATCTCAGGGATACTCCCTATGTCGAACTTCTTGGTTACTGGCTTTTTCTGTGGTGCTCTTAGGACCAGAGGAGTTTTGTCCACCCTTGTGCTCTTTCTCGTAGTATACACGAGCGTGGTACCATCGTCTTCTACATCTTTTCGTCGCGGAGTGCATAAAAGGGGTTCTGAAAGCACCATTGTTGATCTCCGTTGAGAGGGATCGAGCTTTTTTTGTAAGCTTTCCCACAGACGGCGCCAATTGTACGGGGATAGATCCACGTAACCCTGGATCACGTGCTTCCTTGAATCAATCCTAGATCTGCAAGACAGAAAAAGGGTTAGAGCACCTTTGCCTCTCGTTGGCAAAGGCCCTCCGATGCCTAAGTTAGTATCACGTACTTGAGAGTTCAAAACACAATGCGTATGAAAATAGGTTTCACAGCGTACCTTTCTTCATGGATATCGTTCTGTATTTATAGGCGTGGGTACCTTATGAGTCTAGGCATCTCGTGCCTCATGTTTCCTATTCTCTTTAGGAATCCTCTTCCTAATAGGACTTTCCTATTAGGGACGAGTTTCCATGTCCTGCTAGATTTCGTCTAGCAGGGGTCTTCATTCCCATATAGGATTCCTCCCCATATGGGATATACTCCTAATCACGTTAGGACTTCCCATATTAATCCTTTATCTTACGGGATTGCTCCTTATCTCATAAGGAGCCGCTGTAGAATATTCTGGAATGTCTCACCGCCCTTCTCGTGGCGGTGCCGTGCTTCCACGTAGCTCGGAATAACTCGTACATAGTTCAGCTTATTACACCGAGCTGAATTATGTATTCCAGAATGCTATTCAAGCTATACACGTAGCCTACCTAGCTCGGCTATAGCAGGGGCATCCTTTATGCCTTACGCCGAGCTAGTGCATCCTGATATATTAGCTTACTTAATTACCCTAACCTTATTCATGGTCCGGGATCAGCTCGGCACAGGGCCCACGGACTCCCTATGTGGTGCCGAGCTATTCATCCTCTCATGGTGAACGCCATAGGCACGTGCTATGCCTAATAGTAGGGTAATCAGATTTTACCCACTCCAATGTTTATCCGAGGGGGACTGAGAACAAACCCCAGGAGAAGGTGGGGAACATTATGTGGGCATTTACTGATGAGGAGACTGTGTGTGACTGGGCTTTGTTTATATTTGGTGAGATGGTGGACTTTAGGGCTGTGTCAAAGAATGTCCGAATGCCTTTTCCGTGCCTAGTGACTTCGATCCTCCGGAGGGATGGTGTTCCAGGGACTAGATTTTATACGAATGATAGGTTGGATCCGGGGACAATGGATTCCACCATTCTTACTTGGAGTATTGCCCAGGCTAGGGGTGCCGGAGAGTCATTGACCACTGCACCGTCATCAGAAGCATCTGTGAAAGAGTGGTTTAAGAAACTTTTCTGTCAGAATGTGGCTATCATTAAGAGCCAGAAGAAGTTGAAATTGGAGCAGAGGCAGCAGGCTAGGAGACGGGTGGAATTGGATGATCAGCTGGGTTATGTGAGGCGTCAGATTGCAGGAGAGACTTCCGCGCCTTATGTCCCTCGCCGCTGGCCAGAGCTAGAAGTGAGTGATGATTTTGAGGAGCAGGATGCGCCAGATGTGGACTCGGATGCATAGGCGGAGTTGCTGCATGGGGTGGTAGAGCATGTGGTGGTGTGAGTTATGATTTTATGTGTTAGGGAGGAGTTTATTTTATGTTGATGGTTTGTTTAGGTGGTGGTGTGCTACTATTTACGTGTTGGGAGTGTTTTCTGTATCTGACATTATGTAGTTCGAACTTTAGGATGGTGGTGTTATTATCCTATTTTCATATGTTTGGGATGTTATATGTATGAGTCCGGGTGGCGGCAAACTCGGGTAGTTAACCTTTGCACTTACATGAGCCGCCATCCATTTGCATGTTTCCTTTTTGTTTTGTGCACCAAGGTCATTACAAGCCGATAAAGCCCTTAGTTGACCCGTGTCACGTGTATCACGCTCCTATATGCATGCTTAATGTCTTGTGATGAATATGTGGTATTTTTGCCTCCTATGGGTATGAGATGGGTGGCTATGTGATTTTGTGGACGCATGTTTATCTCTAAATGTCATTTTATGTGCGAGGTGAGTCAACTGTTTGCTAGGGCGTGCATGTGTTTGAATTAAAGGTAGCGGTAAGTTGGGAATTCTGAAGGTGAACCGAATTCTATACACCGTGCATAACTCTTGTATCCCCGTATAGTTGCTTGCTAATCTGTACTGATTATTCTATCCGTTGCTCGGGACGAGCAACGCCTAAGTTGGGGGGTGTGATAGGCGCGCGATATTACATATATAAGCGCCTAAGTAGGGGAGTTGGCGCGTTAGACGTGCGATTTTATGATCATTTTCCTGTTTAATGCGTGCTTGGTAGTGTTTTTGGTATTGTGCATGTTTTTTCAGGTTGAAAGATGTCTTTGGTGCACCTAATGCATGGCTTGAAGTGGAGCTGGGCGTGGGAGTCGAAGGTTGGGCTTGGAATGCTGAAAAGGACGGCTTAAGGGGTCGGTATCGATACCCCCGAGAGCCGTATCGATACTAGTTGGTTATGAAGAGTGCACAATTTGTCCAGAATGTTTAGTATCGATACCCCTGAAAAGGGTATCGATACCTACGTCGTACGCGGAAGAAGGAGATAAGGGTTCGGTATCGATACCCTTATTAGGGGTATCGATACCGAGAGCTTTCGGGAGCATCAGCTTTGAAACTACGTCGTATTGATGGTCGTAGAACTAATTCCTTAACGATTTTATTCGGTTTTTCATTAGGATTACTTAGTAAGTATAAATGCTAAAGTTTAAACCCATTCTAGGGTTCCACAACTTTTACATAGGTTTTAGTTTTACAAGTTTTCGGCTCCAGATCTGAAGTTATTCATTCATTGTTACGCTTTCAAGTGAATTCCAGGATTTGTTTCACAAATTGTTCGTCAGGATTAATTCTGCTTTTGCAATTACGGTATCGTTTTCATTGGTTATATTTTATTTATTCAAAGCATGATTAGTTTTGATTTCAAATCATCTTCTGCGATTTATTTCAATATGTGTGAGTAGTCGTGTAGAGTGCGGCCGCGGGACGAAGGTGTCCCGTGGCTAGGCTAATCTACGTTCCACCTCGGTGCCGAATCATTCAAATTAATGCGCAGTTTTTCAATACGAAATCTTTTCTAACAAACAAACCCGGGCATTGCCAATTCCAAATGCGCGCATTGGTTGGTGACAAGTGGTGCGCATTTGTTGGGAATTCTTTTCAAATTGTTAAACCTATTAATTAAATAATTGTGGCCCGAGTGAATGTGGATTAGGCTAGTTGTGGACACTGCAGTGCCCACGGCTGTGCTCTTCTGTTTTAATTAAGAGTCCAATAATTTAATCAGTTTAATTTAGTTAATTAAATCAGTCATCTGAACAAGGGGTGGCTACCTGAGAGCCATTTGCAAACATAGAATCTAGCATTGTTTGGGTCAACACCGCAGACCGTCTCTGTGGTTCGACTCCGGTACTTCCGGATTTATTGTGCTGCACCGGTCGATAGTCCTACGCTTGGGACGGAATTTTAAGTTAATTATTAATCACCCGAACGGTCAAGCAGTAGCTATTGTTATTACTTTTGCGATGCTAAAAAAAAAGGGTGTAGTATTGTAAGATTTTCATTTTTTATCTTTGTGATAATAAATGTTTTTTTATCGTTCCAATTTTTTTTTTGATAATGAAAAAGTGTGGGATGGATTGAATCAGTGTAGCGACTCGATCCCTGATCTACATGGGAACCCACATGACCTGGAATGTTCAGACTTAAGCCAAAAATGGCAATCACCATGTCGAGTGCTCCACCATCAGGCCCCACCCAAAGTGCAAGTTAAATTGGATCCCCCTATCGCAATCTGGTCCAACCTTTCATATGGTTAGTTTGTGTTCGATTCATCTAAGTGTGAGAATTGTGTGTGTATGTGTGTTTCATAGACCAATTAGTTAGAGAAGCAAATAATATTTCCACATACAACTACTTGCAATCTTGCCGATGACTTCTTTTCACTAGGCTATGGTACCGATAATGGTGGCTATTTTTCATTTCCCTAATCGGTGTTTTTTTTAGTTGGAAATGTCATCCTTTAATCATCCTTCCAACACCGATATAATATAATTTAGGGTTTAGGGTTTGGTGGTACATCTGGTATTTGAATCTGAGTCTTTGGAGCAAATCTGATGCCATTTTGGAGGGAAGGGCTGCTTTGTTGTAATTTTTCTCTTTTGCATGGCAAGAATCATATGCTAAAATATTTCTATACATATCCAACTATGAAAAAAGTTACATTTATATACATGCCTATTATAAAAGCGGTAAGATGGTTTTAATTGTCGCTAGAAATCTAAAATCCATTTCAATATGTATAAATCCTTTCTTTGGGACCCACATCAATTAATTTATGAGCTAGCTGTTGCCTAATCATTCATGGTAAATGCATGCATGTGGGACAAATCAAAAGAACACAAATTCTTTTAAGAAAATGTAACTCTCTTTATTGGAACAATCAAATTACATAGTTTTCTATGCACCGAGGTGTCCTGCATGTACTTATAAGTGTTCAACAATTTTCTATGTAAATGATATTTCGATATTTGCCATGCAGTGAGTGATTGATAGAGGGGAGAGAGTGTTAGAAAAGTGTACATAGTACTCTTGGTCTATATTTTAATATTTATAAGGGGGAGAGAGTGGGGTTGTTGTTACCATTTGGCCATTTGGCTGGATGCAAATAGAAACAGGCATTGGGGAATCTTTTTTAAGAAGTTAAGACGAAAATACATCATTACTATTTGGCATTTCATTTTTCAAATTAATACTTATTTGGATTTTAGAAAAGTACCAAAAAAGGAAAAAGAAAAAAAAATACCATTGTAATAAGTAAGTACTTCTCTATAGTACATGCGAAATTACAAATGAAAGATTAGTACAAGTCAGTTCTGATGAGGAAAAAATCCAATAAATATTTGATAAGACAACAAGTAATTAAAGGTTGTTTTTGACGACTAATTAGTTAGAGAAGCAAATAATATTTCGACATACGATCGATGGCAATGTTCTAGTCCACTACCCTTAGATACAGTTTTTGACATACGATCGATGGCAGTGTTCTAGGGTTTCATGCTAGTAGTTTTCGATTAAATACAGTTTTTATCGAAAAACTACCCGGATGAAGCCATTCCCGGTCTTTTTTTTTTTAATGATTTCTCGTGACGACCCTTAAAAACACGTTTTAAACACATTGGACGGTTGAGATCTTATCAAAAAATTTGATTGGGAAAGGTTGTTCCAGACAATCTCGGACTTTAAGAGTCCCTGACTAGATAGTTACTCTCTCTCTCTCTCTCTCTCTCTCTATATATATATATATATATATATATATATATATATATATATATATGTTCCACTTCCTATCCGGACTCCGGACTTCCGGACCTCCAAGATCCGAGCATTTTTTTGACGATCCGAACCGTCCCATGTGTTCAGAAGGTGTTTTCAAGGGTCCACGCGGGAAATCTTCAAAAAATAAATACCGGGAAAATTGTAAATATACAGTTTTTGCGAAAAACTGCTTGGATCAACCCCTTCCCAGTATTGTTTTTTTGAAGATTTTTCGGGTCAACCCTTGAAAACACCTTTTCAACACATTGGACGGTTCGGATTCCCAAAAACGATTTTTAACGTGAAAAAATTACATTTTTTCTTATTTACGGGAGGTCCTTACTAGAGCCTCCTTCTAGTCCGGACTCCGGACTTCCTGACCTCCATGATCCGACCATTTTTTTTGATGATCCGAGTTGTCCAAAGTGTTCAGAAGGTGTTTTCAAGGGTCCACGCGAGAAATCTCAAAAAAACAAAAAATACTGGGAAGGGCTTGATCCAAGCAGTTTTTCACAAAAACTTTAAATATACAGTTTTTGCGAAAAACTGCTTGGATCAAGCCCTTCCCGGTATTGTTTTTTGAAGATTTCCCGCGTGGACCCTAGAAAGCACCTTTTGAACACATTGGACGGCTCGGATTTTCCAAAAAATAATTTGCAAAACAAAAAAAAAAAAGGATTTTCCTTCAATCCGGGAGTCCGGATAGGAAAATCCCCATACATATATATATATATATATATATATAGGAACCCCTTCACATCCAAACCCCTTTTTACGGACCTAACGTCCGGACCTCCACCTTCCCAATATTTTTTTGAAAATCCGAACCGTTAGATGTGTTTAAAACGTGATTTTAAGGTCCAACGCGAAGATTTGGCAAAAAAAAATACCCGGAAGGGCTTGATCGGGGCAGTTTTTCACAAAAACGCTATAAAAACAGTTTTATGAAAAACTGCCCCGATCAAGCCCTTCCGGGTATTTTTTTTTGCCAAATCTTCGCGTTGGACCTTAAAATCACGTTTTAAAGACATCTAACAGTTCGGATTTTCAAAAAAAAATTTGGAAGGTGGAGGTCCGGACGAAATAAAATCCGGGAGTTTGGATTGGAAGTTTTTTGTATATATATATATACGCCAACTATGCTGTCAAGGATCCCGGATTGTCCCGGATTGAAGGAAAAATGGTGTTTTCGAGGTTTTAAAAATTATTTTTGCATAATCCGAACCGTCCAATGTGTTCAAAAGGTGTTTTCCAAGGTCCACGCGAGAAATCTTCAAAAAATAATATCGGGAAGGGCTTGATCCAAACATTTTTTCACAAAAACTGTATATATACAGTTTTATGAAAAACTGCTTGGATCAAGCCCTTCCCGGTATTTTTTTTTGAATATTTCCCGCGTGGACCTTGGAAAACACCTTTTGAACACATTGGACGGTTCGGATCGTGAAAATTTGATCCGGAACTACGAATCCCGGATTCGGGATCCCTGACTGGATCGGCCCTCTATATATATATATATACACCACCGATCCAGTCAAGGATCCCGGATTTCCCGGATTTCAGCGTTTGATGCTTTTAACGATTGTTTTTGGGAGATCCGAGCCGTCCAATGTGTTCAAAAGGTGTTTTCCAAGGTCCACGCGAGAAATCTTCAAAAAAAAATACCACGAAGGGCTTGATCCAATCAGTTTTTCGCAAAAACTGTAAATGTACAGTTTTTGCGAAAAACTGATTGGATCAAGCCCTTCCCGGTATTTTTTTTTGAAGATTTCTCGCGTGGACCTTGGAAAACACCTTTTGAACACATTGGACGGCTCAGATCGTCAAAAAAATATTGGGAAGGTGGAGTCCCGGATCCGGGACTCCCGGACTAGATAGTTCCTCTATATATATATATATATATATATCCTTCTAAGAAAGGATCCCTTACTTTGCTACGGTAAGGGACTCTCATTTTTCGATTGAATTTTGATGATTCGGACTGTTCAATGTGTTTAGAACTTGTTTTTATGTGACCACGCAAGAAATCTCAAAAAAAAGGTCCGGGAAGGACTTCATACGAGCAGTTTTTCATTAAAGTTGTATATATATATATATATAGAGTCCCGATCTAGTCCGGGAGTCCCGGATCCGGGACTCCACCTTCCCGATATTTTTTTGACGATCCGAGCCGTCCAATGTGTTCAAAAGGTGTTTTCCAAGGTCCACGCGGGAAATCTTAAAAAAAAAAACACCGGGAAGGGCTTGATCCAAGCGGTTTTTCGCAAAACTGTAAATGTACAATTTTTGCGAAAAACTGCTTGGATCAAGCCCTTCCCGGTATTTTTTTTCGAAGATTTCCCGCGTGGGCCTTGGAAAACACCTTTTGAACACATTGGACGGCTCGGATCATGCCAAAACATCTTCTAAATGCTTCAAAACGCTTCAATCCGGGATTTCCGGGATCCTTGACAGGATAATTCGTGTATATATATATATATATATATATATATATATATATATATATATATATATGGAAATCTTCTAGTCCAAACCCTCCCAAGAATAAGAAAAAATGATTTGTTTTGTTTTGCAAATTATTTTTGGAAAATCTGAACCGTCCAATGTGTTCAGAAGGTGTTTTCAAGGGTCCGCGCGAGAAATCTTCAAAAAAAATACCGGGAAGGGCTTGATCCAAGCAGTTTTCGCAAAAACTATAAATATAAAGTTTTTGCGAAAACTGCTTGGATCAAGCCCTTCCCGGTATTGTTTTTTGAAGATTTTCCACGTGGACCCTTGAAAACACCTTCTGAACACATTGGACGGATCGGATCGTCAAAACAATGCTCGGATCATGGAGGTCCGGAAGTCCGGAGTCCGGACTAGAAGTGGTACCTATATATATATATATATATATATATAGCGAAAATTTCTAGTCCACTCCTCCCGGAAACAAGAAAAAGTGGGTTTTTTTAATTTTGCAAATTGTTTTTGGAAAATCCGAGCCGTCCAATGTTTTCAGAAGATGTTTTCAAGGGTCCACGGGAAAAATCTTCAAAAAAAAATACCGGGAAGGGCTTGATCCAAGCAGTTTTCGCAAAAACTGTAAATATATATTTTTTGCGAAAACTGCTTGTATCAAGCCCGTCCCGGTATTTATTTTTGAATATTTTCCGCGTGGAACCTTGAAAACACCTTCTGAACACATTGAACGGCTCGGATCGTCAAAAAATTTTTTTGATCATGGAGGTCCGGAAACGGGATTCCCGTTTTAGAATCTAACCCTATATATATATATATATATATATATATATATATATTTCTTCGATCACGGACCCTTAAAACACTTTTAAACACATTGAGCTTTTGGATCATCAAAATTCAATCATGAAATGGGAGTCCCTCACCCAAGCAAAGTAAGGGATCTTCTTTCCTTTTTTTTCCTCTCTTTCCCAGCGATTCTCTCACGCTCTCTCTTAGCAAATTAAGAAAAATGAGAAAAAAAGAGAAGAAAAGAAGAAGATAGTGGAGGATCTCTCTACCTCTCTCTCTCCCTGCTCAAAAAAAAAAAAAAGAAGGTAAATGGTGGGGATGTGTTTTGATTTGTATAGAGAAATTATGAGAGGCGATGTGTTTGGGGAAGTAAGGTTGAGAAGTGATGGGTATGGAGGAGTAATGAGATAAGGTGGATTTGACGGGGATAAGATAAAAAGGTAGGGTGGTGTAGAGAGGTGATGATGTTAGCTAGAGATAAGGTGGTGTGATGGGTTCAAGGGATATGGTATGGTGTGTAAGAGATAATGGTTGATAGGATATGAGATAAGGTGGTGATGGATCGAAGGAGAACATTAGAATTTAGGTTATTAGGAAAAATTAGGTTTGCATGATCTAATTAAAGCATAAAATTAAAATCATGCATTACTAAGGTTTTATTATTAAATTATTTTATGTGAAGATTAAAAAATTGGTACACAAGACCAGACACAATGCTAGATACAACACAAAACCAAATACCAACAAAAACAGACACAATCACAACCCCAAAAAGGAAAAACCAAAAGACTCATAAGAACCTAGAACCAACAACAGCCTAAACTGACCAAAACGAAAACAGTCAGACCCCAACTCAAACAATCCAGCACAACCAACAAAAGGACACAAAGAAAACGAGGAAAGACAGGGCCAACCCAAAACATCCAGAGAAGGTTGTTACGGCCCGTCGTCCTGTGCATGACACACTGTTTTTTGTTTTTTGTTTTTGTTTTTTCACGAACTTGAGCAGTTTACCCATCTGTCGTGTTCATGTTGTGTGTGACATGAAGCATTTGAATATTGCAGTTGACGGAGCCGCATTGAGACCTTTGTTAGTAATTTATTTAAATATTAGTCTTGTTAGTAATTTATTTAAATATTAGTCACTGATCAGCCCTTCAAAAAAGAAAAAAAAAAGAACTTACTATTTTCTTCTCGCATTACTCTATGATATGGCGCACCCATTTTGATTTGTATGACAAGTTGCATGTGTCATGCATGTTAAATGCATGTGGGACACATCAAAAATAAAAACAAATTTGGTTAAGAAAATGTAACTACCTTTGATACTTCACAACCCCCACACACCCTACTTCACCCCACCCCAAAAATGGAGAAAAAGAAAAGTAAAGAAAAGAAAAAAGCATATCAGAGAAGAAATAAAAAAAACTCCTAAAAGACTCTTTTAGGCATGTTAATTCTTATTTTCTATACACCTTATCAAACATTTTGCAAATACCACTATACCACTCGCTTCCTTCCCTCAAAACCCCACCCAAAATTCCCCCGAGCCCCTGCTCTAATTGCCTCCGATCGAGCCTTATCGGCCCTCTAACTCCTTCTTGACTGCACAACCTTTGCCTCCTCCACGTACACCAACTCTTGGGGTACGTCGGCTGTGAGGACCGGGACCAGAGGCAGTGGACCAGGGGCAGCTGCCATGTGGTGGACTAAGTGGTACATCCCAAGATCCACCACGACCAAGACTTCCTCTCTCCTATGGAAGTTCCAAGGGCAATGGCACGCTACGCAGACGAACGCTTCTTGAGTCAAGTCCTCCCCAGCCTTTATAAACTCTATGCAACCATTGACGATGTGGTGCCACTTAGGCGTGAGTGGTTGCGATGGCAATCGCAGTAGGTGACAATCGTAGTCCATCGCCTGCCATTGACATGGGCATTATTATTTGCCTTGCAGAGAGTTTGAGATAGAGGGAGAGAGTGAGAAAAAAGTTTACATAGTCTTGGTTATATTTATAGGGGGGAGACAGTGGGGTTGTTGGTATCATTTAGAAGGATGCAAATAGAAATAAGGATTCCGGAGATCCAATTTAAGATGTTAAGACAAAATAACATCATTACTATTGGGCATTTCATTGGTCATATTTACATTTGGATTTTAAAAACTACCAAAACGGCAAAAGGAGAAAAAAAAACTAATGTAATAGGTAAGTATTTCTATATTGTACATGTGAAAGTACTAATGAAACAATAATATAAGTATGTTTTGATGAGGAAAAAATCCAATAATATTTAATACTCCATACAAAAATTAATTAAAGGTCGTTTAGTTAGAAAGACAAATAATATTTCTACATGATATTATGCGCAATCTGGTCAAGGACTTGTTTTCACTAGTTTATAGTAAAATTGATTGCTAGCAAATATGTGCTAGACCTATGGATACTTATTTTTATTTCCCCAATCAGTGTTTTTTTAACCCAAAATTCCCTCGAGCCCAAAATTCGCCTGAGCCCCTGCTCTTATCGCATCCGATCGAGCTTAATCGGGCCTCACCCACCTTCTTGACTGTGCAACCTCTACCTCCACCACCACACCATCACTGAGGTTTTCTACCAGCCATGGAGGTAGAGGGACGGTTATGTCTTGGGGTGCGTCGGTTGCGAGGACCGGGACCAGTGGCGCTGGAGCAGGGGCAGCTACCAGGTGGTGGAGCATGTGGTACATCCCAGGATCCACCGCCACCAAGACTTCCACTCTCCTATGGAAGTTCCAATGGCAATGGCACGCTACATAGACGAGCGTTTCTGGAGTCTAGTCCTCCCCATCGTTTACAAACTCTATGCAACCATTGACGATGTGGTGCCATTTAGGCGTGAGTGCTTCCGATGGAACTCGGGGTGGGTTACAATCGTAGCCCAGCGCCTGCCATCGACATGGGCATTATTATTTTCCATGCAGGGAGTTTGAGATAGAGGGAAGAGAGTGAGAGAAAACTTTACATAGTCTTGGTTATATTTATAGGGGGGAGACAGTGGGGTTGTTGGTACCATTTAGCCGGATGCAAATAGAAGCAAGCATTGGGGAGACCCAATTTAAGATGTTAAGACAAAATAACATCATTACTATTTGGCATTTCATTGGTCATATTAACATTTGGATTTAAAAAAGTACCAAAATAAAATTGTACGTGTGAAAGTACTAATGAAACAAAAATATAAGTAAGTTTTGACGAGGAAAAAATCCAATAAATATTTAAAATAAGACAAAAATTAATTAAAGGTCGTTTTCGACAACCAATTAGTTAGAAAGACAAATAATATTTCGACATGATATTATGCGCAATGTTGTCAAGGACTTGTTTTCACTAGGTCATAGTAAAATTGATTGATACCAAATATGTGCTAGACCTATGGATACTTATTTTTATTTCCATAATCATTTTTTTTAACCCAAAATTCGCCTAAGCCCCTGCTCTGACCGCATCCGATCGAGCCTTATCGGCCCTCCCCCATCTTCTTGACTGCGCAACCTCTACCTCCACCACCACACGATCATTGAGGCCTCAGTAAACTCTATGTAACCATTGCCGATGCGATGCCACTTAGGCGTGAGTGGTTGCGATGGCACTCGCGGTAGGTTACAATTGTAGCCCAGCGCCTGCCATCGACATGGACATTATTGTTTGCCGTGTAGGAAGTTTGAGATAGAGGGAGAGAGTGAGAGAAAAGTTTACGTAGTCTCGGTTATATTTATAGGGGGGAGAGAGTGGGGTTGTTGGTGCCATTTAGCAGGATGCAAATAGAAACAAGCATTGGGGAGATCCAATTTAAGATGTTAAGTCAAAATAACATCATTATTATCTGGCATTTAATTGGTCATATTTATATTTGGATTTAAAATCGTACCATAAAGGCAAAGAGAAAAAAAAAACTAATGTAATAGGTAAGTGCTTCTTTATTGTATATGTGAAAGTACAAATAATAAAACAAGTAAGTTTTGACGCAGAAAAAATCCAATAAATATTTAATAGGACAAAAATTAATTAAAGGTCATTTTCGACGACCCATTAGTTAGAAAGACAAATAATATTTCGACATGATATTATGCGCAATATTGTCAAGGACTTGTTTTCACTAGGTTATAGTAAAATTATTGATACCAAATATGTGCTAGACCTATGGATACTTATTTTTATTTCCATAATCAATTTTTTTAACCCAAAATTCCCTCGAGCCCAAAATTCGCCTGAGCCGCTGCTCTGATCGCATCCGATCGAGCCTTATCGGCCCTCCCCCATCTTCTTGACTGCGCAACCTCTACCTCCACCATCACACCATCATTGAGGCCTCAGTAAACTCTATGTAACCATTGCCGATGCGATGCCACTTAGGCGTGAGTGGTTGCGATGGCACTCGCGGTAGGTTACAATTGTAGCCCAACGCCTGCCATCGACATGGACATTATTGTTTGCCGTGCAGGGAGTTTGAGATAGAGGGAGAGAGTGAGAGAAAAGTTTACGTAGTCTCGGTTATATTTATAGGGGGGAGAGAGTGGGGTTGTTGGTGCCATTTAGCAGGATGCAAATAGAAACAAGCATTGGGGAGATCCAATTTAAGATGTTAAGTCAAAATAACATCATTATTATCTGGCATTTAATTGGTCATATTTATACTTGGATTTAAAATCGTACCATAAAGGCAAAGAGAAAAAAAAAAACTAATGTAATAGGTAAGTGCTTCTTTATTGTATATGTGAAAGTACAAATAATAAAACAAGTAAGTTTTGACGCGGAAAAAATCCAATAAATATTTAATAGGACAAAAATTAATTAAAGGTCATTTTCGATGACCCATTAGTTAGAAAGACAAATAATATTTCGACATGATATTATGCGCAATATTGTCAAGGACTTGTTTTCACTAGGTTATAGTAAAATTATTGATACCAAATATGTGCTCGACCTATGGATACTTATTTTTACTTCCCTAATCGGTTTATTTTAATCCAAAATTCCCTCTAGCCCAAAATTCGCCCGAGGCCCTGCTCTGATCGCATCCGATCGAGCCTTGTCGGCCCTCCCCCACGTTCATGATTGTGCAACCTCTACCTCCTCCACCACCACACCATCACCGAGGTTTTCTACCATCCACAGAGGCAGAGGTACGGTTACATCTTGGGGTACGTGGGCTGCGAGGACCAGGACCAGTGGCGGTGGAGCAGGTGGTAAATCCCAGGATCCACCGCGACCAAGACTTCCTCTCTCCTATGGAAATTTGAAGGGCAATGGCACGCTACGCAGATGAACGCTTCTTGAGTCAAGTCCTCCCCAGCCTTTACAAACTCTTTGCAATCGTTGACGATGCGGTGCCACTTTGGCGCGAGGGGTTGCGATGGAACTCGCGGTAGGTTACAATCGTACCCCATCGCCTACAATCGACATGGGCATTATTAGTTGGAATGCAGAGAGTTTGTGATAGAGGAAGAGAGTGAGAGAAAACTTTACATAGTCTTGGTTATATTTATAGGGGGGAGACAGTGGGGTTGTTGGTATCATTTAGCAGGATGCAAATAGAAACAAGCATTAGGGAGATCCAATTTAAGATGTTAAGACAAAATAACATCATTACTATTTGGCATTTCATTGGTCATATTAACTTTTGGATTTAAAAAAGTACCAAAAAGGCAAAAAAAGAAAAAAAAAACTAATGTAATAGGTAAGTACTTCTACATTGTACGTGTGAAAGTACTAATGAAACAAAAATATAAGTAAGTTTTGACGAGGAAAAAATCCAATAAATAATTAAAACAAGACAAAAATTAATTAAAGGTCGTTTTTGACAACTGATTAGTTAGAAAGACAAATAATATTTCGACATGATATTATGCGTAATGTTGTCAAGGACTTGTTTTCACTAGGTTATAGTAAAATTGATAGATACCAAATATGTGCTAGACCTATGGATACTTATTTTTATTTCCCTAATCGGTTTTTTTTAAAACCAAATTCCCTCGAGCCCAAAATTCGCCCTAGCCCCTGCTCTGATCGCATCCGATAGAGCCTTATCGGCCCTCCCCACCTTCTTGACTACGCAACTTCTACCTCCACCACCACACCATCACTGAGGTCTCGGTAAACTCTTTGTAACCATTGACGATGCGATGCCACTAAGGCGTGAGTGGTTGCGATGGCACTCTCGGTAGGTTACAATTGTAGCCCAGCTCCTGCCATCGACATGGACATTATTGTTTGCCGTGCAGGGAGTTTGAGATAGAGCGTGAGAGTGAGAGAAAAGTTTACGTAGTCTCGGTTATATTTATAGGGGGGAGAGAGTGGGGTTGTTGGTGCCATTTAGCAGGATTTAAATAGAAACAAGCATTGGAGAGATCCAATTTAAGATGTTAAGTCAAAATAACATCATTATTATCTGGCATTTAATTGGTCATATTTATATTTGGATTTAAAATCGTACCATAAAGGCAAAGAGAAAAAAAAAAACTATTGTAATAGGTAAGTGCTTCTTTATTGTATATGTGAAAGTACAAATAATAAAACAAGTAAGTTTTGACGCGGAAAAAATCCAATAAATATTTAATAGGACAAAAATTAATTAAAGGTCATTTTCGACGACCCATTAGTTAGAAAGACAAATAATATTTCGACATGATATTATGCGCAATATTGTCAAGGACTTGTTTTCACTAGGTTATAGTAAAATTATTGATACCAAATATGTGCTCGACCTATGGATACTTATTTTTACTTCCCTAATCGGTTTATGTTAATCCAAAATTCCCTCTAGCCCAAAATTCGCCCGAGCCCCTGCTCTGATCGCATCCGATCAAGCCTTATCGGCCCTCCCCCACGTTCATGATTGTGCAACCTCTACCTCCTCCACAACCACACCATCACCGAGGTTTTCTACCATTCACAGATCGCAGAGGTACGGTTACATCTTGGGGTACGTGGGCTGCGAGGACCAGGACCAGTGGCGGTGGAGCAGGTGGTAAATCCCAGGATCCACCGCGACCAAGACTTCCTCTCTTCTATGGAAATTTGAAGGGCAATGGCACGCTACGCAGATGAACGCTTCTTGAGTCAAGTCCTTCCCAGCCTTTACAAACTCTTTGCAATCGTTGACGATGTGGTGCCACTTAGGCGCGAGGGGTTGCGATGGAACTCGCGCTAGGTTACAATCGTAGCCCAGCGCCTACAATCGACATGGGCATTATTAGTTGGAATGCAGAGAGTTTGTGATAGAGGAAGAGAGTGAGAGAAAAGCTTACATAGTCTTGGTTATATTTATAGGGGGGAGACAGTGGGGTTGTTGGTATCATTTAGCAGGATGCAAATAGAAACAAGCATTAGGGAGATCCAATTTAAGATGTTAAGACAAAATAAGATCATTACTATTTGGCATTTCATTGGTCATATTAACTTTTGGATTTAAAAAAGTACCAAAAAGGCAAAAAAAGAAAAAAAAAAACTAATGTAATAGGTAAGTACTTCTACATTGTACGTGTGAAAGTACTAATGAAACAAAAATATAAGTAAGTTTTGACGAGGAAAAATCCAATAAATAATTAAAACAATTCAAAAATTAATTAAAGGTCGTTTTTGACAACTGATTAGTTAGAAAGACAAATAATATTTCGACATGATATTATGCGCAATGTTGTCGAGCCCAAAATTCTCCCGAGCCCCTGCTCTGATCGCATCCGATAGAGCCTTATCGACCCTCCCCCACCTTCTTGACTACGCAACTTCTACCTCCACCACCACACCATCACTGAGGTCTCAGTAAACTCTTTGTAACCATTGACGATGCGATGCCAATTAGGCGTGAGTGGTTGCGATGGCACTCGCAGTTGGTTAGAATTGTAGCCCAGCGCTTGCCATTGACATGGGCATTATTGTTTGCCATGCAGAGAGTTTGAGAAAGAGGGAGAGAGTGAGGGAAAAGTTTACGTAGTCTTGGTTATATTTATAGGGGGGAGAGAGTGGGGTTGTTGGTGCCATTTAGCAGGATGCAAATAGAAACAAGCATTGGGGAGATCTAATTTAAGATGTTAAGACAAAATAACATCATTATTACCTGGCGTTTCATTTGTCATATTTATATTTGGATTTAAAATCGTACCATATAGGCAAAAAGAAAAAAAAAACTAACGTAATAGGTAAGTACTTCTTTATTGTACATGTGAAAGTACTAATGAAACAATAAAACAAGTAAGTTTTGACGAGGAAAAAATCCAATAAATATTTAATAGGACAACAACTAATTAAAGGTTGTTATCGACGACCAATTAGTTAGAATGGCAAATAATATTTCGACATGATATTATGCGCAATCTTGTCAAGGACGTGTTCTCACTAGGCTATAGTAAATTTCATTGATACCAAACATGTTCTTGACATTTGGATACTTATTTTTATTTCCCTAATCGGTGTTTTTTAAACCCAAAATTCCCCCTAGTGCGAAATTCCCCCAAGCCCCTGCTCTAAAAGCCTCTAATCGAGCCCTATCGGCCCCCCTCCTTCTTGACTGTGCAACCTCTACCTCCACCACCACACCATCACCGAGGTTTTCTATTAGCGATGGAGGTAGAGGGACGGTTATGTCTTTGGGTACATGGGTTGCGAGGACCGGGACCAGTGGCGGTGGAGTTGGGGCATTTGCCCGATGGTGGAGCATGTGGTACATCCCAGGATCCACCGCCACCAAAACTTCCTCTCTCCTATGGAAATTCCAAGGGCAATGGCACGCTACACAGATGAACGCTTCTGGAGTCAAGTCATCCCCAGCGTTTACAAACTCTATGCAACCTATGACGATGTGGTGCCATTTAGGCGTGAGTGGTTGCGATGGAACTCGTGGTAGGTTACTAACGTAGCCCAGCGCCTGCCATCGACATGGGCATTATTATTTGGCATGCAGAAAGTTTGTGATAGAGGGAGAGAGTGAGAGAAAAGTTTACATAGTTTTGGTTATATTTATAGGGGGGAGAGAGTGTGGTTGTTGGTTCCATTTACCAGGATGCAAATACATACAAGCATTGGGGATATCCAATTTAAGATGTTAAGAGAAAATAACATCATTACTATTTGGCTTTTCATTATTCATATTTATATTTTGATTTAAAAACGCACCAAAAAGGAAAAAAGAAAAAAAAAGTAATGTAATTGGAAAGTACTTATATATTGTACATGTAAAAGTATGAATGAATCAATAATACAAGTAAGTTTTGACGAGGAAAAAATCCAATAAATACGTAAATATAAGACAAAAATTAATTAAAGGTTGTTTTCGACGACCAATTAGTTAGAAAGGCAAATAATATTTGTACATGATATTATGCGCAATCTTGTCAAGGATGTGTTTTCACTTGGCTATAGTAAATTTGATTGATACCAAATATGTGCTAGACATTTGGTTACTTATTTTTATTTACCAAATTGGTGTTTTTTAAACCCGAAATTCCCCCGAGCCTGAAATTCCCCGCAACCCCTGCTCTAATTGCCTCCGATCGAGCCTTATTGGCCCTCGCCCTCCTTCTTCCCTGCGAACCTCCACCTCCTCCACCACCATACCCTCACCAAGGTTTTCTACCAGCCATGGAGGCAAAGGGACGGTTACATTTTGAGGTACGTCGGCTGCGAGGCCTGGGACCAGTGGCGGTGGAATAGGGGCAATTGTCATGTGGTGGAGCTGGTGGTAGACCCTAGAATCCACTGCCACAAAGACTTCCTCTTTCCTATGGAAGTTCCAAGGGTAATGGCATGCTATGCAGATGAACGCTTCTGGAGTCAAGTCCTTCCCAGCGTTTACGAACTCTCACAAACCATTGACGATGTGGTGCCACTTAGGCCTGAGTCATGGCACACCCATTTTGATTTGTGCGACAGGTTGCATATGTCATGCATGTTAAATGCATTTGGGACACATAAAAAAAACCACATACACATTATAAGAATATGAAAAATAGTAAAGAAATCAACACAGAATTACATCGTTCCCCCAGACCGGATACCTCGACGGGAGCGAGAGCGAGTCTTCATTATTTCCTTAGTTGCTTCGCTTCCCTAGCTCCCGCTGTACTCCGCATCTGGCATTGCCTAAAATTTCTTGGTACCTCTCCATATTAGCCACAAGTTTTAACACACATCAAATATAAAACAAATTTGGTTAAGAAAATGTAACTACCTTTTTTGGAATAACTAAATTAGAAAAGTTTTCCTATTATAATGGGACCTAGTACCTAGGACTATGTGAGAGCTAGTAGGGAGTATTATTTTCAGGGGGTTGAATAATTTTCTATGTAATCACATTTTAATATTTGAACCGGGGCAATTAATTCATGACACCTCACTTTACTTCATCCGCCCCAAATTTCTCGTCGACCCTTTTGGGGAATCTAACTTTTTAAGGAGACAAAATTATTGTCTTAGAGAATCATCAATGGCATACTCAAATGTGAATACTCAAATGTTGCCACATCACATTTTGAGTATTCATTTAATGGGTTTCTAAAGTTAGCAATGTGAAGATTTACAATGGTTTATTTTTGTTCATAATCAAAAGAAGGGAAAATGTTGATAGTTTTTAGTATCCAAGTTTGATTATTGGGAAAATGTTGGTAATTCTGAGTATCCAAATGCCAAAATTTGAGTATTTCTAAAAAATGTTACTAACTTTAAGTATTTATCCAAATGCCACTGTAAGCCTTTTTTGAGTATCCAAATACCAAAATTTGAGTATTTTTCTTTTTGAGTATGCCATTAGGGATGTTCTTAGTGTTTCAAAATTATTCTTCAAAACTGTGAGGTTTATTACATGGTTTTAAATTATTTATATATTTCAATATGGATCTAAAAAATATTCAATGTGAATTTTATTTGATAGATCTCAATGAGTTGATTTATACGAAATTTTAAGAACCATGAAAAACATTATACACGAAAAGATATAAACGATTTAGAAATAACATGAATTTCAAAAACTGTGAAATAAATTTGGAGGGAAAGAGTACTATTTTTAAGAGTAAAACAGGAAGTTTGACATATTTTTATAGTTGTTTTTAGAAATAGGAATAAAATTTTGAGACATCCCAACCTAGAAGGAGGACCTGTAATTTGGGACGGAGGGAGTAACTTTTTTATATGGTCATGGTTTTTATTTTGCTAATGAAAGAGGTGTGCTTGATTGAACCAGCAAAGCTACTCGATCCCCAATCTATAGGAGAACTCGTTGACCATGAATGATCGGCCTTAAAGCCAAATTTGACAGTCACCACGCAGAGAGCTTTGTCGATAGGACCCCATGAATTGTAAGGTAAATTGGAGACCCCATCCTAATCGTCTGGTCCTTAGGTTTGACCTCAAGTTTAGTCGAGAGGAGCAACTTTAAGTCAGCTTCTCTGGCCTTAGACATTGAGATTATTAGTTTGTGTGTGAGAGAGATTGATTTCACAAAACTTAGAACCATTAAAAGACACATGACCGATACTTTACGAATTCACTTACAACCAATCAAAGAACAGAATGAACCCCCATTGGTTTTAAATATAGATTTTGCGACACGTAATGGTAACGGTTTTGGTGTAATGTTTTCGATAGTATCAAACGTTACGTAACGGGAATTGGGTGTAAAGATCGTGCATTTACTAAAATCATTAGCAATGCCGTAAAATCTCAATGGTACACAATATTTTGTCTCCTTGATTTATTTATAACATATTAGCCGTTATTAAGACAAGTAATAACACATTTTTTCTCCTTTTAACTTTTTATGCAAGCACTGAAATTAATTTCATAAATTCAATTTCATACTAGACTATTTAATACGGGTATTCAATATTTACTATCTATATTACAACATAGAGTGGTTTTATCCCTGTCATATTTTTTTATCCCAGTCATCATATTACTTCATTTTAGGGTCCGTTTTTTGGGAGGACATAATATAGGGGCTATTCATGCAATAAGGACATCAACTTTTTTCATAATGCAAACAGGACATTTGCGCAATAGGTGACAAAAATACCCTCACAAGGGCCTTGTTTGGCTAACGCAAATAATGAATTTTTCATTTTTTTCCAAATCTGGTAGCGCAGATAAGGTTATCTGTTGACCCTCCGGGAAGGGCCTTGTTTGGCTAACACAGAAAATGAATTTTTCATTTTTTTCAGATCTGGTTGCACAGATTACCTTATCTATTGACCCTCGGGAAGGGCCTTATTTGGCTAACACAGAAAATAAATTTTTCATTTTTTTAGATCTGGTTGCACAGATAACGTTATCTGTTAATACAAAATATGTCTTTTTGTATTTTTTTTTTCTCGATTAGCACATATATCGTTATTTGTTGATTTTTTCTATTATACAAAAAATTGATGGCATAAATACCCTTATATGTTGATTTTTTAAGGAAATATATAGGTAATTGATTAGCATAAATACACTTATTAGTTATTTTTTATATTTAATCACTTCAATTCAATATTTAAGTAAGGAATAATGCTAAAATAAGCCTCATAGGCTTCTATTAAAATTTAAAAAAATGTGTTGAAATGTGTAAAAAATGTATAAAAATAGTTATAACTATATTGAAAATTGTAAAAGATGCATTAGAGTGCTTATGCCAGCAAACCAGACATATATGGTAGTCTGTTGTAATTTGGCCTCCGTTTTATGTCAATAACAACAACAAATTACCAAATATGTATAGATTTGTATTCTATATCATGCTAGCAAAGCAGACATATATGGTAGTCTGTTGCAATCTGACTTCTAAAAATAATGTATTAATGTCAATTGTTGGACCCTAGGAAAAATGGGAAACAACACAATACCCATAGCACCGTTTAAATTCTATTGAAAAGGGTAAATTTGTCAATTGTTGGACCCTAGACTCTAAAAATAATGTATTAATGTCCTCCTCACCTTACAGAAACTTAAGATGGGCAAAATGCCTTTTTGGTCTCCTTTTTTGGACCTTAGCCCAATTGTCTGTTCATTTTATCCCCCTCTCTGCCAACTCCCTCGCTCTCTCTCTATTTACCCTTTTCCTCCACCAGCCCACCACACTTAAAATTTCAAACCACATTCTTTCTCTCCCTTTTTCAAAATTCAAACTACGTACATTGTCTCTTACTACCTCATCTCCTTCCCCCTCTCTGAAATTCGAAGAACCATAAAAAATGGGCACATGCACGTGCGTCGATTGCTCAAGCTGTGCATTCAGGCATGAGCACGAACATGCACTAGTACTTATATATAGAACAAGCTTCTAAATATCACACTAGGCATGGTACCGTTTTTGTCATTGTTATGGTATGTACCGGTACCGATATGGTACCGAGTACTGTTTCAAATTGCTCATGAAAATTAATATTTACCGAAATATAAATATAGTTACAAACATGTTTTTATTACTCACACTTTATTTTTTATTTTTTGTTTACACATTAATTCAATGTCCACGTGCTGGGCAGTGGGCACAATGGGCAGATAAGTTCGTAACTTCATGAGGAATCAAACCTAATCCCACTACTGCCTTCTTTGTTCTCATGTGACTCCACTTTTCGTCTCTTTCTCTCTATCTCTCGTTTTCTGCAAGAAGCTAGAAGGAAACGAGAGACAGCCAATTTTCTTACTCTTCCTACTTAATTTCTCTCTCTACTGGTACGACAATGGAGGAATTAAGACCTGAAAGGGTGAAGCCAACCAACACTTGAAAGCAATTTCCAAAGATCAATCTCGCCCCAAGGTCGTTCCTGCATTTCATCCACACCAAAGATCACCAATTTGTTTTCATTTTCATCAGCAGAAAATCATCATACACCACCGAACCAGTTTGAACCAGTCAGTATCGGCTAGGAAAATCCGTTACACTGTTACGTACCGGGAACCGGCTGGTTCACTTGCGAGTTCAATACCACACCGGTATACCGGCCAGTATCCAAACCGGTCCTTCCAAATCCCGTTATGAACCGGCGATCCGGAACATATCGATCGGTATTTGAATCCTTACCCTACCCCGACAAAGGAAAAAAGGAAAAGAAAAATGCAGATCAGAGAAGAAATAAAGAAAACCTCTAAAAGGCTCTTTCAGGCATGCAAATACCAATGCATCACTCGCTGCCTTCCCTCACAACCCCACCCAGCATTACCCCTAGCCCCTGCTCTAATCGCCTCCGATCGAGCCCTATCGGCCCTCTCTCTTCTTCTTGGCTGCACAACCTCTGCCTCTTCCACCACCACACCATCACCAAGGTTTTCTTCCGCCCGTGGAGGCACCAGGGGTACGTGGGCTGCGAGGACTGGGACTAGTGGCGGCGGAGCTGGGGAAGCTGCCATGAGGTGTAGCAGGTGAAAGATTCCAGGATCCACTACAACCCAGACCTCCTCTCTCCTATGGAAGTTGCGAGGGCAATGACACGCTGCACAGATGAACGCTTCTGGAGTCAAGTCCTCCGATCCCCAGCCTTTATAAACTCTATGCACCCATCGGCGATGTGGTGGCCTCTTTGGTATGAGTTGCGATGACACTCACGATAGGTTACAATCGTAGCCCAGTGCCTGCCATCAGCATTGGCATTGTTATTTGCCATGTAGAGAGTGTGTGATAAAGAGAGAGATAAGTGAGAGAAAACTTTACAGTCTTGGTTATATTGGGGGAAGAGAGTGGGGTTGTTGGTTCTATTTAAGATGTTAAGACAAAATAACATCATTAGTAATTGGCATTTCATTCAAAATATTTATATTTGGATTTCAAAATAAGTACAAAAACACACACAAAAAAAAAAAAAACCAAGGTAATAGGTAAGTTCTTCTATATTGTACATGTGAAAGTACTATTGAAATGTTATATAGTGCAAGTAAGTTCTGATGAGGGAAAAATTCTATAAATATTTAACAAGATAAAAATGAATTATCGTTTTCAATGACCAATTAGTTAGAAAGGGAAATAATATTTCGACATAATCTTACACGCAATCTTTTCAAGGAAGGCTATAGTACCGTTCATTATAAATTTGATTGATCCCAAATATGTGCCAGGGTACCTATTTTTCATTTCCCTATTCGGTAAGAAAATCTTTAGTTGGCAGCTAATTCTGTCATCCTTTAATCATCATTAATTCCGGTCATTAAAATAATTTCTCGTTGAGACAGTTAGTAACACAAATCTTTCGTAGTTTTGGCCAAAAGAAATCTTTTAACTCCGGAGGTTAATTTGTCAATTTTACCATTATTTTTTAAGTTTCCATGCGGACCAAATTTCGACGATCCGAACCGCTCAATAATTTTAAAATATATCTCTAAGGGCCCTGCGAGGAAACTCCAAACAAAAAAAAATACACGAAAGGGCTTGATATGATCAATTTTTGATAAAAACTATACGTATAGAATTTTGATAAAAACTGTACGTATAGAATTTTGATAAAAACTGTACGTATAGAATTTTTATGAAAAACTGCTCCGATCAACCTCTTCCGGGTAATTTTTTTTGCCAAATCCTCCTGTTGGACCTTAAAAACACGTTTTAAACACATCTAACGGTTCGAATCGTCGAAATTTGGTCCGGAAAGTGAGGTTCGGAGTTAGGTCCGGATTTAGTGGTTTGGATAGGAAGCTCACTGTATATATATATAGCACTTCTAGTCCGGACTCCGGACTTCCGCACCTCCGTGATCCGAGCATTTTTTTGACGATCTGATCCGTCCAATGTGTTCAGAAGGTGTTTTCAAGGGTCATCGCGGGAAATCGTCAAAAAATAAATACCGAGAAGGGCTTGATCCAAGCAGTTCTCACAAAAACTGTATTCTGAACACATTGGACGGATCGGATTTTTCAAAAATAATTTTTAAAATTGAAAAAATCAATTTTTTCTTATTCTCGGGATGTCCGTACATATACAGTTTTTGTGAAAAACGGCTTGGATCAAGCCCTTCCCGGAATTTTTTTTTCATGATTTCTCGTGGGGACCCTAAAAGACACCTTTTAAACACATTGGACGGTTCGGATCATCGAAATTTGATCAGGATCAATGAGGTCCGTAACTTAAGAAAATCCGGGAGTTTGGAGGCACTACAAGAAAAATCACTTTCCATAGCAGGCAATGAATGCTATGGAAAGTAATAAATAGCATTCTGAGGAATGCTGTTCTATCCCACGCCATTAAAAGTCCAAACTTTCCATAGCATTCTTGGAATGCTATTGTATGGGGTAGCTATTATAGCATTTTCTGCCTGCTACAATATAGTGCTCTTCTATAGCATTCTCCGCAAGCTATAACATGGAAGCCTATTATAGCATTTGATGCCTGCTACAATTTGACGTGGAAAAAAAAAAACATTTTGAAGCATTTTGTGAATGCTATGAATGCACACTTTTGATAGCATTATGATGTTGCATTATTTTTTGTTGCACTATATTTTATTGATAAATTTAATTCAAACCCAATAGTTAATACCAAGCCTCTGTATCCAATATCATAAAACCGAGACAATTGATACAATGTATCCAACATTACTTGTATCAAAAGATCCAAGTACAAAAATTATGTAACAAAGAGCAAGACACTAAGTTTGATATATATCCAAAGAACATCTTAAAAACCTAGGGTGTCCCCCGAGATAACTTAGTAAACAGAAATGTGCATGTGCCTACTAATAAACAATCTACGCTACGGTACAACGCAATAAAAAAATAGTCCTTCGCAATAAGCTTCTCTTCTCTTGTTCATTTTGTACACTGCAAAAACAAAAAATCTTAATCAATACACCTCAAAAAGTCATGAACATCAATAAGATAAGACTAATGGGCTAATAGTGTTTATGTTTGTTATGTTTTATGTACTTAGTACCAGAGTTTAGATCACACATCTGTAGATGAATTACAAAGTATAGACTAACACATTTAACAGTGTCATTTGGTTTTTTGGACTTACTAATAGACAGCTACGTGCAATCCCACATGATGTTAAAAAAAATGGTTATGACTTGTGATAAATAAGAACATAGGCAGGTTTAGCGGTCACATTAGTTATCAATCAACAGACTATTGGTTAGCCTGGGTACTGTATAGGATTTAAGAGTATGTTTCAATAATCACCCCTAGCTAAGTCTTAACATGTGTGTGTATACAGAGAAGGAAGACCTAATAAAAGAGAAGGTAAACTTTAGCTCCTACCAAACTAAGAACTTCCCTAAGAAAATTACCGGTACTAAAGAGATAAAGAAAGTTCAACATACTTAGCACTCTAGCAGTTCATAAGTGACTATCATTGTAGTTCCATAGAGTGACATATTTAAGAAGAGCAGTCCAAATCCTCTATAGAATCCCTGCCATCCGTCTTCCTTGAGGAGTGTTTTTGTTGTCTTAACTGCAGACGGTCCTCCGACACCCTAGTCATCCATCACCTTCAATTCTTACAAATTCACAATAGGGGATTTTTTTAGTTAAGACAACAAAAACACTCCTCAAGGAAGGGTCATATGCATGACAGACGATCAAATCAAAACTTGCTCATTAGAAGGGTAATATTGGTACCATCGGGTGGACTTGCTCTTAGTTGCAATTTATTCTGGCATTACTACCAAAAAGCGTACAACACGCCGCACTTTTTAGGCTGTGTACTTTATCCTTTCCCTTAGATATTAACACAAACACACATCAATATATCAGATTCTGAGAAAGATGTTCATGGTAAAGGTCAGGGGAGCACAATTTGCCAAACTATACACTATGTTAGGTTCCTTTGATAGACTGAAAAACTCTACTACTAACTACTCATATGCAATAACACAATAACTTCAAACTTGGATAAAAGCATTAAAACAGTAGCCTTGAGTAAACAGGAATTGAAATGGTTACCTTTATATTCAGAAGACCGATGTTGGCGTCTATCCAAGTCCGGCTTGATCTCCTCAAAAGTTATTCCATTTACCCTACAAAACCAGAAAACGGAAAATATAGATGCACATCAGCCTACACTACAAAACTGACAAAAAGAAATTGAAATTTGAGAACAAAAATTCCAAACACGGGAAACAGATGAGGTAGATGATTTTACTTGCAGAAAAGAAACAATTAGGAACCGGGAACCCTTTGAAAACCTCATGAAGGGTAATCGCAAATGCACACGAAAGACTCTTTATCATGAAGGCTAAGACAACAAGCAATCAGATTACTATTCATTTTTCATGGAGTCATAGCAAACAACTTTTAGAATTGAGACAGGAGGATTTGGTCAAAAAAATTATCAAAATAGAAGTCCACGGATATTAATCCTCATAGATACCCATCCTAAAGTGCCTTGTTAAGGCAGGTAGGTAGATAGGTGACAACCATTTAAATAATTGTTTTGTAGGAATGTATTACCAATAGCAACTCAAATATTTGTATAAGATCAGCCGAAGCGTCACTCGGAGAGGATGAACAGATTTTCGCGATACAAATTTAAAAAGATTGCAGCTTTCCACACATAGATTTAAAATTAGACCTATATATTAACAAGCATGTGAGCCAGAAGTAAAATGCACATTAGATTGATGAGCTGATTCTGACTATAACTTCAAAAAGCCCTTGAATTCTTTAAGACAGGTGCCAATCAAAAACCAAATACATATTCTGCCAACGGAAATTTCTTAGAGATTGCCGATTTCCAATCAACCATGTAATAGGCTTTACCCAGAAGCTCCAAACAAAATGAGCGAAAATATCTACCCAATGTGTATTTTTATTACCTATTCCAGTTCACCCAATCTTTGTCCATCATCGTAATAGCAACAAGCTTTTTTCCTAATATATGTTACCACACATACAAAGTCCTCATAAAGACATACATACATGGACATATAACATTGTTGACAATAAGCAAATAAGCAAGAAATGCTACAAAACTTTTGTTGCTCGCTTCCTTTCTATATGCATAACGGTTATGCCCATATAACTTGATATACAAAAAACATGTCACAGGAGGTATAGAGAGTGAAAAATAACAACTAAGAGTCCATATAAAGCTACACTCATGAAACACTTTTTATAGTTAATGGGATACTGGAACCTAGCTATGAAAGCACAAAGGTCTGCATAGAACATAGAATAGGCTAAAAGGATCAGAGAATTCAAATCAGTAATATATGCCTACAAATGAACTGACGATAACATCCAGGTTTAGAGAGTTAGAACATACTGCCGAGAAGTTCTCCAACAGTTTCTTTTTTGGGTTTTATACATCCTTTCCCTCGTGCCTGCACATAAACATTTATGGTACATTAAGAGCAAACCTTATTTGTATGGATTACAATAAATAAATTCTTTGTGAACTCCTAGTCTTGTTTAGTATGGAACTCAATTTAACTGCTTCATATGTTAATTCGGGACTAAAACTGCAACTTAGAGTCACCAAAACTGAAAAAAAAAAAAAAAATTGCTGGAAATATAGTACAAGTGCTGAAATTGTGTATTTAGGTGCAAAATATTAAGTGTTATACATTGGAAACCGGCACTACATGTTGGTTACAAAATCCCACTTGCTCAAATAAAGTTTAGAGGCTGGAATTAACTCTGTAAAGTGCCTAAAGTGCTGAAAACAGGACCCTAGCTGCTGGAGTTTGCAAATAGCATAGCCTATGAAGTGGGAGAAAATGCTCTATGAGTTCTTAATTGTGTGGCTCGGGGTCCCATAATCTAACACTACTACTAATCCGAACAATGGACCACCAAAATCTAGATAAAAGTACTTGACATGCACAATCTAACGTGTTTGACAAATAGAACAAGCCAATGATACGATGAAGAAAAAGAGGCATAACAAAAACTTGTAAAGCCAAAATCTTTCAATGAAGAAACAACAATTCACCATTACAAAAATATTCCCCACTTTGGAGAGTGAAAAATGCATTTGCTACAGAGTGAAAATTACATTTGCTACAAGCCAGCAACGTTTAACCAAAAAAAGAGCACAAGAGTTGGAACTTCAGGGCAACTATTCTTCAATGCAAAATGCAAATATGAAACTCGAAAGCACCAATTAACTTAGAATGCAATGCAACAAAGTGTATTTATATAAGGCAAAATTTACTGTCCGGCCATTGGGCGGACAATAAGACACATTATGACCGGTCATAATGTGTTTATTACCGGTCATAATGTCTTTTTGCAGGTTATCTGTACCTTTAAAAAGGCATTATGACCGGTCATAAACACATAATGACCGGTCATAATGTGTTTTTATTGTCCGGACAGTAGAAAGATCCTTTATATAATCAAACTTAAGACTTGTAAACCCATTATCTACCCTATGATTTTCCATGCTATAGGCTGCCAATTGGCAGAAAGAGAATTAAAAGAGCACTCAACGGAGATGAAAATTAGTATTATACGTCAGAAGTACTAATTGAACCTAATTTATATACAAGCCCTACAGTAATGACAACAAGCCCTAACCATAACCGAAGATGAAAAGGGTGAAAAATACGAGGAAGAGAGACCGAAAGCAGATCTCTATATGGAGAGTGCTTACCCAAGGACGATAAACAACAGATCAATCGAAACAGAACTAGAACCTAGGGCCACCTCCCTTCTCAACAACTTCAGGTTAAGAATTCGTGAAGGCATCTGTGAATATAACACCATAAACATTGTGCTAAATATGTTCATCAACAACCAAACAATTACAAGCCCTAATTTCAGGGGAAAAACCCCTAATTTTTTTTTAACATCAACATCCAAACAAGTACAAGCCCTAATTTCTATGAAAAAAAACAAAGAAACCCCCTAATTTTTTTTAGGGAGAGAGATGTACCTCGAACAGAGTTGGCTGGGTTTGGTTAGTTCCAGAAAGAAAGGGAGAGACAAAGAGGAGAGCATCTTGAACAGCGGTGGCTAGGTTTGGCTGGGTTTTGTTTAGTTTGAGAGAGAGAGAGAGAGAGAGGGATTGGGTTCTTTGTTCGTGAGAGGAAGAGGAGGGTTTCAGATTTTCACAAGGCGCGTGTTATTTTGGGGCGCCAAGTACGAGTTATTTTGGGGAGCCAATACTTGGTGCCTACTGATCAAAAAAAAATACTTGGTGCCTAAAAATTGGAAAGAACGTTATTGTTGCCAAAAAAATTGGGGAGAACGTTATTGTTGCCTGGTGATGAAAGTGTTCCGCGTGATTCTTTTTGTGGAAGGCTATAATTTCTCCTCTATTATAGCATTCCTAAAAGCATGCTATCAAATAATGCTATAAAAAGCCATATTTGTTGCAGTGAGGGGAAGTGTGGTGTATATATATATATATATACACATGACCTCTCATTTCCTGGCCATATTGTGATGATCCAAACTGTCCGATGTGTTTAAAACGTCTTTTTTATGGTCCTCGCGAGGAATCGCAAAAAAATAAATAAATAAATTTCCAGGAAGAGTTTGATCTAAGCAATTTTCATAGAACTGCGATGTTTATAGTTTCATCGAAACCTTCTCCGATCAAACCCTTCCAGAAAACTTTTATTTTGGTGATTTCTCGTGGGGACCCTTAAAACCACGTTCAAACACATTGGAGGGTTCGGATCATCACAATATGGCCGGGAGAGGGGAGGTGTGGACGGTAATCCAGTCAAGGATCCACGAATCAGCCATATATATATGTGTGTGTGTGTGTGTTTGCCCTGGGCGATAATATAGTGCCAAAAGGATAATATTCGTACATTTATCCCGTCCTGAGATGAATTTGCCGTTGAGACCTTTGCTAACTCTTGGATTTTCCTATTCTGTAAAGATTTCTTAGTCATTGTTCCAAAAGGATCAAATTTGTCTTCATCGTCTCGAAAAAGGTCCGAAATCTGTTAACTCAACTGGTTAATCTGTTGGTTTTGTCATCAATATTTTAGTTGTCAAGAAATAGTGATGGATAAATTTTATGTAGGTGACAGTTGATACCGTTAATACTACATGACATAAGAAATAAAATGATTATTTGAAACTGTGTTGCATATGCTTAAACTGTGTTTTATTTTATTGACTTTTTATTGTGTCACCCATTCATCCTCATTGGGATTGTCTATCCATAGAATAAAAATTGAACATTTGTCGTCTTCTTCATAAAAATAATTTATCATTTACATTGTCAGTAACTCTTATTTTTATTACTATTTTGTTAAGGGAGTATCTATCGTAGATATGATGTTATTTGGCACATCATCGCTAAATGAAAACAAATCCCTTTCCCGTGACAATTGTTCACAATCATATGCTGAAATATTGTTTAGTTATCATGCTATGAAAAAAGTTACATTTATATATACCTTTTACAAAAACGGTATGATGATTTTCCATATTGCTATGAAATTCAAAAATAGATTTTAATGTGGTTAAATCCTTTCCCATGGAACCCACATCAGTCAATTTGTGAGCTAGCTGTTGCTTAATCATGCCTGGTAAATGCATGCATGTGGGACATCAAAAGAAAACAAATTTGGTTAAGAGAATGTAACTCTGGTATTTTTTTTTTTTGAACAAATGAATTACACAGTTTTCCTACTTGCTGAGGTGTTATGAAAGTAATGTACTTACAATGCGATACTGAGCTAAACATTTAGTGAGCTAGCTGTTGCCTAATCATTCATGGTAAATGCATGCATGTGGGACAAATCAAAAGAGTACAAATTCTTTTAAGAAAATGTAACTCTCTTTATTGGAACAATCAAATTACATTATTGTTTTCCACGCACCGAGGTGTCCTGAATGTACTTATAGTGGGACCTGCAATTTTGTGAGGGGTGGGTCTATTTGCAACCCTTTTTGGCTCCATTCAGCCCTTGCAAAATAAATACCAAAACCTTCCCTGCGAAAAGACCATTTAGCCCCTCAAATTACTTCATACCTCCTAATTACACAAACCTTTTCGCTATATACCAACCCACTCCACTTTTTCCCGACGTATCTTCTTCTTCCTTTCTCCTCCATCGTATTCCCTCCTCCCCTAGTCGAAAAAAAATCCCTCCTCCTCTTCCAATCGAAAACAACTGAGCCATTAACCCCCATTGTCCTCCTCTTCCCCTCATCTCTCATCTCTCTCAATGGAAAACCTTGGTGAACCAATGGAAGGAACTTCCCGAGAAGAGCTCCAAAGAGTAATGGAGCAACTTACAACTCCAAGTCCACCAATGGATGCACAAATACAGACCAAGAGTAACCCGGACATGAAGATTTTCGGGCAAAAAACGACCCAAGATCGAGTAACCCATTGCCTTCTCAATTTCTCAGTCGATGTTCGTTCGAAACGGTACCACGGTCCCGAAAATCGCAATACATTTCGGTAGTTAATACCCGAAATTAGTGATGGTAGTTAATATCCGCAATATTGGCCATAATTTAGTAGTCTGTATCCAAATTATGTGTTTAGTTTCGGAAGTTAATATCCGAAATGTGCCAAAACTAAAGAGCAGACATTGTTAACGGTAGTTAATATCCGATATGTTGGCCATAATTCCGCAGTTTGTATCCGCGTTATGTGTTTAGTTTTGGGAGTAAATATCCGAAAATGTGCCAAAACCAGATGAGTAAAACACTGGCGATTTCTTCGACTGGTTCGACGGAGAGGGCGATGGTTGAGGTCAGAGGGGCTGGAGAGGGAGAGAGAGAGTAGATCTGTCGGAGGAGTGGTCGGAGGAGAAAGTAGGTTGTGCTCAAGTAGCGGTGGTGATGGAGGTCAGACGGAGGGAGGAGGGAAGAGAAAAGGGTTTTGAGTTTTGAGTTGGGGTTTGAGTGGGTTTTGAGTTTTGAGTGGGGGTTTGAGTGGGTTTTGAGTTTTGAGTGGGGGTTTGAGTGGGTTTTGAGTGTTTGAAATGAGTGAAATTTGGGAGAAAAATAAGAAGGGCAATTTTGGAACTTTACCGGGTTATATCTAGTAAATATAGAGATTTGCCACCTCACCAGGGTTGTATTTAGTAAAAGGGTTGTAAGAAGACCGAAAAGGGTTTCAAATAGACCCACCCTTTTGTGAGATCAGTCAGGGATGGCTATCATCATAAGTGTTCAACAATTTTGTATGTAAATGACATTTCGAAATTTGCCATGCAGTAAGTGACTAATAGAGGGGAGAGAGTATGAGAAAAGTGTACATAGTACTCTTGGTCTATATTTAATATTTACAGGGGGAGAGAGTGTGGGGTTGTTGTTACCATTTGGCTGGATGCCAATAGAAACTGGCATTGGCGAATCCTATTTAAGAAGTTAAGACAAAAATATATCATTACTATTTCGCATTTTATTCCTCTAATTAATACTTATTTGGATTCCAGAAAAGTACCAAAAACGGAAAAAGAAAAAAATACCATTGTAATAAGTACGTACTTCTCTATGTACATGCGAAATTACAAATCAAAGATTAGTATAAGTCACTTCCGACGAGGAAAAAATCCAATAAATATTTGATAAGAGTACAATTAATTAAAGGTTGTTTTTGACGACTAATTAGTTAGAGAAGCAAATAATATTTCGACATACGATCGATGGCATGACAAGCCGCGTGGATGAATGCATTTGGATTCATGTTTTGCCCGGCCTTCATAAATTCAATGCACCTGTGGTGTCCTCAAAAATCCGTAGCGTCTCTTGAGTGAGCCTTGATCCGTGAGAGCAGCGAGCGAGTGGTGAATGTGATTATGCGCGAGCCCCTGCACACGGAGCACCCGCCGTTAGCGCCCAACCTGGCCGGAGTATGGCCAGGGAAGGCACTCCGACGATCAAGTAAGTGATCGGAGAAGAAAGTGTTTTGAGAGTGGATTTGTAGAGAGAGAAAGTATCGCGTACCCGTTTAGGGCTTCGTTGCCTCGTATTTATAGGCTACCCAAGTACAGGGGCAGATCGGTCAATCTGGCTCGGATGACGTCACCGAGCGTCACGAGCCAGATCTGCATGCATCGCATGTTCGCGTCCTCCAATCACAATTGAGCACGTAATGTAACCGTTTCGGATGCCATCATGCTGACGTAAGTACAGCTGTCTCATGCACATGCGCCTTCCCCAGTTTGTTACGAGCGTTAACCGCCTTCAGTGACGTCACGAGGATCGTCACCGAGATCTCAGATATGATCCGTACCGGATGGCTTGTCCGGTTCATGGTCTACCGGCCGAGACACCGGTTTGTCTCGGACGGGACGCGCTTGGTTGGCCCATGGCGTTCTGTTCCCTGGTTGGTTTGGAGATCCATCTGGGCCCAATCCCCTCCGGGCTCCTCGGCCGAGCCCCACTTGGGCTGCTAGATTTCGGCCCACTACAGCACCCATCCACTACGTGGTGGGGCTGCTGACCTATTTGGCTTGAGTAGTTACAATGGCAGTCATGGTAGGTCAGAATCGTAGCACATTGCTTGTAGTTGGCATTGTTATTTTCCATGGAGAGATTAAGTGAGAGAGGGGAGAGCGTGAGAGCAAAGTGTACATAGTCTTGGTCTATATTTATAGGAGTAGAGAGAGGTGGTGGTTATTTGGCTGGTTGCCAATGGAACCGGACATTGGGCCGGGAATGCCATTTAAGATGTTTAGACAAAACATACATCATTACTATTTGGCATTTCGTTGTTCAAATTCATAATCGGATTTTAAAAAGGTACCAAAAATGTGGGCTTCGAGAACCGGGACTAGTGGCAGCGGAGCTGGGGCAGCTGCCATGAGGTGTAGCAGGTCAAAGATTCCAAGATCCACTACAACCTAGACCTCGTCTCTCCAATGGAAGTTACTAGGGCAATGCGACGCTGCGCAGAGAGTCAAGTCCGCCCCAGCCTTTCTAATACTCTATGCACCCCCATCGGCGATGTGGTGGCCTCTGTGGCATGAGTGCTTGCGATGACACTCGCGATAGGTTAAAATCGTAGCCCAGTGGTTGATTTGTCTTGGTTATATAAAGGGAAGAGGGTTATTGGTTCTATTTAAGACGTTTATATAAAATAACATCATTACTATTTGGCATTTCATTCAACATATTTATATTTGGATTTCAAAAAAGTACAAAAAACGCAAAAAAAATGAATAAATAAATACTAAGGTAATAGGTAAGTATTTCTATATTGTACATGTGAATGTACTAATGAAACATTATATAGTACAAGTAAGTTCTAACGAGGAAAAAATTCTATGATTATTTAATGAGAATAAAATTAATTAAAGGTCGTTGAAAACGATCAATTAGTTAGAAAAGGAAATAATATTTCAACATAATCTTACATGCAATCTTTTCAAGGAAGGCTATAGTACCGTTCATTATAAATTTGATTGATACCAAATACGTGCTAGGGTACCTATTTTTCATTTCCCTATTCGGCGTTTCTTTAGTTGGCAGTTAATTCTGTCATCCTCTAATCATCGTGTAGACACCCCAATTTTGGTGACTTGTGCATCCCCAATGATGAAAATAACACGCAAAATGTACCTTGGAACAGTTGCTTGAGTCGGATGAATCAAACGAGCCAAAACCCCAAACCTACCAGAACCGTACAGCCCGAAACCCAGAACAGTACAGCTTGAAATTTTATTTGCACCGTGCGGTGTTGTAATGTGCACCATACGGCACACCTTTGACGCCATACGGCACCCTTGTCCCATCAACGGGATTCCCGGGTTACTCTAGCAGCTCAGAACAATGATGCGATTCACATAATACAGCGAGTCTACTCATAAGCCCGCCATTTTTGCGTACAAATCTTGCTCACCCTCCCCTTTATAAACCAACACCGTCGAACCGTTTCGAGAGGCTCGATTAGAGGATACCAAAAAGAGAAATCCGAATCCCTCCCGTACAAATCAGTTGAAAAATTCCAAAGATATCGCTACCCCCTTTAAAAACCCGTTGCTATACTTGTATTCACTCACAATTCTTGCCTCTTGATAGGCACATGGGAAGCTTGCTTTTGAGCGCCTAAGTAGGGTGGTTTGGCATGTTAGACGTGCGTTTTGAGCTTTATTTTCCATTTGATATGTGCGCGTGGTGTTTTGTGTATTGAGCGTAATTTACAGGTATTCTAAGGTGGTGGGTGCGATTTTGAGACATTGGAAGTACATGCACGTAGTTCAAGAGTTAGAAGCAGGCGGATTTTGCATGGAAGTGGTCGAAACCCGTCGGGAGCGCTACCCCAATTCTTTGGAGCGCTCAAATTGGGCACAAAAAGGTCCCAAAAATGAACAGAAGGTTTTGGAGCGCTACACCAAAAGTGGTGTAGCGCTACCTAAGGACATATGGTCAGCGGTCAACGGTATGCGCAGCGGTCAATGCACGGCTTAAGCAAAGCGGTAGCGCTACCTACATTTACCTGTAGCGCTACCGAGCGGCTATCATGGCTCAATGAACGGCGTCGTTCGGTCTTTCCGCGGAGAATAGTTTCGGATTTTCTTTTGGTTTTTATTAGGATTGCTAGATTAGTATAAATACTTTTGTTTAAACCCATATTAGGGTTCCACGAATTATTTCCTAGTTTTTACTTTTCGAAGTTTTCGGCTACAGTTTTGAGAGCTTCCAACATTCAGCAGTTCCATTCAAGTTTATTTCCGGATTTCCAGCTTTTGGATCGGTTTTTCGTATTGATATTCAAGTTCGTTCTTTATTGCAATCATCGGTATCGTTTTCTATCTTTATTTTTATTCGTCAAGCATGTCTAGATCTAGGTTAAACATAATTTCTGTTATTATTAGCATTATGAGTGAGTAGTCGTTTCGAGTGCGGCTGCGGGGCGAAGGCGCCGCACGTCTAGACTAACCAATGTTCACCTCGGGGCCGAATTAACTCAACTTTCAAGCAATTTTAGGAAACAAAAACTTTTCTAACAAACAAACCCAGGCATTACCGGAATTCGAATGCGCACGGAATCTGGTGACAGGTGGTGCGCATTTGTTAGGAAGCCTTTCTCGTATTCTAAAATCAGTAAAAGAGTAATTGTGGCCCGAGTAAAATATTGATTAGACTAGTCGCGGACGCCGGATCCCCCCCAGCTGCGCTCTCTTTATTAATTTGCATCCAGTTAAATTAGCTTAGTAATCTAGTCAATTAATTTCATCAAATCAAGGGGTGGCTACCTCAGAGCCAGGTAAAACTGCACTTCCACACTTTTGAGTCAAGCACTTAAGTCGTCTCTGTGGTTCGACTCCGGTACTTCCGGATTTATTGTGCTACACTGGTCGAGAGTCCTACGCTTGGGACGCGTCTTTATTCGTCTTATTTTTAGTTACCTGGTCGGTCAAGCACCTCTCCTATACACAAACCCAGAAGTCCAGCGTCCATTCCTCGTAATCATCCAATCTAATATGTTCGGTTCTATTTCAAGGTATAAAAGTTCGTTTTCAAATCGCGATAATCTTCTGAAGGGAATCTCCATCGGGCTCGAGGAGGGCTCCATAGCTCTTCCTTGAGTCCAAGCGGAGACATTTCAATAAATTTCAAGCCTCTCGGGTAAGTATCGCGCGACATCGTCTATTGTTGCGGATGCCGTCCCTAAAAAAAATGAGGTACATTTATTCGTTAAAATCATTTTTTTTAAATTTGTCTTGATCATTAAAATAACATGGTTTTTACACCAAAAATGGAGTTTGGTTTCAATCGGGTAAAATGAAGATTTTTTGAAAAACATAGTTTACAGAGACACCGTACGGCGCCCAAAATGCACCGTGCGACATAGTTTTGGATGCCGTACGGCATCACTAGAAATTTTTTTTGCACACTCTGTTTCCAGCGACCCGATACTCTGTTTTCGTATTTAAACCCCCCCTCCTCTTAGTTAACTTTCTCGCATTTATATACTTGATTATGTGATTTATCGTTATTATCTGTCTCTTTTAAGCTTGTTATTTCCATATATATTGTTTATGTGAAATAAGGTTTTCATTAAAATCTTTTCAAAGAATAATCCCACAAATGTTTAGTAGAGACCGGAAAATTCTGGGCACGCGGGGTGCATTTTTTTGAACAAAACCTTCCCCGCGAGTAACCTGGCTCCCGAACCCAAATCTCTATTTTTCGCAGATCAAACCCTTTTTCAGCGGCATATGAGTCATTATTTTTCTAAACGGTTTCTCGGGTACCAAACATTTTCCAAAATTAAACCCCGAGTGGCGACTCTAAATTTTTCCTTTTTTTCCGGATCACCCTTTTTCACCAACACAACCAAAAAAATGTGTGGGCAACCCGAACGAACGTCCACAAATTGTTAATTCCTGTCATCTACTACCAGAATATAATTAAAATTTGTCTTTACGCTCATTAAAATAATTTCTCGTTGAAACAGTTAGTAATACTAATCTTTCGTAGTTTTGTGCAAAAAGAAATCCTAATTCTTTTAACTCCGGTGGTTGATTTGTCAATTTTACCATTATTTTTTAATGGTCACTTAGCCAAAAATCCAAAAGATTTGACATTTTAAAGGGAAGGACAAGAAACTTTTGCAATCGAACGTAAAAACAAAAAACATTTCAAATTTTTAAAGAGAAGGACATGGAACTTTTGCAATCAAATATAAAGACAAAAAAAATTAGTGAAATGTCACTAATTTTTAAAAATTCTAATTTTGTACAAAAAATTCAAAAAAAATCAACTCCTGCCTCCTGGCCGACCACCACCTCACCTCCGGCGACTACTTCCGGTGACCACGGCGACCAAAAAAATTAGTCAGATTTCACTAATTTTTAAAAGTTCTAATTTTCTATGGAAAATTCAAAAAAAAAAAAAAAAAATCAACTCCTACCTCACGCAGACCACTACCCCACCTTTGGCCGACCACTTCCGGCAACCCAAAAATATAGTGAGATTTTACTAATTTTTAAAAGTTTTAATTTTCTACATAAAATTAAAAAAAAACATCAACTCCTACCTCGCGCAGACCTGTAAGGACCCGTGTTTTTATTTATTTTTCCGAATATAAAGTGGGGAAATGCGAGGAATTGTTTAAAATGTTTAAGTGTTAGATTATCTAGTGTTGTGAGTCGGTTGGGGCCATTAACATTACACTAGCCAAGTGGAGGGGGTGTGGTGTAATTATTTGAAATATAAGTGGGTGTGTGGTTTGAGGGAGGAGAGAGACAAGTCTCCCTCCTCGTTATCTAGCCATCCCTCTCTCTCTCTTCTTCCTCCTCCATTTTCTTCTTCTTCCTCCTCCAAATCTAAAAGGTTGGGTTTTGCTTGGAGCTTGGAGAAAGGGTTAGGGTTTTGCACGTCATTCTCTTGGAAGCTTGATTTTTGCTTGAGGTAGGAAAATTTCTAACCTTTCTAAATGTAAATGTTGTGTATGTGTGTGTATAGTCATTTGTTTTGCTAAAATTCCCTTGACTTGTTGATTTCCTTGAGAAAGACCATTTCATCTTGTAAATTAGTGATATATTGTGTTTCTATGTTGTTTGAGCCTCTTTTGCATCTTAACATATCCATTTGAAACTAAGAAAATGCCCAAAAAGAAGCCCCATTGATTCTCTCTTTACTTGAAAATTTTTGGATTTCGTACTATCCTATCGATAGGACTTCATCTCCTACTCCTTTCATTCTGGCCAATCTGATGGCTGCCCTATCGATAGGACTACATCTCCTATCGATAGGACTTCATCTCCTATCGATAGGAGCCTCTGACGCACTATCAATAGGAATTTATCTCCTATCAATAGGACTCTTTGATGCTTTTCATCTTCGAAAGTAAATTATTCAACCAAAGTTTTCAAATGCAATTTTGTTGAAAATCTTATTCAGTTTTGATTTATGTCTTGTGTTCTTTTACGTATTGAGGCTTTATGTCATTGTGACGTCTTTTCTCACTGGTTCGAGCTTGGTCCCTACTATCTCATTCTCGGAATCTAGTATAATTATCTTGTTAAGATTTCTCTTCTCTTTTCCCTAAATTTTGGAGTCATGGTTAATTACTCATGTTTTGATCCTCATGATGATAACGAAATGATGTGTTGAGTTCACGTTTAGCCTTCTTTGAATTTGGTCTCTTCGTTGATCTCTTAAAGGCTTGGAAGCTTAATTCAAAGTGTTTCGGCCGGTGTAATTTCAATATCTTGCTTAATTTTAACTTCGATGAGTTCCTTAATAAATCTTAGGTTCCGAAGATTCTATTTTGCCCAATAAATCTCCTTTGAGCATACCTTGTACATCAAAGAGACCGAATGAATCGTTTGTTCTTAAAATTCGATGAACATTGTCTATTCGAACCTCTCTTGGTCATCCTTGTTGTTGTCTTGTGGAGGAGAATCAATCTCATCTTGCCGTTGTCCTTGAACTTTTGAGAGAGCACCGTTTGTATACTGAGCTTTATAGATGCGAGTTTTGGTGGAGCGATCTGGGCTAGATTGGGTTAGTCATGAGTGGTGACGACTAAGCAATATGTTTGAGATTTTGGGTTTCTTGAGTTTGGCTGATATTATTGTCTTCTATTCTAGATTTTTCTCATTTGGTTCCACCGGATAGTGCGATGCCTCTAAGGGGGGAAACATGAGTATGTGTTAATGTTAGCGGGACGAGTATTAATGTTTGAGTCATGAAAATTGAAGGTACATAGGTGTGATTATCTTGTTCATGATTTAGAACCTGCGGCCAAGGCGTCCAATGGGGAGAAACTGATATGTATCTTGGATTCACGCGATCAAAGGTTGAGGGGTAAGATTACACAATTAGTTAAGGTGTCATGAAATAATTTTGGGAGCGAAGAATTTATATAGAAGAGAGAGGATGAGATGAGAGAGAAACACCCGGCGTTGTTTTCCGTTTAAACTATGTGAGTACATGTTTAAGTTATGCATTCTATGAGTTTATGAGTCGAGTACTTATTGCATATCATGCATGAGAATGTAATGGATGGGAGTGCAAATTTATTTCAAATTTTGAGGACAAAAGTTTTGTAAGGAGGGTAGAATGTAAGGACCCGTAAATTCGTATAATTTTTCCGGAATAATATTGGGGAAATGTGAGGAAATGAAAATAGAGTAGTGTGGGGTCAATGTGGAGTTAGTGTGTGCATTGGGATGCCTTTAAAACACATTAGAAACACTGGGGGTGTAGGTGCAATTAGTTGGGGTGTATATAGATTGTTTATGGCTGATTTTTTTGGTCAAAACACACTCCTTTCCTCTCTAAAAAATCAGCCCTCTCTCCCTCTCTTAAAGTTCTTCCAAAATCTTCACCAAAATCCATCCCTCTCACTCCCCAAACTTAAGATTCAATCCAAGAAACTTCTTCTACGCGTGTTGTGGAGCCTGGGGTAGCTTGGAATCACTCCGGAGTGTTCATTTTCGGTTGGGTTGATCAAGGAAGCTAGGGTTTTCATATTTGCTTGCATTGGAGCTTCAATCTTGAGGTAGGAGAACAAATTCTACTCCCTCTAGTTGTATTTATGTGATAGGCGCGTGGAAAGCTTTCTTTTGAGCGCCTAAGTAGGGTGGTTTAGCATGTTAGACGTGCGATTTAGGCTTAATTTTCCATTTGATATATGCACGTGGTGTTTTTGTGTGTTGAGCCTAATTTGCAGGTAATCTAGGGATGTGGGCGCGAATTTTGAGACATTGGGAGTACATGCACGTAGACCAAGAGTTAGAATGGAACGGATTTTGCATGGAAGTGGTCGTAACCCGCCGGGAGCGCTACCCCATTTCTCTGGAGCGCTCAAGTTTGGCACAAAAGGGCACAGAATCGAACAAAAGGTTCTTGAGCGCTACCGGTTTGTTAAGAGTCAATGGTTAAGTAGCATCAGCCGGTCAACGCGGGACTTAAGCAAAGCGGTAGCGCTACCCCACTTTTACGTCGTCTTGTCTTCACGCGGAATGTTTTGGGATTTTCGTTCGTTTTTCATTAGGATTACGATAATTAGTATAAATACTTTTGTTACAACTCAGATTAGGGTTCCACATTATTTCTAGGTTTTTATGTTTTGAGTTTCGGCTACAGCTTTTTTCAGAATTCTACATTCGAGCTTGTTCCAGTTTTTCAGAGTTACAGCTTTTGGATTGACGTTTCGCATTGATAATCGAGTTTGATTTCTTATTGCAATCATCGGTATCATTTTCTATTTTTATACTTTATTCTTTAAGCATGTCTAGATCTAGGTGTAATTTGATTTCTGTTATCATTAAAATTATGAGTGAGTAGTCGCATAGAGTGCGGCTACGGGCGAAAGCGCTTCGTAGCTGGGCTAATTGATGTTTCACCTCGGGGCCGAATTAACTCAATTTTTGGGCAATTTTAGGAAACAGAAACTTTTCTAACAAACAAAACCCAGGCATCGGCGGAATTCGAATGCGCACGGAATCTGGTGACAGGTGGTGTGCATTTGTTAGGAAGCCTTTCTTTTATTCTAAAATCAGTAAAAAGAGGAATTGTGGCCCGAGCAAATATCGGTTAGGCTAGTCGCGGACGCTGGGTTCCCTCAGCTGTGCTCTCTTTATTAATTTGCATCCGGTTAAATTAGCTCGTTAATTTAGTTAATCAATCTCATCAAATCAAGGGGTGGCTACCTAAGAGCCAGGTAAAACTGCACTTCCACACTTTTGAGTCAAGCACTTAAGTCGTCTCTGTGGTTCGACTCCGGTACTTCCGGATTTATTGTGCTACACCGGTCGAGAGTCCTACGCTTGGGACGCGTCTTTATTCGTCTTATTTATAGTCACCTGGTCGGTCAAGCATTTTTGGCGCCGTTGCCGGGGACGACAGCGAGTGTTCAGAGGTGTAGAGTCATAGTTTAGTTTTGTCTTTTAGTTTAGTCATCATAGGTAGAGGTAAGAAGGGTTCTCCTAAGCAGGACCCTCTTTATTTTCGTGACCCTATGCACCGTTTTGTTCGACGAGAACTGGGGTCGGGTCAGCTTGTGTCTCCTAGTGTTTCATCTTCTAGTTCGGAGTCAGACCTAGCTCAGGCAGAGTCTATTACCATTAGTGATCTTTTTATCGAATTATCTTTTGAGTCAGTTAGTGTCAGTAATCCACTTTACTAGTCAGAGTCAGAGTCAGAGTCAGAGGTAGGTGATATGGCCGACCAGCGAGTAGCGCAACAGCCATCTTTGAGGCAACACCTTTATCCAGAGAGGTCCACTCCTGAAGGACCCATTGTGTTTCCTCGTGAGACACAAGAGGCACGTAATGCTTTCACTGTTAAACCAGGTGTCCTGAACAGCCTCCCTAATTTCTATGGGAGGGAGTGCGATGACCCATACGAACATGTGCGAACATTCGAGGGATTGGTGCGCAACCTCGCGTCCAATACCCAATACGAGAATGCATGCGTCAAGCTATTTGAGGCAACACTAAAGGATGGCGCACTAATGTGGTTCAGGATGCAAAAGTCTCAATCTCTTATCACCTGGGCTCAAGTGCGCGACGCTTTCTATAGGAAGTATTTCTCTGAGGCTAAGACTACGAGCTTTAGGCGTCAAATCCAAGGCTTTAGACAAGAGAGAGGTGAGTCGTTTCTCAAGGCTTGGGAGCGCTTTAAGGAATTGATCCTCAGATTGCCACACCATGGTTTTGAGAGGATTCAACTAGTCGAGTTTTTCCACCTGGGTCTCAACGCAGAGACCGTTCAGCACATAGAGTATTCTTGCAAAAGGGACAATTTCTTGTCCAAAACAGCTGACCAGGGGTGGGATTTCTTAGATGACCTAGCTAATAGGCAGAGGGCCTTGGAACCATCTGATTTTGAGCGAGCTGGACCTTCTGGGTCCAATATTGTCCCTGTCACCATTCGTGACCAGCGACTTCAGGCTCAGGTTGAGAAAATGGCTCAGAGGTTAGAAGAATTAGAAGTGAGACAGACTCGTTCAGTCCATGAGGTCGGTATAGAGGAAGTCTGTGTGTGGTGTGAATGCAAAGTGCACACCGCGACCGCTTGCCTTGGGTTTCTAGCGGCCAAAGGGGCAAGTCAGTTCAATCAAGAAGAGGTCAATGCAGTTAGGACTTGGGATCCATTTTCAAATACATACAATCCAGGATGGAGGGATCACCCTAACTTTGGGTGGTCAGATTCCAGACCTGCAGGTGGAGGTCAAGCTCAACCCCTTGCGCTACCTCCGCCGCAACAATTTTCACAGTCCCAATCATTCAGGCCTCCGCAGGGCCAAGTCATTCCATACCACTATCAGCAACAGCCTGGTAGGGGGGCAGGTCCATCCACTCGTGGTCCTCCCCCAGGTTATTCGCAGGTGGTTGCACGAGATCATAAGTTAGAGGAGAATGTCAACTCCATGATGCAATCACAGATGACATTCCAGACGGAAACGAGGCAGCAAATAGGAGCCCTTACCACTCAGATGTCCCAACTCACTGCGATTATTAGTCAAATGCAGCAGGAGAAGGGCAAGTTTCCAGCCCAGGGTAGTATAACGGGAGCCCATTACTTGGGAAATTCTTCAGGTCCGAATGTTCAGGGTCAGAATCAGGAGGAGGCCAAGTCGGTCACCATTCTCAGAAATGGGAAGGAGATCGACAAGTCCATCCCGCCAAAGCAGAAACCAGCTCCACCCCCGGAGCCGGTGGATGCACCACGCGCAACTCCTGAGAGTGTTGAGAAGTCACCTGAGGTGGTGGTGCCTGCTGATGCGGCCCCCAAGACTCAAACGCCGCCAGCGATACCATTAGCTCTATTTCCTCAAAGGCTGGCGGCGAAACCTAAGCAGAGTATGAACCTTAAAATGTTAGACCTTTTTAAGAGGGTGCAATTCCCTATCACTTTGATGGAAGCAATTGAGTCTTTTCCCCAGTGTGTGAAGGTTCTGAAGGACCTCTGCACACCAAAGCACAAGAGTCAGAACAATGTGGTTCTGATCGAGGTAGTGAGCTCCATTCTTCAGGCTGAGATTCCTGCCAAGTGCAAGGATCCAAGGTGTCCCACCATCCCTATAGCTATCGCAGGCCAGACGTTCGATAAGGCATTGCTGGATTTAGGAGCGAGTGTTAACTTGCTCCCCTATTCAGTATACTTGAGGCTAGGTTTAGGCAATCTGAGAGCTACTCCTGTGACGCTGCAGTTGGCTGACCGGAGTGTTAGAGTCCCGAAGGGAGTGGTGGAGGATGTGTTGATTCGAGTGGGCGAGTTCCAATTCCCTGCTGATTTCATTGTTTTAGATATTTGTCCAGGCCCCGAGGCTTTAGAGAATACTCCTATCATCCTAGGTCGTCCTTTCTTAGCCACCTCCAATGCTGTCATGAATTGCAAAACTGGCAAGGTCCAGTTGTCTATTGGCGAGGAGAAAATGGAGGTGGATGTCTATAGTGTCAGTACCTTGGGTGAGGGTGAGGAGGAGTTCGATGAGTTATGTTTGGTTGACACGCTCGTTCAGGAGCACATTGATACAGTTTTATATAAGGATCCTCTGGAGATTGCTCTTACCGCCGAGGAGGCGTCATGTTTAGATTCTCCAGAGGTGGTCGATCTGTTAGATATGTTAGAGGTTGAGGATTCATTTGAGGATTTATGTGGGGTCACCCATGACCCAGTGTTCGAGCCTCTGGGCAACCCTCCACCCAAGGTTTTTCCATAGTCAGTTCAGCCGCCTAAGCCAGAGTTAAAGCCTCTCCCGGACACGCTTAAATACGCCTTGTTGAAGGGCAATGATACTTATCCGGTTGTGATCTCCTCATCCCTTGAGGAGGATCAAGAGAGGAAGTTGCTAACGGGTAGCTCACGCATACTATGCTCTTCATTGAGTGTGGACCCGGCCTCTAGCATTAGGGGTACCCATCATTGACTTGGGTATTTATAGCTTTGCACACCGCTATTAAAAGAAGGATCGTGTGCCCAACTCTGGTTAGTAAGGGCAATTTATGTCTATTCGTGTTTGTTTATCAGTTTTTGTAAATTTTTATATATTCGTGTTTGTTTTTCAGTTTTAAAAAAAAAAAAATTTTTTTTTGATGGTTTTTTATAGCCACCCACTCTTCCATTCAAGTTGGGGGATGGGGAGAAAAGTATGACACGTGAGACTGCGTGAAGGTCTGGTGGGGTTTCTTTCTTTGTTTACTTTATTTGTTGTGGCCCGGCTTTCACGAGCGGGCAGTACTGACGTCATTTGTTGCCTAGTAGGTAGTTGGTTCTTAAGTCTTTTGCAGGACGAGCATGCTACCACACCAGCCTTTGTAGTTTGGGCCTCTCCGCCGGAGTGAGTGAGGCATTCAGGAGCCTCGAGCAGGGGTGCCACGAAATGTGGCGGTTGTCAGTCCAATAAAGCTTTGGCGCGGCTCTGTGTGACTAGCTGTGGACCTCGTTAGGTCCGAAGGAGCGGATCCTGGGAGCAGTTCTGATGACGAAACACAACGGTGACGACAAATTCCCCATACATCGGCCGGGGTCATGATGGTTGGCTGCCATCCGACGGTCCATCTCTTTCCCTTGTTCTTCCATTTATATATTTGTCTTCATGCTCTGAGGACTGAGCAATTTTCAAGTTGGGGGAAGGGGTGTACTTTGTACACGTATTTTGTTTTGAGCGTTGTTAGTGGTTTAGGGGTCATTTTTAAGTTTTTAAATTTTTGGTTAATTTTTTAGTGTGGGGATACGATTGTTATGCTTGTTTGATTAGGTGAGCATGCTAGATTTTTGTCTAAATATCTGTCTGTTTAACTTGTTCACATGCATATATCTGGCATCCCTGTTTGAGTAGTTTCACACCATAAGCAAGTTTGAGTAGGTGTTCCCACTTGTGCACAGTATGTCCCTAAAACATCCCATGTTTCGTTGTTCTTCACTTTCCGCACTTGCACGAAATAGTAGGCGTTTGTACCACATATCATAGTTGAATATTTTGCATGCCTGTGTGAGAGTTGGTGACGTGCTTAGGGGATGAAACAAGGTCATTTTTGCGTGATTAAACCACTAAATGTGTCCCATTGATCCCATGATTAACCAGTCCATGTCAGTTCCTGTGTCAAACCTAGGAAATCGGTGTTTGGGTGGTTGCTTGACCATTCGGGTGATTAGTAATTAACTAGAATTTTGTCCCAAGCGTAGGACTATCGACCGGTGCAGCACAATAAATCCGGAAGTACCGGAGTCGAACCACATAGACGGTCTACGGTGCTTAACTCAAACAATGTCGGCTCTACGTTTGTAATTGGCTCTCAGGTAGCCACCCCTTGCTCAAATGGTTTAATTAATTAACTAAATTAAACTGATTTAACTACTGAACTCTGAATTTAAAAAGGAGAGCACAACCGTGGGCACTACGGTGTCCGCAGCTAGTCTAATTCACATTCACTCGGGCCACAATTATTCAATTAATAGATTTAAAAATATGAAAAATAGTTTCCAACAAATGCACACCACTTGTCACCAATTGCTGCGCGCATTTAGAATTGGCGATGCCCGGGTCTGTTTGCTAGAAAAACTTCCGTATTCAAAAATTGCGCATTAATTGAGATGATTCGGCACCGAGGTGGAACATAAATTAGCCTAGCCACGGGACACCTTCGTCCCGCGGCCGCACTCAATACGACTACTCACTCATGATACTATTAAACGCAACAATAATATTACCCCTAGATCTAAACATGCATCAAATAATTGAATCAAATAAAACACGGTACCAAATATTCGCAGCGTGTAAAGACCCGTATTTTTAAATAATTTTTCGAAAATGATGTTGGGGAAGTGTGAGAAATGTTTTAAAATGCAAAATGGGGTCAATGTGAGTTGGTGATTGCATATGGGGTGTCTTTGCAACACATTAGAACCACTAGGGGGTGAGGGTGTAATTTGGGGTTGTATTTAAAGCCCAACATCAGAATTTTTGGAGCAAAATCACACTCCTCTCCCTCTCTCATACACCGACACTTCCCTCTCTCTACTCCTCTTCAAGTCTACTCAATTTCCTCCACAAATCTACACCTCTACACCTCATTTCCTCAAGAATCAACCTCAAATCCTTCATCTACGCGTGTTTTGGAGTCCGGGACTCCGTGGGTTCGCTTGGAGCTAGCACATTCGGTTGGGGTTTGCTAGAACAAGCTAGGGCTTTCTCAACTCTCTTCATTGGAGCTCAATCTTTGAGGTGGGGAACTTATTTCTACCTTCACTAAGTGTATATAGTTTGAATGATTGCATTGTGTTCATCTCTTCTCTTGATTTCTCTCCAAGCTTTTACACCTCCATGGAAGTTGAGTTTGAACTTGATTGATGCTTGATTCTCCACATTTTTGTTGGATTGATCTTGAATTAGTGCTTAGACATGTTCATTTGATGTTTTATAGTGATTTGGAACCTCCCATTTGAGTTGGATTGAAGTCCCCATCAAGCTTGAAAAGCTGTCAAAAATCTGGACGAAGCCCGCTGGTATCGATACCCCTGCGATCTCGTATCGATACCAGCGCGTTCTGTTTTTTTTTCTGGTCGACTGGTATTGATACCCCATTTTGGGGTATTGATACCAGACAGCTCTGAACCTATTTTTTTTGCTTTGGCCTTTCCTTGACTCTTGGACATCTTGGGACATCTTCCAATGACTTGTTAACTTAAAATCATGCTTTTTATCGAACACCTTGATAATTGGGTTGCTTGCTTAGCTCTCCTTTGACCTCGGTCCGATGGTTTGACCGTGTATATGCCATATTCATCTATTACACTTCAAAACTTGTTGGAAAACACCTATCTAACTATTGTGGCACGAATTATGTTTTGTCTTGATTTCTCACATTCTTGGACACGTGTTATCTTTGTCAAATCGGTACACTACTAGTTTTCGAACTAAACGAATTACATTGAAGTTTCGGAGCCCACGAAATCCGGCAGGGGTGTTCGGAGTCCACGAAATCCGGCAGGGGTGTTCGGAGCCCATGAAATCCGGCAGGGGTGCGCGGAGCCCACGAAATCCGGCAGAGGGATTCATTCCCTATTAAAAACAAGTGGCTATTTGTGGTGAGTTGAAAAATGGAATGTTTTACGAAAAATATGATGTTTTGAAGAAATCGAACACACGACTTGAATTGTAACTGTTTTTGAGGAAATTGACGGACACTTAGGGATCTTGTGGACACTTCTTCATCGAGTCGATCATCCGTAGCTCATTCTAGCCTAATCATTCATGTGTATCATATTATCACGTGCATTTTTCATTCTCTATACCCTTAGCGTTAGTAGAAAAGTTTCCTACGAGCTGGTGAGCTCACCCTATCATTTTCAGGTACTCGGCAAGGCACATAATTGGGATGCTTGACGTGTGGATGCATATCATGAAACAAATTTGACATGGAGTTATTTTATCCTCTCCATAGCTTATGTATTTTTGGGAGATGATCTTGTAACTTCTATTTTCTTCGATTTTTGACAAAATTTGGTTTATGTAATAACTCTTAACTCTTGATTACTTATGCATGGGTACGGGTACCTCAAGTAGAAGCTCATTGTACTTTGACTTGACTTTTCTATGGGAAGTTGTTTGACTTTGGGTTGATCATACGTGGATTTTATTTGTATTTGGTTTATTAAATTTGAGGGCGTGACACAGCGAGAGAACGGATGCGCAGAACAAGGAATCAAAACTGGAAATCCTGAAGAACTTGAATTAAACTTGAATCTGAAATAATCCTGAAAACGGCCTCCAAAGTTAAGAACATAAAACCTAAATTATGAATGTGTCCCCTAATGAATGATAACAAAAACGTTTTTATAGTAAACGCCCCATAAACACATCAAAACGGCATCATTTAGCTTTGCCCGTAACCATTCGGTATCGATACGGCTATGAGGGGTATCGATACAAAACCCTTTGACTGACTCGTTGACTGCGTAAGCCGTAGGTATCGATACAGCTGTGAGGGGTATCGATACCAAACCTTCTGGAACGAAACTTGCACCCTTGTAACCAATTGGTATCGATACGGCTGTGAGGGGTATCGATACCTAACTCCTTCGGTCTGCACTTTCAAAATCCAACTTCCAAGCCTTGATTCCCGCGCCTCCACTTCAAGCCATGCACACACACAAGCCAAACGCCATTATACCTGGAAAACTCACAGAAATACCAAGAACACCACTGTGCACGCATTAAACAGAAAATAAACATTAAACCGCACGTCTAACGCGCTAACTCCCCCTACTTAGGCACTTATATTTACAATATTGCGCGCCTATCACATCCCCCAACTTGAGCGTTGCTAGTCCCTAGTAACGAACGAGACAAAAACAGCAAAAGAAAAATAACAACTCAACAGGGGATACGAGGGTTATGCATCCTGTACAAAAATCAAGTGAACACAAAATTTCCTTCTCATCGCTGCCCTTAACTCCGTCACATGCATGCCCTAACTAAAATTTGAACAATTCCGCACCATCATGAATATAGAGATAAAAATGCTCCCACAAAGTCACAATGCAACTCTCACTCACCGGAACACTCAACATCCCATGTGAGGCGCTTGGCGACCATCGTGGGATGAATCAAGAAAACACCACGTGCCAATCAAAACAACACCAGTTACGTCAAGGAAAGCTCAACGAATATAGGATACCACACATTCACAGTCAAATATAAAATATGCATGCAAGAGAGTCAAACAACGTGCATCGGGTCTACTAAGGACTTCATTAGGCTTATAACGACCGTGGTTGCAAAAGAAAAGATAACATACAAAGGGTGACGGCCTATAGAAGCGCATGGACAGTCTACCCTGACTGGCCGCCACCTCGACTCCGGCACCACACCGATGCTTAACACAAAACATTAGTCACCAACATAATCAAAAGAACGAGTTATTACACTACACATAGAATGACAAGACTCAAACCACCGACTCACATCAAACTCCCAGTACATGAACAACGTCATACCACCACATGAAATAACACATAAAATAACAGGACTATGACGAACACACATGCAATAGCACCACCCCAGTCCAGCTCTACGCTCAATCTCCATCTCAGTTTGCCTCTTAAGGTTCCATAACTTTGGTGAGTTTAGGTTTGGAAGGTTTAGAAGTTAAGGTTTGAATGGTGAAGAAGGAAGAGGGAAAGAGGGAATGATGGGGTGGAGAGAGAGAGAGAGTGGGGAGAAATCGGATGGTCCCCCTCAACTTGACCGCGATTTTTTTCATTTCTCTTTTTTTTTTTTTTTTTTTTCCTTTTTTTACGCGGCTACTATGATTTACTCTCTCTTTATTATGGGATTATTGGTGGGTAGACAATGGTTTAAGGGTTGAGGTTTTGGCTAGGTTTAAGGTTTTTTTTTTTAACCAAAGACATGGCACCCAAAAGCAACATTTAAATTTTTCCACAACGACGAAGCTCCTTTATTCCAATGATTCGAGGCCTCTAAAATGCGCACAGAGCTGGACCACCAAATTAATTCCATCCTAACACCGGTTTCCTAGGTTTGACACAGAAACTGACACGGACTGGTTTAACGTGGGATCAATGGAACACATTTAGTGGTTTAATCACGCAAATATGGCCTTGTTTCATCCCCTAAGCACATCACCAACTTTCACAACATGCATGCAAAATATTCCAACTATGGTATGTGGTACAAACGCCTACTATTTTATGCGAGTGCGGAAAGGAAGAACAACGAAACATGGGATGTTTTAAGGACATACTGTGCATAACGTGGGAACACCTACTCAAACTTGCTTATGGTGTGGAAAATACTCAAACATGGATGCCAGATATATGCATGTGAACAAGTTAAACAGGCAAACAATGAGACAAGAATCTAGCATGCTCACCTAACTCATACAAACAAGCATAACAAACGTATCCCCAGACTAAAAAATTAACCAAAAGGTTAAAAATTTAAAAACGACCCCTAACTTCTAGCAACGCTCAAAACTAACCAAACGTGTACAAAGTACACCCCTTCCCCCAACTAGAAAATTGCTCTGTCCTCAGAGCATGAAGACAAACATATAAATGGAAAAACAAGGGAAAGAGATGGACCGACGGATGGCAGCCAACCATCATGACCCCGGCCGATGTATGGGGAATTTGCCATCATTGTTGCGTTTCGTCATCAGAACTGCTCCCAGGATCCGCTCCTTCGGACCGAAAGAGGTCCACAGCTAGTCACACAGAGCCGCGCCGAAGCTTTATTGGACTGACAACCGCCACATTTCGTGGCACCCCTGCTCGAGGCTCCTGAACGCCTCACTCACTCCGGCGGAGAGGCCCAAACTACCAAGGCTGGTGTGGTAGCATGCTCGTCCTGCAAAAGACTGAAGAACCAACTACCTACTAGGCAACAAATGACATTAGTACCGCCCGCTCGGGAAAGCCGGGCCACAACAATAAAGAAAACAAATAAAGAACACCACCAGACCTTCACGCAGTCTCACGTGTCATACTTTCCTCCCCATCCCCCAACTTGAATTGAAGAGTGGGTGGCTATACAAGACCATAATGATGTTTTTTTGTTTTTTTTTTAAAACTGAAAAACAAACACGAATATAAAAATTGCCCTTACTAACCGGAGCTGGGCACACGATCCTTCTTTTAATAGCGGCGTGCGAAGCTATGAAAACCCAAGTCAATGATGGGTACCCCTAATACTAGAGGCCGGGTCCACACTTAATGAAAAGCATGGTACGCGTAAGCTACCCGTCAACAACTTCCTCTCTTGATCCACCTCAAGGGATGAGGAGATCACAACCGGATAAGTATCATTGCCCTTCAACAAGGCGTATTTAAGCGTGTTCGGGAGAGGCTTCAACGCTGGTTTAGGCGGCTGAACCAAAGACGGAAGAACCTTGGGCGAAGGGTTGCCCAGAGGCTCGAACATTGGGTCATAAAAGACCCCACAAACTTCCTCTACTGAATCCTCAACTTCGAATATCTAACCGATTGACCACCTTTGGATAATCTAAACATGACGCCTCCTCGGCGGTAAGAGCTATCTCCAGAGGATCCTTATAGAAAACTGTATCAATGTGCTCCTGAACGAGCGTGTCGATCAAACTCACCTCTTCTACCTCCTCATCAAAAGTACTAACGCTATAGACATCCACCTCCATCTTCTCCTCGCCAACAGATAACTGGACCTTGCCAGTTTTGCAATTCATGACAGCATTGGAGGTGGCTAAGAAAGGACGACCTAGGATGATAGGAGTCTTCTCTAAAATCTCAGGATTTAAGCAGGTGTCTAGGACAATAAAATCTGCAGGGAATTGGAACTCACCTACCTGAATCATCACATCTTCTACCACACCCTTGGGTACCCTAACACTCCGGTCTGCCAACTGCAGTGTGACAGGAGTAACTCTCAGATCGCCTAGGCCTAGCCTCAAGTATGCGGAATAAGGGAGCAAATTAACACTCGCTCCCAAGTCTAATAACGCTTTATCAAAAGTCTGCCCTGCGATAGCTATAGGGATGGTGGGACACCCTGGATCCTTGCACTTTGCAGGAATCTCAGTCTCAATAATGGAGCTCACTACCTCGGTCAGAACCACATTGTTCTGACTCTTGCGCTTTGGTGTGCAGAGGTCCTTCAGAACCTTCGCACACTGGGGAAAAACCTCAATTGCCTCCATCAAAGTGATAGGGAATTGCACCCTCTTAAAAAGTTCGAGCATCTTATGGTTCATGCTCTGCTTAGGCTTCACCGCTAGCCTTTGTGGAAATGGAGCTAATGGCATCGCTGGCGGCGTTTGAGTCTTGGGGGCCGCATCAGCAGGCACCACCACCTCAGGTGACTTCTCAACACTCTCAGGAGTTGCGCGTGGTGCATCAACCGGCTCCGGGGGTGGAGCTGGTTTCTGCTTTGGTGGGATGGACTTGTCAATCTCCTTCCCATTTCTAAGAATGGTGACCGACTTGGCCTCCTCCTGATTCTGACCCTGAATATTCGGACCTGAAGAATTTCCCAAGTAATGGGCCCCCGCTGTACTACCCTGGGCTGGGAACTTTCCCTTCTCCTGTTGCATTTGACTAATAATCGCAGTGAGTTGGGACATCTGGGTGGTAAGGGCTCCTATTTGCTGCCTTGTCTCAGTCTGAAATGTCATCTGAGACCGCATCATGGAGTTGACATTATCCTCTAGCTTATGGTCACGTGCAGTCATCTGTGAATCACCTGGGGGAGGTCCACGGGTGGATGGACCTGCCCCCCTACCAGGTTGTTGCTGGTAGTGGAATGGAATGACTTGGCCCTGCGGAGGCCTGAATGATTGGGACTGTGAAAATTGCTGCGGCGGAGGTAGCACAAGGGGTTGAGCTTGTCCTCCACCTGCAGGTCTGGACTCAGACCACCCAAAGTTAGGGTGATCCCTCCATCCCGAATTATACGAATTATCCCAACTCCGGACTGCATTGACCTCCTCCTGACTGAACTGACTTGCCCCTTTGGCTGCTAGAAACCCAGGGCAAGCGGTCGCGATATGCCCCTTACACTCACACCACACACAGACTTCCTCTATACTGACCTCATGCACTGGACGAGTCTGCCTAACTTCTAATTCCTCTAGCCTCTGCGCCATCTTTTCAACCTGGGCCTGGAGTCGCTGGTCACGTATGGTCACGGGGATAACGTTGGACTCAGAAGGTCCGGACCGATCAAAATCAGAGGGTTCTAACGCCCTCTTCCTATCTGCTAGGTCATCCAGAAAATCCCAACCCTCATCCGCAGTTTTGGACAAGAAATCGTCCCCTTTACACGAATACTCTATGTGCTGGATTGTCTCAGCGTTGAGACCCAGGTGAAAGAATTCGACCAACTGTATCTTCTCAAAACCAGGGTGTGGCATTCTTAGGAGCAAATCTTTGAAACGCTCCCATGCCTTCACAAAAGACTCTCCCCTTTCTTGCCTAAAGCCTTGGATTTGACGCCTTAAACTATTAGTTTTAGCCTCAGAAAAATATTTTCTGTAAAACGCGTCACGCACATGTGCCCATGTGGTGAAAGGCTGAGGCTTTTGCATTCTGAACCATCTAAGTGCGCCATCTTTTAAAGTTGCCTCAAACAGCTTGAGGCAGGCATTGTCGTATTGGGTAGTAGAAGCCAGGTTGCGCACTAACCCCTCAAACGTCCGCACATGTTCGTACGGATCATCAGACTCTCTCCCATAAAAGTTAGGGAGGCTATTCAGGACACCAGGTTTTACAGTGAAGGCATTGCGTGCCTCCTGTGTCTCTCGAGGAAACACAATCGGCCCGGGAGGAGTGGTCCTCTCGGGATTCAAATGCTGCCTCAACGATGGTTGTTGAACTACCTGCTGGTCTCCCATTTCAAAAGATTCTGGTTCGGAAACTGACTCTGACTCTGACTGATAAAGCGGATTATTGAAATCAACTGACTCGACAGGTAAATCTATGTAGAGTCCACTAATGGGAATGGACTCCGACTGACTCTCTACTGACTCTGACGAAGAATTTGAAAGCTCTGACTGACTCGACCTGTTCTCTATCCTAACCAAGCGATTAGTATGATCACGGTAATAGAGAGGATCAGGCTTACGTACAACTTGCTTATCTCTACCTATGATGACTCGACTAAAATTTAACAAACACTAAACTAACACCGTTTGAACACACGTCACCGTTCCCCGGCAACGGCGCCAAAAATGCTTGACCGTTCGGGTGATTAGTAATTAACTAGAATTTTGTCCCAAGCGTAGGACTATCGACCGGTGCAGCACAATAAATCCGGAAGTACCGGAGTCGAACCACAGAGACGGTCTACGGTGCTTAACTCAAACAATGTCGGCTCTACGTTTGTAATTGGCTCTCAGGTAGCCACCCCTTGCTCAAATGGTTTAATTAATTAACTAAATTAAACTGATTTAACTACTGAACTCTGAATTTAAAAAGGAGAGCACAACCGTGGGCACTACGGTGTCCGCAGCTAGTCTAATTCACATTCACTCGGGCCACAATTATTCAATTAATAGATTTAAAAATATGAAAAATAGTTTCCAACAAATGCACACCACTTGTCACCAATTGCTGCGCGCATTTAGAATTGGCGATGCCCGGGTCTGTTTGCTAGAAAAACTTCCGTATTCAAAAATTGCGCATTAATTGAGATGATTCGGCACCGAGGTGGAACATAAATTAGCCTAGCCACGGGACACCTTCGTCCCGCGGCCGCACTCAATACGACTACTCACTCATGATACTATTAAACGCAACAATAATATTACCCCTAGATCTAAACATGCTTCAAATAATTGAATCAAATAAAACACGGTACCAAATATTCGCAGCGAGAGAACGGATGCGCAGAACAAGGAATCAAAACTGGAAATCCTGAAGAACTTGAATTAAACTTGAATCTGAAATAATCCTGAAAACGGCCGCCAAAGTTAAGAACATAAAACCTAAATTATGAATGTGTCCCCTAATGAATGATAACAAAAACGTTTTTATAGTAAACGCCCCATAAACACATCAAAACGGCATCATTTAGCTTTGCCCGTAACCATTCGGTATCGATACGGCTATGAGGGGTATCGATACAAAACCCTTTGACTGACTCGTTGACTGCGTAAGCCGTAGGAATCGATACAGCTGTGAGGGGTATCGATACCAAACCTTCTGGAACGAAACTTGCACCCTTGTAACCAATTGGTATCGATACGGCTGTGAGGGGTATCGATACCTAACTCCTTCGGTCTGCACTTTCAAAATCCAACTTCCAAGCCTTGATTCCTGCGCCTCCACTTCAAGCCATGCACACACACAAGCCAAACGCCATTATACCTGGAAAACTCACAGAAATACCAAGAACACCACTGTGCACGCATTAAACAGAAAATAAACATTAAACCGCACGTCTAACGCGCTAACTCCCCCTACTTAGGCACTTATATTTACAATATTGCGCGCCTATCAGTGGTGTGTCAGTTTGGTGGTCCAACTCTGTGTCAAGGAGCATCGTCGTTTTGGAAAGAATTAAAATGCTGCTTTTGGGTGCCATGTCTTTGGTTTAAAAAAAAAGAAAAAAAGAACCCCTAAACCTTAATCCATTTTCTTTTCCTCCCAAATTAACCCATCTTCAATGATAAGAGAGAGGTGGAAAGACGGTCAACTGATCCTTTGACCCGTTGCTATGAATTTCTACAAGTTTCCCAAAAGAGAAGAAAAGAAAAAAAAAAGGAAAAAAAGAGAAAAAAACGCAGTCAAGTTGAGGGGGACCATCCGATTTTTTCCCCACTCTCTCTCTCTCTCTCTCTCCACCCCACCATTCTCGTGTTCCCTCTTCCTTCTTCACCATTCAACCCTTAATCTCTAAACCTTCCAAACCTAAACTCACCAAAGTTATGGAACCCTAAGAGGCAAACTGAGCTGGAGTTGAGCTATGATTTCGAGGATGAGAGCACAAAGGAGTGTTGAGTAGTACGCAGAGTTGGACATGGTCAGGGTGGTGTTAGTATTATGGATTGTTATTTCATGTGTTGTGTGGGTCGAGAACTATGTTATTCTATGTGTTTGTTTTGTGTTGGTGGTGTAACAATATTATTATGTGGGTCAGTGGTTTGTGCTAAGCTTTATCTGTTATGTTTTGATCAGTATGGTGCTATGGTGCTTGTTAGTATTATGTGTTGATCGTTATTGTGATGTTTGTGTTGGTGGCGGCCAGTCAGGGTAGACTGTCCATGCACTTCTATAGGCCGTCACCCTTTGCATGTTGTCCTTCCTTTGTGAAACCACGGTCATTATAAGCCTAACGAAGCCCTTAGTTGACCCGATGCACGTCATTTGACTCTCCTGCATGCAGGTGTTATATTTAAATGTGAATGTGTGGTATCTTGATTTGAGAGCTTCCATTGCATATCTCGGTGTTGTTTTGACTGGCACGTGGTGATTCTGTTCATTCCACATTGTTTGCCGGGCGCCTCTCATGGGATGTAGAGTGTTTGGCGAGTATGAGTGATATTGTGACACGTGGGAGTTTTCTATCTTGAACCTTGTTGAGGAATGGAAGTATTCAAATTCTTGCTAGGGCATGCATGTGATCAAGTTGTGGGTAATGAAGAGATAATATTTAAATTGCTCATTTGATTGTGTACAGGTTGCAAAACCCTCGTATCCCGTATTGAGTCGTTGTGTTTATTTCGTTGCTTTTCGTTTCGTTCGTTACTAGGGACTAGCAACGCTCAAGTTGGGGGATGTGATAGGCGCGTGGAAAGCTTGCTTTTGAGCGCCTAAGTAGGGTGGTTTAGCATGTTAGACGTGCGATTTAGGCTTAATTTTCCATTTGATATATGCACGTGGTGTTTTTGTGTGTTGAGCCTACTTTGCAGGTAATCTAGGGATGTGGACACGAATTTCGAGACATTGGGAGTACATGCACGTAGACCAAGAGTTAGACTGGAACGGATTTTGCATGGAAGTGGTCGTAACCCGCCGGGAGCACTACCCCATTTCTTTGGAGCACTCAAGTTTGGCACAAAAGGGCACAGAATCGAACAAAAGGTTCTTGAGCGCTACCGGTTTGTTAAGAGTCAATGGTTAAGTAGCATCAGCCGGTCAACGCGGGACTTAAGCAAAGCGGTAGCGCTACCCCACTTTTATGGTAGCGCTACCGAGCGGCTAGGATGGCCAGTGAACGTCGTCGTCTTGTCTTCACGCGGAATGTTTTGGGATTTTCGTTCGTTTTTCATTAGGATTACGATAATTAGTATAAATACTTTTGTTACAACTCAGATTAGGGTTCCACATATTATTTCTAGGTTTTTATGTTTTGAGTTTCGGCAACAGCTTTTTTCAGAATTCTACATTCGAGCTTGTTCCAGTTTTTTAGAGTTACAGCTTTTGGATTGACGTTTCGCATTGATAATCGAGTTTGATTTCTTATTGCAATCATCGGTATCGTTTTCTATTTTTATATTTTATTCTTTAAGCATGTCTAGATCTAGGTGTAATTTGATTTCTGTTATCATTAAAATTATGAGTGAGTAGTCACATAGAGTGCGGCTGCGGGAGAAAAAGCGTTTCGTAGCTGGGCTAATTGATGTTTCACCTCGGGGCCGAATTAACTCAATTTTCGGGCAATTTTAGGAAACAGAAACTTTTCTAACGAACAAAACCCAGGCATCGCCGGAATTCGAATGCGCACGGAATCTGGTGACAGGTGGTGCGCATTTGTTAGGAAGCCTTTCTTTTATTCTAAAATCAGTAAAAAGAGGAATTGTGGCCCGAGTAAATATCGGTTAGGCTAGTCGCGGACGCTGGGTTCCCTCAGCTGTGCTCTCTTTATTAATTTGCATCCGGTTAAATTAGCTCGTTAATTTAGTTAATCAATCTCATCAAATCAAGGGGTGGCTACCTAAGAGCCAAGTAAAACTGCACTTCCACACTTTTGAGTCAAGCACTTAAGTCGTCTCTGTGGTTCGACTCCGGTACTTCCGGATTTATTGTGCTACACCGGTCGAAAGTCCTACGCTTGGGACGCGTCTTTATTCGTCTTATTTATAGTCACCTGGTCGGTCAAGCATTATGTGATGTGTTGCATATATCTTGCTCTTGTTCTTCAATTTACCCAAAATCATGATTTTCTCTCCTAAGTGGGTTTTGTTCAATTTGGGTTTTTGATCTATGATTGGGTTGTTGTTTGATGCAATTGATAGTTATTTTACCCTCCCTCCATGTCCATTAGTTGCTTGACACTTCCAATTTTTAGCCTAAAACATCAAAATATGACTTGGGATGAAGTTTCTTGCTTTGGGAAAAATTCGCGGAAAATCTGAGTTTCCCCAACCAGTCGTGCAAAAACCTCCAACTAGTTGGGTGCTTCTAAAAATTTTGCTTGAATCTGTCTCTGCCCAACCAGTTGGGCAAAAACCTCCAACCGGTTGGGCTTTTCTGAAAAATTATTCTTGTCTCTGTCTCGGCCCAACCAGTTGGGTAAAAACCTTCGACTGGTTGGGAAACGCTAAAATACTATATTTTCATCCTTTATGCTCCCCTTGAATATTTGACACATCGTACATCCCTCCAACTTTATTTTGGCTACATTTGGGTAATATAAGGAGTTGGTTTGACATTTCGATGCAAATGATAACGATGGGACAAAATATAAAGTTTTGAAATGGGTTTTAAATCAAAAGTGTTTTATGGATAATGTGAATACTAGGGCCACCATTCGGTGTGTCCCTAGCAATGGGTGAACGGAGCCCACGAAATCCGGCAGAGAGATTAATTCCCTATTAAATAAATTGATATTTTGTGAAGTGTACGTTTGGAAATGGAATATTTCATGAAAGATATGACATTTTGGTATAATTGGATACTTGGATACGTTTTTTTGAATATTTGGGTATTAAATTTGACACTTGGATACGCTCTTGGTCATGTGAATATTTCTTGGGATACTTGGACACATTTTTGGACTAACCTTGGTGTTCTTAGCGAAAAATGGCTTTTGGTACACGCTATTGAGAATTTGGTGAGCACTTGGGCTTTTGATGGACATTTAGGCTATTTTCAAACATATCGGCATTTCCTTGGACATGTAGATCCTTTTTTGGAGGAAGTGGAAGATTGCACTATGGTTTGTGAAAATGAGAGAAGGCGGGACGGTAAAGAATATATGAGACGTTACAAATTTAGGATGAGTGTGTGTAGTTGATGAGTGGATATGCTTTAAGCTAAAGTGAGTCACATTGTAATAACGTTGGTATACCATTATATTGTTAATATTATTACCAGCAGAGCTGGGCATGGTGCACGTGGCCTGTGAAACACAGAATATTGTTATTATTATTACCAGCAGAGCTGGGCATGGTGCACGTGGCTTGTGAAACACGGAATATATTGTTATTACCAGCGTAGCTGGGCATGGTGAACGTGGCCTGTGACACACGGAATATACTATTATTATCAGTGTAGTTGGGCATGGTGAACGTGGCCTGTGAAACACGGAATATACTATTCTTATAGGCTAGATAAGAGTATTTGGGATGTATACACCCTAGTACGGGTTACTGGATCTGAAACTTTCCGATATTTGTATAGATAGAGTTTATAGAGGAGTTGAAGTGAAAAATGGAGTTTAAGTACTTAGCACGTATAAAACACTCAAGATTTAATAAAATAAGTTTTCTTGAACCAAGATGACAAGTTTATAAATGGTAACATATGGACTTTTAACTTGATTCAGATATCATTCATGAGTCATCACTTTTCAACATGAAACATAGTATTTGTCGAACCACCATGTTTGTCTCATGCTCATTTCACGTGCATTTATCATCTTTATACACCTAGCATTAGTAGAATGGTTTTCCTACTGGGCTAGTGTAGCTCAACCTATCAATTTTCAGGTACCCATCAAGGAGTATGACATGGAATGCTTGGAGTACATACATACATTGGTTTTGAAAGCTAAATGGAGGAATTACTTAGTCATCTTAATTACAACTTATATTTGTTAATCAAGTTTTCTCTTTTGACATTGGATTGTAAACACAATTGAAACTTATGTATTTGCATATTGGGGTTTGCGGTACCCTTAGACTACTGTAACCGGTTGATTATTATATTTCTATGTCTTACGTGGAATTTGACGTGGCTCGTGGACTTGTTGACCGTCCCCGTAGAATTTTCTTTATGAATTATCTTTTTTTTTTTTTTCGGACCAAATTTCGACGATCCGAACCGCTCAATGTGTTTAAAACATGTTTTCCAAGGCCAACGGGTGGAATCGCCAAAAAAAATACCCGAAAGGGTTTCATCTGAGAAATTTTTCATAATAACTATACATATACAGTTTATTGAAAAATTCTCGAAAGAAGCCATTCTGGGTTTTTTTTTTTGGCAATTCCACGCGATGACCCTTAAAAACATGTTTTAAACACATTGAGCGTTTCAGATCGTTGAGATTTGACCCTGATCCACGAGGTCCTCACGTATAGATGACCTCTCATTTCCCGCCCATATTGTGATGATCCGAACCGTCCGATGTGTTTAAAACGTCTTTCTAAGGGTCCCCGCGAGGAATTGCCAAAAAAAAAAAAAACCAGGAAGGGCTTGATCTAAGTAGTTTTCATAAAAATGCGATATTTATAGTTTCATCCAAAGCTGCTTGGATCAAGCCCTTCCTGCTAATTGTTTTTTTGGCAATTCCTCATGGGGACCCTTAAAAACACGTTTAAACACATTGGATAGTTCAGATCATCACAATATGGCCGGGAGAGGGGAGGTGTGAACGGTAATCCAGTCAGGGATCCACGAATCAGCCATATATGTGTGTGTGTCTGTGTGTGTTTGCAGTGGGCGATAATATAGTACCATTAATACTGAACGACACAAGAAATACACTAGATTTGTCTGGTAAATGTGTTCCCTTTGCCTATCAGTGTTTTATCTTTAGTTGGCACTTAATTCTGTCTTCCGTTTATGATTACATTGTTCTTTTGGAGAATAATATTTACAACTATCATGTCATGAGAATAATTTTATGTTGAGACCATTGCTAACTCTTGGTTTTTCCTTCCTGTTTTATTAAGACTTCGTAATCATTGTTCCAAAAGGATCAAATTAGCCTTCATTGTCTCGACAAGGTCCTAAATTTGCTAGCTCGACTGGTTAATTTGTCAGTTTTATCATTAGTATTTGACTTTTCAAGAAAAAAGAAAAGATAAGTTTTGTGTGGGTGCCAGTTAATACCGTTGATACTGGACGACGCAAATTTCTTTAACTCTGGTGGTAAATTAGTCAATTTTACCATTATTTTTAGACTACTGAAAAACATAAGAAATTTCACTAGATTTGTTGGTAACTGTGTTTCATTTGCCTAATCAGTGTTTTATTTTTACTTGGCACTTAATTCTGTCGTCCATTTATCATTACATGGTTCTTCTGTAGAATAATATTCACATTTATCACGTCATGAGATGAATTTACCGTTGAGACCTTCGCTAACTCTTGGATTTTCCTATTTTGTTAAGATTTCTTAGTCATTGTTCGAAAAGGATCAAATTTGTCTTCATTGTCTCGGAAAAGGTTAATTTTGAAATTGCCTCAACAGGTTGATCTGTTGGTTTTGTCATCAATATTTGAGTTGTCAAGAAACAGTGATGGATAAATTTTATGTAGGTGACAGTTGATACCGTTGATACTAAACGACACAAGAAATAAAATGATTTGTCATCAACTGTGTTGTATATGCTTAAATTGTGTTTTATTTTATTGACTTTTTATTGTGTCATGCATTCATCCTTATTGGGACAGATCAAAAGCAAAACAAATTTGGTTAAGAAAATGTACCTCTTTTTTTTGAACAAGTGAATTACACAGTTTTCCTACTTACTGAAGTGTCATGAAAGTAATGTACTTACAATGGGAGCTATCGTAACGTGCGAGCTGTCAGGGATTATTACCTTAGTGTTGAATAATTTTCTATGCAATGATATTTTGATATACGGAAATGGTTTTGAAGCCTAGGGCAATTCATTACTCCTCATTAATTGAGTCATTAACTATTTTACATGGTAGCTATTGTTATTACTTTTGCGATGCTAATAAAAAAGGTGTAGTATTGTAATATTTTCATTTGTTATCTTCGTGATATAAATGTTTTTTTATCGTTCCAATTTTTTTTTTTTTTTTTTGATAATGAAAAAGTGTGGGCTGGATTGATTTAGTGTAGAGACTCGATCCCTGATCTACATAGGAACCCACATGACCTGGAATGTTCGGACTTAAGCCAAAAATGGCAGTCGCCATGTCGAGTGCTCCATCATCAGGCCCCACCCAAAGTGAAGGGTAAATTGGTTCCCCCTATCGCAATCTCAATCTAGTCCAGCCTTTCATATGGTTAGTTTGTGTTCGATCATCTAAGTGTGAGAACTGTGTGTGTATGTGTGTGTCATAGACCAATTAGTTAGAGAAGCAAATAATATTTCCACATACAACTACGCGCAATCTTGTCGATGACTTCTTTTCTCTAGGCTATGGTACCGTTAATGGTTAGTTCGATTAATACAAAAAATCTGGATTGGTGGGTAACTATTTTTCATTTCCCTAATCGGCGTTTTTTTAGTTGGAAATGCCATCCTTTAATCATCATTCCAACACCGATAGAATATAATTTAGGGTTTAGGGTTTGGTGGTACATCTGGTATTTGAATCTGAGTCTTTGGAGCAAATCTGATGCCATTTTAGAGGGAAGGGCTGCTTTGTTGTAATTTTTCTCTTTTACTTGGCAAGAATCATATGCTAAAATATTCTTTACTTATCAAACTGTGAAAAAAGTTACATTTATATACATGCCTATTATAAAAGCGGTAAGATGGTTTTCCATTGTCGCTAGAAATCCAAAATCCATTTCAATGTGTTTAAATCCTTTCTTTTGGGACCCTCATCAATTAATTTATGAGCTAGCTGTTGCCTAATCATTCATGGTCAATGCATGCATGTGGGACAAATCAAAAGAATACAAATTTTTTTGAGAAAATGTAACTCTCTTTATATATTGGAACAATCAAATTACATAGTTTTCTACGCACCGAGGTGTCCTGAATGTACTTATCATGGGACGTGCTATTTTGTGAGAGCAGTCAGGGATGGCTATCATCATAAGTGTTCAACAATTTTGTATGTAAATGATATTTCGATATTTGCCATGCAGTGAGTGATTGATAGAGGGGAGAGATTCTGAGAAAAGTGTATGTAGCACTTTTGGTCTATATTTTAATATTTATAGGGGGAGAGAGTGTGGGGTTGTTGTTACCATTTGGCTGGATGCATATAGAAACAGGCATTGGGGAATCCTATTTAAGAAGTTAAGAAAAAAAATACATCACTACTATTTGGCATTTCATTCTTCAAATTAATACTTATCAAATATTTATTGGATTTTTTCTTCATCGTAACCGATTTGTACTAATTTTTCATTTGTAATTTCGCATGTACTATAGAGAAGTACGCACTTATTACAATGGTATGTTTTTCTTTTTCCTTTTTTGGTACTTTTCTGATGTTGTTTTTGACGACTAATTACTTAGAGAAGCAAATAATATTTCGAGATACCATCGATGGCAGTGACAAGCTGCATGGATGAATGCATCTGGATTCATGTCTTGCCCGGCCTTCATAAATTCAGTGCACCCGTCCACTACGTGGTGGGGCTGGTGGCCTATTTGGCATGAGTAGTTAGGGGATCCAAAGTGGGCTCCCTAAAAATAGCTCGTAATTAAGTTGACTTCTAAGGTGTACATATAAGCCTAATTGGATTCCATTTGGAGCTAGCTACAAGGCTAGTTAGATTTAGCTAATGGGTTAGGAGCCATGCTTAGGAGCTACCATTAGGAGCGCGCTTGTATTGAGAGCCCATTAAAGACCATTATTGATCAAATGACTTGCTAAATTTTAGGAGCCTCACTTAGGAGCTATTTTAAGAGCCCATTGTGGATGCACTCACGGTAGGTCAGAATCGTAGCCCATCGCTTGTAGTTGGCATTGTTATTTTCCCTGGAGAGATTGAGTAAGAGAGAGGAGAGCGTGAGAGCAAAGTGTACATAGTCTTGGTTTCAATTTTTTTATTTTTATTGGCATATTGGTCTATATTTATAGGGGGAGAGAGGGGTGTGATTATTATTTGGCCGGATGCCAACGGAACCAGCCATTGGAGAATCCCATTTAAGATGTTTAGAATCCCATTTAATCACAATTCAATCTTGTCAAATATGACGGTCGTGGAAAAGGGGGGTTTTACACCGGCGGTCTAAAAAATGTTTTATGGTCTTAACAGTGTCAATCCGAATACGACACGGTTTTAAGCAGGTCGGGTTAGTGTTAGGATATTTGACACGTTAATGTCAATATGCGTTTTTGACACAAACCCCAAAAGACATGAAACTTGTAATGACACGACACGACACCCATCACTAGTTACAACCGGTCGTCCCGTTCTCCACCATTTAATTTGTTGAGCCACCAAAAAAAAGTTCCAATTTATAACTTTTTGCTCATTACAATAATAAAAGAATAAATTTCTTATTCTCTATGTTTTAGCCATTTTAGACCTATAAGCATGTTAGGTTGGCTATATAAAATCTTAGCTAAGGTCCTAGCTAACATATTGAAGGAAGTTATTCCTTGCATCATAGGTGCGGCTCAAGCAGCCTTTGTGCGAGGTAAACAAATTTTAGATGGGGTGATGGTAGCAAATGAAGCCTTTGAATGTTGGAGTTGATGGAGCCGCATTGAGACCTTCGTTAGTAACTTATTTAAATATATATTAGTCATTGATCAAGCCTTTTAAAAAAGAACTTACTATTTTCTTTTCACATTACTCTATGATAAGGCACGCCCATTTTGATTTGTGCGAGAAGTTGCATATGTCATGCATGTGGGACACATAAAAAATAAAACAAATTTGGTTAAGAAAATGCAACTACCTTTTTTGGAACTACTAAATTACACAATGTTTTTGTACGCACGAGGTGTCATGAAATTAATGTATAATGGGACCTAGTACCTAGCTAGCATTATGTGAGAGCTAGGTCGGGAGTATTATTTTCAGAGTGTTGAATAATTTTCTATGTAATGATATTTTGATATTTGAAATGGGTCTAAGGCTGGGGCAGTTAATTTATGACACCTCGTTAAGTCTATAACTTTTTTATATGGTTGATAGTTATTATTTTGCAAATGAAAAGAGTGCGCTTGATTGAGCCAACATAGCAACTCGATCCTTGATCAACAAAAGAACTCGCTGACCGGGAATGATCGGACTTAAACCAGATTTGACAGACACCACGACGAGAGTTCTATCACTAGGGCCCCATGAAGTGCAAGGTAAATTGGAGCCCCCATCTTAATCATCACCTTAAGTTCAGTCGAGAGGAATAACCTTAAGTCAGCTGCTCTAGCCTTAGACATTGATATTGTTAGTTTTTGTGTGAGAGATAGATTAATTTAGCAAAACTTTGAACCATTAGTAGACACGTGATCGATACTTCACGAATTCACTTACAAACACCTCAAAGAAAAGAACGAACTACCCGCACACCCCCTAACCCCACCCCAAAAATGGAAAAAGAAAAGAAAAAACAGATTAGAGAAGAAATAAAGAAAACCCCTAAAAGGCTCTTTTAGGCATGTTAATTCTTATTTTCTACACACTTTATCAAACACTTTTGCAAATACCAATGCACCACTCGCTGCCTTCCCTCACAACCCCACCCAAAATTTCCCCGAGCCCCAGCTCTAATTGGCTTCGATCTATCCTTGTCGGCCCTTTCTGTCCTTTCCAACTAAGCAACCTCTGCCTCCACCACCACACCATCACCGACGTTTTCTTTCAGGCGTGGAGGCGGAGGGACAAGGACTACGTCTTAGGGTATGTGGGCTGCAAGGACCGGGACTAGTGGCGGAGCAGTTGCAGATCCCAGGATGCACCGCGACTGAGACCTCCTCTCTCTTATGGAAGTTGCAAAGGCAATGACATGCTGTGCTACAAAAAAATTGATCTTTAGTGACAACAATTTTGTCACTAGGTTGTTATTAAAAGTGTGTTGTTAAAGGATACTTAATGACAATTTTTTAGTGAGTTGTCACTAATCATGTAATTTGTGTTAGCTTAGTACAAAAAACTGTCACTAAATATGCTTTAGCAACACACTTTTAGTAACACGTTGTCGTCACTAGGTTGTCACTAAAACTCAATTTTTTCGTAGTCGCGCAGATGAACGATTCTGGAGTCAAGTCCTCACCAGCCTTTTTTAAACTGTACGCAGCCATCGACGATCTGGTGGCCTCTTAGGCATGAGTGGTTGCGATGGCACTCGTGGTAGGTTACAATCGTAGCCCACTGCCTGCCATTGGCATTGGCAATTTGCCATGTAGAGAGTGAGTCATAGAGGGAGAGAGTGAGAGAGAAGTGTACATATTTGTTAATTTGTTGGTTCCATTTGGCTGGATGCAAATAGAAACAGGCATTTAGGGAATCCAATATAAGATGTTGAGACAAAAATACATTAGTACCATATGTCATTTCATTAGTCTAATTCATATTTGGATTTCAAAAAAGTACGAGAAACGCAAAAAGAAAAAAAAATACTAATGTAATAGGTAAGTACATCTATATTGTACATGCGAAAGTGCTAGTGAGACATTAGTACAAGTATGTTCCGATGATGAAAAAATCCAATAAATATTTAATAAAGAAAAAAATTAATTAAAGGTCGTTTTCGTCGACCAATTAGTTAGAGAAGCAAATAATATTTCAACATCTCACACGCTGTCAAGGACTTGCTTTCCGTAGGCTATAGTACCGTTCATGATAAAGTCGATTGATACCAAATACTCCCTCCGTCCCAATTTAAATGCTCCCTACGGTTATGCGTGTTTTTTTAAAAGTCTTATAGTTTTCATTCTATAATGTATTTTATATGCAATATGGATCTTATTTGATAGATCTCAATTAGTTCTATTAGACAAATTTTTTAAAAACTTTGAAAACTTTACCAATAAAAAGATATACACGTTTGAAAATAGTACGGATATACGTAGGGAGTATTTAAAATGGGACGGAGGGAGTATGTGCTAGATTTATGGGTAGCTATTTTTCGTTTTTCTAATCAGTTTTGTTAGTTGGCAATTAATTCTGTCATCCTTTAATCATCATTCCGATCATCTACCCGCAGAATAAGATTAAAAATTGTCTTTATGGTCGTTAAAATAATTTCTAGTTGAGATAGTAACGCAGATCTGTGCCGAAAGAAATCCTAATTCTTTTAACTCTGGTTGTTTATATATATATGTATATATACGAAAATCTTCTTATCCACACCTCCCGGAAATAAGAAAAAAATGGTTTTTTTTTAGTTGCAATTTTTTTTTGGAAAATCCGATCCATCCAATGTGTTCAGAAGGTGTGTTTTCAAGGGTCCCCGCGGAAAATCTTCAAAAAACAATACCGGGAAGGGTTTGATCCAAGCAGTTTTCGCAAAAACTGTATTTATATATTTTTGCGAAAACTGCTTGGATCAAGCCCTTCCCGGTATTTTTTTTGAAGATTTTCCGCGAGGACCCTTGAAAACACCTTCGGAACACATTGGACGGATCGGATCGTCAAAAAACATTTGGATCAAAAGTCCGGAAATCAAAAGTCCGGATAAGAGGCGGAACCTATATATATATATATAGGTTCCACTTCACATCCGGGATCCAGTACTCCGTGATCCGAGCAATTTTTTGACGATCTGATCCGTCCAATGTGTTCAGAAGATGTTTTCAAGGGTCCACGCGGAAAATCTTCAAAAACAAATACCGGGAAAGGCTTGATCCAAGCAGTTTTCGCAAAAACTTTATATTTACAGTTTTTGCGAAAACTGCTTAGATCAAGCCCTTCCTGGTTATTTTTTTTGAAGATTTCCCGTGTGGACCCTTGAAAAAACCTTCTAAACACATTGGACGGCTCGAATTTTCCAAAAATAATTTGCAACACAAAAAAAATCACTTTTTTCTTATTCTCGGGAGGTTTGGACTAGAAAATTTCCGTATATATATATATATATATATATATATATATATATATATATAATGGAGCCCCTTCCAATAAGGGTCCCTTATTGAAAAATAAAATGCGGACCTAGCCTTTTTTGTGTTTCCGGACCAAATTTTGACGATCCGAACCGTTCAATGTTTTTAAAATGCATTTTTAAGGGCCTCCGCGAAGATTCGTCCAAAAAAAATACCCGTAAGGGCTTCATCCGATCGGTTTTTGTTAAAAACGCTATATATAACGTTTTTAACAAAAACCGATCGGATGAAGCCCTTACGGGTATTTTTTTTGGACGAATCTTCTCCGGGGCCCTTAAAAATGCATTTTAAAAACATTGAACGGTTCGGATCGTCAAAATTTGGCTCGGAAAGGTGAGGTCCGCATTTTAACTTTAATAAGGGACCCTTATTGGAAGTTAATCCTATATATATATGTTTATATATCTCTGTGTGTGTGTGCGTGTGTGTGTACGTATGTGTATATATGATTGCACTAGGCGATAATATAGTACCGTTAACAATGAACGACACAAGAAATACACTAGATTTGTCGGGTAACTGTGTTCCATTTGCCTAACCAGTGTTTTATCTTTAGTTGTCACTTCATTCTGCCATCCATTTATCATTATATGGCTCTTTGGTAGAATAATATTCACAACTATCATATCATGAGAATGATTTTCTTTTGAGACCATTGCTAACTCTTGTGTTTTCCTTCCTATTTTGTCAAGATTTCTTAATCATTTGTTCCAAACGGATGAAAGTTGTCTTCATCGTCTCGACAAGGTACTACATTTGTTAGCTCTACTAATTAATCTGTCAGTTTTATCTTCAATATTTAAGTTGTCAAGAAATAATAATGGATAAGTTTTGTGTAGGTGTCAGTTAATACCGTTAATCATAAACGACACAAGTAATACAATGATATGTTAGCAACTATCTTGCATGTGCTTAGGTTTGGAGGGGTTTGAATGGATCACGCTGGCATCGAGTGGCGATATGTATATACATATATATATATATATATATATATATATATATATATCTTTCCAATAAAGGATCCCTTCATCTTCAAGAGGATTACTATCTTTTCCATTGTTATGAGAATACCAAATAGGAATGATCTTGTTAGTGGTTGCGATGGGTTACAATCGTAGCCTAGCGCTTGCCATCGGCATTGGCACTGTTATTTGCCATGTAGAAAGTGTGTGACTAAGGGAGAGAGTGAGAGAAAATTTTACATAGTCTTGGTTATATAGGGGGAAGAGAGTGGGGTTGTTGGTTCTATTTAAGATGTTAAGACGAAATAACATCATTACTATTTTGGCATTTCATTCATCATATTTATATTTGGATTTAAAAAAAAAGTACAAAAAATGCAAAAAAATAAAAAAATAAAACTAAGGTAATAGGTAATTAAGTACTTCTACATTGTATATGTGAAAGTACTAATGAAACATTATATAGTACAAGTAAGTTTTGACGAGGAAAAAATCCTTTAAATATTTAATAAGGCAAAAATTAATTAAAGGTCGTTTTCAACGACCAATTAGTTAGAAAGGGAAATAATATTTCGACATAATATAATATTACGCAATCTTGTCAAGGAAGGCTATAGTACTGTTGATGATAAATTTGATTGATACCATATATGTGCTAGGGTACCTATTTTTCATTTTCCTATTCGGTGTTTCTTTAGTTGGCAGGTAATTCTGTCATCCTTTAATCATCATTAATTCCGGTCATCTAGTAGCAGAATATAATTAAAATTTGTCTTTACGGTGATTAAAATAATCATATTATTGGTCTAAAGGCCACTTTTAGTAGTTTAATGGGCTCTAAGCCCAGCCTAGATATTTTAAATGGGCCAAATTCGTTGAAATGAAAATTCCTGCCGGAGGTCCATCTATGGACAAAATTTCCTCAATATAAATTGCTGTGTTTTCAAATCAATTGGGAGAGATCAGTGTGCATCCCGCCCGTCTCTTGTGGCGATTTCCAGTGATCTGCTCCTGACGATCTCTCTCTTTGACGATATCTGTCTGGCGATCTTCTCCTCGTGATCTCTACGAGATCGTTTCTGTGCGATATTGGTTATGTGCCTTATCGGCCCTCTGCCTCCTTCTTGACTGCGCAACCTCTCCCTCTTCCACCACCACACCATCACTGAAGTTTTCTACCAGCCGTGGAGGCGGTGGGATGGGAACTACATCTCGGGGTACATGGGCTGCAGGAACTGGGACTAGTGTACCAAACCTCTAAAAGACTCTTTCAGGCATGCAAATACCAATGCATCACTCGTTGCCTTCCCTCACAGCCCTACCCAACATTCCCCCTAGCCCCTACTCTAATCCCCTCCGATCGAGCCTTATCGGCCCTCTCTTTTCTTCTCGGCTACACAACCTCTGCCTCCTCTATCACCACACCATCACCGAGGTTTCCTTCTGCCCGTGGAGGCAGAGGGACTTTTAGATCTTGAGGTACGTGGGCTGCGAGGACCGGGACTAGTGGCGGCGGAGCTGGGGTAGCTGCCATGAGGTGTAGTAGGTGAAAGATTCTATGATCCACTACGACCCAGACCTCCTCTCTCCTATGGAAGTTGCGAGGGCAATGACACGCGGCGCAGATGAACGCTTTGGAGTCAAGTTCTCCCTAGCCTTTATAAACTCTATGCACCCATCGACGATGTGGTTGCCTTTTTGGCGTGAGTGGTTGCGATGGCACTTGCGATAGGTTACAATCGTATCCCAGTGCCTGCCATTGGCGTTGGCATTGTTATTTGCCATGTAGAGAGTGTGTGATAAAGGGAGAGAGAGAGAAAATTTAACATAGTCTTGGTTATATAAGGGGAAGAGAGTGGGGTTGTTGGTTCTATTTAAGATGTTAAGACAAAATAACATCATTACTAATTGGCATTTCATTCATCATATTTATATTTGGATTTCAGAAAAATAAAAAAAAACGCACAAAAAAAAAAGGGTAATAGGTAAGTACTTTTATATTGTACATGTGAAAGTACTAATGAAACATTATATAGTACAATTAAGTCCTGACGAGGAAAAAATTCTATAAATATTTAATAAGACAAAAATTAATAAAAGGTCGTTTTCAACGACCAATTAGTTGGAAAGGGAAATAATATTTCGACATAATATTACACGCAATCTTTTCAAGGAAAGCTATAGTACTATTCATGATAAATTTGATTGATACCAAATATGTGCTAGGGTACCTATTTTTCATTTCCCTATTCGGTGTTTCTTTAGTTGGCAGTTAATTCTGTCATCCTTTAATCATCATTAATTCTGGTCATCTACTAGCAGAATATAATTGAAATTTGTCTTTAAGGTCATTAAAATAATTTCTCGTTGAGACGGTTAGTAACACAAATCTTTTGTAGTTTAATCCTACTGGTATAGAAAAAATTGTACAGAAAATGTACAAATCGCTCTCGGGGACCCACTTTTGGGTCCCACACGAGTCTCAAACGGTGTGATTTTGGTTCAAGTACTTCTAACCATCCGATTGTGCTGAAATTTTGTGGAGCCCCTAGGAAAAATGTTCTAAGAATAATGAACGGTTCGGATCACTCGTGTGGGACCCAAAAGTGGGTCCCCGAGAGCGATTTGTACATTTTCTGTACCTGTAGCAGGATCCAAAAGAATTCCTAATTCTTTTAACTCCGGTAGTTAATAACGTAGCGAAAGCGATGAAGAGAAGAAGATCTGTGTCTTCGTTCTGGAAAATGAGGAATACAACTTTGAACAGAACAAAGTTCAGAATTTTATTAATCAAAACAATACCCTGTAGAGTACATCGTCCTCCTACTTATAGCAAGAGCTAACAGTTGATAAAAAGGTAAAATGCATAAAAGGAAATTTAAGAAAAGATGGAAACTAGCTAATCTTAAGTGCTAAGAATGAGGCAGTATTGATGGGAATCAATTCTGACTTATTTATAGGAAGGAAATCAATTACTAGAAAGGAAATCAACATAGAATTACTAGAAAGGAAATCAATATCCTGACTGCCAATCTGTCCTTCATCAGTTAATTTATTAATTTTATTCATTATTTTTTAAACTATGAAACTAGATACACACACACACACAATAAACTACTATTAAGGGACCCTTATTTAATTTTCAATAAGTTTCCATGCAAACCTAAGGGTATTTTTGACGTTTCAGACTAAATTTCGACGATCCGAACTGTTCAAACTAAAAATGTCCGGAAGGGCTTGATCTGATCAATTTTCGATAAAAATTGTGCATATATAATGCTTATCAAAAACTGATCGGATTAAGCTCTTCCGGGTATTTTTTTTGGGCAATTCCTTGTAGCGGATCTTAAAAACACATTTTAAAAACATTGAGCGGTTCGGATAGTCGAAATTTAGTCCAAAAGGTCAAAAATACCCCTAGATCCGCATGAAAACTTAAATAAGGGTCCCTTATTAGAAGGGGTTCCTCTGTGTGTGTGTGTGCGCGCGCGCGCCGTGCATGTATACACATGACCTCTCATTTCTCGCCCATATTGTGATGATCTGAACCGTCCGATATGTTTAAAATGTCATTCTAAGGTTCCCCGCGAGGAATCACCAAAAAAAATAAAAATTACCAGGAAGGGCTTGATCTAAGTAATTTTCATAAAACTGCAATGTTTATAGTTTCTGCGAAAGCTGCTCGGATCAAGTCTTCCCGTTAATTTTTATTGTGGCGATTCCTCGTGGGGACCCTTAAAAACACGTTTAAACTCATTGGATGTTTTAGATCATCACAATACGGCCGGGAGAGGGGAGGTGTCGATGGTAATCCAGTCAGGGATCCACGAATCAGACATATATATGTGCGCGCGCGCACATGTGTGCTTGTGTATGTGTGTGTGAACTAGGTGATAATATAGTACCATTAATACTAAACGACACAAGAAATACATTAGATTTGTTGGTAACTATGTTTTATTTGCCTAATTAGTGTTTTTATCTTTACTTGGCACTTAATTTTGTCATTTAGAGGGTTGAGACAAGGAGACCCCTTATCTCCTTTTTTATTCAACGTGGTTGTGGAAGCTCTCAATATCCTCTTTGAACGAGGAAGAAATCGGGGTTTGATCAAAGGAGCAGAGATTGGTCCAACTGGTTTGATTGTATCTCATTTGCAATTCGCCGATGACACAATTATCTTTTGCAACAATGATAAGGAGGAACTAAAATATGTAAAGAGAATCCTTAGATGCTTCCAATTGATGTCAGGGCTGAAAATTAACTTCTCAAAGAGCATGGTCTGTGGAGTAGGGGTGGAGGATGATGTGGTGGAGAAGATGTCCGAAATAATGGGATGCATAAAGAGTGAGCTGCCTATGAAATATCTAGGACTGCCTCTGGGAGCCAATCCTAGGAGAATAAAGACTTGGCAACCAATTGCAGATAGGGTGAAAAAGAGGCTTGCAGTGTGGAAATCCAGATCTCTATCAATTGGTGGAAGGATCACTCTTATCAAATCAACTTTGAGTTCATTGCCTATATACTACATGTCCTTGTTAAAGATTCCTGTCGCAGTGGCCAAGTGTTTGGAAAAAATCCAGAGAAGATTTCTCTGGGGCGGAACTGATGAAAAAAGGAAATTACACCATGTCAAATGGGAGGTAATAACAAGACCCAAGAGTGCAGGAGGGCTTGGGATTAAGAGGCCACTGGAACACAACCAAGCACTATTGAACAAGGTGACTAATAAATATGGATTGAGCTGCGAATGCGCAAATCCAGAGCTACCAATTCAAGGAAGGTATCAGCTGTGTGGACTGATATATGCTCTATTGGAAAGGCTCCATCAGCACTCTCTGAGGTGATCAACCAAGGTTTCAGATTAAGAGTACAATCAGGAGGATCAATTAGATTTTGGGATCAGATTTGGATAGGGGAAGTGTCTCTCAAACAAGAGTTTCCTAGACTGTTCCCTTTATCAGTACAAAAACAAGCAAAAGTCCAGGAAATGTGGCAAGAAGCTGGAGGAGGTACATGGAATCTATTATTTAGGAGACCGTTTATATTCGTATGGGAGGAAGAGGAGATGCAAAATCTTTATCAAAAACTACAAGGAATCCAGATTGATAGATCTAAAGAGGATTTTATGGAATGGAGGTGGAGTGCAGATAAATGCTTCTCAGTCAAGTCTGCATACTCAGAATGGGAGACAAGAAGAAATCAAAATTCATGGTTAAGGCTAGTATGGAAAAACCTATGCCCCCCTAAAGTTGAGGTATTTTCATGGCAGGCCATGCAAAATAAAATAGCTACAAGGTCTATCCTCATAAGCAAAGGTATAATTCATATCATTAATCCAGGTGATGAGTTATGTCCCTTATGCACTTTGGAAATTGAAACCCCAACACATTTACTGCTGCACTGTATCTTTGCTTGGAAAATCTGGTCGGCAATTTTAAGGTGGCGGAACATTACTTGGCCTGCCCTGGATCACTGGGTGACCTTATGTTGTGGTGGTTCTCGAGCAACTTAAAAAATCTGGAAAAATTTTGTTGGGAGGCATGTTTCTATGCTGTTATATGGTCAATTTGGCTGGCTCGTAATGAGATTATCTTCAACAATTCTTCAATGGAGGCAGAGGAGGTACTAGAGTTGGTAAAAACTAGAATGGCCCTTTTGGATCAAAGGGAAATATGACATCAAGGACTACTCTGTAGAGAATTTCGTGAGGTGCCTTGAAGGCATTAGAAGAATCAGAGTATGATTGGGCATTATACTGCCGCTAGTGGTGTAATTTGGAGGAATATGCTGTTCTGCCTTGTTTCCTGTAGGGGCAAACCGTTTCCTTTTCTGTTTTTTCCTTACCCTTAGCTGTACTTCTAGTATCTCGCTAGTTGTGTTGCTTTGCCTTTTCCTTGCTTTGTGCTTGGAATGGCTCACCTCGATGTACCCTGGTTGAGTCTTGAATAAAATTTTTTTTGCTGATCAAAAATTTTTTTTGTTATCCACTTATCATTACAAGCATGGTTCTTCTGTAGAATAATATTTTCACATTTATCACGTCATGAGATGAATTTGCCGTTGAGACCTTTGCTAACTCTTGGCTTTTCCTATTTTGTTAAGATTTCTTAGTCATTGTTCCAAAAGGATCAAATTAGTCTTCATCGTCTCGAAAAAGGTCCTAAATCTGTTAGCTCAACTGGTTAATCTGTTGGTTTTGTCATCAATATTTGAGTTGTCAAGAAATATTGATGGATAAATTTTATGTAGGTGACCGTTGATAGTAAACGACACAAGAAATAAAATGATTTGTCATTAACTGTGTTGCATATGCTTAAATTGTGTTGTATTTTATTGACTTTTTATTGTGTCACCCATTCATCCTTATTGGGATTTTCTATCCATAGAATAAAAATTGAACATTTGTCGTCTTCTTCATAAAAATAATTTGTCGTTTACATTGTCAGTAACTTTTATTTTCATTACTATTTTGTTAAGGGAGTATCTATTGTACGTATGATGTCATTTAGTACCTCATCGCTAAACGAAAACAAATCCCCTTCCCATGACAATTGTTCACAATCATATGCTGAAAAATTGTTTAATTTCTGCGCTATGAAAAAAGTTACATTTCCCATGGAGCCCACATCAGTCAATTTGTGAGCTAGTTGTTGCCTAATCATGCGTGGTAAATGCATGCATGTGGGACAAATCAAAAGAAAACAAATTTGGCATTTTATTGTTGAAATTCATAATCGGATTTAAAATAGAACCAAAGACGCAAAAAGGAAAAAATTCTAATGTAATATATAGGTTTGTACTTCTCTATAATAAATGTTTAAGTACTAATGAAACAAGCAAGTTTGGATGCTAGCCGCACCTATTGATTTAATTTTTTTTCTATTACCTGTAAAATAGGAGAACAAGCATATCCATGAAAAACAATTCCTCAATGTCGAACTAATGCAATTATGTCCGCCCTTATTCAACTTGTAATGAGTCAAAAAGTTATTATGAGCCCCGTTTATAAGATTCAACTGAAATTAAGTAAAACAACACTTGTTTATGAAAGTGTTTTCCTTTATTTCTCTATACAAAGTTGGTTCTTAGGGGATTTTATTAGGGTTAAAGTTAATATAATTGGGGTCTAAGACCAAAAATAAATTAAAGACCATAATAAATCTAGTGCTCAACTTCGTCGCTTAAGAAAATAAAAAGAACTAATGCGTATCATCAGGCCTAAGGCGAGACAACATCACATTTTAGATAAAAATAAGAATACTCTTGTGCATAACTTTTTAATTTGCACTAAGATGAATGTCTTAATTTGTTGTTTAAGTTATTAAATATCAATTTCTTCTCAAAAAAATAACACTTGTGTTAATCTAGGTGTTGGGTTAGCTTATGAGAGTTGATAACATATTTGTTCAATGTTTAATTAATTTCCTTTGGCTTGTTAGTGAAAAAAGAAAAAAAAAATTCAAAAGTTGAAGAAATAAGAAAATTGAAAAGCTGTTTTTTAGGAGAGGTATCTGTTATTATTATTGTAAACCTCAAGGGAGGTAGACGAAGGGGTAAAAAAGTAAATTAACATTTTTCATTAGCATAAATTAGTTGACCAGACTAATAGAGGAGGTGTCACGCCCTCGATTTTCAACTAGTTTAAAATATACACTTTTCTTTCGAAGAATATACAAAAATCTCATAAGTCCTCTCCCACAAATTTACTTACAAGTGAAATCCTACTTCGGTGCCAAAATAAACAACGCAAAACAGTAAGTAGGTAATGAAAACAAAGAATACGACGAACACCAAATATACTTGGAAAAACTCTATATGGGCAAAAACCACGGGAAGGAATCAAGTACTAAAAATATCACTGTGCGATTACAACCGTCCTATACTTACAATCGAAAATCCTTTCATTTGATCCAAGAAGCAGTTGCCGAATCCACGTTCATCGCACCAAGCACTTGACTGTCGCCGCCTCGAATCCTCGAGCCTTCCAATTTACTCTTCCGCAAATCCACCGGATGAACCTTAATCGTAAGGATTGATGATGAAGAAAACTTCTTGGAGATGACTTGAAAGTGTATTGAACAATAGCACTCCAAGACCCACAATGTTTGTGTTTGTCATGAAAAGTGCCAACCAAAACAGAGCTCAGCCTTTGGAGCTTACAATCTCCCCCTTTGGCACTTCCATGACAAAAATACACTATGAAAGAAAACCTATACTCGCCACCTGTTATGCTGCAACACAGCACTTAAAAAAAAATGCCCACATATTAGTACTCCCCCTTGTTGCCATGGAATGACAAAGGTTGAGGAAGGGTTAGAGAAACAAACGGACATGGAGCATAGAAAATAAGTAGCGGCATAAACCATGAAGCTGTGGAATTCAAAACACTGTAGTAAAGCAAGCTATCCTCACACAGGCCAACTGTGAATAGGATAAACAAAATTAAAGTAACAAGGGAGATAAACCATAGTAAAGAAGTAAAAAAGTTTGAGAGAGAATAAAAGATGAGAAGGAAAGTTTCCTTATAACCTCACAGTACTTTTGGCAAATGCCACCACACCGACTAAGATTGCCTTGTTTACGGAAAAAATAAGGTATTAGTACTAATATCTCACTAACATTGTTGATGATAAAAGGTAAACAAGATAAGAGCTTAATCTAGTAATTAGGAAAACCAACCTGCCAAATAAATATATTATAATCTTGCTAACAGAATCCCACTATGGGGGCCTAACTCCTCTCCCTCTCTCTCTAAAAGTCCTCTCCCTCTCAAGCCATCAGCTAGGGTTCGTTTGGGCGGGGGGGAGGCGCCGCCTCCTCCTCTCCCCCCTCTCTCTTCTCCCTCCTCCTCCCTCTCCCTCTCCTCTCTCTCTCACCATCCCTCATCTACCCGTTTTCCCCTGCTGATCTTTTCTCCTCTTCTATATGCAAAATCGTTCGGCAATAATGGCAGGTGGTGGTTGCGGCGGCTGCGGTGTTCATCTCCGGAGGTTATGGATCTCGACTTCCCGTGTCCCTGGTCGTTTATGGGCTCCGATTTGGCGGTAGCTTGGCGGTCGTTGATGGGTCTCGTGTTGGCGGCGAGATTGGCGTTCGGTATGGGTATCATCTGTCCTCCTCCTCTTCTCTCCTCTTCCCCTTCCCTGGTTACCTGTATCTGTGTTGCTTGGATGCTGCTCCTCGGTTTGCCCCATCTCGATTTCTGCCGCCCTTTTGCCCCATCGCCGGTCTTACCCCTGGGTTTTCCGGTTCTTGGCCTAACGGCTAGATGGTCCGCTATTGGGTTCGGGCAGTGCTGGCGTCGGTCTCCCGCCGGTTGCATTGTTGGATGCATCGGTTATCGCCTAACGGCTAGGTGAGATTCCGCGGCCGATTTGTGGGTGGTTTATGCTTCTCGGGTTATGTTTTGTGCGTGGTGGTTCGGTCGGATGGCTCGCTGCCGGTTTCCGTGGTGGCCGTAGCAGTGGAGGTGTATGTGATTAGGGGTTCTCTGGTGTCATCTGAGCTTCATCGTTGTATTTGGTTTGCCCATGTGTATTAGGCTTGTTGCTGTATTTTATTTGGGGCTAGGCCATTAGGGTTGTTGGGGCTTTGCCCTCTAAGGTGTTTGGGCTTTGTCCCGTGTGGTGTTTTAATTCCTTCAACCTCGGTTGGAGTACTCTCTTCTCTCCCCCAACTTGTTGTACCCTTATCAAGTTTTCTAATAAATTTTATTGCCGATCAAAAAAAAAACAGAATCCCACTATGAGTATAATAGGAGATCGACCCCCTTTTTTTTTTATATATATATAATAATTTATGAAGACAACTAAAATAAACACCAAGGAATTGGCTCATAACCATGCTCAAGCCATTTCAAACATAAAGACATTGTTTGTAATATAGATTCAGATCAAGGACGAATTTGAGTGATGGCTTTGATAGTGTTGCTTGAGTCGAAGGTTTAAATGAAGTAATTTCTGTCATCATCGACGAAAGTAGAAACAACATTTATCTAGTCTGGTACACGAGGTGATCCTGAAGCATATCCTGATTTGTCTCGAGACTGTAGAGGAAACATATACGAAGAAATACTAAAGTGCGTCTCTGGTCCGAATCAACTGACTTTTTCCGTTTCTTAATGTTTTTTCTATTTTCATTTAATTCAGATTTGGCTCAGTTCCATGGATTTAATCGATTATCCAAGTCTATAGGTAAAATGATTAATGCCGATTGTTATCGAAATGTATTTTTTTTTTTTTTGCAATTGTTTTTCGTGTTCTAGTTCCTTGTAAAAATTAGTGACATCTCACTACTTTTTTTGGTCGTCGGAAGTGGTGGGCCAGAGGTCGGGTGGTGGTCGGCCGGAGATGGGTTAGTGATTTTTTTGAATTTTATGCCCGAAATTAGAGTTTTAAAAATTAGTGACACTTCACTAATTTTTTTTGGTCGCCGGAAGTGGTCGGCTTGAGGTGGGGTGGTGATCTATCGGAGGTGGAGTGGTGATTTTTTTGAATTTTATGTTCGAAATTCGAATTTTTAAAAAATTAGTGATATTTCACTAATTTTTTTGGTCAACGGAAGTGGTTGGCCGGAGGTGGAGTGGTGATTTTTTTGAATTTTATGTTCGAAATTCGAATTTTTAAAAATTAGTGACACTTCACTAATTTTTTTTGTTGCCGGAAGTGGACAGCAAGAGGTGGGGTGGTGGTCGGTCGGAGGTGGGGTGGTGATTATTTTGATTTTTATGTTCGAAATTAAAATTTTTAAAAATTAGTGACACTTCACTAATTTTTTTGGTCGCTGGAAGCGGTGAGGCAGAGGTAGGGTTGTGGTCGGCTGGAAGTGGGTGGTGATTTTTTTAATTTTATGTTCGAAATTTGAATTTTTTAAAATTAGTGACACTTCACTAATTGTTTGTCTTTATGTTCGATTGTAAAAGTTCATTGTCCTTTATTTTGAAAATGACTAATGTTTTTTTGTTTTTATGTTTGATTACAAAAGTTTCTTGTCCTTCTCTTTAAAAATGCCAAATGTTTTGAATTTTTTGTTAAGTGGCCCTTTTTTTTATGTTAAAAATACTTTTTCTTTCGTTTATCGTAAAAAAATCAAATCAGAAATGAAGTATGCGACCCTTTAGGTGTTCTTTGTTGTTTAGGCTAGCCTATATTGTCTATGGGTTGTTCTCCGGCTTGGCCTATGTTGATCTATGATCTTGGCTTTTTAAATTTGGGCTATTTTTTGGTAGTTTTAGGCTGGCCTATGTTGTCTATAGGTTGGTCGCTTGGCCTATGTTGTCTATGGGCTTTGTTATTTAGTGTTTGAGATGGTTTTCATTGGATTGGGTTTTCTTTGTTAGATATGGGTTTTTTTTTTTACCCTTTGATGTATTCGGGCTTTTTGGCCCAAGGGAGTGTTTTGAGTTGAGCATTAATGTGTTATCCGGGCACTTTTAGGCCCTTAGGGTGTTGTTGGGCTTTGCCCTCTAAGGTGTTTGGGTCTCAGCCCAATAGGTGTTTTATCCAACTTTTGGTTGGATTCTCTTCCCCTCTCCCCCCAACAGAGTACATTTTAATTACGATCTTCCAACTGAGAATGTATACGACGTGTGGAAAATGTCAACTAAAGATGATTTCTTCGATTAAAAGGACACGTAACAACTCGCATTGTTACCATGGAACTTTTTTTTTTTTTTTGTGAAAATGAATTTATACTAGAGTCAGAAGTCGTAACATTTTACTTGATATTGTTGTATATGAATTTAACAAATTAGCTTGCTAATGAGTAGAGTTGAGCCGAGAGTAAGGCTATTTAGTGCGATTAATTTCCCAATCCATTTTTTTTTAAATCTGAAATGAAATAAAAGAACTAAAAAATCACATCATTATATGGGAGAATTAGGTACAAGAACAAGTTGGGTGTTTTGTGGAGTGGGCTTTTAGTGTCCTTTGATTAACTCTCCTTGGATCGGGCCGACCCAATATCCCACTTATCCGACCTATTTCTTTTTTCCTTTTGTTGAGAAAACGAAACATAAATACTAATGTATACACAAACGTTTATAGGTATATATCCTTAGCAAGCTTATGAGCAACCCTCACAAGTTGCCTAGGTACCTTTGTTACAAAAACACATTGACTGTGTTTGGTTAGATAGTTTAGTTTAGTTTTGATGATGTCAACAGGTGTAATGAGTGGAGAGAGATAGAGAAAGAAATGAGAGAAATAATGATGTCAACAAAACTAAAATTAAAATTAAAGAGGGAAACGAACAAGGCCATTGGAACTTACACACAAGACTATAAATTACAAAAAGCCATATCCAAATTCCTTAGCCCAGAGATAACCAAAGTCGCATCCGAAAGAAGATGCACCTGTCTAATATTCCTCATATTTGCCCATCCTATCGCTTGAAGAACCGCCAAAAGCCTACCATCGCCATCGCCTTTATAACATCTGATTTCCAGCAAAAAATCCTTCCACAATACTCCAAGCTGCAACTCCTTCATTAGCTTCTGCCTTCAAAGCACCATCTACACAATGCCGCACAATTCAAGCTCCCCTTCTCAACAAATCGAGCCTCCAACAAGTCCTTTAAAATCCGAGTTCTTGAAATATCAGACTACATAATATAAGGCTTAATTATTTGACACAGGAGAGTTCTAGCCTCCATTAAACATTCTTCTAATTTGCACATTTTACCATCAAACACACCTTTATTCCTAGGCACCATATAACCCATAACAAACACACCTTTAATCCTAGGACCAACAAGTCCGATCCTTCCCCATAATACACTTCTCCATCCCCACAAACACCCAGATTTCAGTTTGACTTCAAATAAGTCTGCATCTTGGCAGTACTTGCCCAAAAGAATCCTACTGATTCCGACATTGAAAGTTTGTGAGATGCAAATTTAACACAGACAACAGATTTAGAGTTGATGATACAAAGTTTCAGCCAACCGTGGCCATGCTTTCACATGGAGTGGTTCTGCGAGAAATAGGTCTTCTGCAGACTCATTCAACTCAATCTTTGACATAGTGGATGGCAATTCCCATGAAAACCCTTGTAAGAGCCTAGCCATTAGCATGGTTGTCATTGTGGACCCTAAATTGACCCCTGCACAACCACGCCGCCCAGTGCTAAACGACAACAATTTCAAATCGGGGTCTGTTAGCACCACATTGGAGCCGTCCTTCTTGAGGTGGCGCTCTGGTCTAAACTGGAGTGGCTCATCCCAAACTCTAGGGTTGCGCCCTAGCCCAGGGCGACTAAGCAAAATGTGGCTACCTTTAGGGATCAAGTAGCCAGCAACAGTTGCATCGACAGTGGAGACGTGGGGCACATTGAAAGGGGCAATGGGGTGGAGGCGAAACGATTCTCTCACGCATGATTTGACGTAGTTGAGTTGTGAGAGATCGGATTCTTGGACCAATCTTTCCTTCCTTATCACCCTGTCCAATTCCTCCGTGGCTCTTTGAAGTGTTAGTGGCTGATTTATCATTTCAGCAATTGCCCACTCCACTGCGTTGGACGGATTGTCAACTGTTGCTAGCATCAATTCCTGGGAGCATGAGATTGATCATGTGTTAGAATATACACATACTCATACATTTCTTGAGTCTAGAATAAAAGGTCGCTTAGTATACTTAAGAGATTCGGTTGAGGTTTTAAATCAGATTCACATTTTAATTTTAGAAAACTATATAAAAACTTGTCATCTATAGTCTCCATATTTATGAACGAGATTTCCCATGGCGACTTTGTGGACAATCTGGAATATGAGGAACAATTGGTTATTTGAAAAGGTAGCACCTGATTGGCATGGAGCTGTAGACATTATCAACGTAAGAATTGCTCTCTGGATAAAGCCGAACTTGGGGGGATATGGCTATTCAATGGATGATTTTCTTTTCAGGCTCAAGAATGTCATTGCATCCCTGTGATGCTCCATGCTTGTCGTTGCTTGTTTTGGTTTTTCCTAGTCTTTTTGTATACTTTTGTTGGCTGCTCGCTAACTGATTGGCTCTCTTGGGGTCTGAAGTTTCTATACTTCTTCCCTTTTAATCTTTGTAATCCCTCAAAGATTAATAAAAAAATTTACCGTTCAAAAAAAATATATATATTTATGAACGAGATTGTTTCGATTCCTATTATATATTGATGATAACAATGTGTTACGTTTCAACTTTCAGATTTCCTAGCTACATTGCATGGTAGTAATTCTCAAGGCAATGGTATGCAATTATAAGAATGCATTCATTTAAACCGGAACACCAATTTTTCATTTTGTTGCATTTCATGTTTTCTGTCATGTGTTTGTGTCACTTAACTTTTCCTCCATATAATCTTACTGAAAACTAGACTGAATAAAAACTATCATAAGCTAAACATCAAGCTTCAACATAGAACGTTTCAGTGAAATGCAATTATTTATGTCAGAAGTATTGGACATATATTGGTTTTGAACATAGAACGCACGGCACTGGTTCCGAAAAGTAAGTTTTTCTTTCCATAATTATCAATGACTTGTGTTTCTTTTAAACAAAATAGAAATCATTTTCCCAGATCTGGGGGAGTTGGATTCTAGATCCGGACTCGTGACGACGACAATGGCGGGTGATAGCTCCGGCGTTCTTTGTTCTCCTGCCTTTTTTTTGTATTTTTTTTTGTTGTTAGTTATGTAGGCGGTTTTGGTCGGCCGTTTGTTTTGTAAGCAGCCATTAGTTTTGTAGGTGTGGCCAGCGGTTTCACGGCCGTGGTTCTTTGTTTACTGGTTTTGGCCGGCGATTTTGTATAATAAAATTTCTTCTACCTCTTTACCTAAAAGAAATAAAAGAAATAATTTTCCCAAATATTGATTACAGCAAAGAAATTTTTTTAGAATGCATTACCAAAAAAACGATAGGAGATCTTGATTTTTTTTGGAGCGTATCTTTTTGGATTCTATTGGAATTTCACGATACCTTTCAAAATAAGGGGCATGTATTTTCTCACCTACTATATATAACTTTAGATGTAACTATTACACCACGCCATCATGTTGACGTGGTATAATTTGGTAAGCCACAAACATTTTGTGCTATGGAATGCATTGATTGCATATATTTAAAAATACTAACAGTTTAATAAGACATAACCAAACTGAGTAAAATTTGGTGCATCATCAAAAGTTAGAAAATTTAGAGCATCATTATTTGGCTCTTTAGGTCGAAACCACATCATAGGCTATAACGTATAATATTTAATTTCCTTTGATAACAATATGTACATGCTCCAATTCCACCAACAATCTCCTGAAACCCCTCATCTCCAGTCAAAAAACTGTTTTATCCAATGACTGTACTCTCTAGGGATTTCATTTAACTATCTTGGTTTAACATGAAAATCAAAGAGTGAACAATGGCACATTGCGGAGTATAATTTAGACTAAGATGAATAGCACATGCATGCCATTTTTTCCTCCAATCGTGCCACGTGTATAATTTAACTATCTTTTTTTTTATTTTATTTTATTGGTTGTACTGCACTAAATTTTGTACGGGCAAGGTGTCTATGAAAGTCTATAAAAACGTAGAAAGTGAGGTTTTCAAGTGTGTGGTGGGCTTTTCGCTCTTTGCTTTTCTGGGGGTGGGGGTTTTGGGGGGGAGGAATGGGAGAATGAGGCAGATAATTGTGATGCAGAGAGAGAAAATAAATGAAACTTACAACAATTTGGGCTTTGATCTCATCTGGGGAGAGCAAGGGGGTACCATCATTCTCTTTGAGCCCAATGAGAACGTCAAGCAAGTCCTCTTGCTCAGTTTTGGTACCCTCCGTCCATTGTCTGATCCTTTCGTCAATCTCCGGATCTTGATACTTTGCCACAGTTGCAGTGGCCGTCCTGATGATCTTCTCATGACCATCCAAATCAAAACGGCCACGCAAGAATGGAAGAAAATCAGACACACAGAAAGAGAAGAGGTATGCAAGAATTTTAAACAATGCATCTACATGCTCCTCTTCCTCTACCCCTGGCCCTCCATCTGCCCTTCCATTTCCGAAAAATCTCTTTCCGAAAACCATCTTTCTTATCACATTCCCACAGAAATGTCGGGTTGCAACTCTCACGTTCACCACCCCCCCAGTAGTCGAGTCCATGGACTGATTGTACACGAACCTAACAAGGTGGTCGGCTTCCTCGGTTCGCTTTGGAGCCACCCGTGCCTTGCTGTTGAGAGAACATCAGAAGCGAGGACTCTCCTCATTTTCTTCCATTGTTCTCCCGATGGGGATAAGGCTGTCGTTAGATATCCTCTGCTCGTGATGTTTGCAGATAAGACATCTGGTCGAGAGGAGAAAACAACGTCCTGATTTTTCAGGAACTCGACAGCTATTTCTGGGGAGGTAACCGGGATAAAGTGGACATTCACTAGACGGATGCAAATGATTTCGGCGTTCATTTCCTCCATCATTTTGTGTATCCATCGGAATGTGTGCTTGTTTGTTAGAAATTGAGGGAGACTTCCGACGATGGGCCATGATATTGGGCCAGGTGGAAGCAAGATGGGCGTGGCTCGTCTCCTCTGAAGTATGAAGAGAAACGATGCCACAAGAAGGAGAACCAGGCAAAAGCTCAAGAGAGTTGGTGAAATGCCATTGCTAGATGGCATTTTGAGTGTTGTGGAGGCAATGGCTGCAGGGTTTGTAGAGTGTATGGGATTTAAGAAAGCCATCGCCATGTAAAGGAGAAGTAGAGTGGAGCAAGAGCCCGAGAAATTTTGTAGAATTGCAATGTTTGCCATTTTGAGTATGTGAAGATTTAAGATGTTTGGAGTACTAAATCTATTGCCTTTGGTGCCTTTTATAGAGGTTTTCTAGAGCGAAATCACATTTTACATGCATTCACAACCAAAACACATCAATCCAAGTTGTCAACCAAACAAATTAAAGATAAGTCATTTAGTGTGAACAAAGTAAATGTTTCATTTATTTTCAACACAAGTCACATTTTGGGGCATTTGATTGCAGGCTGCAACAACTTCCACTGAAAACAGATCACTGAAAATCACACATTAATCGATGTTTTCAGGTAAAGGAAAACAAATCTTGTCTATTTCAGGTGAAGGCTTCATTATGGATGTGCAAATAATTGCCATTTTGGTAAAAAAGTGAATCTAAAAATCTATGTTGTTCGCGTGAATAAAAAAAGTCCAGTTTTTTGCTAAGTTGTTCGGGCTTCCTTAGCACTCAGAAAACTTTTGTGATGTACCCTTGTCGAGAGTTTTGAATACAAATTTCTTTTACTGATCAAAATTCTTTTTGTACATATTCCACCTACAGGTGGGATAGGTTAATAATGCACAACCATAAGCTACTTTGTTAATCACTACATAAATTTGGAGCATTTTAAAAAAAAAAAAAAAAAGAAAAGGTAAAAGTTTTATTAAGAAACTTCACAAAGGGTACATCAAGTCAGAAGATGGGGAGGGGAATCTAACCAAAGGCCCGAGTGCGCTTAACCGTTGACAATTTATCCAGTTTGCTATTTCAAAGTGAGTCTTTCTTCCGGTCACTAGCTCTGACAAGAAAAGAACCTGTCTTGATCCTCCGATAGACCTTGTTGGATCCCGAACGATAGCCATCAAACGTAGTAAAAGTTGAGTTTCAATCATAACACACTAGCAATGATCAATGAATCACCTTTGCCAAAAAGGCGACCGAACAGGATAAGACCACCGCACCTGTAGATTCTGGCAGCCCGTCGCTCCGCCGCGTACCCCAGACGGCCAAACACCCTAGCTGTCGAGATCCAACTCTTCAAACCCCACAAATTTTCCATTAACTTGTTTGTTCTGTACAAAATACATGAAATTTGCCGTAGTGCAGGATATCTGAAAGAGGTAGAATCCTTCCAAAATCATCATTAAAGGAACATAAATAAAATTACCACTACGCTGTTAATGAGATTCTCGTGTTGGTGCATTTAATTAAGAATCGTAACTGAATTTGTCTGGAAGTTTCTTTCTAGTACGTGGCAAAATGCATGTTAAAGTGTCTCCAAAAGTAATATACATTTGCCAACTATTAATGAGAGTATTTGTCGGTCAATTCTTTAAATCTTTGCCATTTTTATTACTCATATCTTTCAATTTATAATAGTTTCCATGATTTTGCAAATTTTATTCAAATAACTAAATGAGATGTATTAAGAAAGATTTATACTGCAAATGTTTTAAGATCCATATAGAAAAATATATGGGATAAAAAATGAAACAGATTTAAAAAATGGACCAACAAAGGCGAACGGAGGGAGTAATATACATTTGCCAACTACTAATGAGATTCTTTTGTAGGAGCCTTTAATTAAGGATCTCAACCGCATAGACAAATTTTTGATTAATTTGTTCATTCCGTGCAAAATACATGAATTTTGTCATAGTCCAGGATACCATGAAGATGTAGAATCCTTCCAAAATTATCATTAAACAACATAAATTAAATAACCACTGCGCTATTATTGAGATTCTCAAGTTGGTGCGTTTAATTTAGAATCGTAACTGAATTTGTCCGGAAGTTTCTTTCCAGTACATGGCATAATGCATGTTAAAGTGTCTCCAAAAGTAATATACATTTGCCAACTATTAATGAGATTCTTTTGTAGGAGCCTTTATTTGAGGATCTAACCTACATAGCGAAATTTTCCATTAACTTGTTCCTTTTGCCCAAAATACATGAATTTTGTCGTAGTGCACGCTATCAGAAAGAGGTAGAATCCTTCCAAAAACATTAAAGGGACGTAAATTTGTTAAATAACCACTACGCAGTTAATGAGATTCATGTGTTGGCGCGTTTAATTAAGAACCGTAACTGCATTTGTCCAGAAGTTTCTTTAAAGTACTTGGCATAATGCATGTAAAAGTGTCTCCAATGGTGGACATGAAAGCTCAATGTTGGAGAGAGGAGAGACTGAAAATTATTGTGACGCCAGCTCTAATTTGGTTCTTGTCAAATGATTAGTATGAGGAACAATGAGTCATTTTTCAATATGAAGTACTCCCTCCGTTTGTATTTGTCGGTCAATTATTTGAATCTGCGCCAATTTTTATTACTCATATCTTCCAATTTATAATAGTTTTCATGATTTTGCGAATTTTATTTAAAAAAGTAAATGAGATCTATCAAGAAAGATTCATACTGCATATGTTTTAAGATCCATATAAAAAATACATGCAATAAAAAATGAAACAGATTCAAAAAATTAACCAAAAATGGCGAACAGAAGGATTAATATACAGTTGCCACCTAATAAAGAGATTCTTTTCTAGGAGGCTTTAATTGAGGATCTCAACCGCATAGCAAAATTTTTCATTAACTTGGTCGTTCTAAACAAAATACATGAATTTTGTCGTAGTGCATGATATCAGAAAGAACCAGTACGCTGCTAATGAGATTCTCGTGTTGGTACGTTTAATTAAGAACCGTAACTACATTTGTCCGGAAGTTTCTTTACAGTACTTGGCATAATACATGTTAAAGTGTCTCCAGTGGTGGACATGAAAGCTCAATGTTGGAGAGAGTAGAGACTGAAAATTATCGGGTCGCCAGCTCTAATTTTGTTCTTGTCTGGTGATTAGTATGAGGAACATTGAGTCATTTTTTAATATGAAGTACTCCCTCGGTCTGTATTTGTTGGTCAATTTTTCAAATCTATGCCAATTTTTATTACTCATATCTTTCAATTTATAATAATTTTCATGATTTTGTGAATTTTATTCAAAAAAATAAATGAGATCTATCAAGAAAGATTCATACTGCATATGTTTTAAGATCCATATAGAAAAATTTATGAAATAAAAAATGAAACAGATTTAAAAAATCGACCAACAAAGGAGAACAGAGGGATTAATAAACAATTGCCAAATACTAATGAGATTCTTTTGTAGGAGCATTTAATTGAGGATCTCAACCGCAAAGCAAAATTTTCCATTAACTTGTTCGTTTTGCCCAAAAAACATCAATTTCGTCGTAGTGCACGATACAAGAAAGAGGTAGAATCCTTCCAAAATCATCATTAAAGGGACATAAATTAAATAACCACTACGTTGTTAATGAGATTTATGTGTTGGTGCGTTTAATTAAGAATCGTAACTGAATTTGTCCAGAAGTTTCTTTCCAGCACGTGGCATAATGCATGTTAAAAAAGTGTCTGCAAAAGTAATATACATTTGCCAACTATTAATGAGATTCTTTTGTAGGAGCCTTTAATTGAGGATCTCAACCGCATAGCGAAATTTTCCATTAATTTGTTCGTTCTGCCCAAAATACATGAATTTTATTGTAGTGCACGATATCAGAAAGAGGTAGAATCCTTCCAAAATCATCATTAAAAGGGACATAAATTAAATAACCACTATGTTGTTAATGTGATTCATGTGTTGGTGCGTTTAATTAAGAATCGTAACTGAATTTGTCCGGAAGTTTCTTTGTCGTATGTGGCATAATGCATGCTAAAGTGTCTCCAAAAGTAATATACATTTGCCAGCTATTAATGAGATTCTTTTGTAGGAGCCTTTAATTGAGGATCTCAACCGCATAGCGAAATTTTCCATTAACTTGTTCGTTCTACCCAAAATATATGAATTTTGTCATAGTGCACGATATCAGAAAGAGGTAGAATCCTTCCAAAATCATCATTAAATGGACATAAATTAAATAACCACTACGTTGTTAATGGGATTCTTGTGTTGGTGCATTTAATACATCGTGTCGGTGCATTTAATTAATTAAGAATCGTAACTGAATTTGTCCAGAAATTGCTTTCCAGTACGTGGCATAATGCATGTTAAACTGTCTCCAAAAGTATTATACATTTGCCAACTATTAATGTGATTCTTTTGTAGGAGCCTTTAATTGAGGATCAAAACGGCATATCTTAATTTTCCATTAACTTGTTTGTTCTGCCAAAAATAAATTAATTTTGTCATAGTGTACCATATTAGAAAGAGGAAGAATCCTTCCAAATTCATCATTAAAGGGACATAAATTAAATAACCACTACGCTGTTAATGAGATTAATGTGTTGGTGCGTTTAATTAAGAATCGTAACTGAATTTGTCCTGAAGTTTCTTTCCAGTACGTGGCATAATGCATGTTAAAGTGTCTCCAAAAGAAATATATACAATTGCCAACTATTAATGAGATTCTTTTGTTGGTGCCTTTAATTGAGGATCTCAACCGCATAGCGAAATTTTCCTTAACTTGTTCATTCTGCACAAAATACATGAATTTTGTCATAGTGCACAATATCAGAAAGAGGTAGAATACTTCCAAAATCAACATTAAACGGACATTAATTAATTAAATAACCAGTACGCTATTAATTAGATTCTCGTATTGGTGCGTTTAATTAAGAACCGTAACTGTAGTTGTCCAGAAGTTTCTTTACAGCACTTGGCATAATGCATGTTAAAATGTCTCCAATGGTGGACATGAAAGCTCAATGTTGGAGAGAGGAGAGACTAAAAATTATCGGGTCGCCAGCTCTAATTTTGTTCAAGTCGGATATTTAGTATGAGGAAGAATATGTCATTTTTCAATATGAAGTACTCCCTCCGTCTATATTTGTCGGTTAATTTTTTAAATTAGTGCATATTTTTATTACTCATCTTTCAATTTGTAATAGTTTTCATGATTTTTTGAATTTTATTCAAAAAACTAAATGAGATGTGTCAAGAAAGATTCATATTGCATATGTTTTAAGATCCATATAGAAAAATATATGAAATAAAAAATGAAACAAATTTTAAAAATTGACCAACAAAAGCGAACGGAGGGAGTAATATACATTTGCCAACTACTAATGAGATTCATTTATAGGAGTCTTCAGTCACGCTTAATAAGTGTGATCTTTGTGTGATTTTGTAGTAGTGACATTTGCCAACTATTAATGATATTATTTTGTAGGAGCCTTTAATTGAGGATCTCAACCGCATAGCGAGATTTTCCATTAACTTTTTCGTTCTACACAAGATTCATCAATTTTGTCATAGTGCACAATATCAAAAAGAGGTTGAATCCTTCCAAAATCCTCATTAAAGGGATATAAATTAATTAAATAACCAGTACGCTGTAAATGAGATTCTTGTGATGATTACTATGAGGAACGATGAGTCATTGTTCAATATGAAGTACTCCTCCCGTCTGTATTTGTCAGTCAATTTTTTAAATTTGTGCCAATTTTTATTACTCATTTCTTTCAATTTATAATAGTTTTCATGAGTTCCAGAATATTATTCAAAAAACTAAATGAGATCTTTCAAGAAAGATTAATACTGCATAGTTTTAAGATCCATATAGAAAAATATATGAAATAAAAAATGAAACAAATTTAAAAAATGGACTAACATTGGCGAACGGAGGGAGTAATATACATTTGCCAACTACTAATGAGACTATTTTGTAGGAGCCTTTAATTAAGGATCTCAATTACAGCGAAATTTTCCACTAACTTGTTCGTTATGTACAAAATACATGAATTTTGTCGTAGTGCAGGATATATGAAAGAGGTAGAATCCTTCCAAAATCAACATTAAAGGGACATAAATTAAATAACCACAACGTTGTTAATAAGATTCTCGTGTTGGTGCGTTTAATTAAGAATCGTAACTGTATTTGTCCGGAAGTTTCTTTGCAGTACGTGGCATAGTGCATGTTAAAGTGTCTCCGAAAGTAATATATATTTGCCAACTATTAATGAGATTCTTTTGTAGAAGCCTTTAATTGAGGATCTCAACCGCATAGCGAAATTTTCAATTAACTTGTTCGTTTTGCCAAAATCCATGAATTTTGTCGCAGTGCTGGATATCAGAAAGAGGTAGAATCCTTCCAAAATCAACATTAAAGGGACATAAATTAAATAACAACTACGCTGTTAATGACATTCATGTGTTGGTGCATTTAATTAAGAATCGTAACTGAATTTGTCCGGAAATTTCTTTCCAGTACGTGGCATAATGCATGTTAAAGTGTCTCCAGAAGTAATATACATTTGCCAACTATTAATGATATTCTTTTGTAGGCGCCTTTAGTTGAGGATCTCAACCGCATAGCGAGATTTTCCATTAACTTTTTCGTTCTACACAAAATTCATCAATTTTGTCATAGTGCACGATATTAAAATGAGGTAGAATCCTTCCAAAATCCTCATTAAAGGGACATAAATTAATTAAATAACCAGTATGCTATTAAGGAGATTCTTGTCTTGGGGCGTTTAATTAAGAACCGTAACTGTATTTGTCCGGAAGTTTCTTTACAGTACTTGGCATAATGCAAGTTAAAATGTCTCCAATGCTGGACATGAAACCTCAATGTTTGAGAGAGCAGAGACTGACAATTATCGGGTCACCAGCTCTAATTTGGTTCTTGTCGGATGATTTGTATGAGGAACAATGAGTCATTTTTCAATATGAAGTACTCCTCCCGTCTGTATTTGTCAGTCAATTTTTTGAATCTATGCTAATTTTTATTACTCATTTCTTTCAATTTATAATAGTTTTCATGAGTTTCACAATATTATTCAAAAAACTAAATGAGATCTGTCAAGAAAGATTAATACTGCATATGTTTTAAGATCCATATAGAAAAATATATGAAATAAAAAATCAAACAAATTTAAAAAATGGACCAACAAAGGCGAACGGATGGAGTAATATACATTTGTCAACTACTAATGAGATTATTTTGTAGGAGCCTTTAATTAAGGATCTCAAACACAGCGAAATTTTCCACTAACTTGTTCGTTACGTACAAAATACATGAATTTTGTCGTAGTGCAGGATATATGAAAGAGGAAGAATCCTTCCAAAATCATCATTAAAGGGACATCAATTAAATAACCACTACGCTGTTAATGAGATTCATGTGTTGGTGCGTTTAATTAAGAATCGTAACTGAATTTGTCCGAAAATTTATTTCCAGTACGTGGCATAATGCATGTTAAAGTGTCTCCAAAAGTAATAAATTTGCCAACTATTAATGAGATGCCTTTGTAGGAGCCTTTAATTGAGGATCTCAACCGCATAGCAAAATTTTCTATTAACTTGTTCGTTCTGCCCAAAATACATGAATTTTGTCGTAGTGCACAATATCCTAAAGAGGTAGAATCCTTCACAAATCATCATTAAAGGGACATAAATTAAATAACCACTACGCTGTAAATGAGATTCATGTGTTCGTGCATTTAATTAAGAATCGTAACTGAATTTGTCTGTAAATTTCTTTTCAGTACGTGGCATAATGCATGCTAAAATGTCTCGAAAAGTAATATATATTTGCCAACTATTAACGATATTCTTTTGTAGAAGCCTTTAATTGAGGATCTCAACCGCATAGCGAGATTTTCCATTACCTTTTTCGTTCTACACAAAATACATGAATTTTGTCATAGTGCACGATATCAGAAAGAGGTAGAATCCTTCCAAAATTCTAATTAAAGAAACATAAATTAATTATATAACCAGTACGCTGTTAATGAGATTCTCGTGTTGGTGCGTTTAATTAAGAATCATAACTGAATTTGTCCGGAAGTTTCTTTCCAGTATGTGGTGATAGGCGCGTGGAAAGCTTGCTTTTGAGTGCCTAAGTAGGGTGGTTTAGCATGTTAGACGTGCGATTTAAGCTTTATTTTCTAGTTGATATATGCACGTGGTGTTTTTGTGTGTTGAGCTTAATTTGCAGGTAATCTAGGGATGTGGGCGCGAATTTCGTGACATTGGGAGTACATGCACGTAGACCGAGAGTGAGAATCAAATGTTTTTGTATGGAAGTGATCGTAACCCGTCGGGAGCGCTACCCCATTTCTCTGGAGCGCTCAAGTTTGGCACAAAAGGGCTAAAAAATGAACAGAAGGATTAGGAGCGCTACACCAAAAGTGGTGTAGCGCTACCGCGTGGTCAAAGGGTCAACGAGTCAATAGCCGAAGTTGTACGGACCAACCAAGATAGCGAAGCGGTAGCGCTACAGGTAAAGCTAGGTAGCGCTACCGAGGGCCTTTTACGGGTCGTGGAACGGCAGCGTTTAGCCCATCTCGTCGGATTTTCGTCGATTTTTATTAGGATTACGGATTTGAGTATAAATACTTGTTTTTAACTCATATTAGGGTTCCAGACTTTTTACCTAGGGATTATTGTTCTTAGTTTTTCGGCTACAGTTCTTCAGATTTACAGCATTCTACATTCAAGCTTATTTCAGATTTTCAGACTTACAGCTTTTGGATTGGTGTTTTCAAGTTATATTCAAGATCATTCCTTTATTGCAATCTGCGGTATCGTTTTCTGTTTTTCTATTTTAATTCGCAAGCATGTTTAGATCTAGGTTTATTATAATTTCTGTTACTATAAGCATCATGAGCGAGTAGTCGTATAGAGCGCGGCTGCGGGCGAAGGCGCTTCGCCGTTAGGCTAATTGATGTTCTACCTCGGAGCCGAATTAACTTAAGTTTCGAGCAATTTTAGAAAACAGAAACTCTTCTAACAAACAAAACCCAGGCATTGCCGGAATTCGAATGCGCGCGAAATCTGGTGACAGGTGGTGCGCATTTGTAGGGAGCCTTTCTCTTTTTTTAAAATCAGTAAAAAATAGGAATTGTGGCCCGAGTAAGCATCGGTTAGGCTAGTCGCTAACGCTGGGTTCCCTCAGCCGTGCTCTCACTTTTAATCTGCATTAAGTAAATTATTCCAGTAATTTAGTAATCAATCTCATCAATCAAGGGGTGGTTACCTAATAGCCAGGTTAAAAACTACAATTTCACACTTTTGAGTCAAACACTGTTAGTCGTCTCTGTGGTTCGACTCCGGTACTTCCGAATATTGTGATGCACTGGTCGAGAGTCCTACGCTTGGGACGCATCTTTATATTTAGTCACCTGGTCGGTCAAGCATTTTTGGCGCCGTTGCCGGGGACGGCAACAAGTGTTCAGAGGTGTTTAGTCATAGTTTATTTTTGTCTTTAGGTTAAGTCATCATAGGTAGAGGTAAGAAGGGTTCTCCTAAGCAGGACCCTCTTTATTTTCGTGACCCTACGCATCGGTTAGTTCGAAGAGAATTGGGGTCGAGTCAGCCTTTGTCTCCTAGTTTTTCATCTTCTAGCTCAGAGTCAGACTTAGCTGAACTCCATTCAGAACCCATTCCCATTAGTGGTCTTTTTATAGAATTACCTTTCGAGTCAGTAAGTGTCAGTAATCCACTTTACCAGCCAGAGTCAGAGATAGAGGACATGGCAGACCAGCGAGTAGCTCAACAGCCGTCCTTGAGGCAACACCTTCATCCCTAGAGGACCACTCCTCTCGGACCGATTGTGTTCCCTCGAGAGACACAAGAGGCACGCAATGCCTTTACTGTTAAACCTGGTGTCCTTAACAGCCTCCCTAGTTTCTATGGGAGGGAGTGTGATGACCCATACGAGCATGTGCGGACATTCGAGGGATTGGTGCGCAACCTTGCGTCAAATACCCAATATGAGAATGCATGTCTCAAGCTGTTTGAGGCAACATTAAAGGATGGCGCACTCTTGTGGTTTAGAATGCAGAAGTCTCAGTCCTTCACTACCTGGGCGCAAGTGCGCGACGCTTTTTATAGAAAGTACTTCTCTGACGCTAAGACTACGAGTTTTAGGCGTCAAATCCATGGTTTTAGACAGGAGAGAGGTGAGTCATTTCTCAAGGCCTGGGAGCGCTTCAAGGAATTAATCCTCAGGCTGCCACACCATGGCTTTGAGAGAATTCAGCTAGTCGAATTTTTCCACCTGGGTCTCAACGCAGAGACCATCCAACACATAGAGTACTCTTGCAAAAGGGGACGATTTCTTGTCCAAAACAGCAGATGAGGGGTGGGATTTCTTAGATGACCTAGCTGATAGGCAGAGGGCTTTAGAACCATCCAATTTTGAGCGATCCGGACCTTCTGGGTCCAACATTGTCCCTGTCACCATTCGTGACCAGCGCCTTCAGGCTCAGGTTGAGAAAATGGCTCAGCGATTAGAGGAACTAGAGGTGAGACAAACTCGCCCAGTTAATGAGGTAGGAATAGAGGAAGTTTGCGTCTGGTGTGAATGTAAAGGGCACACCGCGACTATCTGCCCGGGATTTATTGCTGCCAAGGGGGCAAGTCAGTTTAATTAGGAAGAGGTCAACGCAGTTAGGACTTGGGATCCTTTTTCTAATACATACAATCCAGGATGGAGGGATCACCCTAATTTTGGGTGGTCGGATCCCAGACCCGTAGGTGGAGGTCAAGCTCAACCCCTTGCGCTACCTCCGCCGCAGCAATTTCCACAGTCCCAAGCGTCCAGGCCCCCTCAAGGTCAAGTCATCCCATATAACTACCAGCCACAGCCTGGTAAGGGGCAGGCCCATCCACTAGTGGTCCTCCCCCAGGTTATTCGCAAATGACCGCGCGTAATCATAAGTTAGAAGATACTGTCAATTACCTGATGCAGTCACAGACGACATTTCAGACGGAAACAAGACAGCAAATTGGGGCCCTTACAACCCAAATGTCACAACTCACTGCGGTTGTCAGTCAACTGCAACAGGAGAAGGGTATGTTTCCAGCCCAGGGTAGTACAGCGGGTCCCCATTATTTGGGAAATTCTTCAGGTCCTAATGTTCAGAGTCTGAATCAGGAGGAGGCAAAGTCGGTCACCATTCTCAAGAATGGTAAGGAGATCGATAAGTCCATCCCGCTAAAGCAGAAACCAGCCCCACCCCCGGAGCCGGTTGATGCACTGAAAGCGACTCCTGATATTGTTGATGTCCCGAGGAAAGAAGTAGAGAATAATAAGGAGTCACCTGAGGTGGTGGTGCTTGCAGTTGCGGCTCCCACGACTCCAACGCCGCCAGCGGTGCCATTAGCTCCATTTCCCCAAAGGCTGGCGGTGAAACCTAAGTAGAGTATGAACCTTAAAATGTTAGACCTTTTTAAGAGGGTGCAATTCCCTATCACGTTGATGGAGGCGATTGAGTCTTTTTCCCAGTGTGCGAAGGTTCTGAAGGACCTTTGCACGACAAAGCACAAGAGTCAGAACAATGTGGATCTGACCGAGGTAGTGAGCTCCATTCTTCAGACTGAGATTCCTGACAAGTGCAAGGATCCAGGGTGTCCCACCATCCCTATAGCTATCGCAGGCTAGACGTTCGATAAGGCATTGCTGGATTTAGGAGCGAGTGTTAACTTGCTCCCCTATTCAGTATACTTGAGGCTAGGTCTAGGCGATCTGAGAGCTACTCCTGTCACGCTGCAGTTGGCAGACCGGAGTGTTAGAGTGCCAAAGGGAGTGGTGGAAGATGTGTTGATTCGGGTAGGTGAGTTCCAATTTCCTGCTGATTTCATTGTTCTAGATATTAGTCCAGGTCCCGAGGTTCTAGAGAAGACTCCCATCATTTTAGGTCGTCCTTTCTTAGCCACCTCCAATGCTGTTATGAATTGCAAGACTGGCAAGGTCCAGTTATCTGTTGGCAAGAAGAAGATGGCGGTGGATGTCTATAGTGTTAGTACTTTGGGTGAGGATGATGAGGAGTCAGAGGAGTTGTGTTTGATCGACACGCTCATTCAGGAGCACATCGATACAGTCTTGTATAAGGATCCTTTGGAGGTTGCTCTTACCACTGAGGAGGTGTCATTTTTAGATTCGGCATAGGTAGGAAATTTGTGGGATATGTCAGAGGTCGAGGATTTGTGTGAGGATTTGTGTGGGGTTGCTCATGACCCAATGTTCGAGCCTCTAGGCGACCCTCTGCCCAAGGTTCTTCCGTCGTCAGTTCAGCCGCCAAAACCAGAGTTAAAGCCTCTGCCGAACACGCTCAAGTACGCCTTTTTGAAGGGTGATGATACTTATCCGGTTGTGATCTCCTCATCCCTTGAGGTGGATCAAGAGAGGAAGTTGCTGACGGGTAGCTCACGCGTACTATGCTCTTCATTGAGTGTAGACCCGACCCCTAGCATTAGGGGTACCCATCATTGACTTGGGTTTTTATAGCTTCGCACGCCGCTATTAAAAGAAGAATCGTGTGCCCAACCCCGGTTAGTAAGGGCAATTTATGTATATTCGTGTTTGTTTTTCAGTTTTTCAAAAAAAAAAATATATATATTTCTGATGGTCTTGTATAGCCACCCACTCTTCCATTCAAGTTGGGGGATGGGGAGAAAAGTATGACACGTGAGACTGCGTGAAGGTCTGGTGGGGTTTCTTTCTTTTTTTTCTTTATTTGTTGTGGCCCGGCTTTCACGAGCGGGCAGTACTGACATCATTTGTTGCCTAGTAGGTAGTTGGTTCTTCAGTCTTTTGCAGGACGAGCATGCTACCACACCAGCCTTGGTAGTTTGGGCCTCTCCGCCGGAGTGAGTGCGGCATTCAGGAGCCTCGAGCAGGGGTGCCACGGAATGTGGCGGTTGTCAGTCCAATAAAGCTTCGGTGCGGCTCTGTGTGACTAGCTGTGGACCTCTTTAGGTCCAAAGGAGCGGATCCTGGGAGCAGTTCTGATGACGAAACGCAACAATGATGGCAAATTCCCCATACATCGGCCGGGGTCATGATGGTTGGCTGCCATCCGACGATCCATCTCTTTCCCTTATTCTTCTATTTTTATGTTTGTCTTCATGCTCTGAGGACAGAGCAATTTTTAAGTTAGGGGAAGGGGTGTACTTCGTACACGTTATTTTTATTTTGAGCGTTGTTAGTAGGTTAGGGGTCATTTTTAAATTTTTGGTTAATTCTTGAATATGGGGATACGATTGTTATGCTTGTTTGTATGAGTTAGGTGAGCATGCTAGATTCTCGTCTCGTTGTTTGCCTGTTTAACTTGTTCACATGCATATATCTGACATCCATGTTTGACTATTTTCCGCACCATAAGCAAGTTTGAGTAGGTGTTCCCACGTTGTGCATAGTATGTCCTTAAAGCATCCCATGTTTCATTGTTCTTCACTTTTCGCACTCGCATAAAATAGTAGGCGTTTGTACCACATATCATAATTTAAATATTTTACATGCATGTGCGAGAGTTGGTGACGTGTTTAGGGGATGAAACAAGGCCATCTTTTCATGATTGAACCACTATATGTGTCTCATTGATCCCATGTTAAACCAGTCCGTGTCGTTTCTGTGTCAAACTTAGGAAACCGGTGTTTGGGTGGTGTGTCAGTTTGGTGGTCCAACTCTGTGCACATATATTTTTTTTTAAAGGCCTGAATCAAGGAGCATTGTTGTTAGGAAGAATTTAAATTTTGCTTATGGATGCCATGTTCTTGAAAAAACCTTAAACCTTAATCCCAGCTAAAACCCCCACCCTCACTCAATACCAATTTTTCCCACCATTAAATCCCTTTTTAAAGAGAGAGATGAAATTTTCGGCCTTTCAGACTAAAAAAAAAATAATAAAAAAAAATAAATTTAGGGAGCGCTACACCAAAAGTGGTGTAGCGCTCCAAAGTGTTCTGTCCGGAAAAAAAAAAATATCGGCCTTATCCCGCTAATGCTCTCTCTCTTCCCCACTTTTCCATCTTCTTCTTCATCTTCCTTCTTTCTTCTTCTTCCTCAACCTCCATTACCCGTCAAACCCTAACCCTTAAACTTCCATAAATCCTCCAAAACTTCACCAATCTTCACCAAAATTTACAGAAACACTCCTCTCACTCTCCTCTACCATAATACCCAAACCAAAATTCCTCTAACCCACCAGATATCCCAGATCAGAAAACCCAAAAACTCAAACTTTTTAACCCAAAAACCCACCAAGACATGGCATCTAAGAGGCAACACATTGGTAGAGGAAAGGCAGTGGCTGGGTCCTCTAGTGGAGTTGAGGAAGTTCAACCGGTTCGGGCTAAACGTAGGGACCGTGATCAGATAGATAGAGATAACCAGGCGAAATGGGAGGCCTCGATTAAGCAAAAGGGGGTGAAGAACGAGAGGCACATCGTAAATGATGGGTTATGGCCCAAGAACTTCCCGCCATTCCAGGCCATCCGGGACCAAGGTATGAGTTTCTGGTTTGAGCCCAATCCTGGTTATAATGCTGCTTTGGTTGAGGAATTTTATAAGAATATGATTGTTCCGGAGCCGGGTACCTTTTTGGCTCTGGAGGCACGGATTACCTCTAAGATAGGCAATACCCCCGTGTTTATCAATGCCACAGAGATAGCTCTTGCATGGGGATATGTGCGGCCTACGAGGCCCACGAACTACCCTGCGGCAGATTCGACTTTTAATGATGATGAGGCGAATGGATATTTGTATGATGATCGTAGAAATGCTAGGATTCCCCACTGGCCTGGTCGGTTCACGGAGGATTATCGGCTTATGAACCAGGTAGTGTGCTACAATCTATATCCCAGGGGTAAGGAGGGTGCACCCCATAAATATGTGGGGAATTTGATGTTTGCATTTATGGGGGAGCCCACTGTTTGTGATTGGGCCCTGTTTGTATTCGGGCAGATGTGTGATTTTAGGGATGCCCCTACCTTGCTGAGAATGCCTTTTCCGTGTTTGATAAGTAAGATTCTGAGAAGTAGGAAATACCATAACAATGATCCGTTGAGTCCCAAGGATATGGATTCTTCCATCCTCACTTGGAGTAGGGCGCAGGTAAGAGTTGCTGAGGGGTCGTTGCTTACTCCGCCGCCACCTAGTGCTAGCACCAAGACTTGGCTTGAGAAGATATTTGGGTGTGTAACGGGTTTGGCAAGGAGTAACCAGAAGCTGAAAAGGGAACAAACACAGTTGGCTAGTATTATGTGTTGTTCATGATTGTGTTATCTGTGTTGGTGGCGGCCAGTCTGGGTAGACTGTCCATGCGCTTCTATAGGCCGTCATCCTTTACATGTTATCTGTCCTTTGTGAAACCACGGTCATTATAAGCCTAACGAAGCCCTTAGTTGACCCGATGCACGTCGTTTGACTCTCTTGTATGCATGTGTTATATTTAATTATGAATGATGGTATCTTGACTTGTGAGCTTCCATTGCACATTTCGGCGTTGTTTTGACTGGCACGTGGTGATTCTGTTCATTCCACGTTGTTCGCCAGGCGCCTCACATGGGATGTAGAGTGTTTCGGCGAGTATGAGTGATATTGTGACACGTGGGAGCTTTCTATCTTAAACCTTGTTAAGGAATGGAGTTATTCGGATTTTTGCTAGGGCATGCATGTGACCGAGTTGTGGGTAGTAAAGAGATAATATTTAAATTGCTGATTTGATTTTGTACAGGTTGCATAACCTTTGTATCCTTTATTGAGTCGTTGTATTTATTTCGTTGTTTTCGTTTCGTTCGTTACTAGGGACTAGCAACGCTCAAGTTGGGGGATGTGATAGGCGCGGGGAAAACTTGCTTTTGAGCGCCTAAGTAGGGTGGTTTAGCATGTTAGACGTGCGATTTAAGCTTTATTTTCCAGTTGATATATGCACGTGGTGTTTTTGTGTGTTGAGCTTAATTTCCAGGTAATCTACGGATGTGGGCGCGAATTTCGTGACATTTGGAGTACATGCACGTAGACCGAGTGAGAATCAAATGTTTTTGCATGGAAGTGATCGTAACCCGTCGGGAGCGCTACCCCATTTCTCTGGAGCGCTCAAGTTTGGCACAAAAGGGCTAAAAAATGAACAGAAGGATTAGGAGCGCTACACCAAAAGTGGTGTAGCGCTACCGTGTGGTCAAAGGGTCAACGAGACAACAGCCGAAGTTGTACGGACCAGCCAAGATAACGAAGCGGTAGCGCTACAGGTAAAGCTAGGTAGCGCTACCGAGGGCCTTTTACGGGTCGTGGAACAGCAGCGTTTAGCCCATCTCGTCGAATTTTCGTCGATTTTTATTAGGATTACGGATTTGAGTATAAATACTTATTTTTAACTCATATTAGGGTTCCAGACTTTTTACCTAGGGATTATTGTTCTTAGTTTTTCAGCTACAGTTCTTTAGATTTACAGCATTCTACATTCAAGCTTATTTCAGATTTTCAGACTTACAGCTTTTGGATTGGTGTTTTCAAGTTATATTCAAGATCGTTCCTTTATTGCAATCTGCGGTATCGTTTTCTGTTTTCTATTTTAATTCGCAAGCATGTTTAGATCTAGGTTTATTATAATTTCTGTTACTATTAGCATCATGAGCGAGTAGTCGTATAGAGCGCGGCTGCGGGCGAAGGCGCTTCGCCATTAGGCTAATTGATGTTCTACCTCGGGGCCGAATTAACTTAAGTTTCGAGCAATTTTAGGAAACAGAAACTCTTCTAACAAACAAAACCCAGGCATCGCCGGAATTCGAATGCGCGCGGAATCTGGTGACAGGTGGTGCGCATTTGTAGGGAGCCTTTCTCTTATTCTAAAATTAGTAAAAAATAGGAATTGTGGCCCGAGTAAGCATCAATTAGGCTAGTCGCGGACGCTGGGTTCCCTCAGTCGTGCTCTCACTTTTAATCTGCATTAAGTAAATTAGTCCAGTAATTTAGTAATCAATCTCATCAATCAAGGGGTGGTTACCTAAGAGCCAGGTTAAAAACTACAATTTCACACTTTTGAGTCAAACACTGTTAGTCGTCTCTGTGGTTCGACTCCGGTACTTCCGGATATTGTGCTGCACTGGTCGAGAGTCCTACGCTTGGGACCCGTCTTTATTTTTAGTCACCTGGTCGGTCAAGCATTTTTGCATAATGCATGTTAAAGTATCTCGAAAATGAATATACATTTGCCAACTATTAATGAGATTCTTTTGTACGATCTTTTAATTGACGATCTCAACAGCAAATCGAGATTTTCCATTATCTTGTTTGTTTTGCCCAAAATACATGAATTTTGTCGTAGTGCACGATATTCGAAAGAGGTAGAATCCTTCCAAAATCATCATTAAAAGGCCATAAATTAAATAACCACTACGCTGTTAATGAGATTCATGTGTTGGTGCGTTCAATTAATAATCATAACTTAATTTGTCCAGAAATTTCTTTCCTGTACGTGGCATAATGCATGTTAAAGTGTCTCCAAAAGTAATATACATTTGCCAACTACTAATGATATTCTTTGGTAGGAGCCTTTAACTGAGGATCTCAACCGCATAGTGAGACTTTCCATTAACTTTTTCGTTATGCACAAAATACATGAATTTTGTCATTGCGCACGATATCAAAAAGTGGTAGAATCCTTCCAAAATCCTCATTAAAAGGACATAAATTCATTAAATAACCAGTACGCTGTTAATGAGATTCCCGTGTTGGTGCGTTTAATTAAGAATCGTAACCGTATTTGTCCGGAAATTTCTTTACAGTACTTGGCATAGTGCAACTTAAAGTGTCTCCAATGCTGGACATGAAAGCTCAATGTTTGAGAGAGCAGAGACTGAAAATTATCAGGTCGCCAGCTCTAATTTGGTTTTTGTCGGATGATTAGTATGAGGAAGAATGAGTCATTTTTCAATATGAAGTACTCCCACCATCTGTATTTGTCAGTCAATTTTTTAAATCTGTGCCAATTTTTAATACTCATTTCTTTCAATTTATAAAAGTTTTCATGATTTTTCGAATGTTATTCAAAAAACTAAATGAGATTTGTCAGGAAAGATCAATACTGCATATGTTTTAAGATCCATATAGAAAAATATATGAAATAAAAAATGAAACAAATTTAAAAAATGGCCCAACAAAGGTGTCACGCCCTCAAATTTAATAACTCAAAAGTAAAGAAAATCCACGTGGAATAAGTCAAAGTCTCATAATTCCCATTAGAATAGTCAAAGTCAACAAGATAAAGTCTCACCATTACGGATAACAAGTTCCAACCACTAGCGACCATAGCCCGAATGCATAAGTACAACATTTTTAAAAGTTAATACATTGCCTATAGTCAAAAAGATAAACTATAGAAGTTACAAAACCATCTTTCCAAAAATGTAATACAAAGATGGGAAAATAACTTCATGCATGTGTGAGCTCCATGTAAATGTCAATCCACAAGCACCCAACTTCATGCTCCATGCCGTGTACCTGAAAATTGATAGGTTGAGCTCACTAGCCCAGTAGGAAAACTATTCTACCAACGCTAGGTGTATAAACATGATACATGCATAATGAATGAGTATGAAGATGGATACAACCAAAGTATGAGATTTGAGTGAACAAGCGACTATAATTCGACCAAGCAGTAACCAAGGTGTGTCCAAGTGCCCAAATATGTCCAAGTGTCCAAAAACAAGTTTAAGTATCCCACTAAAGTCCAACTAGTTACTAAAATCCTCATTTACACATGTCGAAAGCCAATTCTTGCCGATTACGCCAAATTAACTCAAATACATCACAACCGATATTTCATAAGAAAACAATCTTCAATTTTTAATAGGGAAGTATCCCTCTGCCGGATTTCATGGGCTCCGTGCACCCCTGCCGGATTTCGTGGGCTCCGTGCACCCCTGCCGGATTTCATGGGCTCCGTGCACCCCTGCCGGATTTCGTGGGCTCCGTGCACCCATGGCCAGGGACACCAAACGGGTGATCCCTAGAGTTCACTTTGTCCAATAGTATCATTTCAAAATAACTTGTCTCTCAAAAGTTTTCAAAAAAAAAACCCCATTTGTTCCAAAAGTTCACCATTTTCGCCAAAAATGTGTCAACCGGTGTGTGTCCGATCCATATGATCAAGGGATGCGTAGAACCCCGCCACTAAACTCCGAAAGTCGAGAAAGAAGTACCAAACAAGGCCCGGAAGACCCAAAAGTCAAGAAAGGATCAAATGGAACAAAGGAGAAAATTTACCCAAGAGATACCGGTAGCCCAGTTTTCCACTACCAGTATCTCACGAACAGAAGGAAATTTTACCGGGGATACCGGTAGCCCAAAAATCCACTACCGGTATCTCTAGCCAAATTCTGCAGATTTTCACCTAAGGTGTGGAATTTCAACCCAAGCCAAATTCTTGATGTTCTAGGCTAAAAATTGGAAATGTGGAGCAACAAATGAGCATTATGGGAGTGCAAATCAATCATCAATTGCATCAAACAAGTGCTCAAATTATAGATCACAAAATTGAGCTCAAACAAACCCACTTATGGAGAAAATCATGATTTTAATGGAATTGAACAACAAGAGCAAGAGCTATGCTATACATCACATAGATACAACTAGAGGGAGTAGAATTTGTCTTCCTACCTCAAGATTTGAGCTTGAAATGAGTGGGAAAATGAATACCCTAGCCTCCAATGAGTTCCAACCCGAAATGTGAGTTCTTGGTGCGAAACGAACGCAATCCAAGCTTCAATACGCGTAGAGAATGTGATTTTAGGTGGGGTTCTTGAAGGAAACTAGTAGGTCTTGTGAATTTGTGGAGGATTTGAGCAAGAAAATGGAGGAGAGGAGGGAGAGAGAGAAGTCTGCAGTGAGAGGGAGAGAATGGGCTGATTTTTGTCCCAAAATGCAAGACTAAAATGTTTATATAGTCACACCCATTTACACTTTTACCCCTAAACTTTCCAATGCATATTAAACACACCCAAATGCACTCTCCCACTAACACATTGACCTCTCTTAATCAAAATTCAATTCCTCACATTTACCCAACATTATTCCGGAAAAATTATGCAAAATTACGGATCCTTACAAAAGGTGAACGGAGGGAGTAATATACATTTGCCAACTACTAATGAGATTATTTTGTAGGACCCTTTAATTAAGGATCTCAAACACACAGCGAAATTTTTCCATTAACTTGTTCGTTGTGTAAGAAATACATGAATTTTGTCATAGTACTGCAGGATATATGAAAGAGGTAGAATCCTTCCAAAATCATCATTAAAGGGACATAAATTAAATAACCACAACGCTGTTAATAAGATTCTCGTGTTGGTGCATTTATTTAGGAATCGTAACTGAATTTGTCTGTAAATTTCTTTTCAGTATCTGGCATAATGCATGCTAAAGTGTCTCCAAAAGTAATATAAATTTGCCAACTATTAACGATATTCTTTTGTAGGAGCCTTTAATTGAGGATCTCAACCGCATAGCGAGATTTTCCATTACCTTTTTCGTTCTACACAAAATACATGAATTTTGTCATAGTGCACGATATCAAAAAGAGGTAGAATCCTTCCAAAATTCTCATTAAAGAAACATAAATTAATTAAATAACCAGTACGCAGTTAATGAGATTCTCGTGTTGGTGAGTTTAATTAAGAATCATAACTGAATTTGTCCGGAAGTTTCTTTCCAGTACGTGGCATAATGCATGTTAAAGTATCTCGAAAATGAATATACATTTGCCAACTATTAATGAGATTCTTTTGTACGATCTTTTAATTGAGGATCTCAACCGCAAATCGAGATTTTCCATTAACTTGTTCGTTTTGCCCAAAATACATGAATTTTGTCGTAGTGCACGATATTCGAAAGAGGTAGAATCCTTCCAAAATCATCATTAAATAGACATTGCTTGCGACCTTGGATTGTATATCAACTGTTATTTCCCCAAGCGTAGGGTTTAGACCGGCGGTAGCATTAAAACCGGTAAGACCGGGTCGAGTCCACAGAGACCGAATGCGCGGCGCGTGAGTGTTGATTCGCGAATGAGGTTTAGCCTTAAAGCGGCAAACTTGGCTTTTGTAGGTTGGGGGTGGAATTCACTTAACTTCGTGAATGACTCGGAAGATTAAAAACGACTAATTAAAACAAGGCTAAGTTAAGGGGTTCACAACACCCATGCCTTAGGCCAATTCATTCTCCTCTAGAATAACCGGCTCGGGGACGTCGTTAAACGACCCCGAACGGAAGATTTGGTACTTAAACTCGTTTGACAAAAAATTGTGTTTCTCAAAGAGTAGGATTCTTGTGCCATTTATACAAACATTTTGATTGACATCGCCCGAAGCATCACACGTGCCAAGTGGTCAAGCCCTTGGCTACGTGTGATCAACGGGATTAACAAATCCAAATTTTGATATATAAAATTAGTCCTAACTCTTTGATTAACATGCAAAGTTTGCGTTATGGCGAGGAGAGTGAAACAACCTAAGCCACGGGGAGCTAATCATCCCATGACCGAGCCTATAACGACTACTCGATCATAACTACGGGAAACATGCCTATTTTTATGAAGGAAATAAGGAACATGACATATAATTTTAAAAACTGATTTTTAGTGAAGATTACAACTCTACCAACAACATTAGTACTTAAGAAAATCATGGTCCACACTTGGAAGGTAAAGATTTCGGAGGAATTAACTAGAAAAGGAGAGATGAGATTTAACCGGTAAAAACGGAAAAAAAAACTAGATTTATATAAAGGTCTTAACATGTACTACAACATTAAAGAAAGAGAATTACCTTGAATCTAGGTGGAAAAACATGAAAAACTAGAGAGAAGGTAGAGCACCAACTAAGAACAACTAAGGGAGGTAGAGAGAGAGAGAGAGGAAACTAATTAATGCCCTAAAAAGTCTGAGTTTTTGGCTTATAAAGCCCCAAAAAGTCGTGCCAAATAATTACAAAAGTGCCACTAGATATTTTGGATCGGGTTCAAAAAGTGCAGAAAATTTGCAGGGATACCGGTATCCCATTTTTGCCGCTAGCGGTATCTCCCCAAATTTTCTTTCTGTTCCGGGGATACCGGTATCCCCAAAATCAAGCTACCGGTATCTATTTACAAAATATGAAATTTCTTCAGGGATACCGGTATCCCATTTTTGGTGCTACCGGTATCTTTCTTCAGAATGTGAAATTCTTCCTTTGTTCATCTCCCGGCCTTTTGGTCTCCCCAAGCCTCGTCCGGTGCTTCATTCTTGGCTCTCGGGGCTCGGTGGCGGAGTGCCACGTGGCCTTGAGTGCTTGGGCACTCCTTTGGTTGAACCATGGTATCAAAAACCATCATTTTCAACCATTTTTCCTGAAACTAACAAAATACACCCACAAGCAATATCAAATGTATAAAAGCCATAAAATGCGTGCGTGAGTGACAAAAATAAGGGAGATAAGTCCCTTTATTAACAATATAGGGGACTTATCAGACATAAATTAACTAACCACAAAGCTGTTAATGAGTTTCATGTGTTGCTGCATTTAATTAAGAATCGTAACTGAATTTGTCCGTAAATTTCTTTCTAGTACGTGGCATAATGCATGCTAAAGTGTCTCCAAAAGTAATATACATTTGCCAACTATTAATGATATTCTTTTGTAGGAGCCTTTAATTGAGGATATCAACCGCGTAGCTAGATTTTCCATTAACTTTTTCGTTCTACACAAAATACATGAATTTTGTCATAGTGCACGATATCAGAAAGAGGTAGAATCCTTCCAAAATTCTCATTAAAGGGACATAAATTAATTAAATAATCAATACGCGGTTAATGAGATTCTCGTGTTGGTGCGTTTAATTAAGAATCGTAACTGAATTTGTCCGGAATTTTCTTTCTAGTACGTGGCATAATGCATGTTAAAGTGTCTCGAAAATGAATATACATTTGCCAACTATTAATGAGATTCTTTTGTAGGAGCCTTTAATTGAGGATCTCAACCGCATATCGAGATTTTCCATTAACATGTTCGTTTTGCCCAAAATATATGAATTTTGTCGTAGTGCACGATATTCAAAAGAGGTAGAATTCTTCCAAAATCGTCATTAAATGGATATAAATTAAATAAGCACTACGCTGTTAATGAGATTCATGTGTTGGTGCGTTCAATTAAAAATCGTAACTTAATTTGTCCGTAAATTTCTTTCTAGTACGTGGCATAATGCATGTTACAGTGTCTCCAAAAGTAATATACATTTGCCAACTACTAATGATATTCTTTTGTAGGAGCCTTTAACTGAGGATCTCAACCGCATAGCGAGACTTTCCATTAACTTTTTCGTTATGCACAAAATACATGAATTTTGTCATTGCGCACGATATCAAAAAGAGGTAGAATCCTTCCAAAATCCTCATTAAAAGGACATAAATTAATTAAATAACCAGTACGCTGTTAATGAGATTCTCGTGTTGGTGCGTTTAATTTAGAACCGTAACTGTATTTGTCCGGAAATTTCTTTACAGTACTTGGCATAGTGCAAGTTAAAGCGTCTCCAATGCTGGACATGAAAAGTCAATGTTTGAAAGAGCAGAGACTGAAAATTATCGGGTCGCCAGCTCTAATTTGGTTTTTGTCGGATGATTAGTATGAGGAACAATGAGTCATTTTTCAATATGAAGTACTCCCACCATCTGCATTTGTCAGTCAATTTTTTAAATCTGTGCCAATTTTTAATACTCATTTCTTTCAATTTATAAAAGTTTTCATGATTTTTCGAATGTTATTCAAAAAACTAAATGAGATCTGTCAAGAAAGATCAATACTGCATATGTTTTAAGATCCTAATAGAAAAATATATGAAATAAAAAATGAAACAAATTTAAAAAATGGCCCAACAAAGGTGAACGGAGGGAGTAATATACATTTGCCAACTACTAATGAGATTATTTTGTAGGACCCTTTAATTAAGGATCTCAAACACATAGCGAAAATTTTCCATTAACTTGTTCGTTATGTAAGAAATACATGAATTTTGTCGTAGTGCAGGATATATGAAAGTGGTAGAATCCTTCCAAAATCATCATTAAAGGGACATAAATTAAATAACCACAACGCTATTAATAAGATTCTCGTGTTGGTGCGTTTAATTAAGAATCGTAACTGAATTTGTCCAGAAGTTTCTTTGCAGTACGTGGCATAATGCATGTTAAAGTGTCTCCAAAAGTAATATATATTTGCCAACTATTAATGACATTCTTTTGTAGGAGCCTTTAATTGAGGATCTCAACCGCATAGCGAAATTTTCCATTAACTTGTTCGTTTTGCCAAAATACATGAATTTTGTCGCAGTGCTAGATATCAGAAAGAGGTAGAATCCATCCAAAATTCTCATTAAAGGGACATAAATTAAATAACCACTACGCTGTTATTGAGATTCATGTGTTGGTGCGTTTAATTAAGAATCGTAACTGAATTTGTCCAAAAATTTCTTTCCAGTACGTGGCATAATGGATGTTAAAGTGTCTCCAAAAGTAATATACATTTGCCAACTACTAATCAGATTCTTTTGTAGGAGCCTTTAATTGAGGATCACAACCGCATAGCGAAATTTTCCATAACCTTGTTCGTTCGACACAAAATACATGAATTTTGTCATAGTACATGATATCAGAAAGAGGTAGAATCCTTCCAAATTCATTATTAAAGGGACGTAAATAAAATAACCACTAAGCTGTTAATGAGTTTCATGTGTTGGTGCATTTAATTAAGAATCGTAACTAAATTTGTCCGTAAATTTCTTTCCAGTACGTGGCCTAATGCATGCTAAAGTGTCTCCAAAAGTAATATACATTTGCCAACTATTAATGATATTCTTTTGTAGGAGCCTTTAATTGAGGATCTCAACCGCATTGCTAGATTTTCCATTAACTTTTTCGTTCTACACAAAATACATGAATTTTGTCATAGTGCACGATATTAGAAAGAGGTAGAATCCTTCCAAAATTCTCATTAAAGGGACATAAATTAATTAAATAATCAGTACGCTGTTAATGAGATTCTCGTGTTGGTGCGTTTAATTAAGAATCGTAACTGAATTTGTCCGGAAGTTTCTTTCTAGGACGTGGCATAATGCATGTTAAAGTGTCTCGAAATTGAATATACATTTGCCAACTATTAATGTGATTTTTTTGTAGGAGCCTTTAATTGAGGATCTCAACCGCATATCGAGATTTTCCATTAACATGTTCGTTTTGCCCAAAATATATGAATTTTGTCATAGTGCACGATATTCGAAAGAGGTAGAATCCTTCCAAAATCATCATTAAAGGGACATAAATTAAATAAGCACTACGCTGTTAATGAGATTCATGTGTTGGTTCGTTTAATTAAGAATCGTAATTGAATTTGTCCGAAAATTTCTTTCCTGTACGTGGCACAATGCATGTTACAGTGTCTCCAAAAGTAATATATGTTTGCCAATACTTTATTCTTTAAATTGGCACGCATTAAAAAATATTCTTTTTTGTGAGAACTTTATGGATATTATTGGGAACTTTTATTATTGGAAGTCCAGGGAAATTATTCCTTTGTGTAGGTGACCCTGGCCATTAGGGAAGAGACCCGGGTTAGGCCGGTGACCCTTTTGTTCAACGGATGTCTTTTCACCGGATCGACTTAGGAAAGAGTACCACGAGCTGCCACCACCTGGTGACTCTAAGTTCGATATTGGATCCAATTTTGAGATTATTATTTTGTTGGCCATGGTACTATTTTGTTTTGGTTCCCCATTATTGTTGGATATCATCTTGTGATCACCATTAAGATTGATTATTGTTTTATGGTTCATCGTGTATGCCAAATTACGTTCACATGGTAATTTATTTTTATCCCTGTTTTAGAACTTATTTAATATACATGTTTTGCCATTCACTGAGCTTGTCAACTGACGGATTTATTCCAACATCATTTTTAGGAAAATAAAGTCGATAGGTGAGGACTCTTGGCAGCGTCTTGGGGATTTATTGTGTCAACCTCCATAGGATGTTGCATTTTAGTTTTGAAATTTTATTATCGCTTCCGCATTTTGCTAAACCTTTTTGATAGAGATCAAAAACCCTTTTTCTATTGGTGATATATTCTTATCATTATGGTTTATGGGATGGTTGAGCCCCATGGATTTGATTTGGGATCTATTTGGCTTTGGTTGGTTTGATAATAATAAAAAAAAGAATAATTTGATGTCCGATGACTTATTTTATTTTAGGCTGCGTGTTTCATGAGTTGAGGCCTCGTGGTTCATGGCCGGTCACTTCTCATTTTTGGGGTGTGACATGAAAAGTTGATAGAAATAAAGCACTTGGTTAGCCTGTAGCACCTATAGTTGGATAGTGTTTGATCACTTGAGTTCATGTTTTTGCACACACACACTGTCCCACTTGAGCATTCACTGGCATCGAATTTGGTTCACATGTCATTGTTAGTTTGGTAAGTTGATTTGACTTCACATTAATTGGAACCCCTTCCCTGTCGTTGAAAAGAGAAACATTGCGTGCTGAATTGATGTAATGATGTTGCTTATCCGGGCGTTCATTGAGTATTCGGACAATCAGGATTTGCTCCCACCGTATTGTTCGCATTACAAGATGGATAGATCTTGTGAAGGCAATGGTTGAATGTGGTTAGTTTGGGTCTCTCCCTGAAGCCTTTTTGACTCGAGTAATTAAGTCCGAGGGGTCTCTTTAAACCTGGTAACCTAAGGCCGTCTGACTTGGGGGTAACCGACCTAAAGCTCGCTAAAAGGGTCAACTAGAAAGCCCGAAAGATCCGGACATTGCATAACCGCATGAGAACAAAAAAAAAAAAAACAACAAAAAAAGTAAATGAATCGGTTGAATAAAGGGAGGGGGTGTATTTAGAGACACACTAGGCTATCAATAATGTGTGAACTATTTTCGAGGTTGGTGAATTTCTATGTGTGGTTCTCACTTACACGCATGCTATGTGATAATTCTCTACCCGATCGTAGGTGAGAAGGCTAATTTTTGTGCTTGGTTGGATACAGAGATTCACTTGTTTAACTCTTTCTATGAATGAAGTATCTTGTCTTTGACTTGCCTGCATTCATTGTGGTACTTTGAGAGGTTGTCAGTTGGGTTTGAGTTGCATTTGAAGTATCCAATTCCTTTGTGTTTTGTGGGTGATCACTGCTGAAAACCCTCACGAGACTTCACTCGTCCTACCGGGGCCGCTTGGGGGTTTAAAAGACATCTCTTTTAGTTTTTTGTTTATTTCATTTGCTTAATTTTTTTCTTTGCTAAGGGACTAGCAAAGTGTAAGTTGGGGGGTGTGATTGATGCTTAATTGTACCAAATTAAGCCCTCTAACTTATACTTGCGGGTCCGGTTATGTTGTTACTTGGAGTGGATTAATTAGTTTAATGTGTTTGTAGGCTTTGGAGATCAATGAGCCAAATAAAATGCAATTTGGAAAGAAAATCATTCAATCCCGAATTGAATAGGAATCTGGACAGCCTTCAGTATCTTGACCATATCTTTTACCTTGAGTGTCCAATTGAGGCAAGGTTTGCGGCACCGGAAAGGGAATTCAATTTTCTACAACTTTCTTGTTTATGGGTTTTCCAAATTCTAACATCTTGAACATCGAAATTGGGCTGGAAGCGGACTGCAGAAGACAAAAACGGGATTTTTGGGAAGTTTGGTTTAGATTGGATTTCCTAAACTTCTTCTTTTACTTGGACTCCAAGAGGTTTATGAGCACTATAAAAGGATAATCCTAGTTTATTATTAGGGGTTCTGAAGTTGAAGAGAGGCTCTATGTCCGGCTAAACCCCTCATCTAGGGGGAAGATGAAGTTCCGCTCCAAGTAACGTTAATTTATGTATAGGATTTAGGTTTCTTAATCGGATCAATTGTTTAACTAAAAACTCTTTTCGTTACATATGAATGAAATTGCTTTACTTCTTCCATTATGTTGAGTATTTGTGAGTGCAACGCAAATACCTACTAATCAATAGTTTTCACTGATTGTACTTGGGTGATTGAGATGGGTTATGCTCGTAAGACGGGTCGTGCCACTAGACAGGCCGTGAAAGAGACGGGGTTGTACCAGCGAGATGGGTCGTGCTATGGGATAGGTCATGCCTATTGACAACACAATAATCTTCTTGACAAAATCATGATTCGAGTAGAAACCCTAGCCTATGCATATTTTCATTACGCGGTCAGGGTGGATTCGAAACCCTAGATCTTTGTCTCCATAGTTTTCTCCAATTTAATTACTTTTTTTCTTAGTTTAATCATTCACAAAATTAAAACCAATCAATCAATCTTTTCCGAATTAAATTAGAAATTAATTGAATCTATTGTAACTTAGCCAATTTGTCTCTCTGGATCGATACTCGAACTTAGCCACTATTCTCTGGAGTAGTAGTTAATTCTTAGTTATTATAAATATATTTTTGACTCGGAACGACACGGCCACTTTCGCATGTAGTATAGGGAAGTATGTATTTCAAGAATGAAAGGCCAAATAGTAATATTTATTTTTGTTTTAACATCTTAAATTGGATTCCACAATGCCCATTTCTATTTGCATCGAAACAAATGGTACCAACAACCCCAGTCTCTCTCCCCCTGTAAATATAGACCAAGACTATGTACACTTTTCTCTCACTATCTCCCTCTATCACTCCCTCTATGCATGGCAAATAACAACGCCAATGCCAACGACAGGCGGTGGACTACGATTGTAACCTACCGCGAGTGCCATTACAACCACTCATGCCTAAGAGGCCACCACATTCTTGATGGGTGCATAAAGTTTACAAAAGCTGGGGAGGACTTGACTGCAAAAGCATTCATCTGCATAGTGTGTCATTGCCCTCGCAACTTCCATAGGAGAGAGGAGGTGTGGGTCGCAATGGATCCTAGGATCTACCACCTGCTTGACCACATGACAACTGCCCCCTACTTTGCCACCAATAGTCCCGGTCATTGCAGTCCACGTATCCCAAGATGTAGTTCCTGTCCCTCCACCTCCACCGCCGGAAGAAAACCTCAGTGATGGCCGTAGTGGTGGAGGAGGCAGAGGTTGCACAGCCAATAAGGAGGGAGAGGGCCGATAAGGCTTGATTGAAGGAGATTAAAGCTGGGGCTCGGGGGAATTTTGGTTCGGGTTTTGAGCGAAGGCAGCAAGTGGTGAATTGGTATTTGCAAATGTCTAAAATAAAAATAAACATGCATGAAAGAGCCTTTTAGGGGTTTTTTTTAAAATTTATTTCTTCTCTGATTTGCTTTTTTCTTTTCTTTTTTTTTCCATTTTTTGGGTGGGGTGAAGTAGTGGGTGTGGGGGCCGGTTGTTCGTTCTTTTCTTTGATTGTTCATAAGTGAACTCGTGAAGTATCGATCATGTGTCTTTTAATGGTTCTAAATCCCTTCTTTGGGTGTCTCGCTCCCCCTATCCCACACCTCACAATAACCATACACGTACAAATGTATAGACATAGATCTCACACCTGAAGGCAAGTCATGGCACCTCCAAAGTGGTTAGATGCTTCCCAACTCAAGTAACTTTGTGCATTACCATCTATGCACAAAAACACTTTTGAGAGAGTACATTCCTGTGAAAAAAAGAGGAAAGGACGAAAATTTGGTTCATAAAAGGACATTCTTGAGCCACACCTACTCTCTGTTTCTGGTACAACAAAATTAAACATTTGATTCAAAATCCTTCTTGAGAAAGCTATCTTACTCTGCTTCTTCCTCCCTGGAAATAAGGGACAGACAACATTCACTTTTTTTGGTCTTCACAGTGCATGTTTCCCAGCTGGCAATGAAATTACAAAAATACCCTAAGGTGGCAAGCGACAACACTTGTCTCCCTTTACATACAAGTGTGTTGATTAGTAGTAGAATTTGGGCAAATATTGCTTGGAGATGGGAGATGAGAGATGTTTTCGATCGTTGAAGCACATCTTCAATGAATGTTGTCTGGAGATGGGGATGTGGGCGATGGTCGTAGCGCAAAATTAGTAAAGCCGTTGAAACTTGAAAGATTTGGGAGGTATGTTTTGGTGGGTTTCCTGCTGTATTTGGGGCATGAGGAAACGGTGTGGCACTTGGCGGGATGACGAAGGGGTCTAGGTCGTGGGGCGTGAGAGGCTAGGGGGATGGGTTTTCTTTGCTAGGAAAAAGAAAAGGGTAGTTTAGGTGTAAGGAAACTCAGACAAACATTTGTACGTCCCTTTTAAAATGCTCGACGATTTTATCACAAACTTTCCCGCCGTAAAATTCTTACACTTGCACAGAAGCAAAGTATATAGTCAACACAGGCCGGGCTCCTGCACTCACCCTTGCCCTTGCATTATTTGAAAATCAAGCAATTATCATATTTTAAACAATTCTTCAATTACATAAACATTAGAGTGATATTCTTCACTTACTTTTAAGTGAGTGAATAACAAAATAACATTCTACACAAGCCTGAAACTATCATTTGTTTTTCATGCCGCAAGACACATGTCACCATCACATCATCAACAACCATCAACTCGTCGTGGGCATGTAGGTTGTTGTTAAAACCTGACTATTCTCGGAACTCCTGATTAATTTCTAGTGCCCATGCTAATTCATAATCTTGGCTACGCTACTAACAGGCTCAAAACAACAATGAATCCAAATGTATATGAGATCCTACGAATTAAATATTTGCAAATTTAAGACGATACGTTAAAATGATATGTTTTTTTTTTTAACAACAAGTCTAATACGTACCATTTTCATGAATTAAAAAGCTCGTTGATATCTATGAAATTACATAAATTGAGGGAGTACATGACATTCAGGTTGTTTCTAATTGACATCAAATTTAAAGATCTTAAATCTTAATTGCAATGTCAAAAAATACTCTGATTTTTTTAGTAAGTTTTTAATACAATTTTAAGAAATTAAGCTCGACTAGTACTTGATGGATTTCGGAAATGAGTTTTTACAAATCATCAACATACTAATAAGAATGTACATATGGAAAACATGATGTACTAGCCAGCAAGTCAATCACTCTATCCATTGTACCCTTGGTGTTTAAGAAACCCCATAATGCTAGCCAAAGTCATCCCTTGCTGCTCTTTTGCGTTCACCAACTCCACTATCTTAGTGTTCGCGACATCGATTTCTTTTGCTTGCAGCTGAATTTTATCACCTTGTTCCCGAATAATCGCAGCTTGCTGTTGCACCTTCTTCTCGAGGTTTTTGACATACTCATTATTGTTCACATGCATATCCAAAATCCTCAAGGCCAACCAAATCCTCATCAGGAACGAACAAATCAGGAATAATAGTTTTTCTGTTAAATTTTGGTTCAGTTTTATCCGAGAACCTACTGATAAGATAGTAGCCGTGGTTGGTAGCTTGCCAACTGTTCTTTGGTTATTTCCCTTAGGGCCCTTGGCTGGCATATGATTGTCGTTTCCCGGGGGTGCCAACCTCGTTGGGATGTCCGGGTTCGTTGTGATGCCTCTCTTTGCCTTGGGTCCTTTTAATCATTGTAATTTGTTTTCAATGATTAATAAACTTTCTTTTGCCGAGCAAAAAAAAAAAGATAGTAAGCGTTGGTATTTAAAAATATATTTTCTAGCTAGCACAAATAAGTCCAATATTAAGATAGTAAGCGTTGGTATTTCGAAAGTTTTTTTCCTAGAAAAGTGTTCCAAACCAAAACCTAGAAGAATATGTAATGATTTGGAAGTAGAATGACCTTGTGACAAATTGCATTCTCCGTTGTTGAATCTACGGAGACATTCACTTCCTCGCTCTAGAGTCAAATGAGGAGTGACTTCTTCCGATGAGGAGCTTTCCTTTTCCTTGTCCTTTCCCTTTCCCGTTTCCTTTTGCTTGTCATGATGTTGGAGGTTTTCACCCCTGCGTCTTTTTTGTGATGGTTCTGATCCAGGTGTCTGTAGAGCCTACAAAAGTAATCTCTCAAATGATTGTACTAAAAAACAAAAAAGCTTGAATTTTTCTCTACCTTCAGCCTGGATGATTTGGTTCTACCATTGGAACTTTTTAGTCTTATTTGATATCGACTTCTGTTAGTGGTTTGGCATTTGGACTCTTGGTATGCTCATTTTTCTTTTCCTTTGGCCTGTCCTTCAGCATTTCGCTAGATTAGATGGCTGTTGCCTCTTCCGTGTTTTATGCCGGAAGGTTGGCTTCTTTCCTCGATGTACCCATTGTCGAGTTATAATAAAATGTTGTTTCCGATAAAAAAAAACTTACCATAAGTCCTTGGTTTGGGCAAAATTCCGTTGTGGCGCCTTTCTCGGCAAAGAAGCATCCTTGATGAATCTCACCACTTGACGAAAAGTTCGGAACATCTTTCCACTCTGATTGTGGTAAAAATACTGTAGTGGGAAACATTAAAATTCATAGAAAAGGAAAGCGAAAATGCAAATCCAAGTTTGAAATATCAAGCTATTACATTTTTCTAGTAGAATCTTTTTTTCCCTAGTAGAATCTTATGATTCTCGATTTTGACCAACGATTCAATGATGCGAATCCTCCAACAATCCAATGTAATTTCCTAATCTTGAAAAATCTGGCTAATAATAGCAACTAAGTTCTTTTTTCACAAATGATAAAGTACCATGCATGCGGTTATCAATTTTCTAGACATTTCTCACTAGCGAAAATCTATAATTGGATTCAACAATGAAATGAAAGATTTCATACTAAGGGGAGAAACTTAAAAAAAAAAAAAAAAAGGAAAAAAGAGGTTAGACTGTTAGAGATTTGCTCGACCTACCTTATCATATATTTCAAGACCAGGACATTGGCGCTTTTCAATTTTCCAGCCCCCCAATCGTTCAGCCAATGGCCTAGATGTTGCACACCGTACGTTGATTTCACATTCTGTGTGATGCAACAATGAAATCATAACAGCTCAAATTACACAAGATTTTTGGAAATTTTGAAGAATAAAGTTACGTACCTCATCTCTTTTTAATATCCGATCCATACTGTCTTCTGGAAGTTTAAAGTCTGTAGGTGCAGACCAAAATATGTTCCTTGAGCCTTCTGCTACTCTCTGCTTCAAAAAAAAAAAAAAAAAAAAAAAACCATAGATCTTGAATTAGACTTACTTAAATTTTAATTTTATATTCAGAAAATCATTCCTTGATTTTTCCACCATAGTGTTGGTTAATTAACATTGGTAGTTTATATATTGTTAGTCTAGTGTTTAATTCTTCGTCTTCTTTTTTTTTTTTTTCTTTGGTACTTTTTAGTCATTTTGAAGAAATAGTTTTTCAAAAAGTAATCTACTTAATTTAATTTACAACCACCCCAAACCGCACTTAACCCTTCACCAAAAGTCTCAACTTTCTCTCTATAGGAGCACTTAAACGAAACTCTAAGACACTTTGGTAAATATTAGGCAGTTGAAACTTTGGTGGCTAAAATGCAATCCAAGTTGAATATGCACCTGCCGCCGATAATTATGAAATAATTTTTCACGGTTGTGATCAAAAGAGAGCATGATCACTACGTAAAATTTCTGGGTCCAAAACACATATCAATGAAATGCACATACCTCGACGAAAAGATTTTTGTAACAATTTAGCGGAATCCTGAACATTTCATCTGAAACTCCCTCTATTGCCCCAGGTGCTCGTAATCTCGTATCGGGCTTTGAACACTGTTGAAAATGCAAAAAAAAAAAAAACAAGTACAAGACTAAAATTGATGAAAAATAATCAATAAGTATTTTGACTGAATTAATAAGCTTTTGATTGACTGGATTCATTCAGATAAGTACGTATGTATGTAATCACAAAGTGCCATTGGAAAAACAAAAAAGAGAAATCTCTTAATTTAATGACAGAGATCATCACCGGAGGTTGCTCTATAGCTAGGCAAAGGGACGGCTCCTTCGCATTCAAGTTCTTAGAAACATTCTGTGATGAAGAGGATGCCATTGATACTTTGAGAGAGAGAGAGAGAGGAGTAAAGAAAGAAGGGGAAATGCGTACGTATTTATAGCGACGAGAAGGGACAGACATTCTTTACCATAAGCATTTCAGGAATAAGAGTAATGATGGCTTTTAATTATTTCTTCCTGTCATTGCCGATTCAACCCACACTTTAAATTGACGACGTTTTTAGATATTACGAAAATAAATGAGGCTAGATAACGCAGTCAAATGGACTGTGCCATGCGGGCCGGATAATTTACTTTCGCACCTAACATATATGCTCCGTATTGGCCCGCTTATTAGTTGTGTTGCGTCGTTTGTGTTGTACGTATTAGAGTTAGAGTATAAATGAGCCGAGCCAAGCCGAATTTTGTAGTGTTCAAGCTCGGGTCATTCCTCCGAGCTAAACCATTAACGAGCCGAGTCTGGGTATGTAATTTACTTAACAAGCCACTTTAAACGAACCGAGCTTTTGCGAGCTTGTTGTTGGGAGTGAAGTTAACCAAGCGGTAGCGCTACCAAGGTTTTGGGGTAGCGCTACCCAGGACCTATTTTCGGAACAGAGAGTTCTGGAGCGCTACAGGTGTTTCCCTGTAGCGCTACCGCGAGCCTTAAAATTGTTTTTAGGGTTTTGGCCGGCTGCGTGTTTGATAGATCGTGTATCACTTTTTCAGAGCGTGAAAAAGAGAGAGAGGCGAGAGAAAACCAATCTCAGAGAGATTGTGAGAAGACTTGTACTCTTTGATTCGATTTCATAGTGGACTGGTGTGGCTCCCGTGGTTTTTCCTCACGTTGAGGTTTTCCACGTATATCTTGTGTCTTGCTTTTCTTTCCTGTTTTCATTACGCACTTATTTGTTTGTTCTTTTTTTGTGATTCATTGTTCCCAAGATCCGTAGGGGCGTTTGTGTTGTAGGATTGAACAGGTGTTCGACGATAAAATCCATAACAACTGGTATCAGAGCCGCGGTTGCGGTAGTTTTCGTTCGACAGATTAGGGTTTAATCTCGTTCGGGCAAGCTAGGGTTTCAGTGGGAGCTATGGGTTCTGAAGAAGGCAAACAGAGGATCGACAAGTTTGATGGGTCAGACTTCGCGTACTGGAAAACGCAGATAGAGGACTATCTGTATCAGAAGGATCTTTACCGGCCGTTGGAAGGTAAAAAAAAGGGGAAGAAAGCTACAGAGAGCGACGATGATTGGAACGTTCTGGATAGGAAGGCGTTAGGGGTTATTCGCCTGTCCCTTTCAAAGTCAGTCACACACAACATCCTGAAGGAGAAAACGACGGAGGAGCTTATGGAAGCGCTGAAGAAGATGTACGAGCAACCGTCTGCTGCGAATAAGGTACATCTTATGAAAAAACTTTTCAACCTGTCTATGGCAGAAGGGGTTTCCTTTATGTCACATCTCAGTGAGTTCAATATGATTGTTGATCAACTTACGTCTGTCGATATCGAGTTTGATGATGAGGTTCAAGCCTTGTTAATTCTGTCTCAGTTGCCAGAGAGCTGGCAGGGTACTGTAACTGCAGTCAGTAATTCGGCAGGGAAAGAAAAGTTGAAACTGAGTGAGGTTGTCAGTTTGATTTTGACTGAGGAGGTCAGAAGGGGTTCGATCGATGGTTCAAGTAGTTCAGGTTCAGCTCTAAGTGTTGAGCAGCGGGGCAGAAGCCAGGCCAAGGGTGGTCAGAATCAGAACAGAAACAGGTCGAAATCCAAGGGTAAGGGAAATAAGGCCAAATCTCAGGTTCGGCCTATTAAAGGTGAATGTTGGAATTGTGGTCAGACAGGCCATATGTCAGCAACTTGCAAAGCACCGAAGAAGAATAACAGTGAGCAAGAGGCTCATATTGTGCACGATGCACTTATTCTTGCTATGAACAGCGACGCCGAATCGTGGGTGATTGATTCGGGTGCCTCATTCCACGCCACTGCTAACAGGGAGGTTCTGCAGAACTATGTAGCAGGGGACTTTGGGAAAGTATACTTGGGGGACGACGAGCCTTGCAGTATAGTGGGAAGAGGGGATGTTCAGATTGCGACGCAGGGGTACAGATGGTGTCTGAAAGATGTCAGGCACGTTCCGAATTTGAAGAGGAATCTTGTTTCGGTTGGACAGCTTGCAGCAGCAGGTTATACTTCGACATTCACAGGGGACACGTGGAAAGTCTCCAACGGTACCATGGTGGCGGCCAAAGGCAAGAAAGTTGGTACACTTTACTTGACTTCACATGGTAGCGATACACTTGCTGTTGCAGACAGCAAGGAGAGTTCAAATCTATGGCACAGAAGACTGGGGCATATGAGTGAGAAGGGAATGAAGGTGATGCAGTCGAATGGGAAGCTACCGGGTTTAGAGTCAGTGGATATTGACATGTGTGAGGATTGTATCTTCGGGAAACAGAAACGGGTTAGCTTTCAGAAAGGCGGCAGGCCTCCCAGGGCTCAGAAGCTAGAGCTTGTCCATACAGATGTGTGGGGTCCAGCTACAGTGTCTTCTCTTGGCGGTTCTTACTACTATGTTACCTTTGTCGACGATCACTCGAGGAAGGTATGGGTATACTTCATGAAGCACAAGTCAGAGGTCTTTGAAGTCTTCAAGAAGTGGAAGGCCAGGGTTGAGAATGAAACAGATTTGAAGGTGAAAAGGTTGAGGTCCGACAACGGCGGAGAGTATGAGTTGGGGGAGTTCAAGAGAGCCTGCGCTCTATTCGGGATTCGTTTAGAGAGGACACCTCCAGGGACTCCGCAGCATAATGGCATTGCAGAGAGGATGAACAGGACCTTGACTGAGCGTGCTAGGAGCATGCGGATACACGCAGGGTTGCCCAAGATGTTTTGGGCAGATGCAGTCGACACAGCAGCATATTTGATCAATCTTGGGCCATCAGTTCCGTTGAATTTTGGCATACCAGAGGAGGTTTGGAGTGGTAAAAAGGTAAATCTCTCACACTTACGTGTTTTCGGTTGTGTTTCCTATGTGCATATTAGCGACAAGGACAGGGATAAACTTGATGCTAAGTCACAGAAGTGCACCTTTATTGGGTACGGCGGAGATGAGTTTGGTTATCGTTTTTGGGATGACAAGAACCGGAAGATAATCAGAAGCAGAGACGTTGTGTTTGATGAAAAGGTGATGTACAAAGATAGGGACAGCAAACAGAGCAGTGGGAGTACCACTTCGGATGGAGATACGTCCGAGTACTTTGAGTTGGAGGATCTTCCAGATAACAGTGGGGTTGAACAGAGGTCTGGTAAGGCAGAGGAGAGAGCTTTAGATGAGACAGTTTCAGAGGGGACAGTTTCAGATGAGGTAGCTCCAGAGGCAGGGACTAGTTCAGCGGTCAAAGTGTTGAGGAGGACAACCAGAGTACACAAGCCGAATCCGAAATATATTTCTTCGCTTGATTACCTGCTTTTGACGGACAGTGGAGAACCAGAGTGCTATGATGAGGCTATGCAGGTTTCCGAGTCAGCTAGGTGGAAGACTGCGATGCAGGAAGAGATGGATTCTCTTCATTCCAACGATACTTGGCAGTTAGCTCAGCTTCCCGCAGGAAAGAAAGCCTTGCAGAACAAATGGGTTTTTCGACTTAAGCAGGAGAGTGATGGCAAGAAAAGGTACAAGGCAAGATTGGTTGTAAAAGGCTTCCAACAGAAGGAGGGGATCGATTATACAGAGATATTTTCGCCAGTTGTGAAGATGGCCACTATCAGAGTGGTGCTGAGTTTGGTTGCTGCTGAAAATCTCTACCTTGAGCAGTTAGATGTTAAAACTGCTTTTCTTCACGGGGACTTGGATGAAGAAATCTACATGAAGCAGCCTGTTGGCTTCATTGTGAAAGACAAGGAAGAGATGGTGTGCAGGCTCAAGAAGAGTCTGTATGGTTTGAAACAGGCTCCCAGACAGTGGTACAGAAAGTTTGATGGTTTCATGCAGCGCAGTGGCTACACAAGGTGCAATGGAGATCACTGTTGTTACTTCAAGAGGTTTGAGTCTAGCTACATCATTTTATTGCTCTACGTAGATGATATGCTTGTAGCAGGTTCCTGTGTTAGGGAAATCAACAGGTTGAAGCAACAGTTGGCAACAGAGTTTGCTATGAAAGATCTGGGTGCAGCTAAGCAGATACTTGGGATGAGAATCAGCAGGGATAGGGCTCAGGGAACCTTGCGGTTGAGTCAGGCTGAGTATATTGAACGCGTTCTGGAGAGGTTCAATATGCAAGGTGCTAAGGCAGTTGGCACACCCTTGGGAAGTCATTTCAAACTTTCTCAGGGGCAATCACCCAAGACAGATGCAGAGAGAGAGTACATGGCCAAGGTTCCGTATACCTCGGCCGTGGGTAGCCTAATGTATGCGATGGTGAACACGAGACCAGACATTGCCCATGCAGTGGGAGTTGTGAGCAGGTTTGCTAGCAATCCAGGGAAACAGCATTGGGAAGCAGTAAAGTGGATCATGCGATATTTGAGAGGTACCACTGATTTGCCACTTTGTTTTGGGAAAGGGAAATTGACAGTGCAGGGATATGTGGATGCAGACTTTGCCGGTGATCAGGATACGCGGCGAAGTACCACGGGTTATATCTATACTATGGGTTCAACAGCGGTGAGCTGGGTCTCACGTCTGCAGAAGTTAGTGACACTATCCACGACAGAAGCTGAGTATGTGGCCGTGACTGAGGCTGCAAAGGAGATGATTTGGTTGAAGGGCTTCTTGGAGGAGTTGGGTTTGAAGCAAGAGAACTGCGTTCTTTTCAGTGACAGCCAGAGTGCTATACACCTTGCCAAAAATCCAGTATTCCATGCCAGGACGAAGCATATTGATTTAAGGTACCATTTTATCCGTTCGCTTTTGGAGGATGGGGATTTGTTGCTAGAGAAGATTTTGGGGGATCGAAATCCGGCAGATATGTTGACCAAGTCTGTTACTGTTCAGAAACTGAAGTTGTGTTCAACTTCAGTTGGCCTTCATGCTTGAAGAGATGATGGGCCTGGAGTCACACCAAGAGGGGTCAGATGACTACGTCCACGGTTTGATTGAGATCATTTGGGTCTGCGGTTGGTTATTTGCGGATGCTTCAGGTTATCTTCAAGTGGGAGATTGTTGGGAGTGAAGTTAACCAAGCGGTAGCGCTACCAAGGTTTTGGGGTAGCGCTACCCAGGACCTATTTTCGGAACAGAGAGTTCTGGAGCGCTACAGGTGTTTCCCTGTAGCGCTACCGCGAGCCTTAAAATTGTTTTTAGGGTTTTGGCCGGCTGCGTGTTTGATAGATCGTGTATCACTTTTTCAGAGCGTGAAAAAGAGAGAGAGGCGAGAGAAAACCAATCTCAGAGAGATTGTGAGAAGACTTGTACTCTTTGATTCGATTTCATAGTGGACTGGTGTGGCTCCCGTGGTTTTTCCTCACGTTGAGGTTTTCCACGTATATCTTGTGTCTTGCTTTTCTTTCCTGTTTTCATTACGCACTTATTTGTTTGTTCTTTTTTTGTGATTCATTGTTCCCAAGATCCGTAGGGGCGTTTGTGTTGTAGGATTGAACAGGTGTTCGACGATAAAATCCATAACACTTGTTTGCTAAACAAGTTTAAAACTCGAGCTCAAGCTCAGCTCAATTATTAAACCAGCTGACCCTTAATGAGCTCGTTCTTAACCAGCTGAGCTTCAATCAGCTCAATTATATACGAACAATGTATGTCAAGAAATAAATTCCAGAATAAGTCTTTAAATAAAGATGAAGAAATGGAACCTAATTCTACCAAATCATGTTCCGGTACGTACTTTGTTTATTTTTAGTACATGTAAGAAGTATTAATTGTTAGTAGATATTAGATATTTGACCCTAGTTTGGTCTGGTACATGCGGTATAAGTGGCCTCTAACTTGACTATCGCCCTACTTGCGTGGGTAGGTACTTTGAATAATGGATATATATACATCCAAGTTACGCCGCCAAAAAATTATTTGCTAATCAAAGCATGTAGTACAACAAATTAATTCTTAAAATCCAAAACAAGCGTGCATTTGAAACATATAAATCTTAATTATGCTGCCAAATCCCCTGCTAACACGCACTTTTCAAAAAATTACAACAAATGAATCTTAATTGCGTCACCAAATTACTCAGTAAAGTTGCACCGCGGAAATAAATTCTAATATAGGACGTCACATACTAGAGCAGATTTGTATTTGGTCGTATTCATCGTGATAGCAAAACTGCGATCGTTTTTTGCCATAACTAGTACGTACGTTAAAAAAAAAAAAAAAAAAAACTTTAACAGTAACTGGAGGGTTTGGTTTATAATTACGAATTGGGGTCTGCAAAAGTAGTGGCCCACAATGCTCTTGTATTAGGTTTTCTCCTTCGATGTATCGAAGAAATTTACATTGTCAGTGAAATTTACCCTTCCTATTTCTAATAACTTAGGATGTTTGTTTGCATCAATTGGAACATCCAACCTTCTGTTTTTTCTAGTTTCTAGTTGCTTGGCTCGGGTTTGGCTAGGACGACTTTTGCTCCGTTATGTATGTCGATTTCACAGCAAGATATGCAACTTTGCTACAATCACATTCAAACACACAAATATTTTCACCCACTCTCTCACAAGGCATGTTGTTGGGATTCCACCCCGTGTGGGCCATTGGGCTTAGGTCCGGATGGGAGGGCTAGGGTTTATTGATGTACTCTATATAACTCGGACATGTGTAGTATTATTTTGTGTGACAAAAGTGAGAGAGGCAGAGAGTTTGAGAGAGATACACGAGTGAACTTGTGAGTTTCATTATTGTGAGATTGTGAGTGAGAGTGTGTAACACAAAGGCTCGAATTTTTTCCGGATTATAGTGAAACCCCCCTCCCCGTAGATGTAGGTCCGATTTGGCCAAACCACGTATATTGTGTGTTGTGTTTTTCTCTTGATTTTACTGTTTTTGTGCGAGAGATACGCGTTTGGGCACAACAAACTGGTATTGGATCCATGTGATGTGGTGGACTCTGTGGATACTCCCCAACGGATTGGGCCTACGCGCACACGGGAAGAACCTCAGGCAGATCAGACTCCTAACACATGTGGGCCTTACACACTCTTCGAGTTCTCGCATGCCTTTTGAGTAAGTGTGTGTGTGTGTTTGGGTGTGATTGAGTAAGTCCTCTAGTTTTGCATGCCTTGGAAGTTTGCTTGATGCAGGGGTATGCCCCTTTGGTTGCAGCTGTAAGCTTGTTTGGGCAGTTTATCCATGTATATACCTCGGATACAATTAAAATCGAGACAACCAACCGATGATACAATTAAAATCGACGATACAATTAAAATCGAGAGAAAGTTTCATATAGACAAGCCTCTGGTAAAAAATTATTTCATTTTATCCTTTGAGTAAATTTAACGTATGGTCAAAAGTTTTGAACCTGACTACAAGAGACAAAAGAAAACAAGCTCCAAATCTGTTCATGTCGGAGGAAACAACTGAGATGGTTATTTCTGAACTTTTTTATAAGCAATAAAAGCTTAAGATAATTATTAAATCCTTCAAACTAAAAATCATTACAGGAATCGATCGGATGCCCAATCCTGCAATGTTAGTAGCCATAGGGCAATTATGACGGCTGATGAAAATTTTGAACGAGAACCGTACCCGTCTTTTATTGGCAAAGAAAATTTCATTATGGGAAAAGATAAAAAACTAAAATAAACAACTTATGAAGTAAAAGCTTTGAGATAGCATGGAAAAGTACAAAAACTCTGCTGCATGTTGTTCACTAGCAGCCTAGTACATTCGAACCTTGGACTAATGTAGATGAAGAGAGAGAGAGAGAGAGAACTACCCAGAGCGAACAAAGTGAACGAAAATTCAGACAGAAATCAAAGCTACATTGGGGGCACTGTAGGAGTAGTAAATAAAACAACAATCAAGAGGGCCATTATCAAGACTGGTAGACCGAGAAGGATCGTAGGAGGCGGAGGAGGCGGCGACGGCAATGCCAGCGGCAGCAGCAGCAGCGCCAAGGTTACCGCCACCATAACCACCACTGAGGTGAAGCTGCAGTGCGGAAACATCACCCCACGTCATGAAAGGAATGCACGCCGGATCGGTAAAACTCTGATTATAAAATCACAGCCGTTTGTTGTTAATCATCAACTTGCAGCCACAATCTCAGACACACAAATGCACAGTTTGCATACAGTCTTTTATACCCGTATGCAGATTACATGTATTTGCAAAGGTAGAGAGAGAGAGGGAGAGAGAGGGGAAGGGGGTGGGGGTGGGGGTGGGGGTTGGCAAACGAAATGAATGCAGGCGGACAATGAGAGTTGGTATGTGAGTGTTTGTGCTACCGTCAAAAATGATACGTCACCAAAACCAACAACAAAAGCTTGTGATCAATACCATGGGCTAAATACATCTTACCTGAGGATATCATTTTTTTCGCAACTCCACTAATTAGGAGACCAACCTCACCGTTCACTAGTGAGGCCCCATTTAACGCTAGAACAAAGTTCTGTATGGACTAAAGGATGGAGCCATAGAAGGACAAGTGGGAGCAGCTCCCACCACAAGGTTTTCAAAAAATACAATTATTGTATAGAAAATAAAAATTTATCCCATTATTATAGAGATTCGCTAATACTAATTTTTTTAAGTATATATATTTTATCCACCACAAAAGTAAAATCTTGGTTCTGTCCCTAGGCTTGAGGATATCTTGGTAATATTCATCATCAACTTGCTAATGGCTCGTTTATTTGCTTGAAAGTAAAAGAAATGGGATATAAAATCTTGAAGATATTAGTTGAATGTATAATCCCATTAGTTTATAAGAAGAACCCTTCTATGGGTACCGATCAATTTGCATCCAACAAAAGATCCGAGCTCTTTATTAAATTTAAAATATTATTTTGAGTGATCTAGTAAAAAATGAGTTCAATCAGACAATTGTAAGTTTTTTTTTATCCAATGTACTAATTTTTCAAGAATTCTGCTACTTTTTTTTACTGAAAAATGGATATAGGGCATCAAGTATTTAAAGTTATCTCATTGAGCTGAATTTTGTTACGGCCATTTGAAAAAATATTTCAAAATTAATGAACGGTTGGGATCATTTGTATGGGGCCCCATAAGTGGACCCCACGTACCAATCTGTAGGTGTACAGTTGGTCTTTGCTTTGGTTGGGATTGTGCCACAAATTTACCTATCTACGTTATTTCTAGCTGTCAAAAACTGCCATTAAAGGCATGAAAACCACCAGTAATACTTTTACCAAAGGTTCTTCGCGGCCCTAAATATAACCGACATCTAGAAATAAAAATTGCTATCTGCTAAAGGTTTTTTCAAGGGGAATTTTAGTGCTGAGATTCAAATTTCAAACCCACAAATCCTTTGAAAGGTACCCAAACACTTAACCATTCAGCTAAACGAAGTTTGGTTTGCATTAGAAAGCTAATACTAATAGTATTATCCGTCACTGTTATTACCGGCGATTTTCTACTTTACCACCGATAATAATTTTTTTCCGGATGTCTCACGTTACCGCCACTAATAGTAATCTTTACGAGCGGTTTTGATTCCGCCGTTAATAAATTACCTTACGTTGGCAGTGTCATTAGCGCCGGTAATGGCATCCTTTATTGACCTTTTCATTCCTGCCGGTTAAAAATTGACCGTAAAGGCCATTGCGTACGTAGTGTATCTTTATCTATCATTGTGGAATCATTTGAAAACAAAATAGGAAGGGTTAAACAGCCACATCCATTAGAACTAGATGGATGGAATATGGAATCCAAACACTCATTGGATTTCATGCTGGATTATAGCCAATATATGTCATGATATGTATCCCGTTCATAATGCAACTGCAAATGCCGGACCTTTGTGGCCCGAGGCATTAATACATATCAAATCCCAATCCAGATCCCCAAACAAACAAGTCAATCCAACGAAGCACTTTACAAAAGAATTTCATTGAGTTACTCATCTTATACATTAAAATAGTGGATTAATGAGGATAAACGTGGATACACGTGGCATTAGTTTTTAAATAATAATAAAATCCAAACCTAGCAATGAAAATATTAAAAATCATAATGAACGACTTTGAATAGATAATGGAAGTAACATTTTTATTTATGGTATTTATTACCGCATTCCAATCATACTAAGGTCAAGATTGTCTCAATTATTTCTGATAGGGTAATAAAAATGGAGTTGTCCCATGATTTACGGTTTATATGACCAGAAAATGTTTTAACCAATTTTAAAAAGGTAATGATTAAGTTTTTCGAACAAAGCCAAGGAACCCCTCTCTTACATAGTACTCTCCCTCCATCTCATTATTAAAGAAAAATTATCATTACATCTTTCACATCAATTTTTACCCTATCTTTAAACTTTTCACATCAACTTCTACCTCCACTTTCAAAAATTATCCTCTATTTTTATCCGTTAACTTTTTACTTGCTAACTTTTTCATAAGGACAAAATGATAATTGTACAATTTTTTACCCATTAACTTTTCAAAACACACACTTATTAAAGAGACAACCGAAAACAAAAAATTGACACTAAAAAAAGAAACGGAGGGAGTACTGTTTAACAAACAACTTAATGAAGCGTGCAGTATAATTCATAATGTTTGTGCAATTAGAAATTCATCTCCTCATATGGTGGTCATATCATAGTACATTTTTGCAAAACAAGAATGGCAAGTGAAAGTAGAAAAGTAAATAAGGAAGAATTTTGGATGGCTCAGTGTTAGGGTTGTTCGGTGGCACTATCACGTAGTGCTCGTCAACCCATCTGAGCCATCCATCATTTTGGACGGCTCAAATGTGTTGGGGTTGTTCGTTGGCATGTTTGTAAATATTGGGGAAGAGCACGTCAACAAATTTGGGCCATCCAAAACATGGAGTGACGGCTCAGATGGGCCGACTGGCACCATGTGGCGGTGCCACATCATACCTACCCGGCACTGAGAAATTTCTCCCCTTAAAGATCTCTCTCTCCTTCACAAACACACGAGTTTTTTCTTTAAGCTTTCAAAATTTGTCATGTTTTCATGTTTGATATAAGAGAAAAGATAGAGACACTAACACTTGTACCAATAATTACACAAACTCTCTCACATCACATGAAATATGTGGCATATGAGTGGTAGGTCTCACATATCTCATGTGAAAGAGTTTGAGCAGTTGTTGATACAAGCGTAAGTGCCTCTAGCAAACCCTGTTTATATAAATTCAGATGCATAAGAGTAGAACATGGCATTATGTTGAAATTGAAGATAAAAGAAAAAGAATGAAAAATGAAAGTAAGTGGCTTTTAATTACCAGCCTATTCAATACACAAGTATTTGGTTGTGGCTTTTACCCTCAATATACCCGTTGTCGACTTTTAATAAAATTTAGTTGCCCATAAAAAAAATTACATTATGTTTATACTTTCCAAATATGATCCCATTACAGGCAGATGATTAATTTTTTTGGAAAACAAAGAAGAATTTTATTAATCTTTCAAATGGATTACAAAGATTAACGGGAACCAAGGAAAACGGCATCACAACGTGTGGAGACATCCAAACTAGGTTGGCACCTAACCACACGACAATCATATGCCTCCGAGGACCCAAGAAACAAGTTGACAAGAAGTCAACAGGGAATCACAGTACATATATAACAATAGACTCTCTCCCTAATACAATATCCCTAAGGAAACAAAAAGAATCATAGCAAAAACAAGAAACCACAGCAGCAACTTCATTCCACCCGATTGTAGCAGTACCTTCAACAATTCATTTTGAGAACCTTTACATTTTCCTTGTAGTAGCGGCAGCAGTAGATAGCAATCAATTGCAACATCAGAAACTCACAAAAACTCGCAAAATGCACGTCCAAGTTGCCAACGTAGCAGCATCAACATCAGTGTGTAGAATAGAAAATATTCAACACTAAATAGCAGCTAGGATGCTTCTCAGATTATGAATAAAATCATCAATGGTGTATGTGTGAGATCCCCATCTTGTCTTGACCCAAAAAGCAACCCTAAGTTTGATTAATTCCATGACTTCCACCCAATCCAATGGGGAGTTATAAAAAATAAGCCTATTTCTCATGTTCTAAATGGACCAAAGGACTGCTGATAGGCGTGCAATATTGTAAATATAAGTGCCTAAGTAGGGGGAGTTAGCGCGTTAGACGTGCGGTTTAATGTTTATTTTCCGTTTAATGCGTGCACAGTGGTGTTCTTGGTATTTCTGTGAGTTTTCCAGGTATAATGGCGTTTGGCTTGTGTGTGTGCATGGCTTGAAGTGGAGGCGCGGGAATCAAGGCTTGGAAGTTGGATTTTGAAAGTGCAGACCGAAGGAGTTAGGTATCGATACCCCTCACAGCCGTATCGATACCAATTGGTTACAAGGGTGCAAGTTTCGTTCCAGAAGGTTTGGTATCGATACCCCTCACAGCTGTATCGATACCTACGGCTTACGCAGTCAACGAGTCAGTCAAAGGGGTTTGGTATCGATACCCCTCATAGCCGTATCGATACCGAATGGTTACGGGCAAAGCTAAATGATGCCGTTTTGATGTGTTTATGGGGCGTTTACTATAAAAACGTTTTTGTTATCATTCATTAGGGTGACACATTCATAATTGAGGTTTTATGTTCTTAACTTTGGCGGCCGTTTTCAGGATTATTTCAGATTCAAGTTTAATTCAAGTTCTTCAGGATTTCCAGTTTTGATTCCTTGTTCTGCGCATCCGTTCTCTTGCTGCGAATATTTGGTACCGTGTTTTATTTGATTCAATTATTTGAAGCATGTTTAGATCTAGGGGTAATAATAATATTATGTTCCACCTCGGTGTCCCGTGGCTAGGCTAATTTATGTTCCACCTCGGTGTCCCGTGGCTAGGCTAATTTATGTTCCACCTCGGTGCCGAATCATCTCAATTAATGCGCAATTTTTTAATACGGAAGTTTTTCTAGCAAACAGACCCGGGCATCGCCAATTCTAAATGCGCGCAGCAATTGGTGACAAGTGGTGTGCATTTGTTGGAAACTATTTTTCATATTTTTAAATCTATTAATTGAATAATTGTGGCTCGAGTGAATGTGAATTAGACTAGCTGCGGACACCGTAGTGCCCACGGTTGTGCTCTCCTTTTTAAATTCAGAGTTCAGTAGTTAAATCAGTTTAATTTAGTTAATTAATTAAACCATTTGAGCAAGGGGTGGCTACCTGAGAGCCAATTACAAACGTAGAGCCAACATTGTTTGAGTTAAGCACCGTAGACCGTCTCTGTGGTTCGACTCCGGTACTTCCGGATTTATTGTGCTGCACCGGTCGATAGTCCTACGCTTGGGACAAAATTCTAGTTAATTACTAATCACCCGAACGGTCAAGCAACTGCCAATGAGATACAGTCCCAGATCATTTTGTGGCTAGGCTTAATCTTGCAGAACATCCACCAAAGAAACAAATCATTGACATTTTTTGGGGTAACCCACTGAATGCCCCACCAAGATAGCATTTCAAACCACATGTCCCACACAGGATTGCAGTGTAAAACACAGAATCACTCAAAGCAAATAATGGCAAGATCTTTAGTATTATTCTTTTTCTTGAAGAATATCATATTTTACTAGATTATTTTCATAATGCATGTTGCCAATTTGCATGATTTCTAAACCACAAACATAGCAAACGTGGTCTATTCGAAGACCTAGAAAATCGGCTAGAAAGGTATTAGATCATTTCCTTTATGTTGTTGCCAATTCAAATTGATTACCAGAATGCAACATAGGAAACGTGGTTATTTCGTGGACTTTGGAAATCGGCTAATATATATAAATATAAGATTCATGTTTCCTTTTTCAATTCACTACCAATCTTTGATGTATTGTTTATATAAATACATCCTTTGTTCCTTTCAATAATCGATTTCTCTACACTTTTGTGAAAAAGAAAAGAAAACATAAGTTTTGAGTGCTAGAGTTTTTATTGTTTTGTATGAGTTGCCAATCAAATCAACTCATGCATAGCATTTTGTGACATTTATTTCAACGTTCTTGCATCCTGCATTTGTCCGAATGTTTTTGATTGTCCTGTTCATTCCGCATACCATTCATCATTTCATCTGGTGACCCATTGGTGCCTTGTTGTTGTTGGTCGGATTGACGAGGAGTCTATTCGGAGCCGGTTGATTCCGGAGATCGAACTTGAGGTTCGTGGCAAGCTATTGAATAAAAAAGAAGCTCTGGGAGCATCGTGAGTACGTTGGCGAGAATAGGTAACGCTTAAGGGTGAGGCTTGAGGTAATCTGTTTCGCACTGTAACTCTCTTTTTTATTAATAGAAAATAGTAGAATAGGCCGTGGTTTTGTCTTAGGGTTATTCGGACCCTAAGGTTTTCCACGTATATCGCTTGTCTTGCCTCCTGATTTATTTTCTGCTATTTTATTGTATGTTCTAATTGCTTAATCTCTTTTTAAAAGAAAAAATTCTAATAAAAGTTTTTCTAAAAAAAAAAGGGTTAATTTTTTAATTAAGTCCTATTCACCCCCCTCTAGGACGTTTTTAAGCTTCCGCATAATTTCATTAGGTTCACATTCTCTCTCATCCTCCATAAGCAGTATGGGGCAATGATCAGACATATTCCTTGGCAAACCCCATTGCTTAAGTTTGAAATGTTCCAACCATAAAGGATCAAGGAATTGTCAATTAATTCTACTCCATTTCTCATTCTCTTGGGAATTTGACCATGTGTAGCATCTGCCTTGAGGTTGTAGATCCACTACATTCATAGTCTCAATAAAGTTGTTGAAATCCCTAATTCCTCTATCTCTCCTAGAGCAACCTTGTCTTTCACTTATATTTTTTATTTCATTAAAATCCCCCCCAATACACCATGGGTTGTTATATTCATTTTTCAGACTCATCAAGGTATCCCATAACTTCCTTCTTGCTAAAACTTCACATGGTCCATAGATGTTAACAATAGTACATGAGAAGTTATGGTTCACAGTACCTTTCAAGAGTAGGAAAGATCTGCTGATACAACACTCTTCCAGCTTAAAGAATTATGGATTCCATACAGTGAGAATACCACCTGCACTGCCATCAGATTCCACCTCCAAATACTGATGTTCAACGCTGCCCCCAACAGAAGTAACCAGCTCAGTTGCTACAGATTTTAATTTTGTTTCCTGTAGTAGTGCCATATCCACCCTTTTATTCCTTATGAGTTTCTTTAGCTTCCCCCTTTTCTCTATTACACCCCAGCCCCTGACGTTCCATGAGAGAATCTTCATAAAAAAGGGCTTGAGTTCACCTCTTGAAAAATTTTAGTACATTAACAAGCAGGCTTGAAAGCCTGCATTGCTGCCCTATCATCATCTTGAATCTCCATTTGCACAATCTTACTAATCACCTCCTCCTCAAAACCCTTATAATTATTTCCCAATAGATTGTCCAAGGCCCACGCAGCTTGTGCCTCGTTCAAAAGAATTATGTTCCTGTTGACAATACCATCTGTAGAAACAGAAAGAGCCACGTCGCAGCTGCTGATCTATAAACCATGCATTTTTGTTTTTTTTCGTTCTGATGTCCGTGTTAGGCTCAGTATTTTATCAATGGTTTTATTCTTTCTCCTTGCTTTAGCTTTCACCTCTTTAGTGTGACTCACTGCTGTAAATGATTTTTCACTTCGCAGATCCTCTGGACCCTCCTTTCCCTCCAAATTTTTGCAATTATCCTGGCCCAGCAGATTATCTTGCCCAGAGTAATTTTGTGGTGTTGAGATAATGCTGGTTCTCAATGCATGTCCCCTTAGAAAGTCTGACAATTTTTCATGCACATTTAATGTTCCCATTCCTTCTTCAACATTAATGCCTCTCCATTCCAATGCTGAAGTTTGGTGGCCCAAGGAGGTGCTCATAGAATCCTGCAAGTTACATTTCTCCACATGCAAAGACTACACAATTGGTGTCTCAACTGTCTCATTTATTACCTCCAATGTATCCTCTGCTGCTTCAGTAACGCTCTCAACATGTTCCTTTTGGTTGCTGCCATTATCCGCCACCTGTTCTTGCTATTCCAACTCATTGTCCATATCATTATCGCTTGGCTTCAGCTCTTCCTCGTTCTTGCATCCCTTACAATTGCATTCAGTTCTGAGAATGGTGTTAACAATAAATTGTTCCTCGCATATCCTAACTTGGAATTGCATCCCTTTGTTCTCCACCAGTATCACTTGGTTAATAACATCCATAAAATCTGTGGAGATTAGTACTTTGCCCACAACAAATGAGGTTCCATGGATTGTATCATAACTAATCTGAACCACATTCCCCCATTTATGTCCTAATTTTTTATAAGTAACTGAGTTCCATAAGTGGAGTGGAACCCCATAGCTATTCAACCAAACAAGAAGAGAAGGAGGAATGATTCTGGACTTGTCCCATTTTTGAATATCCAGAAAATAGTCCTTCAACTATGCTAAGTCCCCCTTATTAAAAACTGAATCACAGATTTCAACGGTAGGAAACGTCAGAACCAAATAATCCCCACCCATGGGACGTACCTGAATAAGAGCCATAGAACTCATAGGGGAAAGTTTTGCTATCGCGCTCCTATATAGCCATTCGTTTCCCAATTCGTCAAGTTTGATAGCTGGGCCAGGCACATCTAACCCCTTCACCACTTCTGAAAATGCTTTTGACCCTTTGTTCCATACTTTTGGCTGAAAAGCCTTGCTCTTGCCTTCCCCATTTTGCAACCCAATCTTCTTAGGTTTCCAAATTTTTTGCTTAGAAGCTCTGCACATACTTCCCCCAAATTGTAACCTAACTTCCTTGGGGCTCAAAATTTTTGGCAAGGTCTCTCTCCCTTGATTTGTCTTGTTGCTGCCAACAAATGCTTCAAAGGTTGCAATCTTGACCAAGATCTTATGGTCCCTTATTATTAAGCCATTAAGATTGAAAATTGCATCCCAAGCCTCCTTCTTAGACTTGAATCTGATGAACCCAAATCTGGTGTTGAAGCCTCTACTCTTCTTCTGCGGCATAAATGCATCCACAACTTTCCCAAATTTGGAAAAAAGTTGAGCAAGCCATTCCACATCCATGTCTATGGGGAGATTATCCACATAGATAGTAGTGACCTGCCCGTGATTGATCCCATTTGAGGAATACACTGCAAGACAAATTTGTCTAAATTCTATGTCTACCAATCTCAGATGATCATATTTTTTGTACTGATAATGTGCTTTCTCTCTGGTTCCGATGATGTGCTTTTCAAAAACCATCTGTCACTCTCCCTTTCGCTCTCTCTAAGTTTGCGATGCGATCCGCATTTTTTGGAGACTAGTAATAGACAACAAAAAGTACCAGACGAAATCATCTCGCCCGATATTGGCCGAAATTTTTGGTATATATTTCCTGGTAAGCACCGGTATTTGAGCTGGGCTGTATTTGGGGTGCAAGATACCGGTTTTAGACAATTTCGGTATGTAACGGCCTGTACTAATACAAAATGGTTTCAAAAACTTGCTTTGGGAACCCCAAGTCCAAAATTTTCAACACACGTTATGGCCCCATTCAAGTGTCAAGAAAAGATGGGAAAGGATGGGAAAGTTAGCTTTCTCACATTTTTTTGAGTGTTCAGTTACCAGAAAAATGATAGGATCCTAGAAATTGAATTTCCCATCAGAACTTACTTTCCCAGATCTTGCAAAATATATGCAATTTAGCGTCAGGAAAGTTCTATCCTCCCGTCATTCTTATGTTTTTTCCGCCGACATTCTCCTTCAGTCCTTTATTTCTATTATTTCGTACAATTCTCCATTTTTCTTTGTTTTTTGCTATAAATATAGCCAACATAATCAATATGTTGGTTTTACGGATGTGTGTTTTTAATATTGTCATTAGTCTTTTGTTTTATTTGTCCCGACCAATTAATTACCCTTGGTTAAAATTAGTTTTATTTATCTTTTAAGCATCCAAATAAGCCGGCCATTTGACTTTTTTTATTCAAATTTTAATTACATTTGTAAGTTTGCTTCAATTTTTTGTTGATTATTTGTTCCTCTAAACGAGATAAATTGAAAAAGAAAAAATTATGACCAAAAGTCAAAATTCTTTGAGTAAAGACAAAAATAAGTATTAAAGAAAATTTGGCTTATTTTTATCTCTATTAAAAAAAAATTGAGTTTCGATCATTAATTTTTTTTTCGATTTCTTTCGTTTGAACGAACTAATAATCTACAAAAATTTGATGCAAAACAAATAGATATAAAACAATTGAATAGAGACAAAAAAAAAAGTCAACTGGCTTAATAAATGAAACTAAATATTTCTTTTTTTTAATGAATGATTTTATAATTACCTGATGATTCAAAGGTAACAATTCATATGTATTTATTTTTTGCCCAAATAAATAGGTCCCAAAATAACTTTTATTCAAAATAATTATTGAAATAAGATTCCCCTAAGTTTCTTTTCTTTGCAAATGAACAACTAAATGAACAACTAAAGTTTTAGTTTTCCTGCATAATTTCTGTCAAATGAACACTCACAGAAAAATAGATTTTCTATTCCTTTACTTTATTTCAATTCAATTTTTCCAGAATTTACTTTCCTGGACAACATTGTTGACAACAGAACGGAGCCTATGGGTATACTTTCGAAATATGATTCTACTAGCTTTGGTAATAGGCCCCTTTACCACCATTTTCATTACCGCGGTTAATGAATTTCCATTGTAAGTCTGTTTTTTTAAATTGGGATATCTAAAATAAAATCCAAAATAAGATTAGTATTTTTTTTTAGTTATTCTAAATTATCACTGAAAATGGGTTATTTATTTATTTATTTTTAACCTCCCCAAAGAAGAAAAAACATAAAACTCCAAAATGCATGAATTAATTTAATTCTTCATTTGAGCATTGCAATAATGTATTTTATTATAAAAGTATTTTTTTGAAGAAAATATAACTCCAACCCAATACTCTATTTTTAAGTTTAAAAAAAAAAAAAACTCATGCCATACCTCAAACTTCACCACTTTCCCTCCAAAATTTAAACTTTTTATTTTTGCTAACTTAATGAAATAAAAATAGTTTATATTGGTCTCATTTTGAAGATACATAGATGTCTTTTGATTGGTAAAATTTTTATCAAAAAAAGTGTATCAAACTAGTTTGATTAATCTTGTATACTTCCATTGTTATCCCAATTATATTTCGAACTCCACGTTATTAAATACTTATTAATTTCCCCAAGTTAAGTTTATAGAGATACATGTTGCTTAAATGCATGTCGAATACTAATAGTGTAAAGACCCGTAACTTTAAAATAGTGAGTTGAAGATGGGTAAGTTCGTAATATTGTTTGGTGTTGGACCAATTTGTAACACACAAGTGAGTAGAAGGGGTGTGAGCGTTATTCCATAATATAAAGGGGGGAGAGAGAGAGAGAGAGAGATATGCAATCTGGGGAGAAACAGAGATGTGCAATTTGGGGAGGAACAGAGATATGAGATCTCTACTACTACTTAGGGTTTCGAATGGTGAGAGGGAGAGAGACGCTATCTAGGTATGAGAGAGAGAAATGCAAAAATAGAGTTTTGATTAACCTATTCCGGCTCTGATACCATGTGACATTGTAAAAGAGAGAAGACAAACAACGTAACAAAATAATCTTGATGCATTAGAAAGCTTGAGAGATTACAAGACTAATCAGAGGGTTATTTACGCTGACCCTAATAAGCCTAGCAAAACCCTAATAACATAAAAGGACTAAACTACCTCAAACATAAAAGATAAATAACAATTAACTAAGACCCTAACAATTTAACCCTAATAATTTAACTAAAACCCTAACAATTAATAAAAATCCTAAATTAGACTTCACAGACTCAACTTGCATATAGAACGACAACTAGCATAGGAAACAAATTTAGTAACTAAAAAATCTAGCATATTTTACTTGTGTCATATTGTTCCTACGGTAAACTAATGAAAAAATAAATCCACATTCCGTCAAAACAGAAAAATTAATTTGCCGAGATCATAAAAAAAAAGGAGAAAAATTCTTTTATTGAAAGATAACATTCCAGACAAAACGAGGAGAAAAGGAAAAAGTTAATGACAATTATCGACAAAATAATGGTGAGAAAAATAAATAACTCATACTCCCTCCGTCCCATTTTAAATGTCCACCTTTCTATTTTGGGATGTCCCAAAATAAGTGTTCACTTTCTATAAATAACCATCAAAATATACCAAACTTTCAATTCTACCCCTAAAAAGTACTCATTGATTTGACAGTTTTTGATATTTATATCATTCATAAATTGACAATAACTTTCAACATATAATATTTTTCATGATTTTGAAAATTTTGTATAATAGAATTAATTGAAATCTATCAAACAAGATCCATATGACATATTTTTTGAGATCCATATTGAAGGATATAAACAATTTAAATACATTTAATTGACTTCACAATTTTTAAGGTTATTTTTGAAAATTTAGAGCAAAAAATTGAACTTAAAAAGCTCGATTTCCCGTAGAGGACATTTAAATTGGGACGGAGGGAGTAGTTAATAACAAATCTTCTTTTGTCGGAAAAAGAAAACGACAAATCTTGACTTGACAATTAAGACAAATAAGAGATTTTATTTCACAGATAACAATGAAAGGATAATAAGGTTGACGCCAGTTATATATAGAACGACAGCTTGTAAAGGGAACAAAGTTAGTATTTGACCGACAAATCGCGTGTTCTGTGTCGTATAGTTCTAACGGGAAATAAATGAAACATTTTATATATGCAGAATAAGTCAAAACGGAATATCATTTTTGGTTCACCCTCTCTCTCTCTAAAACTCTCCATCTCCATACTTTTCTTCGCCTACAGATTCTTTCTCAAAGAAGGTGGTGTTGGAAAATGAATCCCAGAACCCAATAATAACGAGTACAAATTAAACAAAAATGAACATGAACCCTACATGGCACAATTAGGGTTACCTCTCCTTCGTTGACATGACTGTACGGTGGACTTGTTTCTTTTTGTCTAAACCCGATTGCAACACGAATAAAGCTCGACCGTAATTTATGATCTTTTGCCCTATTCCCTTATACCTCGAATCTTGTACCCAATTGTGAACTCCAACGAGATCTGTCTTTCTCTCTCTCACAACCTATTTTTATGGTTCTCTCAAAAAATGTGTGACACGTAGACAACAAGACGAGATATTTATAGGGATAGGGCAGGGACCACATGAGAAATAAATCTGGGCTCCTTGTGTAAATAGGAAACCCTAATCCCACCAGGATTCTATTTCTTATTTTACAAATTATGATTCATACATCTAAAGATTTATAATTGCACATCCGTTGTTATCTCAATTATATTACGAACTCCACGTTATTAAATACTTATTAATTTCCCCAATTTAAGGTTACAGATACATGTTGATTAAATGCATGTCGAATACTGATAGTGTAAAGACCCGTAACTTTAAAGAATTTTTTCGCAATAAAACTGGGGGAATATTATCAAATAGTTTTAAGTATTGGAAGATGGGTAAGTGCATAATATTGTTTGTATTGGACCAATTTGTAACACACAAGTGAGTTGAAGGGGTGTGAGAGATTACTTAGGGTTTCTACTACTTAGGGTTTCGAATGGTGAGAGGGAGAGAGATGCTATCTAGGTATGAGAGAGAGAAATGCGAAAACAGAGTTTTGATTAACCTATTCCGGCTCTGATACCATGTGACATTGTAAAAGGGAGAAGACAAACAACATAACAAAATAATCTTGATGCATTAGAAAGCTTGAGAGATTACAAGACTAATCAAAGGGTTATTTACGCTAACCCTAATAAGCCTAGCAAAACCCTAATAACATAAAAGGACTAAACTACCTCAAACATAAAAGATAAATAACAATTAACTAAACCCTAACAATTTAACCCTAATAATTTAACTGAAACCCTAACAATTAACTAAAATCCTAAATTATACTTCACAGACGCAACTTGCAAACAGAACGACAACTAGTATAGGAAACAAATCTAGTAACTAAAAAATCTAGCATATTTTACTTGTGTCATATTGATCCAACGGTAAACTAATGAAAAAATAAATGCACATTCGGTCAAAACAGAAAATTAATTTGTCGAGATTAATAAAACAAACTAGAAAAATTGTTTTATTGATAGATAACAAAAACATGTAGTCATTGCAAGGGCTTGGAGGCAAAGGAACTTGAACAACGGCGATTCAGGTCTCCTAGCCCAGCGCCGCCATCATCGGCGGCCACTACTGTCCGACCAACTCCCACCCTCTCCTCTCTTCAACCTCTCTCCACCCCTGTTTCCTTTTTCCCCCATTTTCCCTTAGATCGATCACTCTCCATTCGATCTGTCCGTTTTCCCTCAACCCATTTCTCTACCTTGATCTTCTCTCTCTCATCCCTTCAGTCCACTTCCTGCCATCGCCATCATCCTTCAGTTGGAGTTTCCTTCTTGGATCTCGTTTCGGAACTCGCTTCGAAAGTTGTTGCTGCTCACCGTCGTTGCAAAATACAGTTTGCTCTTGCACTTCTCGGCTCACTCGTAATCATCAATCTCTGGGGTTCATAGTCTTGGGCGATTAAGACCGTATTTTTGTTGATTTTGTCTGGAGATTTTATTGCTGCATTGATCTGTTTTGGTGGTTCTGGAGATTATATTGCTGCATTGATCTATTTTGGTGGTTCTGGGACTTGCTTTTTGATATATTTTGATATGAGTTTACTGGACTAAATGGAAAGGGATAGTTTTAGAAACGTAAGAAGGGCAGATAATCATAGATTAGGCAAAGAATATGATCTGTTTACACTCTTTGTGGACAACATTCCAGCTGCTAGGAATCAGTCATGGTTGGGAACTCTCTTTTCTAACTATGGTATAGTTAGGGATTCCTTCATTCCTGCTAAGAGGAGTAAGAGGGGAAACAAGTTTGGTTTTGTGCATTGTGATTGCTCAGTATCGGCTGCTGTAGCCATTTCTAGGGGAAATGGATTGGAGGTGGAAGGTAATTATCTGTTTGTTAAGAAGGTCACTTTTGATTTAGAAAATAAAAGGAGGTCAGATGATGTGGATTCAAGCAAGCCAATAGAAGATAGCAGACAGAAAAACATGGAACTCAGAGTGGAGGATGGTAAATCGTATGCTCAGGCTCTTAAAGGAGGGGTAAAACATGGCAACATGAATAATTTAGGAAGCATTTTGGTTCAATCAATGGGAAATGGATGGCTATATAGGAGTGCCATAGCCAAGATACGTAAATTGATCTCTACAGAAGAACTGGAGAAAATATTCAAAATGGAGCAAATTCGAGATGTCCAAATCAGAGCTATTAGGGAAAGGTTTGTCATTGTAACATTCCCTAATGAAGAGACCAGGAATACTACAATCAAGGAAAGAAGGGTGATGAACTGGCTCGAAGATATAAAACCATGGAATGGTGAACAGGCCAAGGATGAGCGCTTCGTATGGTTATCATGTTTTGGCATGCCTCTCAATGCATGGTCTATGCAAACATTCAAAGATATTGGTGGCAAATGGGGTCATTTCTTGAAGGTTGATGATAATACATTATCCGGAAAATCATACGAGAAAGGGAAAGTACTCATTGCTACTGAGCATATACAGAAAGTGGAAGGGTATGTTGAACTTGTAGTGGATGGGATGAGTTATAGCATCAAAGTGGAATAAGAAGAGTCCTTCAAGAAAATTGCATCAAGCACCTCGCTCATTGATTTAGAAATGGTAGCTGACAAAAAAATGTCGGTTTCGATAAGAAAATTGATGATGTGAAGAGAGGAAGTGTTGATTGGTGGCCAGCAATGATGTTGTGGATGCCCATTCCAGAATGGATTGGCCAAATATAGCATTAGATCAAATTCATTCTATTTCTGCAAACGATCTAAAGGATTACAAGGATGGCTGCAAGCCTTTAGAAGAAGAACAAATTCAAGAATCAATGAAAAGTAGCAACGTGGCACAGAACAAGAGTAGGTTGGAAAATCAAGACAATTTGAAAAACGGAGATGAAGAGGGAAACATAAGTACAAAGGGGACAGCCTCAGTGATCCCAAAGACTCAAGAAGATGGTTGCATTAATGCATTGGGCCTAGAAGGGGATAAAAAATACTGCTAGCTCAGGAGAAAAGGTTTTGAATAAGGAGGATGATTTAGAATTTGGAAACTCTTTGAAGGATTTTGAACTCAACCACAATGTATCCAGTGACCCCATTGAGGATAACCACAGCCCTATTCAAGCTATTGTGAAAGGTCTAAAAGGGAAGAAGAGGAGGAAAAATATTGATGAAGTTCTCGGGTTCTCAAAAGTAAATAACCGTAATCATAAGGGAGGAAGAAACAAAAACAAGTGTGTGGTATTTAGGTCTGCAGTGGCTGCCGCTGCTTTAAATGCATTTGTTTCATCCGAGGGAATAACCAACAGAAACAAAATTCTTTTGGATGAAGCTCGGACAATCTGGACTGTCAACGAAATTTTTGGAATTGGTTATGATGGACACGAAGATGAAGTGGTTAGCAAGATTGCGGAAATGGAGGCTCAAAGGAAAGAACCGTCTGTAAGTTTTGAATTCTGATTCTTAACTTATTGGCCATCATAAAAATTACAAGCAGTGTATTGTTTTGGGCATGTTTGTATTGTTTTGGGCATGTTAGGGCTTCCTTTGGCTGTGTTTTCTTTGCTGGGTTGTTGGGTTGCAATATATGTTCAAGGCTGAAGTTGAGGATAGGTCTGCTATTGCATCTGTTAATCTTTGGGTTTGTTTTCGGGATTGAGGCAGTGTATTTGGTAATTTTTAGGCACTATGGAGTGTGTTCTTGGACATATCTTATCTGATTGGTGGTTGGGGTTTTTGTTCTTGCTGATTCATAAGGGTCTGATGCTATTTCAAGTGGTTGGTCATGGACTGCATTTTATAATTTGATGCTACATCAGGTGTTTTCTGAGTTGGGTTGCAAATCTGTTGAAGGCTTTGGTGGGGAATACTTTTTATGTTGTAATTTGGCTAGTGTCTTGCCATCCAAAGGTTTTTTGTTATTTCCTTCTGGGTTCCTAGGTGGCATATGATTCTTGGTGTGCGAGTGCTCCAATATCATTGGGTAGTTCGTTCTCCATTGTGATGCCTTTGTGCTTAGGTCCTTTTAATCTTTGTAATGTGTTTCCAAAGATTAATAAAAAAAATCGCCATTCAAAAAAAAAAAAAAAAAAAAAAACATAGCCAGTCGCAGACAAAACGGGGAGAAAAGGAAAAAGTTAATGACAGTCATCGACAAAATAATGATGAGAAAAATAAATAACACATAGTTAATAACAAATCTTTATTTGTCGCAAAAAGAAAACGACAAATCTTGACTTGACGATTAAGACAAATAAGAGATTTTATTTCACAGATAACAATGAATGGATAATAAGGTTGACGCTAGTTATATATCGAACGACAGCTAGTAAAGGGAACAAAATTAGCATTTGACCGACAAATCGCGTGTTCTGTATCGTATAGTTCTAACGGGAAATAAATGAAACATTTCTTATATGCAGAATACGTCAAAACGGAATATCATTTTTGGTTCACCCTCTCTCTCTCTAAAACTCTCCATCTCCATACTTTTTCTTCGCCTACAAATTCTTTCTCAGAGAAGGTGGTGTTGGAAAACGAATCCCAGAACCTAGTAATAACGAGTACAAATTAAACAACAAAAATGAACATGAACCCTACATGACAGAATTAGGGTTACCTCTCCTTCGTAGACACGACTGCACGGTGGACTTGTTTCTTTTTGTCTACCCCGATTGCAGCGCGAACAAAGCTCGACCGTAATTTATGATATTTTGCCCTATTCCCTTATGCCTCGAATCTTGTACCCAATTGTGAACTCCAATGAGATCTGTCTTTCTCTCTCTCAGAGCCTATTTTTATTGTTCTCTCAAAAAATGTGTGACACATAGAGAACAAGACGAGATATTTATAGGGATAGGGCAGGGACCATGTCACGCCCTCATTTTTTTACAAAACATAAATAAAGGAGTTTCAACAAATATATAATAAGTCAAATGTTAAAATTTCCATAAATCCATCCCAATCGAGTTCCATAAAAATAAAGTACATCCTTAGCCTATAGGCTATCAAATGTCCGGGTACCCTTGCCCCAAAGGTGAAATCAAAGAATATCTCATAAGTTATTACAAGTTCCATGTCAAAAGATAGAGAAAAGATTAGAGTTATATTATCATCTCCCAAAATAAAATTTGATGCATAGAAGATGAATAAAATAACTTCATGCCATGGATGCTCTTTATCCAAGTCATGCACTCCACTTCATGCCATGAATAAAATAACTTCATGCCATGGGTACCTGAAAAAGGATAGGGTGAGCACACGCGCTCGTAGGAGAACTATTCTACTAATGCTAGGTGTATGAATATGATGCATGCACATGGAGGCAAGATATATCCAAAGGATGTTCATGTGCGAGTCCAAGTAAAAGAGAAGGGATTTTTTTGAAAATTCCAAAGTACCCAAGTTACTCACACAAATTCAAAACCAAGTCCACAAGTCGAGTTTCGACAAAACACCATAGATAGTCCAAAATCTCATTTCTCATTTCTTTCATTGAAGAAAAACCATCATTTTCATATGAACTAGGGATTAAATCCCTCTGCCGGATTCCATAGGCTCCGCGTGCCTCTGTCAGGTTCTGTGGGCCCCGCGTGCCCCTGCCGAGTTCTGTAGGCCACGCGTGCCTCTGCCGAGTTCTGTAGGCCTCGCGTGCCTCTGCCGAGTTCTGTAGACCTCGCGTGCCTTTACAAAAAGAATTTACCAAATGATGGCATTGGTTTAAAGCAACTCACTTTCCAAACATTCTATCCAAATTCCATGACAAGTCCATTTTTTTTAAAGTTCATTTCACCATTTCACATCTTTCGATAAAAAGGGGATATGCACACACCCACGCACGCTTTCTAAAAACCTTCAAACTTTCATGTGACGTAAGATGACATATTTGTTTACAAAACCATAGTCCTCGAGTCAAAACATGGATGAAAATGATGCCAAAGGTCGATTATATGAAGTATTGAGCAATCGGGGTCCAAACGGACATCAAAGGGTGGCCGAATGCCACCCGAAGGACAAGGATAGCTGCTGGAAATTACAGAGGCAGCAGCTATGAACAGTGAACAGTGCAGATTTTCACCCTTAAGGTGTGGAATTTCAACCCAATCACAAATGAGATAGTTTAGGCACAAACTAGAGATGCTAGGCAACAATTAAACATGGAGGGAGGTCAATTTCACTCCCAATTTCACCAAACAACCAGCAATTTCATAGATCAAAGAATCAAAGTGGAAAAAACTCTCACAAATGGGGAAAACATGATTTTCAATGAAGTTGAGGCCAAGAATCAATTATGTGCAACAAATCAAAAGCATACAACTAGAGAGAGTAGACATTGTTCCCCTACCTCAAGGTTTTGCTTGAAAATTGAAGATGAGTGAAACCCTAGGTGTAGAAACTTCAAATCTCGAAATCCAAGGGAGCTTGATGTTTCCAATGTGTAGATCTAGAAGATTTGTGATGGATTGAGGTTAGAATCACAAGATTTGAGGTGGGGTGAAGAGAGAAGGTAGAGGGATGATTTTAGGGCTTGGTTCGTGGTCTAGGAGTGAAGAAATGAGCCAAGGACCCCTTTTATAGAAGTCTGTGACGAGCTGAAAATTCGCAGAAAATGCAGCTGAATACCGGTATCAAGAAAAAGCCATACCGCCAATTCAAACCCTGATTACTTCTAACACTTTTTCAACATCTCTAAACATCCACACAACCTCGTAACACATATCCTTACCATTTACCGAACCCCCGGTACACCAAGATATACACACCTTTACAATACTTAGAAAGGAACACGTTTTAAAACATTAACCAACTCCTTCACAATACCTAAAATGAATCAAAGATAGAAAAGAATTTCATGAATTTCCGGGTCTTTACAGACCACATGAGAAATAAATTTGGGCTCCTTCTGTAAATAGGAAACCCTAATCCCACTAGGATTCTATTTCTTATTTTACAAATTATGATTCATACAACTAAAGATTTATAATTGCACTTCCGTTATCTCAATTATATTTCGAACTCCACGTTATTAAATACTTATTAATTTCCCCAAGTTAAGATTACAAATACATGTTGATTAAATGCATGTCGAATACTGATAGTGTAAAAACCCGTAACTTTAAAGAATTTTTTCGCAATTAAACTGGGGGAATATTATAAAATGGTTTTAAGTATTGGAAGATGGGTATGTGCGTAATATTATTTGGTGTTGGACCAATTTGTAACACACAAGTGAGTTGAAGGGGTGTGAGCATTATTAATTGCACTATATAAAGAGAGAGAGCAAGAGAGAGAGAGAGAGAGAGAGAGAGAGAGAGATATGCAATCTGGAAAGAAACAGAAATTTGCAATTTGTGGAAAAACAGAGATATGCGATCTGTACTACTACTTAGGGTTTCGAATGGTGAGTGGGAGAGATATGCTATCTACATATGAGAGAGAGAAATGCGAAAACAGAGTTTTGATTAACCTATTCCGGCTCTGATACCATGTCACATTGTAAATGAGAGAAGACAAACAACGTAACAAAATAATCTTGATGCATTAGAAAGCTTGAGAGATTCCAAGACTACTCAAAGGGTTATTTATGCTAACCCTAATAAGCCTAGCAAAACCCTAATAACATAAAAGGACTAAAGTACCTCAAACATAAAAGATAAATAACAATTAACTAAAACCCTAACAATTTAACCCTAATAATTTAACTGAAACCGTAACAATTAACTAAAATCCTAAATTATACTTTAGAGACGCAACTTGCATATAGAACGACAACTAGTATAGGAAACAAATTTAGTAACTAAAAAATATAGCATATTTTACTTGTGTCATATTGTTCCAATGGTAAACTAATGAAGAAATAAATGTACATTCGGTCAAAACAGAAAATTAATTTGTCGAGATCCTAAAAACAAACAAGAAATATTCTTTATTGATAGATAACAAAAACATTGCCAGTCGCAGACAAAATGGCGAGAAAAGGAAAAAGTTAATCATGACAGTCATTGACAAAATAATGATGAGAAAAAGAAATAACACTTAGTTAATAATAAATCTTTATTTGTCGGAAAAAGAAAACGACAAATCTTGACTTGACGATTAAGACGAGTAAGAGATTTTATTTCACAGATAACAATGAAAGGATAATAAGGTTGAGGCCAGTAATATATTGAAGGACAGCTAGTAAAGGGAACAAAGTTAGTATTTGACCGACAAATCGCGTGTTCTGTGTAAAGACCCGTGTTTTAAATCTTTTTACGAAAATAAAGCTGGGGTTTTGTGAGGAATGTTTTAAAAGTTCATTTGGTGTTCGAACAGGTGAAAATTTAAAGTTCTGGACTCGTTAGGTTTACACAAGTGAAATGGAGGGTGTGAAGTGTATTTTTTTGAAATGTGTGTTAAATAGGAGAGAGAGAACCACAAAATCAGTCCCCTCCCTCCCCATTACTGCCGTCCCTCTCTCCTCTCCTCTCCTTCTCCATTTTCTTGCTAAAACCCCACCAAAATACACCTCTTCTTCAAGTCTCCTTCAAGATCCATGCATAAAATAACCTCCATTGCGCGTATTGGAGCTTGAACCGCGTTTGTTTTGCCTCAAGAAGCTTGGTTTCGGGTTTTGTGGATTTAAAGCTCAAATCTTCGAGGTAGGGATCTCTTCTCCTAATTTTATCTTCATTTGGTTGACTGGAGCACATATGTGTGTATCTCCTTGGTTTTCCTACCCATTTCATATAAATCACGTTTTTGGGCATTTTGAGTTAAAAACCCACTTGATCTTGTTTAATCCTTGTTGCTGTTTACTAATTTGAGGTACCCTTTGATGATTTGAACTCCTATGTTGTTGTTTAACCATGTATTTGATGAAATTTCTGAGTTTGGGCCGAAAACCCCTTGAAGTTTTACATGCTCTGTTTTCTGGAAAACTGTCTGCACATTTCCTCTCTGGTCCGACCGTTTGGACGTCCACCACCCCCGTCTGGACGGAAATCACAGTTTAGGTCCGAAAATTTGTTTTGTTTCTGAGTCGTGTTTTGGTACCCCTTTGACTTCCGAACGTGTTTTTGACTTATACTACGATGTTTTTGGTCATTTTGGGATGGAATGAACTTGGAAACCTTTGAAAACTCAATTTTGATAGTGATGAATATTTTGTCAACATGACACGGACTTTGGGTGAGTAAATGGGTGACACACGATTTAATGAAAGTGTTTTGAACGACTAGGGTTGACTTGTGACCTTGAGAGAAGTTTTAGGAACAAATTGGAATGTGAGGGTGGGTTGGTCCCGAACGAATACCTCTTGTTTGTTGTTCATAGACGTTAACGATTTATTTTGGACACGGTATATGAGTTATGTGTGTACGCGTGAATTGAAAGTGAATTAAAGAACCTTTTGGTATAAGTATGTGCGTGTGCGTGTGGACCTTGGAACTTGAAGTAGGAAGTCCTTTTCAAAGATAATGGGTGCGATGGGACACGAATATGCTTTTGGACACTTCTTGGAGACTTGATATGTGTGTGTGTGTGTGTGAATAGGTACATGTGAGGGCATTGGAGAATGAATGTGTACGGTCTTGTGAATTGAGAATATGAAAGGACACATGAGTGTGTGTACGGATACTTGGGAACACAATGAACATGTTTAGGATATAAGGGACACTTATGGGTACTTGTATGTGAATAAGTTTGCCTTGTGAGACAATTAGAGGTTAGTTGAACACTTTTGAGTACTTTGTTAACATGTACGACTATTTTGTGAAAAAGAGAATGACATTTCTATAATTTAGATACGCGGATATGGAGGGGCATTCTTTAAGTACTCCTGTGAGTATTTTCGGCAAAACCATAGGTAGCTTTGTGACTAGAGCGTACCAATATGAAATTTGAGTACTTCGTGGACACTTGAGGATACGGTAGGACATTTGGGCTTACTTTGAGTATTGTTAAGACTTGAACTTGATAATATGAAATTTAGAAGATTCTTGGACATATGCGGATACAGTGGGATACTACCATATAAATGGGACATCGTCTGGACACATGTAAGTGTGCCTTGTGTAGAAATGGAGTAGTCTTAATTCATTAACCCCTTTTATTTGTTGAGTTGGTGCATATCTCATTCCACATGAATATAGCATTAGGAGAGGATTTTCCTACTGGGCTAGTGAGCTCAACCTAAAATTTTCAGGTACAAGATGAAGGACAAAGCATGGAGTGCTTGGCTTTGGCGTGCATGACATGAAGTTTTTGGAAGCATCATTGTTTTTAAATATTTGATTATCGTATTCATGTAAAACTTTTGAGAAATGATGATGTAACTCGTGAGAGTATTTCACGTTGACTTTTGGAAATGTAAACAATCATGTGAATTGGTACTTACCATGTTGGGGTTCAAGCATAGAAAGTCAGATTTTGAATTTGTAATGCTCTGTTGACCGGACTTTTTTTAAAGGAAATGCTTTTGACTCTGATTTTTTTTTACGTGGATTTTAATTATGTTTCGATTTATTAAATTTGAGGGCGTGACATTCTGTGTCGTATAGTTCTAACGGTAAGTAAATGAAACATTCCATAAATGTAGAATACGTCAAAACGGAATATCATTTTTGGTTCACCCTCTCTCTTTCAAAAACTCTCCATCCCAATACTTTTCTTTGGCTACGGATTCTTTCTCAGAGAAGGTGGTGTTGTAAAATGAATCCCAGAACCCAGTAATAACGAGTACAAATCTCCAACTCTTTTCGTCTAAACCGATTGCAGCACGAACAAAGCTCAACCGTAATGTGTGATCTTTTGCCATATTCCCTTATACCTTGAATCTTGTACCCAATTGTGAACTCCAACGAGATCTATCTTTCTCTTTCTCACAGCCATTTTTTTTTCTCTCAAAAAATGTGTGACACATACAGAACAAGAAGAGATATTTATAGGGATAGGGTAGGGACCACAAGAGAAATAAATCTGGGCTCCTTGTGTAAATCAAAAACCCTAAGCCTACCAGGATTCTATTTCCTATTTTACAAATTATGATTCATACTACTAATGATTTTTTTTTTGCACGGCAAAAAAGATTTATTAATCTTTGAAAACGGATTACAAAGATTAAAGGGATCCCATGGGAGATGGCATCACAACGCAAAAGATTGTGACAATCATATGCCGCCACGGACCCGAGAGAGGTTATAATTGCACTTCCGTTGTTATCTCAATTACATTTCGAACTCCACGTTATTAAATACTTATTAATTTCCCCAAGTTAAGGTTATAGATACATGTTGCTTAAATGCATGTCGAATACTCGTAGTCTAACGACCCGTAACTTTAAAGAATTTTTTCGCAATAAAACTGGGGGATCTTATAAAATAGTTTTAAGTGTTGGAAGATGGGTGAGTGCATAATATTGTTTGGTGTTGGACCAATTTGTAACACACAAGTGAGTTGAAGGGGTGTGAGTATTTTAACAAAAATTGATCGGATGAAGCCCCTTCCGAGTATTGTTTTTAGACGAATCCTCGCGGTGGACCTTAGAAACACATTTTAAACACATCTAACGGTTCGGATCGTCGAAATTCAGTTCGGAAATTGGAAAAATTTGCTTGATCCTCACTTTATTTAAAATGAGGGATCCCTTATTGGAACCGTAGATTAACAAAATATTGATAAAAGTAGATTAACAAAATTTGACAAAGGGGTCAAAATAAAAAGTTTGAATTTGGATTATTTTTTGTTTTCCGAACGCTTGTAAGCTCGGGTCAAATTCATTTACATTATTATCTATTTTATCTTCACTAGAGAAATCAAAAAAGTAAACTAAATAACCAAGATCTACCAAAAATTCAGCAAAGACAAAATAGAACTGTTTTTGGTTTATTTCTTCTTTCCTAATTTTTTTTATTTTTACTTTTTAAATTTCTCCCATCGCAACGAACCCCAAAAAATAAATTTCTAACCAAAGGCCAAAATCTTTTACTCACAAAGAAAATAAACCAACGAGAAAAAAAATAAAAATAAAAAAGTGCCTCAAAAATTATCCCAAAAGTGAAATCCACAGTTCAAAAATTTATCCAAGTGAATATGAAGCACTGATTTCACTTTCGTACTAATTTTCGGGGTACATAGCATTGCTGCGTGTTGGACAACTCTGGACAGGATTTCTCTCTTGGTTGTTAGTCCAAAGATACCAACGCTATCTCTGAGAAAGAGAAAAACTTGCTCTCATGAATGACGTGGGGGAAGTAGTGAGGATACAACAAAGAACCTATAGGGATTAGTTGACACAAAGACACTAACTGGAGTGAGTGTAGTGCTTTAAAGCACCACCCCCACCTGCATTCTGTTTCACATCTTCTCTCTCTACCTCTCTCTCATGGCAACAACCAACGGCGCTGGTGGCCATCCGGTGCTCAAGATAGTCAGGTTCGTGGAGCGCCACCGAAAAATGGCCTCAATCCGCGGTATCAATGCTGTCGAACTCTGCCTTGCATTCAAGAAGAGTGGGCCCTTTGACACACCCGAGGCCATGGTCTGCTCCACCTGCGGTCGCAACCTGCGTTTCCACTGCAAGCCGGAGCAGCTGCCTGAGGGCATTGAACTACCCACCACCGAAGAGACCACCCCACTCAACCGCCGCGCTGCGGCTGCCGCCGGTGCTCCCCTTCCACCTCGTCCACCGCAGCAGAGAGCCGCAGCTTCCACACCACCACCAACTGTGCTGAATAATAATGCTGGATCAGAGGTTTTCGGTGTTTGGCGGAGAATTGGAGATGGGAACATGCCGCCGAAGAAGAGGAGAGTGAATATGGAGAAAGGAGAAGCGTCAGCGGAATCGAGCACAATTGCTTGATCAGAAGGAAAAGCAAAAGGGGTTTCGAAAATAAACATGAACTTTTGGGTTTTTTCCTTTTCTGTTTCCGTTTTTTTCTTTGTTGTCTCATCTGCTCTTTTCTTTCTTTGTTTTGTTGGTTCCCTTATGGTTATTTGTCAGTAAAGTTTCACAGCTTTTGTAATGGCTACCTTCTGGTTGTAAGTTCTTTGTTCTTATGTTCTCTCTCTCTCTCTCTCTCTCTCTCTCTCCCTCTCTCTCTCTCTCTCTGTGGTTGTCTCAATCTCTGTCTAGGCTAACATGGAACGAGGCTTCAAAGTTTTAGGAGCTTTAATCTGTGGAATTAGTAGTGGTTAAAATATGGTTTTTCAAAGGAAACCATTAGGCTAAAAGATTGTTATCCTAAGGTAAAATGCTATATTATGATATATTAGTTAACAATCTTATGGACCTTTAAAATATGAGTGGTGTCTGGTCATTCGAGTAGGGTCCAGAAAAGACACAAAAATAACAAAACTAACGCCCCAAAGTTACAGATCGATACGCTGAGATTGACAAAAAAAACGCCCTAAAGATACAGATCGATAAGCTGAGATTAGGATACAAGCGATTTCAGGGATTAGGATGCAAAAAAATCAAAACGCCCGAAGGATGCAGATAAGGTAAACTAAATGCAATTTAACACCACCTAGAAAGTTCTAAAGGAATCTGGGGACAAAACAAGGGGTGTAGTGTGTCATCCAAGCCATCTAAAAATAATTTAGCGGTCCATATGTATTAAAAGTATTGTATAGGTAAGATATATCTCAAATGTAATATATAATTTGGAATTTGGACCATTTATTGTAGAGTTAAACGGCACAGATCACGCACTGCAACTCCTGTAGTGCAAGAGTTCACCACAAGATTCCATGGTCTGTGTTTTTTTATCAAATGGACGAAGATTATATTGATAACAGCCTAGCGGTACTTACGTAATGGAGATCAGAACAAAATCTTGGACGAAGCCATACTAATCATCTAACAAATGTAAAACGAGAAAATCACTAGGTAATTGATGTCTTTCATCAACCAGTCGTAGTCTGACGCAAATAACGGCACCCACAATCTGCCAAAATTCATACCTAGCTAGAATTAGCAGCCTCAAAAGAGATAAAGTGCTAGCCAAATATAGAAGACAACAAATACCTTGACGATCAAATGGGCTCCAACCATGTATGAACATGTACAGTTAAAGCACCGTTGGCACATATATTATTTTAAAGCAACATCGTCTTAAAGAACCTGATCTGTAGACTAAATATTCGTCCAAAGAAACTAACAACTTAATATTGTGAGGCTGCCACATGTATATCACACACGATTTTTGATTTTCTACATTGGCTGTTAATAGAAAAATTGTTTAAAATGATAACTCCTTCCTCAGATTGAAAATATCCGATATGTGTTATAATATTAAAAATGGATGGATATTTATCAACGAGCTTTTGCATACCATTGTAGTCAACAAAAGAAGTGGATGTTCAATTCCATGAAATTGATGAGGTAACAAAGAAGTGGATATGTAGTGCAATTAAAAGAAGATTTGTTAGCATCTCATGAAATCTAAAAAACCAGATTTTGTCCTAATTCAAGAATCAAATTTAGACCGACTTGAGAGACTCAAGGCTCAAAAGCTGTGGTTTGACTCTGAAATGGAGTTTGCATTATCAGAGGCTAAAGGATCATCAAGTGGATTGATTTATCTATGGAATTCCCAACTTTTTAAAGCTGGAGAGGTGATAATAAACAACAGGTATATTTTTGTCCGAGAGGTGCTTTCAGGTAACTTCCCTTGTATTGTTTCAATATTTACGCTCCAAATGATGTGTTTGGAATGAGAAATCTTTGCGAGGAAATCTGTTTACTGAAAAATAGATTCGAAGATCCGTGGTGCTTGGGTGGGGATTTCAATGAGATTAGATCTATAAATGAAATGATGGGTTGCCCTAGAGCTGACAGAGGTGTGCTTGATTTCCAAAACTTCATTTGTTGCTTGGAAGTTCAGGATATTCCTATGTTTGGCAGAAGTTTCACTTGGTCTAATTTTCAAGAAGTGAATATACAAAGCAGACCTAATGATCACTTTTTCTTGCGGTATGAATAACGAAAAATGGAACAGACCTAATTACGGCTCACAGATAAACGACATTGAAAGATGGAGACAAATTAGGACTTTTTATCGGTGCCAAAAAAATTGAAAATTTTGAAGCCAAATAGCTAGACATGCAATAATGAATTCACATGTGGTCTGAGTGTGCAATCATTTTGTCGTGATGGTGTAGACAAATTTTATAACACTGACAAATCTATCGACAAATCATTTAGTATTTATGGTATTTATTTTGACGTTCACCCAAATGATCATAACTTCTTCGGGGTTTGAATAACGGTAATGAGATAACTTCGACAAATCTCATGTATTTATTGTGTCATTTAGTGGAATTCTAGACGGAGTAGCCATGAAAGAAAAAGATTTGGTATGTCCTTAATGGAAACAGTCTCCTTCTCTTTCACTACAAGAAAAATCGCTTTCCGCGGCCAAAAAATTTGTCGCCAAAGGGTTGTTTTTAGTCGCCCTAATATTTTGGCAACCAATATTTTAGTCGCCCAGTTTGTCGCCGACACCTCGTCTGGGAATGTATACGCCGACTAAAATCTGGTTGGTCGCCAAAGGTTAGCCATACGGCGACTAAAAAATTTTGTTGCCAAAAGGTGAGCCATACGGCGACCAAAACCGTTTGTCGCCAAAGATACCGCATCAGCGACCAATATTTTGTCGCCAAAAGTTCGTACGAACAAAAAAAAATAATGTGCCACATGGCTGCTCGAGAATTAATCAAACCTTGCTTGCACCTGCCAAGAATTGAACCTACGACCTCCCACTTCTTAACCCAACACCTAACCACTGGGCTACCCATGTATTTATGTTCCATTTGTCAGAAACTATTTATATGTATTATCTTTTCGTATATTCCTTTTTACATTAACAAACGTATAACATTATTTATCATAAATTATGTATTGCACTATATTTTATTATTATTTTTTTTTTGGAAAGTATTTTATTTTATTATATTATTTAATTTTATCGAAATATACCATCGGCGACTAAATTATTTGATCGCCATATGTCTCCACGATTTATGCTTGGCGCCAATAATTCCGCGCTGTATAATTTTTGGAACTAAACATTCCACGACCAAAGCCGACATTTAGTCGCCAAAGGCATTGCATAGGCAACCAAAAAAATTTTGGTTGCCAAAGGCATTGCATACGGCGACCAAAATTTATTTGGTTGCCAAATGTACTGTTTGTAGCAACAACAAAAATTTAGTTGCTAAAGGGTCTACAATCAGCGACAAAAGTCTAGTTGGTCGCCCAAAGTACTGCATATGGCAACTAAAACGATTTTGTCACCAAAAGTATTGCATACGGCGACAAACAAAATTTTGTCGTTGAAGATGCTACAATCGGCGACTAAAATTGATTTAGTCGCCAAATGTGTTTTTTCTTGTGGTGTTTACACTTTCGGCAGTTAGAGTTTCAACTTGGGGGTAGGGGCTCTCACCGTATACCTCGAATCTTGTGAAAAGATAAATGCACATTCGGTCAAAACAGAAAATTAATTTGTCGAGATCATAAAAACAAACTAGAAAAAAACAAACTCGAAATATTCTTTTATTGATAGATAACAAAAATATCGCCAGTCGCAAACAAAATGGGGAGAAAAGGAAAAAGTTAATGACAGTTATCGACAAAATAATGATGAGAAAAAGAAATAACACTTAGTTAATAATAAATCTTTATTTGTCGGAAAAAAGAAAACGACAAATCTTGACTTGACGATTAAGACAAATAAGAGATTTTATCTCACAGATAACAATGAAAGGATAATAAGGCTGAGGCCAGTTATATATTGAACGACAGCTAGTAAAGGGAACAAAGTAAGTATTTGACTGACAAATCGTGTGTTCTGTGTCGTATAGTTCTAACGGTAAATAAATGAAACATTCCATATGTGCAGAATACGTCAAAACGGAATATCATTTTTGGTTCACCCTCTCTCTCTCTCTCTCTAAAACTCTCCGGCCATCTCCATACTTTTCTTCGCCTACGGATTCTTTCTCAGAGAAGGTGGTGTTGGAAAACGAATCCCAAAACCCAGTAATAACGAGTACAAATCTCAAACTCTTTTCTTCTAAACCCGATTGCAGCACGAACAAAGCTCGACCGTAATGTATGATCTTTTGCCATATTCCCTTATACCTCGAATCTTGTACCCAATTGTGAACTCCAACGAGATATGTTTTTCTCTCTCTCACAACACATTTTTTTGTTCTCTAAAAAAATGTGTGACACATACAGAACAAGACGAGATATTTATAGGGATAGGGCAGGGACCACAGGAAAAATAAATCTGGGCTCCTTGTGTAAATAAGAAACCCTAAGCCTACCAGGATTCTATTTCTTATTTTACAAATTATGATTCATACTACTAAAGATTTATAATTGCACTTCCGTTGTTATCTCACTTATATTTCGAACTCCACGTTATTAAATACTTATTAATTTCCCCAAGTTAAGGTTATAGATACATGTTGATTAAATGCATGTCGAATACTGATAGTGTAAAGACACGTAACTTTAAAGAATTTTTTCGCAATAAAACTGGGGGATATTATAAAATAGTTTTAAGTGTTGGAAGATGGGTAAGTGCGTAATATTGTTTGGTGTTGGACCAATTTGTAACACACAAGTGAGTTGAAGGGGTGTGAGTGTTATTGCACTATATAGGGGGGGGAGAGAGATGCAATCTGAGGAGAAACAGAGATATGCAATCTGGGGAGAAACAGAGATACGCGATCTGTACTATACTACATATATGCACTGAAACATATGCATATCCCCTTCCTAACCGAATTCTTAAAATGTGGATTCCGCCCGCACCTCATAGATCCCGATCAAATTTTCAAGATCCAAACTGTTCAATGTATTTAAACGGTGTTTTTAAGGGTCCACACGAAAAATTACCAAAAAAATGATCGGGATGGGTTTTTGATCTTATCAGTTTTTCATAAAACTATATTCATCGTGGGGATACTTAAAAACATGTTTTAATGCATTGAATGGTTCAAATCATCAAAATTTAATGAGTAGCTGAAAGGAAAATATGGAATCTCTTACGAGAGAGACTGATATATGTAAAGACAACATAACCACTTGTTGTTTTGGCTGCTGTGTTTTTTATTGTTGTTCTTGGCGTTTTTTGGTTTGCCGATTGTGCGTCTCTTGACTCTCTTTGGCTCCTTTCTCTCTCCTTCTCGCTTTGGGCTTTTTTGTATTATTTTATCCCTTATTGATCAATATATTTCTTTCTTTGCGGATAAAAAAAAAGAGACAATATAACCATTCCTATGGGCTGCTGTTTGACGTCTTCATAAACTCAAACTTTAAACTTCCTCCTTGAAAGTCGAGGAATGCTAAAAGTCTATAAGATTTACTCCTACATTGGAGCTATTAAGACAGTGAATCCCATCATTTATAATTTTAATGAATTAGTGAAAAGGATAAACTTCTAATAAGGACCTTATATGAGGACCAAAGTGAGGCCTCAGGTATCCCGACCAAATTTCTACGATCCGAACCATTAGATATGTTTAAAATGTGTTTCTAAGGTCTACCGCGAGGATTCGTCCAAAAAAAATATCCAGAAACTGAACTAATGAAGCCCTTCCGGTGTATAACATTGACGAATAGATAACATTGACGAATATATCGACAAATCTGGTGTATAAATTGTGTTGTTTAATGGAATCCTACACTAAGTAGCGACAAAAGAAAAACGTATGATATATCCTAAATGGAAATAATTGTTTATTAACGACAAACAAATAATTAAACTAATGGAACATTATTATCTAATGGAACATAATAAAGTATTGACCAAATTGTTGACTTTTGGTGTTGTTTGATACTTTTGGCACAACATTACTCAATCCAAACCTAACCCTGAACAGGTGAAGTCTTTTTTTTTTTTGATCAGTAAACAGGTGAAGTCTTTGGCTCTGAGTAAATGTGCTCCTAAGAGAAATAGGAGGAAAGCGAGATTAGTTGAGGAAGTTATGGAGGTGTTCATTAATGTTATTAACAACAAATTAATAGAAATAGAACTGGTTAGAAGGGCAGTTACAGCGATCTCTTTGTCAACATCTTCAGAAGATCTTAATAACAGGAACAATAGGATTTCCCATGCTGCGAGTACTTGGGATTTTTTTTCTAAAGAACATGGGTTTGAGTTATTCGAGGATGAGGATGAGGATGAGGTAGTAAGCCATATTGCTTGCCTTTAAGAAACGTATGATGAAAGATACCAAGCCTAAGAGGTAGGGCTCTTCCGAATTGAGGCTGTTTTTGCAGGGTAATAGGGCATTTGTTTTTTATTGAAGGGTGTTGTGGTAGGTTCTGAGGTTTTTAGGTCTATTATCATGGTTGTCTTGTTGGGAAACGAATCCCAGAACCCAGTAATTACGCGTACAGATTAAACAATAAAAATAAACACAAACCCTACGAGGCAGAATTAGGGTTTACCTCTCATCCGTAGACACGAACGCTAGTTGACTTGTTTATTTTAGAACTTGACAGACCCGGTTACATTATGCAACAAACTCTGCTCGACAGTACCTCATGATCTTCTGCCATATTCCCTTATATCTCGATCATGTAGCCAAGTGTGGACTTCTACGTGATCTCTTTGTTCTCTCTCTCACAGCCTCTATTCTAATTTTCTGAATGATTGTTGTGAGACCTAAAGAACATAACGATATATTTATATAGCTAGAGTAGGGACCTGAGGAGAAATAAATCCGAGCTCCTTGTGTAAATAAGAAAACCTAATCCCACCCGGATTCTATTCTTATTTCACAAATTATAATTCACACCACTAAAAAATTATAATTGCACTCCCATCTTTATCTCGATTATATTTCGAGCTCCACGTTATTAAATACTGATTAATCTCCCACGTTAAGATTACAGATACCAGTTGATTAAATGTCGATTACCGACATGTCTGGTGTTGGTTGGAGAGGTTTTTCTTCTCTTGGGTGTCTTTATGTTGGTCTATTTCTGTGTCTTTATGTTGATCTGTTTCTGTTGTTGCTATGAGGCGATGGCGATGACTCATTTGTTTGGTGTTGGTTTTTTAGATGTGGGTTCCGTAGTTGGGGTTTAGGTTTTATTTGATTCTTTGGTTGTCTCCTTATCAGTCTTTCAATCTTTTGGATCTCGAGAGGCATATGATTGCCGTTGACTGGGTTGCCAACCTCGTTGAATGCCAATCCTCGTTTAGTTTGATGCTTTCTCTAGTCACGTTTAATCTTGTATTTTCAATATCTGATTTATAAAAATCTTTTTTGCCATTAAAAAAAAAATCATCATAGGAAAACAAAACATATTTTGTAAGAAATATAGTGTAGTATTAGTATATTCCAATTTTAAACGTAATTAGAAAATGAAACATATTCCGTCACATGATTATGACAGATCATCTTCGTATTACGTAACTCAAAATTTTCTTTACTTTTTAGCTCTGAACAATTTTATGAAATTCCAAGTTCACAACTATTCAAAAGCGCTTTTTAGTGACATGAATAGTCCTTAGGTACATACTACTCGATAATCTCCATTATTGGATGATGGGAAAGATCCCCAGAATAACGTGAGGTACGCGTAAGTTGTCGAAACGCACAAGTTTTTTTTAGCAAAATGTTCCATAAGTAGTTGAACGTGATTGTGCAAGGGTTCTCTATACTTTTTTCCATTTTGTGACTTCGGATATTTTATACGGCTTACACAAAACTCTACTAACCCCTAGAGAACCTATTCTTTTTTTTTTTTTGGTAAATCGGAAATATATTAAACTTAGAACAGAGTACACTGCATCAGAGGTGCAGGAATAAGGTTACATAAGATGCGGTTACAGGAACCCAAAAAATTACCCATAGGCCACAAGCTAATCCAGAATAAGCCTAATGTTAGTACTGTCCCTTATGAGGTATTCCCTAACCTCCACAGGGGCAGTGCTTAACACCACCAGGGACTCGTTTTGTTCAGCTCCGATATGAGCCAGACAATCAGCACATTCGTTGGCACTTCGGTAGGTGTGAGTGAGATTGCTACCCGTTCGATTAAGGAGATATTTACCATCATTAATGATGTTACTTTGGGGATGATTCACACTAGCTCCTTCATTGAAAAGTGTTAGTTTGAGAGTCCGACTCTATTCGGGTATTGGACCACCCTTTTTCAAGGATTATCGTGAGTCCACGGTAGATACTCCATAGCTCTGTTTCCAAACTAGAGGAGGCTGTCATCTTTCCATAAAATCCCAGCTCCCACGTTCCTTGCTCATTCCGGAATAGCCCACCAAAGCCAGCTTTCCTGTTGCTCTCCATCCAGCATCCATCCGTGTTTAATTTTAAAGAACCTGTAGGAGGAGGAGACCAAGGTCTACTAGCGGAGAGTCCAATTTCTAGGACAAAACCCCGCATGCTGAAGATCTCTGGTTAATTATCTTAGCGAGTAGCCCTCTATAAGGGAGATCTAGGCGCGCGTAATCTTGATGCTGAACTCATTCACCGCAGAAAACAGGTAAACTTCGATACATCCAATGAAGAAACCTAATACAATAACATCGTGGGCCACTGGATTTTTAGTCTCTTTTGTCTATACTCTTGCGGATCCCAATTTGCGGACCCCAATTGTAATTATGTTAAGGTTTAAGTACGTAATGACTGTATTCTAGTGAAATGATACTTCAGAGCTTTTCGATCACCGTCACTTGATTCTTTAGGAACTTTCAGCACCACACATTCACGTGGAATCTATATACTAAATAAGGAGCCCCGGCTGAATATGTGATGTGGAAACCTTTTGAGCACCATGTATCGGTGATTCTAGAGCACAGAATAATTTTTCATTAGCTGCATGCTGCCAAATTACCCCGTTGTTGCTTAGTCTCGCAACACTCACGCAAGAAGCACACCTCTCTCTCTCTCTCTCCTCTACAAATTCACGCTAGGACGAACTCACTCCCTCACAAACTTAGCAACTCTCTCTCTCTCTCTCTTTCTCTCACTCTCTCATACACACACAATGGCAAACAACAATGCTAATACCAATGAGAGGAGGTGGGCATCGATCGTAACGTATGGCCAGTGCGGCAGGAACTTCTCCACCCGACGAGGACGCTACATTGCCGACGGGTGTATGGAGTTTCTAAGGTCCGGAGAGGGTCCAGAGGGCCTTTTCTGTGCCGCCTGTCACTGCCATAGAAACTACCACCAGACAGAGGAGGTCTCCATTCAGGTCGATCTCGCGATGCTGGACATGCTGCATCAAATGGCGACCAATCCTCACCCTCCTCCGCATGTGCCAGTCCTCGGGGCGTATCCTGCTAACGTCCCTCCGCCTCCACCCGCGGAGGAACAAACCGATGACGGAGAGATAGTGGAACAAGCGCCAGAGCCCGCGGAGCCGAGGAGGACCAGGAGGCAGCCGACTAGGCGTACATGAGGGCATTCATGCTGGTGGGTTTCTCTTGTAGGGTTTTCAAGTTTCAAAGCTTAACTGGGTTGGTACTTTCTGCAGAAATGAGATCTGCTAAATTTCAGTTATTTGCCATGTCTCTTTAGTTTTCTTTCTTGTTTGGTCTACTTTTTTTTGTTCTATTTTCCTTTCCCTGTTTGTCAATGAATAATCATACTAAGTTTTAATGTACTCCAGTTATATAAATTATGCGATATTAATCTGCAAGGGTAGTGATTAAAAAATTGATTGGGTTGAAGTCAAATCAGTAGGGTAAAAGATCGCCCTTGCTGAGAGAAAAACAAAAGAAAATTTGATTGTTATCCTTATGTTAAGATTGAGAAATTTACTGAGTAGTGGTACCCATCAATACTTGTTTTTTGATAGGCAAAGAAAAATTTGATATGAACTCGATAAAGATTTTATATAAACTCGATACCCATCAATATGTAGTTGAATTCATATTTTTTTTCGCGGCAAAGTTGTACGCGCGCATAGATATTCATAACGATTCAATATATATAAAATTCATAACACCAATCTCAACTCCATAACTTTTGCACAAAGAATTCATAAGAGAAGTAAATAGATTCATGACATTACTCATGAATCTAAAACATTTATTTGGTATGAAATTTTATACATATAAGAGAATTTCTACGAATATGTTATTTCTTTGAGGTGGATTTCGTGGGGTACAGGCGATCATTTAAGTAGGTCCAGAAAAGACAATAACTAACGAGTGAGGTTCTGTTTCCTTCGGCGATTAGGATTCCAAAAACACTGAAACACCCAAAGGATACAGATCAACTTTCATTAAATTGACATTTAATGCCACCTAGAAAGTGTTTTAAGCTTCAAATATGTTGAAGGCTGCCGCATGTTTATCATACCCGAAGTTCAATTCTCATTTAATTGTGATTTTCTACATAGGTTGGTTAATACGAAAAAAAAAATGGACTTGAACATTGACGCCTTTCTCTTTTGACATTTTCCAATGAAGAACGGGGACAGGAAGTATCGCACACGCTAATTTCGTTTTGTCCTTAATTAGACAAGACACTGAAACTGAAACTGACTGTTGTTTAATGAAACTAAAACTGAATCCTGAAAAAAAAAAAAAATGCTAAACTTTTTAGGTTGATTTTTTGTTTTAATCGGCAACAAAGTTTTTATTAAAACTCGACAAAGGTTACATCGAGAGGAGAAAAAGGAAGAAAAGTTGTTCTATAAAAATATCAACACCTGAATTATAAAAACTGATACAAAGATAAATGTATTTATGTGGAATTATTTTTTATTGTTCTTTTCCAGTTTTATTAATGGATGTCATGCGCTTGTGGTGGTGGTGGTGGAGAGATAGTGGTAATTAATAATGGTTGTGTTGGTAGTGTGGTGGTAGTAGCTGTTGCTGAGGTTGAGTGGTGGTGGTTTTAACGAAGCTGGTGTGGTGAAAGGATGCTGACGGTGTTGGTGTTGGATAAGAATTACAACGGTACAAGTTATGACAATAGCGAGCGGCAGTGTATTCGTAGTTGTGAAGAAGTGGGATGAATGTAGGAGGATAACATTTCAAAGATATGAAGAGATGGTAGTGGTTGGAGCGGTCGTGTGGTGTTGGGGGAAATGGTGGTGGTTGTGGTTGTAGTCATAGTGGTGGGGGAGGTGGTGCTAGTGTATTGTCAAATGGCACGAACATTTCTCAGGATGACATGATGTTGCACAATCATCTTTGTATTACTTTCATTCAAAATTTCCAAAGGTATGAAAAAAAAATTGCGAACTTCCAAATTCGCGATCAATCATCTCGTTTTTTTCACATAAATGGGTGTTTAGTTACACTACTATTCTTGTTAGGGAGTTTAAATGGATTTGTTTTTTACTTAGTAAATACTCACAAGATGATGAATAAGTAGTTGAGTGTGATTGTACACACGTGATGTGTCTAGTACTCTCTTTTTTTTATAGCTTAGGGAATTCAAGCTAACTTACGGACATCTCTATTAGTTTCTTAAGGACCAATTGCACTAGCTTGCCATGGAAAACCAATTAAAGCGAACACGCACGAAACCCATATGTCAATGTCGTTTTTTTTTCCAGGACTAGTTCTTAATTAGTTTCATTACAATTCTTGATGGGTACTCAGTATTTAAGATATTCTTGTCGGGGAGCTTAATGAATTTGTTTTTTAACTTGAAAGATATTCACTAGTACTGAATAAGTAAATCAAATTAATTATATGCTATGTTGCATGTGTCTAGTTGAGAGGAAATGGAAATCTGATTGTATTACTCAATGTCAATTACAAGAGAGAGATTACATGTTTATACTCAGCCTGATACAACATGTGGGAAAATCAGTTTAACCGACTTAAGTAACAAACTAATACACTAAGCACAACAACTACAACTAATTAACAAACTGATTTGGGGTAGGGATCTGCTGTGATGCACCTCCATACTCTTTATCATGCCCCCGCAAGGTCATGGGTGGGATCAGATCGCACCATGAGCTTGTCCTTGAGATAATTGAACCGAGCGACACTTAGAGGTTTGGTAAACAAATCAGCCAATTGCTCACTTGTGGGAATATGACGAACAATCAACTGACGAGCCATAACTTTTTCCCGAATAAAGTGGTAATCCACCTCAAATTGCTTAGAGCAAGCATGGAACACCGGATTGGTAGCCAAGGCAAGGGTAGAAAGATTATCACACCATAAGACTGGAAAGGGAACAGAGACAAGACCAAAATCACGTAAAAGCATGGTCAACCAACTGAGCTCTACTGCAGTTTGAGCCAAAGCACGATACCCAGCCTCTGTGGAGGAGCGTGCTACAGTGGGCTGTGATAGGCGCGTGGGAAGCTTGCTTGCGAGCGCCTAAGTAGGGGGTTTTAGCATGTTAGACGTGCGTTTTGAGCCTTATTTTCCAATTAATATGTGCACGTGATATTTTTGGTGTTGAAAGGGATTTGCAGGTATTTGAGGGGCGTAAGTGTGATTTTGATGCGTTGGAAGGGTATGCACGTCGTTCAGGAGTTGGAGGCGAGCGGATTTTGCATGGAAGTGATTAAAATCCGTCGGGAGCGCTACCCCATTTCCTTGGAGCGCTCAAAGTGGGCACATGAAGGTGCAAAAACTGAACAGAAAATTCTTGAGCGCTACACCAGAAAGGGTGTAGCGCTGCCGGTTCATTATTGGGCTACGGTCAACGCGAGGAGGCATGGTCAACGCACGGCATAAGGGGCTCGGTAGCGCTACTGGGATTTCAGTGTAGCGCTACCGGATGGCTATCTGGGCTCACTAAACGGTGCCGTTCGGTTATTTCGCGTGAATAGTTTCCGAATTTCGTTAGATTTTCATTAGGATTATTAGGATTAATATATATATTTATGTTTTAACCCAGAGTAGGGTTCCACGACTTTTACTTAGGTTTTAGCTTTTCAAGTTTTCGGCTACAGATCTCGTATTCCTTGTTCAACGTTTCGTTTTCAAGATTCTCAACGTGGATTGACGTTCTTCTTTCATAAATCAAGATTATTTTCGTTGCGCAATCTTCGGTACTACTTTCTGTTATTATTTCCATTGTTTAATCATGTTTAGATCTAGGGTTCGTGTTATTCTTGCTGCGTTTTTAATAATGAGTGAGTAGTCGTATTGAGTGCGGCCGCGGGATGAAGGTGTCCCGTGGCTAGGCTAATTTATGTTCCACCTCGGTGCCGAATCATTTTAATCAATGCGCAATTTTTGAATACGGAAGTTTTTTCTAGCAAACAAACCTGGGCATTGCCAATTCCAAATGCGCGCAAAAATTGGTGACAAGTGGTGCGCATTTGTTGGAAACTATTTTTCATATTTTTAAATCTATTAATTGAATAATTGTGGCCTGAGTGAATGTGAATTAGACTAGCTGCGGACACCGTAGTGCCCACGGCTGTGCTCTCCTTTTTAAATTCAGAGTCCAGTAGTTAAATCAGTTTAATTTAGTTAATTAATTAAATCATTTGAGCAAGGGGTGGCTACCTGAGAGCCAATTACAAACGTAGAGCCGACATTGTTTGAGTTAAGCACCGTAGACCGTCTCTGTGGTTCGACTCCGGTACTTCCGGATTTATTGTGCTGCACCGGTCGATAGTCCTATGCTTGGGACGAAATTCTAGTTAATTATTAATCACCCGAACGGTCAAGCAGGCTGCTTCTTGGCAGTCCAAGAAATGAGATTGGAACCGAAAAACACACAATAGCCAGTGGTGGACCTACGGTCCAGAGAACAGCCAGCCCAATCAGAGTCAGAATATGCTGTAAGAGTAAAATCCCCAGGGGAAAAAACCATGCCGTGAGTTAAGGTACCCTTGAGATACCTAAGTAGTCTTTTGACAGCTTTAAAATCTCCAATAGAAGGTTGATGCATGTGTTGACAAGCAGAATTTACAGCCAAAGCTAAGTCAGGATGTGTAATAGTCATGTATTGAAGAGCACCAACTAGACCCCTATAGAGAGAAGGGTCTAAAAAAAGAGCTGCATCAGTAGGTGAAGGAATAGGCTTAACAGCCATGGGAGAAAGATAGGGCTTGCAATTTGACATCCCTGCCTTGTTAAGAATTTCCAAAGCATACTTGTGCTGAGATAAGAAACAGCCTTGAGCAGTAGCAGTAATAGAAATACCTAAGAAGTAAGACATGTTACCAAGCTCTTTCATGGCAAAAGAAGCATGCATCTGAGATACTAGCTTGGTGATAAAAGAAGGATCACTTCCAGTAAGCAATATGTCATCCACATAGATGAGAAGGATGGTGATAGATGTTTGTGTTTGTAGCATAAATAAAGAAGTCACAATGACTAAACCTGAATCCTTTGGTCAAAAGAAACTGGGAGAAGGTAGAAAACCAGGCTCTGGGAGCCTGTTTAAGCCCATATAGGGCTTTATGCAGCCTGCACACATGACTAGGATGATGAGCATCAATAAAACCCTGAGGCTGTTGGAGATAAACCTCTTCCTCTAATGTGCCATGTAGGAAAGCATTAGAAATATCAATCTGTTTAATCGTTCAATTGTGTGTAAGTGCCAAGGAAAGCAACACTCTAATTGTAGGTTGGTTAGCTACAGAACTGAATGTCTCATGATAGTCAATTCCCTCTTCTTAAAGTTACCCTTTGGCAACCAAACGAGTCTTATATCTTGCTATGCTACCATCAGAATTTCTCTTGAGCTTAAAGACCCATTTGCAACCAATGGGATGTTTGCCAGGAGGCAAAGGAACCAAGGACCAAGTACCTTGATTTTGAAGAGCTTGAAACTCTTCGTTCATAGCCTGGAACCATAAAGGAGACTCCAGTGCCTGAGCAACAGTAGCAGGTTCAGAAGTAGAAAGGTCAGGAGAAGAAAGAGTAGCAGAGAGACAGAGTGGATGCCTTGGTTTAAAAATTCCTGATTTGGACCTGGTTGTCATGGAATGAGACAGAGAAGGTCCTGAAGAAGAATGTTGAATTATAGGTGAAGAGAGAGAATGAGACTGAATTGGGGATGGTTCAACCACAGAGGAAGGCAGGATAGAAGATGAGACAGTAGGAGATTCTTGTTGTGGCTGTGAATCTAAACATGAAGATGGAGAGCAAGATGAAACTGATCCTGGAGGAGAAGTCCAGAAGAAAGAATGTAATTGATCTAGAGTATGAGAGACCTCAGGAGAACTAGTATGAGTGGAAAAGGGAAAAACAGTTTCATCAAACAAAACATGTCTTGAGATATATATATGACCAGTTGTGGGATCCAAACATCTATAACCTTTGTAAGAAGGATGATAGCCAAGAAAAATACAAGCAACAGAACGTGGTTGAAGTTTGTTAGAAGTATAAGGTCTCAACCATGGATAGCATTGACAGCCAAAGACCTTAAGAATAGAAAAGTCTGGTACATGACAATACAACTTTTCATATGGAGTCATGTTACCTATAGAAGAACTAGGAAGTCTTTTGATAAAAAAAATGGCAGTAGCAAGGGCATCATACCAATATTTCAGAGGCATAGAGGAGTGATGTAATAGAGTAATAGTAGTTTCCACTAGGTGTCTATGTTTTCTCTCAGCTACCCCATTCTGAGATGGAGTATGAGGGCAACAAAGCTCATGTTTTATGCCGTGAGCAGTGAGATAAGCAGCAAATTGAGCACCAATGTATTCACCCCCACCATCAGTTCTAAACACTTTAAGAGAATTAGAGAACTAATTTTCAACAAAAGCATTGAATTCTAGAAATTTAGGATAAACATCACTCTTAACATGTAGTGGATAGAGCCATGTAAAGCGACTATAGCCATCAACAAAGATCACATAGTATTTGAAACCAGAAACTGAAGGAAGAAAGGGGCCCCAAACATCACTATGAATAAGAGCCAAGGGTTTATCAACTGTAGAATTAGACAATGCAAATGGCAGTCTGTGGGATTTAGCCACACAACAATGAGAACACAGAGAACTAGCTCTTTTATTATTACTAACAACTGGAATATGAAATTTACTAGTAAGGTGATGAAATTTCTCAGCGAAAGGATGACCCAAGCGTTGATGCCAAATGTCTTGAGGAGCTTTGGCAGAAAAACAGGAAGGAGAAGTACCAGATGAAGGAGTTGGTATAGGAGAGACTTGATAGAGACCATCAATATGCTGGCCCTGAAAAAGCACTTGCTTGTGGGTTTTGTCCTAAACAACAAAGGAATTTTCATCAAATGTAACTGTACAATCATTATCCTTTGCTAATTGATGTACAGACACAAGATTAGAGGCTATGCCAGGCACATGGAGAACATTATTCAAAGAGAAAGAATGAGTGGGAGTAGGTAAAATTCCATTGCCAATATTATGAATGGGCAGAGTAGTGCCATTTCCAACTGTAACTTGCTCAGATCTTTGATAAGGTTCATAAAGAGACAGAGAAGACAAGTCATTAGTGATGTGAGTGGAGGCAGCAGAGTCCACATACCAATTCGAATTAGTCTGTTCTGGAACTGAAGCAACATAAGCCTTGGTGGTCGAAGAAAAAGCATATGAACCAGAGGAACTGTTTGGCTGATACTCCATATTCAATCTATGCCAGCAGTTAAAGGTTGTATGACCTGATTTATCACAAATCTGGCAAACAATATTACCAGAAGATGATCCAGATGAACTAGAAGAAAAACTAGTTCCTTGAGGTCCTTGAGTATATCCTGAAGGACCTTAAGAGTGTCCAGTGTAGTTAGATTTGGTTCCACCTCTAAAGTTTCCTTTTCCAGTTTGATAACCCCTATTAGAGTAATTTCCTAGATTATTGCTGCGAAAATTTCCTCGATAACCTTCTCTGTTAGAATAATTTCCCCTATTTCCTTGAGAGAGATAATTTCCCCTATGTCCTTGGTGAGAATAACTCCCCCGAGAAGCAACAAAGGCGACATTCAGATCAATGGAGGAATGAGATTTTGGAGGTGTTTCCTCATGAATTGCCTCAGAAAGAAGTAAAGCACACAGTTCTTCCATGGCAATTGGTGTTGACCTAGTATGTATCGAGGTTTTGAAGGCACGATAGTCATCAGATAAGCCATTGAGTGTGATTAGCACCAGATCTTCACTATCTATTTGTGATCCCGCTAAAGTAAGTTGATCATTCAGATTCTTGATTTGCTGTAAGTACACATCCATAGTATTCGAGCCTTTGACAGTAGCAGTTAAACGATTCTTTAACTGATGAATATGAGATCGTGAGAGAGATGTGAAACGTTTCTCAATATTACTCCAAGTTTCACGACTCGATCCACAGTTAATCACAATAGGATAAACAGCAGAAGAAAGTGTACCAGAAATACAACTCATCAGATGAGCATCATCAACCATCCACTGTAGAAATTCTAGATTTGTAACTTCCTGATTTGTAGAATCACGAATCTTTGTTGATGGTGCTACTCCTGTTCCATCAACGAACGAGTACAACCCTGTTGCTTTGAGTATATTCTGCCATTGATTCTTCCAGATAATGAAATTAGAGGCATCAAGTTTGACAGCTACAAAGGCATTGAGATTTGAGATGAGAAGGGAAAGATTTGACGATGGAGAAGGAGATTTAACTGAAGAGTTTGAAGAAGAAGCTATGGCGGCCATAGTTGAGACTTGCTCGTGAGAGCTCTAGGGCTCTGATACCATGAGAGGAAATGGAAATCTGATTGTATTACTCAATGTCAATTACAAGAGAGAGATTACATGTTTATACTCAGCCAGATACAACACGTGGGAAAATCAGTTTAACCGACTTAAGTAACAAACTAATACACTAAGCACAAAAACTACAACTAATTAACAAACTGATTTGGGGTAGGGATCTGCTGTGATGCACCTCCATACTCTTTATCACTAGTAACTAAACCATATATATAGAATGTATGTGTCCTAGTATTTATTTTATTACAGTTTTTCATACACCACAGAGAAAGATTTACTTTACTTCCATGAGAATTAGCTGCAATTGTTAGGATTCGAACAACGCATTTAATTTATAACACCCCTATGCATCTTGAAAATTACAGTCACAAAAATTGCAAAACAAAAAGACAGTGCTTAATAAACAAAAACAAGAGACACAGATATACGTGGAATACCATAATGCGAGGGAAAATTATGAGAGCCACATCAGTCTACTATAAAAAGAAAATGGAGTACAAGTCATCTCTTTTCTCTCTTAGGAAAGTGTTCTCTCGCCTTCCCTCGGTAAATTTTTACTACCATTCAGATTGAAATTCTTAACCTGTGTAGAAGAATCCATAACAATTGCATAAAAGGAATCTGTGACTCGAAGGGAGAGCATAAAATGGAAGTTCAAGATGATCTGAAAGAGGATGAACCTAAGGTTTTTTCTTTTCCCGAGGAGAGTTTTTCAATTACTAGTTCTGTTTCTCAATCTCATAAGTTGGGTACCGTGGTCTCAAGACCTCCGGTTGTGGAGAATAAACGAGCTTAGCTTTCTTGGGGAGAGGTCTTCCGAAGAACCTATTCTTAAATTGGAAAGGAGATTAAAGATAACCAGAAGGAAAATTAGGAAGAAGAAGCTTTTATCTGAGTTTGGAATGAAGGCTTCAACTGTTAAATACAAAACTAGAGAGGTTTTTTCTACTTCCATTTCATCGCAGGACATTAGGAATAGAAATTCTCCTTTTAAGAATGCTCATAGGGCAATGTGTCACACTCTCGATTTTCAAACATATTTAAATATACTTTTCTCAAAATAACAAAACTAATTTCATTTAGAGATATCCAAATTCTACATGCATCATCTAGTTGAATACCCATATCCCATATGAAAACAAGTATCAAGTACATAAAGTTATTACACTTTCCAGAGTCAAAAGATACTACAAAATAATGGAGCTACAACTTTGTCTTCCAAATCAGGTTCATGAGATAAAATGATAATTCTTCTAATGCATGCCTTTCAAATCCAGTTGTGCACTCCAAGAAAGCGACTCGCGCTCCATGCTGTTTTTACCTGAAATTGTTAGGATGAGCTACACTAGCCTAGTAGGAAATTTTTCTACTAACCCTAAGGGTGTAGATAATGAGAGATGCACATGAAATGAGCATGAGACAAGCACGGTGATTTGACAAATACGTTGTTTCATGTTGAAAAGTGATGACTCTTGAGTGATATATGAATCAAATTGAAAACCCAAGTGTTAACATTTATAAAAAGAATCGTCATTTTCATTCAGGTAAACTTCTTTATCTAGTCTAAAGTGTTCACACGTGCTAAGTAACTAGTTCCCTTTTTACACTTCAACTCCTCTGTTAACTCTATATTTATATATATACCTGGGAGTCTTGGGTCCTGTAACCGGTGCCAGAATTTATAGATCCCTAATATTTTTGTCCACTAGTATTAATAAATTAAACCGTGTTTCACGGGCCACGTTCACCCATGCCCAGCTACGCTGGTAATAATAATAATACTATTCCGTGTTTTACTGGCCACGTTCACCATGCCCAGCTACGCTAGTAATAATAATAATATTTCGTGTTTCACAGGCCACGTTCACCATGCCCAACTACGCTGGTAATAATAATAATAATATTCCGTGTTTCACAGGCCACGTTCACCATGCCCAGCTACCCTGGTTATAATAATAATAATATACCAACGTTATTATAACGTGACTAACTCTATCTTAAAGCATATCCGCTCAATATCAACCACACACACTCACCCCAAATATGTAACGTCTCATCTATTCTCAACAATCCCGTATTCACTCATTCTCACAAGCCATTGTGCAATCCTCCACCTCCTTCAAACAAGTATCCATGTATCAAAAAATATGGTTTATGACTCGTGTTGATATATTTACCCAACAAATGTTTAAAGTTATCAATGTGAAATATCGAGTGTCCCTCAAGTGTCCGTTTCTAAATATATTCCCATTCGTTTTGAAGATGTGTCTATTACCCATTGTCTCACGTCCTAACGTATCATTCTTCCCAGGATAAGTGTCATAACCACCAAGTTAACGAAAATAACAAGTTAAGGAAGCAAAGGTTGGAAATAAGCATCTCATTTTCAAATACTTCATAAAAATAACCACTTGTTTTAATAGGGAATAAATCCCTCTGCCGGATTTCGTGGGCTCCGTGCACCCATGGCAAGGGATGCACCAAACGGTGGCCCTGGTATTCATAATTACCATTCTCAAATATTCCTTTAATACAATTCATTCATCAAAATATTTCGAAGGATCATATTTCATTCCAATCGTCCCAACTTTATCAAAAGTGTCAAAACGGACTTAATGAGGCATGTGTCCCTTACGTTATCACGTGTCTAGTGTCCAAGAATATGTTCAAATATCATGGGAATTTGAGTAAAGAACAAACGGTACGGGGATTGGATTAGAAGAAGGTTTTTCAACAAGTTATGAAATGTAATTGACGAATAAGGCAAGTACATGGTCAAACCATCCGACCGATGGTCAAAGGAGAGTCAAGCATACAATTCGATCAACAAATCGGTCGGTATATATTAAGTAAGATTTTAAGTGAACAAAACATTTGAAGATGGCCCAAGAAGTCCAAGAGTCAAGGGAAGGCCTAAACAAAAAATAAGGCCCAGAGCTGTCTGGTATCAATACCCCAGAATGGGGTATCAATACCAGTCGACCAGGAAAAAAAATAGAACGTGCTGGTATCGATACCATATTGCAGGGGTATCGATACCAGCGGGCTCCAGACAGATTTTTGATAGCTTTACAAACTTGATGGGGGCTTCAATCCTAGCCAAATAAGAGGTTTCAAAACACAACTAATCAAAGGAGAGGGACATATCAACAACCAATTCATAGAGTTATCAACCAAATATGCAAAACTCAAACTTATTCAAGATCTAAAATCAATTCCATTGTGGTAATCAAGTTTAATAAGGATTTTAGGAGCAAGGACAAGGATAATGCATTCATTCACCCAACATACACTTAGAGGAAGTAGAATATTGTTCCCAACCTCAGTGGTTTAGCTCCAATGTAGAAAGAAGAGAAAGTCCTAGCTTGTTCTAGCAAACCCAATCGAAAAGAGCTCCTCCAACGTGATTCCAAGAATGCCCGGACTCCAAATCACGCATAGATGACGGAAATGAGGTTGAATCTTGAAGAGATGAGGTGTGGGAGGTGAATTTGTGGTGAGGTTTGTAGAGAACTTGAGAGGAGAAGAAGAGGGAGAGAGAGTCGGTGTGTTTAGGGAAGAGGGGTGTGTGTGTTTGCTCCCAAAAATCAGCCAAACACTCCAAACATATACACCCCACATTTACACTTTCACCCCTCATGTTCCTAACATGTTTTAAAGACACTCCAATGCACATACTCACTTCACATTGACCCCACATTACTCTATTTTCATTTCTTCACATTTCCCCAACATTATATAAAAAAAATCATCTGAAATTACGGGTCCTTACACAATGGATATTGGAACCACGTTGGGTGTTAAATTTAAAGGGAGGGAGAAGCTTTAATTTAAAGAAATATGTGGAATTGGAGGAGGCCCATAGAGGGAAAAGAATCAATGCTCTTGATGACCTGGAGGATATTGACTTCGTGGAGGAAGTAGATGATGTCGAGGGGAGATGCTTTTCTCTTTTTGGAATTTTGATTAGGAGGCTTTGGCCGCTATTGGTTTTTGTTTTCTCGTGGTTTTGTTTTGTTCTCTCGGTTTTAGGTGTGGTTGTATGAGTTTTGTTGCGGCTTTTATTTTTTTGCGGTGTTTCTTGGTTGGCATCTTGCTGGCCTTTGGGTTTGGTTCTCAGGTGGCGTATGCCGGTGTGCCGATTATCCTTTTAATCTTTGTATCTCATTACGAAGATTAATAAATTTTCTCTTGTTGATCACAAAATAACATTTGCATAAAAATTCTAATATTTGCATAAAAATTCATAACCTATGTAGTGGTGGTGGTGGTGGTAGTGGTGGAGTGGTGGCATCGTGGTGGTGGGAGTGGCTGAGTGGTAATGGTGGTGGAGTGATGGTGTAATGGCAGCAATGGTAGTGGTGGTGGAAGTGGCAAAGTGGTGGTGGTTGAGTGGTGGTGGTGGTGGTGGTAGTTGTGGTGGGAGTAGCAGAGCGGTAGTGGCGTGATTGGTGGTGGTAATGATGGTGGAGTGGCAGAGTGGTTGCAGAATGGTGGTGGTGGTGGTAGTTGTGGTGAGAGTAGCGGAGTGATAGTAGCGTGATTGGTGGTGGTAATGGTGGTGGAGTGGCAGAGTGGTTATGGAATGGTGGTGGTACTAGTGGAGTGGCGGTAGGAGTTGCGGTGGAGGTGGCAAAAAAGTATTTGTGGAGTTGGTGGTGGTGGTAAATTGGCAGTGATGGCGATGGGGACAACAATTATAGTAAGCGGTTGTGTAAAGCGTAGTGATGGAGAAGAAAATGATTGAATGAAAACACACAAATTTAGCCAAAATTAAGTAGCTCAACTTTGCTACTTAATTTTTATCAACTTTTTAAGCTTACATTTTTAAGTGGCACTTAATCTTTGAAGTAATGTAAAATGTAGTTAAGAAACCTACTTAATCACTTATTACTAAATTCATTCAATTTTAAGTGTTGAATCTGTGTTATCAAACAAGACCGAGTCTATAACGAAACGACGTGCAATTTTTTAATACAAAATAAAATACTTCCATACACAATTTTAAATTTCTTTGTACCAATTTCGAGGACTAATTTTGATCTTTAATTTGGTGCCAAAAATTTCAAAAAAGAGGTGGGCAGAACCGCTGTATTTTTATTCAGGAACTTTACATCTTTTCATTGTAGACTTAAATTTTATGACGATGAAGCAATAAATTAAATAGCATCGTGATCTGCTGGAGATAATGTGAGTTTAAACAACAATGTTGGAATTGGAGCAAGTTATCGCAATGGACAAGATAGAGTGGTCAAGTCATCTTCTCATTGTGAGAATAACTTCCAAGGAGCAGTGGGTTACCATAAAACACCCTTCATATCAACTGGTGGCTTCAAATCTTTTGCCCAGATTCTAAAAGGAGATAATTGTGAAATTGTGGAGAAGAGTCATGAGAAGGCCACATTAAATATTATACCTGAGGGAATTGGTTGGCTTAATAGGAGTGCATTGGCAAAATCATTCAAACGGATGGAGGTGGAAGAGCTGAAAATGGAGATTGCAAAGGAATATATCTGTGACATTCATATTAGAAGTATGGGAGGGAGATTTTTTCTTCTATCTTTTTCGGATGCTTCAAGGAGAGATTCGGTAATCCAAGATACTTTGATGCGGAGATGGTTTTCTGAAATCTCACCATGGAATGGAGAGCCGGCGTCACTTGAAAGATGTGTTTGGTTGACCTGTTCAGGTATGCCCTTAAATGTATGGAATCTAAGCACTTTCAAAAGAATTGGAGAATTATGGGGTGTCTTTTTAGGAGTTGATGAATCTACAATGAAATCTCTTTCTTTTGAAAAAGGAAGAGTTCTTATTGCTACCGAGTCTAGTTCTATTATTGATGAAAGAATATCTCTAGAGATTAATGGTGTTTTGCATCATGTGAAGATTTTGGAAGATCAAAATTTCATTTCCCAAGTTTGGGAAGAAAAGATGGATGTAAGATCCCCTGATATTTCTAGTGCGAGGTCGGACTCTATGGATATAGATTCTTTGGTTGAGGAATCTCCATTAGGAAAAGCCGAGAACATAAAACAGTGTCCTCCTAAGGATATAGCTCTTGGTGAAGATGATGATCATATGGATAATAGCAAGACAAAGGACGACAATAAGTTGGTCATGGTAGATGATGAAGATTCGATTGAGAGTGTCAAGTGTGAGGAGGCGGCAGTTTCTGAGAACTCTAATTGCGATGAAGTGGATTGCTCGATAGCTAATGGAATGGGTAATATTGATGATGGGAGTCAACCATATTTTACTGACGGATTTGTTCCAGACTCCAAGCATTCAAATTCAATCGTTGTTGAGGATCCTGCTTTAGCTGTTACCAACAAGGATAAGGAGGTAGTGGAATTTGACCAAGGCTTTTGGAATCTTTCCGAAGTGGGATTTTTTAATGAGAAAGATCTTCAGGGTATCAAATTAGTTGTGGAACTCAATCCAACTGATGCAGTGGAAGATATTGGGAAAGGAAAATGGAAGCACAAAAGGATTGAAGATAAGTTGGGTTATCCGAAATCTAAGAAGAAGGGTCGTCGGAAGCAGAAAAAATGCGTTGTGTTCAGATCTGCTATTGTTGCTGCTGCCTTATCTGTTTCTTCTGATGGCATTAACAAGATTCATCTAAATGCGGCTCAGGCTTCTCAGTCAATAAGTAAGATCTTGGATGAAGATTATTTGGGGGAAGATGATGAGATCATTAGTAATTTTTCTGTTGCAACTTAATGTTGTTTGGGCAATTTCGTTGGGTTTTGTTTGGGATTGTTTTAGGTTTTTCCTTTTGGGTTGTGTTTTCTTGTTGTGGGTTTGGTTGGCTTCTTGCCAGCATCCGGTTATTTTCCCTTTTGGTTCCTAGCGGCAGGTATCTTTTGTTGTGAGGGGAGTCCTCTTTGTGGTTCTGCCCCTTCTCCATCTTGTTGCCTTGTTGCTTGGTTTCCTTTAATCTTTGTAATTCGTTTTCAAAGGTTATTAAATTTTGCTGTTCAAAAAAAAAATCGTGGGCCGCTACATCTTTCATCTTAGAGCATCTCCAAGGGCGGCTTACTGTATGTAATGCTATATCCATATTATAGTACGAAACTTTAAATACCCTTCTCCAATGGTGAGGTAAAACACATGCTATATTTACACCTAGCTATATGTTGTGCCATATATAGCACAAGATAGAGCTATTGTTATAACTTAGCATGCCCTTTTGTGTCTATCTCTCATCATGGGACCCACAAATAACAATTCAAATTATCATTTTTTTGAAAAAATAAAATAAAACAAATGGCATTTGTGCACCACCAGAGCAATATTGTTATGTTATAGCAATTTGACACTATTTAATAGCTACCAAATAGCAATTCTGACATTGGAGGCACTCTTATTTGTTGATAAGTTTGTAATTCAAAACTTATTCTAGCGGCTAAGCTTTAAGTATCATTTACGTCTCTTACATCTTAATTGAGATTCCCTAATGGCTGTACGTTCCGGTGGCATTCTAAAAAAATTCCCTCTGTAAATTTGATGAAAGTACATCTATGTTAGAATAAAAAAATTTGTTTGAATGTGTGTGATAAGCACCCTTAAATCACTCGGAGCGTATGATATTGTGTACAAAAACTCATAACACTTCAATATAAGTTAATAACAATATTGTACACAACATAATAATTTACTAAGGATTTTTGTTGGATTTCCTTTTACCTTTGCAACCAACTAGGCACAGACATAGCACAACATGAGTACGAGATAAGCACGACGCATCACGTATTGTTGTGAGCCCACGTATAGGTGAGCCGGCTAGCTAAGTGCACTTTGTTAACAGTGTTAACCACATAATATTACATTTTTTTCTTGCTTAATCGCGTCTTGTTATCACATTTGCATGGATATTCTTGTTGTTTTTTTTATAATATTGCATGTAATGTATGCTTTTGTTATTTTCATGTAATTCAAGATTAAAGAAGCGTATAAGAGCTTTCATTAGTCCCCTAGAGTACCTAATGTCCTGCAATGCCATAGAATTCATTTGCCGAATTAGAAATCCGTTCGAGAGGCTTTGAAAGGTTCAATGAAGGACCGAAGGCAAAGGAAAAGTAAAATCTAGAAATCTGGCAAATCAATTGTGGAAGTTGTCTCCAAGACTATGCGAGAAATGCAAATATGAAGTTGAAGAACGAAATGCCAAATATTAATGATGTATGGTTTGTCTAAAAATCTTAAATAGGATTCCCAATGGCACCCAGCCAAATAGTAACAACCACCCCTCTCTCTCTCCCCTATAATTATAGACCAAGACTATTGTACTCTTTGCTTTTACTCTTTCCGGCCCCTATCTGAATCTCTCCATGAAAATAACAATTCCATTTCCAACGGCAGGCAGTGGACTACCATTGTAACCTACAGCGAGTGCCATCGTAACTACACAAGCCGAAGAGGCCAGCACGTAGTGAATGGTTGCACGGAGTTTATGGGGGTTGGAGAGGACAGACTCTAGAGGCCTTCATCAACTTTGCTTGTCATTGCTATCGCAATTACCAAAGAGAGGAGGTCTCGGTTACAGTACATCCTAGGATCCACTACATGGCAGCAGCCCCTACTCCGCTGCCACTAGTCCCAGTCCTTGCAGCCCACGTACCCGAAGACATAGGTCCCGTCCCTCTTGTTGGAAATATTCGTTAGAATTTCTGTAAACTGATATAATTGGAGATAATGACACTACAAACAAATAATATACGATACTATAAATATAAAATAAGAGAGAGTAGAAACACTTATATTGATCGAGGCACGCGTAAAGCGCTCTCCTAAGAGAAGATATGTCTCCGCTTGCACCGAGTTGTATGACATTCCACTCCCAAGATACAACGATCATCCACGGAAGCTTTGTGTGCAGCTAAAGCTTTCCACATGAATCAAGAATTGCCCGTATGCTCAAAATATTAGATACTCAAACTATATCTCACTTTGCTTGTAAAACAACACAAGCAATGCTTCCTAATTTTATCAAGTAAAATACTCTCTTCACTTGTGATTTTCTACACCATATATATAGACCAAAGGTTAATAATTATATGATATAGAAACCCATAAATATCATCTAATATAGGGCATAAATCCCATGATTATATGTGTGGGGAGTTACAAAAATTAATATCCAATAACCACCCATTTATTTATCAAATATAATTAGACACTATAAATTATTTTAAAGAAATTTTAAAAGCTTTTTCTAACACCTCTGCCTCCACTGCCAGAAGCAAATCTCGGTGATGGTGAGGTGGTGGAGGAGGCAGAGGTTACGCAGCTAAGGAGGAGGGAGAGGCCGATGGGGCTGGATCGAAGGCGATTATAGCAGGGACTAGTGGGAACTATGGGTTGGGTTTGTGAGTGACTGCAGCAAGGTAGTGAAGCGTTGGTAGCACCTAATTAAGTCTGAACATTTCATGTCAGGTGGGTTCCTCTATTGATCAGGGATCAATTCCCTATGCCAATTCAATCCAGCCCACACTTTTTCACTAGCAAATTAAAAAAATAGCCCACCTTTTTCGTTAGCAAAAGTAAAAACAATAGCAACCATAAAAAATAGTTAATGACAATAAGTCGTCATGAATTAATTGTCGCGGCCTTCAGAGGCATTTCAAATATCAAAATATAAACACGTAGAAAATTATTAAACACTTGTGAAGACAATATTGCTCCCTACTAGCAGCTCTCACATACTAGTAGGTCCCATTATACGCAGGGAAAATTTCAAAAAAAAACTCCAAACTTTGAAATCAATATCGAAAATACTCTTTTCGTCTGCATCCGTTTGGCAACTAACGGCATTTGCTGACTTGGAGCTTAATAGACACCATAAACCGTTAAATGCCCCAAAACGATGTCGTTTTGGGCCTGTTTAAAATATATATATATATATTTCCCCAACCTCCCCCAATTCACAGAGGAGAAAACAAGAGAGAGAGAGAGAGAGAGATTAGCTTATACAGCAATACAAATAGCAATTTTTATGTGAAGCAGATTGCACATTTATGTAAGGAGTGAGACAGAGCATCTTTGATACAAGCATACAAACTTGTCCTAAAGTTTGATCACTCACTTGAGACTGAGGAGTGAGAATCAAGAAATTTGGATTGAAACCCATTTTTCTTAAAGGGATTAAGGGCCAGTGGGTTTGTTCTTGGTTTTCTCGCCAACTAGTTAGTACTTTGTTGTATCAAATTTGTCCAGTCTTGATTTTGTTTTTCATTGGAAAACATCAGAATCCATGGAGTCACTCTACACAAAAAAATCAAATCTCTCGCTACGTCTCCGCAGATCACCCGATCTGGTCCGACTTGGCCAACGCTGCTGTCATTCTAGACTCCGTCGACAACCTCCTCTCATTGATCCAGACCTGATCATCCATGTCTGACGAGAAACACGTCGGCGCCCTTCTGGACAGGGCCGAGGACTAGCTCCAACAGTTTTCTCTCTCTCTCTCTCTGTTTTCTCCTCTGTGAAGAGGAGGTTGGGGAAATAATTTTTTTTTTAAACAGGCCCAAAATAACATCGTTTTGGGCCATTTAACGATTATGGTATCTGTTAAGCTCCAAGTCAACAAGTAAGCTGCCAACTGGATGCAGACAGAAGGAGTATTTTTTATTACGGAATTGAAGTTTGGGAGTACGCTTGAAAAAATTGTAAGTTTGGGAGTATTTTTTATATTAAGGTCAAAGTTTGGGGGGTTTTTTGAAATTTTCCCTTACACGGACATTAATTTCACGTGAGTTGGAAAACTTTGTGTAATTTATTTGTTCCATAAAAGAGCGTTACATTTTCTTAACCAAATTTGTGTTTTTTTTTTTTTGAGAGTTGTCCCAGATGCATTTATCATGCATGATTAGTGCTTGACCGTTCGGGTGATTAAAAATTAACTAAGATTTCGTCCCAAGCGTAGGACTATCGACCGGTGCAGCACAATAAATCCGGAAGTACCGGAGTCGAACCACAGAGACGGTCTACGGTGTTTGACTCAAACTATGTCAGCTCTGCGTTTGTAATTGGCTCTCAGGTAGCCACCCCTTGCTCAGATGATTTACTTAATTAACTAAACTAAGTTGATTGAACTACTGGACTCTGAATTTAAAAAGGAGAGCACAGCCGTGGGCACTACGGTGCCCGCAGCTAGCCTAATTCACATTCACTCGGGCCACAATTATTCAATTAATAGATTTAAAAATATGAAAAATAGTTTCCAACAAGTGCACACCACTTGTCACCGATTTCAGCGCGCAATTGGAATTGGCAATGCCCGGGTTTGTTCGTTAGAAAAATTTCCGTATTCAAAAACTGCGCATTAATTGAGTTGATTCGGCACCGAGGTAGAACATAAATTAGCCTAGCCACGGAACACCTTTGTCCCGCGGCCGCACTCAAAACGACTACTCACACATGATTATAATAACTGCAGAAATTGGATGAATCCTAGATCTAGACATGCTTGAAAGATTAAATATGAGATTAGCAAACGATACCGTAGATTGCAAGGAGAAATTGATCTTAATTAGTAATACGAAACACCAATCCAAAGCTGAAATTCTGAAAATCCAGAACAAACTTGAAACGTAGAATGCTGAAGTAAAACTGTAGCCGAACTTCGAAAAGTAGGAAAAAAAGAACAATTCGTGGAACCCTACTTAACCCCAAAAACGGGGTATTTATACCCCCTCCCGAAGTCAAAAACCGTAACAAAGTCAAAAACCAATTATAACGCACTCGGTATCGATACAGGAGAAGTCCTGTATCGATACCCATACGTTCTGTTCGCGGATGATGCACACGGTATCGATACAGAGAAAGTCATGTATCGATACCGAGCCTCTAGAATTGCTTTTGGCTTGTTTGGCCGTCCCCACTTGGGCCCCACTGGTTCCCTACGTGCCTGACCGCCATGTGTCCACTTCATGCGCTCTTTCCAGCCTGTTCCCTACAAAACAACCAAAAACAAGAAAACCCAAAGACACACCGCATCAAGTTGTACACATTATAGTCATTTACCAGGGAATTTTTATTAGACTTGTTGTTTTTTAAGTTTACGAGGCCCAACTAGGCACAAACACAGCATGACATGTGCACGAGATAAGCACGACACAACGCATTGTAGTGTTCACACAGGTCAGCTGGCTGGCTAGCCAAGTGTAGTGTATTCTAGCATGGCACTACTCCCATTTTCCATGCTCGCACTAAACACGTTGAGGTGGATTATCATTTTATCCGAGAAAAAGTTGTGGGCAAGCAAATTTTGATCAAGTACATTGGGACTCAAGCTCAACTTGCAGATATTTTTACTAAACCCTTAGCTGTTGCTCGTTTCTGCTGGTTAAAAGCCAAACTCATGGTGGTTGCTATCCCCATGAGTTTGCGGGGGGCTGTAAGTCATAGCCATTAAGGCTAGTGATTATGTCTGTTCATTAGTCATTTCAGTTGTATTCAGTTGTTTCTGTATTATAGCTAGTGTCTCTGTTCTCGCCAAAGGGCAGTTAAGGTCTGTGTATATAGAGCTTCTCATGTACGCTTGTGTTCTCATTCAGCAAAATCAGAAATGAAAGAGAGAGAAAGATCGATTTCTTGATTATTCTTCATCTTGTTCTTCTTCAATTCTTCTCTGCATTTACTTTTCTATATGGTATCAAAGCAACAAGACGAGAGTCTTACGATCCTAGAGAGTCAATCGATTTCTGCACTCAAACCATTCGTATTAATTTTTCTGCTCGATTAGGGTTTTGAAACCAACAATGGCTACAACTACAGTTACAATTCCTCCTGCACTCGCGTTTTTGGTTTCTAATTTCCATTCTCTAGCCAATATCAAGTTGGATGCTTCCAATTATCTTCTATGGAAAACACAAGTTGAGAATGTGTTGGATGCGAATGGCTATCTGGATTATGTTGATGGACCGGTCACAGCACCACCTGCTCAGATTCAAAATGCTTCTGGAGAGATGGTATCAAATCCTGTATTTGCTTTGTATAAACTCATTGATTCTCAGATCTTATCATGTTTAACTGCATCCCTGTCCCAAACTACTCTATCCAACGTGCTAGGGATACGCCATAGTCACCAAGTTTGGGCATCTTTAGGCAGTAGGTACAATTCCATTTCTAGATCTCACATTCATGAGCTAAGGAGCAGTCTTTATAATCATACAAAAACTTCAACAATGGAAAGCTATATTGATGGAATCAAATCTTATGCACAAAAACTTGATAGTGCTGGCAGTCCATTGTCAGATGAAGAATTAGTGTTTCACGCATTACATGGTTTACCTCTAGTTTTCAATGGTTTTAAAATTGGTATAAGGACCAGAGGAGAAACATTATTGACATTTGATGAGTTGGTAACTATGTTAAATGGGAAAGAACTTCAGATGTCTAAGGATCATAAGGATGAGGTTTCAACAATATTAGTTGCCCCTCATGTTACATCAGGACCTGGTCATAACTCAGTCAACCCAGGATCTTCTCCATCTGTTCAATATCAAGTCCAACCTCAGCCACAAAGTACACCACAATCTTCATCACAACAGTTTTATTCTCAACAACAATTTTATCCTCAGCAACAAGTTAGAGATTACAACAGAGGTAGAACCAATAACCGTGGTTCTAGGTTTCAAAAACAACCTTGTGACATTTGTGGGAGGAATAACCATGCAACAAACTATTGCTACTATAAAGATCAGAATAGCAGTCAACAGTGGAGGAATACACAGAACTTAGGAGATTTTCAAGGACCACAACAGTTGTCTTATGGTTATGCTTCTCCTGGTTTTCAAGGCACTAGTCAAGCTGTGGGACTGAATTCTAGTATTCCTAATGGTATGCAAGGAGGAAATCATTTTGTGGGACAACCAGTGGGACAGCCTCAGTCTTATACTTCACAATTTGTGCGTCAACCACAGTACCAGGGGTCTCAATACCAACAACCTCCGTATCAAAGTTTTCAGTTTCAGAACAACAAAATGCAGCCACAGATATTACCACAAACTGTTCAATTCACAGTTCCCAGTGGTATTTTTCCTAATGTTCCTTCTGCACCATTGATCAATGCTCCAGTGTTTGCACCACCTACTAATGCTCAAGCTTACTTTGGAGGTTTTACAGGCAGTTGTTCTCATCCACAATCACAACCATCAACTGTTCTTCTCTTAGATGCAAGTAAAGGGAATTAGTGGTATTTTGACAGTGGGGCTACTGCTCATGTAACTCATAATCTTCAGAATATTGAACAACCTCAGGTGTCCAACATGGGTGATGGAGTCTTGGTTGGCAATGGAAATCAGCTGCAAGTAACTCATACTGGTCAAGGTCCATTGTCCACACCTACTTCTCAATTCAAACTTTCTCAAATTCTTCACACACCTAGTATAACTCACAATTTACTTTCAGTTCATCAGTTTTCCAAAGATAATCAGTGCATACTTATTTTTTATTCATCTGGTCTTGTCATCCAGGACAAGATTACTCATCAAATTTTATACAAGGGACCATGCACTCAGGGTCTCTATCCTCTACTGAGCTTCTCTAAGGGACATCATTCTGCTGTGTCTTCTACAACTCGTGTTAGCATCTCTGATTCTGTCATGCTTTGGCATCGAAAACTTGGTCATCCCAGTATGCCTCTGTTCCATTCTCTAATAAAACAGTACCATCTTCCTATTTCTTTTACATCTGCTGCTAGTTTAGTTTGTGATAGTTGTAATAGAGCAAAAAGTCACAAACTTCAATTTCCTTTGTCTACATCTCAAACTTCATGTCCATTTGAGTTAGTGCATATGGATGCATGGGGACCATCCCCTATACCATCTTATAAAGGTTTTCGCTATTATCTTCTCATAGTTGATGATTTTTCCAGATTTTGTTGGCTATTCCCTCTGCACTATAAATCTGAAGTGAAACATATTATTGCTTGTTTTCATTGAGTTTGTTAATAATTTTCTTCTGCAGTTGTTTATCACCACTGGTGTGATTCATCAAACTAGCTGTCCACATACTCCTGAGCAAAATGGCTTGGTTGAACGTAAACATCGACATCTCATTGAAACTACATTGACTTTTCTTCTTCAGGCTGCTATGCCAACTAAATTCTGGCTTGAAGCACTTAATACTGCAGTTTACTTGGTCAATAGGATGCCACGTTCTTCTCTACATTTAAAATTCCTTATCAGATTCTGTTTAACTCCAAACCTGATCCTTTATTTCTGAAACCTTTTGGTTGCTCATGTTGTCCATGGATAAAGCCTTATAATGCTCATAAATTGATACCAAAGTCTACACATTGTGTTTTTCTGGGCTACTGTCCATCAACCAAAGGATATAGATGTTTGAATCCCATTTCTTCTAGAGTTTATGTTTCTAGACATGTCAAATTTGTTGAGGATGTGTTTCCTTATTCTTCTCTTGTATCTTCTGCTTCTTCTGTTACTTCTGATTCCTCAGTGTCTTTTCCTATTTCTCTTACAGATTTTAGTGATATACCTGTGACTGTTAATGTTCCTGCTATTTCTTCTCCTATCATATCTCCTATTCCTTATTCTGCAGAAAATTCTATGGCATCTGTACCTTCAATATCTCATTCTACACCTACAGTTCCTACATCTTCTTCTATAGTCTCTCCTATATCTGATGTTCCTGAAATTCCTCTTTCCTCTTCTATTCCTAATCCTGTTTCTTCATCTTCTCAAGTCATTAACACTCATCCCATGCGAACCAGATCCAAAGATGGCATATTTAAACCCAAACATCCATTTGCTTTTGCTGTTTCTTCTTCCCTTTCTACTTCACATAGTGAACCCACTCATTTTTCTGAAGCAATCAAGTCTCATGTTTGGCAACAGGCCATGGCAGTAGAGTTTGCTGCTCTGGTTAACAAAGGCACATGGACACTTGTTCCTCCTCCTCCTGAGGCAAATATTATAGGATGTCAGTGGATCTTTAAGATCAAAAGGAATTCTGATGGTTCAATTGCCAGATACAAGGCTAGACTAGTTGCAAATGGTAACCAACAATCTGAGGGTGTTGATTTTTCAGAAACTTTTAGCCCAGTCATCAAACAACCAACTAGACAAGTTGTTTTGAGTTTGGCAGTGCATCATCAATGGTCTATGAGACAACTTGATGTAACCAATGCTTTCCTTCATGGGGTTATTGATGAAGATGTCTACATGAGACAGCCTCTTGGTTATAAGGATGTTTCTCATCCCTTTTATGTTTGCAAGTTGAACAAGGCCCTATATGGTCTACGTCAGGCACCTAGAGCGTGGTTCTCCATGTTTTCTCGTTTTCTTCTTGATCATGAATTTCAGAATAGCAAGGCTGATTCATCCTTATTTGTGCATCACAAAGGCAGTGCAATTACTCTGATATTAGTATATGTTGATGACATAATTCTCACTGGTAGTGATGATGCTTTTATTTCTGATTTGATACAAATTATGAGCAAGCATTTTGTGATGAAAGATTTGGGTAATCTCAGCTATTTCCTGGGCATTGAAGTGTTGTCTCATGGGACTAGTGTGATACTTTCCCAAACCAAATATGCCACAGATTTACTTGTGAAATCTGGTATGACAGAATGTAAACCAAGCTCTTCACCTTCATCTGTCAAACCTGTAGTTTTAGATCCAGATCCACCCATGACAGATCCTCATTGGTACAGAACAACTGTAGGGTCACTTCAATATCTTACTTTACCTCGTCCTAAGCTTGCCTTTGCTGTAAACTATGCTTGTCAGCATGCACCACTTCAAAGTCATTTTGTGGCAGTCAAGCGCATTTTGCGATATCTTAAGGGTACTATCCATCAAGGGTTGTTGTTTACCCCTAGTTCCCTCACACTTACAGCATACTCAGATGCAGTTTTAGATCCAGATCCACCCATGACAGATCCTCATTGATAGACAATCTACGACTGGGTTTTGTATATTTTTGGGTACAAATCTTATCTCTTGGTGTGCTAAAAAGCAGCACACTGTTGCTCGTTCTTCTACAGAAGTAGAGTATCGATCTCTTGCTCAGTGTGTGATAGGCGCGTAATATCACGGATATAAGCGCCTAAGTAGGGCAAATTAGCGCATTAGAGGCGCGTTTTATTTCATTTTCCACTTGATGCGGTGTTGTCTTTTGTTTTTGGTGTTTGTGTCTATTTTGTAGGAAACAGGTCGGAAAAGAGCGCATAAAGTGGACACATGGCGGTCAGGCATGTGGGGCATGGTGGGACCCAAGCAAGGACGACCACACAAGCTGAAAAGTCATTTTAGAGGAGGCGGTATCGATACAGGAGAAGTCCTGTATCGATACCCAGGTCACCAGCAGCGAACAGAAGCTACGGGTATCGATACAGGACTTCTCCTGTATCGATACCGAGGGTCGTAAAAAGCCAGAAGTTGACTTGCTACGTGTGTTGACTTCGGGGGATATAAATACTCCGATTTTAGGTCGAAGGAGGGTTCGAAACTTTGTTTAATTTTTGCTTTCAACTAGTAGCCGATTTTGCTCTGGAGATTCCACTTTCCGGAGGCTTTTCCATTGAAGTTTTTGGAGTTCTGTTCGCTGTTTCAAGTATTTGCTTCGGTAACTTCCATTTTATTTTCGTTAGAATCTTCGTTCGCGGGAGTTTGTCCGCGCTTTGTTTTCGGATCTCGGTTTTAATCCATATTTAGTTATTCAAGCATGTTTAATTTCAGAATTTTGTTATTTGTTCAATTAAATATGAGTGAGTAGTTCATTAGGTATGGTCGCGGGGTGATTAACACGCCGTGGCCAGGGCTGGTTATGTTCTCGCTCCTATTTCCAGAATTAATAAAGGTAAAAGCAATTTTAGGTTATTAAAGAGCTTCCGTTAGACGTATCCAGGCATTGTCGGAGCCCATGTAACGCGAGGAACGGGGGACCAAAACTCGTTCTTCGCTGTACGTGGGTAAACGGCGACCACGAGGATTCGCATCTTTCGGGGTACCTTTTTCTCTCTAAAATCAAACGTTTTTTAGAACACCAAACGGAGCGGAATTATCTGGGCCTGGTCACCGGTGTTATGAACCCTACGACTGTACTTCCTTTTAATTAATTAAATCAAAATTAGTTTTTCTCTTACTTTAGTTAAATCACCAATCAAAATCACAAGGGTGGCTACCTAAGAGCCGCGTTAAACTAGCATCCCGAGTTTTTAGTTAAGCACTTTCCACCTTCTCTGTGGATTCGATTCCGGTCTTACCGGGTATTGTGCTACACCGGTCTCCGCCCTACGCTTGGGGCAACCCATTAAATTAGGTATAGGATTTCGGTCAAGCAGTGTGCTGCTGATATCACCTGGTTGCATCAACTCTTGCTTGATTTACATCTTACTCCTGTTGTTCCTCATGTAATTTGGTGTGACAACCAATCGGCCATAGCCTTGGCTTCAAATCCCATTTTCCATGCTGGCACTAAACACGTTGAGGTGGATTATCATTTTATCCGAGAAAAAGTTGTGGGCAAGCAAATTTTGATCAAGTACATTGGGACTCAAGCTCAACTTGCAGATATTTTTACTAAACCCTTAGCTGTTGCTCATTTCTGCTGGTTAAAAGCCAAACTTATGGTGGTTGCTATCCCCATGAGTTTGCGGGGGGCTGTAAGTCATAGCCATTAAGGTTAGTGATTATGTCTGTTCATTAGCCATTTCAGTTGTATTCAGTTGTTTCTGTATTATAGCTAGTGTCTCTGTTCTCGCCAAAGGGAAGTTAAGGTCTGTGTATATAGAGCTTCTCCTGTACGCTTGTGTTCTCATTCAGCAAAATCAGAAATGAAAGAGAGAGAAAGATCGATTTCTTGATTATTCTTCATCTTGTTCTTCTTCAATTCTTCTCTGCATTTACTTTTCTATATCTATGTCATTTAATGAAACCCTACACTGAGTAGCGACGAAAGAAAAATGTATGATATATCCTGAATTGAAATTATTGATTATGATAGTTTATTAACGACAAACGAATAATAGATCTAATGGAACATTATTAAACAACAATTGACAGTTGGAACATAATTAAGTATTGACAAAATTGTGACTTTTGGTATTGTTCGTAACTTTTGGCATAACATTACTCAATCTAACCCTAACCCTTACCAGGCGAAATCTTTGGCTCTGAGTAAATCTGCTCCTAAGAGAAATAGGAGGAAAGCAAGATTAGCTGAGGAAGTTATAGGGGAGTTCGGTAATGTTATTAGGAGAGGTTTGAGGATATCAACAACAAATGAAAATAGAATCCGGTCATATTCAAAAGGGCAGTCACAACAATCTCTTTGTCAACATCTTCAGAACATCTTAATAACAGGAACAATAGGATTTATAAATGCTACGTATGAGTACTTGGGACTTTTTTTAAAGAATATATATGGGTTTGAGTTATGCCGGGGACGAGGATGAGGTAGCAGGCCATATTGCTCGCGTTTAAGAAACTGGCGAGGAAAAATACCAAGCCGTGAAGAATAATTAAGGAGTAAGGGGCTTTTTCGAACTGAGCCTGTTTTTGCAGGGTAATTGGTGCATTTGTTTTTTGTTGAAGGGTGTTGTGGTAGATTTTGAGGCTTTTAGGTCTATTATCATAGTTATGTTTGGTTTTGGTTTTTTTTTTTTTGTTGCTTGGAGAGGTTTTTCTTCTCTTGGGTGTCTTTAGGTTGATCTGTCTCTGTTGTTGCTGTGAGGCGATGACTCATTTGTTTGGTGCTGGTTTTTGTATGTGTGGGTTCTGTAGTTGGGGTTTAGGTATTTTTTGATTGTTTGGTTGTCTCCTTCTCATCCTTTCAATTTTTTGGGTCTCGAGAGTCATATGATTGCATTCGGGTGGAGTGCCATCCTCATTGGGTTGCCGCTCCTTGTTCTGTTGCTTTATCTTGTCCAGTGTGATCTCCAAGTCAGCAAATCCCGTTAGTTGCCAAACGGATGCAGACGGAAGGACTATTTTTTTATTACGGAATTGAAGTTTGGGAGTACGCTTGAAAAAAATTTAATTTTGGGTGTATTTTTTTTTATTGAGGTCAAAGTTTTGTGGTTTTTTGAAATTTTCCCTTATACGGACATTAATTTCACGTGAGTAGGAAAACTTTGTGTAGTTTATTTGTTCCAAAAAAGAGAGTTACATTTTCTTAACCAAATTTGTTTTCTTTTGAGAGTTGTCCCACATGCATTTATCATGCATGATTAGGCAACAGGTCATAGCATATGGAACTTGTCATACAAATGAAAATGGATGACCCACATGGAGTAGTACAGCAATTGTGAGAAAAATGAAAAATGCAAAATTTTAATTGGGTGTAAAATTTATAGCATTGCTAGCATCAATTTCAAATTCGTAAAATTTCGATATAAGTTCATAACAATGTTGCACACGTTATAATCATTTAGAAGTTAATTTTTATCAGACTTTTTTCTTTTTAAAGTTTACGAGGCCCAACTAGGCATAGACACAGCACGACATGTGCACGAGATAAGCACGACACAACGCATTGTAGTGTTCACACAGGTCAGCTGGCTGGCTAGCCAACTGTAGTGTATTCTAGCATGGCACCACTTGTAGTACATTAGGTACGAAATTAAGCAGGCCAAGATTGACAGCATGCCCATTTAACAATTTTTTTTAGGCTTTTAGGATTCAGTTTTAGTTTCATTAAACGATGTTCAGTTTCAGTGTCTTGTCTAAGGACAAAATGAATTTGCGTGCGCGATACTTCCTTTCAGAATTTTAAATTTCTTTGTACCAATTTCAAGGACTCATTTTGATCTTTAATTTGGTGCGAAAAATTTAAAAAAAGAGGTGAACAGAAGCACTGTATTTTTATTTTGGAACTTTACGTCTTTTCATAGTAGACTTAAATTTTATGATGATGAAGCAATAAATTAAATAGCATCTTGGGCCGCTACATCTTTCATCATAGAACATCTCCAAGGGCTTGCTGTATGTATTGCTATATCCATATTACAGTACGAAACTTTAAATTCCCTTCTCCAATGGTGAGGTAAAACACATGTTATATTTACACCTAGGTATATGGTGTGCCATATATAGCACAGGATAGAGCTATTGTTATAATTTGGCATGCCCTTTTGTGTCTACCTCTCATCATGGGACCCACAAATAACGATTCAAATTGTCATTTTTTTTCGGGAAAAGAAAAAACAAATGGCAATTGTGCACCACAAGAGCAATATTGTTATGCTATAGCAATTTGACACAATTTAAGTTATCCAGGCCCCGGAAGGCCCTATATAGAGCGTTGTCTAAAATTGAAACGTTCGCCCCTTTTGTCCAATTTGGACGATTTTACCCATCAATTGGTTTGCCCGCTGTTGGTATTTTCGTAGTTTCGGCTTATATGGTTGTCCTCAAGGGTCTTTTTCCATTTGCTAATACCCCTTCCAAACTTCTCCCATATTTCCCTCTGTGTCCCTTGTCATTTTTACGCGAGACAGAGAGAGAGAGCTTCCAGGCGATAGAGAGAGAGAGAGAGAGAGTGTGGCGATTCAAGGCTGTTCGAACCTCGCGATCGATCGACTGGAGCTTTGCGTACGGCGGTTCTGTAAGTCGGATCTTCTCCTTCCTTCTCTTTCTTCTTCCGGTCTGATTAGGGTTTCATTGTTTCGAACTTCCCGTTTTTGCGTTCTCAGTTTTCGTTTCTTGGAAATCAAACTAGGGTTCCATTAGTTACAAAACTAAGGATTATTAATAGTAATACTTCCGAGATGTGGATGGTTTCACTGGTTTGGAATTTTTTGTACTTCCAGTGAGTTGAAGAGGTGATTTTCTATCAGCTTTCATGGTGACTTTCGGTCTCCGCAATATCTGAAGTTTAGAACAAACTATGCAGTCATTTTTCATGATTTGGACTACCTTTACACCAACTCTTACAATAGCGCTTTTTGTCAATGAAGACGGTGAGGATCACACAGATTCACTGATTTCTTTGATTTTGTACAGGAAACTCCTACAGATATCCAGTCTGGAGATCAATATGATTTTGGTTTAACAGTGTATTTTCTCTGCTCTTACTTCAGTTGCTTTATCGGCTTGTTTACAGTTGCTTTTGCCGGAGATCCGTACGCATTCTTCGATTGGACGGTCTCTTACCAAACTGTCTCACCACTCGGGGTTAAACAAAAGGTTCTTCTTTCTCCTCTTTACATCTACTCTTAATTGTTCACTTAGATGTTTGCTCTTAACTTTTTTCCCTCTATATATAGATTTAGTCGTTTACTCTCTGTATATGACAAATTGATTCAGATATGTAAGTAATCGTGCTTGGTCCAATGAGTGATTAGGTACACGAGTGTTTGGTTGCAAATGTCGAACAAAATCACAATAATTAACAAGTAATTAGATACTGGTGGGTAAGAACGAACTCTTTTTTGGTCATTATTATTGTTGAAATTAGGACTCCAGTTCGTCTTTAATGGTTGTGGCCAACTCAGAAGCTAAGTACTCCTTCCATCCCGATTTTTATGTCTATAGTTGTATTTCCAACCAGATAAATAATAGTTCATACTTTTTTATTGATGATACTTTATAAAATGCAATATGCATCTTATAAGTACCGAAAAAGAAGAAGTATTATGCATAAAATATTGAACAAAGTTTTTAAAATCACTTATCTACTACTACTTTAAAAAAGGTGAAGGTGTTTCCCACACTTTTGCCTACCAAAAATGCCCCTACAAATAACTGACCCAACCCCTTAAAAAACACGCACGTTTTCTCTGGTTTCTGTTACTCACCTTCCAAACAACCACCACAAAAACGAAACGACACCTGCATCCGGAAACAAACCAATAGCCACCGTTAGAATGTCAAAAGACAAAAAACCGTTCGTATCGTGTATGGCAACGTCTAGACCTGCTGATACAAATTTGAAACGTCTCATAGACCGCTGGCAAACTCTCTCTCTCTCTCTCTCTCCGACAACAATCTTCGATTATGGAATCAATCACGATTCTCTTTGATTTTGGGAACCGATCTTCATTTATGTGTCATACTGTTGTTCAATTCCGTTAGGCAATCGATTGTGATTTATGTGCCATACTGTCATTCAATTCCGTTCGGTATCTTTCGTGGTAATGTAATGTCAAGCTCTCTCAATCAAGGTATTGATTTATTTTGCTTCATGGGGTTTCAACGTTCTCGGGATTTTTTCGGGGGTTATCACTGTGCTCTAATTCTGAGTTTTTGATGTATTTTCTCTTTGGGTTCCAGGTTTCAATTTTTCGTTGAGGGTTTCATCACGAAATGCGTTACTGCTACTCACGGTTACTTGATTGGAATTTGTGTTTCTAGGTAATGGGCTTCTGTACTTCATTTAGAGAAATTCGACAATGACAAGAGGAAATGGTGATTCGGTATCCTCCACAATGAAAAGGAGTTGGGGAAAGGTAAGAGAATCCTCTGTCGAAAAAAATTGGTCTCCACATGCTCCCCTATACTTGCATTTCACATGTTCGACAAAATTTGTGAGAGAGGCGTGTATGAATAGCCCATCTTGCAGCTTCTATAAGATTTTCGAACAATGAATGTTAGAGAGGCGTGTATGAGTAGCCCATCCTGCAGCTTCTATAAAATTTTTGAACAATGAATTGATTTCATTAGTGGGTCAAGCATATGGGTTAGTCCGTATTGAAATACTGAACTGTTAAAATGGGACAGAGGGAGTATTAATTTAGTATGCAAGTTGCCTCTAAGATTAAATAAAACCCAGTATTCAATATATATTTTGGCTGCAAATTGTTTCTAACTTGAACAACGAAAACACTTGTGAAATTTCACTTGTGCAACTGATCTCACTTTCCTTCTATTCTTCCATTTATCTTTTCACTTCTGAGTGCCATTTGACTTATGTTCAGTTGCATTACATTGTTCCAAATTTTCCAGTTTTGGACGTTGGAATCTGTTGGGTAGGATAAAGCAGATACGGGAAACCAAATTGAGGTGGAGAAGTCTATATTTTCTTCTTCTTTATTGGGTTCAAGACAAGAGGAAAAAGTAAGGACAGGTATCACAAGAAATGTTTAAGGTTGGTCAACAAGAGTTGCACCTTTGTTTTCGTTTGGTTCAAATTCACTTAATGATCTGGCGTTACATTACATGATACATGGGAATTTTACTCATTTTGTTTGATAGGTTTGATCTTTTTTCCTTTAAATTACTAAGAAGACATTATTTCCATGAAGTTTTAAAACTAGAATTAGATTTGGGATTGACTGGTCTCTTTTTGAAAGAGTAATGCCTTTAGTTTTAGTATTGTCTATCGTGTCCTAGAAAGAGAAACATTTCTTCTTCTATCTTCCTATACTACCTTAGAAAGACAAAGGTGTTTGTTTACTAATTATTTTCAAAAAATGCCATTAGCTACTACTCATAAAAACCCATAATGCATTTCCTTGGTTGGATTCGACTCTTTTAATAGATGCATTGCATGACGTTGCTTGTCGGTGCAACTAACACATGAAAATCAAACCAATCGACAACATGTAATCGATTTTGCCCAAAAAGCCATAAAAAAAAAAAGCAGTGAGATTGACCAAAAAAATTATTCTCTCTCTAGCACATATATTTTAAGGATTTCTTTCTTTGAATCAAAGTGTGGACATAATTTTCACGTATTGGCCAAAGCACCGAACCACAATACATGTTTAGAGCATTTAGTATTCTTAAAAAGCATAATGCCTTATGCTATCGACATATTTTACAAAGGTGAATGGCTTTTTCTTTTCTATTCGCCTTATTTTTCTTTAATGAAAGAGGGTTTGCGGATGCCACAAACAACTTGTCGTTATCTCAATATGTAGCGGTTACAAATGGCGAAGGAATTGTTCACTAAAGAGATTAAAAAATACACCTCTCTCTGGCATCCTCAAGAACAAATCTCCCATTTGTCCTCCTTATTTTGATCCATTATCTCTTGATTGGAAAATAACCTGTTTCGTTGATTGTTAATTTCTGTTGATGAGGTAATTTAATTTTCCTCATTTTTTGGCGACACTATTCAAATGCTTGAAAATACACTATGCAATTAGTCTATTAGGTGGCAACTGATGCTAAATGAAGATATGAGAAGGATAGCTGGAAAGGGATCAAGTGATCCTCCTTGAAAATTGGTGGAAATCAATTATAGTTCTACCAATAACTAGGAAGATGGGAAACTTTTCGCAGGGATTGTATATAAAGCACTCTCTACTGTTATGCGACAAACTACCACTATTCCTGGTGCTAATAGTATGTTCTTGCTTTGCAGGTGTGTGGGGGATGGAGGAGGAAACAATGGAACACACATAATAGGGTGTTGCTTGGTGTGGAACTGTGGTATGGGTCAAGATTGTGCTCTGTTTGGTTTACGGGGTCCTTTGGACTCAACTAGATAAATACTTTTATGTGTGGATATGTGTAGTGATTTTACAGGTTCGGCCATGGGCAACATGGATGGATACAAGAGAAATGAACTTGTGGGAGTACTAAAATTTTCTTTCAAATGTCTTGTATTCTGCTGTAATGTAATGCTACTGGTAACGTGTCATGAGCCACCCTGATACTGTAGTTAACTCGGATCCGCCTCAAGGTGATGTTTGCAAGTTCACCCCTAATAGCAATCTGGATCCTAGATTCAAATGTGCTAGCATTGGGATTTTGGTAAGCAATCATAATTGGAATCTCATAGCTTCTTGCATTCAAAAGTTTGTAATTTAATGTTTAGCAGAAATTGTGGAAGCTACAGTATTGGGTTGAAGGTTGAATTTGCAATAAAATAGGGTGCGGACTGATTATATTAGAAACTGATTTGAAGAACGTGGTGTCGGTGTTTACAAGGACAAAATATAGCCTTTCAGTTAGCGTAATAGTTCTAGATTATTATTTTTGTTTGCTTAGTAGGTTCATCTGAGTGGTTGAATGATGTCAATGAAAGCTAATTTTTGTACCGTTGTCTTTCTTGAAAATTTTCTTCTTGGTGGATGTACTTAAAAGTCCTTTTTTGGTTTGATATAATAAACGTTTAGTAGGAATAATATGATCCAGTTTCATTGTTCTTGCTAAAGACCATGCCAGTGAAAGTGAAGATGTAACTATAATTCATTGATTTTCCAAGCAAATCAAAACTTTCATGTAAGTACAAGTTGAAGACTATCAAAATATGTGTGGTGTGTTATGTCAATTTCAACTATTAGTGGAGAATTGGAAAGTGTGCAAGATCATAAATGATGTAAACTCTGTCTATTTTGCAAAACAAGACTGCCAAAAAGAAATATGAAATGAATGGTTTAAGTATCAAAACTAGACAAGAATGGATGAGAAGACATTGGATTGTAGCCGAGTCCATAAGATACGACTCTAACTTTCTCTTACACGATACGGTCATAAATAAATACCACGTGCGAAGCACGTGCAGTTTTGCTAGTACAATATAAGTAATTTGAAAATGTGCAAACTCCCAGAAAGGCAGAAATAAGTAATAATTTGGAACAGAGGGAGTCTTTGCTACTTTGCTGGTACATTTCTGAGATTATTACGTTCAGCCATGAGAAATTGGTGGCAACTTGATCCTCTTCTGTGCAGATACCAAATGCTTAAAACCAAGATGTAAGCTATCGATTTTTCCAGTCAGCATTAATGGCATGTTTGGAGTTCGAATAGAGGGGTCGATAGGATATGTTTAGATAGGGACCCACACTATGGATGAAATGGCGTGTGCAAGGTGGCCACAATCGTACCACATTAGTTATGTCATACGCGTAGTATAGAGAGACCATCGACCGGATTGCATTGTTAAGGTTTTAGTATAACCTTAATAGGAATTAGAAACTTATCGCGGCAAAGAATAAGTTTCATCCTCATATAAAATCGTTTCACAGAAACTATGAGTAATGATTTCCTTATCCATTGTAGAATTTGCCACTCCAAACAAGGTATTAGATTGCACAAAGGTTGGAACCTCAATAGATTCTCTCCAAACAGTGAATAGGATAGGAATATTTTCAAACCCCTTTTGTATGGTGTGATCATATTCTATAGCTATATACTATTCACCCTCATTCTTATCGGGCCCCAAATGTAGGTGATGAGGACTAGATTTTTGAATCTGTAGTTGTTATTGACATGGTTGGCTATATAAATTGGCTTAGTTTGACATATATGATATGCTGCTGGCTTGTGATGATAGAGTGTAGAACATTCGTTAATACTCCAAGCTTCTACGTTTTGCTAGCCTCTGTACACATGTTTTAGGTTTTTAGAATGCTAATCTCTGGTGGTTTAATGGGTTTAGGTTTTCGACGAATGCATTTGTTTTTCACACCATTCTGTACGGATGTTCCTCCGCTAATATACTATTTCAAGGTCGAATGGGGTCTTGTCATCTTCACAGCGGTATTAACTCTCGCCTCTTTGAATATTTACCTTTTATGACCATTGTTATTTTCCTGTTTTCGTATTACTGAATGCACAAGAAAATGGCATATGGCTACTGTTTTATCATTTTTATCGAGATTTTGACATTTTGTGGTACTAATGTGCTAAGGTTTCTTTTGCAAGCAATTGAAATTATACTTGAAGAAAATAGAACAATTCTAAAGATCGTAGATCGCTATTTATAGGAACGATTTTGCAATAATTTTGTTTTAAAAAATTGTGAGGTAAAATTCAATCTTCAATTTTAATGCGAAATTGCTAGGATGTCTGCATTTGATTTCACCATGGTGTTCTTCTGTCTTCCCATCTTTTTTCCCTTTTCAAGTTAGGGAAACACAAAATGCTTGAGACACAAACACAGCCTTAACCCTTGATGTGTGGATGGATTATGAAGAGGAAACAAGCTGGTTGGGAAAACCTAGCTGTTTCGCTCGCTTATCTCCTTTTGTTTTCCATTCAATTTGTGCAGAAATTTCTGGTAATATCAAAAAAATTTCACTACGGTTCCATTAGTTTGATTACAGAACCATGCAAGTCTGCTCATATTCCCGCAGCAAAAGCTGCAAAAAATGCTGCTGTGATTTTGTCTTACGATCCTAATTTGAAGCTTCCATTATAGCCATCTGAAGAGAGTGCCTGAGAAGGGATTTTGAGCATATCAGAGGTGGCTTATTAACGTAGTCTTGCCATTAAACACATCATGCTGACTTTTTGCTTGTCTAGGCCTTTTTGCTATCCTTTGTCATAGATATGCTTAAATAACAATAAGCAAAATGTTATTGGAAGCTCCATTTTTGTTGATTATGTTAAATTTACTGACCAAATAAGTGAAGTGGTGCTTTCTTTCTTGTTGTTGGTGTCATCTATTTCTTTGGATAAGTGGAGGTTCGACTCTCATTCAGCTTGCATTTTTCAGATAGTGTCCTTGCTTTGGAAATGAAATTAAGAAGGTTTCCTAATTTTTTGTTTGCGGTAGATTGTAAAGCTTGAGAGCTGAACTCACCTAGACTAGATTTTCACCTATAGGCCTAAATCATGCTTAACATCAACCACTCTCTAGATTCTTAGGTTGTATGCTTAGAGGTTGATTATGTTCAGTTACTCAGAGAAAGAAAAGCCTAAAGATAGTAAAATCACTTCAGAAGCCACTTAACGTATTATAATGATAAAGAAGGATTATAAAAGGCTCTCTTTCTGGTCAATCGATACATATGTTTTTCCTGGTGGCGCTACCAGTTCTGCATTGCTTGGCTCCAGTTTTTCATGTGTCATGAATTATAATTGTGCATCTGAATGTGGCTAGAGTTATCTATTCTTTCAGAAGTTTGAGTCAAAGGTGGGTGCAGTGGATACCCACAGGAGCCGAAGAAGCTTTTGTAGGTGGCATATTAGCACAACTAGCTAAAGATGACACATGGCTAAAGATACAGTTTTCATTGAAGTATTTAATATGCTCAGTCATTTTTAAAATATATGTAATACTTATCCTCAACAAAAAAAATTTGCTGTTCACCTTTTCCATTTTCCATAACATGAATAAAAAAAAAAGGGCTACAATTTGAGATGGAAAAAAAAATAGACAATGCTACAGCCTTCCACTAGCATTCACATGTGAAAAGTTAGATCTTGAGCAAATCTGCATCTATCCTTAAAAGGCTAAAACGATGTCGTTTTCAGAAAAGTGGCATTTTTTAAGATCTCCTCTCTCTCACTTAGACTTGTGCTGAAAACATATTTCTAGCTGTATATGGAGCAGTACTCATATGCATACGGTAACTACATGTAACTTCTTGAAATCCTATAAGAGAATGGCCTAACACTTGGGTTTCGTAGTTAAACTACGATTAATGGAAGACTTGTATTGAGTCCTTCATTAGGCATTCTCCTTAACTGGTTTTTTTCTTATCTCAGGGGAAGCGGGAAAGTACTCATTAATTGGTTTTTTCCCTATCTCAGCGGAAGGGAGAAACTATTCATTACAGAATTCATTTTGCCTATTTCTTTGTATAATACATGATGTCCTACTTGTGTGCAACCTATGCTTTGTAAATTTGGACTTGCCAATATGGACAGATAGTTTTAAGCAAATCAATTTATGTATCATTATCATTTTTTATCCTGCCCAACATTAGTGGAAATATTTTGTCTCGTAAACAAATTGCTAAATATTTTGCTCTTCCGAATCGTTGCAGGGCATTCACTCTCAAGCAGAGAGGTGCAATTCCGGCTTTCTCAACTAAAGAAGACATGTTTACTGCCATAATGGGCTTCTGAAATACGTTTTGTTGAACTACTCCTTAATTATTCTACTCTGTAATCAATTTTTTTCCCCTGATGTTGAGCAAAATAATTCACATTCGACCAGATTGAAAATAAAGTGGCAGGCATGTATCCAAGTTTATCCTGGATTGCTCTGCTTGTTATGGCTTGGGCCATATTGCTCTCGGATTGTAATGGCTTATAATGTCCAAATCTATGTCAAATAGCGTAAAATACATCAATTAAACTAATCCACTTCGGACACAATAACCCAACGCCTTCAAGATGATATCAAAACTCTTATTCTTATTACAATTTCCTCTTCTATTAGGGATGGCAATTTCCCCATATCCAATGGATACCCGTCCCGCCATGTCCATATGGAGGCGAGGTTTATCCAAAAAAAATCCCCAATAGTCGCGGGTACGGTGGAATTTAAAAAATACCCGCTCAGTTATGGAGCGGGTATGGTTTTGTTATCCCCGCCCCCGAATCCCCGTACCCGGTTATAGATACTATATAAATTATACATATGCATATAGGTAGAAAATAATCTTTAGTATTATTCACTTATGAAGTAATTACTTGTATAGCAAATCATATCAATTACTACCTATTATAAACTACATAATATATTAAGGATATCATTACAAATTCTAGTTCCTAAAATGATTTTCCTGCTATATTTTGCTCTTTCATTTTTTTTTTATAATTTATTGGTTTGTCGCTTTATGAAACTTAGAAATTGATGTTTGCTTGGATTGGTTTTTGATTGTGTTATTGTTATTTTTGCTACATTAGTGGTTAAAATAAGATAATTTGAAGTTTTTTAGTACTTTATATTTTTGTTGGTTTGAATTATTGGACTTGCACTTTGGTTTCATTATTGACTTTTTATATATTTTAGTTTGGATATGGATATATTTGGGGAAACCCCGATATCCAACGGGATGTGGGTTTGGTGCTTTATCTAATATCCCCAGTGGAGATTGGAGCGGGGATGGTAAAAGACTCCCCAATTGGAGATGGGAGATAGAATAGAATCCCCCGATCCATACCCTACCCGTTGCCATCCCTATCTTCTATTCACCAATACCCAAACCTATAACACAAAACCAACAAACACACGGGCATCACACTCGTGCAACGCACGATGCGTTAACACTAGTAAGAAAGAGAAGCATGCCATTTATATAAGCTCTTCCCGTGTACTCCTATTTTCCAATTCCTTTATCCATAAATTTTCCATTTCTAATTTCTTCCTCAATTACTACTCATTACTTTTAATTTATTATATTTTTTCCACCGTTAAAACCCAATTTAGCCAAATTAAAAATTATTCAAAATTTTCACACTTTCTCCTTAACCAAAAATTTTCGGCTTCCAAACAGTACAAAATTAATAGTTTTTTAAATAAAACCAAAAATAAATCAAAATAACCCAATTTTCTACATTATTTTCCATCTTAACTTTCACTAACAATTTTTTCATCAATCAAACAACTCAAGCCATTAGCGGGCGGGCATCACGTGCAACGCACGTGTCACAGCACCTAGTTGTTGTAATATAGCAATAGCTATCCAAATAGCAATTCAACCATTGGACGCACTCTTGCTTGTTGATATATTGGGGAAACCATTTGTAATTCAAAACTTATCCTAGCGGCTAAGCTTTAAGTATCATTTTTGTCTCCCTACATCTTAATTGAGATTCCCTAACGGTTGTACGTTCTGGTGGCATTCTGAAAAAGTTCCCTCTATAAATTTGATGAAAGCGCATCATTGTGTTAGAATAAAAAAATATAAAAATTGGGTGTGTATGATAAGCACCCTTAAATCACTCAGAGTTTATGATATTGTGTACAAAAATTCGTAACATTTCAATATAAGTTAATAACAATATTGTACACAACCTAATAATTTACTAGGGATTTTTGTTGGATTTCCTTTTACCTTTGCAACCAACTAGGCACAAGCACAGCACAACATGAGCACGAGATAAGCACAGCACCATGTATTGTTGTGTGCCCATGTATAGGTGAGCCGGCTAGCCTAGTGTAGAGTATTCTAGCATGGCACTATGTTAACTGTGTTAACCACACAATATTACATATTTTTGTGGCTTATTCGCGTCTCCTTATAATGTCTGTGTAGATATCCCTGGTGTTTTTTATAATATTGCATGTAATGTATGCTTTTCTTAATTTCATGTAATTCAAGATTAAAGAAGCCTATAAAAGAGCTTTCATTAGTCCCCCAGAGTACCGAAAAGCAAAATCTAGAAATCTGGAAAATCAAATGAGGAAGTAGTCTCCAAGACTATGCGAGAAATGCAAATATGAATTTGAAGAATGAAATGCCATATAGTAATGATGTAGGGTTTGTCTAACATCCAGCCAAATAGTAATAACCTCCCTACTAGCAGCTCTCACATACTAGTAGGTCCCATTATAAGGACATTAATTTCACGTGTGTAGGAAAACTTTGTGTAATTTATTTGATCCATAAAAGAGAGTTACATTTTCTTAACCAAATTTGTTTTCTTTTGAGAGTTGTCCCACATGCATTTATCATGCATGATTAGGAAACAGCTCATAGCATATGGAACTTGTCATACAAATGAAAATGGATGAGCCACAGCATGGAGTAGTACAGCAATTGTGAGAAAAAATGCAAAATATAAAATTTTATTTGGGTGTAAAATTTATAGCATTTCTAGCATCAATTTCAAATTCGTAAAATTTCGATACAAGTTCATAACAATTTTGTACACGTTATAATCATTTACTAGTTAATTTTTATTAGACTTTTTTGTTTTAAAAGTTTACGAGGCCCAACTAGGCACAGACACAGCACGACATGTGCACGAGATAAGCACAACACAACGCATTGTAGTGTTCACACAGGTCAGTTGGCCGGCTCGCCAAGTGTAGTGTATTCTAGCATGGCACTACTCGTAGGACGTTAGGTACGAAATTAGGCAGGCCAATATTGATAGTGTTGGAATTGTGCCTTGAATTTTCCTTTTTTGGGAGAATTCCAATTGTGTTTAGGATTTCCTATTGTGTTTAGGATTTCCTATTGCATTTAGGATTTCCAATTGTATTTAGGATTTCCTATTGTGTTGAGGATTTCCTATTGATTGTGCTTCTTATAAATAGAGGCTTTTAGGGATCCTTTGGCTATCTCTCATATTGTGGCCTCTCCAGAGTTACGGATCATAGCCGACTCTTTGTATCTCTTCTTCACCATTGATAGTGAACTCTCTCTCTCCTCGCTCGTAAAAGTACCTCAATCTTGGGGGAACCACGTAAATCTTTGTATCGTGTGATTGCTTGTTGTTTTGTTTGCTTTCTCCCAACTTAGTCGCATTCATAACGTTCGTTACAACAAACTGGTATCAGAGCTTCTAGTTGAAAAACTAGGGTTTTGTTTTCGATTGTGGCTATAGCGGCTAAGTTTGAGATTGCGAAGTTTGATGGGCAGAGCAGCAGCTTCAGTCTTTGGAGGGTTAAGATGAATGTTTTGCTAGTTCAATAGGGATTACACAAGACCTTACAGAGGCAGGAAAAATCTGGCATCAGCGCGGAAAATTGGGAAGACATGGATGCTAAAGCTCTGAGTTCGATTCAATTGAGTCTAGCAGACGATGTTCTTCGCGAGGTGGAAGAAGAAACTTCAACAGCAGGTATTTGGCTGAAGTTGGAAGGCATCTATATGGAAATCACTAACGAACAGGTTATATCTGAAACAACGGTTGTATACTTTTCATATGCGTGAAGGTATGCCAATTAAGGATCATTTAGACGAGTTTAATCATATTTTGATGGACCTGAAAAATATTGATTGTAAAATCGAGGAGGAGGACCAAGCCCTAATTTTGTTATGTTCTTTACCGCCATCGTATGAACATTTTGTTACAATCTTATTGTATGGGCAAGACACCATATCCATGGAGGATGTTAAGGTCAGTCTTCATTCGAAAGAGTTGAGGAAAAAGGTGTCAGGAGAGGTTGATGATCATGCGGAGGGATTGTTTGTTAGGGGAAGAATGACAGAAAAGGGTGGTACGAGTAATAGGGAAAGATCCAAATCAGCAGTTAAAAATAAGAAAAAGGGAAAGTACAATTATTGCAAGAAACCGGGGCACTGGGCAAAAGACTGTTTAAAAGTCAAGGAGAAGGAAAAAGAGGACCAGAAAAGGGGTAAAAATATTGCCGGGGTTGCCGAAAGTTCAGATGAGTTAGATACTATTTTATCAGTTACAGTGGGAGATTCTCGCTGTGATACCGAGTGGATTTTGGATTCTGGGTGTTCATATTACATGTGTCCGCATAAGGAGTGGTTCGCCACTTATGAGGCGGTCAATGGTGGCACAGTTTTAATGGGCAACAACATGCCCTGCAAAACTGTTGGTTGTGGAACGATCCAAGTCAAGATGCACGACGGTATTGCGAGGACTTTATCGGATGTTCGGCATGTTCCGGAGTTGAAGAAAAATCTTATCTCTTTGGGTGCTCTAGATTCCATTGGTTGTACTTTCACTGGTGAAGGTGGAGTTTTGAAGGTCTCAAGGGGTGCTTTGGTGCTGATGAAGGGTCAGAAGCGTAACAATCTCTATTCACTCATGGGCAGTACAGTTACGGGTTCTGCAGCAGCGGTCACTTTTTCAAAGGTTTCGGGTTCGGATTTGACTCGATTGTGGCATATGCGTCTTGGGCATATGAGCGAGAGAGGGATGACAGTTTTAAGCAATCAGGGTCTACTTTGTGGGCAAAAAACTAAGAAGCTGGATTTTTGCGAGCATTGTGTCTACGGCAAGCAGTGCAGGGTCAAATTCAGTACAACTGTTCATCGCACCAAAGGCACGGTGGATTATTTTCTCTCGTAAGGTTTGGGTGTATATGCTAAAACATAAAAGTGATGCTCTAAGTACATTTAAACAGTTTAAAATTTTGATAGAGAATCAGACTGGTAAGAAAATAAAACGTTTGAGAACTGACAATGGTATGGAGTTTTGTCTTGGCGAATTTGATAAGTTTTGTAGTGATGAGGGCATTGCGAGACATTACACAATGAGGAAAACCCCCCAGCAGAACGGTGTGGCTGAACGAATGAACATGACCCTTTTGGAGAAGGTGCGTTGTATGTTGTCCAATGCCGGGTTGGGCAAAGAGTTTTGGGCTGAAGCCGTTTCCACAGTATGCTATTTGGTGAACAAGTCTCTGTCGACTGCTATTGAGTGTAAGACTCCGTTTGAGGTATGGTCGGGTCATAAGGCTGATTATTCCGTACTACGTGTGTTTGGGTGTCCAGCTTATGCTCATGTGAATGAGGGTAAGTTGGAGCCACGTGCCAAGAAGTGTATTTTCTTGGGTTATCAGGCAGGTGTGAAAGGGTACAAATTATGGTGTCCAGAAACCTCTAAGTTTTTAATTAGTAGAGATGTTACTTTTGATGAAAACTTTATGGTTAAGGGGTCTAAGCAGGTTAAAGATGAAGTTGAGGAACCGAGGGTTCCATAGCAGGTGGAGTTGTTATGTGAATCTTCTGGCTTAGGGAAGAATGACAGTAATCAGCCAATTGAAGAGGAGTTCAAGAGTTCAGACACAGATGATGATGTACCAGCAGAGCAACCACACACTATTGCTAAAGATAGGCCAAGGAGGGAGATTCGGCCTCCTGAAAGATATTCGGCTTATTCTAAGATTGTGGCCTATGCTTTATTAGTTGCTGAAACAATGGAGTACGATGAGCCTTCTAGCTATGTGGAAGCTATTTCGAGCAATGAGTGTGCACAGTGGTGTGTTGCTATGAATGAGGAGATTGAGTCTCTTCAGAAGAACCAGACATGGGAGTTGGTGGAACCGCTGAAAAATAGGAGGATTGTTGGGTGCAAGTGGGTCTTCAAGCGCAAGCCAGGTATTCCAGGGGTTGAAGAGGCACGGTTCAAAGCTCGGCTAGTGGCGAAAGGATTCAGTCAAAATGAAGGTTTTGACTACAATGAGGTATTTTCACCAGGTTGTAAAGCACATTTCCATTTGCACTTTACTTGCTATTGTTGCTTGTTATGACCTTGAGTTAGAGCAACTTGATGTCAAAACGGCGTTTTTGCATGGTGAGCTTGAGGAACAGATTTATATGCGTCAACCAGAGGGATTTGTTGTTTCTGGTAAGGAAGATCATGTATGCTTGCTTCGTAAGTCTTTATATGGCTTAAAACAGTCTCCTAGGCAGTGGTATAAGCGGTTTGATACATTCATGATAAGCCAATCATATTCTAGGAGTGAATATGACAATTGTGTGTATTTTCGGAGACTTCCAGATGGTTCATTTATTTATCTATTGTTGTATGTTGATGATATGCTTATTGCTGCCAAAGGTGTATCAGAAATCAATAGGTTGAAGCAGCAGTTGAGTGGTGAATTCGAGATGAAGGATTTGAGTGCAGCAAAACGGATTTTGGGTATGGAGATTAGCAGAAATCGAGTAGATGGCAAGTTGTTCTTGAATCAGAAGTCATATGTTCTCAAAGTGCTTGAGCGCTTTGCCATGCAGAACTCGAAGCCAGTCAGTACCCCTTTGGCAGCACACTTTCGACTTTCAGCAGAATTGTCACCTCAGTCGGAGGATGAGGAGAAATATGTCTCAGGTTCCATATTCGAGCGCAATTGGGAGCCTTATGTATGCCATGGTATGTACTCGTCCTGATATTTCACATGCAATTAGTGTCGTAAGTCGCTATATGGGGCGACCGGGAAAGGCACATTGGGAGGCTGTGAAGTGGATACTTCGGTATTTGAAAGGGACTGCAGATGTGGGTCTTTGTATGGGGTTTCTAATCCGGGTAATCAAGTTGTTGGTTATGTTGATTCGGATTTTGCTAGTGACAATGATAATAGGAGGTCTCTGACAGGTTATGTGTTCACTCTATTCGGAAGTGCCATTAGTTGGAAAGCAACTTTGCAGGCTACGGCCGCGCTGTCTACAATAGAAGCGGAGTATATGGCCATTGCCGAAGCTGTAAAGGAGGCATTGTGGATGAGGAGAATTCTTTGCGAGCTTGGTATTGCACAAGGGGTTACTTCAGTATTTTGTGACTCTCAGAGTGCTATACATCTGACTAAAAATCTAATGTATCATGAACGGACCAAGCATATTGATGTCAGGTATCACTTCGTTCGAGAGATCATCTCACAAAAGCAAGTTGAGGTGAAGAAAGTGGGAACGGCGGATAACCCAGCGAACATGTTGACTAAACTGGTTTCGGTTGCCAAGTTCAAGCATTTCTTGGGCTTGGTTGGTATTTGCAGTTGATCACCCCTTGGGGACATTGTGGCGAGGTAGAGGCAGAAGAGGGTTGCTATAATTAGTGATTGGGTTCAGTGGAATTCAAGTCAAGGTGGAGAATTGTTGGAATTGTGCCTTGAATTTTCCTTTTTTGGGATAATTCCAATTGTGTTTAGGATTTCCTATTGATTGTGCTTCTTATAAATAGAGGCTTTTAGGGATCATTTGGCTATCTCTCATATTGTGGCCTCTCCAGAGTTACGGATCATAGCCGGCTCTTTGTATCTCTTCTTCACCATTGATAGTGAACTCTCTCTCTCCTCACCCGTGGACGTACCTCAATCTTGGGGGAACAACGTATATCTTTATGTCGTGTTATTGCTTGTTGTTTTGTTTGCTTTCTCCCAACTTAGTCGCATCCATAGCGTTCGTTACAACAGACAGCATAACCATTTGAGACCTCTAGATATAAATGTATGCAAAACACAAATTTTGGAAAAAGAACCATTTTGAACATTACTCATACCCGATCCTCCACAAATACTCTTAAATGCCTCCAGTAAGCTGGTCTGAAACACGATTATCATCAACAATCAATGAACGGACTAACACGTATATAATCGTTATACATTTGATGCTTTCAAGTTGATGAATGAGGTATCATTTCTAACGGTATAAACATATACATACATACATACACGAAAATCTTCTAGTCAGGGATCTCTGACTTTGCTTAAAGTCAGGACCTCACCTTTTCCGATTGAATTTTGATGATCCGAACCGAACAATGTGTTTAAACTTGTTTTTAAGGGTCCCCGTGAGGAATCATAAAAAAAATGACCGAAAAGTGCTTGATCCGAGCAATTTTTGATAAAAACTGCTCGGATCAAGCCCTTCCTGGTCATTTTTTTTATGATTCTTTGCGGGGACCCTTAAAAACACGTTGTAACCACATTGGACGGTTCGGATCATCAAAATTCAATCGGGAAAGGTAAGGTACTGACTTTAAGCAGAGTCATATATATATATACGGAGAGGATCCGGTCAGGACTCCCGCATTTTAATAAAATGCGGACCTCCCCTCTCCCGGCCAAATGGTCGGGATCCGAACCGTTGGATGTGTTTAAAATGTGTTTTCAAGGGCCTACGCGAAGATTTGGCAAAAAAAATGACCGGGAAGGGCTTCATCCGAGCAGTTTTCATAACAAACCGTAGGATAAATATTTCATGAAAATTGCTCGGATGAAGCCCTTCCCGGTCATTTTTTTTGCCGAATCTTCGCGTAGGCCCTTGAAAACACATTTTAAACACATCCAACGGTTCGGATCCCGACCATTTGGCCGGGAGAGGGAATTAAGGTCCGCATTTTATAAAATGCGGGAGTCCTGACCGGATCCTCTCCGTGTATATATATATATATATATATATATATATATATATATAACCACTTCACATCCAAACCCCTTTTTACGGACCTAACGTCCGGACCTCCACCTTCCCAATATTTTTTTGAAAAGCGTTTTTGTGAAAAACTGCCCCGATCAAGCCCTTCCGGGTATTTTTTTTTGCCAAATCTTCGCGTTGGACCTTAAAATCACGTTTTAAACACATCTAACGGTTCGGATTTTCAAAAAAAAATTTGGAAGGTGGAGGTCCGGACGTTTTAAAATCCGGGAGTTTGGATTGGAAGTTTTTCGTATATATACATTTATATATTTAGGCCTGTTCCGGGGACATATAAAAAAACAAACAAAAAGACACTCCATCTCAGCCATTGAAACTAATGGTTGAGATTAAATCTTCAAGAATTGCACACACACTCTCTCTCCATCTCCACTTCTGATCAAACTTACATCTCCCCACCTCATCTCACATTTTCTCTCTCTAACACAACACTCTTCACTCCGGTGAAGCCATCTTCAGCAAAACACCTTCCTCTTTCCATCTCCGGCGACCCCATCTCTGGCGACCCCAGTTTTACAATATTACTATTTTTTCCCTCCATGTCATTAACTTTCACATAAACAGAGCATTAATTTCATTTTTCCGAAAAGAAAAACTAAAGCTACCTCTATATCATCCCCAATAGTATCAGCAAATCCATACAACCATTTGAAGCACTGGTACAAATTGCTTATCTACAAAAATACCCAGATGCCCAAACTAGAAGATAAACCCATCCTAGGCCAAAAAAAAGTAAAAATCACGATTTTCAACAATTCAAGGAAAAGGAAGAGAAACCCAGATCCAATCCAAAACAGAAATGCTTCAAACTTCAAAGGAAATTTACAATCTGATTTGGGTTCAAATTGTTGAATGTAGTAAAAGAAAATCGAAGAATGATTTGGGTTCAAATGGGTTTCAGATGAATTTTCGAAGGGTTTTTTATCTGGGTTCAAAAGTGTGATCTAGGTTCAAAACATAAAGGGTTTTTGATCTAGGTTCAAAATAGAAATGCTTCAAACTTCAGGGGAAATAGATGAACTGACCTGGGTTCAAAACAGTCGAACATAGGTTAAAAAAAATAAAAGAATTTTTTGAGCCAAAAAATCGAAGAATCATTTCGGTTCAAATCGAATTTTCAAGATGGTTTTCGATCAAATTTGGGTTTGGAGAACAAGGAAATAGACAATCTGATTGGGGAGGGGTGTGTGTGTGTGTGTGTGAGAGAGAGAGAGAGAGAGAACAATGTGAGATGAGATTTTAGTAATTTTGATCAGATGTGGAGAGGGAGAGGGAGTTTGTGTGCATATATATACAGTAAACTTCCAATCAGGTATACCGGATGAGATTCCCATCAGGGACTCCTACAATTCTCCAATTTCCCAATCAAACTTTCAAAATCCGAATCGTCCAATGTGTTTAAAAGGTGTTTTTAAGGGTCTACACGAGAGATCAGTGAAAAAAATACCGGGAAGGGCTTGATCCGATTAGTTTTCGATAAAAATAGAGTACATATATAGTTTTCATGGAAAAGTGATTGGATCAAGCCCTTCCCTATAATTTTTTTCACCGATTTCTCGCGGAGACCATTAAAAATACCTTTTAAACACATTGAACGGTTTCGGATCATGAAAATTTGATCTAGAAATTGGAGCCCCTAATGGGAAGCCCATCAGGTATACATGATTGCAAATTTACTGCACACACACACACACTGACTTGGAGGCTAATGATATTGCCGAGAAAGAGATTGATGTCTTTGCTCAAAAGGAGGATGGGGAATTCGCTGAAACAAAAGATGTGGAATTGGCTGAAACAGAATATGGTGGTTCTCTTTCTTTGAAATTTTGATCTTGTTTGCTCTACTTGGTGAGGTTGCTTTGGTTTTGTTTCTGCTTGTGGCGTCTTTTGGATCATTGGTGTTTAGGCTGTTTGGTTCAGTTTTAGCAAGTTTTTCAGCGGTAGCTTTGTTCTGCTGGCTGGTTCTTAGGTTCGCCTTTGTGGTCGTTTGTCTTTGCAATTTTACGTTTTTCAGTGTTAAAAATTTTTCAATCATTATTCACATTTTTCTCTCTACTTATTACCTCTATCTCCAATCATTATTCTCATTTTTCTCTCTACCCCTCTCTCCAATTATTATTCTCATTTCTAAAAACCAAACCAAACCCTATTTTTAATCAAGACTATTTTGTCGTCAAGTTCATTTGATCGTTGCATTCTCTCCAAGGCTTTTTTAGGTGACGGTTTCACAAAACTGATAGAGTGCTCCATGAAAGTTTAATTTTTTTTATAGGTAAAAAATTTATTGATAACTCGACCAAGGTACATCGAGGAGAACATATAAAAAAAAAAAAATGGAAAACACAAGCTACATGATGTTGGTACATATAGGTCGACGTAAAATTCGCATAAAGAAAAACAGAAAAAAATAAAAAGAATAATGCACTAGGGATACACCACTCAACCACACCACCAACCACACCAGCCTGCGTGACACTATGTGATTGATAGTTGCAAAATAGTTTCAAAGTGCTTGTTCTCCCATTACCAAGCACTTTTAAAACTATTTTGCAATTATCAATCATATAGTGTCACGCAGGCTGGTATAGTTGGTGGTGTGGTTCAGTGGTGTGTCAGTCATTATTAAAATAAAAGATCCAACAAAACAAGATATTGTTGGTAAGATATCAACAACAAAAAAAAATAAAACCCAACATCCGGCTCCCTGCAAACCCCATCCAGTATTGACCAAAAAGTCACCTTCATCATCAGACAACCTCACCGGGAACGCCTCACTAACACACCGTTGCTGCCCCAAACCCGCTAAAATCGCTCCAAACAAATCCAAATAGAACCCTTTGCCAAAGCTTGTCGGCCTCAACCACATCCCCGTCATAGAAAAGGCAGGGAACCACGCCATCCAACCATCGTAGCTCACCACCATCTTCGATTAAGGAAAGAACCACGCCAAGCCACCTCCACAACCCCTCGAAATGCCGAGGCAGGAGATGATGTCAAAGTTCAAAAGAGAGCCGTACACAAAAAAAAAAAAAAAAACCCTTATAAACACCAAAAATGACCCCAAATTATCTGCGGATGCAGCCGCTAAGACTTCGTGGCAAAGCCATCTCAGCTCACCCCCATCCCCTCACCCACCATTTCTTTTCGCTGCCGTTCCCTCGCCTAAAAGCCCACCGTTTCCAGGAAAGTTTAAGTTGAATAAGTTATACCAAAAATTAAAATTGTTTTATATAGAAAATCGTAGACATATTATCAAAAGAAAAAATAAAGAAGGAAATACACCTAAAAAAAGGCTTCAAGTTGGGCTGTAAGAATCTCATAAGTAGCACATATGAGATGTTTCACGTGATAAGTTTAACACACTTCGAACAGCTTGCGTTCTTTCAGGCCCCGTTTATATACCTCTCGTAATTAAGGGGTTGGGGTTTGACGTCTCTTCATAAACTCAAATTTTAAATCTTCTTTCTTGAAAGTCGAGGGATACTACAAGATGTTTGAGATGTGCTAAAAGTCACATATGAGATTTACTGCATTGGAGCAATTAAGACAGTGAATCTCATGATTTATAATAGTAATAATAAGTGCAAATATTGATAAAAGTAGATTAACAAAATTCGACAAAGGTGTAGTTTGGCTAGAATAATTTAATTTGGATTATTTTTGGTTTTCTGAACTGTTGTAAGTTCTGGTGAAATTCATTTACATTAGTAGGAGTATCTATTTTATCTTCAGGACAGCAATTAAAAGGGTAAACTAAATAACCAAGAGCTACACAAAATTCAGTAAAGACAAAATAAGTCAAAATAGAACTGTTTTTTGGTTTATTTCTTCTTTTCTAAATTTTTTATCTTTATAACGCATAGGAATCGAAAAGGTACTCTTGAATTGGGCTCGACTAAGAGTGGGTCTTTGAGCCCATCAAGTGCTATGGTGGCAGACTCTATAGACTCGTCTAATGGGACCGATGCCTGTTTTGAGAAGACATTTTTGGATACTAAGATGGATTCCTTAACAAAGGCACAACCCCCATTGACGGTGTATACACTTGGAACTTAACGGAGTGTGTTGCAGAGACTCCATATGTTTCAATTGTTGGTGAAGAAGAGAATCTCGTGGAAATTAGCAAAGAAATAGATAATGTTGAGTGGGACACAGTGGTTGATGATTCGATTGAGGACTCTGATTGTGATGAAGCAGTTAATGCAGAGTGGAAGAAACCCAGTGGGAGAAAATGGTGGAAATGGCGAAGTCGATGGAGGTGGTGGAACCTATAACTTTGGAATCTACAAAATCTCTTAGAGCAGCTCAGATGGAGGGGATCAATCTTACGGTGGATCTTCGACCAGCAAGCATCAGGAGAAGAATCAGAAGGCAACTTTTCGATGAATGCTCGAGCGTTCAAAAGAGTGATTGTATGGTTGATAGTGAGTCTCTTCGCACCCAAAGGCCGTTGGATGTTGAGAAGGAATTTCTGTAATCTATTGCCACTAGAATCGTCTGGGGGTGATTCACTTAGTAAGTGATGATTTAAGGATAAAGCAGATGATAGAGAGCGATTTTAATAGATTTGCTGCTCTTCAAAAACAACCCATTATCTGCTAATGGGCCTTTGTATCAGGTCGTCATTTGGAAGGGTTTTGTGATTGGTTTGGCATATTTTGGGTTTGGATCTTTGGGCATTTTAGGCGTTTGGGCTTTCCCTGTTAGGTGTTTTTTTGGCTTTGTTTCTTCAAGTGTTTTTTTTCTTTATTCAACCTTGGTTGGATTTCCCTCCCCTCTCCCCCCGGCTTGATGTTCCCTTTGTCAAGTCTTCTTCAATAAAATTCTTTTTGCCAATCAAAAAAAAAAACGAAACCCAAAAAATAAATATTCTAACCAAAAGCCAAAATCTTTTTACTCACAATGAAATTAAGCCAACGACAAAAAAAAAAAAAAGTTAAGACGGTGTATAGCCCAACTAATGTTAGCCTCCTTTCACGTGGAGGTCTCAAGTCAACCAAAAATGCTAAGTACTCCGAAAAGATACCCCGAAAATTATTCCGAGCGTGAAATCAACAGTTCAAATAATTATGCAAGTGAACTTGTTGGGGTTGTGTATTTTTCAAAAGAGTACTTCAAAAACACTTGTCCCACATTGGATAGCTACAAAATATTTTCGCTCTTTATATGTGTGAAGGCTTCATGGACTATTGAATAGCTAGGCCCAAGAGAGGCCTCGCGTGCACACAGGATGGGCCAAGGTCCAAGCTAATTTGGCTAACCCAATCCGGAAACCAGTTAATCGGGTGTGCGTTGCGAACCTCGCGCACAAGGGGGGTGCAAATCTGCGAATTTAGAGCCTCATGTTTTGCAAAATTAATTAAGAAAAAGATTTTTCTTTTGAACCAATCTGTCTTTTTTGGAAAAGATTAATTAAGGAAAAGATTTTTCTTCTGAACTAATCTGTCTCTTTTGGAAAAGATTTTCTGTCCGTTAGAGAATGAGAAAAACGTGTTATATATCAGTGTACAAAATCGTTACAAAAATATTTAAAACTTCAGCATAATCAGTGCACAGATTTTGGGAGGCTAATTTATTCAATCATTGAATTCTTGATTGATTCTGATTCCGAAAATTAAATCTTTTCGTCACCTATAAAAGAAGCTGCTCTCGATTCATTTCATTCGCATTGAAAAAACATTTTCATACACAGAGTTAAAAGAGCAAGAAAATGTCAATTGTGTTTTGCATTTCCGGTCTTTTTCCATGCAGAGAAGACCGAGGCAAAGGCTGTATTCTGGGATGTTTTATCCTGGAGACGTCGTGTCTGGTAGTGCTTGAACAGTGAGGGCGGAGCTGCGAAACGTCTTAAAGAGAGCGACCTAGTCCGTGACTCAACCCAAAAGCAGCCAATTTCTTCCGGTATTTCTATTCAACTACAGATTCAGAAGTAAACGGCTCCATATTTTCTATAGTATTTCCAACAAAACTTGAACCACATATTTCACTTTCGAAGAATTTTCTGGATATATTTTTGGGGTACATAGCATTGCCGCAGGGTCATCTCATGTGGACAGGATTTCCCTCTTGACTGCGAGTCCAAAGATACCAACACTATATCTGAGAAAAAAGAAAAACTTGCTCTCAATGACGTGGGGGAAGTAGTGAGAAAACAACAACGAACTGTAGACACCCCGATTTTGAACCCGGGATGCGCTCGAGCATTCCCGATGATGAAATGGACCAATCGTGGCTACCCGAGGCTTGAACAATGCTTGGAACTTGGCAAAACCTCTTCAAAACAAACCCAAGCCTACGCCATCTTCTAGTACATTCAAAACCCTCTTTATTGATATATAATTCATCCCAATCCGTTTTGAAATGAGAGAGATGCACGAATGTTGCTAAAATGACTTGTTTTCCCGACCGTTTGAGGGTAAAATGGTCATACATTTGGATGTATAAATTTTCTGGATTCCAAACCACTTGGGTTAGAAAGTAGACTCAACAAGCTTTCCAACGCTTCAAACCGCATCAAAATTGGCGTTCGGTAGCACCCGAGGCGGCCCCGCAAAGTTTTACCTTTTGAGCAACAGCATTGAGCGCTCAAGGCCCCAACCTTGAGCGCTCAAGCCCTAAAAACCACCTTAAGCGCTCAATCTTACGGCTTTGAGCGCTCAACTCTGATTCCAGATCAGTTTTCTACAGAGCATCTAATCATGATATTTTACTGCAAGAGGAGCGTCTACCTATGTTTTCTACTGCTTAAATACACTTCCTAGACCCTTGAACATCTCCTCAATCACCCCCCAAACCCAATTCAAAAATTAAACCCATTTTCCTCCCATTTCTCTCTCTATATAAACCTCCTCCACTCCCTCACTCACTCTCTGGGCTGCCCTAATGCCATTTTCTCCCTCCACCAGAGCATATACACTACACCAGTCCACAATCAACCCATTAATTTCATCCCTTCAAGTTCCTTCAAACAAACCCACTTGATTACATCAAGAACATGGCCATTTAGCTTCAAGTGCACCCTCCTCTTGGCTGATTTTCATACTCTTCCAGTCATCACAACTCAGTTCTCACACCCACAACTCAGTCCCAACTCACCAAACTCATCCAAGCTTTTTCTACCATCAAAATCCATTTCTATCAAGCCAAAATCATCTTTTTGCTTACAAATACACTTTCATCCTACATCATATTGAACCAATCAGGTCTCTCGATCACTCAAACACACTCTAAACTCATTGTTCTACACCATCATCTAATCAAAAGCCAAGTTACAAGCCTTGATCAAGCCAAAAGGTAGTTAAACATGTGATTTATTCACTGTTTTGATCCTTCTGAGGAAGACCAGTGAGTTCAAACAAGTTCTTTATACTTGTATTGAACTCACAAAGGTCTAAAAGTTGTTTAAAAACATCTTTCAAATCTGCAGTTTCAACAGGGGTTGAGCGCTCAAGCCTCAGGCATTGAGCGCTCAAACCCAGATCTGGGTCAGTCACTGTTTTGCTGATTTTTGTGCTTTCTTCTGGTTTTGATCATCATTCAATATTTAATTATGTTCATGTCATTCTTAAACAGCTTGTTTCTACCTCAAAATCACATGTATGAGCGTAAATTAACTATTTTATGATGATCAAATATCAAAATCTTTGCAAATCTCATAGTTAAGAGTAAAATAATGGCTGTTCAACTTCAAATATCTTTTATCTGAACATTTATGGTCCTGAGAATCACTCAAAATCCATTTTCAAGTCAGAAACCAGAAAGCCAGATTATGGATTGAGCGCTCAAGGTCGTTCACTTGAGCGCTCAAGGTCGTTCACTTGAGCGCTCAAGTTGATCTTGAGGATTGAGCGCTCAAGCCACCACCCTTGAGCGCTCCACCCCTATTCAGGGATCCAGATTACAAGTCAGTTTATTAAGTTTCTATGTTCATAATCTCTTGCAATTGCTGTACAGTTTCTGTGATATCTTTATTCTGTAAATATTTGTAGTGTTTTCCATTATTGTAATCATCATCACCCATGTAGATCACGTGCACGAGCATCTACGATAAGTTCACATTTTGTATTATCTACTATCTACGTGATTCCCTTCCCCGATTCCCATTTTCGTGATTAGAATTAAATTTCAAACATTTTCAAAATCCCACAAAATGTCGAGTAGAGACCGGTTCACGGACCGGGCGAGAGGGGTGCCGTAAAACCCTTCCCCTCTCGTAACCAAACCCCCGAATCTGAGAAATCTTTGGTTCCGCCATGATCAGTGAAATCTTTTTCAAATGGGCAGACGAGTCATATTTTTATTGGTTTCTCGGGTTCGGACCTCAAATCCGGGTGGCGACTCTATCAATCACAATCTTTTTCAAACGCGAAACCGAACCATTTTCGCGGGCCGTCCACAAGAACCTATCGGGATTACTTGACACAATGACATTAACGGGAGTGAGTGGACTGCTTTTATGCATCAGCCCCACCCTGCATTCCACTTCTCTATCACTCTCTTTCTCTCTCTCTCTCACTCTCATGGCAACAACCAATGGCGCTGGTGGCCATAGGGTGGTCAAGATAGTTAGGTAACCAAAAAACCACCGACATATGCGGCATCACTGCCATCCAACGCTGCCTTGAATTCAAGAAGAGTGTGCCCTAGCAGTACTGTGGACGGCCCACCGAGATTGCTCGAAAAAGATTGTGATTTGTTAGAGTCGCCACCCGGATTTGAGGTCCGAACCCGAGAAACCGATAAAAATATGACTCGTTGCCCACTGAAAAAGATTTCACTTGTCCTGACGGAACCAAAGATTTCTCGGATTCGGGGGTTTGGTTACGAGAGGGGAAGGGTTTTACGGCACCCCTCTCGCCCGGTCCGTGAACCGGTCTCTACTCAACATTTTGTGGGATTTTGGAAATGTTTAAAATTTGATTTATTCACATAAATAGGAATCGGGGACGGGAATCACATAATAACAAAACATGCAAGAGATGTGATTTTACTGTGGATGCTTGTGCGCGCGATCTACATGGATGATGAACATGAAACCACAAATGTTCACAGAAATAAATTACAACAGAAATCGTACACTAACTCAAGAAATTATAAACGTGAAACTTATCAAACTGTTTACAAACTGGATTCCAGAATGGGGATTGAGCGCTCAAGGGTGATGACTTGAGCGCTCAACCCTCATTCCACCCGAACATTTTCCTTGTTGGTTTTTAATATTTGATGATACTTTAAGACTTCAAACCACTTCAGAAACATCACACAAGTATCACCTCTCTTTATAAATCACCAGAAAATGCTTAAAACAAACTTGCTTTAGAACCAGTTTGAGCGCTCAAGGCCAGAGGCTTGAGCGCTCAAACCAATTTTGCAAGAGAGAGGGATTCAGATCACAGACACTACACTGACAACTTATATACACCAACAAAGAGTTAAACCATAAACCATCACCCAAATTGCTAGAAAATTGCAAATAGGCCAAGAACAGCTTGAGCGCTCAAAGATCTGACCTTGAGCGCTCAAGCCATAACATGGCTTTCCACTGTTTAACCTTTAAATTGATTTTACTACTTCCTCAGGACCACCAAAGGCATAAAATAAAGTTTCAAAAGGACAGACAGCCACTGTTTTGCAATCAAACATGAGAAATTTGAAGTTTTTGATGTTTAATCACTATGAAATGGTTAATTTACATTCATGCATGTAATTTTGGTGTGGAAATAAACTGTTTTGAAAGCTACATGAACACAATTAACTTTTAGACAATGATCAAAATCAAAAGAAAGCTCAGAAGTTAACAAAACAGTGGTCTGTTCAGAACTGGGCTTGAGCGCTCAAGGCCAGAGGCTTGAGCGCTCAAACCTGTTCTAACTGCAAATTTGAAAAAGGTTTTTAAGCAACTTTCAGGCCTTTGTGAGTTCAATGCAAGTATAGAGAACTTGCTTAAACTCCCTAGCCTTCCTCAGAAAGATCAAAACAGTGAGTTTATCACATTTTTTACTACCTTTTGGAAGAGGTTTGTGATTTGAACTTGATTCTGGGCTTTGAGAGGTTGATTGTGGATGTTTTTGGCTTGTATTCTGGACGAATTGAACAATGTGGGTGGTTGATCGATGATCAAAGGTCAAATTTTTGGGTTTGATCAATGGTATTGTAGGTGGTTTTGATGATAAATGAATGGTTTTGTAGAGAGAGAGGGAGAGGAGTGGTTTTCTGATAGAAACTGAAGGTAAGGAGTAGTAGAATTCTCCCTCTAAACCAGGGGGCAATGGGTGGTTTTATAGAGTGAGTGGGAGGGAAGAAAGGAGAGAGAGAGAAGTGGGTTTATGTATTTGGGAGCATTTTAGGCGTATTTTAGGACTTAGTGGGGTGTATTATACGTATAGGGATCGTATAAGATCAACCACAGACGCTCCCATGCAGGAAATCTCATGATGAGATACTCTGCAAGTTGCTGACTGGACGGGAGTTGAGCGCTCAAAGCCGTGGACTTGAGCGCTCAAGGTGCTCCTCAGGCTTGAGCGCTCAAGGCCTCAAGCTTGAGCGCTCAAGGTTCTTGGTGGCAGATTGATGGCTTGGCTTGGTTCAACAATGCTTGGGTTGGTTTGGCACATTTTGATTGCTTGGGTAGTGTTTGGTTGGTTTTGGTCAAACTCAAATCATTTTCACCAGTTCCAGGTAATTGTGATTGATCCATTTCATCATCGGAGATGCACGAGCGTATCTCGGGTTCAAAATTGGGGTGTCTACAGTTGCCCCTCTTGGATGAGACTCGATACCATTGATTTGGTATGAGTAACGTCCAAGATATAGACAACCCAACTCTTTATCCGTAATACATCTCAAACTGCCAAAAGGAAACATTAAAAATCAGTCGGTCGTGCCATTCAGGCTGCCTACGTACCCCATTGTAGGGATCAGACCGGCGTAGTTCCTGGGGGCATATGCAAACAAATGCAATGGGTTCTCCTGTCCCTCAGGACGATTGATCAAAAAGTTTGGTCCCTCAAGACAAATGATACAACGCGAATCGACGAGCCTTCCCGGGTCGTGAAACGCCTTAGCGAATGAAGCAAATAATTGAGATTGTGATTGTGATTGTGATTGTGATTGTGATTGTGATTGTGATTGTGTAGCTACCCTCTGAACAACGGGGAGGCTAATTTTAATGGGGCTATCCCTTGAGCAACAAGATAGCCAATGATAAGATGATTGTCTACTGAGCAACGAGACAATCGATACGCTATTGAACCAAACATATAAATGTGATGGTTTTAGCGGCACGACAGTTAAGTAATCAGCAAAAACTCGGATGATTAAGGAGATTGACTTGGAACATGATTGCTAAACATGATTTTAGACAAGCACATGGCCTTTCAAAAATGATGATGTAAACGAGCACGTGGCCCTCAGACCGTAGTCAAAACACTTCGCGCATACGCTAACGCGAAAACATGATTGGTGAACTATGATTTAAACGAGCACGTGGCCCTCAGAAAATGATTTAAACGAGCATAAAGCTCTCAGACCGCAGTCAAAACACTTCGCGCATACACTAACGCGAAAACATGATACACAACACATCTTGATTGATTAACATGGTCTAGCGCGAGCAGTTACCGAGATTTTAGATCCTTGGATCATTACGCGTTCAGTTGATTGGGACCAACAAGTCCAAAGTATACTAACAAATCATAAGGGATGCCCAAAATGCCCCTGCAAAGCTTGCAAAAGAAACCAGGAGTCATGCCAGGATTGGGTTTGAGCGCTCAGGGTCCCCCCTCTTGAGCGCTCAACCCTACCTTGAGCGCTCAACTCCAAAGCCTTGAGCGCTCAACTTCAAACGTTGACCCTCCAGCGCTCAAAAGGGCCAGCTTGAGCGCTTAGACCCCTGATCGGGGACGACGGTTCAGAATCATAACGTCCGTTTTAACTCCGATTTACACCGATTAAACTCCACAACGTTCCAAAATCTTCTGAAATCAAACCCCTCAAACTTCTCTCACGATTCCGAACCAAATCCTAGCAAACCTCACTCAAATTTTCTGCAAAATCGAAAACCCCCAATTCCTAGGGTTTTCCCGCACGGTTTCAGTCGATTTCGGTCCAATTCTAATTCGATTAAGGCTCGATTCACGGTGTAGATCGGTTTACATGGAGAATCCCGACGAATCTCACGCTCCGGTGGACTCGCCGACGTCGAGGGAGGGCGATGGTGGTGCTGAGGTTTTGCCACCACCGAGCTTGAGCGCTCAAGGCCCTGGCCCGGCGGTTGAGGGGCCATCAGAGGCCGCGACGCCATCTACGGCCATGGAGACGGTTGGAAATAAAGAAGGAGAGAGGGAGAGAGAGGGCGGCAGTGGGGGGAGTGGTCTAAGTGGTGGTGACGGTGAGGGTGGTAATGGCGGTGATGGTGGTGGTGATGGTGGTGGTGATGATGGTGGTGGCGGTGGTGAGGGTAGTGGTGACGGTGGTGATGATGGTGGTTATGGTGCCACGGCACCGGAGAGGGTAGAGGAGAGGGGAGAGGGGATGGAGATGGTGGAGGTCCATGACGTGGACAGCGATGGTAGTGAGGATACAGTTGAGGAGAGGGGGACGAGCGGTGGTGATGGCGGAGATAGGGCGGAGGGTACGAGCGGGGTCACCAGGACTAGGGTTGACCGCTGGAGGATAGAGCCGAGACCTCGCCAGCAGCCTAGCGGAGTAGATAGGGGAAAGGCGGTGGTGATTGGTGGGGAGTCACTGACTCGGGGTCATAGTAGTAGGCCGGCGGATCAGGGTCCGGTTGGGATTTCTCGGGAGGACTATCTTGAGCACGCGCCGCCGGAGGTGGTGATGGCGGCTGCAGCAGATGCCCCGGGGATCCTAGATGCAGCGAGGGAGGCTGTAGTTGAGAGCAGAGAGAGAGAGGTGGCGATGCTACGGGAGGCCGCCGCTGAGGACGAGGCGACGAGGGCTTTTTGCGAGGAGTTTGAGACAGAGGAGGCGGCGGAGGAGGCGAGGACACAGGCTGAGGAGGAGGAGAGGGCAGCTGGACGGAGAGTGACGGTGGTCCAGGCTGCTAGACTATGGTTGAGGAGAGGGAGGCCAGCTTTCGATGCGGCGACTTACGCTCCACCGGTGCACCTCTTCGTGCCTTCCGCTTCAAACGCTTACACTCCCCAACGGGAGTTGTACTTTGGAGAGGAGGTGCTACTGGACCCCGAGGTCCATCTTTCGACAGACTGCCTGACGGTATGCTTTCTTTTACTTCCTTGCTCTGTTGTTTTCACGCACTTTAGCAATTAATAATCCTGATTTGCATTGAATGATTGAATTACTGCTTGTTGATGACTGGATTCGGACAAGAGATCGGACTAACATTTGATTGTTTGACTGTCTGTTTGATTGTGTGCAGAGTGACTTGCGCTTGAAGGCTCATGGAGGCATGGGCTCAAGTTGGGAGATATACCAGCAGCTGCATGCCTCTGTGAGGGCTTTGGTGGACCTGGCCGGGTTTGGGAGGTTCATCCCGACTCTCACGGGCACACAGCACGACCATGCTGTGGTGACAGCACTGGCCGAGAGGTGGAGGGACTCTACGAGTTCTTTTCACCTTACCTTCGGAGAGGCGACGATGACGCCGCTGGACTTCTCGGCGATCACGGGGCTGCAGGTAGGAGGAGACCCGATCCCATTTGACTCGGGGATTGGCAGGGATGATGCAGCGCTGAGGTGGTTCTTGGGTTTCATGCCCAACAAGGAGGGGGAGACGGCCACATATGGCCAATTCAAGACGAAGGGATTGGGCGAGCCGACTGATGAGGAGGATGCAGCACGGAAGGTGAGGTGCTACTTGTTATACTTGTTTGGGGCATCACTGTACCCAAACAGGCGTAACAGGGTGCACCTCTCCTATCTCGGAGGTTTGAGAGATTTTGCCAGAGCGGCGAAATATGACTGGGGTGGGGCAGCGCTGGGAAGCTGCTACGCGTTCATGAATGCTGTCTCTAGGCGGAAAGGGACAGGCATTTCAGGGCTGTGGAGCGTCTGGGAGGTAAAAACTCAAAACTCTTAGTTTCAAATTTAATTGCATGCATTTCAATACTCGCACTTGATTACCCAAAATTCACACTGACTGACTGATTCGTTGTTTTCATTGCAGCTCTGGGCTTACGAGGTGTTGGGGTTACACCCCCCTGAGACACGGCACCAGGATCCGAACGTCATCCCCCGGGCATTGTGCTGGGGTGAAGGCTTCCGCTACGGCGGCACAGCACGGGGAAACATCCACGTTCTCCGTGCTTCACTTGACAGACTCGCTGCTTCTCTGGTAGATATCGAACTTTTTCTCATGTATTCAATTTGCTTTTGATCTATTTCACATTCGATTACTGATGCTCTTAACAACTCTTGCAGGTTCGCTGGGAAGTATGGGATGCCGTTGACGAGCCTTACCTGGCTCGGAGCAGGGAGCTCACGAGAGGGAGGGTCCTACTTGAGTGCCAGTACGGCTGGTTCTGGTACCTTGGTGACAGGGTGCTGCGCCAGTCGATACGGGCCGATAAACCACAGGTGCCAGGACGCCTTCCTCCCCGGGTGCTGATGACGTCCCGGTATACGCTAGCGGAGATAGAGCGCTACACGACGCCCGACCTGGACTTGCGCCAGTATCTGCGCCCTGCTTTGAGCTATATCGACTACCGGAGCAGGTACCTGGCCGGTCCCCTGAGAGCGGCGGAGTGGATGGAGAGGATGGAGAGGGAGAAGGCCGCGAAGGCGCGTGCCTCAGCTGGCGGGGTAGCAGGAGGTGAGGGTGCTGGTACCTCATCTCAGGAGATAGCGGGGGCTAGGTGGTGGGTGCGCGTCACCTCTGCCGGGGGTGAGATAGGGGACATAGACATCCCAAGGCCTCCAGCAGACTTCCCGCGGCTTGCAGCACCGGTAAAAAAACACTTCATTCTTTCAATTTGTGAATTATGAATGCCCAAATGTACTGATGACTCAAATTTTGATGTGCTTGCAGGTTTCACATGAGGCGGTACAGACTTTGTATGAGCAGAACCGAGGACTGCGCATCCTGATTCGCCGCCTCATAGCCGGAGAGGAGGTCACTATCCGCCGGGAGGGCGAGCCAGTACCTCCTGCTGCTCCTGGTCCGTCTCGACTGAGAGTCGCACCGGTATGCAATTTACCTTCCTTGTGCTTTCAATTCCTTGACTATACCATGTACTGATTCTTTCCTTGTTTGCTTGATGATGCAGCCGCCCGTGATCAGAAAGAGGACACATGACGGAGCTGGTGGTCCTGGAGACACGACTGTGCGGCTTGGGCGTTCAAAGCCCGCGGAGGTGAGGCCACGGAGATCGACCCGTCAGAGGGTGGAGGTAGCACCTGGGGGGATAGTTGAGACCACGAGCTCGAGCGATGACAGCGTTGATGACGCTAACTATCCTTCTTCCCGGCAGGAGCGACTGGAGCAGCGGCAGGGGGACGAGACTGAGAGCTCGGACGAGACGATGGATGAGGCGGAGTAGTACACAGTAGATATAGAGTAGCTTAGAGTCTTGTTTTTGCTTTTTATCTTTTCTTTTTGATTGGGCCTGCGTGCCCCAGTAGATAGATGGATTGGGCCTGCGTGCCCCAGTAGATAGATGGATTTCTTTATTGGGCGTTGTGTGCCCTGTACAGACTCGATGTTTTGCCTTGCATGGATTTAATTCAGTTTATGCACATGATTTGCACTTTCATTGTTCGTTGTATTACTTGTTGTTTTGATGTACAAACGAACAACCTGTTGTAGAATGTACGCGATTTATCCACCAAACTCTTGAATTCAAACATCCGAATACAAAGTTTTAAAATTCAACCTTTAAGAAAAGCTAACATGTTCGAGAATTTGGACGAAACATGATTATTTGAATTTATGCACAACCGGAAGATGTATTTACATGCCGCACAACTTGACACACTTCCCGCATATAAGCAATCAATAACAACTTATACAAAGTGACCTTAGAACGGAATTTGATGTTCATAAGGCAAATTTGAAAGTAAAATGCTTCATGAGCCTCTTCGTATGTAATGAATTGCCATGTTACCACCTTGACCAAGTCAACAATGATGTAAATGCCCCTGGGACCGTGACCATTCATCAAGAAAACTTCTAAAACCATTTTCGACATGGTGATGGCCGCTATTTCATTGCTTGAATAAGCCGTCGGGACCTCAAAACCTTGAATCTTTGAAGAATTGCCCCGGGAACTGTTCCGACAAGTCATATATACCTTCCGACACGTGTTTCAATGATTGGATATGGCTAGCAAGGCTTGGAAATGGATTTGAACATTTTGAGTGGCCATTTTAAGCTTGTATCTCGTATCCGTACACGTATCGGCTTGATAACTCGGGGTACGGGACGTTCCGTGAAGTCACAAATGCTTATTGAAACTTGGCTTGGGTGTTAAATGAGGTTTAAGAAGCTTGGAAGAGGTTTCGGGCATCAAACGGGCAAGAATGTAGCTGCTGCTGTCTGCTGCATTTTCTGCAGGCCTTGAGCGCTCAATGGGGCTTGAGCGCTCAAGTTCACCACCTTGAGCGCTCAAGGTGGTCTGGGGGAAGTTGAGCGCTCAACTCTCTGGCCTTGAGCGCTCAATGCCTGTGCTGGGCTAGTTTGTGGTATTGCTTCCCAATGCATTTTTGGACTCTTTTGCATGGTTTCCTCTGCCCCAAATGTCTTGTTGCTCTGCTATAACACCTTTCAAGCTTTGAACATCACCTTCCCAAGGCTTTTTCGCATTTTCCCCACAAATGCCATGCATTTCCAATGCATTTTCAAAAACACAAATACTTTGAAAACATGCAATTGACCATCTTGAAAATGTAATCTTTGATTTCCAATGTTGCATGGCAAATTTGTAAGGTTCCTCTCAAGTCCCCTATAAATACCATTCATGATCAAGCTTTTTCCCACACACCATTTCTACATCAATTCTCATTTCTCACTCCATATACATTCTTCAATAATTCTTCATTGCCCCAAACATGGCTTCCCTTGATCCTTCCATTATCAACACTTGGATTGCTAGCCTTGAAAACATCGATTGGTTCAACTTTCGGGGTCTTGGCCTTAATGCCCTTCGCCACCTCCACACCTTTCCTATTCGCCAGGACATCTTACGTGCCGCCGTCCGCTGTTGGGATTCAGAGCTCCATGTGTTCCGCTTCGGCATGCAAGAACTTTGCCCGACCGTCGAAGAATTTCAGGCATATCTTGGCGGTAATGCTTTTGCTGATCCCGTCATACCGCCCATCCGTCAAAATTACGCCAGCATTCTCAGCAGGAAGCTTGGCCTTGGGAATGGTGCTGCGCGCTTTTTGATCCGCAACGAGACTCTCAACATCCTTCGTCTTTTTGCGGATTACAGCCCAACAGGCGACCTTTTAGATTTTACCATTCAGAACAGACTCATGTTTGCACTTTGCATGTGCCTCTTGGCATTATACTTGTTGGTCCCCAGTGATGGCCATCCCAGTTCTGCCATTGTCGGTGTTGTTGCTCAGATCGAACAGCGGCGGGATGTGGTTCCTTTGGTTTTGGCTGAAACAATCATGGGCTTGGATGCGGTTAAGACTGGGAGAACAGATACATTTGCTGGGAGTCCGCTTTTGCTTCAGGTTCGGTTTATTTGGTTTGGATGCTTTGGGTTTTTGGGAATTTTGGGGGATTTTTGGCTGTTCGGCTTTGGTTTTGACTTTGACTTTGGGTGTTTTGGTTTTGTAGATATGGTTGTGTGACAAAGTTGGGCTTTTGAGGGAGCCAGCAGGTGATTGGGTTTACGAGCCCCGGACTTGGGTGAGTAGGCCATTTGTGCATGACGAGCCTGATGAAGATGAATGGGTTGACTTCTTCAGGTCATTGGAAGAGGATCACATCACTTGGAGGTGCCATTGGTTGCCTTTGCCAGATATGACGGCCAATCACATGGGAGACACCTGGGTGATTTTAGCGGGACTGCAAGGTTATGCATATTATTTTCCACAGCGTATTCTCCGTCAATACTGCATTCGCCAAGAAGTGGAGTATACAGTCCCTGCTACTTTCATCCCTCCCACATTCAAACATTCCGTTCTTGAGCGCTATCGTACTTCTTGGAGGCACAGGGTTGTTTGGGCTCCTGATCCCTACCCAACTATTCATTTGAATGGACACTACAGAGATTGGATGAGGATGTAGATGAGAGCCATACGCTGAAGAAATTAGCGCAACTTCCTTTCTGACTCACTAGGCTGTTTCCCAAAATAAATGGTGTATTTTTTTTTTTATTTTTTTTTTTTTTTAGGTTTTCATGCTCAGCTTATGTAATCGAAGAAGTGATTTGAATAAAATTGAACAATGAAGGGTTTCCCCCTCTTGGTTCATCTAGTTCCATATGCTACCTCCTTTGAATATTGCGAAACTGCGGGCCAACTCATCAGATTTAGACCGAACCCCAAGATAGGGTTGCCTACGTATCCCTTTTCAAGGAATCAGGTCATGGCGTAGTTCAGGGAAAGGTTCACTCGGGTATTAACACTCTCCTTTTTGTGCTCTAAGTTTTGCCTGGTACCGCCTTCTCAGGTTTTCGGTCCAGCGAGCTTCTTCTGAATTTTCGCCTTAGATTTTGCCTAGACTGCCCAGTGTGGGTTTTCAGACTAGCAGGCTTGCTCTAATTTTTGCCTGGGTCGGTTCGCCCTTGCGATTTTCCGCCCAACGAGCATCTCTCAGGGGTAATATCGTTTGAGTTGGTCCAAGTTGACAAGATTGCTGAACTCGTTACCATCCAAATCAAGGATCACTGTTGCTCCACCGTCGAGGATAGTCTTGATGATGTATGGTCCTGCCCATTTTGGCCTGAATTTTCCCCGCGGATCGAATATCGGTGCCCGAATTTCCTTCACCACCATATCCCCTTCAATTAGATCCCTGGACTTCACCTTTTTGTTGAATGCGCGGGCAATTCTTCTCTGATATCCCTGAATGTGATACAATGCCCGCAACCTCCTTTCATCAAACAACATTAGCTCTACGAACCTGTCGCTCAACCAATCGGCTTCGTTAATCTCATTTTCTATCATCACCCTCAGGGATGGTACTTTGAGCTCAATAGGAAGTACTGCTTCCATTCCATAAACCAGTGAATAGGGCGTTGCCCCTGTTGGAGTTCGGATCGAAGTGCGGTACCCCCATAATGCTAATGGTAGTTTCTCATGCCAATCCCTGGATGACTCGATGGTTTTCTCCAAGATGTTCTTGATTGACTTGTTTGCTGCTTCTACTGCCCCATTGGTTTGTGGTCTGTATACTGTTGACTTGTGAACCTGAACATTGAATTCCTCAAGCACTTCTGCTGCTCTTCCTTTGAAATGCACACCATTGTCTGACACGAAGGCATTAGGAACCCCATATCGGTAGATGATGTTTTGCTTAATGAAATGAGCCACTTGTACTGCGGTCAATGTAGCGTAAGAGGCCGACTCTACCCACTTCGTGAAGTAATCAATTGCCACCAATATAAACTTGTGTCCGTTCGATGCTGGTGGCGTGATTTTCCCAATCACATCTATCCCCCATACTGAGAAAGGCCAAGGCGTCGCCATTGTATGAAGTTCAGATGGCGGCACATGCATGAGGTTAGCGTGGACCTGACACTTATGGCATCTCCGCACATACTGCACGCAATCTGTTTCCAAGGTCGACCAAAAATACCCCTGCCTCAGAATCTTCTTTGCCATCATTAATCCACTCATGTGAGGACCACATATTCCTTCGTGAATTTCCTCCATCACCCTTTTCGTATCATCACCATAGATGCACAACTTATGCATGCCACAATACGACCTTTTGTATAACCTTCCACCGCAGAGGATGTATTGTGAAGCTAACCTTTGTAATGCTATTCGAACTTTCTTGTTTGCTCCTTCTGGATATTCTCCTTTCTCAACCAAATTCCAGATATCATGGTACCAAGGCAGACCATCGTCAATTTCGCCAACATTCATCACATACTCGTATGCTGGCCTATTCCTTTGCTCAATCATGATTGGTCTCATTCTTACTCCCACGGGCAATTCTACCATGGATGCCAAGGTAGCAAGAGCGTCGGCAAACTGGTTCTTCATTCTCGGGATATGTGTAAAAGTAACTTGCTCGAATCGACGGATCAGGTCATCGAGGTCTTTGTGGTATGGTTTCAACTTTTCCTCTCGCACTTTCCAATCACCATTGGCTTGAGAAACTACCAGATTCGAATCTCCAACCACTTCCAACTTCTTAACCCCAATTTCAAAAGCAGCCTCCATTCCAACAATGCACGCTTCATATTCTGCTTGATTATTGGTAACTTCGAAATTTAATTTGAAAGATAGGGGAATGTGCGGCCCTTCTGGTGAGACCAATAGTATGCCGATCCCGAATCCTCTCTGATTTGCAGCTCCATCGAAGTACAATTTCCAAACATCCTCTGTTACTGTCATAACGTGTTCGTCGGGAAATTGGAATTCCGTATCTTCTGGTCCTTCAATTGGATGATCTGCCAAGAATTCTGCCACAGCCCTGCCTTTCACCGATTTTCGCGTTACATACTTGAGTTCAAACTCGGCCAATAAGAGCAACCACCGTGCCAACTTCCCAGTGAGTGCCGGTTTCTCGAACAGATATTTGAGGGGGTCCATTCGAGAAATCAACACCACAGAATAAGCTAACATGTAATGCCTTAGCTTTTTAGAGGCCCATACAAGAGCCCAACAAGTCTTCTCCAAAGAGGTGTATCTTTCTTCGGCTCCGACCATTTTCTTACTTAGATAATACACTGCCTTCTCGATACCTGCTTCACCTTCCTGTGCCAACATGCAACCCATTGCAGACTGTGTTACTGATAAATACAGAATCAGCGGCTTTCCAGGTGTCGGCGGCATCAATACTGGGGGACTTTGAAGATACTGCCGAATTGATTCGAAGGCTTTTTGGCACCTGTCATCCCATTTGAACAGCACTCCTTTCTTGAGCAAATGAAACATCGGCTCGCAAGTTGAAGTCAACTTGGCGATGAATCTGCTGATGAACTGAATTTTCCCAAGAAAACTCCGAACCTCTTTTTCCGTCTTTGGTGGCTCCATTTCTAATATCGCTTTGATCTTCGTTGGATCAACTTCAATCCCTCGGGTAGTGATCATAAACCCCAACATTTTCCCTGCGGTGACTCCAAATGTGCACTTCTGTGGATTGAGACGCATCCGATATTTCCGTATCCTTTCAAAGAACTTGCGTAACGCCGGGAGATGTCCTTCCCTTTCCTTGGCTTTTACAATCATGTCATCCACATATACCTCAACTTCTCTATGCATCATATCATGCAACAAAGTTGTTGCAGCCCGTTGGTAAGTCGACCCCGCGTTCTTTAATCCAAACGGCATGACCCGATAACAGAACGTCCCCCATTCAGTGGTGAAGGTCGTTTTCTCCCGATCTTCTGGTGCCATCAAAATCTGATTGTATCCCGAAAAACCATCCATAAATGATAGCAGCGCGTGCCCTGCCGTGTTGTCTACCAATACATCGATGTGCGGTAAGGGAAAATCGTCCTTCGGACTGGCCTTGTTTAAATCCCTGAAATCTACACATACCCTGACTTTTCCATCTTTCTTGGGTACCGGCACAATATTTGCAACCCACTGTGGATATTCAGTTACCATCAAAAAGCCGGCATTGAATTGCTTGGTGACTTCTTCTTTGACTTTTTCAACCCAATCTGGCCTGATTTTTCTCAATTTCTGTTTTACCGGTTTTGCATCAGGATACAGGGGAATTCGATGTTGCACAATTTCAGGATCGATTCCGGGCATATCTGCGTGGGACCAAGCAAAGACATCTTCAAATTCTTTGAGTAAATCGACGAGTAATTCTTGTTCCTCAGTAGATAGCCCGGAACCGATTTGAACCATGCGAGGATTCTCCTCATCCCTCAATTTAACTGAAATAACTTCTTCTTTTATTGGCTGAGCATGCCTTTCATTTTCCCTTTCGATTAGAGACTTGAGTTCTTTGGGTATTTCTCCCTCGAACTCAGTCTCATCATTGTCAGGGTCAACACAATTTATTTCGGGAACAGCAAAGTAAGCGAAATCACCGTTTATTTCATTAGCAAAGCCCTCTGGGGCACAGTACATGGCATCAGACTCAAACTCGAAATAGAAATGACGACGTGGAGGGCCAAGAGGCACAAACTCCGACTCACAGCCAAATTCAAACCCTGACTCAGACTCGAACTCTAACTTAGTGAATGCATTGGTAAATTTTACAACAGGAGTGAAAGTGCAATTCTTGTATTCACCGACTGCATCCACTATCAGCACACTGGGATCATCGAGGACCTCCTGTCCGAGCATCATCACAGCTGGCTCTTCTTCATCCTTACCTGTCAGACTGACCTCATCGAACATTGACATCAAGACCCCACCATCCAAAGCCTCCATCCAATCTGCTTTTAGGTCTTTCACCAATTTCTCGACCTTTTCATGTTCATCTTCGCTGTCCCAAGCATCGTTAGCAAAGATTTCGAACCCAGGGTGTACCTTTCCACTTATTTCATTTACAAACGGCTCAGGCTGGCCGCGATAAGGTGCATTCGACCCTTCTCCAACAAAGCGAATCCGACGGTTTGCACTGCTACTTGCTCCATTGGTCTTCCCCCTTTGCATCTCTTTCAGTGTAGGTTCGTATCCCAACCCGAAACGGCCTCGCTGAGAAGGGAATTCTGGAAACTGAGCCACCCCCTGGTGAGTTCGTCCCAAGCCCGTGCCTGGCAGATAAGACATTCTTCTCATCATCTCGAGAGTTGTGGTGCTAATTGAAAAATCATCATCAATACGAAGCGTAAACACACCACCGGACGTATCGAAAGCAAAGCCCCCAAGCTGAACATCATTCTCATCATGCATAATTTCTAACAAAGGAGCATTGTCTTCAGCATGAGGGCGAATGCCTGTATCTCCGTAGAGGGCAACTGTCCCACTTTCCAAACCGAGCAAAACCTTTTGATGCAAGGTTGATGGAACTGCCATGATATCAGACCTATGCATCCAAGGACGTCCCAACAACAGATTGAACGAAGCTGGGATCTCAAGCACATGAAACTCAACTGTTGACTTAAACCCCTCTGCAGCAATCTCCATTTCAACAGTCCCAAGCACATTGCGACGGGTGTTATCATAAGCCCGAACAATGAGACTAGATGGTGTGAAATCCTTTGGTTTAAGTCCTAAACATAAAGCCGTTCGAAGAGGGCATACATTGAGTGCTGACCCATTGTCTATCAACACAACCGGGATCCATTTCCCCATGCACTTCATGGTGACATGCAAAGGCTTATTGTGGTCAGTTCCCTCAAGCGGCAGGTAAGCTTCGGTAAAGGTTACAACATGTTTAGTTGGCTTAGTGGCAATGGTAGGCTTGGTGACAATAGCGGCCATCATGGCTTCAGGGGTGATATCAGGCGCAATTTCCATGCAGGATAATGTTTGAGCGAGTTTCTGATGATGCTCACTGGAGCTCATAAGCAATCCCCAAATGGTAAGAGCGGCTGGGGTTTTCTCAAGTTGTTTCTGAATGGGATTTTCTTCGTTGGTTGGGGGAGGCTTCGGACGGGGAACACGACTGTTGGCAGTAGAGGTAGCTTGGGATTGGTTGGTTGTTGGGTTAAAGAGATTTTGGAAATCAGCTGGGTTAGCGATTGGGTCACTAAGGTTGTTTGGTGTGGCTAGGTCATTTTGTGGAGTTGGGTTATTTTGTGGAGCTGGGTTGTTTTGTGGAGCTAGGTTGAATGGTAGCTGGTTTGCAGTATTTGGTGGTGGGTTGGAGGTGTTTCCAGTGAACCTTTGAGGTGGTTGATAAAACCGACCACTCTGAAGAAGATGAAGAACCGAGTCGATGTCATCTCCCCATAAATCAGTGTAGTCCGTGTAGAAATCGACGAGATCCCCTTCCGCCTTTCTCTTTCCCTTTGCAATACTGGCTCCTTCCAAACCTTTGGTAATTCCTTCCACAGTCGCTTCACTCCAAACATCTCCATTTTCCATGGCAGCCTCGTTAACAGCCCAAACCTCATTGTTTCCGACCCACAACGGTGCTATGCCCTCATTCCGATTGGCCCACATATTTGCTACAACATTTTCTTCCATTTGCTGTCCCCAAACATCGGGTAGACCTCCATTTAAAACCATGATGTTGCAGTCCTCCGGGACTTGCACTCGGGGTACCGGAAGGTTTTCATCAACTATGTAGTCATAAGGTGTGAACTCTATCCCTTCCGTCATTCGATTTATTGCGTACTCACTCATCATAGAAAAATCAGGGCGTCCTTCCCATAGTGGTTGCATTGGAAAATATGCTTCTTCGAAGAACATGGGAAGTGTGGATCCATCCAGAGGGTCGTTAGGGTCCATGAGCTGCCATTCATTAGGTGTGGGGTCCCATTCATCTTCTTGTGCACCATCGGGTGCCCCATTCTCTTCTTGCCAGTTTTGTCCTTGTCCTTCTTCCACAGGTTGTTGATCTTGTAGCATAGGCAATGGTTCAAATAGGTTGGGAAGCGCAAATCCATCCAGTGGATCCTCAAACATCGGATCCCAAAGTAGGTTTATCATTGCACCAAATGGAAGTCCTTCATTAAGCTGTTCATTATGCGGCCAAACTTCTTCATTTGCCACATTGTTGGCCACCATCTGCTCATACTCCCGAGCTTCCATAACCATTATCAAATCACCCCATTCTTGCCATACAGTGGGGTCCAAGTGGATGTCTAGAAAGCATACCTCGTGCTCAACAGGTATTGGCACAATGGGCTTGGGGTCTGTTTCGGGTAGGATGAACTGGCTTGGGTCAAACGGAGTGGATTTTGGAGTGGAGCTAAAGGTAATTTGACCTATGTCAGCATTCCTTTTGTGGGTTGGCAGAGGGTTTGTGAGGATATTGGGCTTTTCAGTGGGATCTCGGATTTGTTTGTTGTCAATGAGATCTTAAATCTCATGACGCAGGCGCTGGCATCTTTCAGTGGGATGACCGGGTGTCTGGTGAAATATACAGAAGGTGTTAGGGTTATATGTTGGCGGGGGATTTTGTGGAGGTGGAGTTGGCTGAAGAGGTTTGATTTTTCCCTGTTGTACGAGTCGTTCGAAAACAACAGGTAAAGGTAAGGGAAGAGGGGTGAAGATACGCCGTCCTCTTTGATTTTGCGGCGGTTGAATTGATTGGATTGGTTGAGATAAGATGGCGTTTATGGGTTCGGCTTTATGGGATTGGTGATTCATGGTGTTGGATGAGGTACCGGCTGTGTAACTGGGGTTTGCATACAGGGAAGATGTGTTCCCAATGTAGTTTCGCTTTGGTTTGGGGAATGAGTCTCCTTTCTTTAGCATCCCGATTTGTAGAGCTTCTTCAATCGACAGACCCATCTCAAAGTAGGTTTCAAAGTTATGTGCTTGGGCCATGACCATGTACTGAGCCAAATCAGGTTGAAGGTTCTTGGTTATGATGCGCATTTGGTCCTTATCACTGGGACGATCGGTCATCTGCACAGCCTTCGCTCTCCATCTTTTCACAAAATCTGCGAAAGATTCCCTTTCCTTCATCTTGATGCTCTCAAGCTCTCGAGTGGTGACTTTAAGCTGAACATTATACTCATACTGCTTAATGAAAGCAGCCACCATTTCTTCCCAAGTTTGTCTCTTTGAAATGTCAAGGGATAAGAGCCACTGAAGTGCAGGTCCTGTGAGAGTTTCATGAAACATTTGTGCCATGGCAGGCTCATCAACTTCTTGTAACGAGAGGGAGCTTACATATGCCTGAATGTGTCCTCTCGGGTCCCCAGTCCCGTCAAACTTCTTGAAGTCTACATGCTTGAACCTCTTGGGAAGCTTTGCGCCTGGGAAGATGCAGAGTTTGTTCATGTCAAAGCCGGTAATGGCTCGCTTTTCACTTTTAGCCACAGATTCTTCCAGCTTAAGTATTTTAGCTAGCATTTCAGCCAGCTGAGGATTTTCAGGGGGAGGAGGCTGTTCCGGATGTTCATCATTGGGAATCTCCTGATCCCGAGCTTCATCATCATGTACTCGCTGCTGCGGTGGGGGAAGTCGACCCTGGATGTTTACCATAGTTGCCATCAGTTGAGCGATTCGGGTATCATTTCGGACCCTCTCATCATGCATTTCCTTTCTCAGTCGCTCAAACTCATTTGGGGGGTTTTGTCCCTGTTCTTCTGCCATACTTGTCTCGGCCTTTGGTGATAAAGATCTAGACAATCTTTGTCCAGGAGGTCGAGTCCAAACAGGTAAGGTCTTCTTCTTCTTTGCAGGCCCAATGATTCAAAAACTGATTATAAAGCAAAAACCAGACTCAGATGTGTACTCGATATGTCTACTATGCACAAAATGAATGAATCATGAATGCTCACTATCGTCTCGCCACAACTTAATCTTATTTCTAGCCTTAGGAATTAGTCTACCGGTTTCGGAACTCACTTAGAATCGTTTGCACAGCAGATTGTATCAACACCACGGGTAAGTCATTACTCGGTGAGTACGGCGTTTCAACCTAAGCCTAGATGTTGACGCCGTAGCACTTTTCTTAACCATCCGAGACAAAGCAATGAGATGTTGCCACCCAGTTACAATCGATTCTAAGGCTAGTCCGAAACACGGGTGGCCGTTCGGGCACGACCAACACCGGAGGTATCTCAAACTCCGTGGATTTTAAGTCTCCTAGACTACATGTACAATCTTAGGGTTAGTCTACCGGATCTGAATCTCACTTAAGATTATTGCACAGAAGATTTTCCAACACCCCGGGTAGACCATTACTCGGCAGGTTAAACTCCAAACTTTGTTGGAATCAGAGCCAATCACTTTTCTTGATCATCCGAGACAAAGCAATTTGGATGTTGTAATCCAGATATCAATGATCTTAAGGCTAGTCCAAATCACGGTGGCCGTTCGGGCACGACCAACACCGGAGGTATCTCAAACTCCGTGGATTTTAAGTCTCCTAGACTAAAAATTGACAGCTTTGGAAGATTGCCTCAATCCTCAAGTTTTCTTTTTTTGAGTAATAAGTCCTTAATATCGGATGGTCGGATTTGGGAAATCCTGGTCCATACAACTTCCGACAATGATCTAAGATCAGATGCCTAAGGGCGATTGACCCTCCTCGGGCCAAGGTCCCTTAAACCTGTTTAGATCAGTGTTTAGGAATTCGATGATCCAAATTTTTCCACGTCCGGCCGTCCTAAAGGCTATCTCGCAAAAACAACGCGCATATGGAATGCACGATTCATCATTGGGCCAAGGCAACCTTCTACTAACTGTAAAGGCATTAAAACCAAATGGGATATGTACGCAGAAAACCTATACCAACGACGCTCGCAGTGACTATATACAATGCGAATGTATGAATGCATCATGGCATGGCGAGAAAAAGCGGTAACACATAGCATGTAACAAAATGAAGCACGTAAACCTAACACACAGGTGGATTACTAAACGTGGGGTTCTATGGTTAATTATATGCAAAGGCCAGTTTTGGTCACTGAGGGTACCCCGGACTCAAAATCAAAACTGTCTCCTACCGTTAAAAACGATAGTGACAATGTGATTTATCACGGTCGAGGGCTGCTGGGCATTTCGGGATTCCCTGTCACCGGCAAGCCGGGCAGGATTGCCAAAACACGCCAGCGGGGCTAAGAACCATGCAAGTGCAATGCAAAAATTAAATTTCAAACATTTGAAAAATCCCACAAAATATTTTTCGAATTAAACCCGCTTTGATTAACACATTTCAATAGAATTACACAAGTGCAACAAAAATTGCACAAGTGTAATTAAATAAAATATATATTAACCAATGTCCCCAGCGGAGTCGCCAGCTTGTGGACGGCCCACCGAGATTGCTCGAAAAAGATTGTGATTTGTTAGAGTCGCCACCCGGATTTGAGGTCCGAACCCGAGAAACCGATAAAAATATGACTCGTTGCCCACTGAAAAAGATTTCACTTGTCCTGACGGAACCAAAGATTTCTCGGATTCGGGGGTTTGGTTACGAGAGGGGAAGGGTTTTACGGCACCCCTCTCGCCCGGTCCGTGAACCGGTCTCTACTCAACATTTTGTGGGATTTTGGAAATGTTTAAAATTTGATTTATTCACATAAATAGGAATCGGGGACGGGAATCACATAATAACAAAACATGCAAGAGATGTGATTTTACTGTGGATGCTTGTGCGCGCGATCTACATGGATGATGAACATGAAACCACAAATGTTCACAGAAATAAATTACAACAGAAATCGTACACTAACTCAAGAAATTATAAACGTGAAACTTATCAAACTGTTTGCAAACTGGATTCCAGAATGGGGATTGAGCGCTCAAGGGTGATGACTTGAGCGCTCAACCCTCATTCCACCCGAACATTTTCCTTGTTGGTTTTTAATATTTGATGATACTTTAAGACTTCAAACCACTTCAGAAACATCACACAAGTATCACCTCTCTTTATAAATCACCAGAAAATGCTTAAAACAAACTTGCTTTAGAACCAGTTTGAGCGCTCAAGGCCAGAGGCTTGAGCGCTCAAACCAATTTTGCAATAGAGAGGGATTCAGATCACAGACACTACACTGACAACTTATATACACCAACAAAGAGTTAAACCATAAACCATCACCCAAATTGCTAGAAAATTGCAAATAGGCCAAGAACAGCTTGAGCGCTCAAAGATCTGACCTTGAGCGCTCAAGCCATAACATGGCTTTCCACTGTTTAACCTTTAAATTGATTTTACTACTTCCTCAGGACCACCAAAGGCATAAAATAAAGTTTCAAAAGGACAGACAGCCACTGTTTTGCAATCAAACATGAGAAATTTGAAGTTTTTGATGTTTAATCACTATGAAATGGTTAATTTACATTCATGCATGTAATTTTGGTGTGGAAATAAACTGTTTTGAAAGCTACATGAACACAATTAACTTTTAGACAATGATCAAAATCAAAAGAAAGCTCAGAAGTTAACAAAACAGTGGTCTGTTCAGAACTGGGCTTGAGCGCTCAAGGCCAGAGGCTTGAGCGCTCAAACCTGTTCTAACTGCAAATTTGAAAAAGGTTTTTAAGCAACTTTCAGGCCTTTGTGAGTTCAATGCAAGTATAGAGAACTTGCTTAAACTCCCTAGCCTTCCTCAGAAAGATCAAAACAGTGAGTTTATCACATTTTTTACTACCTTTTGGAAGAGGTTTGTGATTTGAGCTTGATTCTGGGCTTTGAGAGGTTGATTGTGGATGTTTTTGGCTTGTATTCTGGACGAATTGAACAATGTGGGTGGTTGATCGATGATCAAAGGTCAAATTTCTGGGTTTGATCAATGGTATTGTAGGTGGTTTTGATGATAAATGAATGGTTTTGTAGAGAGAGAGGGAGAGGAGTGGTTTTCTGGTAGAAACTGAAGGTAAGGAGTAGTAGAATTCTCCCTCTAAACCAGGGGGCAATGGGTGGTTTTATAGAGTGAGTGGGAGGGAAGAAAGGAGAGAGAGAGAAGTGGGTTTATGTATTTGGGAGCATTTTAGGCGTATTTTAGGACTTAGTGGGGTGTATTATACGTATAGGGATCGTATAAGATCAACCACAGACGCTCCCATGCAGGAAATCTCATGATGAGATACTCTGCAAGTTGCTGACTGGACGGGAGTTGAGCGCTCAAAGCCGTGGACTTGAGCGCTCAAGGTGCTCCTCAGGCTTGAGCGCTCAAGGCCTCAAGCTTGAGCGCTCAAGGTTCTTGGTGGCAGATTGATGGCTTGGCTTGGTTCAACAATGCTTGGGTTGGTTTGGCACATTTTGATTGCTTGGGTAGTGTTTGGTTGGTTTTGGTCAAACTCAAATCATTTTCACCAGTTCCAGGTAATTGTGATTGATCCATTTCATCATCGGAGATGCACGAGCGTATCTCGGGTTCAAAATTGGGGTGTCTACAAGTACCCACAATCTACTGAAATGCATACCTAGCTAGAATTAGCAGCATCTGTCACGCCCTCGAAAATTTAAAGGATAATTCATAAAGAAAATTCTACGTGGACGGTCAACAAGTCCACGAGCCACATCCAATTCCACGTAAGACATAGAAATATAATAATCAACAGCTTACAGTAATCTAAGGGTACCCGCAAACCCCAATATGCAAATACATAAGTTTCAATTTTGTTTACAATCCAATGTCAAAAAAGAAAACTTGATTAAGTTACAAAATCACCTTAACAAAATATAAGTTCTAAAATGACTAAGTAACTCCTCCATTTAGCTTTTAAAACCAATGTATGTATGCGCTCCAAGCACTCCATGTCATGCTCCTTGATGGGTACCTGAAAATTGATAGGTTGAGCTACACTAGCCCAGTAGGAAAACCATTCCACTAACGCTAGGTGTATAAAGATGATAAGTGCACGTGAAATTAGCATGAGACAAACACAGTGGTTCAAAAAATACGAGGTTTCATGTTGAAAAGTGATGACTCATGAATGATATATGAATCCAGTTAAAAGTCCATGTGTTAACATTTATAAACTTGTCATCTTAGTTCATGAAAACTTCTTTTATTAAAATCTTGAGTGTTTCATACGTGCTAAGTACTTAAACTCCCTTTTTCACTTTAACTCCTCTGTGAACTCTATCTATACACATATCGGGAAGTTTCAGGTCCGGTAACCCGTACTAGAGTGTATACGTCCCAAATACTCTTATCCATCCTGTAAGAATAGTATATTCCCTGTTTCACAGACCACGTTCTCCATGCCCAGCTACGCTGGTAATAATAATATATTCCGTGTTTCACATGCCACGTTCACCATGCCCAGCTACGCTGGTAATAATAATATATTCCGTGTTTCACAGGCCACGTTCACCATGTCGAAATAGGCCACGTTCACCATGCCCAGCTACGCTGGTAATAACAATATATTTCGTGTTTCACAGGCCACGTTCATCATGCCCAGCTATGCTGGTAATAATAAACCAACGTTATTATAACGTGACTCTTTCTATCTTACAACATATCCGCTCATCAACCGCACACACTCATCCTAAATTTGTAGTGTCTCCTCTATTCTTTACCATCCCGCCTTCTCTCATCTTCACAAACCATAGTGCGATCCTCCACTTCCTCCAACAAGGATCCATGTGTCCACGGAAATGCCCGGTATGTTCGAAAATAGCCTAAATGTCCATCAAAAGCCCAAGTACTCACCAAATTCTCAATAGCGTGTACCAAAAGTTAATTTTCGCTAAGAACACCAAGGTTAGTCCAAAAGTGTGTCCAAGTATTCCAAGGAATATTCACGTGTCCAAGAACGTATCCTAGTGTCAAATTTAATACCAAAATGACATATCTTTCATGAAATATTCCATTTCCAAACGCTTCTCAGAATATCCATTTATTTTTTATTAGGGAATCAATCCCTCTGCCGGATTTCGTGGGCTCCGTTCACCCATGGCTAGGGACATACCGAATGGTGGCCCTAGTATTCACATTTATCCATAAAACACTTTTGATTCAAAACCCATTTCAAAACTTCACATTTTGTCTCATTGTTATCATTTGCAACAAAATGTCAAACCAACTCCTTATATTACCCAAATGTTACCAAAATAAAGTTTGAGGGATGTACGATGTGTCAAATATTCAAGGGGAGGATAAAGGATGCAAATATAGTATTTTAGTGTTTCCCAACCAGTCAGAGGTTTTTGCCCAATTGGTTGGGCCAAGACAGAGACAAGAACAATTTTTCAGAAAAAACTAACCGGTTGGAGGTTTTTGCCCAACTGGTTGGGCAGAGACAGATTAGAGCAAAATTTTCAGAAGGCCCAACCGGTTGGAGGTTTTGCACGACTGGTTGGGGAAACCCAGATTTTCTGCGAATTTTTCCAAAAGCATGAAACTTCATCCCAAGTCATATTTTGATGTTTTAGGCCAAAATTTGGAAGTGTCAATCAACTAATGAGCATGGAGGGAGGGTAAAACAACAATCAATTGCATCAATCAACTACCAAATCCTTAGATCAAAAACCCAAACTCAACAAAACCCACTAGGAAGAAAAATCATGATTTTGAGAAATTGGATGAACAAGAACAAGATATATGCATCATATCACATAGATACAACTAGAGGGAGTAGAAATTGTTCTCCTACCTCAAGGTTTGAGCTTCAAATGAGAAGGAAGTGAAAGCCCCAAATTGTTCTTGCCAACCCCGACCGAAATGGCCTAGCTCCAAGCAAACCCACGGAGACCCAAGCTCCAAATCACGCATAGAAGACGGTTTTGAGGTTAAATCTTGAGTTTGGGGAGTGAGAGGGGTGTATTTTGGTGAGGTTTTGTGGAGAACTTGAGAGGAGAAGTAGAGAGAGAGAGAGAGAGAGAGAGAGAGAGGGCTGATTTTTTAGAGAGGAAGGAGTGTATTTTTTTATCAAAAATCAGCCATATGCACTTATATATACACCCCCCCTTTATGCACTAACACCCCCTAAGTTTCTAATGTGTTATAAATGAACCCAAGTGCAATTGCCAAACTCACATTGGCCCCACATTAACTCATTTTCAATTTCTCACATTTCTCCAACATTATTTTAGAAAAAATCATATAAAAACACGGGTCATTACACTCTACCCTCCTTAGAAAAATTTTGTCCTCAAAATTTGAAACAACAATGCACTCTCATCACTAAATGCTCATGCATGATATGCAACATGTATCCAACTCATAAACTTGTAAAATGCAAAACTTAGAACATGTACCCACATAGTTCAAACGGAATCTAGCTCCGGGTGTTTCTCTTTCATCTCATCCTCTCTTTTCTACATTAGTTCCCTACTCCAAAGGTTATTTCATGACGCCCTCACTAGTTGTATAATCTTACCCCTCAACCTTTGATCGTGTGAACCCAGGATACATGTTTCTCCCCATAGGACGCCTTGGCCGCAGGTTCAAAATCAAAAACAAGATAATCACACCTGTGTACGTTCAATTTTCATGACTCAAACATTAATACTCACAGATAAACGACATTGAAAGATGGAGACAAGTTAGGACTTTTTATCAGTACCTAAAAAATAGAAAATTCTGAAGCCAAATAGATATGAAATAACCTATTCACGTATGGTCTGATTGTGCAATCATTTTATCGTGATGGTGAAGACAAATTTGATAACATTGACAAATCAAGTGTATTTACTATATCTCCAGTATTTATTGTACTTATTTTGACGTTCAAGTAAATTATCATAACTTCTTGGGGGTTTGAATAACGGTTATGAGATGACATCGACAAATCTCGTGCATTTACTGTGTCATTTAGTTTTAGTGCATTTCTAGGCAGAGTAGACATGAAAATTTGAAAATTCATGATCATTTGAGCAAATGATCATAATTTCTTGGGAGTTTGAGAAATGATTAATAGATAACATTGACAAATACATCGACAAATCTAGTGTATATATTGTGTCATTTAATGGAATCCTACAATGAGTATTGATGAAAGAAAAATGTATGATATATTCTAAATGGAAATTATTGATTTTGATAGTTTATTGACGACAAATGAATAATAGTTCTAATGGAACATTATTAAACAACAATTGACAGTTGGAATATAATTAATTAAGTATTGACAAAATTGTTGACTTTTGGTATTGTTCGCAACTTTGGCGTAACATTACTCAATCCAATCCTAACCCTTACCAGGTGAAATCTTTGGCTCTGCGTAAATCTGCTCCTAAGAGAAATAGGAGGAAAGCAAGATTACCTAAAGAAGTTATGGGGGTGTTCAGTAATGTTATTAGGAGAGGTTTGAGGATATCAACAACAAACGAAAACAGAAGCCAGTCATATTCAGAAGGGCAGTCACATCAATCATCTTCAGAACATCTTAATAACAGGAACAATAGGATCTGCAATGCTACGTACGAGTACTTGGGACTTTTTTTAAAGAACATATATGGGTTTGAGCTATGCCGGGGATGAGGATGAGGTAGCAAGCCATATTGCTCGCCTTTAAGAAACTGATGATGAAAGATACCAAGCCATGAAGAATAAGGAGTAAGGGGCTCTTCCGAATTGAGGCCGTTTTTGCAGGGTAATTGGTGCATTTGTTTTTTATTGAAGGGTGTTGTCGTAGGTTTTGAGGCTTTTAGGTCTATTATCATGGTTTTGTTTGGTTTTCGGTTTTGGTTTTGGTTTTTTTGTTGGTTGGAGAGGTTTTTCTTCTCTTGGGTGTCTTTAGGTTGATCTGTTTCTGTTGGTGGTGTGAGGCGATGACTCATTTGTTTGGTGCTCGTTACATGTCGGTTCCGTAGTTGGGGTTTAGGTTGTTTGATTCTTTGGTAGTCTCCTTATCAGCCTTCCAATCTTTTGGCTCTCGAGAGGCATATGATTGCCATCATGTGGGATGCCAACCTCGTTGAGATGTCATTCCTCATTTTGATTCTTTCTCGATCTTGTCCCGTTTATTCTAGTATTTTCGACATCTGATTTATAAAAAAGAGAATTGCCGTTCAAAAGAAATCATCATAGGAAAATAAAACATAGTGGTAAAGGAGAACCAATCAGATGTCCCTTTAATTTGTAACAATGCCGATAATGAGATCCAAAATTTTCCCTGCGATTGTCAATGATGTGAATGGGCATTGGTTCTTGATATGGTTTTTGATATCAGAAACACTTGTGTTGATAAAAGCAAACTGGGAATTGTATTGTAAAATGGTTGTATGCTTGTGACTGAGGTGCCTGTAATTGACTAACTCAGACTTGCTCCAAATGTGTTTGCTGCCCAAATTGTTTGTTTGTCTGGTTATTTTCAATAAGCCTTATCCATGTATCTACCGTTGCTTTAAAGAGTACCAAGTTTACCAAAATATTGCAAGAACAGGGCAAGAATGTTGACAAGTGGGTCTACAAAATTGAAATTCTAAAAATAATCATGTTATAAATTGCTTTGTGTAAGGGATTGCAACTGCTCGTAGGGTATATTGGAAGAAATTTATTTGTGCCATTTCTTAAGCTGTGATGGTGAACCTGATGTTATAGTGTAATGTTCACTGTCATGATGTTATTTATATGTGGCCAATTACATTGTGTTACTTGTTGAGTTTATAGGTTAATAAACAAGCTAGGAGTTTCAAAAAAAAAGGGATGCCATACTACCATGAGTTGTGTCGTATATTTGGGAACACGTCTGCCACTGGAGTGCATGCTTACCCTTCAAATTAACAAAGCCCCATCTAGTACCGATAGTTCAGGTCTAGAATTTCAATTTAAAGATGAGCCAGAAGTTGAAAGTGAGGGTTCAAAGGTCAAGTCCAAGGGTAAAAGAAAGAAGAGAGATTCATTTGCAGCAAACATTTGTAATGCCTTGAGCCAATTTGCTGAAAATGGAAAGAGGAGGGTTGATGTATTGGGAAAAAAAATTGCATGGCTCCCTTCCAGGTTATAGCGGAGTGAGTGGAAGTGCATCCATAGGAGAAATGGAACTTGGTCCTCTTGCTGCCGGGATGGCACAATGCCAAGCATTGCTTAACACTATGGAGGACTTGGATGAAGATTCGTACTACAAAGTTTTGGAGAAGCTACATGATGATGTTCTTTGGAGGCAAATTTTCATGGATATGCCTGAGCAAAGGAAACTCGCTTGGATCAAAAGACTTTAGACAATTTTGTATTTATGTTTATTCTGGAACTTGATTTCTAGTTCTTTGTCATGACTGATCATCTAATCGAGTGATGCATTGACACATTATCTGGGTTTGCTATTGCTTGGTTGCTGCAGTTTGTTTCGGGTGCAAACCTGGAATAGCCATTGGGTTTTTGATTTCCTCTTCTGGGCTTTGGATACAAAAAACATTTGTGTATGCATGTTGATTTAAAAAACATTCCTTTATCTCTCTCTACAAAAAACATTTGTGTATGCATTTTGATTTAAAAAACATTCCTTTATCTCTCTCTCTCTCTCTCTCTCTCTCTCTCTCTCTCTCTCTCTCTCTCTCTCTCTCTCTCTCTCTCTCTCTCTCTCTCTCTCTCTCTCTCACACACATTAAATTTGAAGAATGACCAAAAAAAAACAAAACCAAAATTATGCTACCAAACATGTTTTGTGTTGTTTTCGTTTTTTACTGTTTATGGAAATTTTAATACCAAATATGTTTTTTTGTTTTTGGTTTTATAAACAAAAAACAAAAACGTTAGCAAACGCACCCTAAGAAATATAGTGTAGTATTAGCATATTCCAGTTTTAAAAGTAATTAGAAAATGAAACATATCCCGTCACATGATCATGACCGATCGTCTTTGTATTACTTAACTCCAAATTTTCTTTACTATTTCTTGCTCTGAACAAGTTTACGAAATTCCAAGTTCACAACTATTCAAAAGAGCTTTTTAGTGACATGAATAGTGCTTAGTTACATACTATAATAATTGTTGATAATCTCCATTATTGGATGACGGGATTGATCCCCATAATAACATGAGGTGCGCGTAAGTTGCCGAAACACAGAAGTTATACGAAAACTTTTGTAGATGTTCCACATGCTATTCTTGTTCGGGAGATTAATGTACTTGTTTTTTGCTTGATAAATACTCACAAAATATTCAATAAGTAGTTCAACGTGATTGTGTTGGGGTTGTCTATACTTCATTTCATTTCGTGACTTCAGATATTTTGTACGGCTTATGCACAACTCTACTAACTCTTAGAGAACCAATTCTACTAGCGGAGAGTCCAATTTCTAAGACAAAATCCACCCCGCATGCTGAAGATCTGGTTAATTATCTTAGCGAGTAGCCCTCTATAGCTAAGAGAGATCTAGGCGCACAATCTTGATGCTGAACTCAGTTTCTGTTCTTAATTAATCTATGAATTTCAAAAGTAATTCATTCACCGTAGAGAACAGTTAAATTTCTTCAATACATCCAAGGAAATAACCCTAATACAATAGCATCGTGGGCCACTGGATTTTTTGTCTTATTTGTCAATACTCTTGCGGATCCCAATTTGCGGACCCCAATTTGTAATTATGTTAATGTTTAAGTACCTAATGGCTGTATTCTAGTGGAATGATAATTCAGTGCTTCTGGATCACCGTCACTTGATTCTTCAGGACTTTCACCACCACAAATTCACGTGGAATTTATATAATTAATAATGAGCTCCGGGTGAATATGTACGGTGGAAGCCATTGGAACATCATGTAACAGTGTTTCTAGATCACATAATAATTTTTCATTGGTTGCATGCTGTCAAATTACCCCGTCGTTGCTTATGGTAACACTCACGCAAGAAGCACATAATAATTCAGCTATGACTCACTCCCTCACAAATTAACTTAGCAACATTTGCGCTCGCTCTCTCTCATACACAGACCAATGGCAAACAAAAATGCTAATGCCAATGAGAGGAGGTGGACATCAATAGTAACTCATGGCCCGTACGGCGAGGAACAATTCAACTGGTCTTTCCACTTCAGAAGGAGGCTGTTTATTTGGGAAAATGAGGATCTGGATGAGTTGTTTAGATTGCTTGATGGGCAACATATCCTCACCCAAATGAGACCAGACCAAATTATTTGGAATGCATGCAATTCTAGGACCTATTATGTATCATCAATGTACAACCTCTCCCTTATTCCTGCCTCATATGCTGATATTAATGTGAGCAAATCATTCAGATGGATTTGGAACAATGTTGCCCCACATAGAGTTCAGTGTTTTGTCTGGATGGTTAGCCTTGGAAAACTTAAAACAGGGGATTTCCTTCTAAGAATTGGTATTTTACAACAGTGGAACCTAGCCCTCTGCAAATTCTGTGGTAATACAGTCGAATCCATTGACCACTCTCTACTGCTCTGCCCTTGTGCATGGAATGTTTGGTGTCAGATTTTACAGTGGTGGGGCATGTCTTGGGTAACTCCTGATTCAATAAAATCTCTCTTTAATTGGTGGATAAGTTTTAAAACTAAGGCTAAGATCAAAAGGATATGGAACTGCATTCCTTTTGCAGTATTGTGGTCCTTATGGAAGATGAAAAATGAGTTTATTTTTCAGGAGAAGCCTCTGATGTGGGAGGAATTAGTGGAGCTGATCAAACTACGAATTGCTTTCTGGGTTAAGTCTAAAGGAGACCATGATTTCTACACAATCAATGATTTCACCAATAATCTTAAAAGCGTTTTGGATGCTGGGGGTTAACATTGGGGTTTTGTCCTCGGGTGGGCTATAGGATGGTTGTCGGGTGGGCTATTGGTCTGTGTCTTCTCTGTTATTTGGCTTTGTTTGTCTTAAGGTCGGGGTGTTCTCTTTGGCTTTGTTCTTTAGTTGCTGGATTGTTTGGGCTATCTTTCCTTTTGGATTCTGGGTAGTGTTTGGTCTGGGCTGGGCTTTTAGTTTGGGAGTTGTTTTGCTGCCGTATCGCTTGGAATATGCTGGTGCTATTTGTCTTGAATCTGTTTATGCTGGTGCCATTGTTGCTACTTTGCTTTTGGAATTGAATTTGCTTGTATCTAGGTTATACTATGGCTGCTTTCTCACTCCGCAATCTGCTGCTGCCTCATGGAATTTAACTGATAGAGTCTGGATTATACCGGTGCTATGTGCAGTGCTTTTGGAATTGAATCTGTTCTATCTCTTTCCATCTCTTTCCACAATCTGCTGCTGTCTTATGGAATTGATATGTTTGTATCTGCTGCTGTGTCTGGATTATACATTGCTGTCCCATTCCAAAAATCTTATGCTACCTTATGGATTTGAATCTGTTAGTGTCCAGAAAGCTACTAATTTATGTCCCATGTTGTTGTTGCTGTTTTGCCTATCAAAGGAAGTTTGTATGGGCAATCTGGAGGTGTTAGAAGAAGCATTGATAGCGTGCTGGGATTGATTGCAACAGATACTATTTCTTCTTGAGGCTGACAAGATGCTACTTGAGTTGACTTCATGAGGGCATCAATTCAGAAATGGGGAGGAGTTGCTTGAGCTGTGCAACAGTCCACATTTGCTACCTTAGCTGCTGCTATCTTTCTATTTCTACCACAATTGCTGCTGCTGCTAGATTTTTCTATCTAAAGATGCTGACTTTGTTAATGATGCTTGGTGGGAATTGATGGGATCTGATGTTATATCTCAGTAGATATTTTGTTTAGTCTTGGGATTGTTCCTTCTTTTGGGTATACTCTTATGAGCCCAGTTGATGTTTTCATTTTTGGCTTCCGGTTGGTTTCTTGCCAACTGTGCTTTGTGGGGTTGGGGAGGCATATGATTGTCGAGTGGATGGGTGCCAACCTAGTTGGGATGCATCATTCTCGTTGTGATGCCTTTTTTCTTCTCTCCCTTTAATCTTGTAATCATTTCCAAGATTAATAAAATTTCTTTCGCCGTTCAAAAAAAAAAAAAAGAACTTCTCCACCCGACGGGTGCATGGACTTCTTGATGTCCGGACAGGGTGGTCAAGGGGTAAGCCCAAACTTCCGGGCTTCGGCAACCCCAGGTTGGGGCAACAAAAAATTTAAAAAAATGATAAATTATATAAATTAGTAAAAGTTTCCCAAAGAGAAACAAATTATTTATTGGTGCGTTGGTCACATGATGAAGTTAATGTTACCGGTGTGTAGGCCGCTAGGTTCGACTCCTAGCGCCTCACCCATTTTTTAAAATTTTGGCAACTTTTTAGAGAGAGAGCACCCTCTCCCCTTTTTTGTTTTTTTTTTTTTTCAGGAGCAGGCCCTCTTTCCTTTTTTCCTTTTCTATTTTTGATGTTTTTCGCTCCATTTTTTTTCCCATACAAGCCTAGAACTACACTCAAAATAAACACCCAAATGTAAAAACACTCTTGTAAATGTGCGACACCATGCTAGTGGGTATTGTGTGTTTCGGTAAATGTGTGCATTTTTATTGTTTCTCTGCTCAAATGGGTTGTGTGATGTGCCTCTACTCTTGGAACATTGGTGGTATTTAATAGTTCTTTCCCTTGCCTTCAGCGTAGGGATGGACGCAAGGGCGAGTTAACTTGGGTTACTACCATAGTTTTAAATATCGGTTTCGCGACACGTAACGGTAACGGTTTGAGTGTAACGGTTTCGGTAGTATCGAACGTTATGAAACGGAAATCGGGTGTAACGGTCGTGAATTTGCTAAAATCATTAGCAACATGCACCTATAAATCTCAACAGTACACATTGTTTTTCTCTCCCTGACTTATTTGGTCACATTTTACCCATTATTAAGCCAAGAAACAACATATTTTCCGCCATTCCAAATATTAGGTGACTTGTGAAGTTGCGAGAATTCATAAATCTTTTAACTTCAACTGCAGAGGAAAAATTTACTAACATACAGGCAATATAACATTAGGATAGCACACAATGAAGTTTTCACATTACAAATTCATAAACATAACAAGTTAATTTGTCTTTGGCATAACATCGGGCGGTCAGAGCCTTAATACCAAAATGAATTTGGTGGAGCTACTGGAGGATTTTCAGAACCTCTATCACGATCTTCACCGTAAGCTGCCCCATAGGACTCCAATCAGATACGTAATAGTGGTTCGTGAAATTACATTGCTCAAAGTTTACTGTGTCATGTTTTCGTGTACTATATATGTTTTAAAGATGTAATGAGACAAAGAATTCATACGAGAAGTACATAGATTCATGACACTACTCTTGAATCTAAAACATTTATTGTGGGGTGGATATTGTGGGGTGCATGCGATCATTTAAGTGAGTCCAGAAAAGACCCACAAACTGACGAGTGAGGGTCTGTTTCCTTCCGCGATTAGGATGCAAAAAACCAGTAACGGCCCTAGGCATTAGGCCCGTCGAAAATGCTGATTTTTAGGGGGCCAGACATATTCGTCCAATGTAATACTCTAGCATGTATGATTGTAAATTGAATAATCAAATGGCCCAGAAAAAAGCAACTTAGTCACCTTTTTAGCAGAACTAAAAAATTGACTACAGGGGGTCTTTTCCTTTTGAAAATGAAAGACCATTGGGTCCACCACTCACCCAAAAAAATTACTCTCTCTCTCTCTCTCTCTCCCTCTCTCTCTCTCTCTCTCTCACACACACACACACACCAGCCGTTCTATTTTTTGAGCTCTGGAACCGACTTTGAGTGATGCCTTTGAAATATTGCAATGTTTAACTTTTTTGGATTTGTTACATTAAAATAATACTCTTGAAACATTAAAGTAATTAATAGGTTATTCTTTTTGAGATTTTTTCTTTTTGATCAATGTTCTTTGTTTTGAGAAAAGTGATTGTTCATTAGAAAATTTTAAAATTAGGCCACTGGTTTGTCATTAAAGATTAACACATATACTGACATATGTGAAAAATAAAATAAACGTGTATGAAAGTGTATTAAAAAGTGTAAAAAGTATACTGAAGTGCTTTTTTTTTGTTTTAAAATTCTTGTAGGTTTTGTCAGCCCAGTAAGCTGACTATTGAATGAGCCTTGTTAAATTCATATTGAGCCCATTTTTTTTATTATTGCTTTAAACCCTCTAAAAGTCAGCACCGGCCCTCCGGAAAACCGAAACGCCCAAAGGATACAGATCAGCTTTGATTAAACTAACCTTTAATGCCACCTAGAAAGTGTTTTAAGCTTCAAAGATGTTGAAGGCTGCCACATGTTTATCATACACACTTTAATTCTCATTTAATTGTGATTTAATTTCTACATAGGTTGGTTAATACGAAAATAAAAAATGGTAATTGTTTTACCAAATTGAAAATATTTAGTTTTTTATTTGTTAAACATCAATTGTCCTTTCACTTGTATTTGGTAATTAAATCTTACATACGTACTTGTTGCATCGTGGACGTATATCTGTATAATTTATGCCATTTTGTTTATCAGCAAAAATATGTATATTAAACTCGATAAGAGTACAAGACTCGCTTTAAGGAAAACAGAGAAGACTCGCTTTCGATTCATTCATGAGTTCTTCTATCAGCATATCTGTTAAAATCAGTACTCTCCCAAGTTCAAAAGACTTCTTTTGGGAGTATCAAAAATTCGATGTTTACGCACGCCGGGCGTACGCAATATGCACGGACGATGCATCTTGACCGTCCATGCATGTTTTCAACGGTCCAAATTTATAAAAAAAAAAAAAAAAAAAACTCTTCCATGGAACTCTTACATGGAAGAGTTTTTTTTTAAATCCGAACAGTCGATTACTAAAATGGACGGTTCAGCTGTGTTCGTGCGCGTACCGTATACGTGCGCATAGCCGGGTTGTGGGAGTATACATATATATCTTCATCAACATTAATGAAATCACCCCACACTTCACCAATAATAACTCCTCTTCGCTAAATGGCCTGCAACGTACGTAGAAGGACTTGAACATTGACGCCTTTCTCTTTTGGCATTTTCACATGAAGAACGAGGACAGGAAGTATCGCACACGCCAATTTGGTTGTCCTTAGACAAGACACTGAAACTGAAACTGAATGTTGTTTAATGAAGCTAAAACTAAATGCTGAAAACTGAATGCATGAACCTTTTAAGTTGAAAAGTTGTTTGAAATAAAAAAAAATTATTTTTGTTTTGTAGTTTTAGTAATGGATGTCATGTGCTTGTGGTGGTTGTATGGAGAGATAGTAGTGGTAATTAATAATGGTTGTGGGGTAGTTGTTAGTGTGGCTGTGGTGGCTGTGGTAGTTGTTAGTGTGGCTGTGGTGCTTGTGGTGGTTGTGTGGTGGTTGTTGAGTGGTAGTGGTGGTGCTAGTGTATCGTCAAATGGCGCAAACATTTCCCGGGATGACATGATTATGCACGATCGTCTTTGTATTACTTTCATTCAAAAAAAAATCCGTAGCCGATCGGGGAAAAAAAAATTTATGAAAAATTTTGCAAATTCGCAATTATCTCGTTTGTGTCACATGAATGGTGTTTAGTTACACTACTAATATGGGTAGATATTCCACATTCTATTCTTGTTAGGGAGTTCAAATGGATTTGTTTTTTACTTAGTAAATACTCACAAGATGATGAATAAGTAGTTGAGTGTGATTGTCAGGTGGTGTGCCTAACCCCAAGGGATTGGCAAAGTGGTCCGTTGCCAACAAATTCTTATGGCCAATAGGCGTTTTGCACGGTTGTTACCTCCAGGCCCGGAAAAACCAATTAAAACAACACTCAAATATAGCCTAACTACTCTCCTATTCTCAAAATTTTAGTCTACAACCAAAAGACATGCAATTTTTTAATATAAAATAAAATCTTCCATTCACAAGTTTTAGATTTTCTTTGTACCAATTTCAAGAACTAATTCTTGTCTTTAATGTGGTTCAAAAAAATTTAAAAAAAAAAAAAAAGGCAAACAGAAGCACTGTATTTTTTATTCAAGAACTTTATAATAGACTTGAAATTTAGGACGATGAAGTAATAAAATAGCATTGTGGGCCGCTACATTTTTCGTCTTAGAGCATCTCCAATGATTTGCTATATGTAATACTGTATCTATATTAATTATAGTATGAAACTCTAAATTCCCTTTTCAATAGTGAGGTAAACACATGCTACATTTACCTATAGCTATGTATATTGTATCATATGTAGCACAAGATATACCTATTGTTGTAATTTAGCATGCCCCTTTGTGTCTATATCTCTCATCATGGGACTCACAAATAACAATTAAAATTATCATTTGTTTGAAAAAATATATATATAAGAAATGGCAATTGTGCACCATTGGAGCAATTATAGCAATTTGACACTATCTATCTATTGCTATAATATACTGTAGCAATAGCTATCCAAATGGCAACTCTATCGTGGAGACACTCTAATTTGTTGGTATATTTTAGGAAACTGTTTGTAATTCAAAACTTATCCTTGCGTTTATGGTTTAAGTATCATTTTTGTCTCTTACGTCTTAATTAAGATTCTCTAAGCATTCTGCAAAAAAATTCCCCCGTGTAAATTTGATGGAAGTACATCTTTGTGTTACCAGGGATTTTTGTTGGATTTCTTTTTACGTACCTTTGCAACCGACTAGGCACAAACACAGCACAACATAAGCACGAATCACGTATTGTTGTGTGCCTGCGTATAGGTGAGCCGGCTAGCTAAGTAGAGTATTCTAGCATGGTACTATGTTAACTGTTAACCACACAATATTGCATATTTTTGTGGCTTAATCGCGTCTTTTTGTCACATTTGCATGGATATTCTTTTTTATTTCATATAATATTGTGCATAAGGTGTGCTTTTGTTAATTTCATGTAATTTTTTAGTTTAGGCCATCTCCAGTAACGTAGTTAAACTTGTGATTTGTTTAAGAATTGGGACAGTTAGTATATGTTAGTGTTTTTTTTTTTTTTTTGTTGCAATGGTGTAGTTAAGTTGTGGTTAACTTGTGTAAGAGATGAGAAAAAATTTGCTTAGGGGTTAGCTGTGAGATGGGTAGAAATTGTGGTTAAGTGGGGTCCATCACCCTTTAAAGGCAAAAAGTGCACGGCAACAGCCAAAAGGGGAGGAAAGGCCCCTGACACGCCATTTGGGCATGGAAGAGAGAGAGAGAAAGGGGGGGGGGGGGGGGGGGGGGGGCGATTGGACCAAAAGAACAAAAAATAAATTATTGAACCCATTTCTAACACAATACTAGTTACACTATTGGAACACAAATGAATAAACTACCTAACAACAACTTAACAACACTTAAATGGGACCCATTACACTTTTGTGTCATATAACTACACAAATTTAACTACACCACTGGAAATGGCCTTAAAGAAGTGTGTAATAGCTTTCATTGGTCCCCTAGAGTACCTAATGTCCTGCAATACCAAAGAAGTCATTTACCAAATCATAAATCAATTTGAGAGGCTTTGAAAGGTTCAAGGAAGGACCGGAGGCAAGAAAAAGCAAAATCAAGAAATCTAAAAAATCAAATGGGGAAGTAGTCTCCAAGACTAAGCATGAAATCGATATATGAAGTTGAAGTGAAATGCCAAATAGTATTGATGTATTTTTTGTCTAAACATCTTAAATAGGGTTTCCCAATGGCTGGTTCCTTTGGCATCCAGCCAGATAGTAACAACCACCCCTCTCTCTCTATCCTATAAAGATAGACCAAGACTACGTACACTTTGTTTTCACTCTCTCCCTTGTCTCACTCAATCTCTCAATGGCAAATTAAAATACCAGGGCAAGCGTACGTTGGACTACGATTGAAACCTACAACGAGTGCTATCATAGTACTACTCAAGCCAAAGAGGCCACCCCGTAGTGGATGGGTACTACATAGAGTTTATGAGGGTCGGGGAGGACATGACCCCAAAGGCCTTCATCTGCGTTGGTTGTCACTGTCATCGCAACTACCACAGGAGAGTGGAGGTCTCGGTTGTGAATCCTGGGATCCACCACCTCCTCTTGCACATGGCAAAAGCCCCTACTGCTCCACTTGCAATGCCCCATATAGATCACAGGCCCAGTACCTTGATTTTGATCCACAAGCCGCACCACATGGCCCAAAATACTTAAACCCAAGGTTAGTAGTATTTTACATAGTTTATTATATACCCAAGATTACTCATGTAGACTTCCAATGTGGGACTAAACACTCTCTACCCCTAAATCTGGGGATTACAATCTCCCTTCCTTTATGGCCTCGCGCCCTCGTCAGGGATTGAACACTAGAGTCACCACAACCTCCCCTGGGTCTGTTCCCTAATGACCAGAGTCATCATGGTCTTCCCCAGGTTTATTCTCGGGTGCCGTGACCCACATGGTCTTGTACATGATACCATTTGTAACGCCTCATGTAGACCACTGGCAGAGTACCTTGATTTTGATCCATAAGCCACATCACATGGCCCAAAATTCTTAAGCACACGGTACTAGTAGCACCTTATATGGTTTATATGCCCAAGATCACCCATATAGACTTCAACGCCCTGTTTGGTAGCATGATATAGAAGGGGGATATAAGGAGAAGGTGGATATACATATCCGGGCGGTGTATATCCATTGTTTGTTTAGTTTTTAAGGGTAGGATAATTTTTAGCCGGGATTTGTATATCCCCCTGCAGGGGGATTAAATATAGGCACCCCTCCCCCCTCTTAAATTATATCCGGCCTTGGAAGGGGTTTTATTACCCAGCTACCCCCCATCATTTACGCCAGAGAGAGAGAGAGGGGCAAGGCCATCATTACTGGCGCCAGGAGAGAGAGAGAGAGAGAGAGAGAGAGAGAGAGAGAGAGAGAGGGCCATCATTTACTGGCGCCAGAAGAGAGAAGAAAGAAATGGAAGTGTGGCATCATTTATTTTTTGACTTTTTATTTGGGACAAAAACGGTATTTTACATTATCCAACCCCCCATATCCCCCTTCTACAAAAACAAAACAAACAAAGTTTTTTTTTATCTCCCCTTCTAAAATAATACCCCTCCAACTATATCCACCTCTATATCCCCCTCTTATTATATCCCTCTTCTCCCCTCATATACATATCCCTCTAACAAACAGGGCGCAAATGTGGGACTAAACACTCTTTACCTCCAAATCTGGGCTATTACACCACAGCTATTAGTCCGGGTCACAGCCCACGTACCCCAAGACGTAGTTCCCGTCCCACCATCGAAGGAAAATCTCAGTGATGGTAAAGTGGTGGAGGAGGCAGAGGTTGCGCAACCGAGGGGCCGGGGAGAGGGTCGAATGTCGATAGGGCTGAATCGGAGGCCATTAGAGCAGGGCCTCGTGAGAATTGTAGTTGGGGTTTGTGAGTGAAGGCAGCAAGGTGGTGAAGCGTTGGTAGCACCTATTTACACAGCTGCTTAATAGGGGAAAGATGTTGCATGAAAGAGCCTTTAGGTTTTCCTTTTTTTTCTTGTCTGATATGCATTTTTCTCCTTTGTTTTTTTCTTTTTCTTTTTTGCCTTTTTTTGCGTGGGTGGATTGTGAGATGGGGGGTTGTTCATTTTTTTCTCTCTCTTTTTTTTTTTTTTGATAAATAGACAATATTATAAAAAGCTAAACATAACCAGGTCATGAGTATTTAACCCTTACAGAGTCATCAACTAATTGTTATAATGTTCGTTCTTTACTTTGAGTATTTGTAAACAAACTCATGAAGTATCATGTGGCTCTTAGTATATGGTTCTAAGTTCTGTGAAATCAATCTCTCTCTCTCTCTCTCTCAAACACACACATGCACACTTGGATGAATCGAACACAAACTAATTAACAATATCGAACGTCGGGACAGCTGACTTAAGGTTGCTCCCCTCAACAGATCTTGAGGTCGAACCTTGAGACCATATGATTGGGATAGGCAGTCCAATCAATCTCTCTCTCTCACTCTCTCTCTCTCTCTCGCGCGCGCGCACACTATTCGCACACTTGGACAAATTGAACACAAACTAACAATATCAAAGGTCCGGACAGCTGACTTAAGGTTGGTCCTCTCAACAAATCTTGAGGTCGAACGTTAGGACCATATGATTGGGATAAGGGTCCAATTTAATTACCTTGCACTTTGGTGAGGGTATTATGATGAAGCCCTCAATGTGGTGACTGTCAGCTTTAGCTTAAGTCTAAGCATTTTAGCTTAGGTGGGTTCCTCTGTTGATCAACTCCCTACGCTTATTCAATCCAGGCCATGCTTTTTCATTAGCAAAATAAAAACAATAGCCCACCCTTTTCGATCATTAGCAAAAGTAAAAGCAATAGCAACCATATAAAATAGTTAATGACTCAAAAAGGTGTAATGGATCAATTGGCGCGGCCTTTGGACCCATTTCGAATATCTAAATATCATCACATAGAAAATTATTGAACACTTGTGAAGACAATATTGCTTCCTATTAGCAGGCTCTCACATACCGATATAATGGACATTAACTTCGTGATCGCACCTCGGTGAGTAGAAAAACTTTCTGTAATTTATTTGTTCCAAAAAAGTGAGTTACATTTTCTTAACCAAATTTGTTTTCTTTTGAGAGTTGTCCCACTTGCATATACCATGCATGATTAGGCAACAGCTCATAGCATATGGAACTTGTCATACAAATGAAAATGGATGAACCATAACATAGCTAGACTACAGCAATTGTGAGAAGAAAATAAAGTTATGGTGACACTTTGCCCAGCAATTTTCCCCCATGTAAATTTGATGGAAGTACATCTGTAGGTATACAAAACACAAAATTTTAGGCACTTATCTCACCCTGAGTTTATAGCATTGTCGATAAAAATTCATAGCATTTCGATATTAGTTCATAACAATGTACATTATAATCATTTACTTGGGAACTTTTGTTGGACTTTTTTATTTTTTACGTTTATGAGGCCCAACTAGGCACAGACACAGCACGATATGGGCACGAGATAAGCACGACACAACAAATGTGGGGTGCACAACTATTGGTGAGCTGGCTAGCCAAGTGTAGAGTATTCTAGCATGGCACTACTCGTAACACGTTAGGTACGAAATTAAGCAGGCCAAGATGTGACAGTATGCCCATTTCAATCTTCAAATCAAGAAGCCACACCTGAATTAGGACTTCATCAGTGTTTCATACATTATTAGCATGCAAATCCTTTTCGGAATGAACTTTCTTCATTCCATCAACCTAAGCTTTTTTCAGTTAATTTTAAACATTTAAAAATAGAAAGACCCTCAAATCCAAATTTTATTAATCTCAGCATTTATCAGTACCAAATTCTCAAACCCATTTTTCTTTTTTTTTTAAGGAATCAATTACAAACCCCAATTTCTATATATAATTATGTAAATTAAAAATTAATTCCTGTTATTAAAACTTAGAAGTACATCAGTACTAAACTGCATGCTAATTATTGAATGACGCTCTACCAAAAAACTGTGCAAAATTAACAATATATAGTCCATTCTGGGCATGAGGCTTTTGTGCTTAAGTACTTCGTTGAAGTAATTCACTATTCCATACAATTGGATTCAGGCTTAGGATTTTGACAGAGATACAGATTTTGGAATTTGGACTAAACCCAAAACAACGTCAGTTTGCATCTTTTTTAATAAAATAGATGCCTCCTTTCATTTCTTCGCTGGAATGTTGGTTTTGCCTTGTCTATGCCATCTTTCATGGGTTTAGCTTCTCTTCCTCGATATACCCTTTGTCGAGTTCTAATAAAATTTGTTGCCAATTAAAAAAAAAAAAGAGCAATCTTGACCATCTATTTGCTAAATGGGTGAGGTGTAAAATTTAGGGCATCACATGAGAGGATCACATGATGATTCTGAAATGAGAGGATCTGGACTAGCTATTACATTAGCATTTTTTTTCTTTTTTACGTTTTTGGTACTTTTTTGAAATCCAAAAATGAAGTTCAAGAATAAAATGCCAAATTATGATGTATAGGTTGTCTTAAATATCTTAAATAGGATTCCCCAATGGCTGGTTCCATTGGCATCCAGCTAAATAGTAACAAGCGCCTCTCTCTCTCTCTCTCTCTCTCTCTCTCTCTCTCTCTCTCTCTCTCTCACACACACACATTGAAAAAATAGACCAAGATTACGTACACTTTGCTTTCACTCTCTCCCCTTTCTCACTCAATGTCTCCATGGCAAATAACAATGCCAATGCCTACGGCAAGCAGTGGGCAAGTGCCATCATAACTACTCAAGCCAAAGAGGCCACCAGGCCTAGCTACCATGTAGTGGATGGGTGCACTAAGTTTATCGAAGCCGGGGAAGACATGACTCCAGGAGTCTAGAGGCATTCATCTGCGCGGCTTGTCATTGCCATCGCCACCACCACAGGAGAGACGAGGTCTCCGTCGTGGTAGATTATGGCAACTGCTGTAAAGACTCGTAAATTTTTTAAATAGAACATTTCGGAAATTAAGATAGGGATTTGGTGTGATTGCATTTAATTGTTGAAGCTAATGTGGGTTTAACCCGAGAAATCGTTTAGTTTTGAACTTGTTTGAAACCTATACCTCGTATATTCGCCATTTGGGCTTGGAAATCGCACGTTGAAGCTCGGGGCTCGGTGGATTTCGGTTTGGAAGGCTACGGTTTTGGTTCACGTCTCAATTGGAGCTCAAACCCATTGAGGTACAGATTTCCTTCACTCTCTCTAAGTGTTTATGGATGATTGTAGCAATAATCATGTGTTGAACCCATCTCCTTGTAAGTCTTGTTTGGAAATCTTTGGGTTTAAGGTTATAAGTTTATTTGATCTTTATTGCTTGAAATTGATGATATCCATTGATAATCTCCCTCTCCCTACTTGTATCATGGTTATTGGTAGCATAAATTCCTGGTTTTGAACCTTATTTTGTTGAGTTTGGGTGAAACCCATCAGAAATCTGTTGAATCAGTGTGTCCCTGTTTTCTGGTTTTTTTCCGTCCGGATGAGGTCCCCAACCATCCGAACGGTTTTGACAAATTGCTCTCGGCCTTAGTTTTTCGATCGTGACCCTCCCTTGGTTCTCCTAGATCTCCGATTGAGTTATTTCTCTACATCTTCGGGATAGCATTCGTCATTGCGTTGGAACTTATTGCATTATCAAGTTAAGTTGAGAGTGGTGTTGTTGGACACTTTTTGGATGTAATGGACATTACTATTGTTAGTTTTGTTGGCATTTTCCGGGTTATGTCAAGCCTTTCGGAGTATGTAATTTTGTTATTAGGGTTTGGGAGTTAGAGTGCTTAGGGTTGAGTCTAGATGCTCCATTTGAGGATTTCAAGCTTCATGATCAAGCCATAGCCAAGCCAAGTGCTTCGAAGCTCAATCCAATGAGGTATATCCTTGCATATCATTTGTGCATTTATGCCATTCAAAATAACATGTTTTAATGTGCATTATGTTGGCTTATTAATGCTTTATTCGGATCTTGCATTTCAAATGAGTTAGGCATTAGGATTTAGCTTTGAGCTTATTGCGTCTGCACGCGTCTGCAGGGTTGTGGCTTTGACTGTTGAGATTGTGTCAAGTGTCTAAATCCTGACGGTGCGTCTACACGGGTCTGGTAGACTCTTTAAGTGGCCACATGTCATGTTTTGAGTGGCTGTCTTGGGGAGCATGAAAATGGGCACTATAAAAACCATTTTTATTTCATTTTCACACACCCACTTGAGAGAAAATCAGCCATTTTTAGAGAGAGAAAGTCTCATTTCTTCTCCATCTCTTCTCTCTTTTGTGAACTTGATGTTCTTGATGATTTGAGCTTGCTCTTCTCATCTTTCTTCAATCTAGAGTCTTCCTCTCCATGGATCCACTCTAGATTGATTTTAGTTTTAAAAAACTTTCATAAAAATCAAATATTTTTCATACATCATGTTGTGTTGCCTTGTTTCTACGTGAGCCGGTTGGACCGGTGCCGAGTTGACTCGGAGATCAAGACGGGTGTGCTTGTGGAGTCCATGGAATCAAAGAGGAGTACGGGGTACTACATCAAGAATTGGAGCTAGGTGTCACAAGGGACTTGTTGGGTAATTCCTAGTCTTGTTAATTATTGTAAACCTTTTGATTTATGGAATGCATGAGTAGGACTAGGCCGTGGTTTTATGCTTAGGGTGTTTAGACCCTAAGTAGTTTCCACGTATATCGTGTGTTTTGTCTCATTAGTTTAATTACTCTATATCGAAATTGTTGAGTTGTTTGATTTGCCATGGTGAATGATTAAATTGGTTGAAATCGAAGTGGTTTATTTTTAAAGTGGTCGTCCTATTCACCCCCCCTCTAGGACTTGTAGTGCTTGGCATAATTTCAACTATCACATGTATACTTGCTTGACATGCGGTGACATTGCGTGTGTGAACCATTGAATACGTTATAAACGATATGAACTGACTCTTGGTAAATTGAGGAATATGATAAGGCAAATGATAAAGTATGGAGATAATACACTAGGACCGCCAATCGGTGTGTCACTAGGAAGGGTTCCACGAGAGTCACAAGACTCGGAATAAAGAGTTCCACGAGGTCCATAAGGCTCGAAAAAGAATTGCGAGTTCCCTAACACCCGGATGTTAATCTAATGAAAAATAAACATGAAATAAGTAAGTTGACGAAAATGGAAACTTGTGGAACACGTGGACACTTGTGGGACACATTGGGTATTGGGTACCTATGGAATACTTCGGACACCTAGGGGATACATGCATTGTGTACGTATTTGAATTTTGAACCTTTAGTTCCCAGTATATGATTGCATATCAAAATAATGCTCTCGTTGTAGTTTTTCTCATATCTCTTTGATATCTAAATGCTCATATCAGACCTTTTTCAAATATCTAAATAACATGACATGGAAAATTATTCAACCCTCTAAAAATAATACTCTCTACTAGGTCTCATATAATGGTAGGTACTATATAGGTCCCGTTATACATTAATTTCATGACACCTTGTGAGTAGGAAAACTTTGTGTAATTTTTTTGGTTCCAGAAAAAAAAGTTGTTACATTTTCTTAACTAAATTTGTTTAATTTTAGATGAGTCCCACATGCATGATTAGGCAATACGTAGCTCGTAGATTAAGCAACATGCAACTTGTCGTACAAATTAATCGAAATGCGTGTGTCATATCATAGAGTACTGTTAAATGTGAGAAGAAAATAGTAAGCTCTTTTTGTTTTCTTTTTGGAAGGTTAGGTGCTAATAGTGGGCCGGGGCGGAGATAGGGGGTGCAAAGCAAAAATGATAAAGGTACAATAATTTGTTTTTAACATGACTTCAACACACTCACATGGTGTGTGGAGCCAACACACACCACACACCATGTGAATGTGTTAGAGCCATATTTGAGACAATTATTGTACAACTATCACTTTTGGATGAAAGGAGAGTGTTTGGCTCCTGCACTCCCCCAGACCAATTTTCTTCTTATTTTTGGTACACTTTTAGATTTTTTTATAAAATTACTGAAGAATGGTCTCTGCAAATTAGACGAAATTTAAAATCCAAGTGACCATGGATGTTTAGTAGGCGAAGGAGCAAGGGGAAGCCCATATTCCGAACCAGAGGTGCATCAGGATCAACAATCCCACAATTATTATTGGAAATACTATAGAAAATATGAAACCGTTTACCTCGGAACCTATAATAGAACAGAAACACCGAAAGGAATTGGTTGCTGTTTTTGGGTTGAGTCGCGGACTAGGTCGCTTTCTTTAAGACATTTCGCGGCTCCGCCCTCACTGTGCAAGCGGTACCAACCACGCGGTCTCCAAGATAAAACAGTCCAGAATACAGCCTCTGTCTCGATCTTTTCTGCACGAAAAAAGACCGAAAATGCAAAACACAAATCGACCTTTTCTTGCTCTCTGAATTTTGTAATGAAAATGTTTTTTCGGTGTGTTTGAAAATACTGGAGTAGAGCTCCTTTTATAAGTGACGAAAAGACTTAATTTTTGGAATCAGAATCAATTAAGAATTATGTGATTGAATCAATTAGCCCCCAAAATTTGTGCTCTTAACTCGGTGTAGCGTCTTGTGCGATGGAGCCAAGTTGCCATGGGGTTTAAGAGCAATTCCAGTGCTCCGTTAGTCTGTTTTATCTGTCGTCATGGGCATGCTACTGTAATTTATCCAATAGTATGGGGCTACAAGTTTATTTTTTTGAAATCTCAGGTGGTCTATGCAATTGTCCCCTTTTAGAAGTTTCCCGCATTTCTGAAGCAACTTGATGCTCGGTTTTCGAACAACTTTAGTCTGGAGAGAGAGAGAGAGAGAGAGATGCCACAGCAGAGCAAGCAACCGTGCAAGAAGGAGGCTTGCGAAATTCAAGCATGTCTATCCAAGAACAACTTCGATACCCAAAAGTACGTTTCTTCTTTTCTTTTTGTCAAAAATACTAGTACCGTTTGCACCCGAATATTTTGAGTCGTTCATTTCGAAATTGAACGGTTCGGAATTAAAGGCTTGGTACCTTTCTTTTTTAATTCCCGATGGTATTTAACGAGGAGAGAAAGGAAATCAACCCAAACCGTTAAAAGTTAGAAACGTGCAGCCCGGATCTCACCGGCGCAAACACCCCATTTGCCCCGGATCCGTCTAGATGATTTTCACTTCTTTTTTTTTTTTTGCGACAAATGAACCACCCGTAGGCCACTAAATGAACCCACCATAAGAACCACCAAGCAGTTCTGAAGCAAACCACTATCCCGACCCGTCAGGTAGATCTTGATAATGATACAGCCCTGGTGAGGAGTCGAACACTGCCCAAATCTAGGCAAAGCCCTTCTACTTGGTTAGAAAAAGCAACGAGGTTACAAATATTTGTAGAAATTGATAGAATACGCTACATCTTTTGTTGTGTGCGGGGTTTGTCTTTTTCCATGTGGAAGATGAAAGAATTTGATGGTTTTTCGGTGTTTAGGGCTTGTTGTAGTGTATTATAAGTCTGAATCCTTTAGAAAAAATAATTGATTATATTTTTGTCTTTATACAAAAATAAATTCGCATTTGTTAGTTTTGTGTTAATTTTTGGTTCGTCTCAAAGCAAGGAATCTAAAAAGTCAAAATTTATTGTCAAAATTTTAAAAAATTCACTAAAGACAAATAATCCAATTTTGTGCGGATTATTAAATTGTTTTTTGTCTTTATTCACAAAAAAATTAGTTTGGTTAATAATTTTTTATTCGTTAAATTACTCTCGTCGAGACGAGCCAATAACCAACAAAAAATCAACACAAAACTGACAAATGCAGAAAAAATTTTGAATAAAGACAAAAATAATCCATTTGGATTATTTTTTTCCAAAGGATCATAATTTTTGTACAATTTCCAACCACTTTCCAGTCTGGTAGGTCGTCCTATTTTTCATGAAAATTCATTTTCTTAAGATATGATAGCATAGAATTCAAGATTGCAAAAGGAAAAAAGAAAACACACTTTTTTGAACAAGAAAACACCTTGTGCTGGATTGTTAGTAAATGGATTTCCCTTGATTGAGCGAGCTCATTCATGAAGTTGTATTTAGTACCTCTAAGAAATATGATTATCCGCGGTTAGCAAGTAATGTGCGTTGGCTTCTGAGCGGTCTAAGATCACTTGTTCCGATAATTGGTATGCCTTTGTGCCTAATTGTTTTGGGTCATTGGATTGCATGAATTTTGTTTTTTGGTTTAAAATTTCCATGTGATCCAATGGCCGAAAATGCTCCGGAACAGAGTAACGGAAGATTTTCGGAACAGATGATTTGATTCCCTTCTGAGCTTAAAGAATGATAAAACCTTCGGCCAGAAGTCTCGTCGCTCCAAAATAATGAATTTCCAACTCAAAGCATGAATGCAAGAAATGGTGCAAGGCAAGAATTGGAGCGCCGGATAGAGGATGAACTTGCATAATTTGTTCATGAAACTCGTTCGACTGAGGGGGTATTCCACTAACAAAAAACTGTTTTTTTCAAACACCGAAACAGGTCATTCTCTCACAACACATCACATAAAAAACCGTGAAAAACCAGTTTTTTCAAAAAACTAAGTTAGTGGAACACTCCCTGAAAGCGAAACGTGAAGCGGATTCGGTATTGTCTTTTCATTCCAAGGCATAACATGTATCCGTTTTAAGCTGTCATTTAATAAGTGTCTATTTTTAAAAATTAATGGGTAAAAAAGTTTGTACAATTATTATTTTTGTCATTTTGAAAAGTTAATGGGAAAGAGTAAAAGCAGAGGATAATTTTGGAGAGTGTAGATAAAATTTGTGGAAAAATTAATGTGAATGGTGTAATGATGATGCATTCTTAATAAGTTGGAATTACGAAATTACACACTTAAAAAAGGACGGAGGAAGTAGTAGATTTCCCCTTCAAAAATGAAGTGGGAAAACCTTGAGCCACATTGTTACTACGGTCTTGCTAACAGAAGCCCACGGGGCTTCCATGAAACCATCTTGATCAGCAGTTTTTCATCTTGATTAGCATTGCAGCATCAGTATATTACTAAGATTGACATCTACGAATTTCTTGCCGCAGAACCAAGTTTCTAGAATAGGGAAGTTGAGAGGAGAGTCAGGTGACCGATGTCAGTTTGTTGACCATTGTTGGAACTGATTATCCCAATACGACAAACCAATTTTGTTTTGTTTTTTTTGTGCTGACGAAGGAATCACCCCATGGGAGGGACACTAATTGGACCCGCCTATAGAGTGTAAAACTCCGGATGAGCCGAAGCAACCACCGGCCCGATCCACCAGGTAAATCGCGGTACCTGCCCTGGAGAGGAGTCGAACCATGCTCACTTGTATACAAGGGCTAACTCCTTCCGCTGGGACAAACCCACTGGTGGTAACCAATTTTGTTTTGTGTGCGCGTGCGCGCAGTCAATTATCTGAATCATAAACTCTTTTTCTAGTCCTATGACCCCACTGAGTTGGTATCCTTTGTACTTTGATTCTAAGTTCGTTTTGAAACCGTGTAGGTGACTAAAAGTCATTGAACTGCTCCAATCGTGCTGCGAGAAATGCAAATATAAATCAACCCATTGCGCTTCTCTGTCTGACCTTCTAAAGCAAAAGCCCAAGAGCGATCCTAACACAAAGCTATAATTTGCTCTGCAATGGACTGGTGTGGTAATTCTAACTTTCCGGTCTTCCTCGGGACTACTGAGAAGCTAACCGCGAGGCATGGTTACTGCCCGTTACCAGAATTCTTATCGCTGTCTGTGGTAAGATAACACTATAGTAGGAGAATAATGTATGTTTTGTAGCCAAGGAAAATACTTGTGCTTGTAGAGGATCTTACAGGAATAAGAATACTTGTATCGTATCCCTTTCGGTTTTTCACCAAGTGATCGGTTGGAGCTTTGTTTTCAGTACAAAATTTTATATGAGAAAGGCTGATTGATGCAGAATGTAACATAGAAATATACGCATAGTAATTTCTTTACTTGGGCATTTTCAATAAATGGTAACTGTCTTCAACTTTTCTCTATTTATGTAACAATGTTCGAGAGGCAAACCATTGATCTGATTTGGTTTTCGGTGACCAGAAGAGAGAAATGAATAAGACGCATGTATCAAGCCCTTCGCGGTCAGTTTTTTGCTAATTCCTCGCGAGGACTCTTCAAAACATGTTTTAAACACATTGGACAGATCAGACTGTCAAAATTTGATCGGAAAAGGATAGGTCCACACCGTAGCAAAGTAAGGAATCCCCTTATTAGAGGGTACTCATATCTTCTAGGCATTGTCCGAGAGAGTGAAAAAAAATAAAATAAAATAAGAGTCAACTAGAGAATATGAAAAATGAAAATCCAACAGTTACGTCGTCTAAGGAAAACTGCTGATGCTCGGGGATGACAAATGAAAACTGCTGATGCAACAAAATAATGGACTTTTATAATTTCACAAATTCGATGGCATGATTGATTGGCTAATACGGTTCAAGACACTCTTTGGAAAATGAAGAAAAAATTCTCTTATATAACAATCATACTCCATGTTACATTTGCGTGAATAGTGAATAGTTCTTTGTATCGAGGGGAAGGAGTCTGGAATCTCAAAGCTGCACCCCTTTCTTTATCAAGAAGGCAGCACCTGGTGTGATCCAAAAAGGGTGACAAAAGAATGAACAAATAGAAAACCTTCCCCATTCTCCTCCAACTGTATTTGGAAAGGACATTTGCGGTGGGATCCAATGCATACAAAATACAAGTTTGACATTACCTAGTACGATCCTTACCCATAGAAGCACATCAGTTCTAAAGAATAGGTTACGGTGATCTCAATGAATCCTGCCGCCTGAGAGGAATGCCTTCCTGTGCAAAACCATCCTCTTCATCATTGTGCTTGGGGAGTCGCAGGGATCCTGGAGACAAAGATAAACCCACATGTAATCTAAAAATGGTATACATCCTTGAGCTTTGAAAGCCCATGATAATTTAGATTAAGGCTCAGTTTGGATCTTAAAATAGTACATGTAACTGAAAACTGGTCGTTCCAAGTTTCACAAATCGGACACGCTCCAAACACATATCAGACATGCCCAAATCGGTCAAATATGTGGCTGATGTATTTTTGTTAGTCAGATGCTACGACACATTGTGAGACGTTGGGAACACGTTAGAATGTCAGAATACAATTTTCAAAAGTATACAATTTTCAAAAGTTGGGACAGAGCCTAAAGTACCATGCCCCAAATCTTGAATACTATGTTCATTGATGCTTCTATATCTTCATTGTTTTTATCCCAAATTTTTGTCCCTGATTTGATAGAACTAATATTGTCGTTTTTAGTTTCACCTCCACAGATACCTACAATATGTGCACCGTCCATAACCGAAGCATGTGTCATAATTTTTTAGAACTGGCATATCCGCGTGTCTGTAATCAGTCAAATCTGTATCCGAGTTGCCTAGTTTAATATACAAGGAAAACAAGCCTACCATCAACCATGTCCTTTGTTTTGTGAAGAAGGAAGGTTCCTGACAGGATCGTCACGAAGCCGCACATCTCTGTTACAATCTGAGTTGGGTTCTGCCTATCCCAGTCCTACATCACACAATCAAACTTGAAACCTTAAGCAACGTGCGCACAAATAAATGTAAGTTAGCCACTTGGATGAAAACCAACAACAAAATAGAAAACATATCAAGTTGCCAAGACAAAGTTCTTTCCAAATCTACTCCACTTCTGTTTTTCCTATTTGTTGTAAGGCCAAGCTTTTATTTTTACAATGAATATTTAGATCTATATGCATATACCCACTTTATTATAGTATTTAATTTCATGTACAAATAGCTATTCTTTCCTATTAGACCATGTAATCATCAATTTATGGTAGAAAAAAACTTCAATACTGATTTAAGCTTAAATTTGTCGATTTTACAATGTATCTTTATTATGCAAGTGCATAGACACATTTTTCAAGTATTTTTTAAACTTCGACCGAATAGTTACGATTCACAATTCGATTCGATTCACAATTCGAAAAAAGGTCAATCCGATTCTTGATTCGATTTGCGATTTGACAACTATGCTTTAAACACTGTCGAGTGTTTTTGGGTGGGTTACAACCCACTTTCAAGTCCGAAATTGCCAAAAAAAAAAAACGGACCAGAAATGCCTTTTTTTTTCAACCTGGGCCCAAAAACCCAACCCAGCCCGTCGTCAATCGAATAGCAAGGGAATCGTGCAAATCCTACAATTCTACAATTCCAGTTACGATTCAACGATTCCGACAACGATTATATGCCATTTGCGATTCTAGGTATCAGATCGAATCTTTTACTATGTGAATCGAACCGTATCATACGATTTGAATCGAGAATCGTACGATTTCGACAAACCTTGGGCTGGTAAATAAAGGCTGCCCACCTTGAGCATTGGGGAGGAAGAATTCTGATAACAAATGTTAACCAAGCGATGGCTAAGAGATTCATGGACAACATCACAACGATACAGCGGAAATGGCATGCGATTGCTACACTTCCCATTTTAAACTGCCAAAGTATCCCATCACATAAATTCCACAAAAAAATAAAAACCCAACTCCTCCAGCTGTTTCATGCGATATTACTTTGTTCTTTTTTTTTTAACTTTTTCCCAGTTCGGCACAAGGCACGGACCAAAAGTTCCATGGTTTTCCTCTATAATGAATGATTCACGTGATCTTTTCCACAGGGACCTTTCCAATTAGAATGGGTACATAAATCCAAAAGTCTTTTCAAATATTCAGTTTAGTCAACAAGATTTCTATTTCACCAACATCTTTACCAGAGTTGATTCATTTGCAGTTGCAGATGTTTTGCAAGGGAACAAGGCAATTCATAATAAATGATCAATTTCAACCAGAGATCAGGGGATTGAATTGTCATGAACATAATCATCCAGATAACCAAGTCATAAGTTGAGAGAGATACATGCACAGAGGGACAGAGAGAGAAAAGTGTAAACATTAAGACTTTTGAACAGATGCCACAGGCATCGCCCAAGGGGAAAAAATAAGTGGAAAAGGAAAAGAAAACCCTGGCAGCTAAATCTCATAAATATTTTGAGGGGAAAATGTATTAAAGTTTTTCATATGAGAAGAATTACCTTAAACATGATGACACTTGCCAAAATGGTAAAAGATGTAAACATGACATAGTAGATCGGAGATACAATGGCCGTGTTGAACGTGTCGAGGGCCTGCACTCAAAGTAAAGCAAAAAATAAAACACATTAAGGGGTAACCTAAAAGTAAAAACCAAACATGAACCAACCAGAATAACTAAGAGAAGAAATCCACTCAATGAGAGGCAAAAAGGGCATGCCACGGGGAAAAAACCAATGATGTATGTTTAAGCAATATAAGTACTAAAAAAAAAAAAATTGCCGCAACACATGGTGATGATATTCCTTCAAGCAATAGAAAATCTTCAAACGTCACTTTTATTTGATTAGCAAAGGGCTCACAAAATGTTCACATGCTTGCTTTTTTCACATCCGTAAATTGCTAAAATAAACAGTCATTAGGCAGACAACAAATGTAAAGGACCAAAAAACGAAAACATGAGAGAGAACGGAGAGTTTGTTACCTTGTTCAAATAATTCAACTGGGTAATTATGCAAGTAAGCACTACAAGAGTAAAAGCCCATGTTTGCGGATATATTAGTTGGTTCATTCCTGATAAGGTTAGCTTCAACGCAATTCCAAGTGCTTTGACACTCATGACCTATCACAGAATAAGCCTTAGAATTAACTCGTGCACAGGGAGCTTAAACAGGTAAGAGAGAATGAGAAGTCTCCAACAACGAACGAAATGCATACCGACAAAGAACCAACTAGGGAACAAATTCCAATATAACACAATATATGGGTCTGGCCATATTGAGGAACATAGTGAAATATAAGTAGGAAGACCGCTGTTAGCACCACGGCTGCATACAAAAGAAAACCTGCCGACAAGAACATTGTTATGTGAATCCTTCGCTACACTAAAAAAATAGATAAACAAACATCAGAAAACAGTAAGCATCAAAAACAAATGAAACAGGTAATGAGCAAGGCAAAGAGAGAACGATTAGCAAAAACACCAACAGCATTAGTTTACCTGGCTCGGTAGCAAGGTCCCAAACTTCTTTCACAGATTCAATCTCACGTTCTTGAGGGGCATGCAGAACAATTGTAGTAGAACCAACAACACAAAGAGCGCAACCAAGGACCCCAAAAATATGTAACTTCTCCTTTAGAATGATATGTGCGAGTACAGCACTGCAAAACAACATGGATGTTAGCAGTCAAACCAAACCAGATAAGTTCCAAAATATTGTTTAAGCTCCTGCCATGCCTGATAATAATGCTGAGCGCACCAAGAGGAGTAACCAGAATAGCTGGTGCAAATGCATAAGCCGCAAAATTTGCAATTTCTCCACCAAGCACTGTCATGCAAAGTTCACTCATCAGAATCCTTTAATTGTTTTAGGCAACAAGCAATACGGCAGGTTATAAGGAAATTCAAGTACTTGTCACAGAAAACTCATGTCTTCACGGTTCTTTCCTGCAGACAAATGGTTGACATGATTTCCTTATCTTTAAGAATCCTCAGGAAGAATTCAAAATAGGAAACTCAAAACAGAAGTTATATATCTGGTCCCTCCAGAGAGGACAGGAGAAGAGCCTGTGGGCTGTGAGAGCGAATAGAGGGGATACAAAATACAGTAGAAGGTCTAATATCAAATGATTGATAACAGCAGCACACAAAAAAAAAAATGCATACTCTCGATGTGTACAATAAAAAGCCAAAATTAAGGAGATTAACAATTAACACAGTTCTTCTCCTCGTTTTATATGTGAAGAATTGAGTTCTAATATCATTATCTGATAGGCCTACTCCATCACTTATCAAACAAAATTTTCTTACCTACAGATGGAAGAATATGCCACTGGTAATGGTCAATTTGTTATACATATTGTCATGTAATGAATGAAAGCATATCATCATTTGATTCATTTCAAATACACATATCCACTCTTTTCTCTCTTTTTTTTAAATTGTATCCACTCATCTAAAATTAGCAAGGATCTAAACACAACCAGACTAAACTTTTAAATTAGTAAAACTACGTAACAACTCTGCCAGCACGCACCTTCAGGTAAGCCTACTTATAGATTTCGATACAGATCCACCATAGCTGCCAAAGCACACTTTGCTGGGAGAAAAGCAAGTTTATGATGTTATTAGTTTCCGTGGTTGTTAGGTGAAGAGACTCCTAAAAGCTTGGAAAGCAAGTCCTTATATCTAATGCACTACATTTGGAGAGCATACCGTGCGTTTATTTCTCAAAAAGCGGGTGACATCTGTAGGTGCCCTTATGACTTTCACTTATAACAAAGAACATCAATTTTCACTTATAACAAAGAACATCAATTTACAACATTTAGAACAAATCAGATTTCTTTTAGATCATTTGTGAATTAATTGCTACCGAACGCACACAAGTGCCACCACACCAAAAAAAAAAAAAAACAGAGAGAGAGAGAGAGAGAGAGTAATTATTTAGTAACTTGGTAAAATCATTGAAACTCAACCCCAAGTCACCCATCACTGTAGAAAGAATATAAATTGAGGTAGTTAAAGAAATGATTGTTTTGCATCTCATAGATCTCCTGAATGTTGAAAGACAACTTAAAGATGGCCTTTCTTGGCTCACGTGGCATTTAAAACAGCATGCTTGCCAAGCAGCTACAGCTTATGAGATTGACTGGTGGAGAATCTGAAGTACATTCTTTGAAGAACACTGATCTCATACTTTAATCAAAGTATTTTCTTCCAGCTTTGATTGTGGAGTTGAAGGCCCCAGCTGGGAAAGACTGAATGACAAAAGGGGGCTAATTTTTTTCAAGTTTTAGAGACTTAAAGGAGGCAAAATGATATCGAATCCATCAACCCAAGTTCCCAAGGCTCATAGGCTAAAAAACCATACGACTCTTACAAAGCTTGAACATTTGAGGGTAAACTGCTTAAGATCCATACGATCAGGTTCCGCTAGTAGAATCATGCTAAGTGCAAATCTCCTTCTGATGAAAAGCTTCTGCTGTATGTATCTGAGAATATGTTTGTTGCAAGCCTATAATAGAAGCAGACAATTTCTTTTGAACCACCATGAGAACTCTATTTTGCTTCTTTCTTTTTTCTTAACAATAACCAAGCCCCTTAACTTATTAGATAGTATCTCTCTGACCCAAGTTTTTGGATTGCAGAAGGTTTGATACCTAGACACACGCCCAACCCCACTACTAATACCTGATTCCATGGTAATATTGATTTTGTGACCTAAAGCTCGTTGTCGGTCTAAATTAGGAAGAACCTCCTAAATTTGGAATTACATGTGATACCTAGCGTCTCGCGATTTACATGAGAAACCAAATCCAAAACAAAGGCTATACTCCTACTTTAAACAGGACCATGTTGTAGTCTTTTAACTTGGTTTTATTAGTTCTGAAATTCCTCAAATACTTCAGCTTTCTCAACCAATGAGCTTGCAGATGATTTTAAAAGTTATTAGCTTCGTATGTCTTCCTTTTAGTTGGACATGGTCTAATTAAGGAATTATCTTCTAATAACTTCTTTGAAATAAAATACTGATTATTAAGAGAGGTCAACAAAGAAATTGATCTTAAATCATCTGATGAGGATACTGTGGGGATTATTAAATAAGCCTGTTGGTTGCCACTCCACTATATTCACCATGTCTCAATCTTTACCTATGATTTGCTCCCTCCCCTTTCAAGCAAGGTTCATCTTTACGGCTGAGTTTCCCAAACAATTTTATCAAAGATAAAATTAAGACTTGATAAAATCACCCCTTGATTTTATCAAATGAGGAGAGTTGATAAAATCTCAGCTTTTTTGCATTCAAAAAAGATTTTACCAACCCTCCCTCATTTGATAAAATCAAGGGGTGATTTTATCAAATTTTGATAAAATCTTTTGAGAAACTAGGCCTAAAATTTTTTGGTAATATCCACAAACCAACTCCGAAGGTCAGAAGTGGTGATCATCTGTGATACACGGATCCTCATTTTCAGGCCAAGCACCCGTGTCGATACGACACGATACCGGTGTGGGTGCGGGATACGCACCGGATCCGGCAAAAAAAAACGGATACGGCAGCAGCAGCGAGAGCAAGCAGCAGCAGCTGCGATCTGAAGCAGCAGAGACGAAGAGAGAGAGAGAGGGGGGGGGCGCTGACGTGAAGCAGCAGCAGCTGCGATCTGAAAGAGCCATGGAAGGGAAGAAGACGATGGCGTACAGAGCAGAGGAAGAAGACCAAGATGATGGCGTACAGAGGAAGAAGACGATGACGTACAGAGCTCTTTGATTTCTTTTTTCTTTCCCCTTTTCGTTTCTTTTGTCTGAGCCGTTGGATGAAGAGTGGATCGAACGGTAAAGAGCCATGGAAGGGAAGTGACTGATTGGTGACCTTTTTTCTTTTTCTTTTTCTTTTTCTTTTTCTTTTTTCTGTTGGCAATGTGCTGTAAACTGTAAAGTGGAAGAAAGGTTGAGAGATGTTCCCACGTGGGACAACATTGGGCAGCCCCCTGTGTTGACCGATGCATGTTCTCCTTTACAATAGTTGTACCATACTTTGCATTAAAAATAGGAAAATGGGTACCATTGTATTCTGCCATTAAACTAATATAAGATTATTCTCACAAATTCAGTTCCACAAATAATTAATTAGTTTACATATGAGATTAATTATTTAAATAAAAAAATTAATTATTTTACATATAAATTCAATTATTTAATATAAAATTCTAACTATTTGACGTATCCCCGCACCCGTATCCCAATTAGGATCCATATCCGCGAATCCTCATTTTTTAGATTTGAGGTGTCCGACCCTCGGATATACACCCAAATCCGATACACGCCGTGTCCGTGCAACATAGGTGATCATACTCCAGAAGTGAAACAAAATTTCTGCATTCCATCGTGAATGAAGGTAGTAAAGTCACGATCCTTCTTATTGTCTACTCAAATATCTACACAAAAATATATACCAACTTTAACTGCTAATTTCTTGTATGACAGCTAAACTAAGTTTCTCAATGCATACATTCACATGAAGCCATACTTATCTACAAAATGGAGGATCATGAACACCATTTCTATAGATAATAATGTAGAAAGTCATGAAAACTAGAATTCACCGGAAATTCAGCACTGATCAGTAGATCATCAAACAAGCAGGGATCCATTCATCAAGAAAATAAAACAGAAATACAAGAGTTACATGGAACTCACTGGATTTATATGGTAAGCAATACAAACTCACTTGTTATCATGCCCGCCCACCATAGTGGCTCATACAAGTATGAGTAACCTCCAACACCTGTCAAAATGGTACATGGAGATTTTTCAATGAGAAAATTACTCGCAAATGAACTTGCAAAATATTGGTCAGCTGACTAATCTAGTCACAGCAAAAAGGGAAAGGGGATGATTGAACGGCTACATAGGCAGCATGCCTGACTTGGCCCAGCTATGAAGCAAAGGTTGAAGCCACTAAAGCAATCATACAAAATTGTGCAAGAAACAAAACAGTCATGGTGGATGCACACCATGAAAGATGCCTTTCATGCCCTAGACTAGAGAATCAAAGTGTAGAGCCCGCAGGCCTCATAAAATAGAGCGGCAAAAATATTATTTTGTGGGGTTTGAGGTGGTTGTGGTGGGGTGTGTGCGCACGCACGCAGGTGGGGGCTTGTTCAAAACTTTGTGGGGCCAAGCCTGCCAAACAATAAACTTCCTGTCATGCTTCTTCTAATATACAGCTCAATTCTCAGTGATTCTATCTCATCATCACCAACCAATTGAGCCATACTGCATAAAATGGGAGAGATGTAAATGTTTTTGAACTTTGGGAGTATTTGGGTGCAACAAGAAAGATATAGGTTAATGACACCTTTACATTAACAGCTAACAAGCAACGCGTGATTAAGTATTGAAGGCAAGTAAATTTGGCAATAAAAATGATTCAAATGATCTGCTGCTTAACAAATTAATAAACACAATTAATCTATGAATCAAAACCTTATTTAGATGCGTCCGGACGCGATGAGATAGTTATGCACACTAATTGGGCTGGTCTTTGGGCCACCTGTGTTGTTTTTTTTTTTTGGGCCACCTGTGTTGTTGGATATGCAAAACCATAATGCAAATTCCTAGAGTTTTTACGCTTAGTACCTCAAATTGGGTCCCTTGTTCACTTGATCTTCACTTAAAGCTAAGTTTAGTCATTAAATTACAATCATAACTAGAAACCTAAACCTTTCATCAACTGGAACCCTACATTTTCCAACTTGCACCGATGATGCCAAGTCAAGGCTAAGTCTAACTATCATCTGCAGGATGAAAACCAATAGAAGGCATATACTATGGAAATTGTAAAATCAAGCAACGAAATTGCTACCATATAGTATCTATCTATGTCAATTGCTTCGCCTACATTGGAAACGATAATTGAAGTAAAAAAGGGAGTCTTCGTACCTGCCCTAATTCCGGACGCACCGGCTTTTTTCAACCCTTTTTTCTTAACAATGAAGCTAGCCCCGATGAAGACGCTCGACGAGAGTGCCAACACCAAGCCCTTGATGTTGTCGGAGGACATGCCCTTGTAGGAGTCCCTCCAGCTGTGAGAAGAACCCTCCATCGCCATTATAAACAAAAACACAAAACCCTAGTTTTCACAAGTCATTCTAAAAGAACTGACTTTACTTGGAAATTCAAATTCGACGGAGAAATCGAGATTCACGATGAGTGCGTAGGTGTACGTATATATACAACACATATATGGAGTATATAATACACATATATATGCCTATATTCGGGATTGGAAGAAGAGAGGGGAAGTGAAGATCCAACGGCTGTTAAAGGCAGGAGAGAGAGTGTGAGGGTTTTGGTAATGCACAGGTGGGAGTGATGATTTGTTGGCTTGGATCGGAGGAGAGAGAGAGAGAGAGAGGAGGTCCGAAGAGATGAAAGAGACGAATACCGTGTAGAGTGCGGGTTTAGCTTTGCCAAACAAGGACTCTTTTCCTGATAAAAAAAAAAAAAAACACGGGGACTCCCCCGGCCTCACCTTGGTTTTTGTACACTTTAGAAAAGGCTTAACTACCTATATGGTCCCTGTAAAATAGTCACCGTTTCATTTTTGTCCTCATAAAAAATTTTATTTCCATTTTACCGTTACACTTTGTGACAAACTTCAATGTTACCCTTTGTCCTCATAGAATTTTTGTTTCAAATTTTACCGTTACACTTTGTGACGAACTTCAATGTTACCGTTTTCGTCCACAAATGGACAAAAAAGTCATATGTGGCAAACGGAAGTCCCACCTCGACACTTTTTTTTTTAGTGTGATGACACCACTTGAAAAACCTCTTGAACCCATTGGTCATGTGTTTAAACTACATCCTATGGCTGGCATGCGTCCAGCTCAACAACTGCTAGGTAACTAAAGTAGAGAAAGAACACCTACCCTACAATGTTTCCCCTTTTTCATCACTCTCTCCTTTCCGAACCCATACACGGAGAATACATGCTACTACAATTTTTTTTCCTCAAACCCACATCTCCTTCTATAGTCCCATCTATAAAACAAAAAGGCCACATCTCCTCTATGGACAGGAACAGGGGATGGTGATGCAACAACAGTACCACGGCTAATGCATTTTGGAAGGCTCGAATTTAATCCAAATAATGGATGGTTCAGATTTAAAAGAGATGGATTAAATCTGAGCCGTCCAAAACAAAGATGGACGGCTCGGATTGCTTTAACATCATCCTTGAGTCTCTCATTTATCTCGACTCTTTATTTTTTTGTTATTTATAGGTGGTAATTCTGTGTTAGAAAAATAAAATAGTAAAAAAATATTTTAAAAAATATATTAGTTCGGTTCATTGAGACATTCTTCATTTTTAAAAATAAAAAAGATAAGCGATGATCGGGGATCTGGGATCTTATAGGGAGCCCATCCAGCCGTTCATTTCGGCATGAACGGTTCAGATTTAATCTGAGATCCTATTGGTCCGAGCCGTCCATTGCCAAAATGAACGGCCTAGGCTCCTTACAGGAACCTGTGTCCTAAATTATGACACCACTCATTATAACTTATGGAGTCGCCAGTGACCCAAATTCACAACTATTTGTAGTCATTTGGCATAAATTCTTGGAACTAACTTATTATAATTTTAATTTTTCTATTTATGTAGATTAGGGGAAAAAGAAAGTATGTAAATCATGATTAAATGTTGAATTAACTTATTACAATCTCTATCTCTCTCACCCTCTCTCTCTCTCTCTCTCTCTCGGTAAACCACCGCATGGCGCCGATTGAAGTTGAGATGCCAGAAGACCTCCTTCAATTCAAATTAGTCTACAAATACTAGCACTCCCTCATCCAAAATCCTACCTTCATCTCCCTCCACCACACCTACGCCCGACCCAACAAATAAGTCCACTGCCGATTTGTTTTTCTTCAAATTTTTTCTGTTTCTGTATCTGTTTTTCCTCCATTTTTTCCATTTTTGTATTGATTGAGTCAATAGACCGGTACACCCGAAAAATAGCTTGGTACGACCGAAAACAGTCTTGTACAGCTGGGATAGTCCGAGATCACTACTTGCTTGAAAACTCAGATACTAAGACCCACGAATTCACACTTGACACAATGGAGGAAGAGGAAGGAAAACCACCAACTGAGTTTTCAAGAAACCAAAGAAATCCAAATCCAAGAACCAGGTGTTTTTTGAAGGGTACGTAGAGGCAACAGAAGACTATGATCCGACTTGAACGAAGAGTTTAACCGACGAGGAGCTGAAAGGGTGTTTGGATTTAGGGTTTGGGTTTGGGTTTGGGTTTGGGTTTGGGTTTAGCTATGAGGAGATCTGAGTTGCGTAACACTTTGCCCTCTTGTGCAGGGCCGGCCCAAGGATTTGGGATGCCCTAGGCCTAGTCCAAAAAATGTGCCCTACGAATACCCTCACTTTTGACATGCTTGGGCTCAACTTGCGTTAGCTGAAATCCATGTGCGAGGTTAAGGTTAGATGGAATAAAGTGAAGTGATGTATATATAAGGGTTCTCAAAGAAGAAAGTTTGATAAACTTTCGATGTGGGACTTGTTGAACAAAAGAGAAGAAAGGAATTAGAGAAGAGAGAGATTGAGAAAGATCGAGAGAGATATTACCTTGTAAAACTGGTTACAGGGGTCGCTGTTTTGGGCGATTTTCCCTTAATAAACTGTTAATTACGTTTTGGTTTCTTCATATGATTTAAAGTGCACTCAGAGGTCTTTATTTTGCCATTGGAATCACTCAAAACCATTAAGAATTCGATTTATAGTGGATTTTTGAAATCTGGTCTGCAACACTCTCAATCTGCTATGGGACAGATTGATATAGCTTTGGAATTTGTCTGTTTTCTCATACTTAGAGATCAAATTGGACTTCAGTTCCTTCATGACTTTTGAAATATATTCTTTTGCGAAGCTTTTGACACTAGAATCACTCAAAAATATGCAAAGCTCGATTTATAGTGATTTTTCAAAGTTGGCCTCTTTGATGTGGCAACCTCTCCTTTGCTGCCTTTGCATTACTTCTTCTGATCCCACATCGACTACTTACCATTCAACAACCTCTCCTTTGTCTATAAAGATAAACTCCGTCTCCCCATTGAAGAGTGTGGCGTGTGCACGTGAAAGGTTGGGCCTTTTACTAATTTTAGTGGGTAAAAAGAGTTATACTCAGGCCCAATTGTATAAAATGGTGGAGTGCCCCAAATAGTAGTCTTTTGGAGTGCCCTAGGCCCAGGCCTTGTGGGCCTTGGGTCTGGGCCGGCCCTGCTCTTGTGCTTTGTTATTCCATGAACCAGAGGTTTGATGAGTAGTAGAAGTCGCCGGAGTCAACAGAGATCCATGCGTGTTCCTGGACTTCTTTGATTTGGGTATATCAGAAGAGGAGTTGTCTACACACTCAACCACATTCAACCACACACACTCTCACATGTGGTGGGTCCCACCGGGTGGGACCCACCATATGTGAGAGGGTGTGTGGCTCTAGCATTTTTGGTCTAGATAGGACTCCACTGAGTCAAAAAAATGTCCAGGTGGGACTCTGTTTGCCACGTATGAGTTTTCCATCCATTTGTTGACGGAAAGGGTAACATTGAAGTTCGTCACCAAGTGTAAGGGTAAAATTGAAACAAAAATATTCTACAAGGATGAAAATGAAACGGTGACTATTTTATAGGGACCGTATAGGTAGTTAAGCCTAAAAATAATAATATTATTAAAAGCTGGGGAAATTTCATTCTTGGCCCTTTATAAGTACTATGATTATTAGCTATCTTTTAGCTGCATCCAAGATGGGCTCCCAAAAAATAGATCATAAATTGAATTCTAAGGTGTACACCTAATTCTAATTGGGACCCATTTTTCACTCCTTGAGTTTGTTAATTTTAGAGAGGACATTCGCACTCGATGGGCTAGAAAGAGCCCGCTAAAAATTCTTTATCTTAATTTTCAAAATTGTATAATAAAAACAGATTCAAAAACTTTGGAGCATATTAAAGCATATTAAATTTAGTTAATATCGCAGGAGTCATGCTTAGGAGCCACTCTTGGGACTCCCCCCATGTAATAGATTAGGATTGAACACAATAATTGAGCAAATAACTAGGTAAATATTATGAGCTATTTTGAGAGCCCATTGTGGATGCCCTAAGTGGGTTTTTTTTTTTTGGTCTTTATTGGAATTTTTTCCGCATTTGTTATTTTCGCGTTAAACTTTGGTGAACTATTGATTTTTCTCGATAACAGGAATTGGAAAAGTAAAAACAACATTTATTCAAACTTAAAAAGTTTTGGATAAAGATAAAACCAGTCAAAAAGCCATATTTTTTGCTTTATTCAAAATAAATTGAGTTTAAATCATGATTTTTACTTTCTCGAATCCTCTCGTTGAGAAAAATCAATAATGCCCAAAAATTTAATGGGAAACTAATAAATGCGGATTTTGTTGAATAAAGACCCCAAAAAAAGGGTCAAATCACTCATTTAGTCAAAAACAACCTAGGTTTCCGTAGTTTCTATTTGAGCAATTGACCCAAGGGGCGACTCTGGGAAATCATGAGTATAGGGGTCACTTACAAACTTAAATATCAACACACACTCTTTATTTGGACGTGCATGATACACATCCCTATAAAAGTTACGATTTTTTTATAAAAGTAACGAGACACACCAAAATGTTATAAATCATATTTCTGAAAAGTTACGAAAAACTAAAAAATGTTACGATTGTCGATGAGGTGCCACAATCTGAACCATACAATAGGTGTATATGATACATACCTTTAAGGGGTGTGCATTGTAGCCATTTCCTTTGTTTTGCCACTTATTAACCAAATCGCAAACTCCCAAATCCACGTATTTCACGAAAAATGGTATTGGGGTAGTTTCTCTTTAAAATTGTCCTACAAAAAGTATAAGATTTTTCAAGGATCTTCTTTTTACATTAATTCCCTATACAAGTACTCAACTTTTTTTTTTTTAATTTGCATTTCATCTTTCTTGACTCGGTGAACATTTTTGGAGAATAATTTTCTTACACCAAACCTTTTCGAGTGAATGGACCCATACTGGAGTCAACCATATTTTTATCGGGGTCAAATTAATTAAGAGAAATTCAAAGTATTCCATAGAAGTCAAACATTCATCTTGAAACCGATCGACGACCGGCCGAGGACATTTATTTATTCAGATCAATGCATTCAAATTTTTACAATTTTGACCATGATTATGATCACTAACATCCTCGGATAGAATCAAATAGCCGAGACAGGATGAGTTCTCAAACGACCAATAAATACACAACTGAAGGTGTTTACAAGCGAGGAGATATTGGTTGCAGAAGAGGTTATTACAACATAATTCATGCGCATGCTCCCTTTACAGGTCGAGGGGAGATGAAAACCCTCCCCTTTAACAACCTTTTTTTTTCCTCCAAAACTCCCCATGCTTAAGGGCGAGAGCTTCGACGAACAATATGAGCACCAACAAACAAGTTGAATATCTTCCTGGAGCAGAGCCGATAAAAAAACCATGGCCTTGTTTGGTTTTGGTCTTGAGACCCAAATTTAAATTCTTTACCCCTATTTTCCGACAATCATTATCTCTATTTCCAATCATTACCCCATTGTTTACACCCAAATTTGGCACAAGGGCAAGGCCTAAGAGGCCTGATACGTGATTAAACAGGCCAGAAATCGAAGGAGGCTTGTAATGTCTATGGCCCGTGAGGCCTGTTTTGGCCCAATAGCGTGATGAGCTTGTGTCAAGGGTTAAGGCCTTGCAAATATGTGTTGGAGAGTAGGATCAAATAAAGAAGAAAAACGGTTAGGGAGTGAGTTTCCACGTGAGAAAAATGAGGGAAGGAGTGATAACCATTTGTCATTATCATCCCCTAGAAAAGAGGGATTTAATTATCAGAAAATTAAAGAGAAAATAAGAATTGGCAAGAGATGAGGGAAACGGTTATGCCACATGGCACAAGGCCGTGACCTCTCCTGGGCTCCCATGAACCCACTAACCTAAAATGTAGGAAGTTAGATGATGGGTCCTCAGGCCCTTTACCGTGGAAATAGGGCCATGACTTTTGGTAACTGCCAATAACCACCACGATGAAGGGAAAATTGATAACCTATGGCACGTGGCAGCATCAGATTAAAGCATGAAAGTAGACACTTGGCATCATCTCGGCATTCGAGGTTTTGGCGCCAAGGTTCATGTCTCTCACTTGGAGCCTATAAATACAAGAATCGAAGGAGTAGAGAGGGTTCCACATCCATCAACCTCACAGTTAAATCAAACTCAAGTCTCTCGACTTACACACAAAGTTCTCAACCTGTTGCAACTATTTAACCCCGTTGAAGCCTCCAACACATTTGAGTCCTTTCTTTTTCAGTCATCCAACAAGTCTAACTCGTGTTTAGGTTTTGTTGTTGACTCTTTTGTACCCCACTCTTGTTAATCATCATTAATAAAAGTTGGTTTTTTTTTTTTATCTCGTTGATCCTAATTTTTCACAACGGTTGGGAAATTCTAAGTCCTCGCACGTAAGGCAAACCACAAGCCATTTGCAACTCTACCCTTTGAGGGTTGCACGCAATCGCGTAGACGAAGTCAGAAAAGGTCTCAAAGGCCTCTATCACATTTGGACTGCAACGGACAGTCCTAGCACGCCTAGCTCACAAACCACATTAGGCACTTGTGGTTTCCTCGGTGTTAACACTCATATTTTCAATCATTTCTCTATCTCTGTCTAATTATTACCACTTATTTCCAATCATTACTTCTATTTCTCTCTCCACTGAAAACTCATAGCCAAAACCCAAACCGAACAAGATCCATGATTCACGTGGTTTGAGAAGTCCTAGCGAACAAACTAGGAATATGACGAGTAGCTTGGTTATGGTATTATTTATAGTAGTGGAAGGGAGTGGTTAAAACGCCCTAAAAATTTGGTTCGTAATCACAAAATTTTAAAACAAATTGCTGAATAAATTTTTACATTTAATTAAAATGGAGTTGATTACAATTGAGAAATTCCCACTATGTTGTTTCCTTGATTTTGGCTTTCTCCACATTTTCTAGCGTCATTGGGAGCTCTGTCATCTTGAAACACCTGGCTACAAGTGTAGGGCAATGTAGAACCATGAGCAGCATATGTCCAATAAAATACAATAAAAGTACCCATTTTTTGACATTACGAAAATCTACGATAACCTGTAAATGAGTCACGTAATCGCGGTGTTGAACGCATAAGCACGTATAAGCATCCTTTAATGTTATTTTGAAACTCACTAGCCACTAAGAGCATCTCCAGTGCACTCTAAAATTGGCTTCTAAATTAACTCCTAAAGTAGATACAGAAGCAAAAGAGGGTCCAATTTTGCGTGCTAGAAATTGCTAATTTGGAGTTGGAGGATCCAATAGAGTCTCTAAAATTGGCTCTTAAAGTGTGTCTTTGAATTTATTTATACACAATCAAATGTAAGTGGGTCCCCATTCTCCTCTCTCTCTCTCTCTCTATCAACTCTCTCTTTAAACTTAGCACAACAACAGGGAAGAGCCGCTATGGAGAGTCCATTGGAGTATTGAAATGAAGAAACATTTACTAACTTTGTCTATGTCACTTATGAGTCATTTTAGGAGCCCCTAAGTCAAGATCTTGAGAATAACTACTTCTGCTATTTCCTACGATAGTGGGTTTAGTTCTTTCTTCTTCTTCTTTTTTTTTTTTTTCCCTCTTTTGGAAGAGGTTTAGTTATTCTCTTTTAATGGTTTCTAAAGCATCTCCAACCTTGGCCCAAATTTGAAATTTGGGCTAAAACCCCTCTCCAATGCATGACCCAAACCCTTTCTCATTTTGGGTTTTACCCATTTCTTGATCCAAATTGGGGACAACTCATAACCCTACCCATTTCTCCAGCGGCTCTTTCCACTCCATTCATAAATGGGTGAGTCTATTCGCAGCCCATTTTGGACTTCATACAGCCCTTTTGCTAAATAAAACCCTGCTGATGTGGCAAATCTTTATTTTTGCTTCACATAACCCAGAAAATTTCCCAAATTACCCTTGTTATTTTTCTTCTCCCAATTCACTCAAAACCCACCCACTCTCAAAACCCACGCTCAAAACCCACCGGTACCGACCGACCTCCATCACCACCGGTACCGACCGACCTCCGATCTACTCCCTCGTCTCACCGATCTACTCCCTCGTCTCACCGATCGATCGACCTCCATCACCACCGCTACCCACTTTTTCCTCCGACCGACCTCCATCACCTCTCTCTCTCTCTCTCTCGTAGCTCTCACTATTTTACTCGTCTGGTTTTGGCACATTTCGGATATTTACTCCCGAAACTAAACACATAATTCGGATACAAACTACTGAATTATGGCCAATATTGCGGATATTAACTACCATCACCAATTTCGGATATAAACTCCCGGTTTTATAGGTAAATTTCGGGTATTAACTACCGAAATGTATTGCGATTTTCGGGACTGTGTGTACCATTTCGAACGAACAACGGCTGAAAAATCGAAAAAGCAATGGGTTACTCTTGGGTCATTTTTTGCTCGAAAATCTTCATGTCCGGGTTACTCTTGGTATGTATTTGTGCATCCATTGGTGGATTTGGAGTAGTAAATTGCTCCAATACTCTTTGGAGCTCTTCTCCCAAATCTAGTGAGGGAGAAGATCCCTCCATTGATTCAACATGGTTCTCCATTGAAAGAGAGGATAGATGAGGGGCAGGGGAGGACAATGGGGTTAATGGCTGGAGGAGGAGGAGGGATTTTTTCACTGTGGAAATGAGAAAACGATGGAAGAAGTGAAGGAAGAAGTGAAGGGAGAAGAAGATAGGTTTTGGTATTTGAGGGGCTAAATGATCTTTTCACAAGGAAGGTTTTGGTATTTATTTTGGATGGGCTGTATTGAGGGAAAATGGGCTGCGAATGGACTCACCCTTCATAAATTACTCTTGTGCCACATAGCACCTCCGGCTTTGACGAACATTGTCGTCGTCATAATACACAGAGCGAAGCATTTTTCTCTCTCTGCCATTTCTTGCTCTAGGGATTCTTCGAATCTTAACGCATACAATACGCATATCTACGAACAGATACACATCTGTATAGGTTTGCTCAGCAATGGATCAATATCAAAGAAATGGATCTGGAAGTATTTGGATGCCACGCCCTCATGTTTGACGACGACACTACGAATTTGGATCTCCTTCTTCACCGCCATCTCTACTTCTCCTTCTCTCTCTTTCTCTCTTTCTCTCACATTAATGAATTAACATTGCACCCTTTGAGACTAACCATTAATTGCTCCTTAAATAAAACTTTTTCTTTTGAAAAAAAATAATCATTGCTCCTTAAATGAAAAAGTGTTTTACCTTGGGTGAATAATGTTGCACCTCGGGTGGTTAACATTGCACTCTTTGAGACTGACCATTGTTCCTCGAACAAAACTTTTTATTTTGATAAAAATAAACCACTTATCCCTAAATGAAAAAATGTTACACATTTGGTGAATTAACATTGCACCCTTTGAGACTAACCATTACTCCTTAAGTAAAAATTTTTATTTGAAAAAAATAAACCACTGCTCCTTAAATGAAAAAATGTTGCACCTTGGGCGAATAACCATTGCTTCTTAAATCAACTATTTTATTTTGAAAAAATAAACAACTGCTCCTTAAATCAACTATTTTAGTTTGAAAAAATAAACAACTGCTCCTTAAATCAACTTTTTTATTTTGGAAAAAAAAAAACAAAAAACCAAGCACCCTTATTATGGAGTAGTAAATTTCAGTTCTGGATTTATTCGCTGGGTTATGGATCATCCGCCACATATATTGAGGGTTTGAGCTATAACACCACCAAGAACAACAAATCATGAAGAGAGAGAGAGAGAGAGAGAGAGAGAGAGAGAGAGAGAGAGAGAGAGAGAGAGAAATTTTTTCGTTTTGTTTCTTCTTCTTTTTTTCCTTGGGTTTTTGCATTTTTTAGTAATTGAAGTGGTGGAATGGGTTTATGAAGAAATTGGGGGAAGAGAGATAGGGAGAGTTAAAATTGTTCATTTTGTTTCATCTTTTTTCCTGGGTTTTTGCATTTTGCGGTTATTGAAGCTCTAAGAGCAACTCCAGCCTTGACTCTTTTTTTTCCTCAAATTTGATCAAAAAATTGAGTAAAAAGCTCACTTTGGTATCATCCACTCCAGTGGTAAACTCAAATTTTACTCAAATTTTCCACGACCACCAGCAAAAAACTGTCGTCTCCACCGTAGACCACCCCACCACCCATAACCATCGTCGTCTCCAGAAGTGTAGATCTGACCGTTGTGACAATGACGACTGTGGTGGCGAGATCTGAAAAATCACGACGACGACCACCACTCTTCCAGATCTGGAAAATCACAACGACGACGATGGTGGTAAGACGACGACGGTGGTGGAAGGTGGTCCGACGACGGTGGTGGAAATTTGGTTCAAGGGTGGTGGAAATTTGGTTCAAACCCTTTCTTCTCCCCAAATTTGAGGAAAAGTTTGAGTAAAGTTTGATTTGGTATGGGTTTGGTTCAAAGACTGGAGGGAGGTTTTGAGGGTTTTGACTCAGATTTTGAGTTTGGTTCTGAATTTGGTTGTGGGCTAGAGGTGCTCTAATTGACTGTTTTGGGGGGATGGCTTTGTGAAGAAAACGTGAGGGGAGAGAAAGTATGTTGCAGGCATGAGAAGAAAGGAGGGAATACTGGAGTTTGTTTTGTGAAGGTAACTTCATTCAAGGGCATTTAGGGGTGATTTTTAGTTTTTTTTTTTTCGTTTTGTCTTTATTCAAAAAAAATTGCATTTGTTAGTTTTGCATCAAGATTTTGTGGTTTCTGGATTTTTCTCATCGAGACGAATCCAAAGAGTATAAAATTATGGTCAAAAGTAATAGTTTTTTGAATAAAGCCGAAAATAAACTAAAATAAACCAGTTTTTTGAATTATTTTTGGTCTTTATTCACAAAACTATAAGTTTGGCTAATAATTTTATACTTTTTAGATTTCTCTCGTCGAGACAAGCCAAGAAACCACAAAAAATCAACCAAAAACTAACAAATGCAAAAAAAAATTGAATAAAGACAAAATGAAAAAAATCAAAAGACTAGTTTTTTCTTTTTAGCCAAATCACCCTTAGGTCAGTCCATGTTTGACATGTCATGTTACGGCAAATGTTATTCCTCTTTCCATTTGATTGATGATTCTGAATAATTGCACCATTCAAACGCAATTTTTTTACCCCAATAACCACTGTCCGGCAATTAACCCAAAATTAAAAAAGACATATATCAATTTTAATTGGGTAAATTACACTGACCTCCCCTGAGGTTTCTAACTTGTACACTGACCACCCCTACTTTATCTGAAATAGCATTGACCTCCCCTGAGTTTTATATTTTAGTATCAAAAGCACCCTTCTGTTATTGAAATAGCAATGACCACCCCTGAGTTTTATATTTTAGTATCAAAAGCACCCTTATGTTACTTGGCCGTCAGTGACAATATCGAGAATTGATGAGGTAAGCCATTAATCTTTGTTGAATTCCCAAAATAGCCCTTGAGACTAGTTTTGGATTACACTAATACGGTGGAAAATTTGCCATTTTGCACATCACAACACCATAAGTAGCAGAATTTTCTACATCACAAATTTTCTACTGTATTAGTAGAAAATTCAGTACCTAAGTGATGCAAAGCAACTAAAAATGACTTACTTATACTTTTATTTGATGTATTTTATGAACTAGGACACATCCATTTGTTAAACAAAAAATTGAATTAAAAGACATTTATAATTGGTAGCATTCCCATGTTTTGTTATCTTGGTTTCATTTTTCTTTTTCTTTTTCTTTTTTTTGAACGACATTTTTTTATAACAGCAAAAGCCAAACAGGGAATTCGTTTCATTTTTCTTTATAGAAATTGTGCACCAATAAATTATATTCTAAGTATTCATGCATGATCATTATTTAGAAAAAGAAGAGAGCCTTTTGCATTTAGATTGTAACTAGTGTCAAGGGCTATTTTGAGAATTCAACAAAGGTTAATGGCTTACCTCATCAATTCTCGTTACTGTCACTGACGGTCAAGTAATAGAAGGGTGCTTTTGATACTAAAATATAAAACTTAGGGGTGGTCAGTGCTATTTCAGTAACAAAAGGGTGCTTTTGATACTAAAATATAAAACTCAGGGGAGGTCAGTGCTATTTCAGATAAAGTAGGGGTGGTCAGTGTACAAGTCAGAAACCTCAGGGGAGATCAGTGTAATTTACCCATTTTAATTTATGAAGGAGGGTTTTAGGTTTTACATCCGCGAGACACGAAAGGCAAAAACATGGTGTGCAAATAGCGGCTCTCATCGGTTGCCATTGTCAAAAACACCACAAGCGCTACGCGGCGGCGTATCTCCGTGTAGACATTTCGAAGCCTCCTCTCCGCCGCCGCATAAAAGTCATCGGTTCAGGAGAGACAATCTAGGCGCCGAATAAGGTGGAGGAAGAGATGAAACTTAAACCAGAGCAAGAGACTGTGACGAACGGAGAAGTAGACAACAAAGAAGGAGAAGAAGAAGATGCCCTGGAAACTTCGTCTGGTTCCGATTACGAAGAAGATGATGCGGTACTTATTACTATTTTGTGTTTTTATACTTCTATATAATAGGATGGGTTTATTTACTCGAAGTTTGAGTTTGTTTTACTCTTATTTGAGGAAAAGCTTTTCATTTGATATGAATCATCGGGCAAAGCTAAATCTTAACGTAAATTAAAGTAAGAAAGTTTGAAGAATAGTTGTGAACTAAAGTATGATCGAAAAGTTTAGCCACCCTCAATTTGAGTAAAAATTGGAATGAACTTAATTTGAAGTGGGTTAGAGTCAAAGAATGTAGTGAGTGCGAAAAAAAAAAATTTAAGGGCTGGAGATGTTCCTAGTGATTTAGAATGTTAGATTACTATTAGGGGCATAGGTAATAGGTATTGATTATGCTTCATCAACTTGAACCATGGATTGGGCCATTTGTTAGCATGGAAATTTGAGGAAATCTGAAAAATTCCCCAACTTGGTATTTGGGTCAGTGTGTGTTTCTATTTAGGATGAGTTATCACTGAAGCTTATGTTCAAATGAGCTTGAGGATAACTATGGGGCTTCGTTGAGGTCATCTCCTTTTAATGGTCTTTTGTTTTCAAAACATAGTGAAACGTTTTATAGTTTGATTCCAATTAATTATGTGCTGTTTTTTTTGGTTGCGCAAGATTCTACTTTTGGCAGGGAGCTTTGTGTTTTTTATTTTGACAGAAACATTATAGTTTGGATTCAATAAATTATGTTTCACATTTTAGTTGCAAAAGATTTGAGCCTTGCAATGAGGATTACCAGCTTTGGGTTTTGATTTGGACTTTTAGCTTATCTTGGTTTTTCTAACACATATAGATTCCAATGGTATGATAAGGCTTAGATTTTGTGATGCCAGTATGCCTGACAATAGTTTGGAACAGTTCTCTCCTATATGTATTGTATGATCTTCGTATGTTTTGGGCGGTCAAAATTCTGTTTCTGTGGCTCTAGGATTTGAGTGAGGACGATGATACATTGACAGAATCAGGATCAGAAGAGAGTGAATTCTCAGAAAATGAGGTACATGATAATTCTACCATTTTAAATATTAAGAAAATAGTACTTATTTTCTACTATCCCATATTCTCCGATGTTCCTGATTCTTATTTTCTAGCTTTTTTTTACTGGATTATATATTTATTTGTCATTGTTGGGTTCTTATCTAGTTTTAAATGAGTTCATTGGAATTATAGCAGGAGATAGCTGCTACAAGTGATGACGATTACTCAACTGATGATGCTGATCATGGGCAACAAGATCATGGTCGTACTGATAATGGTAGAAGTCAACAAAAACAAGATCGAGGTGCTGATCATAGTCAATCAGATCAAAATGAGAGTGATGAAGACAATCAAGGAGTTGAGGAGAGTGACTCATCAGAGGATGAGGTTTGTCCTTTTTTTTTTAATCTTTATAGAATATACGGTTTGGGGGGGTATGTGCAATTTCAGAGATCCAATCAAAAGGCCAGTTGTGCTTATACACCTTAGTGTTAATAAATATTGCAAACTATGTTCCTACCTGTGATTACTCCTTTGAAAGAGTAAGCAGCACATCCTTATCCATGTGGGCAAGTCACTTCTTCATATTTTGGTCTGGTAATATTGTTGTCTTCCCCGTGGTTTAATCCATTGATTGTTTTTTTTTTTCGGAAACAGGTTGCTCCTCTTAATACGGTAGGGGAAGTTCCCCTGGAATGGTACAAGGATGAGGAACATATTGGGTATGACATCACTGGGAAGAAGATCAAGAAAAAGGAGAGAAAAGACAAGCTTGATTCATTTCTCGCCAGTGTTGATGACTCGAGAAATTGGTGAGTTCCCAAATGATGAGCATGAAATGCATTAAACCAAGGGGAAAATTTCGAGTTTCTTTTCATTTTATATAGATTCTAAGGTTTGTTTTGGGTTCGTTTGTATGCTAAGTAGCATGAATTTGACACGTAACTAGAAAGGACATGTTCAAGATTCGGTAAAATGTATGCTATAGAAAGGATCCTCCAATTTGGACTCTTAACATTGTCCAACTGCTGAACATGGTGCTTTTTTTTTAGTCATTTTTTTAATTTTATTTGTGTTTATTTGTATCAGGCGCAAAATCCATGATGAGTATAACGATGAGGAAGTGGAGTTGACGATACCTGAGACTAAACTTATACGTAAATTATTGAAAGGACAGGCACCACATGCTAACTTTGATCCATACGCGGTTAGTAATTCCTCATTCATCTTGTGGTCACCCTTTTTTGGTTCTCGTGATTTGTTGAAGTTGGCAATCTGAAATGCCAGCTCCTTTCTATTACGTGTGCCTATTTACTTCTCAGAAGAGTTTTTGAAGTTCACTATGTTGTGAATGCAGCCTTATGTTGATTGGTTTGATTTTGAAGATTCAAAGCATCCACTTTCGAGTGCCCCGGAACCTAAGAGGAGGTTTCTTTCTTCCAAGTGGGAGCATAAAAAGGTGAATACTTTGGAACACTATGTTGTGATTATGCAAGATAACTGGGCAGAGAGACTAGTTTTGTGTTCTTTTTTCCAGTGATGATTCTTCGAGAAGTGTCTTCTCTTCATTTGCATTTTAAAGTTGAATTGTATGCTTGTTTGTCAATGCATTTATTCCTCCCATTTTTCTCCACCCCCAGTTGTATTGCAGTTACTAGAAGGCTAGAATAGTGATGATTACTTATCTGTTTGGTCTTCATCGATGACCAGTCAAGGTCTTTCTTGGACAATTAGAATTAGGGCTGTAATGAGGGCACACTAATTTGGTCATTTTTAGTGACCTTTTTCACTATATTTTGCAGCTTCTATGACACCGAAGTTTTGTAGCCTTGTATGTTTTGCATTCTCGTTTTTTTGTGTCCAAGTTTTGCCTTCGTTCATTAGCTAAAACTCAACCTAATAACCTTGAGGTTATGGGTTACTTGTGTGCGTATATTGCTGAAGGTTAGGTGTGTGCAGCCGCAACCAATCTACCATTCTCATACCCTCATTAATGGGGTCTAAACTGATGAACTTTATCCTGGTTGTGTATTGTCTTCAAAGCCTTCAAGTCTTTCTCCATTAATAGAGTTGAGAGGAAATTTTCAAAGATGCATTTTTTTGGCTGGACTCGTGTGGATCACAAAATGCATCTGTGAAAGATCTGAGTTAGTGCTTTCTCTGATATTTGATTCTATTTGATTGCAATCTTAAGTTTTTGTTGTTTCTTATTAATCTATAGGTTGTCCAGTATGTGAGGGCGATTCGGAAGGGATTAATAAAATTTGACAAACCAAAAGAAGAACCAAGAGTCTATCACTTGTGGGGAGATGATTCCAGCTCAAAAGAAAAGAGTGGTCATGGATTAGCTTATATTCCCGCACCAAAGCCTAAGTTGCCAGGTTCGTCTATTGGTTCGACAGTGATTGTGGATACTAACTCATGACTTTTCCTGTTTGAATTAGCACAGACTTAGCTTTTAATAACTGTTTATGTTGCTTTTAGGGCATGAGGAATCCTATAATCCTTCTTTAGAATATATTCCAACCCAAGAAGAGATTAATTCTTATCAGCTTATGTTTGAGGAAGACCGACCTAAATTTATCCCCAAAAGGTATTATTAATGTCATCCTCATTGTTTAGTGTTTCTTCGTTTGCTTCATTTAGCTAATAGTTGAACAATGTCCTTATCTGGTCGTGTTTATCTAGGTTTACATCTTTGAGAAGTGTCCCGGCATATGAGAAAGCTGTCAGTGAATCTTTTGAGCGTTGTTTGGACTTATATTTGTGCCCTAGAGCACGGAAAAAGCGTGTAAGTTAAATGAAATCATATGTTGATACGTTTGGAATATTATGGTTCTTCTTTTTTGTTTCAAGTACCAAGTCTTTTTCTCTTATTTTGGTCAGTCATTAATGTCACCAAAAAATCTCCCATGTTTTTTTCCAGATTAATATTGATCCTGAATCTTTAAAGCCCAAGTTACCAAGTCGTAAAAACCTTAAGCCTTATCCAACAACATGTTATCTCGAGTATAGAGGTCACAAGGGTGCAGTTCTGTCTATTTCTACTGAAGCTTCAGGGGAGTGGATTGCTTCCGGTAACTACATTGCAGTTTTTTAGTTCCATGAAATTTACAGTGTATTTGGAATTTGGGTTTACTATGTATAATGTGCCATGTAGGTTCAAGTGATGGAACTGTGCGTGTATGGGAGGTTGAAACTGGAAGATGTCTTAGAATCTGGGAACTTGATGAAGCTGTCCAGCATGTGGCATGGAATCCCTCACCTGACCTTCCTATCTTGGCAGTTTCTACGTAAGGCTAAAGACACTTTTAAGGCATGTTTGTTTGAAGGGAATGATAGCTAGAAGATATATAATTCCATAGAACACTCAATCCCATCAGACTTAGTGGTGAAGGATTAAAAATACCACACCTCCCAAGGTATTATACATCCCTTGGTTGCTGGGATATAATCTCCAACGATATTCTCCAATATTTTATCCTAGCCGTAAACCAACCAACATGGGGTATGTGGGTTCTGATTTATAGTCCAATCTGAGGTGTTAATGCAGACAAACTAATGGAGCCTTACAGTACTCTCTCTCTCTCTAAAATCCACGCATTATGTTGATTGGCCCAAGAATTTTCCTGATTTTGCAGGGGACAAGATGTTTTTATTTTGAACACTGGATTTGGTAATGAAGAAGATCAGAAAAGAGTCAAAGAACTTCTGCACGTTGAGAAAATCCCTGAACCAGATGACTCTAGTAAGTAAAAATTAGATAATGAGTATCAACTTTTGATTGTTATACATATAGTGACCTGGTGCTTAACCTTTGCATGTATTTGTATTTTGTAGGCAAGGCTACCTCTATCGTGGGCTGGGCTCAAGATGATAAACATGGGGGAGTCAGGTTAAAGCACTTTAAGGTACTTATATTTTGTGGTTCACTGGTTCTTCATTCTTTTTTAGTTGAACTTTTGTTAGATTTCTGTTGAAAAAATAGTTGCACTCATTTGCTATCCATATTCTTTTGTGAGCAGACTGTATCGTCAGTGGAATGGCATCGCAGAGGAGACTACTTCTCGACAGTTATGCCTTCTGATATCCTTTTGGCAGTTATATATAGAACTTGTTTGTTATGTTTGGAAGCTGACAGGCATTAATCACCCTTTGAAGATTAAGATAAAGTGGCTTTATTGGCTTTTCACATGCTTTTACCTTGTTTTCTTATTCCCCCCCCATATGGTTCTCTTTCGAGGTCATGATGTATCTCGCTCTTTCGAAAAATAAGATACGTTTTTTTTAGTAATTTTTTTGGCTAATGATTGTGTTTGCTTCTCTTTATTCTGACCCTGCTAGTGTTTTGTGTACTAGAGGGCACACATGATTTTTGTTGATCAATAGAAACTGCCATGTATGGAAACTGGGCTAGAACATGAACTTGTTGCCGAGTTGTTTTTGTGGGGTCTTGGAAAATGAGGGGATGTCCTAAACAATATGTGGAGGTATTAGAGTATTTAACTATAGAATTCTACTCTTTATGCTGTACCTTGTGCACAGACTGACTTAGCTATTCACGCCTCCCAGGAGCAATTGGAAATTTTACACCCTCTATCCCATTTTGTTTGTCCATCTTTCTAATTTGAGGATGAGTCGGATGACCCAAAATGCATGTGCGAATTTGGAAATTCAAAGACTCGAAGCATGATAAGTTTTGTCCCAAAACTATCCTTTCAAATGGTCATGAATACCTTTAAAGTGATAGGTCTAAGGGGAAATGTTGGAAACAAATATCTTTTGGTTTGAATTTTTCTAAAAGTTGGATTCTGAAAGGGACTGAATTCATGATATGGAGGGAGGAAATTATTTTTTTCTGTAAGGGGATGCGGCTTGATGCCATTATTTGACTGTAAGACCAGCCTAACTATTGAGTGGGCATCTGAAACCAAAATTTTAGTTTGTTTAGTTCCATGTGTTTCTTAACTAACATGTTACGTGAATCAAGAGCTATCTTGATACACCAGCTCTCGAAGAAAGTTTCCCAAATAATTCCATTCAAGTTGCGCGGGCTTCCAGTGTCATCAACCTTCCATCCAACCCGTTCTGTCTTTTTCGTTTCCACAAAGAAGAATGTTCGTGTTTATGATCTGTTGAAGCAAAAGCTTGTTAAGAAGCTTGAGACTGGGCTCCGCGAAGTCTCCTCGATTGCAGTTCATCCTGGTGGTATGTCTGTAATTGTGATTTCCTCATTTACAAATCTATGTTCTCTTCAATATTGTAGATAGATAATAGTGCCATTGCTATTATTCTTCATGTGATCACCTGTTACAGTTTGTCTGTCTCTTTTTAACCTGTTGTGCAGGTGATAATGTTATTGTTGGGAGCAGAGAAGGAAAAATGTGTTGGTTTGACATGGACCTCTCATCTAAACCTTATCGAATTCTGAAGTATGTTTCTTACTTTTCCCCTGTCACTCTCATCAAACCTAACATCAGGATAAAATGTTGTGTAAAGGTTTACTATGACTTGTTAATCGTGATGAGAATTGTTTTGTTTCAGATACATCTTATGATTCTTAACAGCTATGAACTTCCATATAAATATGCAAAATCTATGGAACTGGAGCGCGTGTTGCAAAGCGGTGTGCAATTGGCTTAAAGCCTTGGAAGTAGAGAACACATATGCATGGAATAACAATAGATGTAGTAGAGAAGTTAATCACAATGATTTGAGTATGATAATGGCAAGAAGAGGATTATGACTAGTTAGCTAGCGTGCGGCCCATAAAGACATACAGTACGTAATATTCATATGCATATTTTACAAAGATTTGGTGCACTAGATGGGGATAAGGGACCTCCAGTGCGTAATATAACATTGTGCTTAAATAGAACGCAGGCTATTTATGTCTTGTAATTTATATTACTATCTTATTCGCCCTGCCATTTTGTTTCAAAGCGTTATAATTGCTCTGATCTGGCTATTTAAAATTTCAGATGTCATCCAAAAGACATTACCAGTGTGGTGTTTCATCAGTCATACCCTCTATTTGCTTCATGCTCTGATGATTGCACGGCGTATGTTTTCCATGGCATGGTCTATTCAGATTTGAATCAGAACCCCCTTATTGTTCCATTGGAAATTCTCCGAGGGCATGCAAGTTCAAATGGAAGAGGTTAGTGCTTCTATTATCTCAATTGTCTCTCTTCCAGTTGTGTTTGAAGTAATATATATCTTAATAGGATTAAGATTGAGCAGAAAAAATGAAGGCTAGATTCAATCCCTTGTCTCTTGAGACTTTACTAGCCAACAATACTCAGAAAACATACCTGTTGTTTAGTTGTGGAAATATTGCAACTGGAATATACTAGGGATGCATCATGCACGTGCACCTGGTAGATATATTCAGAGGTGGCCACTGGTTTGGGTGTATAAAGCTCGGCTTATCAACCTTGCAGTCGTAAGTTTGCACCCGAGGGCAGCAGCTTTGTGCAAATAATGCCAGGTGTTTTGTGTACCGAATTTTCCCCTCCCAGACCTCGTTAAAGGGGACTCAACAGGATATTATTACTACTCCCCTCCTCCTAACCCTTGTAACTTGCTGAAATTTCTCGATCTAATGAAATGTTCAAAATCAGAATATATATATGATGTGTTTTCTTATTTGGTTTGTTTTGCAGGAGTAATGGACTGTAAATTCCACCCTAGGCAGCCGTGGTTGTTCACTGCAGGTGCTGATTCAGTTATCAGACTTTTCTGCCACTGAAATAGGGAGAGCCTCCCCAGATTTTAATATTGTTGTGGAGAAATGCATCAACGTCCACTAAGCTGGTTGATGGATGAATGTTGTTCGGCAGCAGAAATACGTATACAACAACGTTTCATTCAGTTATTATTTGTAGGGGAGACAAATCAGTGATCCTTATGCGTATGAAATTTTGTACGGTGATTTTTTCTTGTTTTTTTTTTTTTTTTTAGTAGGCTGAATTCTACGCACCAAGATGTAATATGTAATGTAACATTCTGTTCACATTTTTTTTAGCTTGTTTGGGAATTTGAGAAATCAGGTGGTTTCATTTTGAATGCAAAAAGAACCCTGCTCCTGCCGGTTTAATGATTAAATTCTGTTTCTTCAATCTCATTTTTTTTCTTTCGTTCACGGTAATGGATTTTATTTAAATAGAAATAAGGTCCGAAGGCTGAACATCATCCAGGGCAAGATTGGACAACAACTGAGGGACAGAACCCCTCAATCTTCCACTATGGGATGATATTAAGCTGTTTGTTGTTTTGTTTTTCTTCTGGGAAAATGCTACAATACACTCCTATAGTGCACGATATGCACCCATTGAATTCATAAAAAAATTTAATTTGTGTTATGAATTATATTTGTACAAAAGTTTTGAATTCGAGATTAATTTTATGGATTTTTATTTGAAATGCTATGAATTTTTACCCGTTTTTTCATTATCATTTTTATGTTCACTTTTCTTCCATTTTCTAAGTTTCAAGAATTTTATTCCACAACGAAGTGAATAATAAAGAAGGGAAATGATTTTTGCACTCCGCATTTTTATAAATGCACTTAAAAAAAAAATTTGTCTTTTCGTATTTTCAATTACACAACAAGAACATTAAAAGATAAAATTTCAAGTTGAGTTCAATTGTTCAAACATCATTTCCGAAGCCCACTTTAGCACTGCGTGGGAAGTTCTCGTCTGGTGTGTGCTGTTTTTACTAAATGATATACCACCAACCAGGGTTTTAAAAAACGACTGTTACGTAATGGGTTTTAGGCTTAAGCCATTTCGGTTACGGACACAAATAACAGCGTCACGAGAATTTACATGCATTTCGGTTATGGGTGCAAATAACAGTCTCACGAGAATTCACATGCGTATCAGCCGTTACGTATCACGTAACGGCCGTTAACACCCGTTACGTATCACGTAACGGCCGTTAACACCCGTTTTCTATTACTGGTCAGGGATGGTGAGGTGCAGCTGGAGACTGGATTTGATCCATGTAGCAGCAGCTGATAATTGCAGAGGTTGTTAGTTCAGTTGCCGGCCGAGTGGTAGTTAGTTAGTTGTTTGGCTGCTTTGGCAACTTGCATTCAGTTACTTTTTGTTGTAACCGTTTTCTTCTTGGTCAATAAAACTCTCCTCTACTTGTTCCTCCCATCTCTCATCTCTCTCTCTCTCTCTCTCTCTACGCCGTTTGTGTCACTTTACCTATCATTGGTATCAGAACTAGCAATCCTTGGACACCGCAATAGCTGAAACTCGAGCCCAAGAGCAAAAATGTAGAAAAGTAGCCATTTGCCAATTGAGAGAAAAACGTTGATGAACAGACAAATTCCATTTCGCAAATCAAGGAATTGATTGCTGCTTCGAACCTGAAGTGTGATCGAATTGCCTCCAAAAATGTACCACCAGAAGCAGAATGTGAAGAATCATCTGGTCTCCTTTCTCTCCAAAAATGTACCACCAGAATCAACAAAAGTCTCCTTTCTCTGCCTCAAACTCATTATACAAAGATCGAATTTCCGGTGAAGATCCATCTGGTTGTATCTACAAATGTGAGCAATTCTTTGAATTCAATCAAGTCCAAGGAGGACATAAGGTGAAGCTAGCTATAATGCATGTGGATGTGAAGGGAAAAATCTCACTTGCAATCCAAATATTTAAGCCCTCTAATAATGCCCGGATTCCTTCATCATCTAACTTGTCTATTTCAAAACCAATCTCTTCGACTGGGGTAAGGTTTGCTGCCTAATTCTCTCTCTGTTGAAGCTACACTTCCACGGGCTTTCTTTTATCGTTAGGATCCAAAAGTGACTCGCTAAGGAGCAAGGAGGGAAAAAGGATTATGCTAAAATTGTGTTTGCTAATTGGAGATGATGAGGATTATGATGATACAGGATATGATGGCCAAGGGGAAAATGAGGTATTATTAGTGGGATCTGCATATTTCAATGCATACCTTGAATGGATGTAATTCATTTAGTATAAATTTGAGTCCTTTGACACTCCAATTTACTAACAATTTAACTATCAATTAACACTCCAACGTATTATATATGAGTGAAAATATACAATTTGGACATTATTTTTTAACATTAACAATTTTAATTTGGATAGCAAAAAGTGACAAAGGGAACTAAGAACAGAGGGAGTAGTATGTTGAAGGGTTTGAGAAGGCCTTCGAGGCATTGACTGAGGGACACTAGGTCAAGCGGGGTCAAGTGACGCATTGACTAACAAATTTATCTATTGATTGTTTTTGTTTTTTCCCCATTTCTCGAAGTGAAAAATTAGACCAACTCTATTAACGGAATGAACGAAATGACAATGCTACCCTTAAAAATCGCCCACACTGACCCCTCATCTATAAAAATCGCCCACATTCCGTTACCAGAGTTGGCTATTTGTTCACTTCACATTGTAGATTGGGATCTATTTGGGCAATTTTAAACGTTAAGGAGGTCCCTTTAAAAACAAGCATAGATGAGGTCTTTCTCCATGGAATTTCACCTTTTGTTTGTTAACCAACCCTCCACGGACGGTCGAGCTTTGGGCCCTTTTCCTATTAATAATAACTTGGTGTGCATAAGTGGTGTACCCGTACCAAAATAGAGAAACTAAATTGTCCTCTCGTATCATCATCTTCCTTACATTTACTTCATAATTTCCAATGTTATCCACACAATCCATGATCCAAACCCTACCAGCCCCATACCCTAGCGCCTAAATTTGACCTAGACCTTTCAACATGCTCGAATTTGTGCCTAGGCCTCCAGGGACCTGCATTCTTCCATCCGACCCCCACAAGTTTAAGAGAACCTCCGAGTGAAAGATGGAGAATGGAAGAAGAGGATACTCAAGTTTCCAGGGAATGTCAGAAATGAAGGTTGTATACGCGTGCCTGTATGAAAGAGAGACATTTTTTGTCATGGTTTTCTTGTGGCAGCGCCTACATTAAGATAGGTTTGATATACGCGGGAAAGCTATGGTCATTCACAATGAAATATACACGGAAACTTAGGATAAGACACATTTTCAGCTAAATAAGACCCAAATCTGAGTTCAAAGATTTGATTAATAACGAACAAACCACGTCATATTTCAACTGTTGAAAAGTTCAGAAAAACATGTGCCATGTTGTGCCAAGGGGTTTCACAAACTATCAGCATTCTCACATTTTGAAGCTTCCTTGTTTTCTCGCTTTCATATTTGTCGTTGGGAAATTTACCCTTTTTCCCATGGCTAAAAAAATGATACCATGAGCAAACAAGAATCAGAACCCCGATTGATAATGGCTTTCTATAGCAAGCAAAGAGTAACCTGTCTGCACAAAAGTTGGCAACATCCTCACATTCAGATTATTTGATTGCAAGAGATGATTTCATTGTCTCAGAAACCTCCACTGTCGCCACTGCCACAAAAAAGGGTTTAATTTGATGACATTAGAGACAATTCTACCCAAACAGAATTTAACTTTTGACATACTTGTAAACAAGAACACAAGGCAAAACTGCAGAAGACAGTAAAATGCATACCTTTGGCAGGTGGTTCATCCTGCGGTTTCATGGCTGGAAAGAGTAGAACTTCCTATTCCCCGAATCAAAAAAGACATGTTATTAAAAATGCTCATTAAGGAAACCCAAACGCAAACAAAAAGAAATACACAATAGCACACGCAAATATAAACCACAAACCTTGATGTTCTGTGAATCTGTCAATATCATTGTAAGTCGATCAATACCCAATCCCCAACCTCCAGTTGGGGGCAAACCATACTCGAGAGACGTACAAAATGTTTCATCCAAGGCCATAGCTTCATCATCGCCTGATTGTCGATCCTGAAATTTGATAAAACAGAATTAATTAGTCAAGAAACCCAAGCAGCATGACTAAAATCCTAACGATAGAAAATTAGAAATACCTTGAGTTGGTCTGCAAACCGTTGGCGTTGTACCACTGGATCATTCAACTCCGTATATGCATTGCAAAGCTGAAGACACATCAAACACAGGTGGTTAAAAAGAAGACATTACAGAATTAAATATTTTTGGAGAACAATATTTTAAAAATGAACAAAGAACTTGAAATCTTAGCTGGCATGACATACTTCATGCTTGTTGATAAATAATTCAAAGCGTTCAGTCAGGCCTGGTTTTGCCCTGTGTCACTTTGCTAATGGACTCATAATCTCTGGATGGTTAATAATGAACGTTGGGTTTACGCACGTCTCCTCCAGGAAATGTCCCACAAGCTGCAGTAAGAGATGTAATCATGTGTTACGTACGAAACAAACACGAGGTCATGTTGCCAATAATGGCTCAGAGACCACGTTTTGCATTTTAATGACAAAGCCAACAAGGAGAGCACACGAGATATAACAGTCAAAACAATTCAACAAAAGAATAGACGACTAGACGTATACATTCAAATAGACAACAAGACCTAAAAAATCACACATTGTTTGATTAAAAGAGAAATAACTTGAGCAACTTTAGCATTATTCTGCAAAGAAAAACTCCCCCATTCCCATTGACAGTCTGAAATCGCACTAAGAATTATTTCCACAGAGAGGAGAGAAAAACGATAACACTCACTTTGTCCAGTAGACGAGCGGTTGTTAGCGGAGGACGACACTTGACATCAAATTTCATGCAAGCATCTGCCAGATATTTGTTAGCTTCATCACTTGAAAGATCCTTGGGTATGCTAAGATTAGCCATTTTCTCCAACTCTTCTATCATATCAATCCTCCTGCACATGATAAAAAGCAGATATAGTTTGCTAAGAGTGATTTTCATATTGAAATGATATGAAATTGTCCTGAGTCACTTGAACAGTTGAACCCAAGCATTTGCGGCGTCCAGAGACCTGAAAGGGGGAGTGAAATCAATCTCAATTGGGTCATTCTCTAACCCATTCGCATGATACTTAAGTTTATAGCCACCAGTAAGTTCCTTGACCATCCCTGTTTAATTTAACTTCATCAGCACCCAAAAAAAAATCCGAGAGGAATAAATACTACTTTTTAAAAAATGAATGCCACAAGGAAAGCACTCTATGTTCATATCCAGATTTTGTAACTTACCGCTCAACAATTTCTCCGTTAGCTCCATCAAGTCATTATAGTCAGCAAAAGCCATGTAAAACTCACATGTAGTGAACTCAGGATTATGTGTCAAGTCAATTCCCTCATTCCTAAATTGTTTTCCTATCTCATAAACACGGTCCAGTCCACCAACAACTAGTTCCTTAAGATAAAGTTCAGGTGCAATGCGCATGTACAGCTTCATGTTTAAGTCATTGTGGTGGGTAACAAAAGGACGAGCAGCTGCTCCTCCAGCAATCATGTTCATCATTGGTGTTTCAACCTATAAAGGATGGAAATCGCAGGATGAACGAAAGAAAGAAAATGTAGTTCAGGAAGGAAAAAACTAATGCCATCAAAACTAGAAGATCTAGGACAACCAGACAAACAGCTTACCTCCAAGAAATCAAGATTGTCAAGAAAGCTTCTGATATATGAAACAATCTTTGCTCGAGTCTTGAATATTTGTCGAACCTCCATATTCAACATCAAATCCAAGTAACGCTGACGATATCGAGTTTCCTATCATGAAGCCCAAGGACTTCAACATCTAGAGAGAGAGAGATCGACAGCTAAAAAAAAAATACTGGATACCTGATCCTTTAATATATATGTGTCTGGATTCCTGACACTACCTGGGACCCATATATCCTGTACAAGAAAGAACGTTCCCATGTCAGTAAAGGAAGTCAACCAGCATAGGATCTGTCAGAAAACAAAATTTGCTCACATTCACATTAGCAGTATCCACACCAGGGCCAGCTTTTTTCCTTGGCATCATATGAAGACAATGGGACAACAGCACGAATGATCGCGGGAAACGCTCAGCTCTCCCCGTTTACTTTTTCCTAAAATAAGGCAGGAAAAGGCATTAGGAAAAAGCACACAAGTAATACTGCCCTATTAAAACGTTTGAATTGTATCCACTGCCGCATATACTCAAGGACACCCCTAACAGCAATAAGTACTGACCCAACTAAAGAACAACATAATGGATTAGGCTTCTGTGAACGGAAATTACAATCTTCCAATTCCCCCAAATCTTGGGATACTGAGGTTCATACTTACTTTAGTAGCCACTCCCTACCAGTTTCATGGTGACTTTAACGAGCTCGTTAAAGAAAAATTGAAGATGCATTTTACAGTAATACAAACAACCGGTTAAACTTTTAGCAGCAGCCTCTGAGTAAGACTTAAGGAACTATTTTAGCATTAACATCAATTCCATAAAATTTTAAATCGTACCATCATTAAAATCTCTTCCACCTTAAAAATAAGCTACTAAGTACTCCAGGACCAGTGTCAGAGTTGAAGGGAGAGACCTTAACAAGTACCAACTATCACAACAATAATTCCTCCATATTTTCTAATTTGGATCACCGCATGGATTTATTCGAGTGGGATTTTTCTGGAATGACATTGCAAAATGATAACAGAATCAACTAAACGATAGAGAATAAGACTGTCAGTCATTTTACTAAGCACTTGGAGCTGTGTATTAATTGGTAGTTTGGTACCACCAACTCATCTAAAGCTTAGCTGTTAGAGAGAGCGACAAGTCTATTATTCATATCCTCAAAACGTCCCCCCCACACACTCCTCAAAAATCTTCAAAGAATGAATCTTGTCGAGAAATTGGTCCAGGTAAGCGATACTTATTTATGTGCGCTCTTTCCCAGTGGGACAATTACAAAAGGCCTTTCAAAGGGGTTGACACTCCATACACCAGGCATTGGAATCTTTCCAATCAAGATGCAATGGTCAAGAGATTTCAAAAGAGCATTCCTATTATTAAGAAGATATTCAAATTAATTTAATCCTAGTCTACAGTCAATGGACAATTAAATCCACAAACCATCGCTATCTACTCAATCAACTTGAAAGCACCAAGAACTGTATCTAAAGGAGACACATGGATGATGACCCATTTTTCTTTCTTCTAGAATTGAAGCAAAAGGTTTAGGTGAACTTAGACAATTTTTAACTATTTATAGGAAGCCTGCGATATTCCAAACCTGGATATCCAATAACACCAACAACATCTCCACACTTCACACCCGAGTGGAGCTTGGAAAATTCAGCCTCATCCAACACCGAAGTCCTGCAATAATGGACATAAACTGATGTCTTGGAAAACATACTGTATTAACAGCAGACTGAATACATAAGAGTTGGTTTGAGTATATAAAAAAGTTCCGTGTTAGGATTATCAGAAGCATGGCATTGATTTGAAGGGAAAAAACTTGCATTCATTGCCGTATAAACCATATAATTATGATTAACTGCCGGCAAAAGAATTCATGTCCAATCCTCTCAAACAAGTAACAAGAAAAAAGTTGAAGTAAATAAACAGGGTCTATGAAGAAAAAGAAACTACAGAGTGTATCATAGACAAAGAGTGGTTCTCAACAACATTAAGCCCACTCCCATTAGACTACGGTCAATTGAGGCGGGACTCGAGACGTATCTGCTACAGATGAACATAACCCGGAAGATCTTTTATTAGAATAAATGGTAAGGATTAAACACCTTGCATCGGTCATAAGTTGGACAGTATTGCTGCTGGAAAAATAATGCACAAAGTTCACAAAACTAAAGAATTACAGTATATCCTCTGGGAACAAGAAAATCAAAAATGTTTTACTGTTGGATCCATGTCCTCCTCATCTGCCACTTGGGGCTTCTGACCCTTGGACCTTGACATGGCTGCAACCTGCAAGAAATTATTACCATTGTTAGTGGTTTAGCACAGAATCAAAATATCACGTACTGTGAAGCTAAAAATATGGTCCGAGGTAAAAGCCATGGAGACGAATATAGCAGTATACGTCGAAGATGGGATACTAAACATTTCATTTTTGCAGAAAATCCCTACACAAAAGATTTCCGACTTGGTTTATGGAAACTCATATAAACCACAATCATTTATGCCCAAGGCAAAGGTACTTATCAGTCTGAATAAATAAGATATTCTGACGTTCCGCTCGCGGACCATCAGACAGACTCTCCCCTAAATTTTCACAGTTTGACCAGTAAAGAATTATTTTTGAAATTACACACATATATAGCAAATAGAAGACCGGAAAAAAAACATCAACAGGACAAGTACGCAACATGACATGCTGAGGAAACGCTAAACGTAAAGGTTTTCGTGATTTGATGTGTGCTACTATCGACTATTTTTTCCACAAAATACAGCAAATTCAGCATGACACTAATTAAGATTGAGAAAACTATATGTTCTATAGTTTAAACCCCAAATTTTGTCAAGATAACAACTGCATTCCACAAAAACTAATTTTAGGGAAAAATGTTCCACCCATCCATATAGATCACAGATAACTTGCATCATATAACACATCATTCCTACGATGCATAAGCCTAATGGACGAGTGATTATCAAAACGGAAAACAATAAGGCAAGTAAAAACACACTCCAAACTATCAAATGCAGCTAAAACCCTCGTGTGTGTGTGTGTGTGTGAGAGAGAGAGAACGAGAGAGAGAGAGAGAGAGAGAGAGAGAGAGAGAGAGAGTGAAGGAACTCACAGTTTGCTACAGAATGAAAGCTCGGAAGTGTAACCACCCACTGATAGATTGAGAGAGATCAGAGTGGCGGGGCATTATTGTATATCCATTATATTATTGAATATCCATTGATTCCACAAAAGAATATACAATAATAAATACTCCCAACTGCAAGCAAGTTTTACATGTCCCTTGAGTCACCAACTGCAAGCAAGCTTTACATGTCTCAACTACAAGCTGCAAGTAACCTTTACATGTCTCAACTGCAAGCTACAAGCAAGCTTTACATGTCTCAACTGCAAGCTGCAAGTAAGCTTTACATGTCTCAACTACAAGCTGCAAGTAACCTTTACATGTCTCAACTGCAAGCTACAAGCAAGCTTTACATGTCTCAACTGCAAGCTGCAAGTAAGCTTTACATGTCTCAACTGCAAGCAATCTTCTTTCCCCTCCCCTATAAGAGGGTTGGTCCTCACAATAGAGTAGAGTATCCAGTAGAAAGAATACCAAAGGCAACCCAAGTAAAAATGGGAGCTTTTCCGAAGCTTTTCCTCCTAGCCCTTGTCCTAACTATTGCAACAACAACAGCCGCTGTCTCGTTTGATTACTGGAAGTTCGCCCTACGGTGGCTATTGTTGTTGCACTAGTTAGGACAAGGGATAGGAGGAAAAGCTCCCATTTTTACTTGGGTTGCCTTTGGTATTCTTTCTACTTGATACTCTATTGTGAGGACTCGTTTGATTACTGGAAGCTCGCCCTACAGTGGCCTCCAGCGCTGGGATTAGGGAATCGGGGTGCTTACGTTCCAAATCCGCCCAAATTCAGCATACACGGGTTGTCGCATGACAACTTCACCAGCACTTTTACAAAGTGCCCGGTTCCACAACCGCCTTTCAATATCCACATATTCTCTTCGGCTGTAAGTAACACTTCACACAGCTCAACCTATCCTTTTTTTTCCCTCTTTAATTTCTTGTTTTTCTAAGTTTTTACAGTAAGAATTTCCAAAGAAAAAAAATTGAATTACTTTAACTTCTTCTTTAATTTTTACCCTTTTTTTTTTAAATTCTTTTTCGTGGTCTTATTTTGTCAATAGGCTATTCCTTTGCTGGCCGAATGTCGAATGCTCAGGGAATAACGAGAGGTTTTGGACTGATGAGTGGAAAAAACACGGAGGATGTTCAGAGTTGCAGTATGATCAACTCAAGTACTTTGAATTGGCTACAAATTTGTACGACCAGTATTTTGACATCTTCGGGGTGCTAACTCGAGCTTCAGTCCCGAGAAGCTACCAGAACTCCGTTCCTTTGGCAACAATCAACAGCTCCATTATAGCGAACACCACAAAGGTGCCGGTATTGACATGCCGTCGGTATCAGGACCCGGCGAGTGGTGGATGGAGGGAAATACTCAAAGAAGTTCGCCTTTGTTTGGACAAACAATTTGTGCTGATTGATTGCCCGCCACGGAACTCGTACAACGATTGCATCGGCCCAGATATCTACTTTGTTTGAAGATTCAATCACCTCACTATCTATCTATCTATATATATATATATTTGGTACGTACGCGTGTGTCTTAGAAGCAGCATGTTCGGGATGGGTCCAGATTTTTGTAGGTCATTTTGTCTTGGGGTTTGGTTTTCATCTGATGAGATGTCTTGCATTCTCAGAATCTTCGACTGATCATCCCCTTCGTATGTATGGTACTGTCTGATGTTAGGTTTGAAGAAGTGGTGGTGGAATGTTATTAGTAATTACTACTTGTTTACTGCTGAAGGAGGGAAGCTCAACTGTCTTGTTATGGATTATATATAACTCTGTTTTTTATTTTGACGATATGTTATTATGTCTTTATTTTGTTTTCTAGCATTACATGATTGATGGGTTTTGCATGTGAGAGAGGGGAAAAAAAAAACTCAGTAAAACAAGAGGCCACTGGTAAAATGCGTGGCCTCATAATTCTAAAGGATGCGTTCACTGATTATTCACCAAAAAGAAGGTTTTTTTTTTTTTAAATCCGCACCAAAAAGAAGCTCATTGAGTAAATCAATAAAGGAAGGAGAAAAATTGACATTAACTAGAAAACATTATTGATTTTCAAATAGTCTGTAGTTGAACCTATTTTTCTAACAAGCGAGTCTGGTAGACCAATGGTTCACAATTATTGTGAAAAGACGTCAATAAAAAGAAGCCCACCACCTCTTTAAATCCTGGTTGTTGATGTGCAGAAAAGAGTCGCCTGAACTGATTTATTTTTTGGGTTGCACTTTAACCCCCTGTACTTTGCTCGATTTGTATTTACACCCCTCATACTTTTTTTTAGGCACTTACACCCATCACAGAAATCCCGAATTTTTCTTAGGTTTAGATTTCGACGTTCCCGATTACATTTCGATGATCCGATCCATTCAATATGTTTGGAAAGTGTTTTCAAGGGTATCTGCAAGGAATTGGCAAAAAAAAAGACCGGGAAGCGTTTGATCCTAACATATATAGTTTTACAAAAAACTGCTTAATCCAAGCCCTTTGCGATATTTTTTCTAGCCGATTTTTGCTAGATACCCTTGAAAACATGTTCCAAACATATTGAACGGATCAAATCATCAAAATTTGATCGGGAAAGTCAAAATCTGAACCTAAGCAGAATTTGGGAACTCTGTAAGGGGTGTAAGTGTCTAAAAAAAGTACAAGGGGTGTAAGTGAAAATTGAGAAAAGTACAGGGGGTCAAAGTGCAAATACCCCCTTTTTTTTCAAAAAAAACAAAAACTGATATATAGTACAATTTCTAAGTTGGATACTCGGTTAATTTTAGAAAAATGTAGAATAATGCTACTCTTACACCCATCCGGTTATATTCATGGGTTACACCCCACTTTGATTTCTGACATGTGGCATCCCTCTCCACGTGTCAGAAATCAAAGTGGGGTGTAACCCATGAGTGTAATCAGATGGGTTTAAGAGTAGCATTATTGAAAAATGTAGTAAATTTGGGTCGGGTTGGTCAGTTAGCGACCCGATCCCGACCGAACGGGTGATCTGTACAGTGGCTGGTGGGTCGTGACCCAGCATTTGGGCTGCGATTTTGGATTTCCAGCAAGCAAACAGAATACACTTTCCAAGCCGAAACCCATATCACATTTTTTTTGGGATAATTTACCCATATCACATTTCACTGTTCATATTAAATCACATAATCTTGGAACAGAAATTGCTAATTCATTGAACCAACTGTATGAAAATCGACTTGAAACAATATACACAAATGGTCAAGAGAGAAAGCGAGCCGTGACCAAGAGAGAGATTTGACTTATTAGGCGATTTTAGGGCAAAGCCGACTTAGAGGAGTGGTTATTTGGTGCTCCAAGAGCACTCTTGCACCACACATTTGCCTAGGATCCACACGCTTGGCACAATATTTCTACATAATAGGGACATAGACACCACAATTGTCATTTAAAAAAAAAATTAAATTATGTATATTTTTTACCTAGAATTGTCGTGTCTGTGTCCCTATTAATCTAGAAATATCGTGTCATGTATCCGTGTCCGTAGTAGTAAAGAACAAAGGGATTTAACGCGTTTTAAAATTGACCATAGGAGGATTGAATCTATAACTCCATCATAGACTTGGGGACTTGCTATTAAAAAGCTTCCTAAGACCATCCCAAAACTTAGTTGTTTTAGGGATTTCGTTATGGCTACTATTGTTTGCCTACTATTGTCCCATACATTTCTAACAGATTTCAAATTACTGATCAACTCAGACAATTTTAGCATTCTGGTCCTTGTAAATTTTGTAACACCTCCACATGACCTCATTCACCAAAAATGGAATTCCACTGCTCCACAAGGCCACCGTGACTAGAAATTGTTGGAGATTCGGCCAAACCAACAAACACACAATGCACAAACAAAATAAAAAAATAGAAAAGAAAAACGCACCGCAAAGAGCCAAAGACAGAAGGCTTTATGTGGATCCCGATCATAATGTAAGGTACAAGTTACATGAGTTGTTGCGTATAGCAAGTATCTATAATCTAGGTTTACATTATATCATTCATCAATTACCGTAATATAAACCCTCAGCGAAACATGACTAAAGTCGAATTAGGCTTTCACAAGCCCAACAGAAACTTGCTCGGGATTATTATTTGCTGTTCAACAAATAATTACCTCGGTCCATCTAAATGCCTTCATCTCCATCTTGTAAAGGATTGCCTAGCGCTGGTGACTGGTGAGGCACACCTAATGAGAAGCGCTCCTTTCTTCATGTCATTTTCCTGCCTATGTTAACTGCATTCGTTTGCAAGGTTTTAACAGAATTCCTCTCTTTCTGAATACAAGGGTAAATATCCAATAAAAAGTTCTTCTTTTTTTTTTTTATCGTTTTTACTCTTTCGGTAGATTTTGATTTTGCAGGGACAAATTTTGATCTGTTCGACGGAAGTTCTTTCTTCCTGTTGCTGTTGTTGAATACAAGGGTATGCCGACTATAAAAACAATCTCCTGTTCCACATATTCAAATGGTTAAACCCGAACATAGAATTTCATCGTTCATTTAAACAAAATACTTCAAGAAGTTAAGCCCTGAGAGTAGAGCTCGAAAAGGAGACCGAATACTAATTACTGTTCACGAAATGACCACCCATATGATCCATTGTGACTCTTTCCAATAGCTCAGAATTCTGTGGCCAGCTTTGTGAATTTCATTAACCCGAGCAGGATCCTATAGTACAGGCGAGAAGCAGAGTTTCTTATACAATAGATTTCCCTCAAACTAGATCCATTACAGTCACAGATAATAGCCAAATGAATTTGAAAATATACAAAACAATTGCTGTTTAACCCTTTTTTATCTTCTCTTCACAAATTCTAAGTTGTAGTTTTTTTTTTAAATCTTCACAAGGATACTCCAAAGTTCCACCACACTTTTAGGTTGAGGTTTTACAGAAGTTGAACTGCTGCAATGGCCGGAATTTTCTCCCGTAGTTTCTGTGTAACAGCCACTCGAACAGTCATGACCCCGGCTGCTGGTCCCGTGATTCGAACTTTGACAATTGGCTCGTCAATAGCTACAAATTCAAGAGATCCACCTGCTGCCCCAACCAGGTACGGCCTTATTTCTTCAAGGACCTAGAATAAATTGTCACGATGATTTAGCTAGCACTTGAGATGAAAGAAAGAAATGGAAACTCGACGGTACATAATCAAAATCCCGAACACAGGCTACAACATAACCCCATTTATGTAACAATAGAAATGCCAAAATCAAGCAGTTATTGAGGATGAACAGCATTTCAACCAAGGGGCGATGGTCCGGTAGAGAACCTATTTCCAACACCAGTGAGACTTTGACAAAATATAAAAAAATGCAACCAGAAAACTAGCATATAACTGCATTAAAATCAAATTCCATAGCAAAATCACCACCCACTTTGGAAACTGTTAACAAGATTACAAGCTTGGCCTTGTTCGTTTCTCTGTTTAGTTTTAGTTTTAGTTTTGATGACATCATCATTTCTCTCATTTCTCTCTCTCTCTGTCCACTCATTACACCTGCTGACATCATCAAAACTAAACTAAACTACCTAACCAAACACAGCCAAGATACTTGATCTTAGTTCTCCAAGTTTAATTAATCCTCTCTATAAAGGGCTATGGAGGCTGTAGATTCCAGAACCATCTGGTGCCTTTATCATAAGATGTTATCATAAATCCTGCATTCCATCTTGTAAAATAGCAGAATTATTCTATCTAAACTTAATTCACCAAAATGGGACAGCGAAACAGGAAAATAGATCAAAGAATTGCAACAGATTCTGAAACATTATTGTCATCTGTGAAGCACCTACACACCCGTATCCATTTCGGACACACAGGAAACATGCCAGGATATGTATGGGACAAGCAAGAGGTATGTCCAACTATTTATTATAAGATTGTATAGGGACACGACGGGGACGAGTGTGTCTACATAGGCATGCATGAGGACACGATATGGTGTCACTTCATAGTGTTAAAAACAAATTTCAGGGGTTACACGTGCCTCGTAGTTTGTCTTTTGATGAGTTATATTGTAACACCCCTAATTTTAGAGTTAGTAGTTTATGAAAAAATCATGTAAAACAAGGAAAATATATGGGTCTTAGTCATGTACACAGACTTGTCATTTCTATGTATTGGATTTCTTCTGGTTACTTGGAGTATTTTTATGCATTAAATAATGCAATATATGGGACGTGGAGCAACAAGTGTAGTGTAAATGTGATATTTCATATTAGGTGCAAGAAAGTGATAAATATTAGAATTTATAGCATGAGGTGGGATATGTCATACATGTGTCCAACGTGGTGTCTTAAGAAGAAGTGGTGCAAGAATACGGAGAGGGTGGAAGGATTATTTGACATGTGTCCATATGGCTCTGTTAACAGTTTGTATTCTCCACATAAGCCTACGTTTTGGAGATACAGAAGGGGGAGACACCATTTTTTCTTACAAGCCCATATTTTGGATAATAATGTGAGTGCAATACATCTTTTGAACATCATGAGATTTGAGGCTGGTGTCTAGTGAAGAAGTGGTGTAAGAATAAGGAGAGGGTGGAAGGATTATTTGACATGTGTCCATATGGCTTTGTTAAGAGTTTGTATTCTCCATATAAGCCTATGTTTTGGAGAGATACAGAAGGGGGAGACACCATTTCTTCTTACAAGCCCATATTTTGGATAATAATGTGTGCGCAGTACATCTTTTGAACATCATGAGATTTGAGGTTGGGACTTGACCCACAAACCAATCGGTCATATATGGTCAGAATGGCATGCAATTTTTTAGGATCATGTAGACGGAGTTGAGGTCCGCTTATTTATGGCCACGATTATTATTTGAGGATTTTAGGGCAAATATAATTTTTGGGTGGTTTGTTGTATATATTTTGAGGATATTAGACAGATTATTGATTTTGAGGTGTTTGAAAAGTCGGGTCGTTGACATATATATCTTAATTTACATTGAAGCAATGTTCTTTTAATTTTTTTGTGCTAAGTTAGTGTTGATTTCCATTTGTTTGGGTGTTTGCGTTTACAATTTTTTTTGTTAATCACAATAAAAAAGAAAAAAGAAATTGTATGCACTTTAAAATTCCGGTCTGTCCCATGCCGTGTATGTGTCCCTAATGATTTAAATTTGCCTCCAGAGTGACTGTATCTATGTTCGTGTCTGTATCCAAAATAGAGTAAGGACAAAGCAACTTAATGTGTTCAAATTTTCTGCGACAAATGGGATTGAATCTACAACTCCAGCATAGACTTGGGGACACTTCCTATCAAAAGCTTCCTGACGGCATTCCAAAACTAAACTGCTTAAGGGATTTCGTTATGGGTGTGGGTGATGTCTTGCACCGCAAACCACATCTTCAGTGTCCCACAAATTTCTAACAGATTCCTATTTCAGGAAAAATGGAATTCAATTGCTCCATGACCACCATGACTTAGAGACTTGCCCAGTATTATTTGTTGTTCAACAAACAAGTACCTCCGGCTATCTATATGTCTTTGTTCATTTCCATTTTGTAGAGATGTCCTAGTGGTGGCCAGTGTTCTAAAAAGGTCTAGAAGGTCGAGTCCCCCTAGGCGCTAGAAGGACCCTCGCCGACTAGACTGATTATCCCAACTAATTGCCCGATTAGGCGCCGAGTACTCAGCCCTGGAAGCTAGAAGGTGCCTGGCCGCCCTGGGAGCGCCTAGCGAGTTTTAGAACCTTGGTGGTGGCAAGGCACACCTAATGAAAAAAGCCAGCCTTTTCTTCAAGGGTAGTATTTTGGCTCCTTTGAAGATGCCATAGTCCTTTATAACTTAATTGAATCCATTTGTTTAACTTTGCGTAAAGGGTGGCATGACCACACAGCTCCTTTTAAAGATCTCAGACCATGTAACAACTCTCACATACAATCACGCCTATCTCTCAGAACCCATAAGGTGAACAACTCGTATATCAAGACCTTAGAGAGAGGACTTCCCATGTCAAGACCTTAGATAGGGGGAGGACTTCCCATGGTGCTAAAATAAAGAATCAGAAAGCACCTTAGGGGGTGTGAATAAACATGGTAAAAGAAACACCTGCTCTAAAAGCTGGACCATTTTGTATACCCAATCAAGATGCATCATTACCTTCTCTATGTTTTCTTCATTCAATTCAAGGCCAGTTTCTCCGTCTGCTATTGCTTCAATCGCCACTATTTCCGGAATCTTCTCCATCAAACGACGCTCGATTCCCATCTTCATAGTCATCGTAGAACTTGGACAGGAGCCACATGCTCCTTGTAGCTTCAATCTGACAACATTGCCATCAATTTCATGTAGTGCCACGTTACCACCGTCTGAAATGAGATACGGTCGGACTTCATCCAACACACTCTCCACGTTTTCAGCAGTTAAGGGCAACTCGACAGCTGAAGGTGGAGTAGCAACAGCCTTTACAACTGCACCGTAAAAAAATACCGGGAATGCGGAAATTTCAGCAAATCTCATTTCATTAAACCAAATAAACGATAAGATTGGTATATTTGAGATAATTTCATAGTTACCACCTGCTTCCGCACGGTAAACACAGCACTTTTCAGGACATAATGAAAGAAACATATCTCCTACACAGTTTTTGGGCGTGCAGTTTCATTAAACCAAATTTCTCATTCTTTTCATGGCCTAAGTGATTAGTCAAATTACCAGAAATCTTCAGTTTCTTTGAACTACTAGGTTTTACTGTTTAAGTACCCCAAGCATGATAAAAAAAAGTTTCTCGTAAACAAATATAAACCTTCTACCAATACCTAAAATTCATAGTCAGTTACATATACAAGTGCGCGTAGTTTACAGTCTACTGCCTTCATATCCATTCTTAGCCAGTATCTTCAAATCGCTGAACCTTCCCCTCCCAATCAATGAACTAACATGTTCAATCATATATAGATGCAATTGCAGCCGACTCCATTTCAAATTAAGTAATAAACATCTCCAAAAAACTCTTGAAAATTACTAACTTCAGCCAAATATATAATCCAATTCTCATTCCGCTCATTTTCCTAGGAATCCCAATCCAATAACATAGAAATATATTCATCGTTTCATGCCCAATAACATCAAAGAAACAAATTCAAACCCTCAGAACCATGAAAACAACACCACACAAATCAATTATCAACAGCATGTAGCTCACCTTGCCTGCGGGTCCCAGTGGGCAATCGGATCCGCACGGAACGCGCAAAGCTCTGCCGCTGCACCAGATTACTCCTCATCGATAGCGAAATTCGGCTACTATGGAAGGAATTCTGACAACATGAAAGTGAAAATCATACTTCATGCGTACCACTTAAACTACGCATGCAATCAGATAGATACAGAGAGACAAACAAATACCTTGATGGGTGAAGAGGCATGGAAGGAGGTTGTTGAACATGAAGGTTCTAGGGTTTGCTGTGCCCTGCAATACGAATACGATGTAGTGTTCAACATAGCAGCGTGCATCTCTTTGTTTCCCTCTCCAAATCTCTCTCTCTCTCTCTCTCTCTCTCTCTAAGACCGAACAAAGGAATCTATGGAGCACGGTTAGTTATGCTCGCCAAAGTCGTTTCTTCTTCCTTTTGAGCTTTTTAATTTAATTTAATTTAATTCATATACTTCGTGTTTTTTTTTCCCCCTTGGGAGTTGTGTACAGCAGTACAAGGGTAAATGGGTAATCATCAGGCGGGGCCGCGAAGTTCCAACTCAAGCCCACCCGCAGGCGTGGCTTAGCGGGATATTTTTTTTTGACGTGTCTGATTTTAGGGTGAGCAAAATAATTGTAAAATCGCGAGTCCAATCCAAATCAATCTAAATCGAATGGTTTGGTTCGGTTTTTCAGGAAGGTGGTTTGGTCCTGGTTTCAAAAAATTAGAAACTGTATTAAATGGTTTGGTCTGTGGATTTATCCGAACCGTATATATACACACATCAGCACATAATCCAATTTGAGTAAGCTGAATAAACTTTTTTTTTTCCAAGGTTAATTAATTTCATAATATATTGCTCCATTCCACTGCCATATTCTCTCACTTCCAAGATTAATTTCCTAAAGTTCTACTATATATGATCGTAACATATTCTTATGATTTGAATACACTAAATATACATGCTTGTTGAGTTTAGTCTATTATTTTCTTAATATTTTTCTTGGTAACTAATTTTTCAATCTAATGCTCTATTCCATTGCCTTATCCATTCACTCATTACTAGTATTCTACTCTTCTTTAGTTGGTTGATACTAGTGAGTTTTAGTGATTTTAATAGAATCAATTTTAACATAAGTTTTTGGTTTAATTTATCTTTGCAATTTTAAGTACTTTAAATCTTTTATGAAAATGATATCTCAATCTCATGTAAACCGTGGTTCAAAACCGAAAATCTAACCATTTATTAATGGTTTGGATTGATTTGGGTTTATGAATTTTATGGTTTGGTTTGGTTCTCCAAATTCATAATCCGTAAGTAGTGGTTTGGTTCTTGGTTTATTACAAAACCGAACCAATCCGGTCCATACTCACCCCTAGTCCAGGCTATATCTTAAAAGTTGAATCCCAAGCCCACGAGCTTAGCCCGGCCGCAGATGGATTGGCTGGGCTACTTTTATTCATTTTTTTATCAAGTTGGGCGGCAGGGGACTGGTCCAAAAGTCAACTTTTTCATATGAATCTTCATGTCTTTATAAAATGAGGTCTTGTTCTTGAATGAATTTATGAGATAAAATCTAATTTTGATAAAATGTAGTTTTGTTTAGAGGTGTGATAAAATGAGATTGTTTTTCCAATGGATTAAATGTAGGGTTGATAAAGGTGTTTTGTATAAATGATTTTGTGTCATAAAATCTAGTGTAGATAAAATCTAGTTTTGCTGAAATCTGTTGAGAATGTTATACTCCATTCAAGAATAAGGCCTGAAATGTTTTGCCCGCCATATGGACAATTATTGAAACCACATTTTACTTTGTGAAAGCAATATATTCGACTTTAACAACAGCTAAATTGAAACATGTAGTGAAAACAGGTTGACTAATCATATAAATTCAAAAGAAACTTGGCCAAAAATATATATATAATCACCGCATTATTAACCGAAGCATCTTGGAAATCAACAAGAAAGTTGGGATAAAATAATTTTTCATATTCAAATCAATTGCAATATCCAAAAAGTTTTTGAGGAGAAAATATCCAGTCATATTGAGACGTGATTTCCTCCTCATTGACCGGAAATTTCAGTTTTCCCTTACACCTCTGAGGCCTTCGTTTATTCCATCAGCCTTATCTCACCCGTTAGAGATTCGAGGCAAACTTCCTAAGGACCTATGAATTGTGATTCCCAAGATATTGTGCCGGACACTTTCACCATAGTTGAGGTAGCAAATGTATTTGTCTATGAACCTGTTCTTATGTTAGTTGGTTTACAAACACTGCCCAAATCTTCATATATTGTACAGCCTTCAAATAGCATAGAAACTTATCTTGTGCATCAGAGTTCAAATGTGAGGAACCTTAAATCTAAGCGCATCATGGCTTTTAGAAATGATTCCGAGGATGCCCTTTCCCAAGATATTGTGCTAAACACTTCCACTGCTATTGAGAATGTGAGGCCTCTCAAGTCCAATCGTATCCCGGCCTTTAGGGACAATTTGAGGATGGAGATCATCACATGGCTTATTCAACCAACCACATGTTGAGGTATCTCAAGTCTAGTGCAAATCACAAGGCTCCTAGGGATAGCATTGCTAAGAAAGGAGATCATCATGTGGGTATTTCAAACAAATGTAAGGCTCTAAGACCTTGACGATGTTCAAAGAATTCAGGCCTTCAAAAAATACATAAGCCATAAGCGCAAACGATCACACAACATTGAGGATAGTTGTAACGATCCTCATATCTTTTGCGCACCACAGCGTCGGGTTCTGCACTAGTATCCTTTATTTGCTCATTATTCTCTAATGACTTTTTTGTACTCTTGCCATCTTATTGGGAGTAGACCTGAATCTTGAGGGACTCACCTAAATCATGAACATAAATTATAGGCACCATCTTGGGTTGGTTCACCAAATGAAAAACCCTGCATACAACTGCAGTCACATAAAGAAGCAATATATATATATATACACCACATCATTATAAAGTGAGGTTCACACACCCTTCAAGATTGACTCAAGAAAAATGTTAAGTGCTAAGAAAAACTACTCAGTACTCAAAATTAGAGAATGAGTGGCTCAGATTCACTTCTCAGAAGCACTTCCAAGTGAACCTGAGTCACTCATTTTCAAATTCTAAATAGTTTTTTCTGTACATGTAGCACTCCTGTTTACTCAATGTCCCCGTCAAACACATGCTAGGTTCCGATTAGAATAAAATACGTGCTATGCACATGGTTAATGTAAATATGTATCAAACAAATTTCTACTCATATTAAATTATCAACATCCATGAATCATTCTTACATAGGTAAATAAAATGCTCTATTCCTTATTCTTAAACATATTTTATATAATAGCCCAATCATTGTATACTTTTTATGATCTTTATTCTTTTTATCTTATAAATGGAGCAATGTGGAGGGATGACAGAGTAACATTGAGTATTCGTGATGACAATTTTTTTTGTGTTAATTAAAGGCATTTGGAATTTTACGGTGACCATCTTATTTGTTAGCTAGGTTAAGTTTCAGAGATATTTGTTTAATTTAACTTTATTTCAATTTTTGGTAGATGTGGCAAATGATTTATGAATTATGATAATTTAAACTAAGTAGAACTTGGTTTGATAGGAAATTACATTAAGCATATGCACTTTGGATTCATCCCGTGCTATGAGCGCAGTGCATAGCACGGGTTATATTCTGGTTGAAATATAACGCAGGATGGAAAAAAATTCAACCAAGCTAAGGTTCGGTCCAGTATGAAGGGTATAAACAGTCTCTTATACAGTGTGATGTTTGCACTGGTGACTCCACCACTCCACCAGCGCGACCTCTCTGGGTTCAAAAAATGCATTGAAAAAAAAATTAAAATATAGATATAAATTAAATTTTATTTTCTATTGTCAGCGCTGGGTTAATTGTTAAGGTTGAAATAAATATCTCCACCAAATAGTGGTTGTCGGTTCAATGTGGAAACACTAAAAAATTAAAGGGAATCAAACGACTTCTTTGCATACAGCTTTTCGTCATAAATATGCAGTGTATTTTTGTCAGCTCTGGATGAAAATCCTGTAGCCGCCCCTGAATGTTTGGATTCAAGTCCTACTATATTGAATAATCTTTATCCTTTTCGTTATTCCCCAGAATCGATTATATTTTTTAAGGAAAAAAAATAGCTTGTAAGTTCCTGTTTTAGTGTTGTTCATAATTTATTTTTATTTTTTGTACGTCGAGAATTCCTTGTTCATCATTTTGTTTTTTGTTTTTTTTTTGGGAACAAGACTGAGGTAAGCATGAGCCACCTTGTCCATATTTGGCCTTGAAAATACAAAGAAACTCGAAATCTCACGGAAATATGAAAAATTGGACCAACTCAATCTTAGTAAGGAAGCAATATCCACCCACATAACTCATTTTACTTTCCTTCAAATGATCCAAATGTTTTCACACACAATTAAAATATAAATGCAGGGATGAAAAAACTTCAACCAAGCAAAGGGTCGGTCTTGTGAAGCATATAAACCGTCATTTATATAGTGTGATGTTTGGATTCGAGTCTTACATAGCGAATTATTGCTTTCCTTTTCCTTAATCCCCAACATCGATCATGTTATTGTAAGGGGAAAAAAACTAGTAAGTTCCTGTGTTTTAATTAGCTAGTGTTGTTCATATTTTTTTTAGTTCATCAGAAATTCCTTGTTCATCATATTTAATATTGCAGTGTTCCACAATAATCGGGTGTGGAAATTAAATTGATCATGCACAGGTATGATGTACTACTTTAGACCCAAAAAAAAAAAAAAAAATTTGTCCAAGCCATTTCTTTGTTACTCAGATAGATTGACCCAAATTTTAAGCAAATTTTTCTTTCTAAATAACTAACTTGTGCTTTAAATGAGGATTTTTTATTTGTGCAATTTCATGTAAAAGGAGAGTGTGCACATCTCTCTAATTAAATATGGAAAATGCTACAGATACTAACTAGTGTACCAACTATTTCACTAACTGTCCATGTGGCACTCTTTTAGTGGATGAATCTATCTATGTATTGAATAGTGCATTGATGCGGTAATGCCATATTTGAATTTAGTGTAATAGTTGGTACATTAGTTAGTGCATGTAGCATTGCTCATTAAATATTAATCATGGCAACATTATATGGATATGCTACCTAGCTCGTAGATTTAACCAAAAAAGAGTAATATTGTTCACCAGTGTGCAAAAGCTATAAGTTATATGTTTCCTTTCACATCGTAGTTAGTGTATTAAATGTAATGTGTGGTGTTTTAGAAATTGAATAATTCCCAAACTGACTTAAAAACAGACTTATTGTGTTTATTGTGTTTTATGAGACATGTCATTCTCTCACAATACATCAACTCCTAAAGCCAATTCCTGAGTTAAGACAGTTACTGAATCGTTAAAGTAAATAAAACCAATGCAGGATTCCCGTAATAACGATAGACACATAAGATTTAAGGGGTACTTAATTATTGGTCCTTTCTCATAGGCCGCCGTAAATTTTTATCCCGGTCATTTTGAACATTTATTTTTTCATTAATATTTTTAGTGGAAATACCGCATGTACTAATTTTTACAATACATATCAATTTGGATGTAAATATATATAGTTTTCTAATTAAGAAAGATTTTAGTAGGATTTACATAAATGTAGTTTCCTAATCAATGGAGATTTGATGGACTACTTCAAACAGAAATTAGGGAAAAATTTAAAATCGTGGATATACGACGTATAGTGTTTCATATATATTTATTTTTACCATGTAAGATTCTATTTTAACGAACATGGTAAATTTATATATCAACATAGAAACATAGTAAATTCATTATATAATACACTGAAAATATTATCGACGAACATGGTGAATTTTGTAGTACATTAATATAGACACATGGTATCGTATATTGATTACATTGCACCTTAAATATATCGACGAACATGGTAAAATTTATCACTAACATAGGAACATGATAAATTGGTTACCCTAATGGTATCCATACCCCTATAGTCACGTTAGACCTTCAATTCAATGTTTTAGTCCCAAAAATATTTGCTACTATATATTTAGTAAATAAGGGTAAAATAGGTTTTATTCAAATGTCGAGATGAAAAAATAACCGTTCAAATTTACCGGGATGAACACTTACATGGTCTGCCCACTTAGAATTATTATTTGATTAACTCAAGAATTTTAAGCAACCGATTAAGTATATATTTATTGGCAAAAAGAGGTAAATGATGTAGTCGTTGTTTTTATCAGTTTATGATTCTCATAATATAAAATTTTAGTACCATGCTACAGAAAAAGAGATCGAACGGTTGACTAGCTCACTAAGATAATAGGACGCATAATTTTCGTTAATATGTTACAGTATTTTGCAATATGCTTATTTTCTTCACATGTTTTAGGAGGAGACAATTACTCCTATTTGTTTTGAGATTGTATTGCAAATACACAATGAACTATATTGTAAAAGATTTAATGAGGAAAATGATGTTGCACTTCAAATAACTAACTCGGACTTCTTTCTATGCATGTCTCTCAAACTTAATTCACAAAAAACGAGCTATTTAGAAAACAACTCAAACTCGGCTCGTTTGCAAAGTATTTAACCTCGTTCAATTGTGTATTCACGCAAAACTTGAGTTAAAGTGAGCCCAACATAGAAAAATCGTTGATTATTCTATGGAGAACTATAATAAGATTGTTCGGTTGTAATTCTTTGTCTGCATTTGACATAAGACATTAGTATTGTACATGATATATAATTTGATTTTGATTGTGATTAACTTAGTTCCATTTTTTTTTTTGAAAAGACGATTAGCTTAGTTCAATTGTGCATTCAAATCGAGCTCAAGAACATCGCTTAATTTCTAGATGAATCAAGCCTCAACATTAGATCACCCATCTCAACTCGATTTGGTTCTTTGGGGCCCTAATAACAAGGCTTGTCATCAATCCTTGATTTTGTTGAAATGGCCATTTCATGTTAATTTTTTCTGTCTTTAGAATAACGTCAAAATGCCCATTGTTTTAGGTAAAAATACTAAAGTTGGTATTTTTCGTCTACATGGTATTTTTTGTATTTTAATGGTTCAGATCTGGGGTTTCCAGATCTGGACTCCTGACGGCGGCGGGTGACAGCTTCGGCAACTTGCTCCGGCGTTCTTTGTTTTCTAGCCCTTTTTTTTTTTGCTTTTTTTGTTGTTAGTTTTGTAGGCGGTTTGCGGCCGTTAGTTTTATAGGTGGTTTTGGCCGGCGGTTTTGCGGCTGCGATTTTTGTTTGCTGGTTTTGGCTGATGGTTTTGTTTAATAAAATTTCTTCTACCTCTTTACCTAAAAAAATGGTACCACTTCACAGGATAGATTAGTCTTAAGTTTCCACTATGGTATTTTCAATTTTTCAATATTATTTTCGATAAATCCTTCGAGTCATTCCCCTCATATACATTACAAAAATATCCTTCATTGTAGAACTTCAAATAATGTCCCAACTTTCACAATTTTTTGGCGGTTACAAACCATTGCTTGCTGAGGTTGTCTTTTTAGACCGTCCTGGAAGGGGGTTTACAGAAGCCTCCTTTGGGGGCACCACCGGCACCTCATCGCAATTATCCGAACCAGTCATCTTGTAGGGTCCGCAGAATAGTGTAAATATGTAAAAAATCAGCTTGACCCGACATCGATAGATATGTCTTTTTTTTTTGTCAAAGTTGAGAGATAGTATTCATCAAAGATTCCCATGGGGAAAGATTGGGAGTCCACAGATCGGACACTCCAACGACAATAGGTCACAGAAATACAACGAGAAAGCATATGACCAAACCAACGGAACACACCGGACAAAAACCGGCCTAAAGCCGGACATAACCGGCCTAAAGCCGGACAAAACACACAAGAAACGAGAAAAAAGATACACTCCCCTTCGTCGCTGAGCAGCCCATCTCTAGCCAAACCTCCAACCGGTCACGCGCCTCTATCGGAGGCCTAAGAAGCCGCCGGAACCCGTAAGGTTGCAAAGGAGGAGCAGACGAATCGTAACGCCCAATAGGGCTGCGGAACGCCAAGTTCCAACGATTGGCGAACGGAAGGCGGATATGGTGCAGAAGGGGAAGGGGAAACCAGATCTAGAAAGGGGATTAGTCCCTCCCCTCCCGCCGCCCAAAGGGTGTGCAACCCATGGAGGGGGAGGGGAAGGAGGGGCGGCTAGGGTTAGAGTTTTTTTAGAGAGAGAGAGAGAGAGAGAGAGAGGGGCGGCACAAATGTCAATTTATCGATAGATATGTCAACAAATTAATTTTGGTGCCAAAAAACAGGGCTCTTATTTTTTTTGCCCCAAAATTTGATTTTTGACATACTTATTGATTATTGATGTCGCGTCAAGTTGATTTTTTGCATACACACATTACTTTACAGACCCTACAAAATGACCGGTTCGAATCATTGCAATGAGGTGTCGGTGAGCCCTTTTGGGCTTCCATAAAACCCCATTTGAGGAGGATCCGTGAAAAAGAAAATCTCTTGCTAAAATACCGAAAATCACGCTTTGTTTGGTTGAAAGTTTTGAGAAGAATATTTTGAGAAATATTTTTGCGATAGTGTTTGGATGGGTTTTTAGAAAAAGTAATAATTAGAGAGATGTGTAATAATTAGAGAGAGAGAAAGATAGAAATGAGAATAATGATTGGAGAGAGGGGTATAAGTAGAGAGAAAAATGTGATTAATGCTTGGAGAGATGAGAGATGGGGAAATAATCTTTTTGAATTTTTTTTTAGAAATGTGAAGTGAACACAGTGATTCAAATAATGTCATACGTTGGAACCCAAAACACTTTGGCATCATTTATAGTTGAACTTCAAATAATGTCCTAACTTTCACAAATATTTGGCGGTTCCACACCTTTGCTCGCTCCTCTGTTCTCTCCGTCTAAAGCTATATTTTTTTGGCATTTAGCCCATACCCTTGAAAATCAGTGTGTGTGTGATTGTTAGATTTCATACGTTGGAACCCAAAACAGGCAAATTTAGGGGAAGAGAGAGAGGTGTGGACAACTTCTCTGTGGTTTGGCTTTGTTTTTATTTCTCACCCCTTCTCCATCTGTATCTCTATCTCAATTTCTATGACGCCACGCCATTAAAGCTCCATTGGAGATTTGTCCATGCAGTCTTGTAGACAATGGATTTGTTAGAAGAATTAATAAGGGTATTATCCACAAACCAACTACTCCCAAGCACACAGGTTTGCATTTTAATGGTTATGGCGTCGCTGGCTTTGGATTTTCTTCCATAATAAGAGTTTTCAAATACTATGTGCTCATTATGTATATAGCCTGGTTTCTTGTTTCAACCAAATCACTAGTGGGTTGAGAATTAGGGGATTTGAGGTTAAATACTTAATCGTTTCTTGGTTTGATAAATAGGTCCTTTACTGGATTCCAGATTTTAGTTTTTGAGATTAAGGGAAAGGGTTTTGTGTGTTTGTGTCCATTTCATTACTTGTTTAAAGATTTGATTGTTTGATTGTTTTGAGTAGATTTTTTCCCCCTTGATCTGGTGTCTGTTGGTGTTGTTTCAACACTATTAATGAGAATTTGGGCCTTTATGGTTTAGGGGTATTAGATTTTGTTGTAGTGATATCCCTTGCTGGTTTGAAGATTTGGGTTTTTGAGGTGAAAGGGTTCTGCTTTCTTGCTTTCTTTTTGTTCTTTGAATTTTCAGGATTTGGGTCATTGAGGTTCTAGGATTTCGTTTTTCCTATCTAATTCAATTGTGGGCTGAGGTATAGTTTGGTGGTGTGTGTTGAATTGATAAAGATATGGGTTGAAGGGTCCGTAGGAAGGTGGCAAAGACGGGAAATGATAAGGTGGTTTTACCCAGTCCCCAGAGACTGAGGAAGGTTTAAGTTTGGACCATAAAGGGCTAGTAGATTGGACTAGATTAGCAATTGACTTAGTGATTTATCTGTTTTCGACGCTCAATTATCGTGATCGAGCAAACTTGTCCTCCACCTGCCAAACATGGAGGAATATGGGAATGTCCCCGTGTTTGTGGTGATCTTTGGATCTTCGGGCCAACAAATGCGAGGCAACCACAACATCTTCTCTTGCCTCTCGTTGCCAACATCTTCTCTTGCCTCTCGTTGTCAAGATGGTTGCCTCGCATTTGTTGGCCCGAAGATTCAAAGATCACCACAAACACGGGGACATACCCATATTCCTCCATGTTTGGCAGATGGAGGACAAGTTTGCTCAATCACGATGATTGAGCATCGAAAACAAATAAATCACTAAGTCAATTGGTAATCTAGTCCAATCCACTAGCCCTTTATGGTCCAAACTTAAACCTTCCTCAGTCTCTGGGTGACTGGGTAAAACCACCTTATCATTTCCCGTCTTTGCCACCTTCCTACAGACCCTTCAACCCATATCTTTATCAATTCAACACACACCCCCAAACTAAACCTCAGCCTGCAATTTAATCAGATAGGAAAAACGAAATCCTAGAACCTCAATGACCCAAATCCTGAAAATTCAAAGAACGAAAAGGAAAAACAAGAAAGCAAAACCCTTTCACCTCAAAAACCCAAATCTTCAAACCAGCAAGGGATATCACTACAACAAAATCTAATACCTCTAAACCATAAAGGCCCAAATTCTCATTAATAGTGTTGAAACAACACCAACAGACACCAGATCAAGGGGGAAAAAATCTACCCAAAACAATCAAACGATCAAATCTTTAAACAAGTAATGAAATGGACACAAACACACAAAACCCTTTCCCTTAATCTCAAAAACTAAAATATGGAACCCAGTAAAGGACCTATTTATCAAACCCTCAAATCCCCTAATTCTTAACCGACTAGTGATTTGGTTGAAACAAGAAACCAGGCTATATACATAATGAGCACATAGTATTTGAAAACTCTTATTATGGAAGAAAATCCAAAGCCAGCGATGCTATAACCATTTTTTTTTTTTTTATCAGCAAAAAAGTTTTATTATTGAAATCTTGACAAAGGGTACATCAAGATGGGAGAGAGAAGAGAGACTCCAACCAATGGTTGGAGGAATAAAAACCCCTGATGGGACAAGCCCAAAAACACCAAAGGGGCCAAGCCCACAACACCTAAGGCCTAGGCCCAAACAGGCCACACCAAATAAAACAATAAAGCTCAAAACCCAAACACGCCCACACCATACAACGCCAAACGGCCCAAGCCTCAAAAGGCCCAAAACCAAACCCTAGCAATCTATCATCTTTCTCCTTTGACAGCCGCTCCAACCGTCCACCGGACACCGCACCTCGTCAAACGCCGGAAAACATCCCCCGAAAGCAAAACAAGCCGCCCATCTGCTGCGACAGAAAAACCTCCACAAAAGGCCCCCGAAAATGCCTCATTCCAATTCCTAAAACAGACCCACATATACACCAAATGAACCTCAAAAATGCCCCTGAAATACAGCCTCTCAAACACCCTCACCAACCCCTAAATCAGCCCCAAAAAAACCTTTAGAATGTAGCCGTAAATCGCCTACTTAGATACCGCTGAGAACCCAAAACATCCCAAGCCGCCGAGATGCCTCATGGCCATCGTCAAGCAATACCAAACAACCTCAACTCCAAGCACCACAACCTCAACTCCAAGCACCAAAACAAACCCAAAGCTTCTACCTATTCCGATATGGAGAGAGACATGAAGAATAAACCTCATCGAGCGCCGCCCTTGTCGCCAACTGAGAATCCCACGCAGGGTCGCTTATCAACTGGTAAAGCGACCCAAGAACACCCAAATGTCAAGAACCATAACGCCGATGTTGCACACTGCTTCGATGCCGCCGTTCATCTACATGCGCTGCAAAACCCAAACCCACCACCGCTGCTCAACCCAAACCCAGAAAAAACGCCCCGCACGATTTCCGCAAGAAACCTTCAAAAGAAATGAAAAAGAGAAAGAGGGAGAGAGAAAGAGGAAAATAGATCCCTCCCCTCCCGCCGCCGTAGAACGGGGGAGGGGAAGGAGGGAGGCCGGAAAGAGTCGGCTAGGTTTAGGTTTAGGCCGGAAGCGATGCTATAACCATTAATCGTAAATGATACAAAAATTAAAATGCAAACCTGTTGTGTGCTTGGGAGTTGTTGGCTTGGGGATGCCATCAACGCTCTGGCGAAGCGTTGTGTGAGTTTGATTGAAATTGGATTCATAGACTGTCATAACCTTGATGAGACGGCAATAGGTAATGTAGTATCGCTTCGGTTCCTCTCAGTTGTGGGAACGACATGAATGAACTGGGGTTTAGTTTCACAGCATTGGACTAAACTTCCCAACTTGAAAGGACTAGATGTCTCAAGAACTAATGTCACTAGATCAGCTATTTGGACGTTGTTATCATCCTTAGAAAGCTTGAAAGTCTTGTGTGCATTGCATTGCCCAACTTTCGAAAAAGGTGATAGTGGTTCCACCAATTATTACCCTAGACGAAAGTTGATAATTGCTTTTTTTCCTGACATTTTCAAAGAGTTAGCTTATCTACTTGATGAGATTACAACAAAGGGGAGCCACATGTTATCTGATTGGAGAAATATGAAGAAGAAGGATAAGAACGTGGATGAAATCATGCCTTGGGTTGAATGGGTCCTCTTCTATTCACTTTTATGCATTACTAATACAGGTCTACAGGGTTTCGATAATTTTTGGCTCAGCAAAGGTGCAACTCTGTTGCTTAATTTATTGCAAAGTTCACAAGAGGATGTCCAAGAAAGGGCAGCAAGAGTAGTTGCAACTTTTGTAGTCATTGTTAATGAAAATGCCAGACTTGATGGTGGAAGGGTTGAAGCAGTTATGCGTGGTGGTGGGATACGTCTCGTGTTCAACCTTGCAAGATCTTGGAGGGAGGGGCTTCAATCAGAAGCAACAAAGGTAACACAGGAAGTTATGATTATTATCAGGATTGATTTTGCAATGTTCATATTGTAGTCTTATCTATAGCTTAAGAATCAATTTAATAGTTTATTTATATTTTCATAATATTGTGTTTATTTTCCTTGGATTATAGTTATTTTCTTGAGCTTTAATTTTTTGGGGCATGCCATGACCCATATTTACCTTATTATTTCATTTGGGATGCAAAAAAAGGAGGGTTATTATGAAGTTTGTGATAGTGGAGTGGTAGCCCAGTGGTAGGCACCATATAATCTCATGCAAGTGGACTGGAGTTCAAACCTCACTAACTACAGCTAACGGAGAAACAAATCAATTTGAATTGGCATTGCTGTAGTCTGATTATATTCTGAATCTGTTAATTAATTATGTCATACGGTTATATTCTTACCACCTTATCATTTTGACTTGCATTATTGTTGTTCTTACTTCTTAAGCTTATGTTTTGCATTAAATGACTCGATTTGGTTTATTTTCATTCTTTTGGATTGCAAATAAGAAAAAGTAATAAATTTTATTGGGAAGTTATTGATAGTCTTCATTTTCATTGTCCAACCTTCTTGTTGAGGTAAAATATGTGCATTAATAATGAGTTTAAGTTTGTTAAATTATAATGTGAAAATACCTAAAGGATATAGTGTTTTTTTTTTTTGCTTGGCAATCAATGCAGTGTCTTACGATAACATTCTTACCCCTACCTTCTTTTGCTCGCATTATAGTTTTCTTAAGCTTAAAGTACTATATGGATACAAGGGGAGCCAAGATTGGAAGATTAGTGGCCATGCTTCGAAATCCTTCTTGCGAAATCAAGGCATGTGCTATATTTGCACTTCTCCAGGTAAATGATCTTTCTATCTTTCTGCAAGAACATTTTCTAGACGATACTGTCTACTAATCTGAATGTATCCCTCTGCAATTATGTTCTTTGAATTGTAGTTCACCAGTACCGGTGGCCAGCACGTACGGTACCATGTAGCACTTCTTCGGGATGCTGGAGCACCACGGGTTCTGCGTACTGCATATGCAGCAGCAGCGACCCCACTTGAAGCGAAAGTTTATGCTAGAATTGTTCTTCGAAACCTCGAATAGCACCAGAACAAGTTTAACAGAAAACAAGTTTAACCAGAACCGTCATTGGAGACGTTTTAGCCTCAAATAATTTTGATCCGAGGAAGGCGGGCCCGCTACCGAGTCCTATCCGAGCTCACTATGAGAGGGACTTGAATGATCTGGTCCTGAGCCATCCTAGCTTCGCCACCTTCCTCTCATTGCCATTGCCTAGATGCACTCCGGTGAGGGGGGGAGAGTCAATAGTCAGTTCTGGGTCCGCCTCTGGCGCAAGGCAGCTTCCAACGGGTCAGGGTCTTAGAGAGAATTAAAACAAAGGCCGGCCCCACTTGCTTTCCTTGCTAGACGAACAGGAACAAGAATGAGATCAGTCGAACCGGGGGAGAGAAATAACATAGATTGGTGCCTATCACTTACTCAGGGAAAGGAACGGAATGCTTTTAACCCTGCCTCTGGTAGTTGGCTATGAATCCGTCCGTAATAGAGGTAGGTGCATCATCGAAGTGATTCTATTCCCGTTCCTGTTGATGGGTTAATCGATACTAGTGATTGCTATCTATGGATTGCGGTTCCAACCACCTCTAGACCAGTCATTTCTTTCTCACTCCTGCCGGTACATTCCATTGGTGGTTGGACAGAAGTTAAAAGCGCCCCCAAATTGTAATGTGCATTTTTATGCCTGCCTATTTTTGTTGTCTCGGGTTCTATTTAATCATAAACAGTGGCAAACGTACTTATTTCTGAAGAAATGGTTCAAACTCAGAGACCAACATCTCACCTTTTTTTGCGGGTTTCATTGTGACAATATCATCTATACAATTACAATAAGAGGTTTTTTTGAGACTTCATTGGCTTTTGGCTAAATTCAGTGATCATTCGTCGGTAACAATCATTAGGCAAATATGCTTACTCAGTGCTTGTTGCTGAATTATGAATTTGTGTTGAACCATGTCAGCTGGATTAAGCTTGTTTTTCACGGAAGATGTTCATAGGCAAGCTATTATGTGGAATCTGTTCTAACGACTGGGGACCGATACATGGATAGACGTAATGGGTTCGATCTAAATGGGGGGTTCAATGATCCTTGGTAGTCTTTACTTTGGTTACTATGGTGATCTCTCCACATAAAACTTATACTCATGCCCGTAATGTCATTTTCTTGTTCTTTAACCAGGTCCTTTTTTGTTGTTTGACAGCCAACAAACTTAGATGATATTTACAGATCTAAGGCAGCTGCTGCCTGCTGGTAATATCTCTGTTCAGTTTATTAGAATAGGTTCTGTATGTTTGTTCTAAAAGCATATCATATGGCTCCATATGAGAAACCATCCCAACGATTATTTTAGATTTTGTCTTTCATGTGCATGGGGAGTAAGAAATTGGATTCATCAAGAGCATGGACGGAGCCAGAAATTTCATTGCGCAGGGGCGAATCTTTTTTCTAAAATGTTTTACAGGAGCGAGCCTATATAATTCATAGGAAAATTTCTTTTTTCCTATATAATACTAGAGTTTTTTTTTTCTTTTCTTGCAGGGACGACCGCCCCAACTGCCCCCTCGGGCTCCATCCTGATCAAGAGTTAGAGACTGCATGGTGCAAGGCCTACACCATGTTGTCATGGGCTTTTGTCCATAGTCTAAAGAATGGTGATGGAGACTAGCCATTCTAAACTTAACATGAAATCTCAGAGGATCAAGCTTGCAACTTATTCATAAAAAAGGCAAACTAAATATACATAAATTGCACAGAATATTATACGTACATAAATGAACAAGACGTTGTACATTACCCTACGACCCAATACTATCCGGCATCTGCTAAAGATAAACAGGTTGCGAATATCAGACATGATGAGAACAATCAGCTTACTTCCAATTCTTCTATTACTTCAAAATGCATCTGCAGACTAGGGGGCTTATCAGCAAAATAAAATCTCTCGCGTACTTGTAGTTTATCTCCGCTTAACTGAGCTCCCAATTTAAGCAGCTGAGCAGTTTCTCTTTTTCGTCTTTGATCCAAACTCTTATACTATCACACCATTGCCTGGGAGTTCGGCGAAGAGCAAACGAATTCCAGAAGCCTTTGCATTAGGCTTTTGGATAGTCTTTCAATTGAATCTCCTTCATTGATGTATGCTCCAGCTGCATTCAAACCCACCAACCACACAGTGTATCTCAGCTATACTGTCCAAGAGGCTCCTTCCTGGATATTATCAGGGCCTTCATCCATTTCAAGCTCAGTTGTATGCAGGGTTTTTCACTGTGTGCGCCACTTTGTAGTGAGCCTTACTCTTGGCGTGCAACCGAACCTTCAAAATTCCAGTCCAACGGTCCATGGATGAATGAACAGCAGGACAGAAATGTGATGTATGAGTATTGTTCCAATATAACAGTCAACTTGTTCCAATAGTGGTTGAGAATTGTTCCAATGTAACAGTTAGTAGTTACAATAGTGGTAGAGCACTTCCTTCACAAGGACTCGAATTTAGGACCTCTCCCTTCGAAGGGAGAGTAACGATCGAACCAACTTGTTCTGCTACATGTTCCAATTTAGTTGTTGCCGAAGTCACGTATATTGCTTTCACAAAGTAAAATGAGGATTCAATAATTGTCCATAATAGATGATTGACATTCCTTGCAACCTTTATCATCGGTTTGCCAATAGACTATGTGTCTGTTTCACAAAGCTGACTTATTGCACTTTATGGGACAAGTCGTTCTCTCATAATAAGTCAGTGAAATTGGCGATTGGTGGTGAAGAGGCAAATTATCTGGATCCCTTGCAAATCAATTTTCATTTTATTAATAAGAAGGGTCACGCTAACAGGTACCACAGTACATCCGTTAAGGGTACAAAAAACTACACTTTTGTGGGTCCCATTTGTACAAAAAAAAGTACATTTTAAAAGTATATTTGTACGTTAAAGTACACTTAAAGATGTACTTTAAAGTATAAATGTACTTTTAAATTGTACTTTTTGTACTCTTAACGAGTGCACTATGGCACCCGTTAGCATTTCCCTAATAAGAAATATAATACACGTGTATATATATGACTGACTAAAGGAGTTTAATGTATGTGCGACCCACTTCATCTTGTTGGACCCTCATGAGATTCACCCATTTGTGTGTAGCATTACTCTTGTTCAATTTTTAGGAGCAACCTCCGAGGAATATCGGTAAACACTAAATGGTTGCACGTTCGGAGCACACAAATAAGTATTGGAACAAATGAAAATGAACACAATGTTCAGAGAGGCAATTGAATTCAATGTTTCTTTTTATATATTCTTCGAAGAACCAACTTATTAATCTTCCAAAAACATCAAGACAAAAATGTGTAAAAAAATCAGGGTCCCATTATTTGAGTATATGAACAAGTTCATCATCGCAATTCCCATAAACCCAGATAACTATTAGAACAAGTAAATCATCACCAGATCAATCCAACCAGTTCAGTTTCTTCCCTTTTTTAAAGTGCCTCCTCCCCTTAGATTGTCCCCCCAAGTGGAGAGGTCACGGTAACTCCGCGAAGGGAGTACCAGACAAAATATAAATCCACTTGGTTTCACGCGGTGAGCTGTAATTGTGAAAAGGTTGGAAGACCCGGCCAAAGAAGGTGATAGCCAACAGAAGGCACCCTCGATAGACCGAGCAGTTGGTTAGAAGTGGGCTACCTAAAACAGCTACAAGAATTGTGAATGGGCGTAGAAACAATGAAAAAAAAAATCGGTGATGCAAAAAAAAAAATGCTAAAATCTAGGTTGCAATGACAAGATCACCCTCCATTTGGGATGCCTTTAAGAAATAGGTTTTTGCATGCTAATCTTTGTTTTTTTGTTTGTTTATTGGTTCTATGATCAAAGGTTTAGGGATATTTTGAGAAGAGAAAAGCAATTCGGACAGTTAAGAGGCTTGGAGCCCTTAACCTTTATCCTCCACCAAATATTTTTACCCCAAAACAGCTTAGATGTACTGGAAAGTTACAATTAAATTATGCACACTTTTTGAAATAAGCTCACAAAAGCAAAAGATCAATAAACAAAATACTTTTTACAAATTTTCCAATTTTTTCACCACTCAGTATCTGATGGAAAAATGAAATTTTTTAGCAGACTTCACAAATCAAAAAAAGTTCAAAAGAAAAAGAAGAAGAAGAAGAAAGAAAACATGGTTTTAAGAAGCAGCAAAGGGGACCTCAATTGAAATGGAGATGAGGAGGAGAAAAAAGGGAGTTGTGAAGACTATCATCAGTAGATGACTCTTTTCTCCTTGAAAACAACTCCCACACTAGAGGAACAATAGGCTTCTTCTTCTTCTTCACCACCTTCTCTCTCTCCTTCTTTCTCTCTCCAAACAAGCCTTCTCCTCCTCCACCACCACCACCACCAAAAATCTGAGCCAGAGTTGGTAAGTACTCCTCCTCCATCATCCTCCTCTCCCTCTCTCTTATACTCTCCGTCTTCGCCACCACCGCCGCTTTTGCCGCCGCAGCCGCCTCCCCTCGAGCAATCTTCGACATGTTCTTGTGGAGCTCCGCGTTGAGCGAAGCCACCGCCACCTCGGTCTCCTCCTCCCTCTCCTTCAGTAACTTCAGCTCCGTCTTTGTTGCTTCCAGCTCGGCTTCGAGCCTCTTCACAGCATGAGCAAGGGTATTTTGGTTATTTTGGTCACCGGGTTCGTTTTTCTCGGCTTCAAGCCTCTTCACAGCATCAGCAAGGCTATTCTGATCATTTTGGTCACCGGGTTTGTTTTTCTCGGCAAGGGTATTCTGGTCATTTTGGTCACCAGGTTCGTTTTTCTCGGCTTCGAGTCTCTTCACAGCATCGGCAAGGGTATTCTGGTCATTTTGGTCACCGGATTTGTTTTTCACTGCTTCGAGCCTCTTCACAGCATCAGCAAGGGTATTCTGGTCATTTTTCTCGGTGATATTACTTTTTGGTGAGAATTTCCACACCGGTGAGTTTTGATAGCTATATGGTGAGGAGGAGCGGATGAGTTCTTGGGCAATGATTTTTTGGCCTAAGACGGCAACGGCTTCCTTGACGGAGGAGAAAGCCCGGGAGGTGTCGACGGTGGAGGAGAGAGGGGAGGCCGTCGGAGGCGGTGGCGGTGGTGAAGGGGTTTGGGGTTCTAATTCCATTGTGGTGGTGAGAAATGTAGAGAAATAGAGAAGAATGGGGTGCTGATATTGATTTTTGGGAGATAAGAGGGTAGTATTTGATGATGGTGTAGGTTTGAGTTTTCTTTGCTTTTACTACACTAGTGCTTCATGTGTGGAGAGAGAGAGAGAGAGAGAGAGAGAGAGAGAGAGAGAGAGAGAGAGAGAGAGAGAGAGATTGGTATGGTGGATGGTGAGAAACTGTGGTTTGAAGGTTAAGAGAGAGGGAATTTTATGGGGGGTGAAAAGAAATGGACAACTCAACTGCTGGGACAATGAGAAGGGCACAAGCCCAACGCCAGTGGATCCCCATGCAATTAGCCCCTAAAATTCATCTAACTATATAGTGCTTCACGATCACGTGATGTTCCGGGATACTTCAACACCACACATGCATTTTCGTGGAATTTACGCTTAAGTTTATAGACCACACATAAATATTTGGTGATAAAATAATCTGGAGCACATCGCGTGACCCTACCGGTGCGTTCCATGTATCTGGAGACATTGGATAATCTAATAGTAAAAAATGTAGTATCAAAAAAATGTACCCCTACTCGAACGGAAATGGGTACAGAAGATTTGAGCTCTACAATTAGGTCCACCTTTCCTTGCATAATCACATTATACATGCACATTTAGAGTGTGGACCATTAGCTAACAACTTCTCATATTGTTTGAATTTTTTTTTTTTTTTTTTTGTAATTAAGGTGTCTGTTGATAACTCTCACTAGTCAACCATGGTCGCCGCAATCGTTAATTGATTTGTCTTGGCGGGACATACCACCCAAGCACGGGACATACCACCCAAGCAGGGTAGATTCTCCTCGTCAGTGATTTGTCCTTGAAGCCACTTCACATTACACAAACGCGTGAAAAGAATTGTGGAAGGGATTGGAGAGATTAGTCTGATTCATCGGAACATTCTTCTTTAGAACAAAAAAACTCTCTAGTGGGTAGAAACGATTTGCATGGGGATAAAGGGTGATACTGCCATATCACTGATTAATGTGAAATTTCTTACTGCGGAAATAGACAGATTGTTAGTATTTGACCAGCCGATGCGTGAAAATTAAGTATAGAGTACTTCAGGAACCTAAAGAATGGCTGGCTACTTATTCATATATAGAGTCCTTAGAGCATCATTATCCGACATACTAAAAAACACGACATTTAACTTCAAAAATATCTTTTATAATTTAGCAAGTCACTTTTTCAAAAACTCACAAAATCAGACTCTCTATTCTAACTTCATTATATTAAACTATTCTTTCTTTCTACTCATACTCCACAAAAGTAATAAAAAAAAAAAACGAACAGTGCGTGAACAATGTCTTTGGTGCGTGAACAGTAGTGACTCAAATTTGTGCAGGTACTGTAACAGAAACAAATTGGTGAGGGAAGATAGGGAGGTTGATTTTTGGAGGTTTTTTTGGGAGTTGTCTCTCTATTTTAGCTCAAAAGTTAGTTTAGGTAGGCTAATATTGATGCTCTAATATTTATTTTATCAACACAAAATATAAGACATGCATAACTAACAAAATGACCGAGACATCACATAGCATTCTTGGAGCATTAATACTTTGATGATCATATTTTAAGTACCACGTGATGTGGGGTCAATGTTTCCACATTGGTCGTCATCCGGTGGGATCATATTCTACCAAATATATTAATCACACATCACATAATACTTAAAATGTGGTTACCAAAAACGGTCACCAATCTTGACTTTCCTTGACCCCGCCGCCACCGCCAGCCACCACCGCCAATCTCATCCCCTCCACTCCCCACCCCTTAGTCAAAACTCCTTCCCATCAAAAGCACATCTCACCCCTCTTGTGTTTACGATCGTGATAGACTGATAGTAAAGTTGCAAGCTTCATTCAAGCCCTAAACCTACACCGTTCTCACAAACCATCCTTTCTTCTTCCCCATCTCTTAAGGCCATGTTTGTTTGGGAGGATATGGGGGTTGGGATTTGGGGTGAGTTGGAGTGGGTCCCTTTTTCCCATGTTTGTTAACTCTTTTTTGGATGGGATTTGAAATCCTCACCCAAATTTAATCCCAGGCCGTACGGTGTATAGAAACCCATCCATCAGGTATTGAGTTAAATTACTCTCTTGCCCCTGGGCTATATATACACTTTTACGCTGATCAAAAACCTAGCAATAGCCGCTTCCTCTCTTTCTGATTCAGCAAGGGTTGGAGAGAGACAACTGCTCCGGCGACCTCGAAAGCCAGGATCGGTAACCTTCATCTCCAAAATAGGTGTTTCAAATCTGTTATGTTAGGTTTTGTGTAAAAAAACGAGAAGGATTTGGAGTTCTTTTGTCCGAAAGCTTAACAAAAAGAAAGATTAGAGTGGACGTCCATGGCATCTTTGCTTTGATGTCTATTTCTGCTAATTGAAGATATTAATCTCTATCTTGTGGCTTCCATTGTCCACATCTTCATCTATATATATATTTTTTCACTAATTTCTTACAATCTGGTTATGATGTTCTATTCCATGGGATCCTTTCCTTTCTTTTTCTTATTTTTTTATTATATTGGTTTCTCTTCATGTGGTGATCCGATATATTGAACAATATCATCAATATGGGGGTACTACTCTAATCATTGACATAAAATAGATGATATCAGATTTATTAGCACAACAAAATGAGTTCAGTTCTAATTTGTTTACTCATTATTTGATTTTGTTTTTTGTGTTTTTCATACTTTTTTGTTTAGATGGCTGATAAAAATAAGAGGGACTTGCTTCAGTTATATGCAATCTTACAGCACCTAGTTGCATCTATCAATTACACATGTGGTATGTACCTGATTGTCTTGCATGCTGCTTTGGAGAGGTTTGCAAATGATAGGGTTATAACTAGGGGCCCCTTTCCATACCAAGCTCAAATGGACCACCTTAATAGGTTGGTGAAATGTTCTGATGTCAATTGTCATGAACAATTAAGAATGAATAGGTCTACCTTCATGAAGTTGTGTTGCCTTCTCTGAACAGTGGGGTTAGGTGACTCTAGATATGTTATTTTGGAGGAAAAATTAGCGATGTTTTTGTATACTCTAGGGCACTATCATAAGAATCGAAAGGTCAAATTTGATTTCATGAGGTCTGGCCAAACCGTCAGCAAGCATTTTCATGCTGTCCTAAAAGGTGTCCTTCGACTCCAAGGACTTCTTTTGAAGACACCTGAACCTATACATGGGGATGCAATGACGATAGGTGGAAGTGGTTTCAAGTAAAAACTAATTAAAAATAGCCATTGTATTGACTTGTTATATGATAAATATTTGTACTAAAAACAAATTGTCTTTTTTGTGATTGATAGAACTGTCTTGGTGCTTTGGACGGGACTTAGGTCAAAGTTAAACCTCCCACAATACATAAACCAATATACAGAACAAGAAAGAGTGAGATCGCAACAAATGTCTTGGGTGTTTGTACCCCTAACTTGCAACTTGCAGTTCATCTATGTCCTCCCTGGTTGGGAAGGGTCAGCTTCGAACTCTAGAATTCTTAGAGATGCAGTCACTAGGCCCAATGGATTGAAAGTGCCCACTGGTATGGTTGTATGTGTCCTATTTTGTAATTCAAAATACTATTTTTAAGAGCCACCTCTCATGACATAAAACATATTTTTATTACAGGTACATATTACTTAGTAGATGCAGGATACACAAATGGGGAGGATTTTTTAGCACCATATAGAGGCCAAAGATACCACTTGAACACTTGGAGAGAGGGTGGTATGCCCACTACCCCAGAGGAGTATTTCAATATGAAACACTCTTCAGCACACAATTGCATAGAGAGGTGTTTTGGCATTCTAAAGCTTAGGTTCGCAATCCTAAGGGATTCTCCCTACTTTCTGGTTAGGACCCATTGTCGTGTCATCACTGCTTGTTGTCTTCTCCATAACTTCATAAGACGTGAGATGGTTGTGGATCCAGTGGAGCAAGAGTATGATGAGTTAGAAGAAGATGAGGAAGAAACAATTGACTACATTGACACTGTGGAGTCATCCGACCAATGGACTGATTGGAGGACTACTCTAGCTAACCAAATGTATAATGATTGGCAAGCTCGAAGGGGACAAAACTAAGAATGATGCAATGTTAATCTGTAATTTTATTTTTGGATGTTTGAGGTTGTGTAATTTTTGAAGCATTGTATTTGGAACTTTGTAATGTCATATTTAGATCTATGTAATGTCATGTTTGGAACTATGTATTGTCATGTTTCGATTACATTAGATGTCATGTTTCGATTACATTTGATCTCATATAATGTCATATTTGGTTGCTCAAGTATTAAAAGTCCACGATGAATATGTTATATGATTGTTTAATTAGCAATGATTGATTATATAGTAGGTATGGAAGGCACTCAAGTTGCTAGCAAATCCAGCAAGAAACGAAAGGACCCAGCCAGCCCGACGAAAGGTCACAGGGTTTGGAAAAAAGTGGAGGGGGACATGTTGATCAAAACCATGAGGGATGTGTTCAAGATCAAATGGAAGCAAGATAATGGGCAGTTCCAACCAGGTTTCTACGCTGAAGTTGAGAAGCACATCATCTTGGCATTTCCTGGGACTGACCTTCGCGCGAACCCTCATATTGCGTCAAAGATTAAGCAGTGGAGGAGGCAATACAACATGCTTGTTGACATTCTTCGACAAAGTGGGTTCGCTTGGGATGATACTCTAAAAATGGTGAAAATAGACAGCCAACAAGTCTGGGAGGAGTATGTTTCGGTATGTGTTTTAAGTTTTTTCTCTTGTTTAGTTAGAGTTATGTTTACTCTAAAAATGATATTCTAACTACAAATAATGCAATTCATATCAGTAATATTAGCGTTTTTCTCTTATTTCGAATATAATTTGTTGTACCTGTGGGAGTTTTTTTTTTATTGTCAAATGGTTGCTTGTTGTCCATGCTTACTCTTCTTTCATCAACTTTAGTTGATTTCCTGTCTTTACTTATTAAAGAAAGAATCTGATGGGATTATGCAGTCCCATGGAGAGGCGAAGGGTATGCTGAATAAGCCATTCCCGTACTATGAGGACTGGTTATTCCTATTTGGAAAGGATAGGGCAACTGGAGAGTTTGCTGAAGGACCTGTGGATGCAATGGCTGCGATTGACTTAGAAGAAGGAGAGTCTGTTGAAAAGGAAAGTGCAATTGACTGCGATTCTGTATCCATGAATGGAAGCCCATCCAACCCAGATGACAATGGGAAAGGAAAGAAAAGAAGCCAGTCTGCAGAAGGTATGGCGGCTCTTGTATCCATGGCGGAAGCCATGAGCGCTCACTTGAAGGAAACAAATGGTACCATGGCTGAAATTGCCCACCGAATTGGTTATGATCAAGACCTTTCAAACGCTAGGCAGAGGGTTTATGCAGAATTACTACCTCTTGGATTTGACACTCATACTAGGATGAAGGCTGCAGCTATGATTGCAAAGGATGCTGCCCAACTTGACCTTTTCTCTGGCGTACCAGAGGAAGATAAGGTTGAATGGGTGATGTTGTTGCTTGGAGGAATATCCCTACTATATAATTATGTAAAACTTGTCTAAACTTATGATACTTGGTAGAGTATGTTTAACCTTTTGAAGTAGGGCCAAAATCTGCACTTCTGTGGGGCTTTTGTTGTGGCGTAGAATGCCCACTTTTTTTTTTTTTTTTTGATAACCGAGGAACAGCCCTACAATAGGCCACTAATTGGACCTACTGCACGACCCAAACCTCGGAGGGAGCTGGCGCAACCCACACCAGTCACGGCCCCCCGCTTAGCACAGGTACTCACCCTGTGGGGAATCGAACACCTGACCAAAGGGACTACCCCTAAAGTCAAGCACTCGCCCTAACCACTGGGGCAACCCCTGGGTGTGTATGCCCACTTTTTTTGTGGTGCCTTTGTGGTGGCATAGAATGGCCCATTTTTTGTGGCGGTTGATTTTGGCCCTACTCGATGTAGTTATTTGCAAATTGTGGTTGTGGCTTAGGATGCCACTTTTTTGTGACGTACTTTGTGAAAGAACGTTCGAATGGCTGCTCATCTTTTATTACGTTAAATTGTCGTGTTTAGATGTGACAATTCTCTTGTTATGCAGCAAACGTTGCATTTCTCATACCCCAGTCAATATGATCAGACATTCCACCACAGCATATGGCTATCAAATTTTCCACACGCCATTATCTGCAGTTTGTAAGGAATTATCAATTTTATGTTTGCTTCATCAGCCAATTATTCATGGATAATTCAAATGACTTAGCAACTGAAACCATATACTTGATTAGAGACAATGGAAACATTTTATTTTTATTAGTTGGGACATCAGGGCATTTTTTTTTACTTCTTGTTGGCTTTTGTGTGTTGAGGACAAACTGGGAATTGTTTGAATTGTGTGAGGACAAAATGGGGAAAACATGCCATGATTAATGTCTCCCAATGGTTATATCCCGTCGAACACAAACACCGGATATGAAGTTTTATCATCCATTGATATCCTGAGCAATATCCCAAGGATTTCATATCCCACCCATATCCCATGGGATTTTATATCCCATCCATTTATCTCCGGCCAAATAAACGAGGCCTAAGTTTCCATTCATTTATCCATTAAAGCCACTCTTCTATCTCTCTAGCTATCTCCTTTGTCCTCTACAATCACAATACGCAACTAAAAATGGTTTTGAAGCTGGAACGTAGAAACTGTTGTTGATTTCACCCAATATAAGGTGTGATTCTTTTAGGGCTCATTTCTTTGACCGGAGATAAAAGGATAGGATATTGAATCCGTAAAATATGAGAGGTATATTGCTCAGGATAAAAATGAATGAAGAAAATCCATATCCAGTGTTTGTGTTCAACGGGATATAGCCATTGGGAAGCAATGTTTTTGTAGCACACAGGATTTATATCCCGAACGGATTGGGATAAAAAAAATAGGTGAGAATTTGAAATCCCCTCCAAATTAAGGGTAACAAATACCGAATTTTGGGTCCCGCTCCATTTCACATCATCTCCCACCCTTCAAATCCTACATAACAAATATTGATCACTCTAGTCCGTCACTAGCCATTGGGAAGCACTATGTTTGTTACATAGAATTTTATATCCCGAACAGGTTGGGATAAAAACTGGGTGGGGATTTGAAATCCCACCCAAATTAATGGCAACAAACACCGAATTTTTGGGTCCCACTCCATTTCACCTCATCTCCCACCCTTCAAATCCTACATAACAAACAAGGCATTTGAGGGTTAAATACACCGAGTATTGGGCTCCATCGCACTTTGTTCAAATGTTCTTAAATATGAAATCTGAGTTTTTGTCACTTCAGAATTCACTTCACAATTTGATAAGTAACATGCACAAAATATCTGCTGCTAAAACAAAACAATTCACCAACTACTCGAAAGCACGAGATATTATTGTCAAGAAGCCTATTTCCCTTTACTATTCTTTTGGTGGTCAAGCAAACCCAGATGGTGATCCGAGTCTATAGAATTTCCTTCAGATCAACACCACAGTAACCCCAAAACCGGTCAAAAGAGTTTCATGTCACTGAACTTTATATAGTCACATTATGAAACAGGAACACTGAACACTAGTTGTTACACTTTTCTAAAGCAACAAAGATCTCAGCCATACAGAAGTTCCTCGGGCATCGAATTGGAGTATCATTCTAACACCACAATGGCGTGGTAATGTTGACCAAGTCATGTGAACAACAAAGCTAGGCAGCCCAACGACAGCCATGGAACAGAATCTATCTATATCGGAGAAGGAAAGGAAAACCGACCTGGAAATCAAGAAAACGAACATATTACAAAGCAGAAACAGACTTTCAGATCTAGTGACCACGGGTCATCTTCACTTTTGGGCCCGCCTTCTTCATTTGGCGAGCACGCTCTTTTGCCTCTTTCTTGCGAAGTGCCTCAGCACTGAGCTTTGTTTCAGCCTCCTCCTGCAACTTTCTCTGTTCGGCCTTCTTTTTCTGCAAGGCTTCTTGCCTTGCATTTTGAAGTTCTTTGTACGCCTCTTGAGCAGCCTTCAGTCGAGCTGCTTCTGGTTTGGAGCGGGCCTAATGCACGTACCAATTTCAAATATCAGGAAATATTGGCAACAATCAAGACAAACAGGAGAATAATATCAGGAAATATTGCCCTATTGCTATAATCTGACCCACCTGTGAACTAAGCTTGTATCGGCCAATTAAATCGATGTAATAGGGCACAAGAGCAACCAATCGAGTCATCTCATCCATGTGATTGGCATCAGGGAGAGCAAACTTGAAAACCAGCATCTTCTTGTGAGCGCCACTGTGTTGGTCAGAAAAATGCATTGAGATGAAACCCCTTCCGTATTTCTCGAAAGCTTTGTCGCCAAAGACCTAGAAAAAACAAGTGCAAACCATACTGCATGAGGAGAGAACAACTGATGGACACATAGCTATACTTGTGATATTTTCCAGTGACCCAGTCTTTCCAGTCCAGCGATTTAAGGTAGCATTAGGGGGGTCTTCTAACAAGCCCATTTGACAGTTCTTGGCTTGAAAAGTCCTTTCACATAGTTGCTTAGTGTTCACAGGATTCATTTAAGATGTGTGAGCTGTAGAAGTCCATTCCCAAGATGCAGCAGGAAGTTGCTTCGAAATGAACTTCTCAGGAAGTCGAATGTACTGTTTCACGTGATAAATTTGTATACTCATTCACCATGTTCGGTTGAGTTCTCTAGACCGGTTTTCACTTTTAGCGCTGTGGGTCCCTCTTGTAAAGTACCCTTTTTTTTTTCCTGAGTTGACCGCCACACAGTTGATGGGTAAACAGGAATAAAGGGAAGTGATCTTGAACCATTGGATGAAATACTTCTGATGGGAATCCAAGGGTGAGATGTGAGAGAGGTGGACATACTGACATACTACTATAAATGCCGTGGTATTTGATGTATAGTGAGATGGAGTACTTGACAAGAGGGGCCCACGGTATAAAGTGAAAATCAAGTTTTAGAGAACTCAACCGAACATGGATATTGTATTCCTATTAAATGGATAATAGTTACCGTAGTCACTCTTACTTAACTTCTAGTAAGAATTTAATGTCCTAGGAGAAACTGCGGCTGCGCAATGACTAGTGACGGACTAGAGAGTGTGATTCTAGGCTGTTCTGTTCACCTGATGATAAACTCTCCTTGAGCAGCAAGCACACTTTTATGAATAAAAACTTCAATGAAAAGACTATAATGAAGACCGAGTTCAACAACACATTTTTAAAGAGCAGCACTTTCAAGCACAAACCAACCTCTTGGAGAAAATAAAGGAATAGTTCGTGTGAAAAAAGTTATGGAGTAACATGGGCAAGTCTCCTGTGGTTACAGAGGGCTTCAATGAGAAAATCATAGGAAAAAATGTGGTCAATCCAAGCCTCCAACAACCAATTTAGAGGGAAATAAAAGCCGTGAGAGAAGAAGAAAGGAGAAGAGGCAGGACACATGTGAGGAAGAGAGAGGATAAATCTAGGTCAAACACATTTAGGTTATTTTAAAAGTTCACTGGTTGTGCATGGCTACATCATCTTCATCTGCTTCTTTCTATGACATGAGGGATGCGCACATCCACCATAGTTGCGTTAGAAGCACATGTAATGTGTTTGACTGCTTTAATGACGTAGATGATTGACATTGGAACATGAGAGGAAGTGAGACGTAAGGAAACAACTGCCAAGATCATAGGATAATGATGGGATCCTTGATATACCTGCCTTGCCTCTTTAAGGGGGGAAATCAAACAATCTAAGAACCCAAGGGAGACTGCTCCATTTTATCTATCGCTTCTTCTGTCCATCTGTAACCTCAATCTATTCCCTTCAATCTTTTTCTCTCCGCTTAATTAGGATTATTCCTTTTCTTCTCATTACTCTTTCCGTGATTGGGGTTTGGTAGATTTGAAGTTTCCACAAACAACTACCACACATTCCCCTTGGCTCATGGAAAGTCCCTACCGCCATTGCAGCACGAAATTTTCTTTATATCACCTGTTATTAATCATCCCTTTCCCACCTACTCCCTCCGTCCCAAATTTGTCATCCATTTATTGGGAATCCAACTTTTTTTGAGGTTAAAATTATTGCAGTCCAAAATTTGAACTTTTCAAAAATCCATAATGACAACTGCGCAATAAATGAAGTACTGTATTTTCAAAATTTGGAGGCTGATTCTAGAAAGCTTTGGCTCCAAGTTTTGGTTCCAAATTGGGTTGTACACTTGTACTCCAATTATCCCGCGGGCCTCGCCAATTGTTTGAAATTAGAATTAGAGAAGTTTGAGCAGGCCCATTTCACTCCAAGCCTAAAGGATAAAAATGGAATTTTATATAGTATAGTACATTGACTTTTCAAAATGAAAAAATATATATATATTTGGGACAAGGAAAAATGGTAAAAGTGGACAAGAAATTTGGGATGGAGGGAGTATTCATTTGCCTTCAGCCTTGACCACTAGGCTCTGTTTGCATAATGACATGGTGTCTAATACACAACGGAAAATGATTGTCTAACTTATTTTCAACTTTTGATGACAGTTTCTTAACATGTGTTGTCAAGTTTTGTTTGGACAAGTGCCTAATATATCATGTAGCTATTTCGCTATAGCCCTCAAAGGTGTGGCATTCTAGACTATCCTCACATAAAGCTCCAACCTAAAAGTTTACAGTTAGTACACCTAGCCCAAGCTAAGGAAAAAATAGTGGAACTCAAATAATTTCCAAATACACACTAGTGCATCACTAGGTATTCATGTTTCTCAATGTCATTCATTAAATCCATAGTAGTAGATCTTATTGTTCATAACCATAAAGGTCAAAATTTGTTCTGAACAATGGCCAGGGAGCTTTAAAACACCCAATAAGAGGTATTGCATAAGTCAGAGCTCCGAAAAAAAAGAGCATTCAACAAACTACTTTTCCATTCCGGAGTGAATATCAGCCAGCTCTCAACCATATGGATTTTAAGGCTCCAGCCACATAAACAATACCAGCACAGTTCACAACAATGCAAGCAAACAACTACCAGAAAAGCCAACTTATAACATCAAGTTACCAATATTTCTGAAACACTAATCAGAGTATGGCAATACCTGCTCAAGCACAACCTCCGTGATCAAATCCCCAGCGACTTCCTTTGACTCTGAAACAACAGCCAAGTCCTCCGCGACCCACTTCCTACCACTAGGCGGTGACACCAAACTCGCAAACTTCTGAAGATCTCTAACTTCCTTCACCATCGTTTTCGCGGCCTTCTTCCTAGCCAGTGCCAAAACCACACAGTCCATCGCCTCATCGTTCATGTACACCTCGAACGTCATCTCATCCTTACAAGGCACAACCAAATTATACAGCTTCGAAATCAAATCGTGCCGGCTCTTAAGCTCCATCGTCGCCATCAATCCCTGGCAAAACCTCCTTCCACTGGCATAAAACCTAAAAACGTTCTGCCCTTCTTTCAACAGCAACGGCGAGTCGTTCCCTTCCCCCACCCCCAACAGACTGAAATTCCTGTCGAAAATCGAATCCCTGGTGGCGAACTTCGTCGCCCAGGTCAGCGCGATCCGCTCGTTCTCTCTCTTACCGGTAAAAAAATTAATAGCGAACATAATCAAGAACGAGCCGCACACTATCTCGATCACATAGTTCTTCAACGACCTAGGAGCCTTAACAGGCTCCGGTTCTTGTTTCGTCTTCGAATCCGAATCGGATTCCGAATCCGAAACAGAATCGGTGGATTTTAGGGTTTCGGATTCAACAACAGGGAGGCCTTCGAATTCGTCTTCGTCCCAGTAGTCGAAGGCGGTGGAGGAGGGTTTGGGGTGTAGATCGGAGGGTGGAGATGAATCGGAGGGTGATTTAGGGTTAGGATTGGGAGGGCCATGGTGAGATTCGGAGTCGGAGGAAGTGAGAGTAACGGAGGGAGGAGGTGGGGTGCGGAGGGGGATGGAGGTGAGGTGGAGGGAGGAGTCGTCGTCAAGGGATTCGTCGTCGTCGGCGTCGAAGCCCTCGAAGTGGGAGTCGGCGGAGGCGGAGAGAGAGAGGTGGTGGAGGAGGAGAGAGAAGATGGAGAGGAGGGCTAGGAGGTACCAGAGAGAGTCGCCGCCTCGTGGGAGGAGGAAGGAGGAGAGGGGAGTGAAGAAGAGAGAGGAGGAAGAGTGTCGCCGAGCCATGAATGATTGTTGAATCTAGCGAGAGAGAGAGAGAGTCGAACTTTGTAGAGAGAGAGAGAGTGGAAGAGGACTTTTGTGATTGCAATGGGAAGTACGAATAGTGGTCACGGTTTCCAACAATGCTATGGATACACCACTTGTGGACTCCAAATGCACATCACCTTGAGGTGGCAAATGAAGAGAGGCCCGTTTTTTGGGTGAGCCCCACATTGGACTTCTCCTCGTTTGCCACTTTAGGGTGGTATGCATTTGGGGTGTACAAATGGTGTGCCCATGTCATTTTCCTTTAGCTTAAGACTCCTACTTATTAAAGTACAGTACTTTTTTTTTTTAACTGCAAGTACAGTACCTTAAAAGAAATTAGTTCGGCATTAAATTTAAAAAAAAATCAAGAAAACAAAAATATTTCAAAAAAAATTGTCTGTTTTTTAGTTATTCTTATATTCAGTGAATTTTTTAATTGTAATTCATTACATTTTGTATTTATTTAGCGGAGACAAACCAAAAATTGACAAAAAAAAATTAACACGAGATTATAAAGGTGAAACAAGTTTGAATAAGAACAACATTTATCGAAATGATTATTAAACAAAACCACCCCTTGGAGCATGTCCAAGTGAGAATTCAAGGTGCGTAACTATCATATAATCACGCGGAGTTCATACACTTAGTTATGAAACCCGCAGCTAAAAACGGCACCCAACAGGCACGCCCCAGCCTCGCTAGTTTGGTAGTTTTGCCTTTTGGCTCACCTCCTCTAGCGAGGCACTGCAGCCCTCACCCCAGCATTGCCACAACGGTGCCGTCGTTTGACTCCTCCGTCCAGTGAAAAATTATTCTCTCTCTCTCTCTCTCTCTCTCTCTCTCTCTCTCTCTTCGTCAAAGATCGTTGGCGACCGAGGCTCGATGGCTTGAAACATGGTTTGATTTTGGTCGGATTTTATGGTGTGCATCTCAGAGGGCCTACGGGCAACTATGGTTGCAGCCATGGCGGGAGGCGGTAATGATTCTTATAGTCGAATTTGGGTCGATGATGGTGGTCATGGTGCGGTGATGGTAGTCGGTGAGGTGGTCCATGGCGGTGGGTTTATATGCATGCATATATATATATATATATAAGTTTTTTAATTTCTTCAACCTTGGTTGGAGTCCCTTCCCCTCTCCCCCTACTTGATGTACCCTTTGTCAAGTTTCTTTAATAAACTTGTTCCCGATCAAATATATATATAAGTGTGGTTGGGTTTTTTTTTTTGGTTAAGTGAAATGGCTAGGCTATTGGGGATATTTTTTGCCTAGCTATATTAGTATATGACACATTTTCCAAGCAATTTGTTGAGGATGCAACTGAGGCTACTGGAGATGCTCTAAAATGGATAAAAGTTTGTACAACATTTTGCCATTTTAAAAAGTTAGTGAGTAAAAAGTTAATGGGTAAAAGTAGAGAATAATTTTGAGAAGTGGATGTAAAAGTTGAAGTGAAAAAATGTAAAGTGAATGTAAAAATTGATTTGAAAAGTGTAATGATGATATTTTTTTAATAAGTTGGGTTTAAGAAGCAACACACTTAAAAAGAGGAGGAGGGAGTATCATCTACTTTTATTCTATCACTTCTCGTAAATATGCATGTTGTCCATATCCAAACTGTCTGTGCTCAGCGATCAACGGCCCAGATTTGTTCGAACCCAAATAGATCTGCACCGTTCATTACCGAACTGATCTAGGCCATTAATCGACGAGCACAGATGACTCGGATGGGGACAACACGCATGCTCTCCCTTACGGGACAGCACGCCCCCGGGTCCACATTAAACATGTCCAACCTATCTTAATATTTCTATCTTATTTTCAATACCTACTACACGTACAATTCTCTTTCATCTCATCATCTTATATCAATGCTACCTCTCTCTTCTTTTCTTTTTTTTGGTACTTTGGAATTTTGTGTTATATTTACTATCCCGCGAAAGTTTTCATTTCTTACTAGGTATCCATCTCAACATTCTTGCTTTTGTTACACTCGTTATATTGCATGTGTAAATATTTCTTAGTAGCGCAACGCTCCACCATGTAACATTGCTAGTCGGTATTGCTGAATTTTTCTTTTTTCATTTTAACTATGTGGGAACATTGTGGTCCCACAACACTCCACCACTTCACCACTTGACTCATTCAACTTGTACTTTATGTGTCACGTCCTTATTAATCTCTCCGTACTTGCTAACAATTGAGCCAAAATACTTAAATACTCGCTTCTTGATACTAATTTTTGTAAAGAAGTTGGCTTAACTTTTTTTTCGTCTTTATTTGATTTTTTTTCACATTTTTTAGTTTTGCATCAACTTTTTGTGTATTATTGGTTCATCTTGGCGAGAGGAATCAAAAAAGTATAAAATTATGACCGAAGCTTAAATTTTTTTGAATAAAGACAAAAATAAGCCAAAAAGTCAGCTTTTTACACTTTTTCCAATCTTATTCAAAAAATTGAAAGTTCTAGCAATAATCTTTTACCTTTCTAGATTCGTCTCGCCGAGACGAACCAATAATACTCAAAAAAATCGATGCAAAACTAACAAACGCAAAAAAAAATCAAATAAAGACAAAACAAAAAGTTAAGTTGGCTTATTTAGCCAAACCTCAAGCTAGCAATTTTAACTGCTGCTAAACTTGTATTCATGTACTTCGGTTTTACTGATCCTAAATTCTTTTAACTATAATGCTTTCCTCCAAGCTTCTAATTTAGCATTACCACCTTTTTTTACTTTCAACTACGCAAACAATATCATTCGTTGAGTAACATAAATCACAGGAGATCATGGTAAGTATGTCTAGTCAATTCATCCGTAACTAAGGCATGTTGAGGATTGGGGTTATTGTTACAGCCATCCAAGATCCAGAAATCCTTACAGTGACACAGTTCACATCCATACACTTCTTTTCCTCCACAAATCCAGTACCTTAACGTGATTACCGGACAAGAAGTAATTACCACAAATGTCTAGAACAAAACGTAGCAGAATTATAATTGAGATACATTATTGAAGGTAAGGTAATACAAAGTTTTTGTTTACCGAGCTACAGTCAAATAGATATCCCCATAACATTTCGCTCCAATCTAGGCAAGCTAATCTGCATTGTACAACAAATAAGTTGGTTAAATTTTTACAACATACCTGCTTCGGTTCACCTTTGAGTTTGTAGTCCCAGAAGCGCCCACTCTATTGGTGTCGATAAATTTCTCTATATATACATCACCAAAACTTCATCAAGACGCATAATATGAGCAGTCTATGCGTATGTCAGTCCGGGCAATTCTTTTGATTACCAAGAATTCTGCATCGGACTATATGTCAGCTTTTGCCATTTTCTTCCAAAATTCTAGTGGTGCATGGGTGTCTGGTAGAACCAATTACTTAGGTTAAGGCAAAAAACATTCAGTAGTCACTGATATTGGCAAAAATAGTGGTGCTTCCTTTCTTATTCACCCAGGGAAATGACAACAAAAACGTCATCAAGGGACCATTTTCTTGGTTCTGCTTTGTTCTCGGGGTTAATTATAGCACACTCTGCACTTGCGAGTCGATAACCAATCACAATTTCCTGTCTTTGACGACCCCTAATCATTAGATCGTTGAAGCAGAGCTCTTCCTGGTCATATAAGTAGAATTCTGCTGGTTTTATGCACATTTCATTTCCCTGTGGAACAGTAAGAACTAAAAGGTCAAATACACGAATACATATTGATTTGGTAGTGCTCAGTTAAAGAATGCAGCTGAGAGAACGACAGCATGAATTCGTGGTGGAATTAGGCTGCATCTGATATGCAATTGCCAGCGGATAGGTACCTTTATGGCAGGTTCCGGAAATAGATATTCAAGTATATCTTTGCTATTGGGTGCATGATTGTTCATCTCATACTCTATTATATGCGCAGACTTATATTGCATTGCGAGACATATGTCCAATCAATAGGTAATGAGCATCCAAATAGACAAGCTTAACAGTTTTCAGAAAAGCGGGAGGGTAAAAATAATGCATTCATGTCAAATTAAACTAAAGATTGTTCAGATCTGAAGCAGCACAGGGACAGAATGCTACAATGTAAGGGAAGAAGGGCTTAGGAAATAGGGAACCACCATTTGAGGTTTGTTTGTTTTAAGCAAGGAGGAAGAATGAATTTGTACATTGTGGGAAATGTTTTCTCACATGATCCATTAAACCCTCACAGGAAATATCAAGAGGCTTGTTTGAATGGAAAATATAAAGATAACACTTTTTCCTCCTTTTTGTCCACTTTATTTTATAAAGATAAAGGTGGCCCAGAAGGAAACTACCCTTGTGCTCCTTTCCCTTTCCTCTTCCTTAAAAAAAAAGGGAAACGTTCAGGAACATTCAGCATCACTTCCTCCATATCTCTAACCACTTATCCCTCCTAATCAAACAAAGCATGTCATGACCAACATGAACACAGTGAGTAATTTGCCTCTGCTTGTAAATTTGCTAATTTGCAACACATACTGCATACTGACTCGGTGTGGGATTGAAACTTTTGAAACCTCGTAATCAACTGCAACAAATCCATCCTGGAAAGTTCGATGGAATGACAAAATGCCATCCTTGTCGTAGTTTATCATGTGCGTGAGTGCGTCATTATTTCATATAAACAAGAAGAGAGGGAAAGTGGAGAAGAAAAGCCAGAAAAGCTCCTTACTAAGAATGAATGATATGCACAATATTAGGACAATATGGAAGATATGGGAGGGCTATGAAACCTTACCTCTTCTGCAAAGAGCTCCTCAAGTACACGGTTTATTTGTTTGTCTTCGGCTACCATCGCTAGCGCCATACTGACCAGCTCATTTGATAGCACATAGTCACTAATTCTGGAGACTGAGACAAGGTTTCTAGTCCTAGAATCCAGAATCTCACTTATAATTATTGATTTGTCTGAAGCTTGCTGCATTTCACGGATCCAAGAGCTATGGCAGAATCCAGAATGGCGCAGAGGAATAGATTTTGTATCCCTGTAAGGGAGACGTTTTGACTGCAATCAATTTGATCCGAGCAACTTTAATCAGCCCCAAAATGCATTAAATACAAACAGCCCAGAAGAAAGAAAATTTTAAACAAATAAAGAATTATTTTGGACAAAAAAGCAAACTGATATGACCTTATACAAAGAATATAATCAAGCACACGATTCATATAGCCATGTTCAGTAAACAATGCCTGGGCAATGAACAGAAGTAGTAACTACCTGAATGTCTCGAATGAGGAGGAGGGTTGCAAGCGACCGCGAGTCAGAATGTACAACAGAGTCTTCGACGGACTCATCTGCAAGAATTAATATCTGTCTTCTTGAAATTAGTAAATTAGTCCTACCAAATGACCCAAGTGAACTCTATCACATTTTACTAATTCCGTGTGCGTGTTCTTCTACTAGATATGCATGAAGACATATGGGAGAGGGATATTTTCGTGCAAGTTCAAAATAAAAAAAACGTGTCAAAATAATAGGTAATATACACACTGACACTACCACCATCCATGACCTGTTTTTGTAAAGCACGCCCCCACCCCAACCCTACAATTTTGTTTTGTCTTTCCTTCAGTTCAAAGGTGCTTAGTGCCCTTGCGACCTCCTCCCAAGACCCACCCTCATTTCCATTGTCGTTGCCACCGCAAATTATTGCTATTGATTCCATTTTTAGCACTCTTAAAAAAAAAATGGTGTTCTGTAAAAAATAGAATTGAGGGGCGGATACTGGGTGTTTCTTTCAGGAGGCTCGATTCGAAAGTGGTGGTTTCAGGGAGAATTGCTTTAACGGCTCATATTGGGCTTTTCTTTTCTTTTTTTTTGCAAAGGACAATGGTGGTGAACTGTGATGGACGGTGGTGTAGGATAGCAGAGGATATTAGTGTTTGTACTTTTTGATGGCAGTGGAGGTGGGATGGGAGTTGTAATGCTTCTATTTCTCTAGAATGTAAACCCATTACTTCCATTCTAAGCATTTTCCTCCAAATGCCAGTTAGTTTTCAGAGGGTAGGACAGGGGGGAGACTGAACTTACAGAATCAAACGTTTCCAATGGAAGACTCTCCAAATGCCGTCGAATTACAGCATTCCCTTCGCGATGAACAAGTTTTATGTTCACTAGTCCAGAAATATCAAGTCCGCCATCAGTCAACTTCCTTTCCCGTTCTTTTTCTGGAACCTCGTTAAACATCCACAACTCTGAACCTTCAGCCAAGAATGCCTCTAGTACCTGAAATAAAGTAAAGGCAGAAAACAACATTAGAATTGCATCAGCTGTTGGTTCTCCCATTTGTCAAAACAAATCATGCATCTTAATTCTGCTCTTCGCATAGTGAATGAAGCTACTATTCTAATTGTGTCACACCATTTCTTATAGCTTTGCCAAGAAGAACGTCTGCTACAGGTTTAGGCACTTGAACGGTTTCTGGCTTCTTCTTCTTTTTTTTTTCCCTTTTTTCCAACCATGATTGGCCTTTTAAGCAAGACTAGTGTTCCCACCAGCTTTAAATATCCTCCTCTTCTGTAATATGGAAGCAAGACATGCATTACAAGGTAAAATCTTGCTTGTAAGAAAAACTCCCTAGGTTGAAGATTATTTAGTTGGCCATAGACACTAATGAGCATAGGGAAACAAAAACAGCAACCGAGACGTCTTTTTGAAGGCCAGTTAGACATTTTGCTTCATTCATGTTCAGTGTTTTTTGGATACATTGCATAAGACAACATCTGCTGATTCTCTCAGGACACAAGTTTGTAAGATACTGTGATGATGATTTCTCTGATAAGATCATTTTCCATAGACGGATCTCAAGTATTTACAACTAGCTTTGCACTATTTCACTAAACTCAAAGTAGAACTCCATCAGATGCAACTAACTAGTATGATCGTAATTCATTTTCTTGAAAGACCAATCCGAATTTCAGAAGAGATTTCAAGAGTTCAAAGAGTTGATCTCAACCAAACACAAGCAGTAAACCTCTAAAACCAATTCTTTAGGTGCGAAATGGGGCCTAATCCCGTGGAAGAGACAAACAAGATATATGACTGTGTCCTCCAAGATTGATTTGATTCTGGCCCAAAAAAAAGATACTGTGTTTGAACGATTACCATAATCATATCATCAATGTCACGTCGCCAGCCACAGAAAAGTATCTTCTCTGGATATTTTGGAGGGTCATGTATCTTAGGAAAAACACCTTTGCACACCTGCAATAATGCACAGCTCAGATGGTCTATGAAACTGTAGTTTAGATATTTAGCCCAGTGCAGTGAAAGCATCATTCCAATAAGATGAAGAGCACCATATCCCTATTGCTTTGATTGGGGGAAATATACATGCTCCAATTGAAAGTAATAACAGCAAATCAAGTGTCATGAAAACAAGCTGATTTAGATTGTTGGAATAAATGTTACCAGGACTCGGGTGGGAGTATCGAGTACGGGCACATATCTAGGGGTCCTACTGTTGGTTTCATGTTTAGTTGGTTTATATCAACTGATCAGAATTCCATACTGAAGGGTTAACTATAAGAAAAGACACTGAAGATGTGTATGAGAATAACTGTGATAATTGGCCAAAACTTCCCTGATAATTCCATTTTTGCTTCCTTTTTTTGTTGTATTTGTTACATACATTGGAAGTTTGGAACCATGGATTAACCATGAACCAAACCTTAAGTCTGTGGATTGGTTCGGTTCGAGCAGGAGTACTTTTGAACTAGACACAAATTTCAATTTCTTGGAACTGTAACTGTTCGGTTCTCAAATTTGTCCGAAACCAAACAGATCCGGACCGCGTGCATCCCCAAATGAAAGCCCCCAACGGTGAAGCCCACTTGTTAGAGAGAAAGGGAAGAAAGCATTTTTAACAGCATAAGCCCAATAATGAAGCCCTTATTAAACAACGCCGTAGAGCAAGCCATATAACGCCCCTCTAAAAAGAGAAGGAAATACAAAAATGACAGCAATGGTTGGTGTATTTGCGTCTTTCTCTCTCCTCTCTGCATCCCCTCTTCTCAACAACTGATGCTGGTGGTTTGCTGCTTTGAATAGCTTATTCTCCTTCATATTTTTTGGCAGGGAAAACTCAGAAATTCAAATATCCGCGTCCGGTCTGAAACAGCCGCACCAAACCGGCGTTGTGCAGTGTCGAACACAGATGATTACTAAATCATGGGTATATTAAAGATGGTATCATGTTTGCTACACAACATCAGTGCCTGACTCGTTCTGATTGACCTCCTTTCTTTTAGAAGTAAAGATAATGAGGCAAACTCAATGGGAAATGTACAACTTGTGAATCAACGAAACCATCAAAATTTAAGACAATCTTTTGTTGAAAAGGTAATCTTAACCTAAGGGAAATCTGTGTTAAGTCTAAGTGAATACAAACAATGAAAAGCTCCAAGCATAGAGTGTCAATCAACTAAAAACTGAGGAATATCAGAATAACATAATAGAATCCATTCTGCAGCTACGCAGAGTAAGAGAAGAAATCTGACCTCCGGTGTGGGACCAGGTGCATAAGTGTCATCATCCTCGGCTATGACAAGGATTTCATCACCTTCCTTTAGAACATAACTATCATCTGGATTTAGTATTATCTTCCCACCATCTGCGGCAACCTTAACTCCACAAGGAATTGCATCAGGGAACGAAATAAGTACGTCCCTAAAACAAAGTCCATCCATTTGAGGCCACCTTTTGATGTAAAATTCCGCATTTTCGAATCCCAAAATATCCTCCCATATCTGCCAGAAATAACAACAATAAAACAATTAAAGATTAACCAGAACAGACAATTCACCTCTGAAGAACTAAAAATAGTTTCCATCAATCAGAAGTTTGCCAAGCACTCGGCAAAAAATTACAAAAGAAACTGCTACAGTGGCAGAAGTCATAGGCCTTGTTCGGTTAGCAGGTGTAGTTTAGTTTAGTTTAGTTTTGATGATGTAAGCAGGTGTAATAAGTGGAGAGCGAGAGAGAGAGAGAAATGAGGGAAATGATGATGTCATCAAAACCAAAACTGCCCCAAAACTGTTAACCGAACACTGCCATAATTTCCCCGAGTGCATGTGCTAAAATCGAAAACTAGAAGTTTTTGAAGAACTAAAATAAAACTATCGTCTTAAGACCTCAGTTACAATAATACACCATCACTCAAAATAATGAATAGATGGTCCACGAAGGTTCTTCTGACTCCATCTGTCAGCTTCTCCTATTCAAGAAAACTGAGAACAGGAGGACCCTTGTAGGAGTTTCTGTTTTTACAGGTTCCATTCTGCACAGATAAACTTCTATACACACTAAGGTGACTTCAGCACATTCTATACTAATTCATTCAAGTTTCACAAATTAGTGTCATTCCATTCTCCTCCCATGACTGTTTCAGTGAAGAAAGGCTTCATTGTGTTTAATACACCTTTTGATGGTAAGAACTTATCTCATACAAATGCAGCAGTCAAGGAAATAGAGTTAATGAGCATCGTTAGTAATATCAGACAACACTGAACTTGCATTTGACAACTAATTGGAAAAATCCAAATTGCTTTGTATTATATATGAACCATTCAAATGTCGCAGATGACAACGAACAGTGATGACAGCATGAATCTTTTCCAACCGTAAAGTCTAGAAACCAAATTCTCATCCTTGTCAGCTCAAATCTTTTTCTAATGCTCCAAGCATTTAACCTAACTTGGATCAGACAGCTCCTTCCAAAGAAATTAAAAGGTTACATGCACAAGGTTAACCCACCAGAAAAAAAAAGTACTAGAACTGATAGGCTGTTTGGAACAGCACTGTAATACAAACAACATGATGAACTCAAGCACGCAGTCAAGAAGAAGACAACAACAACAATAACAGAACTCATCTAGTCTCCAATCATTGGGGGTATGCAGCCAAGAAGAAGACACAGTAGAAAAAATAAAATAAAGACACGAAGAAAGAAGCTAATCTCAAAAATGCACAACACAAAATATCTCAGGCGTCAACAGTTTTTGATACATAGGCACTCCTGTAAATTAAAGACATCCTGAGGCCACACCAACATAGCCAAGTGTAACGTGTATAGAGGGGTGGATAATTGCAAGACCGAACAACTTATCCAGTCAAAAGGAGTGGTATTGTTATAACTGGACCTCCTTAAACTTTATCCATTTACAACAGCAAACCTTTCACATCATTTAAGCAGGGTGATTCTATCCGCAGCCCTACATTTACTCCATGTAACCCACAAAAAACTCTCCCATTTCCATTAATGTGCAAAGACGAAAATGACCCTACATAACCCCTTGTCGACAAGACAATGTTGAAATTATTTTCTTATTTCGACATTTAGATTCCGAAAGTTGTACTTGTAAATTTTCGAAACGTCGTAGTACAATACCTTTCGACAAGATAATGTTGAAATTATTATCTTATTTCGACATTTGGATGCCGATGTTTGTACTTGCAAAATTTCTTTTTCTGGTAGTACAATACCTTTCGACAAGATAATGTTGAAATTATTATCTTATTTCGACATTTGGATGCCGATGTTTGTACTTGCAAAATTTCCTTTTCTGGTAGTACAATACCTTTCGACAAGATAATGTTGATAATAATCATTATTTTCGTCATGTTGATGTTCATGGTAAAATTTTTCGTTAAGGGTATTTTGGGTAGTTTAGGTTCATTTTGTGGGTTGTATGGAGTAAATTGGTTTGGGGGTTTTTTGGGTGTGGGTTACATGGAGTAAATGTAGGGTTGCAGATAGAATCACCCTTTAAGCATATCAATTGAAGTGTAATCAACATCACCTAGCAAGAAAGATTCACAGAGGAGAAAGTGGTGTTCGTAAAGTTGTAGACTTATCGAAAAGGTAAAAAAAGCCAATAGACTCCATTAAGCAGTTAAAATTTAGCCATTTCATGGTTTGGGAAATATAACTATAACGGGTCAATTTCACTTACCTCCCCTGAGGTTTTTGACAATTACAGAGACCTCCCCTACTTTTTCTGAAATTCCACTGCCCTCCCTTACTTTTGAAAATAATTGTAACTTACCTCCCCTGCCGTTACTTTTAAGGCTAACGGTGTTAACTTTTTGAGTGAAATGACCGAAACGCCCTTAGTATATATTCTCCACCCATTTTTTTCTCTTTAAAAGTAGAGTTATAATTTTTTTTCCCGACAAATTAAATCGTATTTCATTTTGAAAAAAATAGTTTTTAAACAAAAAGTATCAAAGAATTTTTTTTTACTTTTTTTTTCATTTTGTATTTTTTTTACTTTTTTTTTTGAAATTTATTTTTCATATTAGTTTTTTTTTTAAATAACGGTTTACCAAAAACTAATTTTTTTTATCCAAGACAATGTTTTCAAAAATTTTGCATTTCAAAATTTTTTAAAACTTTTTTTGAAAATTAGTTTTTTTTCCAGTAGAAAAACTTTTTCAACAAAAAAATTTCAAAAAAAAGTAGTTAAAAAGACCATAGTACCCTTAGTATATATTCTCCACCCTTAAAAAAATTGATTAATAAAAAAATACAGTTAAAAAAGTTTCACTTAAAATTTAAATCGTTTTTCATTAATAAAAAATAGCTTATAGAAAGAAAAAAAAAGTATCAAAGATAATTTTTTTCACAAAAACTACTTTTTTTTTAAAGTTTTTGTTGAAATTTTTTTTCTAGTCTTAAAAAACTAATTTTGAAAAAAGTTTTTTAAAACAGTTTTTGAAATGCGAAATTTTTGAAAACATTGTCTTGGATAAAAAAAATTAGCTTTTGGTAAACCGTTATTTTGAAAAAATAAAAATAAACTTTATTTTTTAAAATCTGAAAATAAATTTTTAAAAAACAGAGTTTAAAAAACTATTTTCAAAACTAGTTTTTTTTCCTACAAAAAAAATTCAAAATGAAAAAAAAAAATTGATAAAAGAATTCTTTGATACTTTTTGTTTAAAAACTATTTTTTTCAAAATGAAAAACGATTTAATTTTGTTGGAAAAAAATTTTAACTCTACTTTTTTTAAAAAAATGGGTGGAGAATATATACTAAGGGCGTTTCGGTCATTTCAAGCAAAAAGTTAACACCGTTAGCCTTAAAGTAACAGCAGGGGAGGTAAGTGACAATTATTTTCAAAAGTAAGGGAGGGCACTGGAATTTCAAAAAAGGTAGGGGAGGTCTCTGCATTTGTCAGAAACCTCAGGGGTGGTAAGTGAAATTTACCCTATAAGTCTATAACTAAAGCTCGTTTAACTAACCTGTGCAAGACCAGGCTGCAGAGCACATTGTATCATCAAACGTCCAATGACATCATGTGCAACAACTGTTTCAGTTAGTTCTCCTCCGACAAGCTTCACCAGGGGCTCATTGTCAAGATCACTCATTTCAACAACAACATGACCCCTCAAGCCCTCTTTTACTCCTGTGAGGCTAAGCACAACCCTTAGAGCACGCGCATCACTCTAATGACAAATCGGAAACCCATTACTATTTTGTTCAGGGAAATTGTCATTGAGCAAAGGAAATTTAAGCAAATGGAAAGTAGAAAACCTGATCTGCATTTTCGTCGGATGCTAATACAATGATTGCCCGTGCCTTTGAGACAGAAACCTGACATTAAATAAGGAGAATCAAAACAAACGGTAACTAAGACTCATCAACTGGAGAGTACAACATTCAGACACTTGACACTTACACTCCAAACCACCCCTTCCCCAAACAACACCCACACTGGACACGAGAGAGAGAGAGAGAGACCTTCTTTAAGTCAGCAAGTATAAGAGGACTGCCACTTCTGCATATAACAGAGGTTCCCATGAAGTTAAACTCTAGTTTTGCAATATCCATCTCCATTTCCTCTTTGTCTCGTTCTGCAAGTACAACGACAACACCGCCGCCAATACTTTTATTTGCTATCGCTAGCTGCTTCAGAAGTGAACCCTGTGATCAAACACTAGCACTTACTTCTCTAATCTTAATGCATACATAATGTCTGACATTTTAAACCACAAGGTTCACACAGCAAACTCTTCCTTAGAACACATCACAGCGCACAGTTGCAAATAAGTCATCTCAAATGCAGGTCAACAGTCCACCTTTTACTTGCAAAGAGATATATAAAAAAACTCTAGCAACTTATGTAACCATAAATAGTAACACCCTGTACGGAATAATTAATTCAGCTGTGGAGACAAATGTTGCATTCATATATAGGGATACCTATTCTATTCAAATTGTATCCGTGACTGTTAAAAATACATCCTTAAAGTTATGTGCTATTGAGAAAACAAGAGAACCTGTTTTCTTGGAGATATAGAACGAGTCAATGTGAACTATGGCAGAACCACTAGAGGAAAGCACCAAATTTTTTACAACTCAAATAAATAAGTCCATCCCTATCTCACAAAGATCCCATTGTTCATTGTCTTCAAGATCAGCAGATTTCTCATATATCATCGTCCTCGACATCATCTTCATTGTATTCCTATTCCACACTACCTTCTTAGCTGCCAATTTTAACATAATATGGTGCGAACTTTACTAAGATCGATGCACAGAGCATCTCTGGCCTTCACCAATACTTTCAATCAAATTTGAGTTAGAATATGAGAAAAAGCTTCATTAGATATGAAACAATCAAATGGGCAAATCCAAATCTGATCATAAATTAGAGTAAAAGCTCCAATGTTCCATCAATGCCATAGTTGTAAATTTGAGAAGGAGAAATAGCCTTCTAAATTCAAGTGGAAAATTGAGTCTCCCTTTATTTGAGTACCAATTTCAATAAACCCAATTTGGTACAAGTTTTTTAGTCCAAAGAGTGGAGTGAGTTATAAGGAGTTTTTACTCAAATTTTGGATAAGAAAACGAGTTGAGGGATGGATATGCTCTTACAATGTATCATTTGTTCATAAAAATGTACAAACTAGAATTTCTATTATGCCTTGGTTAATCGACAGTTGCAGCTTCAAGGATCTCAAATATATGATTAGGGAGAAACATTTGGCTTGATCTTATATTTTTCTAGTTATATTCTAGTGGTGATTGTATTTTCCAACTTGTTGCATGGCTGACTTTGTGAGGGTTTTGTGTATTGCTGCAAGTGAGAAAGAAGGCAACAAACAGATTCTATGTCAGATCCGGTTTACAACTAGATTGGAATGTGCATTTAGATGCAATGGTGTATGGTCTAACGAAATTGTCCTCAACCAAAAGGCCAGCATTGTCCATTTAAGTAACAAGAATTCTTAAACCATCCCAAAACACATACAAAAAGACCATGTGTCGTAAAACCATCCAGTAGCCAAGGCAGTATCTAGCCATCTCCACGGCCAAAAGTAAATCAAGGCTTTCATACGCTGAAAGAATGACTGTAAATAATTAGAAGTGTATCAAGTTCAGAAGTAACCGAGAAAATTACCAATTTGTCACTCCATCCAAGAATCAGTATGTGGTTACTTTCAATTACTTCACTCTTCCCTTTCCGCAGTGAATCCACCCTCTCTGTGATAGCATCTGAAACAAGCCCTAACATCATCGCAAATATAAGCATGCCTCCGGAAGTAATAGAGACCGATACAATCCTTGGCCTTGTGCCAACAATGTCAGCATGATTTCCTGAGTCTGCCACAAAAGTCCATGACTGCCAAAGAGCTTCAGCAAAGCTACTGTCACTCACAGCATAGAGTGCCAAACCACCAAATCCTATAAGAAATATAGTCGCAAAGAGAAGCGCAAGCAACTTTGCATAAGGATAAACAGAAAAACACACGTCCACCGTGTATGCAACTCTTTTCTTCAAAGGAACTTCCTCCTTATTATCCATTGTCCTCTTCGACAGTTTCTTTAACCTCAGAACGTAATCAAGGTATTTATATGAAGCAAATGGCATGATGAGAGAAAACAAAACAGCGTATAGAGCCATAGTTCTACTGTCAGTGATGCGAGAAGAAAATAAAGGACTCTTGCTTTGTGATTCCAAAACTTGAATGCCATCTTTATGAACATCTTCGTTGTTACACCATCTACGGAGGTTAAAATTCGCTTCCTGCAAGCAATTCTCACCACTGGTCATACAAGATTGACATATAACTACCCGTATGTTCAAACATTCTCCATAAATTAATCAACTCAAGAAAGCATAATCCTTGAGTTGGCTGCTGAGAAATGAAATAAGTGATCAACAAATCAGGAATTTGTGCTTCTCTTGGCTTTGGTTTCCCTAATCTCAACACGATCAAGTTTTTTTTTTTTTTTTCTCCATAACATTCAGAGTTGCAGTTACTTAAAGAAGATTCAGGGTTCAATAATTTAATAACGTTTGATATGATCCCATCAATCACTCAGCAACCAACTCAAGTACTACGCGAGCTTGGCTACATCATACATGGAAAGATCAGATATAAGTACCTGAAGTTTGGTGACTTTGCTTTGCAAACAAATTGTATATGACACAGCTAGTATACAGGTAAATGTAAGCTGCAGAGAGGATTCAATTGCACAATCAGAAACATAACATGAAGAAACTTTAACCCAACCCTTAACCCCCCTCTATGTTTGGCTGCCAAGTTAAAATCACATAGGCTTAGTTTGGATGGCTGGAGTTTTTTTAGGACTGGGAAAGTGATCCCAGATCCCTGATACCCTTTTTTGGATTGGATCATAATTCATGAATAAGAATCACTTCAGATTTACAAAATGAAAAAGAAAAAAAGACCCTCTTTTGGGAAATGACAAGGAGGACCAAAAAAAAAATTGCGCCTTTAAAGGAAAATAGAGAAATTTCTCACTGCACCTAAAAAGCGAAAAAAGTATATCATTTTTATCGAGGTACCTCGTGTAATTTTCCCTAAAGAGAAAAGCAGCCGGCCCCATGCATAATTCCTAAGCAAACCCAACGTTTGAAAAGTATTGCCATTCCTTCTGTTTATTCTAATCATCCAAACAATGGCATATAGGACAACATTGTACAATATTACAAGGTGCGGACACATATGTTCGGACACAAAAGCCGTCTTATGCACGTAAAGTCTGCATCGGACAGCTCCGAACACATACCGAATCTTTGTCCGGACATGTGCATCACAATCTTTATCCCAAAATCTTTCACAAAAAACCCCAAAACAGCATAATAGTTCAAAACCCATAATGGAATTTAATGAAAAAGACTAACCAAATAAACGACCCCACAACTACCAAATCTGCCACTTTTGGAAGCAGCAACAGAATGAGCAGCAGAACTATTCGAAGAAGGCGAAAACGACGACGCCGCAGAAGGAACCAAAGCCGTCAGCCGCTTCATTTCTTCCTCCTTCGACTCCCTCACCTCAAAACCCCGCCGCACCAAATCCCCCCTCCTCTCCCCTCCTCCGTTCGAAATCACCGGCATCGAGGCACTACGAAAGGCCTCGTGCTTCAGCGATTTCGACGCCTTACTATTACTATTACTATTATTATTGGGAGTGAGTCGATTTCGAGCGGCGTGTGGGCCGAGGAACGAGGGGTACATCCAATCGCGATCGCCGTTGAGGGAGTAAGTTTCGGAAGGTGGCGGTGGAGTAGGAGAGACGGAGAGGCTGCGGACTGCGGGGAAGAGCGGGCCAGGGAAGTGTGGGGCCCGGGTGTCGTCGGAGAATGTTTTAGATTTCTTGAGGAGAGGTCGGTCGGGTTTAGGGTTCGAGCTCGACTCTTCATCGCTGTGAGGCATTTTAGAGAGAGAAAGAGATCTGGAAGTGGAGAGAGAGAGAGAGAGAAGTTGAGTTCAGTTGAGTTGAGTTCAGTTGAGTTGAGTTGAGCAGGAGTGAGAAGCGATCTGTTCGGGCGGGTGAGTGTCGGGAATCGGGTTTTTTCTTTTTCTTTAATCTTGGATGGAAGATGATCAGCAGAGAGTGTCGGATCAGTGCGTGAGTGTTTTTGTTTTGCTCTCTCTCTCTCTCTCTTTCTCTCTCTCTAGATGTCAAAAATGTGCGAATCTCACAGCTGTGCTTTATTAGAATTTGGCAATTTGTCGTAGACAGGTAACGGCATATTATAACTGAATTTTAAGTTTATGACTGGGCTTAACAGAAAGAAAAAATTCCTGAATAAACTGAAATTTGTCTTCTTTTGGTTTTTCTAAGATAAAATTAGTGTTTTTCTAAGTTTGTTGCGTTTTTTTTTTTTTTTTTTAACCAAATTTTTTTAATATGTAACTATTTTTAAACTTTTTGAATTTTGTTATCAAATTTTTAAATATTATAATTATTTTCTAACTTTTTGAATGGAGATATGTCGTATACATCTAAAATGCTAAAAAATAATTTTAAAAAATTGCTAAAATGGTACTAAAGACAAAAAAACACGAATGATAAAGCAGTAAAAAAAATTAAAGATAATTTTTTAGAGTTGAGAAAAGAACAAAGCATAATCGTTTTTTTTTTTGCTTCTTCTTTTTCGATGGAAAAAACGTCAAATTACTCTTAAGACAAACTTTCTAATATGAAGATAATTATTTAGAGTCGAGAAAAGAACCAAGCATAATCGTTTTTTTTTGCTTCTTCTTCTTTTTCAATGGAAAAAAAGTCAACTTACTCTTAAGACAAACTTTATATTATTTTGATAACCAAATACTCTTTCATTTTCTTTTAAAAAGACATACCATTTCATTTTCCGACATACAATTTGGTGTTACTTTTTCCTAAGTTACAGGAACATAGATATTCATAAAACTGTTCGACATAAATAGGTCTCACTCGCAAGCATTTTTCTATGCTTAATTGCCTTATTTGTATTTTTATAATGTTTCAATCCAATTCAATGTGTTCATCTAGTAGGTCTTGGTATTTAAGTCAATTCATGTGATATTTTGGCTCACACGAATTAACCAAATATTGTCGAGTATGATTGTAAAAATAAGTAGTACTTTTTTCAATTCAAAAACTTTGCGATACAATCAGGCGGCTACTTCCCTTTGGGAACATCCGATAAAATTTGAAGGAATCATGCGGCTACAAAATTTGATATGATGATCTACATACAAGCTGGATCAGAGAGAGGGAAGAAGAAAAAAAAAGGGTCTGTTGGAAATTTTATAATTTCGGTATGAATTAAATGGGCACGCAGAGAGTCTCTCGAGACAACCGATGTGTTCTATTACGTGTACACTGTATCAGGAAGTCCTACAGTACATTCCCCCTGTGGTGAGATTCATTGTCTTCATTCAATTCGGCGAAGTCAATTTCCACATACTTTCCTTGCAAGCCAAGGCAAGTGACTTGGCTATTGACTTGGGTGACTTGGCAATGACTTGGACGAAGACTTGCCCATTGGCTGCCTATAAATAGGTCATCTCCTTCTTGTTGTGACAAGTCCTTCGTATTTTAAAGTTCACTTCAGGAAATACATTTCTTTGAGAGAGAGAGGGGTAGACGCAAGTAAGTTTGCCAAGGCAGTCGACGGTGGTGTTCCGTCGGCTTGTGGTTTTAGCCGTTTATCCTGGGACAAATACGCCGGTGAATCCTACAACACCCACAATAGGCGGCAAATCTTTGTTAAGGAGACTGTGGTATCAAACAGGACTCGGCTCGGTTTTCAACTCGTTTCTCAGCTTGTCTAATCTATTTATTAAGTCTTTGCAATTTGTAATTTTGTTCATCATTATAATGGAAATTGTTTTTTGGAATTTCACGTTTTTGCCGAATTTTTTTCCAACAGGGTCTACATACAAGGATCTTAAAAAATGAACCACCAGAAGAACCCATCATCCAAATAGGATCAAGAAAATTTACATTTGACGCAACCATTACAACCACCACCTCAATCCCTTAATCGTCCTACAACGCCACAGCTAACATGGCGAAGAACCACCTCTATCCCTCTGAACGAAGTACATAGTGGCGGAACCCTAAAACCACAAACCACTCGAACACAAACCACCTTCGCATTGGCATGCTCGTCACTTGTCGTCGACATTGGAAGTAGTTCGCGAATCAGATGGGTCGATGTACCTCCAAAAGAAGCCCAAACTGCTACCCATTATGTTCATTATCACAGCAGACATGGCAGGGGGTAAGGCAACCATGGACGAGGCGAAATGGGAGGTCGCTAAAACCACACCTAGTGATGAATTTTGCATGCCAACCTGCAAGGGGAGTATTAAGCAACAAATATAGGATAAGTGTTTCAAGAATGCATGCCCCGACTGACTAGAGTCACAAGACACACACACACATACAAAACAAAAAAAAAACACACCTTGACCCCGTGCTTGGATCCTGGAATTGCAGAATGAAAAGAAAAGCAAGTGGGAAAAGACACGAAAACTAAATAAAGTGAGAAATTAAATCTCTTCCTTCTCCTGGGTGTGCTATATATAGATATGTGCGGGGGGGGGTGGAATGAATTACCCAAAAGACTGAAAGAGTGTAGACATACAAGCAATTTCATTTCAGTTTTAGTTCCATTTCCTTAGCATATCCGAGAAGCACACATAGCACAAACAAGGATCTGGATTCTGGATTGTCATCATAAAGACAAGTTTTTCAAGGGTGTTCATTCAAACTGATTAGTACCTCAATTGAAATTGCTCGTCGTTGTGGCTCCTTGAACCCAGCAATAGCTGCCGATATATACCTACAAATAATGACTCCTTAGATTAAAAGATGAAACTTCACTTTGACAAGAAAGTATTGGGCCGCAAAAAGGGGAGAATAGATGTTATTCTACTCTAGAAGTTGGTGTGCATCGAAACGTGATGTGTAAGTTGGAATCCAAATGCATGTCCCTCTCAAATTGGTGGGCTTTTGAAAAGTTTTGCGGCAGATAAATCCAAAATTCATCTCGTTCTGAGAGCTTGAATGCGCCAAGATTTGAGACAAGGTGCCAAGTCTGATCAATAGTGGGCAAATTTAGAGATTGTTATGAGCTAACTCAGCTAAGTATTACCTAAAGTAGCCATGCAAAGTATTGTATGATCCTTGTGATAAAAGCCAGTGGCTACCAAAATGGACAGGGAAGTTCCACAATTCAAGCACGCAGTACAAAAAATCACCAATTACATTTTCTCCAGTGATACAGCACTAGAGAACTGGGCAATGAAACAATCTGGGAATATTGTAGGTTCTAAACAGAATGGCAATGGACTAAACTGAAGACAATCATGGGAAGGAAAGTCCTTTGGCAAAAGCATTACAGCAAATAAACTGAGAGAAGGGTACTCCAGAAAAGCATATTGAGTTTCAAAATGCAAAGATAAGGACACCAAACTAGCATAGCAAACATTAATGTTTTTTTTTTTTTTAGGGGTAATCGGCAGCGAACATTAATGTTAACATGCAAAGTTCTTGATCATAAGAAAAAGGTAATTAGACTCTCGAACTTAATCCTGGTAGATTAACACACATCGACATAGACCCAACCTCAATGGTATGCTTCTCAATTCTAAAAACTCAAACACCACCGAACAATTCGAGCACAATATTTAGGAAGTTCATGAATCATGTGTCCCATGTGACATTTATTTCATGGTAAATTTTCCAACAAATAAAAGAGTTTAGCTCTCATGAATTCGAGAACAGACTACAGAGTACAGAGTAATACAGAAAACCAGAAACCAATACTAATATACAGCAAAAGAAAGGAACAATGATGAACCTTACAATTATGACACCTATAACTGTCGGCATTGATGCACAAAGCAGGGATTTGCTATTAAAGTAGCTCAAGAAAACAGAAGGGAAAACACTTACCCAACAAAGAATCCTGCAAAATGCAATAGAAGCACTGCAAGTATTATAACCCCAAGTTCACTAGATAGAATTTCTTGAGCACGAAGAAGAGGTGATGCTTCAGATGATAATGATGCAGCAAGCATAGAGGATTTCAGGCGAACAACATTCTCGGAGAATACACTGACAAGTAACCAGAAGATGACCAAATTAGAAAGAGAAGATAGAGCACCATTTAACAACAAAGAAGCGGAATGACTAAAACCAAAACCTGCACGCAAGCAGCGACGAAGTTAGAACAGCAACTAATGGGGCAAAAGGTGTCACAGCTTTCACAGCTGCAGGAAATGTGCTCTGTGCATAAGAACCTAGTAGAATTGGTGCGACAACCACCTGAAATTAAATAAAGGAAAAAAATCCTCTCAAAAAGAATGTTTGATACGAACTACAAATTGGAACAGTTCAAATAACTCACCTGCAGGGTGCTGATGGAAAGCTTAACAGCATCAACAGGAACATAAGTTCCAGCCAGAATTTTAGTTAACATAGGAGTAAGAAGCACTGCTCCCAGCGTGGTACAAACAGTCATTACAATTGATAATGGAACATCCCCTTGAGCAATTAGGGTCACCTGTAATACAAATCCACAGAAACAGAACTGAGCAGCAAATTTGCCAATGATTGTGGTTGAGTGCTTGCATTTATAAAAAACAGTTTTAAAGTCTTGTGTGAACTTGAAGTAACATCCCTGTCCACTCTTCATATCACAAAACTTTAAATTTCCTTATTGAGATTGATGCTTAGTTTCGCTAGGATATTGGCTCTGAAGCGCATATACAGGTACTACTCGTAAGATAGGTAGGTGCAACGTATGGCGGGAATATGTTTGGGGGGAAAATATCCATGAAGACCACTTAAAAATAAAATCTGGCAAGTTTCAGAAATAAGAACGTAGAAACATAGAATTGGTGACTTTTGACAAGTTCCCCAAATGATACAGACAGAATAAGAAATGCTATTAAGACTTACCACATTGGATGCAGTACCTCCAGGGCAACAAGAAAGCAATATTAAACCAACTGAGACAGAAGGAGGAAGCCCCAAGTATTTGGCAATGATAAACCCAAAACCTGGCATAATTGTATACTGAGCAACACACCCAAAAAGTATCTGCTCAAAGTGGAAAACAAAAACACGTAAGCTAGGAAACCTGAATATCACTAAAGCCTTCTATAAAGATGGTGAAGCCCATGATCACTGTCAAACTCTTCATTACACCAAAGGATAGCCAATAAAAAATTTCCACTAATTATGTTTAAAACCCTATCGTGTATGGTTGAGCTCAACTCCAAGAGTGGTGCTACTCCTATTTTTCTTTTGCATGGGTAAGTTTGTTGCTAAATGTAATTTTTGGATGAATGGCAGGAAAAGGTATCGGATTCAAAATTTCTATCAGTATAAGTGGCTACCAATTCGAACTTGAACACTAACGTCAGTTCGAAAAAAGAGTTCAATAAAACCCCTTGATGTTTTATCCTTGAAATGGATATGGGATAGTGCCAAAGGCTGGTTAAAATTAACTAAGAAGAACAGTTACTGTCACTGACTGATACTCCCATTAAAACTTGCCGGTAGAGTTAATAAACACAAAAACAAAAAATTGTGCCACTTCTTCCATAATTGCAGTCAACGAATCCTTTAAGCTCCATGATCCAGATTACAGAGAAATACAACACTGATGTCTTAAAATGACACAATTACATATCAATACAGCATAACTTTTTATCAAAAAGTGACATCAAATCCCAACAACGATAACAACTTTCGGAACAATTTAAAAACTCACAGAAAGAGGCCTTTGCACGAACAAATTGAACAAGTCCTTGAGCTCCAAAGTCAGACCCATAGCTAACATTATGAACCCAAGAGACAAGCTATACGAAGTCGGCCCTCTCTCCACAAACCACGAAAAAGTGGACGGTCTCAAGCAAGCCACAACCGCTCCAACGGTCACATAGACAGGGTACAGGCTCGCTACAGCCGAAAGCGTGTTTTCCCATCTGGGTTTTGCAACATAAACAGGTGGTTGACCGGAATTTCTGCGAACGGAGGTAATTGTTCGTGTGTTTGAGAGATTTTGGGGAGTGGAAATGGTGAGGGGTTTGATGGGTCTGAAGAAGGGAATGCGATGGAAAGTCTGTGGGGGTGAACTGAGGCAAATTGAGAGTGACATTTTTGTAATGGTGGATATGTGCGGAAAGTATGTGCCTTGGGATTTAATGGTTGAGAATTCGGAGTCGAAGCATTTTCTTTCGTTTTCTCGCTGATTTTCTTGATCGAGAAAACTTCGAGGGGGATGTATGATTGGCACCACCAGTGGGAACCACCGAACGGTTTGTGATGGTGGGACTCACATAACTTGCCATCGAAATCTAGTTGGGTAATCTTAGCCGTTCGATTCAGAGGTTTAGTGGGACCCTATAAGGGAAGTTAGTGATATTTCAGAAAAAGAGGGGGGTGAATTGTTATTTCAGAACAATTATGGGCGTGTGTAAATGGCAGCTTTGCCCCTCTGTGCTGGAAAAAAACGCATGCGACAGGGATGGCAATTCGATCGGGCGGGTGTTTGTTAAAACTTTCGGGTCTAGAGCTGGGGGAGGGGGAATTGTAAAAATCCAACTGAATTAGGGTAGACATCACTCTTTTCTATATATCCGTCTCGAAATTTTTTTATACATAAAAATTTATTTTTGTTTTTATATTTTTACCTTGCAACTAAAATACCACATTATATATCAATTATTTTTCATTTTCTTTATAGATAATAGATGTTGGTTAGGTTATAATAGTTATGTTGTGAATTTTTATTATTTTTGTTCACTAATTTAGAGTATAAAACATATTTTCTTAAAATGTTAAAAAAAAAAAAAAACGCAGGAAGGGGCGGGGCAGGGGGGGTAGGGCTAGATTTTCTGGACATATCAGATATGGCAAAACCCGCCCCGCGCCCGATTGCCATTAAGTCACATCCCATAGTTTCCGTTTAGTCTGTGAGCTTCCCTTAACAATTAGACTAAGGGGTTGTTCTCCAATGAAATTTTATCAACATTTGATAAAATCAAGCCCTTGATTTTATTCATTGGTAAAGAGATTTGATAAAATCTTAGATTTTTGTTAAATTTTTTAATGCAAAAATCTAAGATTTTATAAAAATCTCTTCACCAATGGATAAAATCAAGGGCTTGATTTTATCAAATCTTGATAAAATCCATTCGAGAACAACCCCTAAATTGATTGAAGTAAAAAAGTTAAAAGGATGAAATAGGTGAATTTTAGGGAGGAAGTAAGAAAATGTAAATAGTTTAACGGATAAAAGTAAAATGAACTTTGATTTCAATTTATCTTACTGCATAATTGACTAAACGTAGTAGTTTGGTCTGGGACTAAAATGTGTTTTATGTTTTCTATAACTCATGTACTGATAAATTCACGCGCACTTCAATTAATCTCTGGGATTCGATACCACGTCCACCAGTGGGGAGTCAGAGTAAAGCAGAGGCAAGCCTAATATGGATTACCTCATTAGAGTTGATAGAATGATAGCCCTTGGGAACAAGATTGGTCATGCGGTTTATGCAGTTCTCCGCAATCCAAATGAAGCAGAAGGTTTTCGGTTCTATTTGAAGGGTTGTTTTAGAAACTGACTTATTGCGCTTTATGAGACAAGTTATTATCTTACAATACGTTAACTGAGAAAACCTGACTTAAGCCGGTTCCTGACTTAAGTCAATTTCTGAACAACGCCTGAGTTGCGTTAATGAGTGAGACCATTTACTTTTTAGACCTCGTCAAAAACATCAATCACTTGATCGAACATGTTCCATATGATTTCAAAACACAAATTTGTAGATAAATTGCATAAATGGGTTTCAATCTAGTGTTGCACCACTTTTATTTTCAATATATATTTTTAAGGTCATATTAAATGATAGTTTGGGACATAAAATCTCACATTTTATGACACTCCAATCTCAACACATAAAATGTAACAATGATTTTATGAGATTTTCATAAAATCCTCCTAAAATCTATAGGAAAACCACTACATTTTATCAATTAGGAAAACAATTCCATTTTATCACCCCTCCATAAAATGTTCATTTTATGAGATTTTCATAAAATGCACCTAAAATTCTATAGGAGAACAAGGCCTAACTATAATTTTAATGTAATAAATGTTCACGATAAGTTCTAAAAGATGAACAATCTTGATTATCAAGGTGGGGCTGAAAAAGGCCTCAAAACAATATGAACTTGAACCTCCAATCCATTTGATGGACTACAGAGAATCCAGCTCCAATCAATGAAAATAAACTGAGTTGTCCAATTTTCCTTTTCATGGGTTTTTCTCAAGCCCACTTTGATGATTCAAACAGTTTAGGCTCTGATTGGCTATGGGATGAACAGGGGTATTAATAAGTTATAACCCCTCCCCTTATTCCGGTCCCACAGTTTTATCCTTGGTTTGGCAAAAATTTGGAACCCGGATAACTTAATACCCCCACCCAAATAATACCCCCTACGAAATTACCCCCATACCCTCCCTTATACTCCTCCCCTTACCGCAATTTTTTTTTTACTGTTTTTAAAAAGAAACCGAATGGCATTTTAAATACTTTGCGAACTCTTGCGATTTCCTTCGGATCACAAAATGAAGTACTTTTGTGCATAATTTTTTAATTTTTTTTTCACCAAATTAAACTACTAATTGAGATTTTAATTTGATACAAAAAATTTTGAAAAATATTATACTTTAGAATTTGACATTGTTTGCTTGCTTTGCAATATCCTTCGGATCAAAAAATAAAGTATTTTCACATTAATTTTTTTACTTTTTTTTTCACCAAATTAAACTACAAATTAAGATCTTTAATTTGATACAAAAAAATTTAAAATTTTTTATACTTTAGAATTTGACATTGTTGGGGAATAACACAAAAATTACTAATTAGTTATTATTAAACACGTATAACTAGAAAGGAAAAAAAAAAGCAAAAAATTAAACTTCGAAATATTATTGAAATGAATAATAAAATAATAATAACTGAATATTTTAATTTTAGATATAACTAATAAAAGGAATTATTTACTCCCTCCGTCCCAAATTGGATGTCCATTTTTGAAACCCGTGTCATTTTTCAAATGTTATATCTTTCAATTTATAATGTTTTTCGTAATTATGAACACTTTGTATTATAGAACTTGTCAAGAACTATCAAACAAGATCCATATTGAATATTTTTGGAGATTCATATTGAAAGATATAAACGATTGAAAATGACACGGGTTTCAAAAATGGACATCCAATTTGGAACGGAGGGAGTATTAAAAAGTATAATTAATTTAATTACTATTGTGTATCATAAAATCTAATATGACTGTTCAAGGGCAAATAAGTCATTTGTCAAGTTTTTACATCATCTACCCAATTTTATCCCCCTTTATCACAAATTCATCCAAACCACATACTATTTAATCCCCCTTCATAAATGTCACATCACTGTGGGTCCACCCTTACTAAATAATATTCCTTACTATCTTATCCCCCTTACTATTTAATCCCACCAAAACGTATCCTGCATCCAATCGGGGTCTTAGGTTTTATAGCTTGTAAGCGTAAACAATCACACACAATATAGAATACGAACAGTAAAGAGATCAACACAAAATTTACGTTTATAAATTAATGCTCTCGATAGTAAAAACCCTGGACGATTGAATAATACCAATTTTCGCTTTCGCTCCCGTGGAGGTACTCGGTTTTGGAAACTCTGCTTGGTCACTGCGCTTCCCTCGCTCCACTCCGCTCTGCATCTGGATTTGCCTAGAACTTCTTGGTATCTCTCCATATGAGCACAAGTTCTAACATACTTGTCAAGAATATCAGTCACACCAAAAATCACATTGATCAATTACTGAAAATGATTGGAACTGGGGGCCCTGTAATGAGGCCATCCGGTCGTCCATCTCGGTAATAAACGCTTGGATTTTTAATCCAAACAATGGATAGCTCGGATCATTTAGAGTTTAGATTAAATCCGAGCCGTTGGTGCCAAAATGGATGGCCGGATAGGACTCACTATAGGGGTGTAGTTAGTCCCCTCATTACAAACCCCCAATTCCGAAATGATTTCGTAATGCATCTCTCTTTTTATGTCAAGACAGCAGCACCATATTAGAATCCATTTATGTCAAGACAGGCACATCTCCAAAATCATGTCTACCAATATTTTTATCAATGTAATTTTTGATGTGGTCAATATTCTCAAGAAAGTTCAAACCCGTTCAGGTCATCAAAATAAGTCCGGAAAGAACCCAGTAAAATGAACCATTCATCAACATTCAAACGTGAACGCCAAGGAATGGGACGATCATATATTCATCTCTCTCTCTGTTATTTTTCCTTTGTTAAGACCAAACTATTACTAACAGTAGACTTGTCAACAAAGAAATCATGAGAATTTTCAAACCAAACACGTTGGAGAATAAATTCCGATCATATCCTAATCCTAAATGCCTAACAGTCCGACTACGCATACGTACGTGCACGAACATATCTGGACAGTCCATTTCAAGAATTAACGGTCCGGATTTTGAAAAACTCTTCCATTTTTTTAAAATTCGGACCTTCGAAAACATGCACGAACGGTCAAAATGCATTGTCCGTGCATTATTCGTACGCGGGGGTGTGCATACGAATAGTTTTTTTTTAATGCCTAAAAATCACACACGAAAATGAGACCAATTTGGGTAGTAGGTAGTAATTTGGTATCAACCGCCAGCACACAAACCTGGAATAGAAGCAGTCAATTTAACACGTTAAAACTGGGAAGAAAAAAAAAATCAACCCCATGAAAATTCAACTCACCCTTCCTGGAAGAAAACCCCCAATTTCTTCTTTCCTTAATCTGAGCTCACATTACCTCCTTTAAATACTCCATCCATATCTCAATTCTCATCACCACCACATCGAAAACCAAATCGTTACCACCACCACCACATCGAAAACCAAATCGATTCTCAATTCAACCCATCTCCTCCCGTCCGGGCCACTCGTCGTTGAAGATAAAAAGTGCATATATCGAAACCCATAAGCTCAAAAGCTCCATCCCGCCTCCACCACCACAATTGTTTCATCTCTCTTGTCTCTCTTTTTATAAATTTGGTATCCGAACCGACTTACTTGCCCCCTCTTGATATTTTCAATTAATAGATTTCGAAAACCCATAAAAATGTCTCTCAGATCGAGGCCAACCACCACAAAGCAAACATCCATCCCTAAACCCCCCACCCCAACCGACACCAATCCACCAGAATCCCCTAAATCCCAACAAGCTACCCCGCCGCCGCCGTCCCTAACCCAACGCGCCCTAACCGGCACGGCCAACCTAGCCAACCTCCTTCCAACCGGCACCCTCCTCGCCCTCCAAGTCCTCACCCCAACCTTCACCAGCAACGGCGCGTGCGACTCGGCTACCGGGCCCTTAACCGCCGCCCTCCTCGGCCTCCTCGCCCTCTCCTGCTTCCTCGCCTCCTTCACCGACTCCTTCCGGTCCCCAGTAGACGGCCAGGTCTACTACGGCTTCGCCACGCACAACGGCCTGTGGCTCTTCGACTCTCGGGCGGCGGCAGCCACGGGTACGGGTACGGATTTGAGAAAGTATCGGGTGGGGGTGATTGACTTGGTGCACGGGGTGGCGTCGGTGCTGGTGTTTGTGGCGGTGGCGATGAGGGATAAGAATGTGTTGAGCTGCTTTTATCCGGCGCCGAGCAAGGAGGCTCAGGAGGTTTTGAATGTGTTGCCGTTGGCGGTTGGGATGGTTAGCAGCTTCTTGTTCATGGTTTTTCCTACAAGGAGGCATGGGATTGGGTACCCTGTTACAAGCACCACTTAAATTTTTCTTGGAGCAATTGACTGATTTATTCATTCATTGTTAATTTAAAATAAGCAATTGGTAGGCTTATCTTTTGGTGAGACATTGAAAAATGGAATTCTGATATTTCAATATGGATCTCAATTAGTAATGTATTTTATGTCCAATATGATTCTTATTTGATAGATCTTAATTAGTTTTATTATATAAAAATCTTAAAATCTCTAAAACTATTATAGATGGAAAGATATGAAGGCCTTGTCTGTTTTCTTGTTTAGTTTTAGTTTTAATTTTAGTTTTAGTTTTGATGACATCGTCAATATTTCCCTCATTTCTCTCTCTATCTCTCTCCACTCATTACGCCTGCTGACATCATCAAAACTAAACTAAACTATCTAACCAAACACAGCCGAAGAGTTTAAAAATTACATCAAAATCTGAAAAGACTAATAATTTGGGATGGAGGGAGTGGTAAGACAATTAAATGAAGGGGTAGTAAGCGCAGTGGTGAATACTCATTCCGTGGAGACAAAACCCTCCTGCGAAAACGTCACTATAAGCATGAGAAAGTAATAAGTGTTGGACCATGAGGACGCATGCTCGAATCCCACGGTGGCCAACCATTCCATACCTTGAAGCCACTGGGGCTAATTCAAAATCATTACCTTCAAAGCTCCGCAATTAATTGAGGTGCGCTCAAACTGGTCCAAAGATCCGGTTGTAAAAAAATTACAGAGCGAACTCTTTGTGAACCTTTTCAATTATTAGTAGCAGCTTGAGGAGTAGTAACAATAGATAACTTTTATTGCCGTTAAAAAAAGATCTACTATTTTTTATTTTTTTGGAAAATGCTATAATAGGCCCAATGAGCTTATGTTAAGGTTTAAAAAGTGTGTTGAAATGTGTAAAAAATATATAAAAGTAGGGGTAAATAAGTACATAAAACAATAAGTATTGATGAAGTCAAACAAAGTTATGGCTTAACTTCTTTAAGAAAGAAAAGATAAAATACTCCTAACTAGGTGAACCAAATGAGACGTATATTAATGGACAGAGGGGAGGTGTTGCGCAGCGTGTTGTGCGGTGACTTTCGACGCCGTGCCGGCATCGTTTCAACGATCGGAAATCGTTAAGTTCCTTATCGGAACACATATAACTTGACAAAAATCAGAACACATATAACTTGAAACACTGGATGAAAACCATTGAACCCATTTTTTTCAAGTTTTTTTTGTTCCAATGAGAGACTTAACGATTATCGATTAAGTTGATTTTTGGCAGAGTTGTAGTACTTGACGAGCTCTACACGGTGGACGTCACCGATCGTCGAAACGATGTCGGAACGACGCCGAAAGTCACCACACAGCACGCTACGCAGCACAAGGTGGCACTTTTCACTTTTCAGGCTCTCCCAACAAGAAGGGGAGCCAGATCCCATGTTCCAAAATCTCCCCTGTTGCAAGGGGGTTTGGACCGTTGAAGGGTGAATTTTACACACTCGCAAATTTTTCAAACACAGATAAAATTCACCCTTCAACGGTCCAAATCCCCATTCAACAGAGGAACAGGGGGGTTTTGGAACAGGGGATCTGAAACCACAAGAAGGTACTGGGTTAGAACTTAAGTTACACAATTCGTATGAGCATGCGTGAGCGAAAGCGTGAAAGATACTTTAAAATTCATCCAAACTTATTAAAATTCACGATTGCAAAAATTATGTGCGCGAGAACAATGCAAGAATTGACTACTTACTACTTAGAGCACCTCCAGCCCACAATCAAATCTCAACTCAAATTTGAATCTGAGTAAAAAAAACCCCAATTTTCTACTCCAGTCTTCTACCCAAACCTATATCAAATCAAGTTTTACCCCTTTTTTTTCCCAAATGAAGGGAGACGCGTTTCCCTGAACCAAATCCACAACGGCTATGTCTGATGCACTGTAATTACAAGTCTGCCATTCATCTTCAACGGTACCCTACAACAAAGCCAACGTTACTCTGCAAGACTCAGGTACGGTTCTGCAACCTCTCCTCTCCCATCAATTTGAATAGGAAATATGATCCGATTTCTTCTTGCATCTATATAAACCACTGCACTTGAGTAAAAATTTTATCCCCCAATATCCTTCAGAGCTTATATTTTTCATAACCCTAAATTCACCATGGATGACTTTCAAGTTTTTGATCAGGAGGACTCGTTCAACTTAGAGGAAACTCATGGAGTTCAAATTGAAAGCCAATACTCCACAGTGTCCCCAGAAACCCAAAATTCTCGTGCCCATGGTAAAGCTTTTAGCATAGAGGAGGATGAAGCACTCTGTAGAGCTTGGTTGGCTATCTCTTAAGACCCAATTACAGGTAATAGTAAGAGTATGGCGGTCTTTTGGGAGCGTATACGGGTATGTTTCTCTTCACAAGCAAATGTCCAACAGAATAGAACTACTAATTCTTTATCTCATCGATGGTCTTTGATGCAAAAAGCTGTGAATAAATTTTGTGGTTTTCTTGAGCAAGTACAAAGCAAGAACCAAAGTGGAATGGGAGAACAAGACAAGGTGGGCTATTTTCGAATTGAACTATTGTGCTATATAGGATATGTTATGCAACTTATATGCTGATTTTTTTTTCCCAGATTAAGGAGGCTCATCGCATGTATCACGTTTTCCAAAATAGGCCTTTCACATTTGATACTCCGTGGGAAGTATTACGTCATAGTTGCAAGTGGAATGCAATAAGAACACCACAAGACAACCCGAAGAGCCAAACATCATGCTCGACTCCAACTGCTCCGACGTTGTGCGAGTTCGATGTAGATGTGGACCAATAAATGTCCCCGGAGATGTCAAACCGACCAACAGGTTCAAAGGGTGAGAAAGAGAAGAAAAAGATGAAGGCAGTCAATGATGATAAGTACAATGAAATTGCAGCCAACCAGACCAAAATTGTTGAAGCGTTGACAACTATATCCTCTCGTGGTATTGAACGACATCAAGAAAAGGCTATTGATCGTCAAAAGAGGAACGAGTCTAGGGAGGCGCAACTACTGTACTCGGCAATGATGAATGAAATGGAACAAAGGAAAGAGGATCATGCAATTATGTCAATGGATATGTCTATGTTGAATCCTATACAAAAAGCCTACTACGAGAAACTTCAAGGCAAAATCATTGCTCGAAGAGGATTTTAGTTGTGCATTCTCTTCCCTCAACATTTTTATCATTGCACAACTATTGGCTTCGAAAAGACCAAGAAGTGAAGCTTTCTCCTCATCACTATCAATAGAAGAGGACGATGATGATGAAAAGGTAGAAAAACCAATTGGTAAAAGATCCATTGAGAGTTTGATTTTTTGTGCAGACAAGTGTGCTCGTGGAAATTAGAGTTCAAATGAGGTAAAGTGGACAAGAGTGAAAGTTGGAAGAAAGAAATATGCTGGGAAATTGTACGTGCATAAAACCTGGGATTTGGGGATGGAGGGAAATTAAATGGAGGGAAAAAAGTTGGGGAAAAAATTGGAGCCAAACTCAAAAGGAAAAGCTGTTGAAATGTCTTTTAACTAGAATATGAGTAAAACACAATTTTATCATTGGAAAGAGTCATACCAAATCAAGCTTTTACTCAAATTTGAGTAAAAATTTGAGTAAGGGGCGGACTTGCTCTTAACTGGTTTCGAATATGAAGTACTCTTGTTTGAAAAGATTCCATGTGCCAAGTAGGAAAAAAATGAGGAGTAGTAGTTTGATTGTGGGAATCAACCTACCAACAAAATTCTGGAAAAAAATAAAAATGAAACTACCAACTGAAATAAATAACTATCCTTAATTGTAAAAGCATTTTTAATGGCAGGGCCAACCCTGACTTTTTAAAGACCTAAAACAAACATTAAAGATATGGGTTTTTTTGTTATTATTATTATTGGATTGTTATATATAAGGGGTGCCAAATTAGGTAGGACTCCTAAACTTTGTAAATTTCAGAAGCCTAAAACAGTCAAACCTCAAGCTTAAAGACTGGGGACTTTTTTTTTGGGCCTATTACAAGGAGTGCCAAATTAGGTGGGCCCTTAAAATTTGTAAATTATTAAAAATCTAAAACTGCCACAATTCGATCCTCAGCTCAGGGTCGGTCTTAAATCCTAGGGTTGAATTACATTACATGGGTCCTAAGTGGAAAAGTCAGAACACTGATAAGGGAGGTTAGGGAATAAAATCCAGTGATCCAGTGGTGATACTGCGTCAGGAAAGAAGATGTAGTGGCGATCCTCCATCCACCCACACTACGAGCAGAGTTCTGGGTCCGACATTAAAGTTAAGCAACTTTTCTTGTATTTTGTTTTTTCGGTTGTGTTCTTGTATGTTGTTCTTTATATATATATATATATATATATATATATATATATATATATATATATATAATCTTCTAGTCAGGGATCCCTGACTTTGCTTAAACTCAGGACCTCACCTTTCTCGATTCAATTTTGATGATCCAAACCGTCCAATGTATTTAGAATGTGTTTTGAAGGGTTCTCGCAAGGAATCATAAAAAAAAAAATGAGCGGAAAATGCTTGATCCGAGCAATTTATGATAAAAAAAAAAACTATATACGTACAGTTTTATAAAAAAACGGCTCGAATCAAGCCCTTCCCGGTCATTTTTTTTTAACGATTCCTCGCGAGGACCTTTAAAAACACATTGGACGGTTCGGATCATCAAAATTCAATCGGGAAAGGTGAGGTCTTGACTCTAGTCAGGGATCCCTAACTAGAAGCCCTCCTTATATATATATACAATCCCGTTCTACTAAGGACTCCCTCAAACAACCCATTTGCGGACTTCTGTTGTAAGCCATTGGATCTCATCCAACAGCCAGGATTAGAGGGAGAGACGCGCAGGTCAAATTGGCACTGAACCGGGTAAAAATTCTTGAACCGGTCCGGGTCACTAGGTAAGCCCCTTTCCCCTCAAACACAAATCATTTGAAACGTATTCAGATTTTGTAAAGAGAGAAAGGGAAGAGACGACTGACGATTTGGAGGAGAAGAACATGATCGAAGAATCGAAGAAGACCTGGTGACGTTTCTCTCTCTCTCTCTCTCTCTCTCTCTCTCTCTCTCTCTCTCTCTCTCTCTCTCTCTCTCTCTCTCTCTCTCTCTCTCAATCGTTAAGGTAGTTTCTAATTTTCACTTTGTTTGAACCATCAAACCCTAGGTGGAAGAAGACTATCAGAACCCTAGGTCGAAGAAGACGCGATACAACCATCGAAGCTCGAATCGAAGGTCTGCTCTCTCTCTCTCTCTCTCTCTCTCTCTCTCTCTCTCTCTCTCTCTCTCTCTCTCTCTCTCTCTCTCTCTCTCTCTCTCTCTCTCTCTCTCGTTTGAAAACCCTGATTTTTGTAAGTTGCTAGCAAACATTTTCCATCGGGTAGAGGTTACTGGCCCAGTAAACATTTTCCATCGTTTGAAAATCATGATTTTTGTAGTACCCACTAAAATATTGAAACCTTGCAAGAAAACAAATACATTCCTTTGTTTCTGTCTTAAACCATTCAATGGATTGTTTATGGTTCTTGGGAACCGCTACAACATTCACCCATCCTGCTTCAAACTCTTCAAGGCTTTCGGACTTCCAAATACATTTCTTGAACTCGTCATAATGTTTGACACAGGATAATGCACTTATCTTTTCAGAAATTTATTGACAATATGCCAAATGCAAAACCTATGATGCGTATTTGGAAGAACCGTAGCAATTGCCTTTGCCATGGCCGGATCTTGATCAGTTATGATCATTTTGGGCGAGCCACCGGGCATCACTTTCAACCATTCCTTCAAAAGCCACTCAAAGGATTCCGCTTTTTCTTCAGTAAAAAATGCACACCCAAACAGAGTTGTCTGCCCGTGGTGATTAACCCACAAAAAAGGTGCAAAGATCATATTGTAGCGGTTTGTTTGGTAAGTTGTATAAAAAACCACCACATCCCTGAAGTATTCATACGACTTTCTACATGCCGCATCAACCCAAAATAATCCTCCATCCTCCCCTCAGCATCTTCCTTAAATTTAAACACAAAATCTGGATTCTTTTTCTGTTCAATGTCAAAATGCTCGAACAACATATTGGCATCCTGTCCCTGTAGCGCTTTCCTCCTATCCCTCACGGAATTACGAAGATCTCATTCTAAAAATCCCACCTTGTCAAGACCTTCGGATTGCACCTCAAATAAACTCATTCGTTGGCACATTGGGACATTTGCTTCCACTAATTGTTGTGTTAAAGCTCTTTTCGCAAGTGTCACTTCACGATGAGATCGCAACAAATGTACCCTCGTTGGTGTCGTAAGAGGGTGGCTATAACCCTCGACAAATTGGGTGGCCACAAAACCGCCACGAGACCAATTTTTAACCACTGCCAGTTTTGCACCACAAAACTCTCTACTTGTCCCCCCGTCTTCGTGTGGTTGTCTCATAATTTTGTACACTAGGTTTTGGGACACTCACTCCTTGTTTGCAATAAACATACTCTTTCCTAATGATTTCACCCTCCCTACTCTTCTTGGTAGAATGGTGTCTCGTACCAAATCCAGCTTCTTTACCATAAGTATTGTAAAATTGGTGAACCTCATCTAAAGTGCCAAACTGTTGCCCAATTTTCGGTATCAAATCGTTGTTAACTTGCGGATAGTAATGTATTTCCGAAGAATTACCCGATTCACACGGTTGAGATGGTGCTGACAATAGTTCAATATTGTCCAAAGACTGCATTCTAATCTGCTGAATAAAAACATAAATGTTATATGGAGCATTCTAATCAATTGACATGCCATCAACAGAGACCATATGAGAAATACCAAAAGGAAAATATGGAGCAAAATTGATGAAAATACAAACAAACATAAGCCCCTCCTAGATGTGATTTAATTAAGATTTTATGCAAACTAAATGGGTACTTAACAAAAAAAAATGGATTTTATGCAAACTAAATTGGCGGGGGCTGGGGGGACACTCTGGTGCCATAGCAGCTCTGCCACTCGTTGGTGGAGGTGGGGGGCGGCTCGGCTTGCAAAGACACAAACTAGATCTGGTTCGTTGTCAACAAAACCATCTCAGATAACAATGCCAGTGGTTGACAGTGGGGCGTCTTCGTGGGTGACCGACAACAGACACGAAGAGAGAGAGAGAGAGAGAGAGAGAGAGAGAGAGAGAGAGAGCAGACCTTCGACAACCCAGCTTCGATGGTTGGATTTCGACCTAGTGTTCTTCGCGTGTTCTTCGACCTAAGGTTTCAAACAAACAGAAAATCAGAGAGAGAGAGAACGACAAAGAGAGAGAGAGAGAGAGAGAGAGAGAGATAAACGACATCTAGGGCTTGTTCGATCGTGTTCTTCTACTCCAAATCATCTGTCGTCTCTTCTCTTTCTCTCTCTACAAAATCTGAATACGTTTCAAATGATTTGTGTTTGAAAAGGGGCTTACCCAGTGACCCGGACCGATTCAAGAATTTTTACCCAGTTCAGTGCCAATTTGACCCGCGCGCCTCTCCCTCTAATCTTGGCCGTTGGATGAGATCCAATGGCTTACAACAGAAGTCTGCAAATGGGTTGTTTGAGGAAGTCCTTAGTAGAATGGGATTATATATATATATATATATATATCCATCCGGTTCTAGTGCGGGAATCCCGTTTCCGGACCTCCATGATCCGAACATTTTTTTGACGATCCGATCCGTCCAATGTGTTCAAAAGGTGTTTTCAAGGGTCCAAGCGGAAAATCTTCAAAAAAAAATACCGGGAAGGGCTTGATCCAAGTAGTTTTCGCAAAAATATATAAATACAGTTTTTGCGAAAAACTGCTTGGATCAAGCCCTTCCCGGTATTTTTTTTTGAAGATTTTCCGCGTGGACCCTTGAAAACACCTTCTGAACACATTGGACGGCTCGGATTTTCCAAAAAACATTTGCAACACAAAAAAACACCATTTTTTCTTATTAACGGGAGGTGTGGACTTGAACCCCACGGTATATATATATATATATATATATATATATATATATATATATACAATCCGAGTCGTCCAATGTGTTCAAAAGGTGTTTTCCATGGTCTGGGCGGGAAATCTTCAAAAAAAAATACCGGGAAGGGCTAGATCCAAGTAGTTTTTCGCAAAAACTGTATATTTACAGTTTTGCGAAAAACTGCTTGGATCAAGCCATTCCCGGTATTTTTTTTTTGGAGATTTCTCGCGTGGACCCTTGAAAATACCTTCTGAACACATTGGACGGCTCGGATCGTCAAAAAAATGCTCGGATCATGGAGGTCCGGAAGTCGGAGTCCAGAGGAGAAGCTTACCCTATATATATATATATAGGCAACACTTCTAGTCCGGGATCCGGGACTCCGGGACTCCATGATCCGAGCATTTTTTTGACGATCCGAGCCGTCCAATGCGTTCCAAAGGTGTTTTCAAGGGTCCACGCGAAAAATCTTCAAAAAAAAATACTGGGAAGGGCTTGATCCAAGCAGTTTTCGCAAAAATATATATATATATATTTACAGTTTTTGCGAAAACTGCTTGGATCAAGCCCTTCCCGGTATTGTTTTTTTTAAGATTTCCCGCGTGGACCCTTGAAAACACCTTCTGAACACATTGGACGGCTTGGATTTTCCAAAAATAATTTGCAACACAAAAAAAGCCATGTTTTTCTTATTTCCGGGAGGTGTGGACTAGAAAATCCACACACACACACATATATATATATATATATATATATCCGTGGACACACACTTTGTACATGCATTTTGACACTCCATCTCAGCCATTGAGATGGAGGGCTTAGATTAAAAGTTAAAGGACTACTCTCTCTCTCTCTCTCTCTGTCACTCCCCAAAACGATGAATCCTCTCTCTCGCTCTTCTCCCTTCACGTTGTCTACCTCTGTAACTCCAGCCATGACTGGACTCACTCCCCCTCCAGCCCTGACTACCGTCCGTCAACAAGCCACCACACCGACGCCAACAATTGATTTCCAAAAGTTATTGCAAGCAAATTGACAATCTTCTTTGCACAGTCCACGTGATTGCACTAAAAATTTACCACAAGTCATACAAAACAAGAATAGCTACAGGCCAAGCCAAACCATCCAAGAAAGAGAATTGCTAATTAGTAAATCCATAATTGGTATGCAGGAAATCAACAAGGATGTTAACCTACAATATGCCTTCAAAATGTATGAACAAAACCAATTCATTCTAGAAGGCCAAAAAACGATACTCCTGGAAACACAAGCTTTCTTGGTAACCAACGAAACAGAGCACTACAAGAATGCTTACCATGAGAGGAGGACAAAAATTGGAATCTAGAAGAGCCAAAAAAAAAAAAAATCCCAAATTACCCAAGTCATCCTCTAAACTAAAAAAATGGTGGCCACTCTTTCTTCCCAATATTGAACTCTATGCTCAGACTTGGGGCCAAGACTGCCAAGTTGAAGGAATAGAATTCACTGAACATTGAATTCCAATACACTAGGATGTTGCCGATCAAAAAAAATACACTAGGATGTTTATTTTCTAAACACTGGTCATGGTTTTCCCAGTAGTTTCTTTCAGGAATTCAATCAAACACTTAGTTGGCAATGTCGAGAATCTTCAAATTAACCACCAATTGATTCCCCAAATCCCGAATTGATTCCAAAAATTAGATGTGAGCGGCTTTGTCGTCTTTGCCATCAAACCCCAATCTTCAAACGTCAAAAACTGTCGTCGTCTTCCTCCAGAGTGAGAGAACAGAGGTAAGCATCAATGGGTGCAAAGAATCAGAGGGAAGAGGATTGTCATCATCGGAGGAGGGGGAGGACAGCTTCGTTGGCGGCAATCCATCATCGGGAGTTAGGTGACTGGAGGTTGATTACAGAGGTGAGTGGGTTAGCGTTCTGGGAAAGAGGGGGAGAGAGGGTTCAGCGTTTTGGGGAGTGACGAATAGAGAATGATCCTTTTTAACTTTTAATCTGAGCCCTCCATCTCAATGGCTGAGATGGAGTGTCAAAATGTGTGTGCGAAGTGTGTGTCTATAGATCTGGCCCCTATATATATATATATATATATATATATATATATATATATATATATATATAGAGTCCCGATCTAGTCCGGGAGTCCCGGATCCGGGACTCCACCTTCCCGATATTTTTTTGACGATCCGAACCGTCCAATGTGTTCAAAAGGTGTTTTCCAAGGCCCACGCGGGAAATCTTCAAAAAAAAACACCGGGAAGGGCTTGATCCAAGCGGTTTTCGCAAAACTGTAAATATGCAATTTTTGCGAAAAACTGCTTGGATCAAGCCCTTCCCGGTATTTTTTTTTGAAGATTTCCCGCGTGGGCCTTGGAAAACACCTTTTGAACACATTGGACGGCTCGGATCGTCAAAAAAATATCGGGAAGGGCTTCAAAACGCTTCAATCCGGGATTTCCGGGATCCTTGACTGGATCGTCCGTGTATATATATATAAGGGCTCCCTTATAGACTGCAGTGCGGGATTTTTCGTCCAAAATCGAATTTCGAAAATCCAAACCATTAGATGTGTTTAAAATGTGTTTTTAAGGTCCAACGCGAGGATTCGTCGAAAAACAATACCCGGAAGGGTTTGATCCAAGCAGTTTTCGATAAAAATATATATATAATTTTTTTTATCGAAAACTACTCGGATCAAGCCCTTCCGGATATTTTTTTGGACGAATCCTCGCGATAGACCTTAAAAACACATTTTAAACACATCTAATGGTTCAGATCGTCAAAATTCGATCCCGAACGAAAAATCCCGCACCGTAGAATTTAAGTGAGCCCTTATTGGATATTTGTAGGATTGACTATGACCTTTGATTATGGGAAGCAAGATTGTTTATGCTTATGAAAAAAGAATTATGTAATCTAGAGTATTTATTTTCAGCTTTTGAAACAACAGCATGTACTAAAAGAATGAAAGTGAGATACTAGTATATTGTGGTTGATTCAGAAGATCAACTTTCGTGAGTTCCTGAAGTAATTATCTTTTTATGTATCGTATTCGGTTATGCTTAAAAAGATAATTGCTTCAGGAACTATCGAGTGAGAGATTGCTAAGTATCTCGAGATGCGAAATGAATAAAACTAAAATGAAACTAAAAAAAATGAAGGCCCTATTTACAGAGGAAGATTCAGGGGCCAAATGTGTAATTGATGAGCAGCTTGTCACCTAACAATTGCCGCCTCAGCCTTTCTTCTTAGCCGCTGTGGTCATCCATGATGTCAAATTGGTTATTGTATGCCATCTTACTGCAACAAATACTTCTTCCCAATTTTTAATTTATCTTCTGAAATCAGATCAAAAAAATACTCTCATTCCAAAATAAGTGTCCCTTTTTGTGTCATTTTCAACGGCTTAAATACTTTAATTTATAATAGTTTTTAGGGTTAATTTCAGTAACCTCCCCTGAGGTTTGCATAAATGCCACTGCCCTCCCCTCTGGTTTCTGAAATTCCACTGCGCTCCCTTGCTTTAAAACTAAATGTCAGATACCCCCCTTTTCCGTCAATTCCCTTACAAAACCGTTAAGTCCATCTTTTTATCCCCATTTTACCCCTCCCTCTTACCCTCACAACTATAAATATAATACCCCACTCAAAAAATGTTAATTTTTTTTTCTTTTAATTGTACACCATTTTTTTTATTTCCAGATTTTTCATGAATGACTTAATATTCACTTTGGAAATAAAAAAAAAATGTCCTTATAAAGTTTTAAAAAAAAAAAACTGTGAAAAAAAGTTGCAAATTATCTAAGTTAAAGCCAAAAAAAATGGTGTACAATTAAAAGAAAAAAAAAATTAACGTTTTTTGAGTGGGGTATTATATTTATTATTATTTTTTTTTTTGGTACTTCGGAAATATGGGTATTATATTTATAGTTGTGAGGGTAAGAGGGAGGGGTAAAATGGGGATAAAAAGATGGACTTAACGGTTTTGTAACGGAATTGACGGAAAAGGGGGGTATCTGACATTTAGTTTTAAAGCAAGGGAGCGCAGTGAAATTTCAGAAACCAGAGGGGAGGGCAGTGGCATTTATGCAAACCTCAGGGGAGGTTAGTGAAATTAACCCTAGTTTTTATGATTTTGAAATTTTTTTATAATAGAATTAATTAAGATCTATAAAACAAGATTCATAATGTATATTTTTTGAGTTTCATAATAACTTTCATTATTTTGAAAATTTTGCATAATAAATTAATTAAGATCTATAAAACAAGATTCTTAATGCCTATTTTTTTAGGTTCACATTAAAAGATATAAGCCGTTGAAAATGGTACGCAGTCCCAAAAGACACTTATTTTGGAACGGACGGAGTATATAGTAGTATCATCTGAAACAATATTCTAACTGAGAACTTAATACTCCCGCCCAAAATGATAGTCTGGTGCAAAAAACGATAAATTAAAAATAATAATAATACAATTTTGTAAAAAAAAAAATTCAAACTATTTGTATGAATTAATAGATCTCAATAAATCTTCTATATTAATTTAAAAAATTTAAAATTTTCTCAAAAAAAATGCATTATTTCTAACTTACTATTGCTTACTCCCTCTGTCCTATTTTAAATGTTCCTTACGTATATCCGTGTCATTTTCAAACGTCTATATCTTTTTCTTGATAAGGTTTTCAAAGTTTTTTAATATTTTGTCTAATAGAACTAATTGAGGTCTATCAAATAAGATCCATATTGCATATAAAATACATTATAAAATGAAAACTATAAGAATTTTAAAAAAACACGCATAACCGTAGGGAGCATTTAAATTGGGACAGAGGGAGTATCATTTTACGAACCAAACTGTCATTTTGAGACGAAGTTCCACTTTTCCTTTATCGCTTCCTCCTCAAGTGGCTGTGAAATTTTTTCTCGTACTGTCATCTGGCAATTGCCATTCTTCCTTAATTTTTTTTTATTTTTATTTTCAAGTTTCGATTTCAATTTCCTTAAACATTAGAAACAGAAAGCAATCTATGCATTTGCCAACTGAATTCACAATCCTGCCAAACACTCAGCGATCCAGATAAGAGTTGTTCACTGTTTTTTTTTTTTTATTGACATTATTTTCTAATTTTATCGGCAGAGTTGTTCAAGTTGTTGGAATTTTGTTCTTGATTCAATGCACTAAATGAAATACAACACTTTCGAATCGGCATAGAAAAAGACATAACCAAACAGTCCCCAACACAAGAATACCAGAAGAGAAACTTTAAATGAAATTAAAATATTTAAAAAAAAAAAAGGCAGAAAAAAGAAACAACAAATATTGCGACCTAACCCAATTCTTACCCAACAATATTGTGGAAATAAATTACTCCAACAAACTAAATTGGAAGAAATGAACAGAAACAACGCCTGAGATGATATGCCAAACCAAACCAAACCAAATCCAACGAAGCCTTGCGTCACAAACGAAGCTTGGTATCCCAAACCAAGTCGGCGGTGGATGTTTGCCGAAGTCTTTAAATTGCCTTGGGTGGTGCAGATACAGAAAGCACCGAGTTGTCTCTTGCATTCATAGGTATACTACCATTCTTCGGTGGGTGGGAGTTGAGGGAGAGATTTTTGGTGAGATTGACGAGAGAAGATGTGGGGTCAGAGGCCCCGTTTGGCCTCGCTCCTGCTTCAGCTGTCATTTCTCCAGTTTTTAAATTCTTCTGCTCAAAATGGATAAAAGAAGGTATCAGGAAAATCCAGCTACAAGTGATAACCAAACATGAATGTATTTCAACCCCAGAAAACTGGATACGGTTTCAGTAATATAACCAAGTGGCTTGCAACTAAGAAACCCTAGCGCCTCATAATTATTGAGCGGGTGCGTGTATGACTATCAGAGAGAGGGGGCAGGGGGAAGAGACTCACGGCGAAATCGTGGTTATTGTATATCTCTGTTGGAGATGGAGCTTGTTTGCCGCTCCTTTTAGTTTTAAGCGATTTCTCCCTATTTTCATAGAAGTTGAAATCATCCAGCATTGATGTCTTCGCTGAGTAACTCTTAAAAATGTTCAGCATCTCTATTCCTTGCTTCAATCCAACCTGTGACAAAAAATAAATGTAACAATATTCAGAACATAAATTAGCAAATATGTTCTCAACTACTTCGTGAATATTTCAGTTATTTCAATAATTTATTTTGGCTACTTCGTGAATATCCAACCTGCTGCAAAAATTTATTTCTTCTCTCATTCGAAAAATATTTTGGCTACCCTGGCTCCCCACCGCTAAAAACAAATATAAAAGGACTTCAGAGTAATATTGAGTGTTGTCCAAAAAGAATAGGAAAACTACCTCCTGAGTATCCCTGGTGTAAGTTACAGGCTTATTATCATTGTTCTCAAGAGTGATGTGTCGGAGCTGTGAACTCGGAACATCCTTAATCACGTGCCACTTCACTGGAAAGAACCCATTCCACTTGTCAAGCTGCCAAAAATCCATGTCCTTATTGAAATCCACCGGCCCAAGCATCTCAGATACACCTACAAACTGTCCACTTCCATTCACCTGAAATTCCATGTTGAGTGCAGAAAAATGGTTATCCAACCACTAAAACTAGAGTAGAAAATCCTAATCTGGCAAAAAGTTTTGCAGAATAATTTCCCCAATTTCCTTTTATGAACAGCCAAGCACCATTAACCAAACCAGTTTTTGAAAATGTTCTCCCTTTGTTCTTAATTGTAAGTCACCCATTCCCTTTTGGATGTTCCAAAATTTTAGACCATCTAACAAATCCAAAATTGGTTATTTTCAAAACTATCCTCTTAAATCTTTATGAAGGGACTCAAATAAGTTGGCAATAACACAGATGACAACATGAGATATGACTTAACATCAAGCAACAGAGGGAGTATGGAAAACCGTCTCTGAAAACTATTAACCAATTAGAGCCCAAGCTATCAAAAGCCAATGCTACACTTACTGAAAAAAAGAGGAAAATTGGACATTTGGTGCCTGTCCCGATTGTTTTTGCCTCTGCATCATGGAAAGCAGCATCCAATTTCCTATTGCCATTTGGAGTACTGGACCAGACGTCATATTTAATGCACTTATGAATATCATCTTCGCTGTATGATTTGATGACAAAGAACTTGGCATTTTCATACTGAGTCTGAAAATCTCCAAGGTTGTACAGATCCCTTCGAATGGTGGGCACGAACTGTTCCTCTTCTGATGGATTTTTAGGATTGCTACCATTCTGCCCCCTAGGACCACGTGTTAGCTCAGTTGAAGCATCAAACTCTCCATTTCTATCTCTCGGCTTACTATTGTTACCATTCCATACTCTACTGTTTGGTCTATAGCTCATTGGACTATGCATGAGAAGACCTTGGTTTTGGTTGATAAATGACGAGAAATTACCATTTGGGTAAAAGCCCCCCTTGGCAAGGTTTGATGATTGATAACCAGAACCTAGCTGCGACACAAGAAACCAGAAAAGGATCAATAGTAATAGCAATAAAAGCATCCAACCAGGTGAAAATAACTGATTCAACATCAGTGATTTAAACCATTGCTACAGAAGAATTGCACCATATCATAATGCAGATAAGACTTTGAGCAAAGGTCCTTCAACATATGCATAGGATCAAGTGCACCCGTTGGTGTCAAAATGACTTTGCCAAAGCAGTGTTTAAAGGACTATCACACTGATTATGCAACTTAAAGAAACTGGGTCCCCTACACTGTTTGTGGAGCAGGAAAAAAAAACTCATGTTTCCAAGAGACATAAAAGAAGAATTGCAATAGCAACAGATAGAAGCGGAAGAAGAAAAGGCAAAGAGTAGCCATAGGAGCTTTAAGTGATATTGACATGTCTCTTAACTTCAGGAAGAAAAGACATTGCAAAGAACACAAACTGATAAATGAAATTGCAGTAAGGTGCACATGTCAAAGATAGCTAACAAACGAACTCACAAAGATGACAAAACATCTCATTATAGAGTACCAAATTGATTCCACCCAGAATTGACCCATAGAAGTCCTTTAAAAATTTAACTTGGGGTCTCATCAAACAACCAAAAGCTTAACACATCTAAACATCCTGACAACAGTCCATGTTAATAAAGATCCTGACTACAGGTTTTTCTTTGTCTAAACTTGAATTCCCTCCACTTCAATGCAGCACCATCGTCTAATACATGAGTGGAACTTTGTTTTTGAGAAGTCTTTTGATGGTCAAAAAGTAAAAACTCAGCCTATGAACTAGTAGTAAGCATAAATCCAATGGACCCCGTGAATTCCCATAAGTCTTCCTCCATCTTTGTCTCCTCTCTATCTCCTCTCTTTCGCTCTCTCATGTTTGTATCTTGATCTTCAAAGGTTAAAGGAAGAAAAGAAGTTAAAAGAGTGTTTGTTTTCTCTCCTTTTCGCTGTTTCCATCGGAACCTAAAGCGCAAGTATGGAAGAGCTTGGAGGAGGAATTGGCGCTCTCCCTTCTCATCATAACCCTCACCTAACTTCCCGTCCCCCTCCGTAAATCAATAAACCAGTGACCCGCCCTACCCATGCACACCGGTTTCGAACAACCTTTTGGCCGGAAGCAGGTGATGATATCTGCAACCCAATGGAGTTGGGTCAACTAGCAAGGCTGACAGCAAACCCGATATCGATCCGTGCACACCCCTTACCAAACTCTAGGTAAAAGGTCGGAGTATGAGAACAACCACTTTGTACATTTAATACCAACGGTCTCGGGCATGTACCCAATCTACGCCTCTCAGACACCCAAAAATCGGAACTAGAAGGGCAAACTTTTTTTCACCATCCACATATCTTAAATATTAAAATCAGAGGTAGATTTGAAGCTAATATTTTGATATAACTAGTATTTGCATATATTACGGGCATACCGGCCTATGCATACATGAAATTTTGAACCACCATTATTTCTCACTGTAATGTAATGGCCTCCCAAAACCCAATACGTAATGACTGTTTTTTAAAACTCTGGACACAACTGAAGGTTAAATAATTAAATGGCTAAGCGGGAAAATTTATAAATTAAACAATAAAGCATCATGATTCAGAAGAACAACACATCGTGGCAGTGACTGCCCAATCATCAACATTGAGGCAAAGTAAGATAACCAAAATTTTTGAATGGCAGTTGATTAATAAGTTCCAAGCCATCACAATTCATCATTAACTACTCTAATTAATATAAATCAGGAAAGGAATAACGGGAGTTAGGTACTGTGATAGTCTGTCTATGAAGCACCGATACTTCTAGAGGTCGCCATGTCGAGTATTGACACCGGGACACATTGGATGCGCCCCTTAAATTAAATTATTTGTTGGAGGGGGGAGGGGGACACGCCTCCCTCCCTCCCTGCCTCCCTCCCTCCTTCCCTCCCTCTCTCATTAATATAAATCAGGAAAGGAATAACGGGAGTTAGGTACTGTGATAGTCTATGTCTATGAAGCATCGACACTTTTAGAGGTCGCCATGTCGAGTATTGGACAAGGGGACATGCGGGGACACATTGGATGCGCCCCTTGGCCCGTCCCTTAAATTAAATTATTTGTTGGAGGGGGACACGCGTGTCCCACATACTCTCCCTCTCTCGTTATATATTTGATGTATATATCTCCGTCGCAGCATATGTGTTATATCTTACATATATATGTGTGTGTACTGGTATATGTACCAGTACATAACAGTGTATATATCTTATATATAAAAAGAAAAGTGTATACATCCTTGTATAGAAACTGTTACTGCATACATATATGGTATATTTATAGACAGAGCTATTTCTTTATTATTTATTATTGCCGTGTCCCCCGCTGTGTTCATGTTCATTTTTTTAGAATTCCCGTGTCCTGTGTCCGTGCTACATAAGGTGATAGTTGATAGTACTTGATACCATCAGTGGGGAACTAAGTTCCAGAAAATATTCATCCAGAGAGAAGCTGTCAACAAATTCTAAGAATTATATCTCAAGCACTTCTGACATAAAGATGAATGTTAGTACCTTACTCGAAGTTCTGATAGGTTGAGTTTCAAGGTTAGATTTGTAGATATTAGAGTAGGCAGCAGATTTTCGCGACTTTGAATCCAAAGGCAATGTTGAAAATTTGCTAGTAACACCAGTTGGTTTGGTGGAGTTAAAACCATTTGACTTCATTGAAGCATTAGAGCCAAAAGAAGATTTTGACTTCCCAGAATAACCATTGGTCCCATTTATTCCATCTCCAACATAAGCAGAATCCCACGAGTAGCAAGGCATGGCTTCTGACCCATATGGAACAGAATGCTGAAGATAACCTGGTGAAGAGTAGTATGGCTGCTGGCCGTCCGCACCCATAAAAGGACCGGCAGGATAAGTATCATAACCAGGTAAATAATAGAGAAGCGAACCATTATCTGTTTGGAAACCCTGGAAATATCAACAAATGGACAGTGAAAAGAGCAGCCCACGGCAATTCATAATATACCGCTCACAGTAACTAGAGGCAATCTAATAAGATTTGTTCCACTGAAAGGTAAAAGGCAAAAGTCCTACATATAAAGTTGAGACAATCAATAGTAGGATAGAGGGAAATGAACATACAGTATAAGAACCACCTCCAGCATTAAAATTATTATGACCATCCGATTGAGAAGAGGTCCCATTATAGCCTGCAAACAAGCAACCGCAATGGCTCAATTTCCCCCCAAGTAATAGAGCTGTATGCGACTGTAGAACACAAAGTCGCAAACTTGCGCTAGTTTTGTAATCACAAACATTCTGGAAGCAAAATGCAAGGCGATTTTTCAGTTTTCACATATACAGTACCTCGCCTCAAATAATTTTTCCCCCTTTCTCCAAAGTAATATAACAAATATGTATAACATGACCATGAACACCACCACCTACAATTAGGTGTTCTAAAAGAAGGTCTAGAAGGCCGAGTACTCGCCGCCTAGGCGCTAGAAGGACTCTCGCCGACTAGCCCGACTAGACTGATTATCCCGACTATCCCGACTAATTGCCCGATTAGGCACCGAGTACTCGGCCCTGGAAGCTAGAAGATGCCCGGCCGCCCTGGGAGCGCCTAGCGAGTTTTAGAATTACTAACCCCTAATAAATCAAGCAGCCTTAAAGAGGTTATTGGACGGACTACAATGATTGGAATGCAGTCATTCAACGATGAATATAGTGTCGTACAATATTCCAGTAATTACACAACAAATTCTCTGTTGAAAGAAAAAGAGAAGGGGATAGGTACAAAGCAGAAGCGACGAAGCTTAAAACTTGAGGAGATAACACAAACACAGCCCAAAAACAAAGCCTAGTAAGAAAATAAACAATAAAATAAATGGAGAGAGACCACCAAAACAGGCTGCTAGCAAAAGAAATGAACATTGCCAAAACAAAGTCTGCAATGCCAAGTGGAGAAACAGATTACACAAATCAAAAAGGTCACCAAACAAAGTACCTCAAATAGGCTTAATTTGCAGAAGCCAGAGCTGACAAAAAGAAAGCTTTCCTCAAACATTATCCCATCTAGAAGTCACGCAATTACATCTCGTCCAAAAAACCCACCACAACACTTGAACCCTCCTTTTCAAAATTAGGGCAGCTAATCTAATGGTCATATATAATGGATCTCAGGCATAAATAAGTTTTTATAATAATTCTATTCTCTAATGAACCCATTTTATTATTCATGTTTCAGTTACAGCCGAATCTCATGTGCTTCTATAAAGTTAGGTTTGACAGCTTTAGTGGAGATCATGTTTCAAAGATAATACCAACCAATCTAACCTGGGTAATAATAATCGTAACAGCTAGTAGGTGGATAGTAAACACCTTGCTCTGCAACTGACTCTTGACCAGTCTCACCTTTGATGCTAGAGGTAGCAGCATCTCCTGAGGATATGGAAGAGGTCAAAACAGATGGTGTTCCATCTGTACCAGAAGCCTGAGAAGAAACATCAAAACACAACTCCGTAAGAGACAGAAAACAACTCTCTGGGTTTTCCAGAAGACAGATTGCATTAAGGCACCAAACACGAAAGAGAATATGGTTGTATAAACACACACACACACACACCAAATAAAAATATGCTTAGCAAGCATGAATTTGTTACGAGGCACATTGGGACCACTGAAAAAGTATGTCCATTTTTGTCCCCACTGCCTCCATCAACCCTCCCACAATTAGTGCCATTCTACTATGCTACAGAATCAATAGAAAAATAAAATAGAAAACCAAGTAGGACATATCATTACTAGTTCACATTCCAGCCCAATTAAAATCACAAATTGCATTACCATAAATCGATCTCCATACTTTACAGTCAACGAGTTAGTCACATGCAGCTTGTTGCAGTATTTAGACAGACCATAAAAGTCCCTAGTCGTACTGTGATGAGGCCTGGGCAAGGGGGTCTATTAAAAACGAGCTGACAATGAAAATTACTTGTATGAAAGAGCCAAGTTGTCATAGTTCTGGAAAACTAATTCCATTTGGAATGAGGCATGCAAAAGGTTGATTAACCATATGTATCCAATTATACCTATGTTTGGATTAATTTGGTCATGTTTAATTCCTTCTACTCTTTGGAGTCTGAAAGGTAAATAATATGATTTGTGTTTCTCCTGTTTCAAGCACAAGTTCCACAACAGCAAACAAGTGGCTATCCACTTTTCTGGAAACTACGCCAGAGCTTATGAACCATATGCCAGCACAGAAAAAGTAAGAATAACATGAGAAGGATCAAACAAGAATTCCAGTGGCTTAATAATAAAAAATAGTCTGCAGTAATATCAGATAAATTTTAATAATAAAAACCTCTCATAGTTTCAGCCACATACCACAATACAAAAGAAATCATAGAATTTAATACCATTGAAGAGGTAGAGTCACGGGGGAAGTAAGGAAGAAAAAAAAAATCTAAAATGAGAGAAAGTTAATAAGGACTATGGCATGTTGGCATACCACATCTTGCCCAACCAATTTAGTAGAGGGCTCTGATTTCGATACTGCAGCCACTGGCTCTGCTGAATTGTAGAGTTAAGTAACACTGATAGATACATGTTTCCTAAATCAATTGTATAAAAGGCAATCGCAGCTTATGAGAAGCTTGTATGCATGTAATGCACTACAAAGTAGCATATAAATCAACGGCGGCGTAAATAATCAGATTGGACAAGATATCAACTCCGCCGCCACAAAATACTAAAAATATCCAAAGGAAATATGGATGAATTTTTGCACAGAGTATAAACTCCAGTATACTAGTCATCAGCAGCGGAGGAGAGGAAATTCCAATTCCACAATAAAACAGTCTCAATTGACAACATACAGGAAGAACGAAACTTGAAACAGTTTCACCAAGACACGGAGCCATCCTCTCCACCCCCCGCCCACACACACGCACAAAAAGAAGAAAAGAAGCGGGCCCCCATGAGTTTACTATCCAGCAAATTCAATGGAACGAATTCAAGGAAGTTTGCTCAATAGCACACAATCTAAGGATACACTTCCCAATTCTTTTCTCGCCAGCCATTGCAAATCTTCCAAGTCAGGTCAGCCCTAGATTGAAATAGTATAAATAAGAAGAAAACAAACAATCAGAAGAGAATTAAACGTGTCTAAGACTCCAAAAAATTATCAATGTGTTCCCTAATCAAATAAAATGTGTCTTCCAAAGTAATTGGTTATCTACATTTTAAGAGAAAGCAGTATGGATTATTGGATACCGAACCAAACAAAAATGGTATCTGTCATCCACCAGGCACAAAATTACCACTACCATCAAAAAAGAGATTCTAATGTTCCCTGTGGATAGAAAGAACCATTTTTTTTATGAGTAAAATTGTGGATAGAAGGAACAAGATTCTTCTGGTTGCCTTTCTTCTCCATTAGCAATGAAGAAACAATCCAAATTAACATTACATTAATATCTAATGGTTTGCACAGCACATTCGCAACTACAAATAAAATAGCTAAGAAAACCACAATTCCCCACGAAAGGGAACCAAAAATTAATCAAAACACCGAAAGTGAGAAACTTTGAGTACACTTTGGACTTCAGACTTCTGGTCTAAAATATTAAAGAGTTAGCTGGGAAATAACTAATCAGTACAGGACCAGAAGAACAAAGGTATATCCGGGTTTTTTTTTCCCCAAATTTCGTCCCCCAGAAGGGAGAAAAAAAAAGAAAAGAATATTGCTCAAAAAATACAACTAGCAATACAATTCCAACTTTTTCATTTCTACAACCAAAAAAGGGGGAAAAGGGGAAAGAAAATGAACGACAGAGAGAACTCCAATAAAGAATGGATGCTATTTTCCAATACAGTGATACTGTGATACTGACTGACCACCCCCTCATCAAAAGACAAATATTTTCTTGCCAAATTTAGAAATAAAAAAAGAATACTGAAATCTTAAAAAGGGTCTCTAGTGATTCAAGTAACTGTACTCTTAGAAGAAAAACTACCACACGTGTGTCGGACATCACCTCTTCTTCTTTTTCTTTTCTTTTTTAACAGAATGTCGTACATCACCTCTAATACCCAAATACCGACACATCTATTTCAAGAAAACTTTTCATCAAAAATTCGTGAAAAATTAGTTAATAAGCCTGGCCGCAATCTCTCTCGAAAAACTCAAACTTTCTCACTCTAAACACTCTTCCGGAATACGAAGATGAAATCAACAATGAATCAGAAGCAAACCCTAAAAAAAGCAGCCTTTCACCACGAAATCCAAGTTGAATGGAACAATCTCTCTCTAAAATCTCATATTTTCTCACTTTAAACGCTACTCTCAAAGAAGACCAAGAAAGAAACAGTGAATCAGAATCAAACCTAAAAACTGAAACCCTTCCCACGTAATCATATACTAATGGAAGCAATCTCTCTCTCTCTCTAAGAACTCAAATTTCTCACTTTAAACACTCTTTGAGGGTAAGAAGAAGAAGGAAACGTTGAAATTGAAACAAACCTATGAAAAAAAAGGCAACTTTTCAGATGAATAGCGCCCAAGACGGCCGATTCCGATCTGAGGAGCAAAACCGGACCGCCGGAAACCCTCTCTCTCTGAGTGGCTGGAAAACCGCTTTAATTTTGAGCCAAAAGCGGTATTCCGATGAGAGAGAGAGAGAGAGAGAGCGAGAGAAGAGAGAAAAGAGAAGTGAAGCAGTAGCACTCTAGCCTGGTAGAAGAAGAGACATGGGGGGCGTGGGATGAGGGAACACATAAGGGTTCAGATCCGACGGTGGATTTTGGTTCCTCCTTTAGGGAACCACGAGTATGAACCGTTGGATTGAAGAGGTCAAAGATTAGGACACCAATCCCTTCCAAATTCCCAAAAAAAAAATAATAATAATCCCTTCCAAAGTCCAATCATTTGTTTAAGCAACAAATATATAATTATTCGGGTTCAAATTTAAACTTTACGAAGAAAACATAAAACCCTCCACTTTTACTCAAATTCGCACCAAATTAATTTTTACCTAAATTAGTTACAAAAAATAAAGTCCTTAATGACATACGGATTAACAAATATCTCTTAAGATTATCCCATGGCATACTCAAAACCAAAATGTTATTAAAGTTAACAATTTTTACCTAAATTAATAACAAAAAATAAAATCCTTAATGACATACGGAGTAACAAATATCTTTTGAGGTTATCCCAATGGCATACTCAAAGTTCATGTTAACAGATATTCAAATTTTGGCATTTGCATACTCAAAGTTACTTTTCCAATAACCAAATTTAATAGGGAATTGATATTGACACTCTTCCTTTCTTTATTGGCACTATCTTTTTTGTCTTTATTTACAAAGTGCAAGAGTAATTTTTACCTAATAAAGACAAAAAAAAAAGAAAACAATGTCAATAGATAAAATGGGAGTACCAATATCACTTCCATTTAATAGACCTGAACTCTCATCAATTAAATACACCAACCATTACACAAAAACATTCTCCCTCTTTTTCAAGAATGTTTTCAAAAAATTATTGAATTTTTTTTTTCAGAATCTGTTTTTCTTTTGAAAATTGTTTGTTTTCTAACACTAAATTTGTTTTTCAAAGACAGTTTTTTGAAATTTTTTTAATGAAAGATGTTTGTTTTCTATAACTGAAATTTTATTTTTTTTCAGAAATGGTTTTTTCGAAAACTTTTTTTTTGGGGGAGAACTTTTTGTTTTTTGTTTTTTGGTTTACAAAACTGTTTGTTTTTCAAAATTAAATTGCTTTTTTTTTTCAAAAGGTGTTTATTTTTTCAAAAATTGTTTCATTCTTTCTAAAACTTTTGTTTTTAAAAATTTTTAATTTTAAAAAAAAACTATTTTTTTAAATGATTTTGAAAAATAGAACAGTTTTGACTGAAAATTTTGCTTTTAGAATAATTTAGTTTCTTTTTAGTTTGAAAATGTGATATAGCACTCAATTTTGATTATGTCGTTATGGACCTCTATATTGTTAATTTTAGCTATCCCTTTAACTGGATCAAAAGGTGATGTGATAACTCTTGGTTATTCAATTTTGAGTATACATTGGTGATACCCTAAGCTATTAAACCAATTTCTTATAAGGGTCAAACTCAAGCACTATGGAGAACTGAACAACAAATCATCCAATCATTACACCACCACAATATGAACAATGAGATTTTTTATTTGTAAGAATAAATGAATATATCTCTAAAAAAAAAAACAAATATACTCAGAGTTTTAGTTGATCACATTAATTTCTAAACAAATATCACCTTCACACACCACTTCACTATAGGAAGCTCTCTCAATCTTCAAATCACCAACAAACGTATTATTCAATTATTACCCCTATTTTTAATTTTTATTTTTATTTTTCTTTCTATCTCTCTCCAATCATTAATACCTATTTTTTAATTATTATACCTATTTCTCCCTCTAATCATTACAAAAACCAAAACTCAAAACCAAACCAAACACAACCTATGAAGCTCTCTCAATCTTCAAATCACCAACAAACGATTTTTGAGAACTTTCACGAGTAGCCAAACCAAGCTATAAAAATGTCAATGGCATGAAGCTGCGGACTCTAATACTCACACCGTCCCAAATTACTTGCTCTTTTTGGATTTCCGGCGCAAAAAAAAAAAAAAACTCTCCTCCTTCTCTCTAAAAACCACATCGCATAGGGCTCGCCTGAGGGGCGTCGCCGCCCCATGGTTGCCCCCCCCCCCCCCCCCCCCCCCACACACACACACACACACACACTCATTCTTTTTTTTGCAGGTTTTGTCGCTAGATGTTGAAGAGACAACTTCGGTTGTTTGCGCCAACGGATGGGATCCCGGTGGTCGTTTACTCCTGGCTGTTTATGAGATCCAAAGTGGCGAATCTTGGCAACCATTTTTGGGGTTCGATCATTTAGAGACCCACGGTGGCGTGGGTGCTGACAGTTATCTCCTCCGACTTCGGCAAGTGAGGTGGTCCCGTTTTCACTCCTCTCTCTTTTCTGGCCATTATTCGTCTTTTCCACCTTATCTCATTTTGCGATCTGTTTTTGCCTCTCTCTCCGCTGGTTTCTATGCCTATCTGTCGGTTTCTCTACTGGGCAAAACCGGTTTGGGGCTTAACGGCTAGGATCCGCTTTGGTGCTGTTGGCGGGGTTTTGGTGGTCCGATCGTTTCTGCTAGTTTTCCTTTGCGTCTATTTGCATCCTCGGCGAGTGTTCTTAAGGTGGGCTGCGATGAAGGTTTGGGCTTGTTTGCTACCGATGAATGCTAGTACTTAGGCTTTGTTTGGGTTTCTAATCAAAGCCACCAAAAGTTCTTCTCGCTGTGGTTCTAGAGGCGGCAACAGTGACTGTTGGTCGGTGATCAGTTGGGTGGCGGTTGATAGGGTGGAGTTAGGGTTTGAATGTGTGAATTTTTCGAGTTTGGCCCATTTTCTCTTATGGCCTTTTGGATTTGGGCTTAAATATTTGTATTGGGTATGCCATTGAACATTGATGTACTAAGCTTCATTTTCTTCATTGCTTGTACTAGGCTAGACCATTAGGTGTTGTTTGGGCTTTTCCACCAAGTATTTTCAGATTTGGGCTTTGTTCTCGGTAGGTGTTTAATTTCCTCAACCCTTGGTTGGAGTCCCTCCACTCTCCTCCAACTTGATGTACCTTTGTCAAATTTTCACTAATAAAACTTGGTTTATTTACTTTTTTGGTCCATAAAGTATTGAGTGCATCTAATTTTAGTCCCTAATGTATTGATTAGAGAAATTTTGTCCCCAATGCTCAACATTTTATACCAATCAAGTCCCCAACCCAAACTCCGTTACCTCATTCCATTAAAACGAGGGGCAACTTTGTCCTTTTTGCACAATTTTTTTTAAAAAGTTTTTTTTCCCCAAAAAAACTACTATTTGGAAAAAATTTGAAAAAAGGAAACTTTTGGAATTTTTTTTTCAACCAATTTTTAATTTTTTTAAAAACTGAATTTTGAAAACAATTTAATAGAGAAATTGGAAAACAATATTTTTAAATAAAATAATTTTTGAAAAAATATTTTAAAAACACTTTCGAAAACTAAAATATTATTTTTTGAAACCATATTTTTTTAGAAAAAAATGAAAAACTGAATTTTTTTAAGAAGCATTGTCAAAGGAAAGTTTTGTAAAAAAAATAAAAGAACAGACTTTTTTTTTTATAAACAGTTGAGAAAAATGTTTTGAAAGGAGTTTATCAAAAAAAAATTATGAAAATAAATTTTTGTAAAAACAAATTATGACAGTAGTTTTTTAAAAAAGAATTGAAAATATTATATATTTTTTAAAATAAACTTTTGAAAACGGTTTATGAAAAAAAAGTTTTAAGAAAAATAGTTTTTGAAATCATTTTTAAAAAAACTGTGTGTATAGACAAAAAGGGTACCAATTACCTACTGATAATTATGTGGGGCCCACTCCGAGATCTCATACAACCAATCTGAGCCATCTATTAATTTCAAAATAATTTTTCGATTAGTCTCGTAAAAAATCAGTTCAATCAAACAACGGTAAGTAATTGATCAGGTCTTTCAATTTTCATTCATACTTTTGAATCACAAATTTTGAATGAAATATTGGAATATCAGATCAAGTATTTGTAATTGTCATTTAAGCTAATTTTTCACAAAGCTACTCTAAAAGTTACGTTAAAATTAATGAATGGCTTTGATCATTTATGGGAGATCCGAAGTGGGGCCCACTCAAAAAAGAGAAGAGAGAGAAATTAATGAGAAGCAAAGTATAAGAAATGCCCATCAATTTAACGGTTTGCGCTAGCGGCGTTAGCCTTGGGGACTTGATTGGTATAAAATTTAAACATTGGGAACTAAATTTCTCCAATTAATACATTGGGGACTAAAATGAGGTGCGATTAATACTTTGGGGACCAAAAAGATTAATAAGCCAATAAAGTTTTTTTTGCCGATAAAAAAACTTTTGAGTTTGAATAATTGTCTTAGATTTTGTAACCCGAAATATGTAACGTTTTTCATTGTTTTTATTGCATTACGTCTGTTATTCTAGTCAATTATAGAAAATAATATCACAAGAACAAGTGGAAAACATTACACGAATCAAAATTTATGGAGGATATAGAGCCAAGAGGGATACATGGCGACGGCTACCGCTACAATGATTCTATAAAATGCTACTAGCATTAGTAGTATTGAAATATTGGAGGATATATAGAGTAAGGGGGGTCGAGGCTCGATGAGAGGAATCGAAAAATTTTTAAATTATGATCGAAATTAACTCAATTTTTTTTAAATAAAGTGTCAGTAATCTAAAACAATTTAACCAAATTAAACAAATAAAATAATTAAATAAAGACAAAAAATACTAGATACTTGGCTTATTTTCCTCGCAAGTTTGGTTCATCTTTCTCTATCCCAAAATTGCTACGGGTACAACACTTATACAACATGCATGTGAGACCAATTTTGAAGTCCCAGACAAATATTATGAGCCTGTCAATTTGTTTAGAATTTGTTTTGAAAGGTCCCAATGAAAAATCAGTTCTTCCGGATATCGGTAACTGGTTGATCCATACGTTATTTTTTTGGTATGTATGATTAAAGACCGAGAAAAGAACATATGGATCAAACACTTGATGATATCCGGTTGAACTGGTTTTTTGCAATGACCCTTCAAAAAAAAATTAACAAATTAAACAGCTCAAATCATTTGCGCGAGACACTCAGACCTAAAAAAATAATGAATCCTGCTAATTGAAGCCCTTAGGGCTCAAGATAAGTGGGTCCCAAATGCAATAGAAAAATGCATTTGTCTGATAACCTATCAATGTCGTCTGGGATAGCGGGAAATCTCTCCCCATTTGTCTTTTGCCTTTTCACATATCCCAAAAAGCTGCCTTACCATTTCAAAAACTGATTTCCCATTTTCCTTACCATTTCACCAGCATATCATCAGGAAGTTACGATTTACGAAGAATTTGGATTTTTCGAAGCAAAGCATGGGATTCAAGTAGCAGCAATTAAAATCACACGTAATTAAAAACAACACTATGGGTACACCACATGTGCACCCCAAATGCACACCACCCTGAGGTAGTAAATGAAGAGAGGCCCATTTTTTGGGTGAGCCTTCCATTGGGCTTCTCCTATGAGAGGAAAAGTAGTAGCAATTACAATCCCACGTGATTCAAGCGGTAGCAATATCATGTAATTAGGGAAAAAGAACACTCATAATTTTCAATACATATTGCATTGAAAATGCCCAAAATATAGGATTAGAACTTTAATTCCATTTACAGCACTGTTTTTTTTCCCCCCATAATTTACATCACAACTTTGCACAAACCAATTACATGTATTGCAACAATTGACAAATAAAAGGGGAATGAATTAGACAACCATCAAAAATCTCTTTCTTCTTTTGGCTGAAGAGATTGCAAAAGTTGCAAGTAAATTGGTTGATAATTCATCTGCAAAGAGAAAAAAAATTCCAAGTGAGAAACTACATATTGCTCTACCTTTGTAACATTTTTCATTTTAAACACCCAAAAAAAAAAAGATTGAATATTCCAATTTATATAGAACTTAGAAAAAACAAAACGGCACACCGGGAATTGGAAAACAAACTCACCTTCATATTACTCCATCATTGTTGTAGATAACTCCACCAGCAGCTTTAAGCTTTGATCTTAAGCTTGAAAGATGCTTGCTCCAAGAGCAAGAGCAAAAGGCAAAAGAAGTCCACCAACTTTTCTAGTTTTCTACTGTGATAAATTAAAAGGTTAAATAATAAGAACATTCATCTCACCAATAAAACCTAAAACGTGAAATTGATATTGTGCTTACCTAAAACTTCAAAGAGAACACAGGATTCAAGCCCATATCACTTGAGGATATCTTCTTTTTCTTCCTTTGTGAAGCAATGCCATGTTCAACATTTTCCTTTTCCGGGCATGTGGTGATATTATGGCCAACCTTTCTACACCATCCACAACTCTTAGTCACTTTTCCTGCTTCTTTTCCACCTTTCAATCTTTTCGTCTTGGGACGCCCTTTGGTTATTGAAATTGGAGGACATTGAATGACCCGATCGCTTTATCCACTAAAATTTCCCCATCCAACCTTGGTGATCCTTCCACACTTTGTGCTACTTCCTCACTTTGGGATTGTTCACGACACCAACGTGAAGGTAAATAGATAGATGGAATTTTATAGCAATCCTTATGAAGAAAGACACTTAGTATGTGACGACAAAGGATCCCCCAAAATTCAAAATGCTTACAACTACATGTAGTCGTCTCACCATCCCAATATACTTTGTGAGTTTTGCTCATTGTATTTTCGTGGTACTTGACCACAAATTCACAACCGCTCTCATGTACTAATGAATATAAAGTTGCTCTTCCAAATTCCTCTTGAAACTTCTCAAAACAAAAAGGTGTAAGGACACCACAAGCTTGCTTTTCCAACGGTGACATTGTTCTTAAGGCAGAACCTCTATACTTTTGCAACATTGTGTTATGCAATTACCGTTGTTGAATATTTTCAATAGCAAGATCCACCTAAACAATAAAGTATAATCATGTATTGACGTATCACGGAAATTGAAAAGAAGTTCAAGAATTTAATGTTACTAACCTGCCTAATAAATTTTTCCAAATTTGTATGAGAGCTGATGAATCGCTTTATGTACGCATTTATACTCTCTGATCTTCCTGTGGTTGTCATTCCTCCAAAAAAATAATTATGAAGGTAAGCCGGCACCCAAAAATACTTAATTTCATACAACCCAACGACATGTTTGTTGTCATGCACATGGTACTTTGCAACCATGTGAGGCCACTCATGCTCAAACTCCTCGGGCGTGTGTACGTGATATAACTTGTAAAAATCAGCACAGCAACTTTGATATTGGTCTCGAAGAATAGCCGTAAACCAACCGCTAAACTTGCTAGTAATGTGCCATATGCAAAAACTATGTTTTGTGGTTGGAAGTTCATCGGCAATTGCTTCAGTCATCCATGGGTCTTGATTGGTTAGGATGGTCTTGGGATGCTTCTTCATTAAAGATACAAAAGTCTACATGAAATAATTGAGTAATTAAAAAAATTGGAGAATTGTATGAAAAAAAATACGTATTACAATAGATAAAGAGATCCAAGTAGTAGCAATTACCTTCATCAACCATCGAAAAGAACTTGTTTTCTCATTTCGAAGCAGAGCACACCCAAATAGTATTGTCTTCCCATGATTATCGATTCCCACGAAAATTCCGCATGGCATTTGATATGTGTTAACTTTATAAGTAGTATCAAACACAACAACATCTCCATATTTTTGGTACCAATCAAAACAGTGGGCTGGAGACCAAAAAATATGCTCTAACTTTTTTTCCTCATCAACCGTAAAAGCATATTGAAACTTGACATTCTCTTCTTTTGCAATTTTACAATGCTGTAAAAGATCCGCTGCATCATGGGTACCATGCTCCTTTCTGACTCTAGTAAAGAGGTTTCAAACATCTTTCTCCAAAAATGGAAGATAACCGTGATGGATACCCTTTTCAAGTTCCATAATGCGCATTATCTGTTTAACTGAAAGACCACCTTCTTTTAATAAACGAATACGATCTTCATCCTCCTTAACGATTATCCTATTTGCCAGAAGAAACCGAACCTCCAATCGAGTCAACAACTCATGATTGTGCTCTTTCACAAACTGAGTGACTTGCCATTCTTGAGGGAAAATATCAAAAGATTTTCTTAAAGTAATACGCATCCGAGCTTTGCATCCACATTTCACGGATATCCTATTTCTTTGCTCCTTTGATGGATCAAAAAGTTTTAAAGGCGCTTTTCCTTCATATTGACAACAATAATCACGCCTTTTTACTTCTCCTTTTTTCTTGTCAGTGCGATATTTCTTAATTGAAAATCCATTTGCACACGCATATTTCTTATAGCAAACGAAAGCTTCTTCTTCACTAAGAAAACATCGACCAATGAAAGGCTCAATCTTCTTTTCTACTAGATCATCTTTCTTTTTCCCAAATTCATTGAGCTCAATATATTCATGACAATGCCTAGAACCTCCAATTTCTTTTGGGTACTCATCAAGTTCTATTACCCTTTCTTGATCATTAGGAAGCTGGTTTAAGTCGATGTTAAATAATGGCTCATTCATTGACCTACAATTAAAGACCTGATGTCACAAAAACAAAAACAAATGCAATATACAACATTATCAACCGAAAATTGGATTTGGTAATTGCTACTATCTTTTTCTTCGACTGATAAGCACACATATCAAATGAATGAGCCATATCTTTTTATTCTAAAAAATTAGTTTCAATCCAAATTTGGATTGAAACATCACGAAATTTAAGGAATTAAAATCCAATAGAAAAGGTTAGAGATACATTTAAGGGGAAGAGACCATTATGGCAAAAATCAATTGCCAATCGGAAAAAAAAAATAGCAATAATCAAGGTCATACCTATTCACTACTTCACTCCGTTGTTCTTCGTCTTTTCTTCCTGATGATATGCGGGTGAAATGGTGTTTGAAAGTGGGAAAGTAGTTTTGGAAATCGTAAGTAATTTTTTGGGTACGTGAAAAGGTGAAGTACAAATTGGGGGGAGACTTCCCGTCATCCCAGACAACATAGAAAAAGGTTATCAGACAAAGGCATTTTTCTATTCCATTTGGGTCCCACTTATCAAAGTTATCAGACAGGCATTTTTCTTGCATTTTTTTATTTTATTTGGGTCCCAATTATCTTGAGCCCTAAGGGCTTCAATTAGCATTTCCGAAAAATAATCCTACCCAAATGTTGTACAAGTGCAAAAGTGTTAACCATAGCAGGGCTGCTCTACGGTCTACCCCTATACTATCGTTGCTCCAACTTCTACCCTTGTAGTTTCCTCCTTTCGTTTCGGTTCTCCGTGCACAGTTGAGTCCTTTTCTATTCCCACAGCACAGACGCTCTTTTCCAAAACTTCAACATCAAATTCCTGCCGCGTTTTTTCCATAATAAAAACGGTCAAAACAAACTACTTTCCAGCGACGAGCGAAGAATCCATCTTCAAGGAAATCAAATCCCCAAATGGACGACGACGGAGGCGTCACTGATCTCGTCGCGACGTCGTTCAACGACCTCCCGATTGAGGTCTCGATGGACATCCTGTCGAGGCTACCGGCGAAAACCCTCGTCAGGTTCTCCTCCGTCCGCAAATCATTCTACTCCCTAATCCGAACCCCTCTCTTCATATCCAAACACCTCCATTTCCACTCTTCCAACACTAGCCCTCACCTGATCTTGATCACCCCACAAAACCTTTCCAGCGGAAACCCATGTTCTCTTCTCTGCGACGACCACGCAAACACCAAGCACGCAGCATTCCCAGTCCCACCCAAGACCAAAACCAGTACTGCCGAGGTCGTGGGTTCTTCCAACGGCCTCGTTTGTATCGCGGACCGTTACACGCTTCAACACGCTGTGTATCTTTGGAACCCCACGATTTGGAGGTACAAGACCCTCCCGCCTTCGTGTTTTTCCGAGCAGTTGGGCAACTTTGGTACTTACGCGGTCGTTGGATTCGGGTTTTGGGAACTCACTTGTGACTACAGGGTTGTGAGGGTGGTTTACTTTCCGGATGATTGTAGCAATTTCATGGGAAAAGTAAAGCATGGAGTTGAGATTTATAGCATGAGAGAGAATTCTTGGAGGAAGGTTGAGGGTGTTGTTGTACCCCGCATTGCAGAAGGCGGATCCGTGGCGTTTGCCAACGGAGCATTGCATTGGTTGGCAGCGAAAAAGATGTTTACTGCGTTTGAGGTTGTTCTGGCATTTGATCTCAAAGATGAGGTTTTTCGGGAGTTGAATCTTCCGGGAAAATTGGTCAAGGTGTTTGAAGAAAGGGCCATGGGTCTGGTCTCGTTCCGTATCAAGGAGTTTGGAGGATCTGTTTCGCTTTTCGTCAATCCCGGTCCTGGTGATGAGAGCTGTTCTGTATGGTGGATGAAAGAATACGGTAATGCTAAATCTTGGACTAAACAGTTCACTGTTGCGCTGCCACAGGTAACGGTGAATAGCTTATTAGGGATCACGAAGAGTGGAAAGATTATAATTGAAAGTTATGATAGGAAGCTGGTTTCGTATGATCCTAAAAGTAAACAAGTTCAGAATATCGTGCTTGGTGATGGGCGGTATGTAGCACACGGTACTTTCACAGAGAGCCTTGTTATGCTAGAGCGAGGAAAACGTACCTCCTTTTGATCCGAACGTGAGCAATTGATCACGAGTTCGCGACACTAGCTGATCTTGGTTAGCTGCTAGCTAGTAGTAGTATTATATATGGTTACATTTTGTAGCTAGTTGCTACATGACTGGGCTAAATGGATGAGTTGCATAGGCATCTTTTGTTTTCTATTTTGGATGCCTCTTCTCTTATCAGGTTAAATATTGTAATGCTAGATTTCTGGCAGTATGTCAGGCTTGGTATCCGGGGCCTCGTTGATATCTAAATGTTTTTCGAACTGCCTTGTTTAATTTGTAGCTTCAACTAAAGTAAGTTGATTCACCACCAAAAATATCAACTTTGCTGAAGTTTAATTCTTTGGTTTATTAAGGGGGTGTTTCACTAACTCAGTTTTTTTTAAAAATTGGTTTTTCACGGTTTTTTATGTGATGTGTTGTGAGAGAATGACATGTCTCGATGTTTGAAAAAAACTGTTTTTTGTTAGTGGAACACCCCCTAAGTTTCTAGTTTCTCATAGCACATCAGTTCTAGCTCTATTTGTCGTCCTAATGAATTTTCCATCATATTTGTTCCTTTTTCATGACACGTAAAAACTGGGACTAATAAAATGTAGAGTAAGGTAGGGGGCTCTTGCTTAAGTATCATATCGAGGACTCGTTTGTGTGTATGGGTAATTTTGATGTGTAACTGCGGTAAAAAATCAATGGAGTTGGAATATTCTCCAGGAATTGCTTTAAAGTTGTAGGCAGTATTTTGTGCCGAATACAAGTATTTGCTTCCTTTAAATTGCACAGTACTCTTGTCCAGTGGCGTAGCCAGAAATTTGCTCCAGTAAGGGGCACAATTTATAAATGCCAGTACTTTTGTTGTGAAAAAAAAAATCTTTTCTTAAAGAATCTAACGTATCTTGATTTTCATTTGAAATGAGTCTTGCTTGACTAACATTTTATGGATAGATGTTCCTCTTAGCCTATTTTGTTGTACCCCTTGGCTTCCAAGGGGGGTTTGTGGTTCAAGTCGGTGGAGGTCTGGGGGTTCCTTAAACACGTTATAGTTTCGAAGCAAAAATTTCACTTAATTAAGACTTGTTTGTGAGTAATTAGTTATACAGTGGTTCTGGGGCATCGCCACGTGATGCCCTAAACCCTTCTCTATTACTTTTTTTTTTTTATCGGCTTTCATCACATATGCAGCACTATGCAGGTAAAACTCATATATTTAGTATTGAGTCCCACATAAATATGCGTAGGAGAATAACATTATAACACCAAGTAATGACGCCCCAAGAGCACCTAATTAGTTTTTCGTGTATATGAAAAAGTGATGTATATTTTTCTAAAAATTGCAAAATAAAAAAAAAATCCTTTCAAAAATCCAGTGTGGGCACAGGCCCACACGGGCATGGATGTGGCTCCGCCACTGCAGTCTTGTCGGATGCATTTCATAAATTGGCTGTTGGAAGATTTCTGTAGGCCTTGTTATAGGACCGTATTAACTACACGACGTTCCTTCAAGTTCTATCATCTAATGCGATTATTAAATTTTTAAAATTCTTGTTCATATTTCTCCAGGTCTGCTGTAAATGTTTGTGATCTAACCGTTGCATAATTAGAAGCGAACTCCTCTTGCTATAACCTTACCACCAAGCAATGGCCTTCATGATGGTTTGGACTAGGGAGCCTTCTTTGAGTAGTATAATTCATTCTCCATTGATGATTGATGCAAAAAATCACGGAAAAAATTATATATATTACTGTATATTCATGCCTTTTATGAAAAATGGGCCCTAGTTTTTATTCATTTTTGAGGGACCTAACACCCTGTTTGGATGCCGGAGATGATTTTTGTGGATTTGTAATGAGGGTGGATTTGAAGGTGGATTTGTAATGAGAGTGGATTTGGTAATGAGGGTGACCCCACCTCATAAGAAGGGTAGATTTGTTAGTGAGGTGTTTGGATGTTATTTTGAGAGGGGGGATTAAGAAGGTAGATTTGATAGGATAAGAGGTCAAATGACGTAATTGCCCCTACTTTATTATTTGAATAAAGAAAATAGATTAATTTCTTAATAATTACAATAAATACTTAATAAATACATAAAAATTACGGAAAATACATAATAAATACAAACAAATATTTAAACCATATTAAATGGAAAAAAATTCGGGTTTTAAAATTAATAAATTTATTAACAAATGGAAATTAATTAAATTAACAAAAGACATTTAAGTACACTCACATGATTATTTAAATTGTTTTATTTGAACTCAAATGGCAATAAATACACTCACATGAGGCTGCCAATGATCTAGACCGTGGGCAAATGCTGTCAATGATCTAGACCGTTAATTACAGTGAAACTCATCTTCCCCAAAGCACTTGATTATTTTTCCCACACCTTGTAATGACGTCAAACTCATCTTCCCTAAATTCATTACAGAGAACAAAGTATGTTCTCTCTCTCTCTCTAAAAACCCATCTCCTCAAATCATCATCCAACTGTACAAAACCCATCTCCGGCAACCACGAGATCGTTGAAGATGATATGCTCCGGCGACCACGAGATCGTCCAATCGGACCGCCGACCACGAGATGTCCAGGTTGCTCATCTTCTTCTTCTTCTTCTTCTTCTTCTCTCTCTCTCTCTCTCTCTCTCTCTCTCTCTCTTCATGCACAAAATTCCCCCAAAATCAACTGGATTTGGAGGGGTAAATTGGTACCAAAAATCGTCAAATTCCCCCGGATATGCTAACGACAGGGGTGAGGCTGTTGTTAGCTAGTCCGGGTGCCCCCGGATTTGTACTCCCAATAGTGAAATTTTTCGATCAAATCCGGGAGGCATTTTTGCATCCCAAACACCGGACTAAGGTGGGCCCGGGATTACAAATCCGGGTCTTTTGCAAATCCGGGTGCCAAATCCGCCATCCAAACAGGGTTTAAGGGCCTGTTTGGCTGGTGGATTTGAGGGGGGGATTAGCCAAGCGCCCCCCTTACATATCCCGGTCCCACCCTATCTCCAGTGTTTGGCAAAAAAAATTCCCACCCGGATTTGTTTATTGTTGGGAGAAGCAATCCATCTGCGGGTGGATTTGCTAACGACAACCTCACCCCTGTCGTTAGCTAATCCGGGCGTTTTTGTACCAAATTGCCCCTCCAAATCCACCCGTCATTTCCCAACAACAGCAAAACCCAAAAACCAAAACACTGTAATTTGTGAAATTGAATTACGTGATAATTTTTCAACAAAATCCAGCAAAAAAATCCAGCAACATCAAAACCCAAAACGAATAACATGATGATTGTTCAATTTCATCAAAAAATCGCAAAAAAAATGGCCATTCCGGTGGGTTTCGGACATTACCGGCGAGTTTCGACTGATGGATTTTTCAATTTCATCCTTACCGGCAGTCGTCCTCCCCCTTTGTGGGTTTGATTGGTGGAGTTTTAGACTTCAATTTTGGTCAAGATTAGAGATGAGAGAGAGAGAGAGAGAGAGAGAGAGAGAGAGAGAGAGAGAGAGAGAGAGAGAGAGGATTTTTTTCGATTTTCCGGTTCAGATCTGGGTTTGTGGGAGAAGAAGAAGACCACCCTTTTTTTTGCTACAGACAAGTCGTATAATAGAGGGTTGTTGGACGTAATAATCCGGTGTGGTTGGTTCTTGGTGCAACGAGTCAAATTAAAATTCTCAACCATTCAACCACAAAAAAATTAATGTTTAGTAATTAATTTTTAAATTTTTTTCAAAAATATTATTTTTTAAATATCTCATATAGTTTAATATATTCATGTATTTATTGTGCATTTATTATAATTATTATATATTTTATTTTAATTGTAATGAAATTAATAAACTGAGGGCAATTCAGTCAATTACCCTCTTATTCACTCTCTAAATCTCCTTCTCAAAAAATCATCTAAACACCTCATTACAAATCCACCATTCTTAGGAGGTGGGTCCACCCTCATTACAAATCCACCCTCATTACAAATCCACCCAAAATCAAATCCACCAGCCAAATGCCCCGTAAGATACCAGCCTCAGCCGAGGACCAGCCTAGAGTGGCATATAGCCCCCATTGGGTGGTAGGCCCCAAGTCACTAGTACGTCGAGGATTACGAGAGCTAACTCGCAGCTTTGGGCCTTCCGTTGTACAATAAATTACTCTCAGTTGCTAAAATGTTTATCAAGGAGTGGTACCAAACCGTTTATCCCCAAAGGACCATATACTATTGGACCCACAATCCCACTGGAAAAACCCATCGGCCCATCAGCACAACTAGGGCTAGCAATTTTCAGATGCAGGATTTTAATCCAACGGCTAATATCACACCCCACCTGGAGTTTAATTGTACTCGTCCATTCGTTCACCAAAACCTTATAAATTTAAAACCTAGGGTTCCCAACTGGTTCTACTGTGGCACATTTACCGATTGAAAGATATAATCGATTTTTTATCCGATTAGAATGAAACGAGAGACTATATTTTTGGGACAGAGGGAGTAAAATTTACGAGAACAAAGATTGAGGATTACGTGATCTAACTCGCAGCTTTGGGCCTTCCGTTGTAGTACAATAAATTACTCCGTTGCCAAAATGTTTATCAAGGTGTAGTACCAAGCCGTTTATCCCCATAGGCCCATATATTATTGGGCTCAAGGTCCACTGGAAAACCCATCGGCCTATCAGCACAACTAGGGCTAGCAATTTTCAGATGCAGGAGTTTAATCCAACGGTTGATATCACACCTCACCCTGAAGTTTAATCGTACCCGTCCACTCGTTCACCAAAACCTTATAAATACAAAACCTTAGGGTTCCACACTGGTTCTACTGCGGCACATTTGCGCTTTTCTTCTCTCTCCTCTCGGATTGGAGGTAATTTTCTAGCTGTTTGATCACACCGTTTGGCTGCTGAGAAAGCAGCGGAAAAAGGGGCCGTTCGAATTTCTGTTTGATCCACTGTTTTACGGTAGTCCTTGATTTTTAATCTGATGTTAGGTTTTGTTTTTGTTCTAAGTATGAATCTGTGTTTTTTTTATACTTAATTTCATTGCATACAACGTAGGTAACATTTCATTTGTTGATATATCTTGTTGTCGTGCATTTTCTCAGCAGCCAACCAGAGAGTACCGTGTGAATTTGTGTCTGCTTAAGTGGATCTCATAGATTTAGCTGTCGAATTATGTTTTGTAGAAGTTTAGCCTGTGTATAGCTTCGATACATTGAATTTCTACTTAGATGTTCGATACATTGAATTTCTACTTAGATGTATATTAGTTTTACATTTAAAATATCTGCATACCTTTTTAATTGACGGATTCTGTGGCATTTCCAGTTTAACTGATTTTCGTATTTGAATTTCATTCAAAAACTGATTTTCGGATTTGAACGAAATTCAAAATTATTTCGTTTTATTTTGTTTTCTAATTTTTCAGCTGTAACTGTATATGCTTATGACTGCATGCAAATGTTTATTATAACCAATTAGTTACTTTGGAATTCCTATTTTCAGTTGCTGTATGTTCTTTTGTCTTGTTTGCTTTACATACTTAGATATGCCGCTTATTTTTGTTGTATTTTATCAAGATAATTTCCTCCTTTTGTATCTACTTTACTTATATGTACAAGTTTTGAATGATATGTTGAATTGAGTTTTCTGGCCGCTGTAGATACGTTGATCTTGCTCCTTTCCATGTGACAATTTAAATGGTTTCCCAAATCTAACTTGTAATCAAGGCTGGAGTCTCAAAAGGGCTCTTTTGCCAGTACCTACTCTGGGTATTTGGTAAGAAACACCATTGAGCTTGAGAATTGGCATAATTCATGCCATAGGCCTTTGGTACGGGGGCATTTATAATTGTTCACCGGAACTGGTGTAATATCTGTATTTGCAGGCCAAAGAAAGTCTCTGTATTTTTCTACAGGAAATATATATATTTGAAATTCTGGTCATAATATGCTTATGTCTCTGGATTGTTTTTTTATATTTGTATTTATGTATTTTTGTATATCAAATTTTAGCCAACTCAATTTTTCTCTTTCAAAGGTATTTACAATTGTTGTTTTTTGTTCACATGAAAGAATAATCTTGATGGTGGGTGTAGGTGTGTAATAGCTCTAGCTTTATCCATTAAGACTCTTACTTAACTGTTAGATTATCAACTGTTTCAGCATTGGCGACGAAACAGATCCATAGTCTTATCTTATGCTGGTCTACCACACAATCTTATGATGTTATGTTCACTTGATGTCTTGGCACTTGATATACTAGGTTGCTAGAATCTCCCATTCCGTTGATACAATTATTTTGATTCATAGACATATTTTGCGTTGTCTGCGATTTTAAACGGTATTGGTATCATTAATAACGACTTTATGAGTTTTGCAGATAATTTGCCAAAAGAGAAGCATGTCTCATCGCAAGTTTGAACACCCAAGACATGGCTCCTTGGGATTCCTTCCAAGAAAAAGGGCTGCTCGCCACCGTGGGAAAGGTTTTAAATTTACTTGTATTCATGACTTGGTTCTGTTGGTGTATGTGTTGTTGCATCTAACTAATGGGTTGAACTAGTACACAGAAATACATGTGCCCTGTATCACTCCATGATTTCGTATTGCATTTCATGCCTAATTACTAGTCTAAAGATATTTTGGTTTCGCTGCTAGTTGTTCCTCCATGTCTGTTCCTGAATCTATATGAGTTCGTTACTGTAGTGTTGAATTTAGTACACCATTGGTTAGTTACTGAAGTGTTGGATTTCGTACACCATAGCAGTATAGCACTGTTGACTGAAGGGAGTAGGCAGGAATTGTTAGTTTCTTTATCTTGGTAAGTTTCGGTAGTTGCCACGCACCGTGCCTAGCCCATAATTCAGGCTCCAAAGGCAATCAAATGGAACATGATTTTGGAAGATAAAATCAAGTAGCTGAAGCGGAAATAGGCATCATGTTGGAAAACAACTAATGTACAATTTATTTTTTTCGAAAAAGTCACCGCAAATTTTCCTTCTCCATAGGGAAAAAATACTCCTAATCCTGAGTATAAACGGAAAGGCGAGGCCTTTGTTTATCCATAGCCTCTGCTGGATGGTGTGGATGCAAAAGTAACTAATGGATGGTTTTTTCATAATTCTGCTGTATACTCACATCATCTTGAAGGGTTTTATACAGAAGGGTTGTTGAATAGTTTACTATGATTATTTTCTTCGGTACATATTGTTTTTGTACTTAATGCAATTTAGACAGATTTGTAAGCTCTACTATTTTATATTATTCCTTTGTCGTATTGCATCTCAATTTTTTCTGTTTTCGAAATCTAAGCTTTTGACATTTGCCCATTTGGTTGTTAATGCAGTGAAGTGCTTTCCCAAAGATGACCCAACTAAGCCATGCAGGTTGACTGCATTCATGGGATACAAGGCTGGGATGACTCATATTGTTAGAGAAGTTGAAAAGCCCGGATCAAGTGAGTTTAACCCTAGGCAGTGATTATTTCAGTGTAGAGTAACCTATTTACTTGAAAGGAGGAAATACCTTTTTATTGTTTGCTCCTTGGGGTTTCCATTTGTAACTTTCTTTTCATCCTTCCTTTCCCCTCTTTAGCTGTTAGGTGGGTATGTTACATGAGGATTATTGGTCATGTAAATGATTTCTAAGGGGGTAACCGGCAGCATTGATATTTGAATTTTGTGCTTAGGCCTTTTTTTTTTTTTGGGTTCTACATCAGTATTTCCATATACCCTCATGGCATTAGCTAGTTAATTGTCAGTTCATCACTTCATTGTAAACCTATGCCTTGTTTCTTATATCTTACCACGGAAAGTAGAATAGATTCACTTCAACCCATTTGCTTTTAACTGATTAATTTAACCGATGGTCCGATCACTTGAATGAAATGAAATAAGATGTGCAGGAATCTATTTTTCGTTTGAAGCATAAAGTGTTTTGGAATTTACATGTATCTGATGAAGTCCCTTTCATGCAGAGCTTCACAAAAAGGAAACTTGCGAAGCTGTGACGATTGTTGAATGTCCACCAATGGTTATTGTGGGGGTTGTTGGTTATATCAAAACACCTCGTGGACTCCGCTCTCTTAATACTGTTTGGGCCCAGCATCTTAGTGAGGAGGTCAAGAGGAGGTTCTACAAGAATTGGTGCAAGTCCAAGAAGAAGGCTTTCGCCAAGTATTCCAAGATGTACGAATCCGATTCTGGGAAAAAGGACATTCAGGCTCAGTTGGAGAAAATGAAGAAGTACTGTAGCGTGATTCGTGTTTTGGCTCATACCCAGGTATGTAACTGTTCATGGTCCTTATTGTGTTTTTTTAGCAGGATTTAAGATAATTTTTTCATGTAGTGTTTGGTGCTTTGTTTCATGATCCTGCAACTGGGGCCTCACCTTTACCTTGTTCCGACTTGCCTTGGGATAGAATCTCCCTCATAATTGTGTCATAAGGAAAGTTTTGAAGTAAGAGAAATCTAGAAGTAAAAGACTACTTTAGAAAACATATTTGGGAAGAAATGAGTTGCAATTTGGTGTACATATCAATAGTTTAAGGTGTATATTACAACTTAGAGAGATAAATATCTTTTAGATTTTGTTATTTTTACGTCAAAGTATTTAATCACTCCCCCATGCTCTCAAAATTTTACACACTCTTATATGCCTTCTCTGCTCCCACTTCGTCTAACTATGGCATGCAGTCTTCAGACCTTAACATGCATATAAATTTGTTTCCTCTAATCTTTAGCTCAGTAAGTTGTGATTCATATTGCGTAGTTGTGTTCAACTTTGCAACTCTTGTACGCTTAGTTACCTGCATTCTTAGAAAATCTTCAATTTCTAGTTCTTCAACCATTTCCTTTTGTCGTGTGCTTGTGTACTCATTTGATTACGTATATGACGTAGGTGTAATTTGTATTCTTTTTTTCAGATTCGAAAGATGAAGGGTCTCAAGCAGAAGAAGGCGCACCTCATGGAGATTCAAATCAACGGTGGTGATGTTGCTAAGAAGGTTGATTATGCTTACAGCTTTTTTGAAAAGCAGGTTCCTGTGGACGCTGTGTTCCAGAAAGATGAGATGATTGATATTATTGGGGTGACCAAGGGTAAAGGTTACGAGGGTGTGGTGACTAGGTGGGGGGTAACCCGCCTCCCCCGCAAGACCCATCGTGGTCTCCGTAAAGTAGCATGTATTGGTGCCTGGCATCCTGCCAGGGTGTCATTTACTGTTGCTAGGGCTGGGCAGAATGGCTACCATCATCGAACAGAGATGAACAAGAAGATCTATAAGCTTGGTAAGGTTGGTCTGGAGTCTCATTCTGCCATCACCGAGTTTGACAGGTCAGAATCTCGTCTTTCACCTTTTCTTCTCCCTTAGTATATTTTTTTGACTTCGGCAAAGCTTGTAGTTGTGTTTTCGTTATCCCTATTTTGGAAGTTCGAGTGATTAAGCTAGTGAAATCCTGAAAGTTGTTTCCACTTTCGAGAGAACAATCTAAGGCTCGACCTCAAGAACCTTTCAGATGCTAGCGAAGTACCAACAATTTGGAGCTAGGGTGAAATTTTTGACAATTTTAATGTGGTTTTAGCATAGACACAACACCTGACAGGTCATGTAGTTTCGTCTAGGTTCTTTAGGAATTCTTCTTGATTTTGATTTTAGACAGACCGGCTAATTGGTTATTTTCCCTGATAATTTTTCAGGACCGAGAAGGATATAACACCAATGGGAGGATTTCCACACTACGGTGTTGTGAAAGATGATTACCTGATGATAAAGGGTTGCTGTGTGGGTCCAAAGAAGCGTGTTGTGACGTTGAGGCAGTCTCTTGTTCCACAGACGACTAGGGTTGCGATGGAGACAATAAATCTCAAGTTTGTCGATACATCTTCCAAGTTTGGACACGGTCGCTTCCAGACATCCGGGGAGAAGGGCAAGTTCTATGGACGGCTCAAAGCTGAAACCACCAAGACTACATAAACCTGTAACGATTGTCGGCAACTTTAAATTTGCGAGGGGATTCGTCTCGTCTCTGATAATGATATCAGAATTGGTGTTTTCAACCACTTTTTTTAGAAACTTGGGATATTCTTCCGCACCTAAGATTTTTGGCTTCTTTTTGCTTCAGATTTATGGTTATTGGTGCTGTCATTTTTTGTATCTGAGTTTCATTTGTATATTGACTTCTGGTGGGTGGTGATGTTGGCTTTGGATACTGTTGTTGCTGAGCTTTTGTGATCGTAAAGATGTGATGTTTTCATTTATTCTGGATGTCCTTGCAATGGAAATGGGAAAACTCCAAAACATTTGACATTTTTAAAGGGAAGGACAAAGAACTTTTGCAATTAAACATAAAAACAAAATCCTTTAAAAAAAAAAAAAACATAAAAACAAAAAATATTTGACATTTTTAAAGGGAATGACAAACAACTTTTGCAATCGAACATAAAGACAATAAATATTAGTGAGATGTCACTAATTTTTAAAAATTCTAATTTCAAACATAAAATTCAAAAAAATGGCCGAACACCACTCCACCTTTAGCTTACCACTTCTGGGACCAACAAAATTAGTGAGATGTCACTGATTTTTAAAAATTCTAATTTTGAACATAAAATTAAAAAGAAAAAGCACCACCTCACCTTTGGCTGACCACCACCCCACCTCAGGCCGACCACTTCTGGCGACCAAAAAATTAGTGAGATGTCACTAATTTTTAAAAATTTTAATTTCAAACATAAAATTCAAAAAAATCACCACCCCACCTCTGGCCGACCACCCTACCACTGGCCGACCACTTCCAGCGACCAAAAAACTTAGCGAGATGTCACTAATTTTTAAAAATTCTAATTTCGAACATAAAATTCAAAAAAATCACCACCTCACCTCCAGCCGACCACAACTCCACCCCTGGCCGACCACTTCCGGCGATCCAAAAAATTGGTGAGATGTTACTAATTTTTAAAAATTCTAATTTCGAACATAAAATTCAAAAAAATCACCACTCCACCTCCGGCCAACCACCACCTCACTTCTGGCCGATCACTTCTGACGACCAAAAAAATTAGTGAGAATATCACTAATTTTTAAAAATTCTAATTTCAAACATAAAATTCAAAAAAATCATAAACATCTTTGTTGTGTTCATCGCCGTTAGAAATTGGCTGGTAGTATTGTGGCAAGTCGTCGGTGTTGGAATCCGAATTGCTTTCTTCGGTGTTCTCTGCAAAAGATTACTAACGAACATAAAAAAATTGACGAGATACAACATTCATGGAAAGACCTGATTGAAGTAAACAAGCAGATTTGAAGTAAGAAAGAACTGATTGAAGCATTGATTCGTATGAAAATCTGGCTAGAGGTACCTCGAGAGAAATCGTCAGTGTTGGATACAACGTTCATTTTTCTATATATATATATATATGTAGAGAGAGAGAGAGAGAGAGAGAGAGAGAGAGAGAGAGAGAGAGAGAGAGAGAGAGAGAGAGAGAGAGAGAGAGGGTATTTATTGTGACTAAAATGAAGGGAGAATGGATTTGTTTTATCCTCTTATTAAAGCATAATTACAAACAATGTCTTTATGTTTGATTGCAAAAGTTTCTTGTCCTTACTTTCAAATAGGCAAAATATTATGTATTTATGACTAATTATTCCTTTATTAAATCATAATTACAAACAATGTCTTTATGTTTGATTGCAAAAGTTCATTGTCCTTCCCTTCAAATATGCAAAATATTGTGTATTTATGACTAATTATTCCTTAAAAAATCATCATCGTTATTTATTAATAGACTGCTCAGAATGAAATACTCAACAATTAAAAAAAAAAAAACGACGGAGGGAGTATATCATCTGAAAACAAAATATTCTAGCGAAGTATTTAATACTCCTTCCGTGTCAAAATGATAGTCCAATTCGCAAAATGATAAATTAAAAATCATAAAAAAAAGGTTCAAAATTTTTTTTGAACCTTTTTAGGAATTGATAGAACACATTGATATCTACCAAATCGATACAAAAAATCAAATTTTTTTTTGAAAAAATACATTATTTTTAACTTATATCGTTTTGCGAACCGAATTATAAATTTATGATGAAGTTCCAGTGTTCCTTTATTTATTCCACCTCAAGTGGGGGTGAGATTTTTTCCCATACCGTCATCTGGTAATTGCCATTCTTCCTCAAATTTTTTATTTTCAAGTTTCATTTTCCAGTTTCCTTAAACATTAGAAACAGAAAGCAATATATGCATTTGCCAATTGATTTCACAATCCTGCCAAACACTTGGCGATCCAGATAATAGTTGTTCACTGTTTTCTTGATCGACATTTTTTTTCTAATTTTAGCGGGAGAGTTGTTCAATGTTGTTGGAATTTTGTTCTTGATTTTACAGCAGGAAATGAAGACCTTGTAGGACATGTCAGGACCGCCCAAAAGAATTAGTATTTTGGGTGGTCCGAATCTAAATAAAACTCTTCCACAAAAGAGTTGTAGGAAACGGAAACCTTGTAGGACACATCAGGATCGTCCATAAGTACTTTGGATGGTCCGGATTTATATAGCTTCCAGGAAAGAGTTTGGAAGAGTTTTGTTTAAATCCTGGCCGTCAATTGCGAAGATGTACAATCCCTATGTGCCCTACAGGATCCCCGTTTCATGCTGTGACCCGGGGGTCAATAGCGTGTTTCCATTCATGAGCTGCATGGTTCTTTCGCCTGATTAAACGAACGAAATACAGAACTTCAGAATCAGCAATATCATGGAAAAGAAACAACATATATTGTGTTGGTGTAATTACCGCAGATAATAAAATATATTAATAAGCACAATACCAGAAGAGGCTGAGGCACGGATATCTCGTTCTCTTTAAGGAGATATAGCCTTTGCGGTGGGTAAGTTCCCAATAACCGATGCAGCAGACTACTAGCTATTCTCTCGCAGGATACAACAACTACTTTTCAAGTTGTGTGGTTCTTACACACTCTGCATAAGTGTGCGAGCCCAAAACTCTACCAAATAAACACATTTCTTTGCCCATAAAATAGCCATAGAGAATAAGTAGAAAGTTATTTTTATTACTTCTACTTTTTCGTTGATACAACCAAAGCCATGCATTAAGGCTTTTTATAGCCTTTCTAAATCCCTGACACTTAATGCAATGAAACAAAAGACTTTGCGATTAGTATTGTTAATGAAGTAACATAAATTAATTACTTAATCAGTTAAGTTAAACCAACAACTCTAAATGCATTGCCCCAGGTGTTGGGTTGGATGGTTCAGTATCAACGTGGGTCTCCGTTCTTGTGTATGGTGTCTTAAGTGGTTTTGGCAGTTACAATCTACCAGGTTTGGGGGGAACGGAATAGACGGATTTTTTCCCATTGTAGTTTAGTCTTTAGATGTGCAAGGGCTAGTTGTAGTATTCTCTGCTTTCTTTTAAAAAATCATTGATGGAGGGATTGGTAGCTTACTTCTTGTGATTGTTGGATTCCTTGGCTGTAAAATTGGTGTTTTTCCTTGTGAAAGGGCTAGTTGTAGTATTCTCTGCTTTCTTTTAAATTTGTTTGTTGTTAACTCGGGTATGCCCCTTTGATATTGTTTGTTCGTTGGTTTTATAAAATCTTTACTTACCCAAAAAAAAAAAAAAATAGAACTCTACATTAACTCTGACGTCCAGAATGAAACTTTAACTAAATGCTTAATGCCAATAATTTACGTTATTAAAATACTTCATTTAATATACAAATGTAACAACATATTGCAAGTTTGCGACCTAACCCAATTCTTACCAAACAATATCATGGAAACGAATTACTCCAACAAACTAAATTGGCAGAAAATAATAGAAATGCCTGAGATGATATGCCAAACGAAACCAAATCCAACCAAGCCTTGCGTCACAAACCAAGTCGATGATGGATGTTTGCCGAAGTCTCTAAATTTCCTGGGGTGCAGATACAGAACGCACTGACTTGTCTCTTGCATTCATAGCTATACCATTCTTCGGTGGGTGAGAGTTTCTTTTTTTTGAACTGCTGGCTGGGTGAGAGTTGAGGGAGAGATTTTTGGTGAGATTGACAAGAGAAGATGTGGGGTCAGAGGCCCCGTTTGGCCTCGCTCTTGCTTCAGCTGTCATTTCTCCTGTTTTTAAATTCTTCTGCTCAAAATGGATAAAAGAAGGTATCAGGAAAACCCAGCTACAAGTGAAAAAATGAAAAATGGAACAGAAGCATAACCAAACATGAACGTATTTCAACCCCAGAAAACTGGCTATGGTTTCAGTAATATAACCAAGTGGCTTGCAACTAAAAAACCCTAGCGCCTCAAAACTATTGAGCGCGTGTGTGTATGGCTATGAGAGATAGAGGGCGGGGGAAAGAGACTCACGGCGAAATCATGGTTACTGTATATCTCTGATGGAGACGGAGCTTGTTCGCCGCTCCATTTAGTTTTAAGCGATTTCTCCCAGTTTTCATAGAAGTTGAAATCGTCCAATATTGATGTCTTCGCTGAGTAACTCTTAAAAATGTTCAGCATCTCTATACCTTGCTTCAATCCAACCTGATACAAAAAATAAATGCAACAATATTCAGAACATAAATTATCAAATATGTTCTCAATTACTTCGCGAATATTTCCGTTATTTCTGGAGTGGGTAAAATCCAATCACATATAAAAATGCCTGAGAACGCGGTTCTGGTTCAATTTTTTATTTTTTTATTTTTTTTGGGGGGGGGGGGGGGGGGGAGGGGGGGACAATGTGAAGGTGCCCCAAGATATTGTCAAGCAAGGTGGGCCACGTGCACTGTCAAGATGACACCATGTGATGGTGGTTTTGGTCGGCAGCACCACGACCTCCATGAGTGGGTGCACAGCAGTAGAGTCGAACAAATGAATGGGCCGTAGATTATTCTAGAAGGTTCTGGATTGCAGATCCTACGTGTTAGGAGAGAATCCCATAAATAAAGGGATTGCATTGAGTTTTCATATTGGAAGATGATTCTAATATGGGCAAGGATTCCTAACGTGAATAGAATCCTTGCAGAATAAGGGTTGTATTGCTATATGGAACGAGTCTCACATAGGAAAGGATTCCTAATGAGAATAGGATCCTAGGACATCAAGCACCCCGCATCCATAAATAAGGTACAATTCCCATGAAAAAAAGTATGGTGTAATTTGTTATTTACATGCTTTGCGTGATTTAAGGTTTCTTCCTAGTACATGACATTAACTTAAGCATCGGAAGCCCTTTGCCTATGAGAGGCAAAGCTGCTCTAACTGGTTGTCGGTTTTGCAGCCTAGGGCTCCGACGAGGTAGCATGTACTTGATCTCCCAGAGGCGAGGAAAGGACATACCCGGATTCTTCCCCACTACAATTTCGCAATACAACCTGCTGCATCAATTTATTTCTTCTCTCATTTGAAAAATATTTTGGCTACCCCGGCTCCCCACCGCTAAAAACAAATTAAAAAGGACTTTAGAGTAATATTGAGTGTTGTCCAAAAAGAACAGAACGCTACCTCCTGAGTATCCCTGGTAAAAGTTACAGGCCTATTATCATTGTTCTCAAGAGTGATGTGTCGGAGCTGTGGATTTGGGACATCCTTAATCACATGCCACTTTACTGGAAAGAACCCATTGCACTTGTCAAGTTGCCCTAAATCCATGTCCTTTTTGAAATCCACCGACCCAAGCATCTCAGATACACCTACAAACTGTCCACTTCCATTCACCTGAAATTCCATGTTAAGCGGAGAAAAATGGTTATCCGACCATAAAAACTAGAGTAGAAAATCCTAGTCTGGCAAAAAGTAGTGCAGAATAATTTTCCCAAATTTCCTTTTATGAACAGCTAATCACAATTAACCAAACCAGTTTTTGAAAACGTTCTCCCTCTATTCTTAATGGTATGTCAACCATTCCATTTTGGATGTTTCAAAATTTTAGTCCATCTAACAAATCCAAAATTGGTTATTTTCAAAACTATCCTCTTAAATCTTTATGTCTGGACTTCAAATAAGTTACAATAAGATGGCAATAACAGAAATGACAACATGAGATATGACTTAACGCATAATAATTACGTGCCTCCTTGAGAATTTGGAATCCCAAAAGGGACCAACATTAAGCAACGGAGGGAGTACAGAAAACCGACTCTGAAAACCATTAACCAAATAGAGCTCAAACTATCAAAAGCCAACACTATGCTTACTGAAAAAAAGAGGAAAACTGGACATTTGGTGCCTGTCTCAATTGTTTTTGCCTCTGCATCATGGAAAGCAGCATCCAATTTCCTATTGCCATTTGGAGTACTAGACCAGAAGTCAGATTTAATGCACTTATGAATAGCATCTTCGCTGTATGACTTGATGACAAAGAACTTGGCATTTTCATACTGAGTCTGAAAATCTTCAAGGTTGTACAGATCCCTTCGAATGGTGGGCACCAAGTGTTCCTCTTCTGATGGATTTTTAGGATTGCTCCCATTCTGCCCCCTAGGACCACGTGTTAGCACAGTTGAAGCATCAAACTCTCCATTTCTATCTCTCGTCTTACTTTTGTTACCATTCCGTACTCTACAGTTCGATGTATAGCTCACTGGACTATGCATGAGAAGACCTTTTTTGGTTGATAAATGACGAGAAATTACCCTTTGGGTAAAAGCCCCCCTTGGCAAGGTTTGATGATTGATAACCCAAACCTAGATTCAACACATGAAAAGAGAAAAATATCAATAGCAATAACAAATAAAACCAGAAAAAATCACTATCAATAAAAGCATCCAACCAGGTGAACATAACTGATTCAACAATATTAGTGATTTAAACCATGGTTACAGAAGAATTGCACCATATCATAATGCAGATAAGACTTTGAGCAAAGGTCCTTCAACACATGCATAAGATCAAGTGCACCCGTCGGTGCCAAAATGACTTTGCCAAAACGGTGTATAAAAGACTATCACACTGATTATGCGACTTCAAGAAACAGGGTCCCCTACACTCTTTGTGCAGCAGGGGAAAAAAAACTCATCTTTACAAGAGACATAAAAAAGAATTGCAATAGCAACAGATAGAAGCGGAAGAAGAAAAGGCAAATAGCGGGCCACAGGAGCTTTAAGTGAAATTGATATAACTCTTTAAGTCTTAACTTCAGGAGAATAGACAGAGCACAAACAGATAAATGAAATTGCAGTAAAGTGCACATATCAAAGATAGCTAACAAACGAGCTCGCAAAGATGAGAAAACATCCCGTTATAGAGTAACAAATTGATTCCACCCAGAATTGATCCGTAGAAGTCCTTTACAAATTTAACTGCAATCTCTCTCTAAAAACTCAAACTTCCTCACTCTAAACACTCTTCTGAAATAAGACATGAAATACACAATGAATCAGAAGCAAACCCTAAAAAAAAAAAAAAAAAACAGCCTCTCCCCACGAAAATGGAACAATGTCTCTCTAAAAAACTCATACTTTCTCACTCTAAACGCTATTCTCAAAGAAGACCAAGAAAGAAACGGTGAATCAGAATCAAACCTAAAAACTGAAACCCTTCCCACGTAATACTATACGAATGGAAGCAATCTCTCTCTAAGCACTCAAACTTTCTCCCTTCAAACACTCTTTGAGAGTAAGACGAAGAAGGAAACAGTGAATTAGAAACAAACCTATAAAAGAATACAACTTTCCAGATGAATAGCGCCCAAGACCGCTGATTCCGACCTGAGGAGCAAAACCCTGAGAGGAGAAGTGAAGCAGTAGTCTTGCCTAATATTATTAGAAGAAGAAACATGGGGGGCGTGGGGGAACACGCCTGGTTCAGTAGCACTCTATTAATCCAGTTCAAAAAAAAAAGTAGCACTCTATTAATCATATTGTGAAATTTATTTCTCCTACCGAACAATATAACTCTCTCAGTCAAAAAAAAAAATTTGTCCTACTTTCTTTTTTTGCCGTTCCAAAATATAGGATCAATTTAAAATTTTAACAAACAAATTTTCTTAAAATTCCATTGCTGCCTTGAGATGCTTTTAACAATTAAAACAATGAGACAAAAAAAAATGAAAAGTTTGAAGTTTAAAGTGCGCTCTAAAATTTTGAAAATGTTTTCTGATTACACTGGCGGCAAAACTTTCCGCTTTTCGAAAAACAATTTAATTTCAAAACTTGGTTAACTCTTATTTTATTAGAGCCAACTAATGAAGGTCAAACTTGAAAAGTTACAGATTTTGAATACCATTGGGTATTATACATAAAACTAGGAGTTGCCCATGTCTGAAGGCACGACACAAACACGTTTCAAACACAATTAAATTGAAATTACCCATTCCTACCTAGCTGTAACCAACCCAACTTTTTCGAGAAATAGGCTTCAAATAAGATCACCTAATCAACTAAAAGCAAGTGAATCCACAAAAAAGACATCAATTCACAACAACCAATACGTTATCTTTAATAATGCATAAAGGCATAATCACAACCTAGGCACATTAAACCACTTAATAATGATCCACTCTTTCTAATAGCCTATAACGGAAAAATCTCTAAAGTATCCTATGCTAACATGCAACGTGAAGCAATCAGTCGGCATTCCTCTTTGACTATTTAGTGCCTTGCCTGTCCTTGAAGACACTAATGAGAATTTTAACCAACTATAAAGTTCCTCCTACTCCCATCATCGAATTATCCGTAAGTGAATTTGAAAACCAAAAAGAAGCCAAGCTATTAGCATCCCTTTCATCAAATGACGCATGAGCAACATAAGAGAGAAAAAAAACTGAATATAAATATTAACTAAACCGAAGAAATAAAAACATTTGATCAACCACCTCCCATGCAATTACTAAAATCCAACAACCATACATCGTAGCAAGTGCCAAATGACAAAATTCTAACCAAAAGTGAAATCACATTCCCTACAACACATAGATTAGAAGGCATCATGAAATAGAATACATATTTCCTTTGCCAAATGCGTCTACTATAAAAAATAAATGTTGGCGAGTGTAAATCTAAATGCAAAATTGCAAGGGAAATAGCACTTTCGAGCTCTAGGGGAAAGAGGTTCTTTTGGAGTTTATGATTCAAATGTTGATCAACCGATGTGGCATTATCCGCTTTGTACATTCTTCATCTATCTTCACTGTGACAATTCTCCAACCCCCTTCAGCTGTTGCAAATTAGAGTTCCAAAAGCAAAGACCACTTAGAAACAAGTTAACTCCCCAATGCAGAATAAGAGTAGACAAATAAATGAGAAAAAAAGAGATTACATTCGAAGTAATGTTGAGGTAGTAAACTCGTTCAACTTTTACACGATTCCCGCTAAGCTTACCTTCTCTTTCCTGTCAGCCATTAACGTAAGTATAATTTATGGGGGAAAAAAATAAGACAATAATTTAACCATTGTCGATGTCAGGGAAGTCACCCAAACAAAAGTAAAAGATAATTGAAAAGTAAAAGAAAATTGATTGTTAGTACATTACATGTAAATTGTCAAACATTGCCCAAAAAGAGTATCGAATCTGCTATTCAAAATCACATAGCATTCAATGAGTGATCGCTTAAGACGTTGCCCAAAAAACCATTCACAAAGCCTCTTGGATTCAAACATTCAAAACATACCGTCAACACGAAGACAAAAGGTATTTGATTAGGCAATCCATTGACCCGTGCCTAAAGACAGTCCAACGTATGAAATCTGATCACAAAACAACGAAAGTGTTCGCATTTAGTTCAAATCACAAAATAGTCAATAATCTATAAGAAATTTAAGTTTGTTTTTCAAACATAACGTATAGTATCATTCCCATGTGCAAGGTAAACATCACCACAGAAACCTGCAAGGTAGTAAATACCATCCATTCAGTATTCAAGGAATCATCATATGTACAAATGCATAGATCTTCTCATTATAGAATGGCGTCTCAGTTCTCCAGTTCAATATAATCATTAACCTTATTTATCAATGCTTTTCATGATTTGAATAAACTGATATAATTCTACACTATCAAAACCAAATCTGATAAAGAAATTCTAGAGAAGAAAATAAAAATTACCTAAATTAAAAGGAGAGGTGGTGAGTGGTTCCCAACATAGCCGATTATCGCCAGAGCTTCTGACCCAAATTACCATCTGCGTCAAACAACCAAATTTACATACCTAAACTGCATTAGACGCGTAGGCAAAAATAGACAAGTCAATCAACTGGAAAAAGAAAAGCAATAGACTTGAAGAGAATGAATGTGAAATGGCTGAGAATAGATTATGTTTCAGTTTGCTTCAGGTCTCTACTTGATTTCAATTGATGGGCATAACCAAGAGAAGTTGATATTAAGCCAGATTAAAGAACCAGGGTGCAAAATATCCCTGATTTAAAAACAATGAGCTCCTTCTTATAGAGATAATAGAATTAGACAATGGAACCGATAGATTTCACACCTTCAAGTTTTTTTTTTTATACCACAGATTCCTAAGCCGACCAAATTCTACAATACACCCATACCTAATGGCACGAATCAAACACACAGCTTCACGTATCACACTTCAAAGGAAATCAAGAACTACAAATAAAAATGCACAATAAATAGAGCTTTTCGAACTCACAAACTACACATAAAAAACCCACCGTTTGGCATCCCAGAACTGAGTCTCCTTTCAAAATATTCGGCTATTTAGAGCACTGAAAGAAGAACCGCTAGAACATGGACTTTTGGAAATTGAACCCTTTTTTATCGTATAATCGGAAAAAAAGAGAGGCAAACTCTTTTTCCCATAATCATTGACAACTTGAAATATAGCAGTGAAACCGAATCACAGAGAGAGAGAGAGAGAGAGAGAGAGAGAGAGAGAGAGAGAGAGAGAGAGAGAGAGATGAAGCTAGGTCGGTGGATGCATTGCAGCTCCTGCCTTTGTTTTGGAAGGATTCAAATTTTGAATTTTGATGAGGTTTTATTTTATTTTTGGTTTGATTTGATGACAGATGACTGATGAGCTATTGACCTTCTTTGTGTAAACCACCAAAATATAGAGTGGTATTTACAGAAATGCCATTCAAAAGTTAGTTTGTGAGAGGGATATTTTTAGACGTTAGACGTGGAGGAATGGATGGTTGAGATTTGCTAGGAGAAGATTATTTTATTGAAAATAATCCTTGTTTTGTTATATAGATGTTGAATTTTGAAATGACAAATATTTTCGGACGGGGGAGTATATTGGACTTTAAATTTTATGCCCTACTTGATGCTAGTCGTAGGAGAGGGAATGGATTTGTAAAGTTCACAGGTTACATGCTCGTGCGTCCATGAATGTGCTAGGAAAATTCAGGAAGGTGAAGAAAGAAGCTATTTGGTTTAGAAAGATAAGGACAACATGGATTTGCCAAGCGAACACAGAATTAGGTCGAAAACGCTTGTTGTGTCCATCTTTTGATGGTGAATGATGTTCCAAACTTCTAATCAACGGGGTTTTTACTTTTTAAAAATCCTATGCTCATGTTGTAGGGAAAAATGAAATTTTGAGCGCTAAAACTTGTTTGAAACCAATCTTGGTTGGCGAGCGTCTAGCGAATAAAGCTTTGGGACACAAGGACCAAGGATAGATATATTACTAGGCAAAATTTGTTAAGAAGGGGATTAACTAAGAAGGAATTTGTTTGTTAGTTTAAATGGGATCCGAGGATGCTCTTTTTCTCCCTCCTTTTCCCTTGAATGACGTTATTTTGCTCATTTTCTTGGTACACCTCCACAGCTTTCAAGGACCTTGTTGGGAGAGTTAATTTCCCAAACTGCCTAAACCCTAAACCCGAAGTGCCTAAATCCAAGTACCTAAAGTCCTAAACCAACTATATCCTACCCTAAAGAGCCTAAATCCCTTGAAATTGAATACTAAAATTGAATTTCCCAAAGTGCCTAAACCCTAAACCCTAAACCCATCGGCCCATATATTATCGGGCCGACAGGCCCACTGGAAAAACCCATCGGCTCATCAGAACAACTTAATCCAACGGCTGATATCTCACCCTCGATTCTTACCGATATAAATTCAAAACCTAGGGTTTTCCACTGGTTCTACTGCGGCACATTTGCGCGTTTCGTCTCTCTCCTCTCGGATTGGAGGTAACATCTTTCATTTTTTTTCCCGATTCCTAAGAAATTTTCTAGCTGGCTGATCACATCCGTTTTCCTGCTGAGAAAGCAGAGGAAAAAGGAGCCATTCGGGTTTCTGTTTTATCCCCGGTTTTATGTCAGTCCTTGATTTTTAATCTGGTTTTAGGTTTTGTTTTTGTTCTAAAAATGAATTTGTGTATCTACCAGTGCTAGTTTCTTTGAAAATTGTTTATTTCATTGCAACGTAGGTATCGTGTCATTTGTTGATGTATTTTGTTGCCTTGCATTTTCTCATCAGCCAACCAGAGTGTACTGTGTGAATTTGTGTCTGCTTTAGTAGATCTTATAGTTTTAGCTGTCGAATTATGTTTTGTAGAAGTTTAGCCTGTGTATAGCTTCAATACATTGAATTTCTACTTAGATGTATATTAGTTTTGCATTTAAAATATCTGTAGATGTATGTCTGTATACCTTTTTAATTGATGGATTCTGTGGCATTTCCAGTTTAACAGATTTTCGTATTTGAAATTCATTCAAAATTATTTTGTTTACTAATTTTTCAGCTGTAACTGTATATGCTAATGACTGCATGCAAATGTTTATTAGAACCGATGAGTTGATATTGAATTCCTATTTTAAGTTTCTGCATTTTCTTTTGTCTTGTTTGCTTTACATAATTAGATATGCCGCTTATTTTTAGTTTTTCTTATTTTTGTTGTATTTTATCAGTATATTTTCCTCCTTTCGAAGCTACTTTACTTACATGTACAAGTTTTGAATGATATGTTTAATTGAGTGCTCTGGCTGTTGTAGATACATTGATCTTGCCCCTTTCCATGTGACAATTTAAATGGTCTCCCAAATCTAACTTGTAATCAAGGCTGGAGTCTCAAAAGGGCTCTTTTGCCAGTACCTACTCTGGGTATTTGGTAAGAAACACCATTGAGCTTGAGAATTGGCATAATTCATGCCATAGGCCTTTGGTAAGGGAGCATTTATAATTGTTCACCGGAACTGGTGGTAATATCTGTATTTGCAGGTCAAAGAAAATCTCTGTATTTTTTTTTTTTCCTCAGGACTTAATTATTTTTTTTTTGGGATCATCCTCTGGACATACTTTGCTTATGTGTATGGAATTTTTTTATTTTTGTATATTAAGTTTTAGCCTACTCAACTTTCCTCTTTCAAAGGTATTTACCATTGTTTTTTTTTTACATGAAAGAATAATCTTGATGGTGGGTGTAGGTGTGTAATAGCTCCAGCTTTATCCATTCAGACTCTTACTTAACTGTTAGATTATCAATTGTTTCAGCATTTGTGATGAAGCATTTAACTTTGTCTCAAAACAGATCCATGGACTTATCTTATGCTGGTCCACCGCACAATCTTATGATGTAATGTTCACATGATGTCTTGGCACTTGATATATTAGGTTGCTGGAATCTCCCATTCCCTTGATGCACTTAGTTTGGGATATAGATGTTTTTTGCGTTGTCTGCTATTTTAAACAGTATTGGTGTCATTAGTAACGACTTCATGAGTTTTGCAGATAAATTGCAAGAAAAGAAGCATGTCTCATCGCAAGTTTGAGCACCCAAGACATGGCTCCTTGGGATTCCTTCCGAGAAAAAGGGCTGCTCGCCACCGTGGGAAAGGTTTTAATTTTACTTGTATTCATGACTTGGTTGTGTTGGTGTTTGTGTTGCATCTAACTGATGGGTTGAACTAGTACACAGAAATACATTTGCCCTGTATCACTCCATGATTTTGTACAAAATTTCATGCCCAATTACTAGTCTAGAGTTATTTTGGTTTTGCTGCTAGTTGTTCCTCCATGTCTGTTCCTGAATCTCTATAAGTTAGTTACTCTAGTGTTGGATTTGGTACACCATTCGTTAGTAGTCTACACCAAGCAGCACAGCACAATAGACTCAAGGGAGTAGGCATGAATTTTTAGGTTCTTTATCTTGGTAAGTGTCGGTGGTCGCCACGCAACGTGCCTGTATTGAAAAATCTTGGGGCTTCATAGCTATTCCTTAATTCAGGCTCCAAAGATATTTAAATGGAACACTATTCTGAAAGATAAAATCAAGTTGCTGAAGCGGAAATAGGCATCATGTTGGAAAAAATTAATGTACAATTTTTTTTTTTTTTTGGGAAAAAGTCAGATTTGTCAGCATAGTTGCCCCAAATTTTACTTCTCCTTGGGGAAAAAATATCTCCTAAATATAAAAGGAAAGGCAAGGCCTTCGTTTATCCATAGCCTCTGCTGGATGGATAGTATTTTATTTTATTCCTTTTGTTGTAATGCATCTCAATTTCTTCTTTTTTTGAAATGTATGAAGGTGCTTTCCGCTTCTAACATTTGCCCATTTGGTTGTTAATGCAGTGAAGTGCTTTCCCAAAGATGACCCATCTAAGCCATGCAGGTTGACTGCATTCATGGGTTACAAGGCTGGGATGACTCATATTGTTAGAGAAGTTGAAAAGCCTGGATCAAGTGAGTTTTTACCCTGAGCAGTGATTATTCAGTGTAGCGTAACCTATTTTCTTGAAAGAGGGAAATTATGTAGTACCTTTTTATTGTTTGCTCCGTGGGGTTTCCATTTGTACAGTTGCTTGGAATGTATGCCCCAACTTTTTACCATTCCTTTCCCCTCTTTAGCTATTAGGTTGGGATGTAACATGAGGAGTATTGGTCATGTCAATGATTTCCAAGGGGGAAACCAGCATTGAAATTGGAGATTTGTGCTTATATGGTTTTTGTTTTTTTGGTTGACATTGATTCTTTTGCCCTTGAATTTGTAATCTTCTACATCAGTATTTACCTATACCCTCAGGCCTCGTTTGATTCAGGGATTAAAAGACTGGGATAGGATAACATCTGTCCAATCCCGCATAATCCCGCGTTTGGTTCCCAAAAAGCATCTGGGATTACTAATCCCGGGACTAATTTAGTACCTATATGGTGGGTATTATTTTATCCCATGGGGGGGGGGGGTGGGACTGTTTAGTCCCGGATAAAAAACACACGGAGGTCTTTCCACCAAATTGCAAAATTGCCACTCATTTCATCTGCTCTTCTTCTCTTTTTCATTTCAATTCTCTCTGTCTCTCTTCCTCCCTCTCCAGTTCCACCAGATGACTTCATCTCTCTCTCTCTTCCTCCCTCTCCACCAGACTTCACCTCTTTTCTCCTTCTCCATAAACCCACTTGGATTCTTCCATTTTTGCTCAAAGGAGTTCTAGATCTACACTCCTCCGGTGAGTTTCGAACCAATTTCATCACACCTACTCACATCCATGGCGGATCCGACTCCTACCGAGCCATCCATGGCCACGAGTACAGAAAACGATGAGGGGAGGATGGAGGAGACCACGCCGGCGCTGGAGCAGCTCCATCTTTTGTTTTCAGCCAGCGGTTTTGCTGGGTTTGTATCAAAAATAAAATTGTATATTGGTTTGTAGCAAAAATAAAATTGTATATTGGTTTGTAGCAAAAATAAAATTGTATATTGGTTTGTAGCAAAAATAAAATTGTATCAAAGATAAAAAAAAGTTATTTGGTTTCTTTAAATTTGTGATTTCCCTTCAAATAGCTCGAACAGATTCCACTGATTTCCCTTCAAATAGCTCGAACTTGTATATCAGTTTCTATTAGCTCGAACAGATTCCACTGATTTCCCTTCAATTTTGTGCACAAATCTGGGTTTCTTTAAATTTGTTCCAGGATATGTAAACAGGCTGATAAAATTGATAGAGATTTTTTCTTTTACAAATTTCTTCAAAAATCTGAATTGTTACGATTATATGAGAGAGAGAGAGTCTTCAAATCAATCCCGAAATGTAGTTTAGGGAACCAAACAGGGGATTGACCAAAATATGGGATATCCCAATGTTAATCCTGCATGTATCAAACAGGGGATTGTGTGAGATTTAGTACAAAATTAGTCCCAGGACAAATAGCCCAGGACTATCAATCCCAGGACTATTAATCCCACTTGTTTTAGTCCGCGAATCAAACGAGGCCTCATGGCATTAGCTAATTTTATCAGTTCATTGTAAACTTTTGCCTTGTTTCTTATATCTTACCATGGAAAGTAGAATAGATTCTCTTCAACCCCATTCGCTTTTAAGTGATTAATTTCACTTATCGTCCAATAACTTGTATGAATGAAATAAGATTTGCTGGAATCTATTTTTCATTTGAAGCATGAAGTGTTTGGGCATGTATATGTATATATTTACCCAAAAAAAAATGTATATGTATGTGATGATGTACTTTTCACGCAGAGCTACACAAGAAGGAAACTTGTGAAGCTGTGACGATTGTTGAATGTCCCCCAATGGTGGTTGTTGGGGTGGTTGGTTATATCAAAACACCTCGTGGACTCCGCTCTCTTAATACTGTTTGGGCCCAGCATCTTAGTGAGGAGGTCAAGAGGAGGTTCTACAAGAATTGGTGCAAGTCCAAGAAGAAGGCTTTCACCAAGTATTCCAAGATGTATGAATCCGATTCTGGGAAAAAGGACATTCAGGCTCAGTTGGAGAAAATGAAGAAGTACTGTAGTGTGATTCGTGTTTTGGCTCATACTCAGGTACTTCATTGTTCATGGTCCTTATTAGCAGGATTTTAGATACTTTGTTGGTGTATTATTTTGTGCTTTGTTGCATGATCCTGCTACTGGGGCCTCACCTGTACCTTGTTCCGGCTTGCTTTGGGTTATAATCTCCCTCTTAGTTGTGTCAAAAGAGAAGTTCTGAAGCAAGAGAAATCTAGTAGTTCAAAACTACTTTAGAATACTATTTGGGAAGAAACGAGTTGCAATTTGGAGTACATATCATTAGTCTAAGGTGTATATTACAACTAAGAGAGAAATATCTTTTAAATTTTGTTATTTTTTTATCAAAGTATTTTATCTCTCCCACATTCTCTCAAAATTTTAGACACTTCTATATGCCTTCTCTGCTCCCTCTTCGTCTAACTATGGCGTGGTCTTTGGACCTTATTCGTAACTTGTGATTCATATTGCGTAGTTATGTTCGACTTCGCAACTCTTGTATGCTTAGTTCCCTGCATTCTTAGAAAATTTTCAATTTCAAGTTTTTCAACCATTTCCTTCCGTCGTGTGCTTGTGTACCCATTTGATCACGTATATGACAGAAGCTGTAATTTGTATTTTTTAGATTCGAAAGATGAAGGGTCTCAAGCAGAAGAAGGCCCACCTCATGGAGATTCAAATCAACGGTGGTGATGTCGCTAAGAAGGTTGATTATGCTTACAACTTCTTTGAAAAGCAGGTCCCTGTGGATGCTGTGTTCCAGAAAGATGAGATGATTGATATTATTGGGGTGACCAAGGGTAAAGGTTACGAGGGTGTGGTGACGAGGTGGGGGGTAACCCGCCTCCCCCGCAAGACCCATCGTGGTCTCCGTAAGGTAGCATGTATTGGTGCCTGGCATCCTGCCAGGGTGTCATTTACTGTTGCTAGGGCTGGGCAGAATGGCTACCATCATCGAACAGAGATGAACAAGAAGATCTATAAGCTTGGTAAGGTTGGTCTGGAGTCTCATTCTGCCATCACCGAGTTTGACAGGTCAGAATCTCATCTTTCACCTTTTCTTCTCCCTTGGTATAATTTTTTTGACTTCGAAGTTTCATCAAGGTTCTTTAGGAATTCTTCTTGATTTTGATTTTAGTCAGGCCGGCTAAAGGGTTATTTTCCCTGATAATTTTTCAGGACCGAGAAGGATATAACACCAATGGGAGGATTTCCACACTATGGGGTGGTGAAAGATGATTACCTGATGATAAAGGGTTGCTGTGTGGGACCAAAAAAGCGTGTTGTGACGTTGAGGCAGTCTCTTGTTTCACAGACAAGTAGGGTTGCGATGGAGACGATCAATCTCAAGTTTGTCGATACATCTTCCAAGTTTGGACATGGTCGCTTCCAGACATCAGGGGAGAAGGGCAAGTTCTATGGACGGCTCAAAGCTGAGACCACCAAGACTGCATAAACCTGTAACGATTGTCGGCAACTTTAAATTTGCGAGGGGATCCGTCTCGTATCTGATAATGATTATCAGATTTTTTGTGCTTTCAACTGCTTTTTAGAAACTTGGGATTTTCTTCCGCACCTAAGATTTTTGGCTTCTTTTTGCCTCGGATTTATGGTTATTGGTGCTGTCTTTTTTGGTTTCGGATGAATATTACGTTAAGACTTGACCAATATTCTGAGTTTGATTTACAAGTGCTAATTGTTTTGAGTTGGCTGTGTCTTTTTGCTCGTAGCAATTTTTACCGGTGGGATAAGGTTGCTGCTACTCAGTTGAAGCTAAAAATTGGCCATTACTTTCTTCTGGGTAACTAGATTTTCTGCTGCTTTCTACCTGGGCATGTTCCATAGCATTGCTTGCGGCGAGTAATATTTCTGATCTAGAGATGGTATTTCCAGGCAGATCCGGGGTCCCTGTAGCTTCCTCTCTGCGCTACTAGGATCTAAGCAATTAATGGTCTGAATTTTAAATAAACTCTTCCATGGTTATCCGGAAGAGTTTTATGGAAGAGTTTTATATTAAATCTGGACCTTTGAAAATACTTTTGAACGGCTGGGATGCGCACTATACTCCTGTAGCGCGGAGGGGACATTATTCATTTCAGGCCTATCGTCTGTTTGCACTTTGATATGCTTATAATAGGGCGGTTTGAAATCTATTGGAGTAATTTTTTTCTTTTGCTAAATTCAGGAGGTTTCCAAAGAAACGAGATTTTGAAAAATCTGCGTTTTGAGAGCAGAGTTACACGTAAATTATCATGAAAATTAAATTTATTTGTGATTCTGTTTAAAACACATAAACCCATAAGCATTGTTCTCTTTCTTCTTTTTGAAGGGAACCCTTAACGGCCCGTTTGGATGGGGTATTATAGGGGGCCATAAATATGGAGGGTGTTATTTATGTCCGGACCCACACATATGGAATGGTTTGTCAACAAAAAGTGCAAGGGTGTTATTTATCACCCAGACCAAATAACACCCCTGTAGAGGTGTTATGACTAAGGGTCATCATCGGGCCGGGCCGGGCCGGCCCAGCCCACGAACTTCCTGCCCAAGCCCGCCCGCGGGCCGGGCTTTGCGGGCTTTTTCTTTTTAGCGGGCCGGGCGGGCCGGGCTATCTCTCAAAAGATGAAGCCCAAGCCCGGCCCACGGGCTTATCCTAGTCGGGCTAGCGGGCGGACTAGTCTTCGGGCGGGCCGGGCCGGGCTAATTAGGTGGGCGGACTCTCTCAAAATGTTTATTGCCTAAGCTCTCGGTTTGAAGAAGTGGAGGTTTCAGTGGAAATGGAGAGGGAAGAGACTTGGAAAAAAATGGTTGAGGGTTTCCGAGACACGGTTTGAAGAAGGTAATGACCCTCCACACAAAAATTCATTGTAAATGTCGGAAAAAAAAAAATTCATTGTAAGAAAGTGGGCTTACAATGAATTCCCCATAGTAAATGTCGGAAAAAAAAAAATTCTTTGACCATGCTTTTGTGTTTTTTTTTTTCATGCTTTTTCAGTTTTTTAAATCTTGGAATCAGAAAATGGGCTTGGGAGTTCCCCATAGTAAAGTGGGCTTGGAATCATTCCAAAAAACCTGAGCTATTTTATTACATATTTATTATATATATATGTATATTTGTTACTAACCCATGCTACGCGTGTATAGTGTACCGGGCTACGGGCGGGCTAATACCTCGGGCTACCGGGCCGGGCTAGTCGGCGGGCCAATGGGCGGGCGGGTTGGAGCTAAAATTTTCAGGCCCAAGCCCGGCCCATGGGAAGGTCGGGCTGGGCTAGCCCGCCCATTTGTCGGGCTCGGGCTCGGGTAAAGCCCGGCGGGCTTGACGGGCTTCGGGCGGGCCGCGGGCCAACGGGCGGAATGATGAGGCTTAGTTATGACCCCTAATACCCCACTAAAATTACCATCCTACCCCAATTAATACCCCCACCTTACCCCAATTTTGCTATTGCTTGTTGCTAGTGTGTAATTTGGGGTATTTTTTTTTGGCTTTGCAATATTCTTCGGATAAAAAAAATAAAGTACTCCCTCCGTCCCTTTTTAAGTGATCCACTTGGGAAACGTGTATTTTTGCGGGTGTTTAAAAATGTACTTTCGCTTATCGTTTTTAAATTTTTTTTTTGCACCAAATTAAAATGTTATATGGAGAAATATGTTTTTTAGGGGTTTGAAATTGCACGTATTCTCGTATGGATCACTTAAAAAGGGACGGAGGGAGTACTTCCGCACATAGTTTTTTATTTTTATTTTACCAAATTAAACTACTAATAGAGATCTTTAATTCGATACAAAAATATAAAAAAATTATATAATTTAGTATTTGAAAAATTGTGGTCCGAAAAATGCACATTTGTTTAGGTCTTTACATTTTACACCACTTGAGTTGTAAAGATCTTTAAAAAAAAGTAAACATCTAAATTAATTTTTATAATAAAACAATTAAGATAAAAATTAATTACAATTAAATCTTATAGCCCCTACTATCTTATTCCCCGATATATAATACCCCTAAAAATAATCCGGCATTCAATCGGGCCATAAGAGTTGTTGAGTGGTAGAAAAAAAGTGAACTTGTTTTTTTTGCCTTTTCTTTTTCTTTTTCTTCCTTTCCATGAATTCTTCTACTAATCTTTGGAGATATCAGGCACACGTTTTGACCGTTGGGTGTGGAGGGTGCAAAAGAGTTGAGCTTTGTTTTGTTTGGCTTGGCTCGTTTATTAAATGAACCAAAAACTTGAGCTCGGCTTTTCTGTAATAGTTGAGCCCTTAACAAGCCGAGCCCGATTGATTTACTTAATGAGCTTGTATAACTGAGGCGCAGGGTCGCCTCTGGCATTTGTGAGGCCCAAAACATATTTTTTCAATGGGGCCCCTAAATCTCAATATACTTTGTATAAATCAAAATAGTTAGGAAAAAAAAAATCTCCTACTATGATTGATATAAGAAGCAAATTCGATAACACAACTCAATTGACCTAATTTAATTTATACTCATGTCTCGCATGTACATGGGTCTATGAAATTGGAGGTCCACAATTTACTTAAAATTTAGGGGCTTAAAGCGATGACTTTACAGGCTTTAGCCCAAAGCCAGCTCTGCTGAGGTGAGCTTTGAAGTGTTAAGGTCTGTTCGTTTACTAAACGAACCCAAAACTCGAGCTTCAGCTTGGCTCAATTATTAAACAAGTTGAGCCCTACGAGCCGAGCCTCGATTTGCTCGCGTGCAGCTCGGGCTTTTGCAGTCCTGCTTGTGTGGTATGATGGATTTGCAATACGAAGCTGTCATTCATCATGTTGTTCATCTCTTTTGTAGGCTTATAGCCAACAGAAAACCTTTGGAATCTAAGTTCATGTGCATAACTAACAGTCCAAGAGAGGCCCATCATCACCGTACTTTCAACGAAGTTACAACTGCTAATGTCGTAGAAAATTTGGAAATTTTTTCCAAAAAAATTAGTTCATGCAAATAGTAGTTTTTTCGATATACGTGCCGATGACTTGGAGGAAGTTCTAGTTATTTACTAAGCTACCGTAGTAATTGCGGATTCTGGTTTCGTGTTCTTGTTATCCTACTAACGATTGTTTGCTGGTATGCAATCACTTAAAAATCCCGACGGGTGCTTACCAAAGTGCAATCAGTGGAAAAATAACTCGACGGGTGCTCGGGAACAAGCAATCAGTGAAAAAACCACCCGACCGGTGCCTGGAAACGTGCAAACAGTTGAAAAACCACCCGACGGGTGCTTGTGATGTGAACGTACAATCACTTGAAAAACCACCTAACCGGTATTGACGTAAAATCGCTGTGATATAGAATTTGTGTCACAATGCTGGCATAAGCCTTTGCTCATTCTAAGTTCAGACATGCTACATTTCAATAATTGCAGCCATCAACATCTCTCAGTCATTTGTATGATTTTACCTCACTTATGTTAAGGTCAAAATTTTAGGCCCACCGTATGCTCTGATCGTTAAAGAGTATGTTTAGTCTGCTAAACGGATACGGAGCAGATGATCAACTATGAAGGTCTGATCTAATGGGTTCTTTTGTCTCGTTTGATTTCATGGAATATGGGTGAGATATAGAATCCTTGGAATATCTCAGCATATGAAATGGTGAAAAATAAATAAATTCAGGATTTGTTTTGGTTGAGATTATGACTTGTATTTCCAAAATTATCTTCTTGCAATCACAAGCTTTATATGTACAGGTCACAATAACCAAACACTCAACTGACTACAAGTCTACAACCAAGATGGGATTTTTTTTACTCCCAATTCCCCATGGGATTTTATGTGCCTTTAGGCTTTAGGCATGGGATTTGCAATCTCATTTTCGTATCCCGGGACCGACTGGCCGAATATTGTCAGGTTCAGATTCAGTTTATATATTAAACGAGCCTAAAATTGAGGCTCAGGTTTGTTTCGTTAAGAATTCGAATCAAACTCAAATGAGCCTTTATCGAGTCGAACTTCAAATAGTTCACAAACAGATCGGTTCATTTGCAATCCTAAATTCTCCCGTCCTATCTCTAAATCCTCCAACCAAACAAGACTTCAAATATTTCTAGGAGAAATGTTGGGAAAGTGAAAGGTTGCTTCAGTTGGAGAGACTTGCGCTCGGAAAATAAAACAACTCCAGTCTTAAGGAGGGACTGGAACCGTCCAATTTCTCAGTTTTTGGGCCTATCTCGGGTTCAAATGGATGATCGGAGTTGTTCATTTTGTACGACACATCAACTACTTCAAAACCAATATAAAATTACGTTGATCAGATACTGATAAATAAACGTTTGGATCACTTATATCTTGAAAAATGGATTTTATTCAGTGTGCAAGGTAGATTTTTTAAAATATAACTGTGATCCGAGCAGATATTGATCGGTATTTGATCAAACATAATTTTTTGCATGATTAAAGTACTCAACGAGTTCTACAAAATGATCAGTCCGATCATTAATTGAAGCCCAGAATGACTCCAAAAATTGAGAAACTGGACGATCTAGTTGCTCCTTCAAGCTGGAGAGGATCCGAACCCGAAAGAGAAAAAAACAAGGGAAAGAAAACATGCATGATTCAACATATATTTTTCAACACTCACTTTAAGTGTCCTTTCTTATCACGGGTCCCTTCTCTTTTGGAAAATGTCTGATAATATATATGGATTAGACTTTAGAATATATTTTGATTTTGTACTGTATTATTTACTTGAGGTGACCCCAACTGCATGAAACCATGAATTGTGTGGATTTGGTGACTTTATTCAGGGGAACGAAAAAGCAAGACAGGGCAGATACAAAAACACAAAATTAAGGGGCAGTGAATTTGTTGTACTATTTTAAAGAGCCATTTTTGTCAAATTTCTCCTTTTTAATCTTCTGATTTGGGTAGAGAAAATACTCCGTTAGTTAGTTACTACTTGTGGTAAATCTTGGTGTCCGGACCAAAGTGCATCTCGATTGATCCGTGATTTTCATGTTAACAACCGAGTAAATCTCTAGTTGTGTTTCTGGCCGGTGGTAAAAGTCAAACATGCGAGCGGGTAAGTACTAGCTGGACCTGTGTCTTAGGGTAGGGTGCCATGGCATTCCCTGTTTTGCTATTACCACTGTAGTTCTAAACAGCTCTGGCCTTAATTTTCTCTAGACCCCAACTAAATCATCAATTCAAGAGATACAAATTGTCAAAAAAAATCATTTTAGGGCAAAGATATAGAAATAATCAATTTTCCTAATTTTTGTCCTTTTATTATTGAAAACACCCAAAATTGGGGTTCCAAATTACAATCAGGCTCAACTTTTTAAAACTTAATAGGGCCCTAAGTCAATTGGGTTGTAGTTTTGGGCCTAACTGAGTTGGGTTTGTAGTTTTTAGGCTTTTTTCCTTAACCTAATACAACAACTACTAGTACTTGAAGGCCCCCCCAAAAAAAAGGTCTTTTGAGGAGGCCCCAGACAGCTGCTTGCTAGGCCTTGCCCCAGGGCCGGTACTGGTTCTAAAATAAATATTGTAGTAGCAGAATTTTTGTATATTGGCACCCCTCTACAAGTATCAAACCTAATTAAGTTTTGCTTCAACAATAATATACTTATCCTAAAATAGTTATCAATAGTTATAAACTACGTATTTAAATAATTCTTGTAGAATTTAATCTTGCCTTGTAACATATATTTCATACTTGATCTTCTAAAATTTGATACCCCTAAATAAAAATTCTGGTTCCGCCGCTGGCTCTCGCTTAACCAACCCCTTGTTGATTATGGATTATAATGGGTTCCGTACCAAGATTTTTTTTGTTTGAGTGCTAATCTCTTTCTTTTCTTTTCTTTTGCTACACATGGGTTCTTTTGAGATGAAATGATTTGTTTGGAAGAGGTTTAGATAGGCTTTCACATCTTTCTCAGACAAGGTGATTGTCTTGTTGAAAAAAGGATATCCTCAAATGCATTGGAGGGAAGGGAAAAAGCTTTTCTTCTTCCTCTATTTCTCTCTGTTTCATGATCTTGCTTAACAATTAGATATCAATTATTGCTTTTATTTCTGTTATGGGATTTCCAAATCTTCTAATCTTGAGATGCTCAGGCTGAGTTTTCACCAATTTTTTTTGTCACACCGTAATAACAAAGACAACTCGTTTCTACTAAAAATACCATTTAGTCCATTTAGCTAGAAGAATGACTCGTTGGAGAAACAAATACAAAATACCGAAAATAACATTTAGTCGATAGCGGAAGCTCGCACCTGGGGTTGCTGCTGTGCAGGAGCTGCACAGCAGTTGCTGCACATAATCCGGACTGTCCACAAGAGTTTTCAATAGTTCGGATTGAAAACAAACTATTTGCGCGAATAGTTCTCTTATTTTGTTTGAAATCTGGATCATTCATCCAAGCATTGGACGGCCCAGATCATGCACAACAGCAACCCCGCGTCCGCGGAAGCTCACCCTTAGTCTTTGTATAAAACTCATGTAGAATGGTATGATTTTTCTGTGTTAATACATTAATTTTTTTTGGCACCTAGCTGTTTGCTATAATGCTTCTGACAAATTAAAAGTTGTGGGTTCCTCACTACTGATTTTTCTAGGGCAACATTGAGGAATAAATGTGGCTGTTGTCTGCATCAACTCCTTTTTCTAGCTCTTTTTTATTAGAGATCCATTTTACTTTCTTCACTTGAATCATGGCTGTTCTGGTTATGCATAGCTGTAACATATCAAACATTGATTCTCTCTCCTTTTGTGTTCTGATTTCCTTTAGCTCTTTTGTATTTTGAATGCATTTGGATCATACACCTAATCAATATGCTAATCCATAGATTAGTACCCTTGCTGCAGCCTTTGGTTTTTTATGTTTGAATGGCAGCTTTTATTTTTATTTTCTTTTCTTTTTTTCCATTTAATAATTTTTCTATTATGTGACTCATACTTCCACCTTCCAACGATGAATCCAAATGGATTTTTTTTGGGTTTTTTGAATGGGCAGTGATGTACTAAGTGGGTTCAGTGTAATGAACCTACTAACCCTAAGTCAATGAATTTTACATTATACCTTTTTACAAAAAAAAATAAAAAATACACTTGTTCTTGTCTTTACTATGTAAGAGTACAAAAGTACCCTTCAGTATGTGGGAAAAGTGAGTTAGGTAGTACTAACTGAAAGGGCACTTTTTTAATTTTGCCTAATCTATTTGAAAAAAGATGGAGTTTTTTTTGGGTATAAATTGGATTGTCAAAATCATCCCCCAACCCTATATCCTATCTTTTTTTTTTATCAGGACCCTATATCCTATCTATTGCATATCTTTGTAATCATTGAACATATTTATGCAGTGACGGATGCAAGGGGTGCTCGCCCCTGCACAACCCCAAAATTCACACATATTATACTACTAGTTTTCCAGTTAATTTAAAAAAATTCTATAAAATTGGCCCCTCTAAGTCCCTTGGGTGAAAATATTTCTTAAAATTTCTGTGTGGAAAAAACCCCCTAATTTTTTAAGTTATCAACCATTTTTAGGTAGCACGTATAAACGAAAATGGCGTTTACGCACATACACACCATCTTGTTTCTTTCTTAAACCTCACGGTTAGCAATATATACTGGTGAAATAAACTTTTTGTTATAAATATAAAAATACATGTGATTTGGCTACCTGTTAGGCGTCTGCCACAGTTCTTAAGCGCAAATCAGTTTTTTTAAAATTTGTTGATTTCTACATACATCTCTTACCCCCGAAAGATCCGAACCCGTTAGTTATGGGTCGGGTATAACCACAATTGATTTCTTAAAAAGTGAATGCTTTTACAAGCACCAATAGGCCACTCTTGTTTTTGGCTCTGCAGACAGGAGAGGCCCATACTTTTTATTTCTTTTTTCAAGTTTGCTTCTCCAGACAAGCTATAGTATTCATTAAGTTAAGCATCAAAAAAATGGTGAATGAACATCAAAACATAGATAAAGTGCAGTACTTGGATTTATAATATAACTTTGTCTTTACACTTTGTTTGTGGGTATAAAGCTTGTAGGGCTGAGTTTCTTTCTTTGCATATTTTTGCTTGATTGTCTTGTTCTTCCAAGACAAGCAGCCTGTGGAGTAGGTGCTACTGCTTCTCAGGATTGAAGACAAAGACCTTAACATCCTCCTAAGATCACTCTTTATGAAGGTAATTTTCAATAGAAATGTGTATATACTTATATGTGTTCACACGAAAGCTGACCCGGACACCTGAATTATGAAAAAAATAGATATACATGAGTGCGAGTGTAAATGTGCCTGTGTGGTATATCTACATTATAGCTGCATTTGTTTGTACTTTGGTCATAATTAATCAATCCTCTTATATCATCACATTTACAAGTAGTAGATTGAGAGCCTAGTTGTGATCATCAACATTCTTTGGCGGGTAATTATCGATTCATCTTGTCTTAATTCCGTTCTTTCTCACATGCCATTTTAGTTTCTGCTGTCAAATTATTGACAGCAGATCAGTTTTGGAGCAATATTGCTGCTAATTTGATGGTCTTTGCTTTAGGATTTATTGATTCAGTTTCTTACGTTTGCTATTCAGTCCTAGTAACTATCCAAAATGCTGTGTTTTTCGCTCTGCGCCAATCTGTATGCAATTCGGGTGATCTTGTCTTCATGTTCTCTCTTAAAGGCCTCTTAACCCCTTTTGGCATCTGAAGTGTTTTTTAAGCTGTATACCATTGCATGTTTGTTTCTTTGATCGTTCGCCTCCTCTATGGATTTGACGCGTTCTTTTAGCTCTATACCGAATCGCCGATACATATAAGTTGAAGATCTTTTTACAGCAAAACCATAAGAGGGTTTGTTTAATCCTCTCACATAGGATGTATATTTTTTTTCTTTAGTTCTGACTTTGCTCCTAATGTTAGACATGATCACCAGTTTGGGAAACACGAGAACTCGAATCGCAACTTGTGACCTCAGAATTTCCTGGGAAATGTGGCTTTGGAGCACTTTTTTTTTTTTGTGATGAAATGGTAAAATTTGCTGAATATGGATTGGAAACTTGGTTTTTTCGGCCCTACCGAATATCATTTGAAGACTTGTTTAGGAAGAATTAGACCATAACCAGACTTATCTCCCAGAACTCTTCTGATCAATCAAAGGGATTAAAGAAATGGGGATCATTCAGAGTGTATTAGCATTTTTGAAGATGATCAAGTTTTGAACTTGTATCATATAGATTCTAATGTCTGTTTTGGAGCATAAATAAAAAAAATGTTTCTAGGAACAAGTAAAATTTTTCCATTTGGCCGTGTTGGCATGCCATTTAGAATGCTTCTGCATGTCCCTTACCGAGCCGAGCCCAGTTCATCTATTAAATGAGTCCATATAAACGAGCCGAGAGTCTATAAAAATGAGCCGAGAGCCTATACAAATGAGCTGAGCTTTAGAATGTTGAGTTCGGCTCGTTCACTACATGAGTCTAAAACTCGAGCTCGTCTTGATTACTAAATGAGTTGAATCAAGCCAAGCCGAGCAGCTCTGTTCGTTTGTAGCCCTAGTTCCGGTATGCGTTGCGAACATTATGATATACCTTTTTGACTTTCCAATAACGAAATCCTATTTACTAGGATGCTGTATGTGATTCTTCCAACTTCTTTAGAATCTTGATTGCTTCATTTGCTGCTTTCCTCCCAGGGCTACCGACTATGAGGAAATGAGCAGATACAACTACTTGGAAGTACCAACATTTGCAGCCAGTTTCCTATCCACTCCCATTGCCAATTCAGAAATCATCCTTCCCATTTATCTCCTAAGAATCCATGGATGAGTTCAGTTCTGAAAGGTCAAAGACATGGAACATCTACACCAGTTCAGACCTTAGCCCTTCTCAAACAGTACTCATCGAGAGAGAACCCCCGTGGAAGAACTTTGGGTCATCGATGAATGCCATTTCTTTCGGCTTCGTTGCCACTGCAGTACTGATATCAATGTTTCTTATAATGGCCATTTTCGAGCATTTGTTTAAGCCGAATCCTTCGTTCTCTTCGCCTCAGTATGGGAGGAGTAGCAGATCTCTTGAAAGAAGACCGGCGGGGAAACTTGGGCGTCCACAAGAAGTAAGTCTCCTTCTTGCTAACTTTCAAGTCAGTTTGCTAAATTTCATGCAGAAATCCCTTTCTGTCTCACCCATGTTAGTCCGACCGGTCTAATTAAGGGTATCTAAGCTCACATCCAAAAGGAATCATATTTTTCATACGCGATTTCTCTTTGTTTCGATAAAATTGTGTTTCGTAGCATATAGATTGTCAAAAAGTGCATTTTACTCGTTCCATTAAAAATTCGGCGATTACAGCTCCATTAAATGAAATGGGTTAATAAGTAGCCATCCAATGAAAAATATTTCAGTTTTATCCACCTGCTCAAAGGTAGCTGTGGTAGGTAGAGAATCTTATTCTGGCTCATGGACTAGTTGTACTGACCTTAAGTGGGTGATCTTCTGTGACAGGTGTCGACATCGTACGCGTCGGATTTTTCGGTAGTGATGCCAGGACAACAATATCCTACATACATAGCCCAGCCTGCTCCTCTCCCCTGTCCAAGGGAAGGTGTCAACTGGCCTTCCCATGAACAAAACATTACTTTGCCTTGAGCCCTATGATTACTTTGTATGTTTCCATCCATTGTGATTGTATTTATTTCTCATAGAAGTATTAAGCTATCATTACTCCCATACTCAACACTTTCTAAATGTTTAGTCGCGTCTACACTATCGTGTTTTCCGATCATCATTTTTCAGTTTGAACAGTGAAATTAGCTCAATAAAACAAAACGCGGCATAAAATAACATATACTAGTGCCTTTTCTATTAGTGAATTGGACTAGATTGACCAAGTTATATGATTTGAAGGACTTGAATAGAAAAAAAAATTTGGGGGTCACAAAAAAAAGGATTCGACTTCTCTGCAGTTGATTGCAGAGGAGTCGGCTCAACCTCGGTCATTCATATAAGACAATTAATGGTCTAGATTTGTGAAAGCACTCTGTAAACATCAAGATAGATTGACAATTCTAAGGTGGAGGATTAACAAATCCACTCTTAAATCAAGTTTCTACTTAAGAAAGAGTAAACAAAAACATGTCTCATGTAAAATAACCCAATGTAATAATAATACCAAATAGACCAAAACTACTTCTTTCACTTCATTTTCTTTCTTATCCTTTCCTCCACTAGCCAAGATCCAAACATAACCTTTATACATACGAGCCACTTTCAAAAGCAAAAACCTTTTCAAATCAGGCAATCGCCAACATATATCATTACAATTCACCATGAAACCCCTTTTGGGACTGGTTGATGGTGTTCATTACTGGCAACAAATACCCTAGAGGGGAGATACAAAGAGCAAAAGGCATTTCAATACCTAATGACTATCCCCGCGCAAGATGTCCAGAAAATCCAGACAAGACACCAAAAATACATCACGTGCAAAAGACGAAAGCAAAATCACACTGTAATACAGTCACCATTATGACTTCACCGCGGTGTATGTTTTCAAAAAACTCTCTTTCTGCTTTGATAAAGCCTGCATCTTCCAAAATGAAAACACTTAAAGAGTTGAGAGTCTTCGGCTGTTAAAGATCTTCTGGCACTTCATCATCAGGAAATACCACAGTCAACAAAGAATACTTAACCCGGAGCGAGATTCTCCCTTTCTCAACAGTAAGCCTAGCCCCAGAAACGACCCAGTAGCCCGGATTTTCTTGTGGGCCCCTCGTCATTTCCGTTGTGTCCACGAATTTCAAGAGCTTTGGCGCCTGGACGGGAACTGGTGGGCCTCCAGGGTAAACAGCAGAGTTTATGTTCACCTCTGCAGGTTGAGGGGGCGGTTTCATAAAAGTCGTGGTAAAATGGTGACTAATAAGGGTCGATATGAGTCCGGATTTACGGGCCAAGCCTGGCGACCCGTCCCATTCTGGCTGCTTTACCACTGTGGCTCCAGAAACTGTCGAGAAGCGGAGTCGCAAGAAGAGGATTTTCTTGAGGCCGTAATTCTCGACCTGTAATTGGGCCCCAGTTACTATGGAAAGATCCTCATCAGAGTCCACTGGAGCAGTGCAGACATGGGAAAAGTTCTTCCACTGAACTTTCTCGTAGTATTTATGGTCGTAGGCTTCCTGTCGGAAGTTACCATACGGGTCATCTTCCAGTTTCAAGATTTTTGGTAGGGAGGAGAGGTGTTGTAAGTGGATGGCCAAGCGGTTGCATCTTTTGCCTTCTAGGTAAAGCCGGAGGCCAGTCACAGGCCTCTTTCCCACATAAACCTGTTATCATATTGGTAAAAGAAGAGTAGGTTAAAGGTACCCTTTGATGGAAATGAATCACTGATTGCACATCATAATATAACGAGAATCTCAGTACTTAGTATGGCATAAAGAGAGTTCCTCAGAACTAGCTGCACATATTACTTTCACAAGGTATAGAACATACATTGACACACATTTACCAGTATATCGGCAGCTGAAAGAAAATTAAAATCTAATTATGAGATTCATGTGGTCAACAGGAAACTAATAAGCTCAAATTAGACGAAACGCAGGACCGTAAGTCTCGGGTCCTGCCCCCAGACTAAACTGCATCCATATTCGAGCAACACATCCACTCATGCTCAATACGTATCCTTTATGACAGGATAGATCGCCCATCAAAGTAAAGATAGAAGTGACTTGTGGAAATAAAGCTCCCAAATTTCCGTTGAACTAGCCCAATGACTAGCTTGCAGAGCTGCACGTGGTCCACGCCACAAGGATATTTCAAGTTTCATGAATTAAATCTAAAGTTCACAATCTGACTTCCTAAGTGACACGAGGCATTCAAATTGTCAACAGTTTGGTGGATTTGACAGTTGTAATCAATTGGGTTCTCATGGAACAGCAACTCCAACTTAGTTCCCATATTGTGCACTAGTAAATTTGAAACTTTCCATGTACTACACTTACACTAGTTCCCCCAAATTCTTTACTTTCTCACCTTAAACCCTAGTTTGATCACCGTAAACCTTTACATTACCTCCATGTTTATTACTTTGTTTCTTTCCCTATAACTCCATAGTAGTTCTTTTGTACTGTAGAGTGTTGACAATCATTTTTTATGATTGACATGTATGTGCACATAAGTTACTCTAGGATTTTATGGAACTACTCGTTCATTATCGATTTGAATACCACTCAGGCATCATGTATGTGAACCAATAATCCTTGTAGATGGCACGCGTTTAGGTGATATGCCCAAAGCTTGTACGAATCCTTCAAAGACCTGCAATCCAACCCTAGACTAGAAAAAAAGCGAGTACTGAACCTTTTTTAGATTAAGAAGCACAACTAAACTGGTGAAGAGGTGAAATTAACCTCAAAAGTGGAAGCCTAAAAGAGGAAACTTTACCGGTGTGGTATTTACATAAAGCTTGGGACCCAAGAAGCTGAACTGCAAAGATGCTGTACTTTGTTGCCTCCGCTGCGGACCAAGTGGGAGGTCACTGAACACAGGCGCCCATTGCCTCGGCAGCTGAAATTCCAAGAATTGATGGAGTTCTTCAATTGGTGGTTTATCTACAGGCAGAAAACCAAACACAAAAAATGCAAAGGATTGTAAGGCCACCAGATAACCTGTGCTAAAATTTGTGACAGAGAAAGGGTGGGTTGAAACTGAATATGAGGCAGTTATGAGGAAAAACAAATAATCAATAGACAAATAGAGATCAACAGATCTTGCTCACAGCGTAAATAGAGATTTATTGCGTGGCTCAAAAATCCACTCCCAGAGACACCATTCAACAACGAGGTAATTGGTATAAAGGACATTGAGATCACATCAGGTTCAGATGGGACGGTATGCAACCACTCATCGTGCGTCAGATTTCGGTCATCACTTCCACCTCGCCTCTTGCAGATGCTCAGAATATCCTGTCATGAAAATAAATCACTGAGAAAAGATGCAAATTGAGATAGAAGGAACATCAAAGTAAAGGACACCATTTGCAAGACCAAACCTCCTTGTGTGAGTAAGAAGTTGAGGTGCCAGTGTCGACAAACCTCAGCCGCTGCTCCCTGATTTCATGCTGCGACAAAATGATTAGCTGAGACATCTAGAGAACAAGTCCAATACAATTTGTGCGAGTCAAAACGCTCAATAAAGTTCACAAAAAAGAATAATCTTTGCATATCAACTTAAAATGGAATTTGAAGAGGGGTATTTAAACAAGCTTCCTTGCAATTCATTATGCTGGTTGGACAGTGCTTTCTTGGTTCATGGACCCCGCTACGAATCTCGTTTTAATGACTAAATTTGTTGCTTCTGTCGACCTATGAGTATAGCTCAGCCAGGGCACGATGGAAGACCAAGAAATGTTTTGGCAATTTGATGACACATATCATTGAAAAAATTAGATAAATCCGTTCAATTTATTATAAGAACAAAGAGCCAGTCACCTTGCAAATGGACCTCTTGAGACAACCAAGTGTACAGGTGGAAAACTTCTGGAAAGAATGCTACTCGCAGAGATGCGAAAAAGTTCTCTGCGAGACCCACTGACTTCTACACAAATAAACTTTGTATTCAACTGATGTCATTAAACCATTAAAAGATTGGTTTCACACACTGATAGTAATTTTCGGAAGCTGTGTTTGCGGGGATCAAATTAGCTGAATTGTTCACTTAAATAATCTCATCACGGATGATATTATGCTTACAAATTTAGAGTGTTCATTGAAATGGCAAATACTCTCATGTCATTAGTGAAAGCTTGGATGCACGGAGAACGTAATTAATTGCCTACCAGTAGTAGTATAAACAGTGACCGATTTCGGTTTTAACAGAACACAAAAAGGGGATGTGATGTTAAAACATCCAATTCAACTCCAATTGGCAATAAGTGGAGAGGCCGCCTAGGTTCATATACTGGTTTTGGAGTTTATAATCTGAGAAGCACGGATACGGGATACCGAAATGACATGACATGGACGCGCGGACACGTCAGTTCTCAAAAAATTAGGACACGGATACTTCGAATAAAATAAAATATTTTACTTTTGGTAATATTATATATATGTATATTTTTACATAGTAGAAAATTAAAAATAATTTTGTCTCATAAACAAGTAAAACAATTGGGTACATATCTTGTTTTTGTGGCCCATACAATGAAGAGCCCTAAAAATAAACAATTAACATATATTTCAGTCCACATAAATGGACGAAGTGGCCCAACTTCAAAACAAAAGAGTAGAAAGGTTGATGGCCCGAGTCCAAAAGGTTAGAACTAAGAAACCCTAATGACTTCAGCACTACAACAACGTAAGAGCAGGAGTCGACTGCTGCTTGGAGAGCCAGAGAAGATGAGCACCAGCGACGGCAGTGGCAGCAGTCAGCGCAGGTCTCTCTCTCTCTCTCTCTCTTCTTTGGGTCCAAGAGTGCCGCAGAAGTGTCCTGAGAAAAGAATACTGATATAATAGTAGGAGGATACGGTCAACGGGGCGTCGGACACAGTCAAAGGCGTGTCGGACAAGTGTCCGGGACGTGTCTGGACGTATCCGTGTCTCAGACGTCTGGGATACGGGTACGTCACCCTCCCCAACATGTCGGTTCTTCTTAGGTTATAATTAACCAATATGGGGCAAGCTCTAACACTCCCCACACGTGCGAACCCGACCCACGCGTGGAGAGATAAATGAAAAGATCCATAACATAGGGATCACAACAAACAACGAAACAAGGTGTGCTTGAGGCACAAACAATGGAGTAATCTATCAGTTAAAAAGATTCCAAAAGCCTAGATCTGATACCATTTTAAAGCATCCAACTAAAAAACAATTGGCAATAAGTAGAGAGGTTGCCCAGGCTCATACTAATTTTGGAGTCATAATTAACCAATGAAGGACAAGCTCAAAGAAGTGAAAATAAAAAACAAATGAAGGAAGTGACGGAAAAAAAAGGTAAGAAACACCTTCAAATATTCGTACAGATAACAAATCAATGATAATTTGTAACTACCATGATCGAGAGCTTAGTTGTATAGATATAAAAATCAATGATAACTATCACAACACGTGCAATTCAGCAGATAGTGAGAATAACCTGAGCTGTGCAACAGTCCCAAAACCAGATCTACCCTAATTACACATGATAAATAATGTCCTTTGTTCTTTTTTTTTGAACGGCAATGTCCTTTGTTCTTTACAATACATATGATACATAATGTCAACTTATGTTCTCTCACTCTCTTCTTCTTCTTCTTCTTCTTTTTTTGGGTTTAAGAAGGGGGGGGGGGGGGGGGGGGGGGGGGAAGGGGAAAGGGTTTCTGTTTCTCGAGCAAGCAACACATGTCAAGGGAGAGATCTCTTTGGGTTCAGTTTTATGTATAAGAATTCAGACAAAAGAACGTAGCACAGTGCCAGAAATTCAATCAACAGCGCCATTCAAAAAAAAGAAATTCAATCAACAGCAAGACTTGTCGTATATCAGTTTCTTTTTTCTTTTTTTTTTTTTCCAGCTGAGAAACCATTCCTGTCCAACTAAACCAAAAATTCCATGCCTTTAGTTCAAATTTCAAGACGGATATTAGAGACAAGTAAAAGAAAAACCTTGTCATTGTGATACATCAGTTCTGAATCCAGGCTATATTGGCCATTTGCATCTAAAAATCTCTCATCTGCAATAGCCTTTAACCTTTTCTGCACATCAGCAGGTTGAAGAGCCGATGAGTGCGGTTGTTTTACATAAATTACATCCTTCCCTCCCATCTTCACGCCAGCAACAATGTGAGTACCAAATTTATCAATAAACCTGATTTACGGAGACAAGAACCAGAAGTCATTAAAATATTTCGATCAACTATAGCTCAAGCCTCAAAATAGATTGAGAAAAATTTTCAATCATGGAAAAGTTCAGCAGTAAGTCACTAGGCAAACTCACGAAAGATATAAGGTAACGAATGAAACATACGCCGGCAAAGCAAAGGAAAGGAACTAAATAAGGAGAGTAAACACAGTTCAAATAGATCACCTATAGCTAAAAGCATGTTAAATCCTGGAGGTAACTTCCTAATAATAAGACTACATCTCAACAAAGGAAAGACAACAACTGTAGAGACTAACATGGACTCTACGAATACATTTTGTAGAGACCACTTAACACAGCAAGAGAATGAAAGAATCACTGCAGAAGTATCTTCCAAATATTCTATTTCTTATTATGGTATTCGTCTTCTCTTCTCTCAGGTAGATGGACCCCTAAGCCCCCCCCCCCCCCCCCGGGGGGGCGCCCGTAGAAGGGGAAACAATAAAAACGTATAAAATAACCAGTCAACATACAGCTTTGAAACCTCACAGGTGGATCAGAAGACAGAATGACCAAAGGGAGAAAAAAAAGTAAGATAAAGAAGAAAAGACTTATTTCTGAAAATTCATTTGACAAGATAATGATCAAAATTTAAGACAAGTAGTGGCCTTGAAGATTTAGCTTAAGTTCCTTAGTCCTAAATTCCAACATATATAGCTGAATAAATATACCTACCTTTCATAACGGGCAAGAAGAAAACAAAGAGAAAGCAGAACGAAATCTTTGCAAGTACTTCAAAATTCACCTAGCCAATGCAGCAGGTTCCCATGACGATGGAACGGCTTTCTTCACGTGATCACACAGTACCATCTGAGATTTATCCAGTTGCACTGTGTAAAGAGTGATAAGCACCCCATCAAAAGCAAGGGTTTTTGTGTTGGCTGCATCTTTCTGCCAACAACCTGAAAATTCAAACATATGGTTGAAAAGGCCTGAAGGAATTTTCCCAGTCAAAGATATTTCTTGGTTGAATTGCTCTGCCATCTGGAGGAAGGAAAATGAAAATGTCAAGACACCCAAAATCGGAGATGAAAATACAAGAGTAGCCATGGGAATTTCATAACAAGGCAAGAAGCTTATATTGTATGAGTCGAACGCCTTAATAACAAGCGGAAGACAAAAGGACAAGCTCCATTTCTTTCGTGAGGTCATTACTGCTGACACAGTGCATTTTGAAGTATTGAAAAATACAAAAGCATATGCAGGTTTGATGAGTGGGAATGCAAAGAATTCGTTGCATGACTTAAAGATACTCTTGTTCAAGCACAAAGACATATTCTAGCCAAGCACCATTTTGAAGTTCCATACTATCATAAATAAACTTCAACTGAATCTGAATCAAAGTTTGCACTGGGCCAAATTTCTCCCCAGTGAAACCATATATACAATACAATGGCAAAAATTCAATGTTCTTCGAATTTCATAAAGCGTGAGAAATTTGCAGCAAAAATTTGTCCTAATCTGTATTCTGTACCCATTGGATCTTGTTCCTCCAATCTGAATATGAGTTACCTGTATTTATACTACCATCGGACAGGTGATAAACCACATGCTCTATACCAATCACCTTGTACTACTAAAACATTAGTTCAATGCAAATATTGCTCATTTGATTTTGTTGGAAAATATCCCTAATTTTTTTGAAAAGTAAACGCTCATTCCCCCAATCCCACATGGTCGACCTCATTAGAACAAGGGCTTAATGTCTTTACATCTCAACCCTCCTCTTTTAAAATTAGTAGTAGAAACTAAACAAGTTTCCATACCATGCCAAGAAAATTGCAAACGAAGTTCTCAAGTCATCCCTTAAAACCCAAAAGCAAAACTATCAAATTAGGAAATTACATAGACAGATAGACATCAATCACTACAAAGTATATTAACAGGATATGCAACAGAGTGATCACAAAATTTCCCAACAAAAACACCCAAATTTACAGGAAAAACGTTGCGCGTAACAATTATACCTGCTGGAAAGAAATAACATCAGACCGAAACCTCGTCCGTTCTCCCTTATCGCACTTTATCGATTTCGACACATTCGGTATCAATATTCCACCAGGAAGAATAATCTCCCTCCCTTCATCCTCACCAAATTCAATCAAGCGGGGTTCACTTAACTCCCCTTTGCAATACTTGAGCCTTAAATCTACTGAAATATCATATCCACGTCCAATCGATTGAATCGCTATGTTGGCAGCTACAGGAGCTGAAGCCTTAAGCGCCATCCAATCAAATCATCACTTCCCTTTACAAAAACCACATGCAAACTCTACACATCCGAAAATGGGCACATAACTAGGGTTTCAATAGATTCTAACAATCTGTCTCCAGCTCTTCACCACGTTCCAACTGAAAACCCTAGCTTCACGGCAGAGTAATCTACGTGTACTCCATTGAGTCAAACAAAAGCATAATATGAGCAAAATGGGACGAAAAAACCTGGCAATTTCGTCGAAATTTTCAGAGTGCGCGCAACCGGATGTTATGGAGGTTTTGGATAGAATGCGATTTTTGTGGGATGTGGAAGCTTTTGTTGACTTGCTATGAGGTCGACAAGGGAAATTGGTCAAGATCTAGAGGATATTTATAGAGAGAGAGAGAGAGAGAGAGAGAGAGAGAGAGAGAGAGAGAGAGTGCGGAGAGCTTGGTGGAGGGAAGTTTCTACAAGTGGTGAAAAGCATGGAAGCAAGCACATCATTACTCTGTTTGAATCTTCTCAGTTCAGACATTTTGCGTGAAACACGACGACGTATGTCTAGTGCAAAAAGGCACTGGTATATTTTCAGTCAATCCGAACATACACCGAGGGTTTGACAGGGGTGTTCGAACGCCATTTTTCTAGAATAAATTGTTTTTTACGATTTTTTATACATGTATTACGAGGAAATGATCTATCTTGATTTTTGAAAAAAATTGTTTTTTTTTAATAGTGTAACACCCCCTTAGTTCACCAATTTGTTTCAGGTGTGAGTATAGACCGGATTAATTAGGCTTTGTGCAAATAACCAAGCCAAATTAACTCTTACAGATTGGGAATTTCGATAACCAAATTAAACCGATTCGAGAGATATAAAGAACTGGACAAATCCAAGCCAACAGACTATGTGATGCTGCCACGCGGCTCTCGACTGTCGATTCGGAGTTGTCATCTGGGTTTGAGGATCGTCACCTGAGAAATCGAATTTGAAAATGACTTATGCGCTATATTTTGGAAAAGGATGTATTACTGGCCGTCATAACCATAATATCTTGGGTTCGGAGCTAGGCAGGGCCGGCCCTAGGCCCAAGCCCACCAGGCGGTGGCTTAGGGTCCCAAAAAAGGGGAAATGACCAATAAATGGTTTTTAAAACTAATAATACCAATTACATGGTAAGGTTTTTCAAAATGACCGAATACATGACAAGGAAAAAAATAATTCCACATACATGGTACCAACAAATTATAGGTCCAAGTACCCTTCTCATTTTTTAAGCTTAACACACGCACCTCCTTCCCATTGTTCCTGGAAATATTAGCTGCCCAGAGTTACACCATGCATGCAACAACATGACACTATGAATGAAAAACCTTTGCACCTTCCAATAAAAGAATTACACTCGTGTTAGTTCAACTTGCCTTGCCAGTGTGAGATCAAATCAAATCGTTTTGGACGGGCAATCTCAAAATTGCACCGTGTATGCAACAACCTTGCACTGTAAATAAAAACCATTGCACCTTGCAATAAAAGAATTGCACTCATCTGGAAAGTAAATTATGCACCTTACGTGAAACAAAATGACACCATTTGACAATAATATTGCATCGGAACAAGGACTATTGGGTTGCCAATGTTCTTTCTCAATCCCACTTTTTGTATTAGGAAAGTAATATTTGCTCCTTGTATTAACAAATTGTGCACCTTATGTGTAAAAAAATGGCACGCTTTGACAATAATATTGCACCTGAATAAGGACCACTGGGTTGCCAATGTTTTGTCTCAATTCCACTTTTTGTATTAGGAAAACAACACTTGCTCGTTGTATTAACAAATTGTGCACCTTACGTGAAATAAAATGGCATTCTTTGACAATAATATTGCACCGAAATAAGGACCATTGGGTTGCCAATGTTCTTTCTCAATCCCACTTTTTGTATTAGGAAAGCAACATTTGCTCCTTGTATTAACAAATTGTGCACCTTACGTGTAAAAAAATGGCACCTTTAACAATAATATTGCACCTGAACAGACCAAAAATATGCAAATCCCTCTGGCATAGATTTTGGTTCAATGTTTCCCTAGGCCAAACGTGTTTTAGACCAAAACATTGAACCAAAACTTTTTCGGTGTTGATTCAAGAGGGATTGGGCATGATTCAATGCTTTTGTTCACTGTTCAACTTTTTTTTTCGGAAAACATTGAACCAAAATATGATTCAAGAGAGATTGAACCAAAACATTGAACCACCACCACGGCTTGTTAACACCTAGAAACGCCATTTTCGTCTCTGTTTTTCTATGTTCTGATTGAAAATTACAGATTCAAAAAATAGCTCCAAATTCTATTTTGAGCCTAGAATCGTGTAGAGCTTTTCCAGACGATCTCAATGCCTTCTGACCCGTCGCGAAAGGAGGTCTGTACAGTACCCATGCGCCGTTCACAGTTCGGGCGTGTATCACGCGTCAAATCCACGCGCGGTGGGTTGAGCACGTTCTGACCTGAGGTTGAAGAAGACCACGGTGAGTTGAGCACGTTCTGACCTGAGGTTGAAGAAGACCATTCCGTCACTGGTTTTTCCGGTGTTGTTTCGTCGACGGGTTGTGAAACCCATCACAGCCATGGTAAAAGAAACACCGGTCGAAGTTGATTTCAAATCTGAAACCACAAAAAGCTGAGAACATCTCTCTCTCTCTCTCTCTCTCTCTCTCTCTCTCTCTCGGTAAAAACAGGAAAAAGAGAAGTCCGGCCATGGGTTCTCCGACCCAAATCTGGTAGTGCAGTCTGCCAATCCGGCCATGGGTTTTTTGAACGGAAAGTGGGGAATTCACCCCTGAAAAATACAATCAGGGGTATTGTGGGTAGTAGAAGTCTAAAATACCATGTATGTGGAATTTTTTTTTTGCTTGTCATGTTTTGGTCATTTGCCAAACCATGCCCATGTTTTTGGCATAATTTTCCCTAAGCACCATGTTTTTGGTCATTTACCCCCCAAAAAAAGGGCCCCTCCTATTATAAGTATATATAGTGAACTAGGAGTCTTTTAAGCACAAGTAAAACAAACTGGGGTCCAAAGTAACTTAAATGAATAAGGCCCGTTCAAAAAAAAAAAAACAAGGGCCCAAATTTTTATGGTGGCCCGATTACTGAAGCATTTAAAGGGGGAAAAAAATAAAAGCAAAAGGAAAACAAAGGACAGAAAGGCAGAGTTCAATTTCTCGATTCTCTCTCTTCACCATTTTATATTCTCAAGCTTAGGCATGGCAACGGAGTGGGTTGGGACGGATTTTGATGATCCCGGTCCCGACTCTAAAATTTTAGAACCACCCCTAACCCGATCGGGTAATTTATGGGTACCCCACTCCCGCCCCTATCGGGTATTGGGTTTACCCGCCCCGCCCCGCCCCTATTTATAAATCAAAACAACTGTAATACTGCAAGGAAGCAGAAGATGCTGCCGAGTGCCGATCACGTATTTGATTCCAATTTGTCAACTTTCTCATGGTGAAATTTACGTTACAAGTTAAGCGAGGAGTGGAATGCCTTAAGGCCCTTAGCCAACTTTTCCTGCATGAGCTTTGCCACCAGACAAACTGGTGTCCAGATTCAAAGAGTTCAGGCCCTCCACTGGGCCTCCTATCGAGTTGTCCAACCCAACGCGAAGCGTCACTAAATTCCCTCTTCTTCTTGATTCGGGTAAGTGCTATTGATTGAAAAACTAGTTGGCTTCTTTGGGTGGAGGGGTTTGGTGGGAAAAGAGTCGAAAATCTAAAAAATGATAAGAAATGATTAGAAAACGGTCAATATGAGTACAATTACTACCAATTCAGGTAAGTACTATGTTGTGGATTCGGGGTACACCAATATACCAGGTTTTTTTTATCACTGTATCGAGGAGAGAGATACCATTTGAATAGTTTTCATGGGCATGGCCAACAACCAAAAAATATAGAAGAGTGGTTTAACTTTCGTCATTCGTCGTTACGTAATGTTATCGAGCGATGTTTAGGAGTGTTGAAAGCCCGATTTCGTATTTTAAAGCAAATGCCACCATATAGCATTCAAACACAAACGTATATCCCACAGCTTGGATTAGGATGCATGATGGCAATGATGATCTATTCAGAGAATGCCAAGAAAATTTGGTGATTCGACAATGTCAAAGAGCTAGCGGGAGTAGTTTTCAAAATCCAATACAGATTGATATCAGTCGTGGACAACTCCGTCATATGTTCAATGTTCGTGATCGCATTGCTGAATAAGTCTAGGCTGCATGAATCGTACTTGATGATATTACCATTGCAAATGTATTTATCCTTATATTTAAAACTATGTTATCCTTGTTTCAAGTATGAACTCGTGAACTTCATTTGTATCAGATAGATGGATTTGAGTTGATAGAATTAAGACTCAAATGACATTTTGATTTTTGGTGTCTATGCATTTCGGTCAATTTTTTTTTCCTAGTCAATAGTTGTACAAGGTTGGATACGAATGAAATTCATATTAATGAGTTCAATATGGTGTTTTCTAGGTGGATTTTTATCTCATCTCGTTCAATTTGAAGAATGACAACAACAACAACAAAAAAAAAAATCCAAAACCAAAATGATGCTACCAAACATGTTTTGAGTTGTTTTGATTTTTTAATGTTTACATAAATTTTATTACCAAACATGTTTTTTTTTTAATAAACAATAAACATGATTGTGTTTTTAGTTTTTTAAAAACAAAAACAGTAAATAAAAACGTTACCAAACGCGCCCTACATAATTGCAATTTCTTTCCCCATGGTGTCAGGCGACCCCATGGGGTACAAAGCTAGCTTCGCATTTGCTCTACCTCCAAACACAAACACAAAAATACATGTAATTTGAAATGATTTCAAGCACAAATGGTTCATCGGAATTTGGAAAACGCCAATCACAATAACCACCTCCCCCTTTGGCTTTTTTGGGACAACCATTTAAATCTACCTATTACTCCTTCTGTCCCTTTTTAAATGTCCACTATGGGAATGCGTGTATTTTCAAACCATCCAAAAATGTATTTTTCTGTGTCAAGTTTACTATTTTCATTTTAAAGTACTCATCACTCAATTTAATTTGGTGCAAATTTTTTTAGAAAAGAATCTATGCAAGTATATTTTTTCTTACGTCAAAGAAAATACACATTTCTCCAAGCAGACATTTAAAAAGGGACGAAGGGAGAGAACATCAAAACAAATACTAGCTATCTGGAGATCTTTCAAAAACTCTAAAGAAGTTGGCTTAACTTTTTGTTCGTCTTTATTTGATTTTTTTTTTTGCATTTTTTAGTTTTGCATCAACTTTTTGTTTATTATTGGTTCATCTTGGCGAGAGGAATCAAAAAAGTATAAAATTATGACCGAAGCTTAAATTTTTTTGAATAAAGACAAAAATAAGCCAAAAAGTCAGCTTTTTACACTTTTTTCGATCTTATTCAAAAAATTGAAAGTTCTAGCCATAATATTTTACCTTTCTGGATTCGTCTCGCCGAGACGAACCAATAATACTCAAAAAATCGATGCAAAACTAACAAACGCAAAAAAAAATCAAATAAAGACAAAACAAAAAATTAAGTTGGCTATTTTAGCCAAGCCTCACCTTAAATAACAAGAGAACTAATTAGCTTGCATGAAAGAGCAACGGGTTCAAAAGTGGAGTACTAGAGGTGAGGATCAATTACATTTAGAAGGTATGAAAAGCATCCCTTGCAATCTTTATGTAACCCTGTAAGAGCATCCCCAACATCCTGGGTAAAAAATTTGCCAAAAAATCTGATGCACAGTGCATATAGCTAGCCTGTCACTCCCAACACTCCAACAATACTATCTATTTTACCTTATCTCTTATTAAAATATTTTTATTTTTTATTTTTTTAATATATATATATACATACACACACATATATATAAATATATGTATATCATCCGTCGATCGTTCGTCGCCGTCACTCTCAACACTCGATCGTTCGTCGCCGTCGTTCATCGTCCCATCACTGTCGATCGTCGATGGGTATCGCCGAACAAAATGGCTTCAGATATGTGTGTTCGTTGAACAAAATGGCTTCAGATATGTGTGTTCGTTGAACAAAATGGCTTCAGATATGTGTGTTCGTCGCCGTCGTTCATCGTCGTCGCTCTCGTTCGTCGCCGTCGTGGGTGATTCTCGTTCGCCGCCGTCGTTCTGGTATGGAGAGAGAGAGAGAGAGAGAGAGAGAGAGAGAGAGAGAGAGAGAGAGAGAGAGTGTCAAAAAAATATTAAACAATTTCTGGAAGGTGAACAATGCTTAGGCGTTTTTGGCTAACCACTGTAGCAAATTTAGGAAAAAGGTAATATAGCTAAGCATTTGCCTAAGTTGTTGGAGGCTTAATTTACTCTTTTGGTTAGCCAAAATGGCATTTGAGCCATTTTACCCAGACTGTTGGGGATGCTCTAAGGCCCATGACCGCAACCCTTGCTATTTTGACTCGAATAGTATGGATTTTGCCTCATAACGCCATGTTCGAATCCAGTGATAAAGATGGAACGGCCACGAGTAGTGTCGTGGCCCAAATTTCGATTGTTATAAATTTCCTACGATGTTAACAGAGAGAAAAATTACTAACAAAAATAATTTTAGTTAATGAAAATGTCGCAAAATGAAAATAGAATAAAATGTGTCACTTACATTTGCCCATGATTCTGGAGAATTTATGGATTCATCCATGTTGAATTCACCCACAATGGGCCGCTGATAAATTAGATCTTCTACAATTGCACAATTTTGTTGACCTTATTCGGGTAGAATTGGTTGATTTCATTTTTGAGTCAGTGATTTGCAAGTCGGAGAAGTGCGTCATTCTCAATTTTATACGAGACGGCACAAGCTGATGAACTAAGGTCCCGTTCCGCAAAAAAAAAAAAAAACGGTTTTGTTTTAACTCAAAAACTATCTCATTCCACTAACAAAAAACCACTTAGTTTTTTTGCAAAACTAAAAACCAAAAAAGCCAAAAAAACTAGTTAGTGGAATAAATTAGTTTTTTTGCAAAACTAAACATACACAAAACTAGTTTAATGGAACAAGTTAGTTTTTTTGCAAAACTAAAAACCAAAAACTAGTTAGTGGAACAAGTTAGTTTTTTTGCAAAACTAAAAACATCCAAAAAAACCAAAAAACAGTACGTACGTACGTGAAAAGAACTTGCCATCTTGGTTTTTGGAGCAAATGAATACTGCAATCCACAAACCCAAAAAACAGTCATTAATTAAAGGAGGGAGAGTTTTGTGGCATACGTACGTGAAAAGAACTTGCCAGCTTGGTTTTTGGAGTTGATTTTACGGGCGGTTTTGGAGTGGGATATGAGACTGTTTCCGGCTCGGATACATGACTTGTTTTGGGGCTATTTTTCTGGGCAGTACTAGCTCATCCAACTACAAAAATCTCGAAGAAACAACTTGAGACCTAAGAAGTGAAAACCTCAAGGAAAGTATGTAGAGCTAAAGCTAACGTTTTGAGTTGAAAGGTATGAGAGAGAAAGAGAGCTGAAAGATAAAGTTAGGAAGGAGACCGATAAAGTTGGGAATGATTTTGGGTGAGGAAAATAAGAACTAGAGGGAGACAAAAGAGAGCAAACAAATGGTAATAAGGGTATTTGTAGAGAATTTTGATTGAGAATTTTGAGAAGAATATTTTGAGAAATATTTTTGAGATAGTGTTCGGATGGGTTTTTGGAAAAAGTAATAATTAGAGAGAAGTGTAATAATTAGAGAGAGATAGAGAGATAAATGAAAATAATGATTAGAGAGAAGGGTATGAGTAGAGAGAGAAATGTGATTAATAATTGGAAATATGAGAGATGGGGAAAAAATCTTTTTGGAAAAATTTTTGGAAATGTGAAGTGATCACAGTGTTTGTATTTGTAGAGAGAAGTTCCAACAGTAGAAAAAATTGAAATCTGAATTCATTTTCACCTTCTTAGGTTGGCCCCACTTGGGCCGTGCGGTAACTATTTCTTACAACTGACACACAGATTAACTACACTCTAATTACTCTATTAGGGGCAAGAAAAAGAAAAGAAAAGTTAGCTAACTATCTAGTAGTTGACTAATTTGTGATGTTAACTACACCACTAGAGATGGCCTTAGGTATTTCCTCTTAGAAACTTTTCGTCAGTAAGTTTTTAGAATTTGTACACTGTTTTTTTGAGTTAGTTTTGAGTTAGTACTAGCTCATCCCAGCCACAATGCAGTCGCGCCGGCATCGTTCCGATGATCAGAGACGTTCACCGCGTAGACCTCGTCGAGTACTACAAGTGCACTAAATATCAACTCGATCGGATATCTTTAAGTGCGTCATTGGAACTCAAATACTTTGAAAAGAAATGGAACACAAATGGACATAAACATTGGATCAAAACCTCTTTTTCAAGTTATTTGTGTTCCGATGAGTCACTTATGGATATCCGATCGAGTTGATTTTTGGCACACTTGTAGTATTCGACGAGCTCTACGCGGTGAACGTCTCTGATCGAAGGAAAAATGCCGGCACGGCCGCGCCGTGGGGGTGCTGTGCATGGGGATTATTGAATGGTGAAAGAAAACACTTTTGGGAATTTCTTGCTTCTTTGAAGTAACATCTCACATTGGTTGTCTCTCAGTGAAGCCTTTCATAGAGCTTCTGAAACTGTTGAAACCATACAGGGAATTGAAAGAGAAAGATGAGCCAATGGAAATGGCTCAACCTATCACCTCTCTGCTTGGTGAATATATTGTAGGGATTATTACCTCTAGGTTTAGAAAAGAGATGTCTAATTACCAATAAGGTAAGTCATTTTTTTTAATTATCACTAAGGTAAATCACTTTTTTTTGGAGTTTAGGTTTAGGGTGCACTTTCCTATTTTAGGGTTTTAGTGGTTTAGGCACTTTCATAGAGTACCCTAGGATTTTAGGCACTTTCATAGGGTACCCTAGAGTTTAGGTTTAGGGTGTACTTTCCTATTATAGGGTTTTAGTGGTTTATGCACTTTCATAGAGTACTCTAGGATTTTAGGCACTTTCATGGGGTACCTTAGTTGTAGGATACCCTAGGATTTTAGGCACTTTCATAGGGTACCCTAATCGTAGGGTACCCTAGAATTTTAGGCACTTTCATAGGGCACCCTAGTCGTAGGGTACCCTAGATTTAGGTTTAGGGTGCACTCTCCTATTATAGGGTTTAGTGGTTTAGGCACTTTCATAGGGTACCCTATGATTTAGGCATTTTTATACGGGTTGGGGAGTTGATGGGAATTTTTCAGAGTTGGGCTTGACCTGATGGTAATTATGGGATCCAAGGGTGACCTGATGGTAAATGTCCCTATATTGTACAAGTACCCGTGTGTTTGCTGCACAAATTGTGAAGGTCTCATCAGTGATGATCTAAGAAATTCATTTTCTAGAGAATAATTTTTTACCAACTCTATAACGATAACTTAAATTAGATATCGGTAAGTATCGCATCAATGAAAACAATTTTTCAATTTTCAAACCTAAACATGACGGCCTTAATCACACAATTATTTTTGTTTGATTGCGCTGATAATTTCCAGGACAAATTAAAATAACAATCTTTACGAAATGAACATTTAGATCATTTTTTTCTGTCACTAATTTTGGGGTGAGATGGAATCCGAGCCGTTGATTGCTCGGATAGACGGCTCAGATTTGTTTGGGGTGAGATGGAATCCGAGCCGTTGATTGCTCGGATAGACGGCTCGGATTTGTTTGGGGTGAGATGGAATCCGAGCCGTTGATTGCTCGGATAGACGGCTCGGATGGATGGGACAGGGAGTTGGGACACGAAAATTGGAATGGAAATGGCTCAACCTATCACCTCTCTGCTTGGTGAATATATTGTACAAGTACCCGTGTGTTTGCTGCACAAATTGTGAAGGTCTCATCAGTGATGATCTAAGAAATTCATTTTCTAGAGAATAATTTTTTACCAACTCTATAACGATAACTTAAATTAGATATCGGTAAGTATCGCATCAATGAAAACAATTTTTCAATTTTCAATTTTCAAACCTAAACATGACTGCCTTAATCACACAATTATTTTTGTTTGATTGCGCTGATAATTTCCAGGACAAATTAAAATAACAATCTTTACGAAATGAACATTTAGATCATTTTTTTCTGTCACTAATTTTGGGTGTGGAGATATGGTATTGGTGAATAAGTTTCGTATAAATACAGATTTTTTTCAGAGAAACTAAGAAAAAAATGATCCCTTTGATGTTCATTAGAAAGTGTGATTATATTTCCCTGTCATTCCATTTCGAAATTCAGAAACTATACTTCTCTCTCATTATTTCAAGAATGTCATTTCCCCATGACTCGAATGTAATTGGGAGCGATTACCGTGTTCAACATTTGATCAAATACGCCTCGGATCCGGATCCTCTCTAGTCCATGTTTTGTACTGCAAGAACAACATAATATGAGCTGTTCGTTGGTGAATTCAATGGTTTGAGTTTACTTTACACTTTAACCGGTCAAAGGGTGTATAAATAAATTCAAAATAGAATGAAATAAATGGACGGCTTAGATCACAACTGGCTGCTCCAGTCATTCCGTACGACTGGAGAGGATCTGGATCCATACACCTCATATCTATTTGCATTTACACAATTTTCTTTTTACTTGTGCAACAAAACAAAACTAGAAAGGGAAAATTTCACTTACCTCCCCCGAGGTTTCTAACAAATACTCTGACCTCTCCTTTGTTTTCTGAAATCCCATTGCCCTCCCATGCTTGTCAAATTAATTGTCACTTACCTCCCCTGCCGTTACTTTATGCGTAACGGTGTTAATGTCGCTGGTGAAATGACGTTAATGCCTTTAAATTTGAACTTGACTTCATTTTTTTTTCTTGTTTGAGATTATATTGCATAAAATTTTGAAAGGCGTAAAAAAAAACTTAATTATTGACTTTTTATTCGAACTTTCTTTTATCTGACTCAAAAGTATTATTATTTTTAATTTTTTTCAGTTCCCATAAGATATGTTTTCAATAATCACCTAAACCCACTACTTGCATTGATGGTTTTATTATTATTTTTTACTTTTTTAGGTTTCTTTTCCTTTAAGGAGAAACAAGCATTTCACACCAAAAAAAAACTATTAGTATGAAATTTTTCGGATAATTTTATTAACACCAATTCAAGGATCCCATTGAGAAAAAAGAGTCTAATTTGTTACCAAAAATAACTCACCGATTCATTATTATTATTATTATTATTAAGATACAACTATCCATTATTTGTGACACTCTTGTAGTATGCACACAAAAAAAAAATACCAAATAAATATTATTCCATTGCATAAAAGCATGACTTTTACTATAAATTTCTAAGAGCTTCTATGTTGGCCCCTTAAAAATTCCAAGTCACTAATTTAGAAGCACCTAAGGTATATTATAAATACTTTTAATATAAATAAATGTTCGGCTACAAATGTATTTGTAACTATCCAAAACATATGTATGTATACTACATGTATCATTAGAGTCACGTGCATTAAATAATACCATGTGTCAATAAGGCCTTGTTTGGATGGGGGAAAATTTTTGGAGGGGATGGCTTGATATGACACATTTAACATGGTTTGGATAACCAAAAATGCAGGGTGATAAATTTTTGCCCCTTAAAAAAAATCCAGCTAAGAGGGATAGAGAGGTATTCTTTTTAAGCACCCTGCTCCCTTGTCCAAAAGTTATCCCCAGGTATTAGCCAAGAATAATACCCCCTCTCCAATTTTTTTAATTCCCCTTCCAAATCAACTACTTTTTTATTCATTCTCCATAAACATCACATTAATGTAGGTCAACTCTCCAAAAATGATATCCTCTCTTATCTTATCTTATCTCCCCTCAAGGGCAGAGTCAGCCTAGGGCTGGGGTGCCCCCCCCCCCCCCGGCAGTTTAAAAAATGCACAGGAAAAAAAAATTAAAATTTAGATATAAATTAAATTTTCTCTGCTATTTTCAGCGCACGTTTGAAATTAAAATAAATGTTTCCAACAAAATTTGAACCAAATTATTATAGCCCTAATAAAACAAAACAAGCACGACTCACTTATGAAAGCCCATATATAATAAACATAGAAGAATTATAGTTGTCTGACATTAGGTTCAATGTGGAAACACTAAAAAATTGAAGAGAATTAGACGATTTATTTGCATACAGCTTTCATCATAAATACGCTGCATGTTTGTCAGCGCTAGATGAAAATCGTAGAGCTGCCCTTGAACTCGGCCCCCGGATTCTCAATCCTGGCTCCGCCACTGTCTCCCCTCAATAACTTCCCCTCAATCGACCCCCAATCCCAATAGTACTGCTCAAAATGTATTACTACTAAAATTTAAAACATCAAAACAATCGGATAAATTTTTCAGGGGTTGTTTTCCAATAGATTTTATCAATATTTGATAAAATCAAGTCTTTGATTTTATCCATTGATGAAGAAATTTGATAAAATTTTAGATTTTTGCTATTGGAGAACAACTCAGACCAAATCTCCAAGATTCACAAGATATGGGTATTGGGTACCCGGATCCAAATGTTTCTCACCCGACGTGACGATTGACGTGGCAAGATTTAAATGGCCCATTGACGTAACCACCGAACGTTGCGAGACACACGAGCCTCGCTATAAAACGGACGTAAACTCAATTACCAGTTTATAGAGATCCCCTGTTCCTCCGAGATCTCGCTCTCCTCTCTCCGATTTTGATCTCAGGTATGTTAGATCTAGCTCTTATTTATCTCATGCATCTCATCTAGTGTTTGAAATTGGCCCCTGTGTGTTGAGATTCAATAAAATAACCTAACTGTTGTTAATCATGGTTTTTCTTGAATTGTGTGAAATTGTTTGTGCATTTTGTGGATCTGTATATGGAACTACATACACGGGCGTTGGTTGTGTGTTTTGATTTGACTTGATTTGATCTACAGGTGCTTCGATACAGCTCGTTTTGCTGCTGTTTCATCAGTGAACGTCCACTTCACTCCAATTGGTTCAAAATGGTAATTTTATGTAAATAGTATATATTCGTTGATCTGGGAAATTGAAATACAATGAGGGTTGAAGTTGCTTTTCTTGTTGTTAAAGTCTAATTATTGTAGGATAAAAAAAGGGGTCAAATTATAATTTCAGTCTCTATGACATATTTGCATTATTTTAATTATGGTAATAGTTTTCTGGACTAATTCATCGTATATGATTGAAATGCAGGTTGTGCTTGCTGCTTCTATTATAAGTAAATCTGGCAAAGGTGAATTTCTCTGATTTCTGTCATCCTAATTGCAATAATTTACATTCATGGGTTTTATGTTTTATTCCCGGTTATCTTATTCCTTTGTGCAACATGACCGATGCTATCTGGTTTATTACTGTGTTATTCTAGTTATATTGGTCCAATTGTGAGATTGGATATTCCTTAACCTGATTATTATGTTCTAAGAAGCACAGACGCGCCAACCAGCCTAACATATCTGTGTGCGACCGATATCGGACATGGAGGCGATACACACCTAATATGCGTCTAATTTTTGTTAGATATTGCTTAGTGGGACACTTTGTGTACGTTTAGTGCCAGTGTCCCATGTTTGACGTTATATTTCCAGAGGCTAATCCACGTTCAAGGGGTCATATTGTTTCAATTTTATCTTGTTTAGTGTTTACATTGGTTGGTTTTTCGTACTAGAGAGTTTGGCCACTATGGTCTCAGTAGAAAGATTTAAATAGAAAAGGCTGTATCCATTTCTTAAGAGTTACGCTCCCACTTACAGTTGGGAGAGGTATTTGGTAAGCACACCTTCACCCTCCCCTACTTTATTTAGTTAAAAGGATGATTCACGTGAGTCGTGACTCATACCCATGCCACATGGTGGCTGTGGATAGCACTTTTCATCTCATCAGGTCACCTACAGGATACTGTCTTTGTGATTGGTTTGATGCTACCTATTATCAGTGCCTATTGAAAGTATGTGATACTTAGTCCATTCTTCTTTCTTTTTCCCTCAGGAATGACTACTTTTTTATTCTTCTGCTTCTTATTTCGAAGCTCTTAAATCCCTTGAATTGGATATGATTAGCCCTTATTCTACAATTGATTCTTGGAAATGGAGCACATTGCTACCTCTTTGATTGATCAATCCTACTATTTGAAAAACACCTAACTAGCTACTAGTTTTGTTTCATGGGGCAGTTCATGTTACGGGAACAGGCCACGTATACAGGGGCGACTCCAGGATTTTAATTCAGCGTTGACAAAAATACATAACGTGTCTATGATGAAAAACTGTATTGAACAAAAAAAAAAGAAGGCATCCCATCATATCGTTTGATGAAAAAAGACTCAAACATATTACAAGATCCCACAACAGGTCTTCATATTTTGAAAGCGTTAATATAGCTTCATTATCAACACTTTTAAACATGTTCTTCTCAATGAACGTGCCCAAGAATCATTCAACTATTCATCTTCCATTTGGTTAAGCAATCGGGTTTTTATCAATTTTATCGACGAAAAGTATATGAAAAAGTGTAAAGTGTATTGAAATAAGTGAAAAATGTATGGAAGTGTGTTTTTTTTTTTTGTCTTTATTTGTGCTTATTGTCAGCTTATTGGGCTGACAATTGAAAATCCTATTATAATATTATATATTGGGCTTTCATGTGTGTGATATATTAGGCTTTAGGTTTGTTTTGTTTTGTTAGGGCTATAACAAGTTGGTTCAAATTTAGTTGGAAATATTTATTTTAACCTTGTACGAGTAATCCAGTGCTGACAATACTAAAGAAAATTTAATTTATATCTAAATTTAATTTTTTTTCTGTGCATTTTTAAACCCAGCGATGTCGCTTGACATCGCTGCTTATATACTAGAGTCGCCCCTGCACGTATATTTTCTTTCCATGTTACCGGAACTAGCTACTAGTTTTGTTTCATGGGGCAGTTCATCTTACCGGAACAGGCCATATGTCTTTTCTCCACGTTTATTTAAGCCCTACCAAGCATCTGTTTTGCACATCATTACTGGCTGTTAGTACTTCAAAGTTCTGCTTAATTTTGCTTACTCTTGCTAAAACTAAATATAATCAGCCTCTAGAACATATTTTACCATTACCCAATGTAAAGAAGGGTATACCATCATACTCTATTGTTTGTCTAGTTTCCTCTTGATCTCAGTCCTGGACTCATCCTTTTGGTGTGTTTTGTTGGACGTCTTTTAACATGCTTTGTTTCTTTTTCTTTTTGTCTTTTTAATTGGTTCTTCACACTCCATATCAGTTTGACACAAAGCTAAGTTTCGTTTGATTGATACCTTACATCTCCTTTCATAGAAGTTTTAGCGCATGCGCCTCTTTTTTTCTTTTCTTATGGAGGGTGTCGTCCACTTGTCCTGAACTCGGGAAATTAGAATGGCAGAGAACTTTATTGCCAAACTTGACATCTGTTGGATGCTTGATTGGGGCCAGATGTCTTATAACTTCTGCTTTTCTGTTTTGAATATTGAGGTGCAGCTCTTAATGGTCTCATAATACATTTTCTGCAGCTCTTGTTTCAAGACAGTTTGTGGACATGTCTCGCATCAGGATTGAGGGGCTTCTTGCAGCTTTCCCCAAGTTGGTTGGAACAGGAAAACAACATACATATGTCGAGACTGAAAATGTGCGCTATGTTTACCAGCCAATTGAGGCTTTGTATTTACTTCTGGTTACAAACAAACAAAGTAACATTCTTGAAGACTTGGAGACACTGAGGCTTCTTTCCAAACTGGTATACTTTCTAACCTTGTGTAGCTGTTTTTCGTATAATGACTGTTTTCTGGATACATGTGCCAATCTTTCTATATTAGTTGAGGTACATTTTTTTAAACAAGTTACACCTTGCCTGCTTCCGTTTAAATAAAAATGGTCACCTCATGGCGCCGTTACTGCCTTCTGTGAACCAAGTTTTTACTGTGGTGTTATACCAATGTCAATTGGGTTGACTCCTTCACCATGCACAGGTCCCTGAATATTCTGTTTCTCTGGATGAAGAGGGCATTTGCAAGACAGCATTTGAGCTGATTTTTGCATTTGATGAAGTCATCTCCCTAGGGCACAAGGACAGTATCACTGTGGCACAGGTTAAACAGTACTGCGAGATGGAGAGTCACGAGGAGAGATTGCATAAGTTGGTCATGCAGAGCAAAATCAACGAGACCAAGGATGTCATGAAGCGCAAAGCTAGTGAGATTGACAAAAGCAAGGTACTTGCTCGGTGCGCATGAAGTATTCTGCAGTGCCTCTCCTCTTATCATTTGTTTGCTCCATTTTTGGGAGTTATGTTCTAATGAAATTTTGACTTTCCGCTTTTTGCAGATCGAAAAGAATAGAGGTGAAAAAGGAGGGTACATGTCTATGCAGTCCATGGGTTCTGGTAGAATGGATAGTGGTTTTGGTAGCGAAATGAGCATATCTAGCAGTGGAAGTGGCTTTGGAAGTGGTTCTGGGTTTGGATTAAGCACTGATATGGAATCCTCTTTCAGCAAGTCGTCTAAAGGTTTGTCCTGTTCATCTTGGTTAATCCAGAAACGTGCTATTGGTTTGAGTGTTGGATGGAGTATGAAATCTAGGAAATAAACTGCCTATGTGAGTTATATTTCTTCTTTGTTGAGTTTACAATTATGTTTATCGTAATTCAAAACATGGACTGGAATCAGTTTGTTAGATGATAGTCTGTCTCCTGACGTAGATTTGTTTGATGCTCTTTTGCTACTCCTTTCCATTTTTTTTTGTTTCCCCTCCAAAAATAATTAAATCACAAATTCCTATGTACTACTGTATAAGATGGAAGGTTGAGCAAATGTTTGTTAGTTACGCAAGTGGTGTTGTAATTGCTAAATCTACGAGCATTTTCTGCTGTACCACTTGTGGGACTCACCATGTCTGAGAGGCGAGAGCGAATTTGGGTACAGCAGGCTGTGGTTTTAGCAATATCCTTTCATCCTGGCAAACTGTCTTTGACTGTTTGACTGCACGCTCTTTCCCTAGAGACATAAATTGAGGCCTTCGGTGAGTCCATCTTCTCTACAAAACAAATAATAGAATAATGAGATGCTGTTTCTTGTCCAAATTAGCGGTGATGGGTATATCTTAGTGATGCTGCATTTGACATCACCTTTGTATGTCTATCCAAACAATGACTAAAGGAAGAGTGGATGCAATGTAATTCCTTGTCCTCATATGAAGATTTTGATACCCAATTTATGATAAAAAATTAACTTGTAAACACACTTTACCCGCATGATGAGACCATATTCAAGCAAAGAATTATAAAGCCCATTAAAATGTGAGGAGATCTTACAGCTTCCTATATCTCTTACGTTGTACTAAGTGCTAACAAGTAAACAAATTGCATGTGGCATGTGCAGCATTTGGACTTGTCCATCTAGAGTTTATTTGAATACTGTATGCTTGATAATGGTTTATGCACTAAACTTCTGAGACATAGTTGCTACTGGCTAGTGCCGCTAGTCTTGCAAATTTTGTTGTGCCCTTTTTTCTATGACAAGTGTGTCGGTTGCCCCTTAATTAACCAAAGGTAGTTCCTTTTGGCTTGTGGCACAGATGATATCAACTACGAATGTATTTTGACTGTTTTTAGTTGCATCATTAGGTCGTGCACCATCATCTGCCACTGCCCCTCCAAAAGGTCTTGGTATGCAGCTTGGTAAAACACAAAGGGCAAACCAGTTTTTGGAATCTTTGAAAGCTGAAGGTGAAGTTATTCTTGAGGATGTGCGCCCAATTTCTGGCCCATCCAGATCAGCTGCTCCACCACCCACTGATCCCATCACATTGTCCGTTGAAGAGAAACTCAATGTTACCCTAAAGCGAGATGGCGGTGTCAGTAATTTTGATGTTCAGGGAACCTTGGCTCTTCAAATTCTTAACCAAGAAGATGGCCTCATCCAAGTCCAGGTTCTCTCTCTCTCTCTCTCTCTCTCTCTCTCTGTGTGCGGGCGGGCGGGCGGGCTTGCATGCTTGTGCCTTGCATCTGTCCCTGTGCTCGCTGGTGTTTGTGAGCAGATGTAGGTTCCTATCTGTGCGTGCACAAATTAGTACTCATGCACTGTTAGTTGCTTGTCTTTTTTGTGAAACATAGAGAGCTTGATGATTCTAAATGTGATATTAGTGGGTTTTTAGCAAACAATTGTATTCAATTCGCGAACAGAATTTTCTACCTTATTGTTCTCATGGAGCTTGGGCTGCTCCATGTAAATGGCATTATGAGTTTTTATGTTGACCTGCTGGTGCAGGAAAAAATTCATTACAAGTGTGTGAGAGAATGTAATATTTAAAGTTCAATGCATTTCGATGACATTTATTAGCATTTTTCATCCAAAGGGAGCATCACCCTTGCTGAAAATAATTGATTCAGTAAAAAGCATTGACTTCACTCTTCTGGGACTAGCAGTCAAGCTGCTGAAAGATCTTCTGATTTCTCCACGAGCTGAGAATTGTTTGATGGAATGCAGACTTTCTCGTAAGCTTTCCTCAAAAGGAGTTGTTGAAAAGAGATTATTTGGCAGCTAAATGATTAGATTGTTGTATGCATACATGTAGGGTGAGTCAGGAAATTCTATGACTTAAAGTGGCCCCTAAAGTTCACAAGGTGGATGGCCTTTTACTGTGGATTTTAAACGTATACACCTTGAACTCAGCCATTTGGGAAAATAGCCACTTGAACTCAACCATCTCTTTAAGATGGCCGGCTGGCCGCCCAATTCCTGAATGGTTATTTATGATGCTGAATTTTTTGCATGTGGTGTTAATGTGGTTGACTGGGAAGGAATGGGCCCATACAAATCCAAGTAGAGTTTGGAACAGGCTTATAGATTCCCTGTACTTAAATTGTATTGTTGCCTTCATTTTATTGGTATCATTAAAGAAGATCAAATTTTTTGTACCTGTGAGAACTTTTTGGTCATCTCATATGTGGACTTTGTAAATATACATTCTGATTCCTTATTTGATGACATGCTTATAATACTGTGCTTTACATTCAGGTTGAGACGGGTGGTAATCCAGGCATCCTCTTCAAGACTCATCCTAATATCAATAAAGAGTTATTCTCTAATGAAAATATCTTAGGCCTCAAAGATCCTAACAGGCCATTTCCCACTGGTCAAGCTGGGGATGGTGTTGGCCTCTTGAAGTGGAGAATGCAAAGTGTGGATGAATCGGTTGTGCCATTGACGAGTGGGTTTTCATTTCATGCTATCTATCTTTCTCGTGTGTAAGTTTCTGTTATATCTTTTTCGGCCTTTTTATTTACTGAATTCTCCTTTTTGTCTCAGTCAACTGCTGGCCCTCTGTTTCTGGAAACGAAACTTACGTCAGTATTGAGTACGAAGCTTCGAAAATGTTTGATTTGCAGAATGTTGTGATTTCTGTACCTCTTCCGGCTCTTAGAGAGGCACCAAATGTAAAGCAGATTGATGGTGAATGGAGGTAATTTCTGACTTGTAATTTCTGTTTCTATATCTCTGAAAGGAGGTTGTCAATTATTCAGGACTGAGCAATTTATGAATGACTCTTTAATTACTTAGTAGAAACTGCTGATGTAGATTACATTGATATGGTTAAGAGCTATAGCATACAAAACATAATTGAACGTTGATACTTGATGATAAGAAGATCTTTGCGATGGTAAGCCAATAATTGTCTTAATCAATGGACATTTCAGATTGTTTGGCTCTGTTTGGCAAATAAACATAGATTTAACCTGGAAACTATTGTCCGACTGCTTAAGGTTGCTGGTGCAGCAAAATAGTTTCTATAGATTAGCAGTTTCAGCTATGCTGCTCGGGATGCCTTTTTAAGGAACTATATAAACCTCGTCTATCGTAATTGATTGAAAATATAGCTCAATGGTTTTGAACTTATTAGCTTGATTAACATCAGTCCTCGGCTCCTCGCATATCAGCATGAACACCTCCTTTCGTGATTTCACTTTTAGCCGACTTTCTTAAATGCTATTTTCGTTTGACTTGCACACTGAACAAACTGATTTCGGTTCCATTCTCTCCTTTCCCATTCTTTTATTCCATTGCTCCTTTTTGTGGATCTGAGTGTAATAAACCTGTATGTTTTTCTGACAGATACGACTCCAGAAATTCTGTTTTGGAGTGGTCCATACTTCTCATTGATAACTCAAACCGCAGGTCAGCAGAAGCTGAACTTTTTTTAAAATATTTGGAGCTCCAGTTTTTTCTATGCAAACTGCAATTTGCAGGGATGCTTATTTTCTAACTTTGTAAGGGCAAACTTTGCAGTGGATCCATGGAATTTGTTGTCCCTCCTTCAGATTCATCAGTATTTTTCCCGATTTCAGTGCGTTTTACTGCTGCAAGTACATTTAGCGAACTAAAGGTTCGCCTCTCTTTTCTCCATTTATGGTGGTTTTATGCAATTTTCTCAACCATGATAACGGTTTTGGGGTTGTGAAATTGCCTTTGCTTGACATTTGCACACGATGCATCTGAATGAAATTGGGATCGATTCAGAATTCGGGGAAATATCTGTTCTGATTTTACAGCATAAAGTGATTATTGAGTTCTCTTCAGTTGCATGTTTTGAACAGTTCTTAATTTTCTTTGACTGGATTTCCCCTAGATAGCTGTTAGCCCCTAACCCCACACCCCCAACAAACTCCGCGATCACCATTTTTGTCGTGTTTCAATCGTAAATATGGATGGATGTGTTGTTGAACCTAGGTCAAACTTGTTAGCTTGGTCAAGGGTTCAATAGTTTGTATACGGGCGTCAAGTATTCGTGGGAGGGTCCGTTGATTCTTTCAGTTTTTGGGTCTTTTCTCTAGCTTTTTTTATTAGGGGAGAGAGGTAAGGCTTTTACGTCCCCCTCACATGCATACCCTATTCTTTTCTTGATTTAGAAAAAAAAAATCTATTTGAAAGTAGAGCTTGTTACATGGAGTATTTGATTTTACATGTAGTGATACAACAGATCCATGGCATGCATAAAGAAGGCGATATTTACTATTTAGCCATACTTTTTGCCATCTATACTGTTAGTGTTGTTTCGGAGGATATTTTGAGTTCTTGAAGAACATTTAGATGGGGTTTTCTTTCCTGGGTTCCACTTTGTCTGCATTGCGTTTTGTTCCGAGTTTGAGGAACTTTATGCGTTTTCCATCGCAAATCTTTTGCAGGTCATCACTATCTTGCCCCTGAAAGGTGGACCGTCTCCCAAGTTTGCGCAGAGGACGATCCTATCCACGGAGAACTACCAAGTGGCCTGACTTATGCCTCATATGATACATTTTCGCACATACCTTGTTATAAGACAGCTATTGCCTCGTCTGTTACTCAAATTTTGGGACGAATTGATACCGGATATGTTCGTTTGCTCTATTCTCCTGGAACTTATTTTTTATTGCTGCCTCAAAATCGGGTCTCTAGAATACAGACTAATATAGAGCGTGGTTGGAGAGCTTTGCGTCTCCATTTCGGAGTAACAATGTGTGATTGGAGCTGCTCTTGTAGGTGGATATTTGCTGCAATTTGTGATGTTTTGGGCACCATTTGTTATTATCTGACTACTTGATGACTCTTGTATCTGAAATCATCTACAAGAAGTTTTTGGCATTTCTGTGTCTTGGAAGTTGGAATTGGTGTTTAATTGTAAGACTCATCTTTGATTGGGATTTTTTTTTTGGGTAATGAAAAGTGTCCCGATGAACGGGACTAATCTCTCCAATCCTTCCCATAGCCATTTCCACGTATTTGCGTGACGTGAGGTAGCTCTGAGGACAACTTGTTGCCGAAGGGAATCGATCTTGCGACCTTGATGGTAAGCTCTGTTGAGGCAAGTTAATTAACCACAACATTGTCTTCAGGTTTTGATTAGGCAAGTTAATTAACCATGACATTGTCTTCGGGTTTTGATGGTAAGCTTTGTTGAGGCAAGTTAATTAACCACAACATTGTCTTCAGTTTTGATTAGGCAAGTTAATTAACCATGACATTGTCTTCGGGTTTTGATGGTAAGCTCTGTTGAGGCAAGTTAATTAACCACAACATTGTCTTCGGGTTTTGATTAGGCAAGTTAATTAACCATGACATTGTCTTCGGGTTTTGATTGGGGTTTCGGTTCTATCGAGGGATATGACAAGGGAAAAGAAAATGAAAAGCGTTTTCTTAAGTCTTTTTCTCGAACTCTTTTTTCTCTTTTTTCGAATGTGGAAAGTTGTCTTTTTAGGTGTAATAATTGTGTTCCCTAAAATAAATGAATTTTTAAGATTGAACGAGGTATGTTTTTTTATTCCCATAGGTAACGCTAGCGGGTCAATGAAATAGATTACTCTGAGACCTGTCATATTTGTTCCATTATTTGAATTTAGAAATTTCCAACACTTAACTGCTAACTTTCAACAACAAATCCTCCGGCCCGTACCCATGTCATACCTGGATTTTCTTTCCGTTTTTGTTGTTTTGGGCATGCATCCATGTGTTTTTTAAAAAAATATCTCCAGTGTTTTCTCAAAAAAAATAAAAATAAATAAATAAATTTCTGGGTTTTCTTTTTTCTGATTTCGGGTTTCCTTTGTTTTTCTTAAAAACATAAGAGGTTTTCTTGTGGTTTTCTCCAAATCGGATGCATTTTCTGTTCTCCTTTGCAGGTTTGAGCACCGGACGGGAGTAAGGTTATTGTTGTGTTTGGAGCTTGGATGGGAGTAAGGCAAATACTGGGGTACTGGTTCTTATTTGGTGTTGGTGGTGCTGCTTTCGGGTTGTTTGTTTCTGGTTGGAGTTCGGGTGGTGATGTTGCTTAGCTTGAAGGGCTTCTTGTGGTGGCGACGATGGGTGGCGACGATGGGTTTCTCTCCGGTGGAGGCTGTTTTGATAATGTTATGTTTGTTAATCTGCTTTTGTTCCTGATTATCTGTGTTTCTGTTGTGTAGGCCAAAGCTATGTCGTGACAGCTTAGCTTTGTAAAGGTCTCCGCCTATCGTCGGCGGCAGTTTGTACTGGTGTTTTCACAGATAATGAAATTTCTATCTATTCTCCAAAAAAAAAAAAAACTTAACTGCTAGCCGAAGAACTTTCGGCTAGAGGCGCCCGAGCCTCTTGTGGTTCAATAAATACGAAAACATTAAACGTGGATTCTAAGTCCCCATGGTTGAGATTCGTGACATTAATTTAAAACCCGTATTGACACGTTTCTCTCCGTGTTTGTTCGTTCATTTTAGAGATTCGTGCAATTTCTAAATTGTTTGTCTTTTAATTTATAATTACTTTTATTATTTTAGAAACTTTGACTAATAGAGTATAGATCCATATTCAAAAATATAAACAATTGAGAAAAAGTAACACAAACTCTAAAAAAGACTAACAAACATGAGTAAACTATACAACTAGTACTAGACATTGTATAATTAAGGGATATTTTCGCCAGTTAGAACGTGAGTGCAAAAATACCGAAAGTTTTGTGAGAAGGCTCTAGAATGAATGTATTTGGATCATTGACTAAATTTCCCCCCATTTTAAACCCTAGGTAGTGCACTCACAGCAGTAAATGCATGTGGGGCTCGTCTCTATCGAAGAAAGAAAATAAATTATGATTAGGGGATCCGACTCCTCTAGATTATTTATGGGAATTGGAGATTTATACTATATATTTTATGAAAAATAGGTTTTGTGGCTGTAAAAGAACCATATCACTTGGTAAATTAAGAATGAATTTGCAAGCGGTCGCTAGCTCATGCGGTAGATTTCTTAGATACTCCACACAGCATCTCGGGATCGAGTTGGATTAGAAATGACGAAAAAAAAAATTAAGAATGAATTTCAATAATCCCCGTCCTATGTTTGGTTACGACACATGAGTACCTCGAGGTACATTCTAGAAATTACAGTCCTGTCCTTGAAGTTTATATCCGTGTTACGAATTGTTACACAGATAGATTACGCTTATCTCCATGGATGGAGTTAATAGGGGACAAGTGGCGGCGGTTGCCACCGTAACGATTTTCAAAAACTGTACTTATTATATAGAAATAAAATATTTATCTCCAAATTATATATGCAACGCTAATAGATTTTTTTCATTATTTTTTTTAATATAGAAAGTCCTTGATAATTCATAAGATAGTCCAAAGCTAAATTTGATGGGGCAAGTGAAATATTATGAAACATGAGGTCTAAATTAAAATAACCAAACTGCAAACTTTGTCTTTAATTAATGCAAAATTTTATTTGTATTTAGGTGTTAGATCAACACAAAATTAAAGAAACTTAACAAAAAAACGAAGAGAGTAAAACAGCGCCCGTGTCATGACGTCCACGAGCTGTAATATTTGCGTATGACAAACATTATTTATTACATGCTTTAGTATGTTAATGTTGATTTTTATCTAGAGTCGACAGCTATTAATATCATAGTCCCTCTTTTCATTTGCTTTGGTATACATCTACCACTGAGGCAAAATTCTGACTCCGTCCCTGCTATGTCACTATGATTTACTGCCTTTGTTCCAAAATGATTGTCCGGTCCTCAAAACAAAAACTTAAAATTTAATGCATTTTTGTCAAGACCCGTATGTGAATGTGGAGCGGGGAATCTATATTATTACAACCAAACTTCAGGGGATGAGAATGAAATTTACCCAATTCATTGTCTGTTGAAATTTTGTTTTAATGATGTGTCACGGCCACATGCTCAAAACGAATCTTGACTAAAATACCATGGTATAGTGTCTCTATAACTATATATAGAAGGTTGCAAAATTTTAATTTTGGATATTATGGCCGACATCCGGACTACTACTACCATAAAAAAAAAAAAATTAAATAAGTAAATAACTCCCAAGACAAAAAAAATTCCAAACCAAGGCTAGCTAGCTCCAAGACTATTCACTTCGATAAAAGAAAATTTCAACAGGTTTATTACAGGTACTAACACCTGTATCAATAATTGTACAAACTGTCTTTCATGAGATGTGGGACCTAACACTCATAATTTGGTCCAACATTTCATGCGAGAGAATTTATGTAATTATTGGTACAAGTGTTAGTGCCTCTTAAAAATTTCCTCGTGTCGGTACCTCGCTAACCTCTCCGTAGAATTCATCCCTTGATTTTTTTGATATAAGGATGATATCAGGCATGGTAACTGGGCAATCGATTCAACGGTTGTGTAATTGGACTTTAAGTATATAATGAGGATGTTGACGCAATTGCAATTCTTATGAAGAAAAAGTTTGGTGAAGGAGAGTGGGCTCCAGAATGAGTACCTCGTTCAGTTGCAGGAAAGAAAAAAGAAAGTACATAAATATTTAACTTTCCTAGATTTTAATGAGTTCAGTTAGCAAGAAAGTTATGGGACCCACATCTCTAACTTTCCCATTAGGATTAGTTTCATCAAAATATGTCCCGCAAAAAACATAAGATTTTGGAGGAATCTTTCATCTCCATTAATTGTTACCTAATTAAACTACTACTTTTCAACTTTCTCCTCATTTTCTTTTATGAAATGAACGCATAAAGGAAAATACTTCACCATAATTTTTCTTCACTTCACCATAATTTTCTCGGAAATAGTTTTCCACCACTAATTTCTTAACAAATGAATGGAGCCTCAACTGGGAAAAAAAAAAAACTCACTAAACCAACGGGAAATTTCGCATTGCAGTATCAACTAACTACTATATGATCGTGTTAGCAAGGAAAAATAGTCTCTCACAAGTCTCATTGTGACTAATTTTTGGACCATTTAAATAATCATCTTCCACTACATTCAAATTAGAGTTTTATATTTTGTGTTCTTTTTGGAGTTATCTTTCCATCCCAAAATTTAAATAAATCCACTTTTTCCCGTTATTATATATATAAATATATATGCTAGGAGATTAAGGACTAAACGAATGTTGTCATCCAAAATTCTTTATGTTTTCATCCCAAATTTCTTTACTTATAGGGCAAAGATTTTTGGGATAAAAACATAAATGATTTTTGCTGTAGTTCTTTATATTTTCATCCAAAATCCTTGATCCAGCAATCATGGTTACAATTTTTAAGCGAGCCGCATTGCGGGCCAAATTCATAAAGGAAAGTGAAATAAAAGTTTTACCATGATCCTTGAATATACTCTAGTGATCATGGTTAAAATTGAACCAGCAATCATGTCAATAGTTTTTGACATTTTTTTACCATGATTCAAGATGTTAATTCAATAATTATTACTATGTTTACAGGTTATTAATTGTTTTAAATATGGTAAACAATCTTGTGTGACATGGTTAATTCATGATAAATATTATAAGATATTGGAGCTGCTGCGCGGGCCTATATAAATAAGGAGTACGCTGTCCTTGTACATACCCCTTATCTATGTAGGCCCGCTCAACGGCTCTCTTATAGAAGGTAGAAAAATCAGAAAAATAACAAGTTATATCGACATAAGGAAAACTAATATAAATCATGGTAAAAATAAAATATGTGATTTTTATTTTTACCATAATGTTATGGGTGTTGGTTTTACCATGATTATTGGAAGGTATTGTAGCCATATCTTATTCCCCGATTAAAGTTCTTAAGTCAATAAATATTACCATGTTTATTGTTCCTAGTTCGATTTTTTACCATAATGACCGGAATATCTTGTGGACGTATTTTTACCATGAGTATTCGTAATTTTACCATGAGTATTACTATTGACTTATTTTACCATAATGTGCAAGTAATAAGTCCCACTTATATTCCCTATCGAAAATTCTGGGACAGGTCACTTTGAATTCCCCCACTCATTTCTCTTGATTTTCCTGTATAAATCATCTCCAATTAGAATAAAATAATCCAACTCAATTTTGAATCTCCACCATTTTAAAAATTTCATGATTTTTGGCAACAAAATTAATTATCCACCATTTCAAAAATTCCATTTGAAATAGTCAAACCAATCCCCCTTTATTAGGAAACAATATCAATATAAGTCTTAATCAAATCTCTCTTAATTAGAAAACTATATTTACATATATTAATATGTATCACTAAAAAGGATAAACATGGTATTTCACAAATAATAAGGATGAAAACATAACTATTCAAACTAACAGGGATGAAAATTTACATAGTGTCCAAAAAAATGATGATTATTTAATTACCTTTTAATTTTTAATGACTGTTGACATTATTATGATAACGTCTTCGTTAACTTTAGGATTTATCTAGTCGTAAGGTCTCGAAATTAGTCGAGATATAGGTAAGCTGGTCTGAACATCTACTTATTAAAAATAAATAAAAAAATACTGCCACCGTTGCATTCTATAGTTCCAGTAGATTAATGAGGAGTGTTGGATAAAAAAGGAATGGGGAATATAATAGGCAGCAGGGACGGAATTATGATTTTTGCATAGGGAGGCGGGCCATATATGTGGAAGAGTGGCGGAGCTATATAATTTGATGATATATATACATTTTCAATGTAATAGTAAAAAAAATTTCAAATTGTAACAAGGGCGATAGTCTCTATTAGTCCCCCTCTAGCTCCATCCTTGATAGGCATCATAATCATTTTTATGTATTGTAGAGAGTGGACATTTTTAGGGCTTTTGTTATTCTTTATTCATTTAATTGCCGACTTATTTTATTTAGAGTAGCAGCACCATGTCACATTCCACGTTATACGTACAGTCTTCCAGATTTCAAGCCTTTGTTTCTTCTCAATTGTTTCACACATGCACCTTCACTATTTTCAACTAATACTTTTTGGAGGATTCAACAACCCCATGCACTGTTGACTGAGACTTCATCTTCTCATGTCTCTTGGGAAAAATTATCATATACATGGAACATGCGATGCGACTAAGGCCCCGAAAATTTCAGAACCGGGTCTGAATGTTAGCCTTGTCCCCTCATCACCAAGCGGTTAGGAAAGAGCCACTAGCGTAGTGAATCACTTTTGGGCGTAACCATAGAGGTTCATAACCACTACTAAATGGTATGTTGCAAGGTGCTCTTGCGACGTAGCTTATATTCAATATATACTCTTTTACCACCTCGGGGCTCTGTTGTCCCTATGGGTCGGTAGGTCCTATCAATTGCATGTGAAACCGTCCGTCTTGACAATCAATAGTCCGGATTGAAGTTTGTAGGGCCCGCCGACCATGGAAACAGCAGAGCCCTACGTTCCTCTTTTACATGTCCACTACCCTAGTGGCCATAGTGACAATTCTAACAATCACATCATCTCCAAATCTACCCTCCTCGCTAGAAACCTCATCCACACTTTTGTTTCTACCATATATTTTCTTGGATTTGGGGGGCCTGCTGTGCAGGTGCCGCATGACACCGTGCAATGCGGCCATCCGAGCCGTCCATTGCAAAAATGCACGGCTCGGATTTAATCCGAGCTCAATGCAAATCTAAGTCATTCATTGCTTGATTAAATCCGAGCCGTGCATTTTCGCAATGGACGGTCGGATGGCCGCATGGCACGGTGCCATGCGGCACCTGCACAGCAGGGCCCCCGGGTCCTATTTTCTTACCTTCCATCCCCCATCCTTTCTTCCCCCTCACTAGGCCCCACCCTCCAAAACCTAAACTACATGTGCATATATATAGTTATATATATATATATACACACACACCTCAACCTCCCCTACTTCCTCTACCCCTAACCTCTTTGCATTGGGGATAGATATAACCTCTAAGCTTAGCCCTGTCTCAAAGGAAAAAAGAAAAAAAGGAAATTGATACAAGAAAAATGAATGGGTATTCCAAAATCAAGTTCCTTGGCTCCACCAAATCAAGATCCATGGATTTCTCAGAACCCATATCCAATTTCCCTCAAACCCCCAAACCCATTACAGAATCTTCCCCAAACCACCCTTCCAAAACCCAAGAAATCACCAAACAGCCCACCAAGGCCTCCAACACCGCTTCAGATTTAGAAGGTGATCAAGATCATGTCACAAATGGGGAGAGATCCGGTCCGGTGCTGACCAGGAACCCCTCTGTTTCCTCCACAACATCATCAAATAGATTCAGATTTGACAAGAAATTAGGCCCTACAACATCAAGCCTAGAGTCTGCTGTGAAAAGGGTGTTCTCAATGAGAAGATCTTCTTCTGTTTCTGAGAGGTATTGCAGGATCCATGACCAGTTGGTGACCATATCATCACCCCTTCATGGTGATGGTGAAGAAGGCATGGATAATTATACAGTCAAGGCAAGATCTATGAAGAACAAGAAGAAGAGCAAGTATAGTGGGAAGATCTTAAAAGCCTGTAAGCGCATTTTTGGATTTTAGATTTGAGGATTAGATATATGTTTATGTTTTTAATTTCATGAATTTTTTAAATATTTTGTATGGTCAATTTTTCTATATATGTATTGCTGTTACATTTACACAATGTTGCTGGAGTTCTTGTTGAGGGAAAGTGAACTGGGGGGCTGGACATTGACTCTGTGAGTGTTATTATGGATATTTTTCGGGGTTATTTTGATGATTGAAATGGTTCACTGTTCATGACGTCACATTCTGGGCTCTTTGGAAATATTAGTATGTATAAAAGAATCATGCTGATTGGTTTTTCACTAGTATGAATTTAGTATAACATTTACCGTGACCAAAAATATATCATGACACTAGATCGAAATACATATGTTTTAAGATAAATGTGTTCTGAAAACATAACGAGCAAAATCCAATCGACATGATTATTAATCCACTCAATCTCGACGTACAAAATAAACGATTTAGATGATCAAAATAATAACAGCTCACAATAGCCTCAAGAGGACCATTTAGTACTTTTGGTGGATGGTGGTGATCCTCTTCCTTTGTTGGCTTCCATGATAAGGTTGTGATTAGAGTTAAAAGTCTTGGAGTAGTTGTAGTTTTGCTCTTTTCAACCTTAAAAGTGAACCCAGAAAGCTACGTAAATCACATAGAAGTCAGTAACATTGACCTATGGACATTAATTTATCAGTATTGCTAACGGAAGTCTACAAGCCTTTCATTAAGCACAGAAAAAGACAAAACAAATACACCATTCAATACATTTTTTACACTTTTCAATACACTTTCATCAACTGTTATACAATTTTCATACATTTCAATACACTTTTTAAACATTAATAAAGCCCACTGGGCTTCTTTTAGCATTTTCCTTAACCTATTATGGAATTGAATCCATTGTTTGAAAAGGAAATATGATCCTACACTCCACATTTTCTTTATGGGACTCCATGTTTCTTTAGAAGGAAGGATTAATTAAATTAATTGGTGTCTTTCCAATGCTTCTGTGAATGTGGCATGTCTCCTTTAAACTAATTTGAAAGCAACATGTTTGATAATAACCTCCCATTTGAGATTGTAATCCACTAGTAACTTTTGTTTTCTTATAACTCAGATATTCAATTCAATGACCCCAATTAATGTGGAATGCCAATTTACCACCTACTAACGGGGGCAATTTAGACTGCTCCCAATACAGTAGGCATATCAGAGTCGAATTCCGAATCAAAAGCTTTTTAAGATTCCTCGTTGCCAAGTGACTACTGCACCAACCATGGTCTTTTGGGATCCGGGGTGGGTGTTGTGCGGTAAAACGACATAGTTTTTGGCACACCTCTGAAGCTTCCAAAGACCTTGTTTGGAAGAAGGAAAGAGCCACTACAAAATGCCTAAACCTTAAACCCAAAGTGCCTAAAACCAAAGCGCCTAAACCCAAGTGCATAAAACCTCTATATCCTACCTCAAAGAGCCTAAATCCCCTAAAATTGAACCCTAAAATTGAATCTCAAAATTAACTCTCCAAACAGGGCCTATTGAAGTGTACCAATCCTTGAGGTCTTTCCATGGTCTTTTGGTTTTCATTTCAATCGTAAGACTTTTCATAGACTGCCATGTTAATATGTTATTATAGCCAGCTAAAAACATAGTAAAAAATGTAAAATGTAAGCACAACATTCCGTATGAATGGTGGATCCCATTTTAAGCAAGAGGCTGAAATGAATCCAACCATATGAAGGCGAGTGAAGAATAAGGAATTTGAGGGGCAGTAACTTGTAAAATTGGTCATGTAGAGGTTTTTTTTTTTTTTTTTTGTTACATGCACGTCAATTAGTTTTGGGAGACCAATTTCAACGTCCATTACATTGTCCACTAGCGGAGAAAGGAGGACCCAATTAAAACCAGAGTAAAGCCTCATATGAACTGACTCCAAAAGAACTTATGGTGCGTGAGAGCCAAGAGGATTCCAACCTAGACCTAATTAAATTGGTCCCTTATGTTTAACACTTCAATAAAGTTTTGATGCTTGATGAATAGAAAAATGATTTAATTATTGAGAATGCATCATTTCAGCCACCAAAAACTACAATAACCTAGATTTGAGTCATTGAGTGCAACTTGGGCATAAATTTCACCAAACTCATTAACTTAGAAAAATGTATACCTTTAAATTCACTTCAAATATAAACCAAAAATCAAAATACACAAAACCTCAAAGCATTTTTCTTTACTATTTACCTGGATTACCCCAATTTGAGGGTCGTATAATATTCCCGAGATTTAGACCCTAAAACAGAACTAGTGGGAGGTTTGGGGTTTAGGGATTCGCTTTGTTTGGTTTCCAGTTTTGGAAATTTATCTTTCAAAGTTTTCACTGTTTCGTCATCTGTGTTTTTTTTTTTTGTCTTTAATGAATTTTTATCAAATTATTTCGTTATTTTGTACTTTTTGAATGTATATTGTGTTTCTCTATTCAAAAATTAAAAAAGTTTATTAAAATATTAAAAAAATTATTTACAGACGAAAAATACACAACCCTATACAAAAGTATTATTATTTCCATAACTTAACTCAAAACTGTCTGACACAAATGCTTAATAAGTTTAAAAGATTCAGAGGGTGTTTGTGTGCCAGCATTTGATACTTGAATAAACTTGTATGGCATTCTTAATCGGACATGAACATAGCGACTGCTTTGTTTGGTGGGTAGTTTTGAGTTAAGTTATGGAAATAATAGTAGTTTTGAGTTAAGTTATGGAAATAATAATAGTAGTGTTGGCTTTATAAGTTTATTCTCCTTTTTCATGTTTTGCCTTTTTGGGCGCCTAGAGCAAAAACAGGTTCTTTGATGTTCACCAATTTTCACTTTCCAAGCCAAGAGACAAAAACATGTTGGGACCCCCTTTTTGATTTCTAGTTCTCCTTTTCCAGCCAAAAGCCAACACTACTATTTTTGCAAAATGCATTATGCACAATTCTCTCAACCACTCCTCCTAGATTTAAAACTCATTCTGACCATAATCCAAAAAGCTAAAAAACCAAAAAGTTAACAATGAAAAACTGAATAGTAGGCTCTCAAACACTCCTCAAGATGCAAGTGGTGGCTAGCGCATGCGGTAGAGCTCTTGGATGCCCTACACTGTATCTCGGGATCGAGTCTCATTTCCCCTTCCCGTATGTAATAGATTAGGAATGACAAATGACAAGAAAAAAAAAAAAAAAAACCCTAAGTGTATGGTCAATCCAGTACATGAGTGCACAAATATTCAAAAAAGAAAACAAGGAGAATTTTCATTGCAGCCTTTACAGGGAAAACAAGAAAGAGACAGCTTTCCCCCCTTTTCCGGCCAACTAGCAAAATAGGCACAAGAAAAGATCAATAAACCAGACCAGACTACAAAAACGACTCAACACATTAGCTTCCACTTTAATCTCCGAGGAAATCCTCCTCCATTTTCTCGACTCGTAGTAATATATTAGTTGATTGGGTTATTGAACTGTTTTAGGATAGCAAGATTAGAACGTAGGATTCCCTTCTTTGTGTTCCCAGTTTTGGCCAAGAACAAAGGTAAAACAACTCAGAGGTGTGTGGCAGATTCAATTCTCTCTCTCTCTCTCTCTCTCTCTCTCACACACACACACACACTCTTTTGTAGCTGTGGTAAGATGTTCATTCGCGTACGTTCATACTTCATTGTAGTCCATTTGATCGTCTGTGTAGTTGTTGTCTTTTGTCTTTGGCTAGCACTTTATCTCTTTTAAGACTGCTAATTCTAGATACGAATTTTCGACAGAATATGAGTTGGGCTTAAAGACATCGACTGCCTTCTATTTTTTTCGTTTTGCATTAATTAGATGGTTGGTTAGGATTTTTCCAAGCTAGACATCTGAAATAAACTCCATTATGATGTATGTTGGACTTTTATTAATATAATCTCACTTGGTGACACAAAAGGAGGTAAGATGTTAGTCTATTAATTAGTCGGATCAAGGGGGGTTGATACTGCTCCATCAACTCGAACTCAAGACCGCACATCATAAAGTGATGCTCACGACCATTAGATCAACTGTCTTTGGCCGACATAAATGTTTTTTGGGCAAGCGGTACAATAAGTACATTTGTATACATCAAGAGAATTATAACAACCGGACAATATATCAATTATGTGATGTTCGCAACAACTAGCTCGAACTCAATAGATCGCAGCGATCTGAGAAATAATCATCTAACGGAGAAGAAATAAACCACAAAAATATATACTCTTTGAAGAAAAAGTCCTAACCACTCAATTGAGGACTTTCAAAACAAGAAAAATAGAGAACCCTGTGGGACAACCCCGCGACAAGTCAATTAATTACTGCGAGCTACTCAATTAATCACCGAGACAAGTCATGGTAAGCCCACCGAGATAAGTCAATTAATCACTGTGACAACTCTGTAGGGTTGCAACCTTTTGATTTTGCCACGAGTAGGAATAGACTAACAGAGGGGTTGCTCACAACGGGCTTGAACCCCATTAGTTAACTAATATCGAAATCATACAAATTACGTTGGGCCTGACTCGAGTACTGGGCCTAGATGGGCCACTGGTCCGCTTGTTTATTTGTGAACTTCCTTAGGGGAATAAACGAAGGCCCAAGTATTTCGAACATTAATTTTGTATTTTGGTGCTAATTCATATGTGATGGGAAAAAAAAAACTGTGATACCATTGAAGGATCACGACTCAGTTGTTTATTTGACCCAATTGTGGTAAGGCGGCCTTTGAGAGCCTATTTTATGTTGCATTTTACAAGAGGTGTAATCGGTTTGGTTAGGTGCGATCTGTTTCTTTTTTTGACATTTTTCGGGACCAAACTGAACATTTTGGTATCTAAATATATAAACTGAAACAAAACCATTTGATATTTGATTTGGTTCGGTTCGGTGTTGATCAGTTTTTCTGGTTTTATTGGTTTGGATTGTGAATTTTGGTTTATGGTCAGAATAGGTTTTGAAGTTGTTGTAGAGTTTTGAATAAATGTGTAGAATAAATTTTGTGACAAAAATTGTGTTTGGGAGTACAATATGGAAAATAGATTATGAGTTGTTATTTGTAGAAAATAGATTAAGATCCGAACCATTAATTTGTTGAAATGGACGGTTAAGATGCACGCGTAAGGATAGACAGATTGTTACAAGATTTACTATATCTACTACTAATGGTGTATATAAGGGTGCAATGGTCCAATTATTCAATTTCAGAATGTAAACATAATTCGTGACGATATCAGGGATGGGAACATAAGTAGAATTGTTATACATGATGCCTAATTAAATTTTCCCTGCATTAATTACGCTTTTCAGTGATAAATGTTTTTTTTTTAAATTATTAGTAAATTTTTTGTTGGTCCTTTGACTTTTGTTGGCAATTTGGCATATTTTTTGGGATCCGTTTTTGGGGAGGACATAGTAAATAGGTCTTTATTGCAATAAGGACATCAACTTTTGTTTTAATGTCAAGAGGACAAATCACCTACACATTCCAAAAATGCCCTCGTTAGCCCATGAAGTGTCTAAACCCCATAAACCTTATGAAAGAGCCTAAACCTTCAAACCTAATGAAAGTGCCTAAACCTAAACCCTAGAGTACCCTACGAAAGTGCCTAAAACCCTAGGGCACCCTATGAAAGTGCCTAAAATTCTAGGATACCCTATGAAAGTACCTAAACCACTAAAACTTTATACTAATTGAAAAGTGCACTTTAAACCTAAACCCTAGGGTACCCTATGAAAGTGCCTAAAATACTATGGTACTCTATGAAAGTGCCTAAATAGCTAAAACCCTATAATGGAAAAGTGCACCCTAAGTGCCTAAACCCATTATATCCTACCCCAAAGAGCCTAAACTCTCTAAATTGAACCCCAAAACTAAACTCATTCCAAAATTGAAGAGAGAGAAATTGATTTTATTCCACCCATTAGTCTTTCCCACGCATGAGAGAGAGGGAGGGAGAGGGAGAGAGAGAGAGAGAGAGAGAGAGAGAGAGAGGTCTGGCGGGTCACATCGTTAAAAGGCTAGTGGTCCCCTTTGGAAAAGTTACGGGCTGCAAGCCTTGTACCGCCTTTCTTTTTTTTTTTTTTGAACGCCATGTACCGCGTTTCTTTGTAGGAGTACTTTTTGTCAGTCAACTGGCGGGTCACATGGTGCGCGAGTGATGAGCTCATTAAGGGTATTTTTGTCTAGTTTGTCCTTGAGCCCTCAAATTTTTTCTATTAATGTATTGGAGGCATTAATATAAGTTAAGCTGAACTAAACACCATTTAAAGCCCCAAACTTGGTCTTTAGACCAATTTTCTGTATTTTTTGTACTTGGGAAAAATATACGGAAGATAAGTTTTCTTCCATTATTCGCACAAAGTGCGATCAGAAATTTGAAATAGATAAAAATAAAGAAATTAGTAGATTCATAAGTGTTAAAACTATATTGTTATTGCATACAGAAAAAACTACACCAAACCAAAAGAAATCACAATAAAGGCTGAGACAAGGACAAGGATGGAATTTGCTAAAAGCCTAAGGCCGAATTTCCCGTTTTTAAATCAATTGACAAAAGTCAATTTTTCATAAAAGAGTTAAAAACTAAGGGAAGAGGGGATGCTGCTGTGTAGCGTGTGCACAACACCGTGCTGTGCGCATCTGAGCCGTCAGTTACTCGGATGGACAGCTCAGATTTCATCTAGCACGCACGAAAACGATGCCGAGGTGAAATCTGAGCCGTCCATCCAAGCAAAGGTTCTTCTCTCTCTCTCTCTCTCTCTCTCTCTCTCTCTCTCTCTCTCCCCTTAAGTCTTTCCCCAAATTTAGATAATGACTTGGGGCATTTTAGGGAGTGAGGGATGCCATCTACGATTTTAGGGAGTCAATTTTTGTGCAGCAGAGAGCATTTTTTGAGTTTTTCTTAGTTAGATAGGTAGGGCACGTTGGGGTACTCTCAGGGCCGGCCCTGAGTTTTCAAGGGCTTAAAGCGACAGTAAACAATTGGGCCCTTTACGATTTATTAAGATAGGCATAAAAAAAACTAAGAACTTTCCCTAAACAAAAAAAGCATCAATTAGAAAGAACATCAAATATAATAACAGACTCTTTCAATATTTCAAAAGCATCATTTAGATATCACATTATCACTAAAGTCAAAAAAATAATCAGTTCAGTTGACTAAGGCATCACTTGAATATCACCCTTCTTGCAGTTTTAGTAGCAAAAGTACTAATAATATCTGCACAATCAATCTTATCCGCCATCTCATGTTAAATGGATAGGATGGATAATCCATTCAGCCTTTCTTGTGACATAGTTGAGCGGAGGTAGTTCTTAATTAGCTTCAACTTCGAAAAACTTCTTTCTCCGGAAGCAACCGTAACGGGAATAGTCTACTAAAATTCTAACACTACTCCCAAGCAATTAAAAAAACCCAAGAGATTAAATTTTTCACTTTCCCTAATTCACTGATAAGTGATGTCCCCTAAGGTCCTACCAATAGCATAAACAAATCCACAATAGCATAAACAAATCTACTCAGTCAGTCATCAAGCCCAAGTTAAATTAAACAATGTTCCTAAACCTCATAAACAAAACAATTAATTTCAATACCCTAAAAAATAGAATCAATACCTGAAATTAGCTTGAGATTTGTGAGAATGAATAGCATTGAACACTAATTGAGCCTTGATTAATTTCAGTATGCCACTCTATTTTTCTTCGTGATTGAATCTGACCCGAACTTCTTCTTCGTCTTTCTCGAGACCGCAGTCTCCAGCTTTCCAATTTCAAATGGAAACCAAAAGGCGGTGTACGTGTACAAGGGTTGGGAATTTGGTTGGGAATTGGGATGTTCTTTCAAAATGAAAAAAAGGGGCCTATTGATTCCAAAACTACAATTCTGACATTGAGATTTTTGGACCTATTTCATTGGATAATAGTTTTTGGGCCTTTAAATTTAAATTAAGGTGGGTTGGGCTGTTTTTTTGGGGTATATATATATAACACAACTACCTAATGACTATTGAGGGCCCTAAAAATTTACTAATTTCAGTGGGTCTAAAGCCCGGGCATCTTGAGCTAGGCCGGTGCTGGGTACTCTTTTAGGTAATGTACTAGAGATTCTTGTTAATGTGGATTAATGGGAAAAAGGTGGGGGAAAAAGAAAAAATAAGAAACGATAAAAAAAAGTATACAATTAAACATATAAAATAATAAAAATATCAATGCACATTCACAAAATTTAAGTCACTTTTTTTTTGCACGTTTTTTAGATATGTTCGTCATAGTACTTCTCTTAATACTTCAATCATGACTATTAATACACACATACGTAAATCTGTTTATACTAAGCATGTCTAGGCCCTCTTAATATTTTGAAAAAAAAAAAGTATAGGAAAATTCAAGTTATTTTCAAACCTCTTCCATTTTCTATCACCTTTACTTCCTCGAACCTTCTTTTTTACTCCCTCCGTTCCTATTTATTTGTCCCTCTCTCTCTCTCTCTCGCCTTTTTTCAAATCAAAAAATTAAGTGCTTCCATGTATTATTTTTCAAATTTTTTCGCACCGAATTAAAGTACACGATGAGTACTTTAATTCAGTGTAATTTTTTTTGAAAAAGGATACACAAAAGTCACTCTGTTCACTTTACATTTCCAAAAAAAATTCCAAAAAGATTCTTTCCTCATCTCTCATCTCTCCAATCATTAATCACATTTCTCTCTCTACTCATACCCCTATATTCAATCATTATTCCCATTTCTCTCTCTATCTCTCTCGAATTATTACACCTATCTCTAATTATTACTTTTTCAAAAAATTCATCCAAACACTATCTCAAAAATATTTTTCAAAATATTCTTTTCAAAACTCTCAACCAAACACAGCGTTTATTTTTTTATTTGAAAAGTGACGCCTTTTCGTAATGGACAAACAAATAAGAACGGAGGGAGTATTAAGTTTCTTTTTTCGTTGATAGTAGAAAGTCTACTTTTATTGTTTTGTTCCTATTATGTGGAAAAGGAAATAAAAGTTCTAAAGTAACTTTCATTGCTGAATTATGGCATGCTTTGAGGCTATACTTCATTAATAGTAGTTGGGAAATTTATCTTAGGATTTGGGGTTGTCGACACCATTACCAAGTCGCTGAGGGTTTATGTTTCCGCAACTAATTTCTTATTTAAGAAATATCTCAGAAACAAGTAGTGTCACTGGAAGGGGTTAACTTCCAACTAATGATTGCAGATCCACTTAGGAAGGGATGAATGCAAAGATATTAAAGAGATTTGTTAACTGAAGGAGTCTTGTGTATACCCCGCAATAATAATAACTTATGTTTTATGGGCTGCATTATGATGATGATGTTATCTGACACTTTGAGAGATCTCAATAATGTGTTTCTGATGTTGTTCCTGTTAATTAAGTGTACGTACATATTTGTGAATGATGAATAACAGGAATAGTCTTTGACAAAAGACATTATTGTGGACCTATAAAGTATACTCCATATTTACTGCTATATTAGACAAGTTGCTAGTGTTGTGGTGCATAGAAGGAACTATGTCGCATACTGATGTAGAACCGCTATGACTCACATTAGTAATTTGAATAATGATAGTGTTATGGCGGTGATTATTAATTAGTCACAGCTAAAGCTAAGTACGGATTACTGCGCGCTTAATGTTACCGTATTGTAGCACTAATGTAAAATATCATGTGGGGCAAGTGGGAGAATGTTAGAAATCCATTTAAAGTTATGTCCCACATGCTATTAGGTAGGCAAACACCACATGCAATGTTTATTGTGGTGGTTTTGGATTTAACGTCTTCTGATAGATCCAGAACTACTTTGCTCTACTCATTGATGATGGGTAGATGTATTGATAGTATTTGAGGAGGAGGTCCTCTCTCAACCCATATAGAAAATATCCAGATTTACCCCATCTAAGAAAGACAGTCTGGATTCGTAAGCTTATAGGGTCAAGAGAGAGAAACCTGTTCTCTCTAAGAGTTTTGCTCTTAATCACGGCTGAATCTACCACCTAGCTTTTCGGCATGGATCACGGTCGGTTAATCCTAACCATGTACTTATAATTTCCGCAGTATGTTTTATGTTTGTGAAAACCATGATTGTTCTAGATCCTGTAATTTTAGTCTACATGGTAAACATCGCAGCTATCTTCCTGCTTCGGTGTACTAATAATCCCAGTTTCATTGGTAGAGAGTTGAGTGGATGGCTTTGCTCTTCAAATTCACTCTGCTCATGAGCTCTTTTTTTTTTTTATCAACACAGAGGTACATTTGCACAAGTCTTTTAATTCCTTCCTCATTTGCACAAGTCTTTTAATTCCTTCCTCCAAACAAAGCCAAATTGATAATCCTGCGTCCTGCCTGTTCTCCTTTCCAAAACTCCCGTGCTGACTAGTAGAAACGCCCCGTGTTCTCTTCTTCCGGTATTACACAACGCAGAGAGAGATAGGGGTGAGAAATGGCTCTCGATTGTGTTCTTTCCATCGGAGGGAAGATTGCAGAATATCTAATTGACCCAATTGGACGTCAGTTTGGTTATCTGATTTACTACAAAAGCAACATTGAAAGCCTAAGAGATCAAGTCCATAAGCTAGAAAACAGAATACGCGAAGTGCAACTACTGGTTAACGAGGCAAAAAGAAAGGGAGAAGTTATTGCTCCTGATGTTGAGGCGTGGATGGATGGATCCAGCTGTGAGGCCAATCGCATTCTCGAAGAAGGTCATGGAAACAAAGAGTGTTTGAATGGGTGGTGTCCAAACCTGAAGTCACGCTACTTACTCAGTCGGAAAGTAAAAAAAAAGTTTGAAGAGGTGGCTAAGCTGCGCAAAGATGGAGACTTCATCCGAATATCGTACCGCGCACCTCCACCTGGGATAGAATCCAGACCCACTGACGGAATTAGATGTTTCGAATCTAGGAGTTCGATCCTCGAGGAAGTCATGGAGGCACTCAAGGAAGATGGCGTCAGTAATATGATTGGGATATGTGGGATGGGAGGTGTTGGTAAGACAACACTGGCTAAACAAGTTGCCAAGAAAGTGAAGGAAGAGAAATTGTTCGATGACGTTGTGATGGCAACAGTTTCGCAAAACTTTGAGGTGTTGAAGATTCAAGGTGAAATCGCAGATATGTTGGGTTACACATTTGACAAGGAGAGTGAATCTGGAAGAGCGGATGTGTTGCGTGACCAACTCAAGTGCAAAGATAGAATTCTCGTTATATTGGATGATGTTTGGAGGAGACCTGAGTTGAATGACATTGGGATCCCATTTGGAGATGCCCATAAAGGTTGTAAAATTTTGGTGACTTCAAGAAGCGAAGAAGTTTGTAATGATATGGGGGTTCAAAAAAAAGTTCAAGTTCAAGTATTACCTAGAGAAGAAGGATGGAATCTCTTTAGAGAGATGGCTGGAATTTCAGGAGACGACTCTAACTTCCAATCGACGAAGATGGCAGTTGCAAATGAATGTGGAGGCCTACCGATTGCTATTGCTACGGTTGGGAGGGCACTCAATGGAAAAGATGAGCCTTCCTGGCGTTTTGCACTTGCACAATTACGCAAGTCCATCGGCAAAAACATAAGGGGATTAGAGGAGAATGTGTTTAGAATTCTTGAGTGGAGTTACAATTATTTGGAAAGTGAGGAAGCCAAGGCATGCTTTTTGCTCTGTTCTTTATTTCGAGAAGATTCTGACATTAACGTAGAAGATATTGTTAGGTATGTGATTGGACTAGAGTTGTTTAAGCGGATTGACAGCGTCGGAGAAGCAAGAGACAGAGTACATGTCCATATTGATCACTTGAAAAAATGCTTTTTATTGATGGATGGTATACGTGATGGATGTGCTAAAATGCATGACGTTGTACGTGATGTCGCTATATCGATCGCATCAAGGGAGGAACATTCGTTTATGGTAAGATGTGACGAAGTGCTTACAGAATGGCCAGAGAATGAACAACGCGGAAATTACGCTGTAATTTCGATGAGATGCACTCGTATGAGCGGGGGGCTACCTCATAATTTAGAGTTTCCGAAGCTCCAGCTCTTATGGCTACAGTCCGAGCGGCCACTAAAACTCATAGAATCCCCAGAGAGTTTTTACCAAGGGATGAAGGAACTCAAAGTGCTAGCTCTGTCACACATTTTTATGCGAACACTGCCGACGTCAATCCAATGCTTAACCAACCTTCAAACCCTGTCACTGTTTGGTTGCGAGTTTTTTAATAGAGATTTATCGGTAATCGGAGCACTAAAGAATCTCATAACTTTGAGCTTTACTAGTTCTCATATTAAGGAGTTGCCAAGAGAAATTTGTAACCTTACCCGCTTGAAGTTAATAGATTTGTTGGATTGCAGAGTGGACTGGATTCCTCATGGGGTTTTGTCAAGTTTATCGAAGCTAGAAGAGTTGTATCTTGGGGAGAGCTTTACAGGGTGGGAGGCTGCAGAAGAGGGAAAAGATGTAATATTAACCAATGCGTGCGTAGCTGAGCTAGCATCCTTGCCTAATTTGGTGGTTTTGGATATTCATGTACCAAAAATTGAATGTTGGGTCAGACCAAGAGAGATAACAGCATTCAATATATCTTTGGGGCAATCAAGTAGATATCATGGGGAATGTTCGTATCGATCAGCAAATCGATTGGCACATCCTTACCTCAGTCATGAATGTGCGTATCGATCAGCAAATCGATTGGCATCTCCTTACCTCAGTCATGAATGTTCGTATCGATCAGCAAATCGATTGGCACTAAAAAGTCTTGACCTCAGTCGTGGTGTAGAGGAGATACGTGGGCTTAAGATGGTATTGAAGATCACTAGACTTCTGTTCCTAGATTCAGTAGCGTGGGGCGAGCACAATGTCCATAATTTGGACGAAGATGGTTTTAAACACTTGTTAGAGCTGCAAGTGGTACGTTGTTTAGATTTGGAGTGCCTCATCAACACAAGCGATGGCAAGCTAGCAAAGGAGGCTTTCTGTGCGCTAAAAACTCTGTACCTATCTCACCTGCCTCAACTGACGCACGTGTGGAAGGGTCCCACTCAACTTGTATGCTTCCGCAATTTGATGGATGTAAAAGTGCATAGATGTCCGAGATTGGAATATTGTGTGTTCTCACTTGCCGTCGCTAGAAATCTAGTGCAATTGCAGAATATTAGCATACGATATTGTGATCGATTGGATGTGTTTGTTTCTGATATTGGAGGAGGAGAGCATGAGATAGCATCAGCAAGAGAAGAAAATGAAATTCAGTTTCCAAAACTGGCGTCGATGAAGCTTAAGTGTCTGCCAAATTTTTCTAGTTTTTGCGAACCCATGGATGCAATTAAGTCGCTACAATTGAAGCACTTGGAACTTGAATATATTCCAAAGATCAATTGTCTATGGCCTGCTTCAGAGACTAATTATGAAACCACCGTTCGACCACTCTTCAGCAACAAGGTATATATGCTTTCGATCTAAGAGCTCAACTCCTCTTTTTTATTTGTGGAATGACTTAATAGGCTTCGTTTGTTTCGACGTAAAATATTTTTGAGGAAAACGTTTTACCCAATTTTTGGTGTTTGGTGGGATAAATATCAAGTCAAATGATTTACATGATCGGGTGGAAATAAAGTTTTTCAGGTGTTAACCAAACACCGGAAAATAAAGTTTTCGAAATTGTTTTCTAGAAAATCATTTTACACGGAAAATGTTTTACATTGAAAAATATTTTACATCGAAACAAACGGAGCCTTCATTTTTTAATTCCCTACAGAAAAAAAGGTTTAAGTCAACGTTGCGACGGTAATTGCAGGATACACTGAGTAACATCGAGACATTGAAGCTCTTGAATTCGGATAACCTCATAGAAGTATGGCCTGGGGGTCTTCAAGCAAAACTAAGGCATATAGAGGTTGGCTATTGTCAAAAGCTGTCGAATATTCTTTTTCCTACGAATTTGATCGAATGTATGCAAAATCTAGAAGTACTTAAAGTATTCGACTGCAACTCAGTGGAAGTAGCATTTGATCTTTGTGGATATCCGAATGTAGCAGTACTCCCTTGCTTAGCTGATTTGAGACTTTGCGATCTACAAAACTTGACGCATGTTTGGGCAAATTATTCACCAACAACTCAAGGCTTTCAGAATTTAAGATCCCTGATGGTGCATGGTTGCAACAGTTTGAGAATTCTGTTATCACCTCTCGTGGCCAAACTACTTGTGAACCTACAAGGGCTAGAAATATTTAGATGTGATGCGATGGAAGCGATCATTGCTTGGGAAGAAGAAGAAGATGCTAAAAAGGCAACAAATTCAACTATCATTTTCCCTCAGTTAACTTCCCTTGTGCTTCAGGATCTGCCACTCCTTACGATTTTATGCCCCGAGATTTGCACTTTCCAAGGATCATTCCTGAAAAAAGTGGAAATTGAAAATTGTCCTGCAATGATGCACGCCCTTTAGCAGTCCAACACGTGATGGGCGAGCAAAGGTACGTTTAAGAATCACATAGATATGGCCTAACATTTATCTTGTCTACGTTGTTAATAATAGTATTCATCCTAATTCAATGTAATCCAATAGTCATGAATTCATTATACCAGGTGAGCTGGTTGGTGATGCCTTCTGGTAGGAGGAGCCGGCTTTGTGGGCTTGACAGACAACGTTGAATTTGCATTGCTCGATTCCACCGTAGCCATGCATGTAGGCTTTGAGGGTGACGGTGCATTCTTGTGGAGTAGTCAATAGCATTGGCATTGAGATTTGAGAGATGGTCCTGCATGATTTCGTCTCGTTTAGTATGGATGGTATAGTACATATGTAGTCGATGCTCTTGTGATATGAAACATGTTATTACGTCGATTGTGTTCTCCAGCATTTCTTCTCCTGTAATGCCGTAGAAGTCTTCTGCAATATCTGCGAACATTGTTCCTTGGATTGAACCAGTTAAATCAGTGATTTCGATGTGGAATTTGACCCTGCATGTTTGGAATTTTTGTAATTCATTTGTTTGAAGTTTATTGAGGGAGTTTTTTTTTTTTGTTGTGAATTGAGGTTATACCTTAGTAAATGTTTTCTAACTGAGGATGAATATGATTCTTTCATTTTGTAATGTCAAAGTAAACTGAGAGTTCATAAAGGATTGGGAAAAAAAGTTAATGTAGGCTTTGAGCGTTGATCTTTAGCTATCGATTTGGATCTATTTTATTACGACGATAAAATGAACAATAATACCGAAAGATATTGAAAAATACCGAGCGATTGAAGCCAACAGAAAAGAGCTGGATAGAAATAGAAGAAAAGAATGTACTGTTGTACGTTGGTTACTGAAGTTGGTAGGTTGACGATTTTGATTATATCTTCTGGAGCTGGGACTTTTGGTTTCAGCATTGGGACTGGACTTGTGCTTTTGAGTGGGAGTTCTTTGATTTTATTTGCATTGGCTAGACACCTGAGAAATTGTGTTGGAGTAAGGTTTGACGAATCAAGTTCTTTGGTATTTGTGGTAGCCAATAGAAAAAAGGGATTCAATAATACATATTGGAGGATTGATAATAAAGATTGTTGAGTTTCGTGTTCCGAACCCAACAATAGTCGATCTCGACTTGTTTATCAGGAGAGCCGGTTTCGAATGAGTCGACTTTGAATCCATCTCCAGTAGCTTTGATTTTTTAAAAGTTTGACACTGATTTATATAGCAAGCTGATCTCAAATGAGCTTTTAAAAGCTAAAACGAAATTCAAACCGGAATAACTTAATTTGTTCATCAGCTTTATTATCCACCAAATAATGGATTGGGCATCTAATCTATTAACCGTAGTCCTATCCAACAATCTCAATAGTCCTAATTAAGAGTTCTCCAATTACCTAAAATTGGGTATTGTCCTCCAAATCAAAAATAAAAAGGAAAAGGACCATAAAGGCAAGGAAAAACAATTGTATTTTTGTAATCTCAACGATTAATTATCCAAAATGATTTTTGTACACTTTTTTTAATACTCAATGCTTCTTTTTCGTATATTTAGTCGTGTAAAACTACCCCCAAAAAATGTCACACATACATAAATCCATAAAAACACTCCCTCCGTCCCAATTTAAATGCTCCCTACGGTTATGCGTATTTTTTTATAACTCTTATAGTTTTCATTCTATAATGTATTTTATATCCAATATGGATCTTATTTGATAGATCTCAATTAGTTCTATTAGACAAAAATTTTAAAAACTTTCGAAACCTTACCAATAAAAAGATATAGACGTTTGAAAATGACACGGATATACATAGGGAGTATTTAAAATGGGACGGAGGGAGTAAGATTTAGAAAATAAGTACAAAAATCATTTTCTTTCATTATTCCAAAGTCTCCTATTGCATGGGATTCTGTCTATGATACTCCGAAGTGTGCTGTACCCAAAAGTAAGTATTCCAGATGTTGTGGCAAAATATAGCAAAACAACCTTGTTTTATTCGAAACTACTCCGTTTTTTGATGCCTGGTTTTCATCATCTGAAACACTTAGCACTGCATATGAAATACTTACCACCACAAATGAAACACTTACTTTTGAGATACCATATGCCAAAACTATTTTTGTGTATGTTTACTAAAAAGCTCTGATCTTATTGATAAGAGCTAAACTGATGGAATGGATGCTGGAATGTGTGGAGTTTGGTTTCTTGCCGTATTTCAGGACTTCTATAGAAGCAAACAAAGGTTGAAGAATAACAAAGCAAACTTTATTAAACTTCAAAGGGGTACAATCGATAGAACTCTATGTTACGATCGACATGGAAATTTTGTTATTCCTACTCCTAGAAAATGCTATAAACTACAAGAAAAGTAAAAACTGATAAAATAAAGCCTTTGGGCGATTGATCGGGGGCTTGAATTGTCATAACTAGTTGGTAATTTATAGGTTTCTTCTTCAAATTTAAACTTGAGACGTTTTCCCTCTTGAATTTGAACAAGAAAGTTATTCTTGGATAACTTGTCTTCAACATCTGACTGCCACGTGTCCACCAAATTGATTCAAAATACCTGCCACGTCTTCTCTTTATCGATTCAGAACCGTGTCAAAATATGGGGTAAACAGTGTACCGTAGAAAAATTCATTGCAGAAAGTATTCATCAAATACTTTAATTTGGTGCGAAAAAAATCGAAAAACAATAAACGGAACCACTTAATTTTGTGATTTGAAATTTCCATGATTTTAACAACTCGACTCATTTGCTAAAATCATGGTTGATTTTAGCAAATGAGTTGCTAAAATCTTTTGCAAAACTAAGCCTAAAAGAACAAATTTTATCTTACAGAGAGAGAGAGAGAGACTTGTGGTGTGCGTGAAGAGAGGAAGGTGAGTCATTGCATATCCCCTTCTCTCTCGGATTTTATCTCTCCCCATCTTTATCAGAGAGAGAGAGAGAGAGAGAGAGAGAGAGAGTTGTGGTGTGCGTGAACAGAGGAAGGTGAGTCATTGCATATCCCCTTCTCTCTCAGATTTTATCTCTCCCCATCTTTATCGGCATATATTGCCACATAATCCTCTGTATATATGTATAAGCAAATTCCCCTCCCTTGAAAAACACCCGGATTTATCTCCCCCACGTTAAAATTCACAATAAGCTAGACTTAAATTAATTATAATACCCCAATTGTTAAGAATCACCTCATAAAAATCATTCCTCTCGATTCGTTTGAATTATTAAGAAATTCAAACGAATTTGGATTACTATAGGAAACCACATTGCAATCGAGATTTTCATTTAGTGCAACCAATCGCGTACCGTGGAGGAGCTACGGCGGAGATTGATGGGGGCAGAAGAAGTCATTGTTTGTGGTGGGGAGGAGGACACAACAGCCGCTGCCGTCACGACGGCGTCGGAGTCAGGGTCGTCGGCGCCGGCTTCGCCGAGGAATAAGGTGAAGTTGTTATGTAGTCATGGCGGGAAGATATTGCCGAGGCCCACCGACGGTCATCTCAAATATGTTGGTGGCGAGACTCGCATCGTTTCTTTCCCTCGTGACATCAATTTCTCTGGTACTCTCTCTCTCTCTCTCTCTCTCTCTCTCTCTCTCTCTACGAGGATGTGTTTTAAATTATTCGACTTGCGGAACGGTTGATAATTGCATTTGTATTGGTCGATTTGCATTCTGTATTGGTCCGTTTTAAATTTGCAGACGTTATGTTCGATACTTGATTGTTACGGGTGATTTACACATTTGAAACTTATTTTTTAGTCCAAAATGGTTCTTAAAAATTCTTAAATCCAAAATATTAAACCAATATTGGATCCCTGTATATGTTACACCACGATCATAACGGTACAGTTAAGTATTCCGTTACCGGAATCCTTGTATACGTACGCAATCTTAAATCAAAATCTCCCACCCTGCTTTCCGATTCATTGTTATCAAATTAGGTGCAAAAATACACATTTCAGGGTATGTAATTCATTTTTTATTTGATAATCGCCATGTGACATTTTAGAGTTTTTGAGGTTTGACGGTATCACGACAAGATGGATACAGTAATTTTTTGTGACGAAACGATTTCGTTGCTAAAGTATCAAATTTCGTCGTCAAAAGTATAGCGATGAAATTTTCCTGTCACCTAAAGATCTTCGCAAATATTATTTTCCTCGGCAAATTAACATTTTTGATGACAAAAAAAGAGTTTCCCCACAAAAAGGTACCTATTGGCAACAAAATTTGAATTTCCTCGCCAAAATTTGCCAAAGGGTGCCTTTTAGCAATGAAATTTAAGTTTCCTCACCAAAAAGTAAACGAAACAAGTCGAAGAAAAACTAATTTCCTCACCAAAAAGTCCTTTTTTTTTTGTAGTTTATATAGATCCATTACAAATAAATCAGCAATATACACCAACATTGAAATTGCAAGGTAATCTAGCAAGGTAATCGCTTGCAAGGTAATTTGCTTAGGTTTTTGTTCGATTTCGTACAAAATTGGGCTTTGGGGCGATATAGGTTTGTCACAAAATTGTGGGCTCAAATATAAAAAATTGCACTACAAAAAAGTACTCCTAAAAATTTCTAATGTGATTTGGAAGCCACTACGTGCACACTGATTTTGGCTTGTCGCAGTGGTTAATCGACTTGTCTCAGCGCGGTTTATCACCCCAGAGTCGCATGGTCGATCGATTAGGTCCATTTGGAAGCCACTGCGTGAATTGATAGCATGTCTCCACTGTTAGAATCAGGATATCAAGTTTTATTTTTCTAAAGCTCTTGATCAGTTCACCTTTCAAAATAGATAAATATTTTGAGGCAATTAAAAGTTAAGACATCTTGAGAGGGAGTGCGTAATCAACAATTAAAAAGTGCCTGCCATTTTTACCCTTTCCATTTTATTGGGGAAATGCTTTACAATTAAATGAACTTCACAAACTTTTTGGCAAAAGTTTGTGCAAATATGAAACGATCCCCACCAATATACTGTAATATGATTTGGGCCAATTGAAGTACAACGTGATCGTATAAAATTGAGAGAGAGAGAGAGAGAGAGAGAGAGAGGGAGAGAGAGATTTTCTAACCCTCTATGCTTGCTCCACGGAGAAAAAAACGAAAAATGTATCGCAGTATCGGCTATGTTCAGAGATTTCACACTAGAACCTCTCAATCTCTCACTCCTCTCAGACACTTCACTATTCTCTCTCTTCCACACGGATTACCTAGCTGTACAAACAGAGGAAGCAACAATCAGGGAAGCCTATGTTCAGAGATTTCACACTAGATCATGAGCATTTTCAAAGCATACCTTGTTTGCAAAATACTATGTCGCTTTCCTTTCTTCTTCACAGACCTAATGAAGAAGCTTGCGAGTGTATCAGACGGCGACATCATCCTCAAGTATCAAGTAATCCCCGAAGATCTAGACGCCCTAGTCACCGTGAAAACCGAGGAGGACCTCCGCCACATGCTCGACGAGCACGACCGATACGAGAATGCCGGAAACCCGATGCTCAGAGCGTTCCTCTTCCCATCAAACCCAGTTGTAACGGAGAACCGGATGATGAACCCCACCGAACACCATGCAATCGAGCAACGCTACATCGATGCCGTCAACGGCATAATCCGACCAATCACCACAGTGACACCTGCCGTAAAAAACCATGTCATCACCGGAAAACCTCTTTCACCAACCGGAGCTTCCTCAAGCAGCTCCTCTCCAAAATCGCCTGAGAGCTGCAACATGGAAACTGTTTTCCAGAAGAGTCGACAACTCCATATGAATCGGGTCCACAGCTCACCAAGCATATCTAGTCTCGGCGGCCAAAACCACCACAGCACCACTACTGCTCCCATGCCCCACCACCACCAGCACAACCAGAATTACCAGCAACTTCAACGCCATGGCTTTCTATCTCCTAGAGCACAGGCACCAGAAAGGCTGGTTTCGGTTAGGTCAGTGGGGAGAGAGGACTCCTGGAAATACCAAGCGAGTCCCAGCCCACCGGGTAACTATTACCCAACGGCAATGGCCAGACACACAAGGGGATGTGGGTGCTACAGCAGCAAGTACATGCACTCCGATGAATATGGAGCTTATGTGAATCGAAAGTTTGCTATAGCAGGGAGCCCCTTTAGAAGTCCCCCTCTTCCCGGAAGCCCGTCGTGATTCCCGTTAAGGCTCAGTTCTAAGGGGAGGCCAAAATTGGCTTTAACTGGAGGGATACGGATTCAGATAACTTGTTTCTTCACTCACTGTAAATACTTGAGACCTTTGGTTTTTGTGTTTCATGAGCTGTTTGGTGTACTAGTATTAGGTTAAAGGATGTCACATTGAAGAAAAATCAGAATGGCATTGTATATATAGCTAACAAACATTCTGTAAGTTTTTTTTTTTTTTGAACATTGAGAAATAATACTGTATATGGTTTTTTATGATTCATATCATAGACAATGAGTTCATCTGTTTCTACTTTCTACATCAATAAGAATGCTCAGCTGTTTATCAAACTTTATCACTCCTACTGATGAGGAAATTGCCGGGGTTTCTACGTAAAGGTCCAAACATGACAAATTCATCATGCGCGCGCACAATTTTCTCATTTTTATCACGCAAACAATGGAAATGATTCACAAGAGACGTCAAATGAAGTATACGTTACGTTGTAATTAAGTAGGAATGTTTCGAAGGAGAATAGTATAACACCATAAATCGAAAATTGCAAAGCGCAAACTTCTTATTTCAAAGTATCTCCCATTCGTAACAAATCAATAAAACAGCAGTTCGAGGGGTTGAAAATTCTGAAATTTTTAATACATAAATCCTCTACTATTCTAGTGTTTTCCCTCAACCATCTGTAGATCCTGCAAAAGTAACTCCCAGTAGTATCTCATCCAATCTTCCCACAATAAATACTTACACATTAGAAAACAAAAACAGGGGAAAATCAGCTGACCAGTGAGATTTATCTTCTGATATTTTGAAATCACTTGCTATCGGTAAAATCTGCATCAATGACATCCCCATCAGGTCCTTTGCCAGATGATTCTGAAGGCCCAGTGCTGCCGCCAGGTGCAGCACCTGCACCACCGTTTGCCGCTGCATCACCACCCGGTTGGTTATAGAGGGACTGGCCAAGCTGCATAACTTCCTGATTAAGGGCAGCCATGGTATCCTTTATGGCTTGAGTTGAGCCCTCTGAGATTGCATCCTTGAGCTCTTTAAGTTTGGCCTCAACTTTCTCTTTCACTGGAGCCGGAACCTTTTCTCCCAATTCCTTTAACTGCTTCTCTGTTTGGTACACAACCGAATCTGCTTGGTTCTTTGTGTCAATGGCTTCTCTCTTCTCCTTGTCTTCCTTGGCAAATCTTTCCGCATCTTTAACCATCCTCTCTACCTGCACAATGTCAGACTTATCCTTAGTGTTAATCTACTACGGCCTAAGTGCCTGTTTGATTGACCAGATAAACATGAGATTGGATTACAAATAGTGCAGAACCGTTCCGGCATCCTTCACTAAGTGTAGGGATAAGATATCCGCTCAACAATCAAGCAAACAAAACATGGGACATCTATTAGGAAATCTGGTTACGGTATAACCCCTCACTATAAGTCCGATGGGATTAACCACCGCACGAGATTATACACCCCATCATAAATTGTCCAACCAATCACAGTCTAGGAGCAGCTTTATAAAGTTGTTATCTACTCACCTAATCAGTTCACTAAATAAATGACCTAGATATTGTTACGGACAAGAAGCTTGATAATGTAAACACTGTCCATGTGGTTTAAAAAGAGTAAGCATCTACAAAAAGACATCAGCTACCCACTGAGAGTCACATGTGAACGCTTTGGGTCCATAACGAGACTAAACTAACCATATCAAGCAAAAATCTCACCAACCAGAAAAATGGTTGTATAGAAATACACAAGACAAGGCACAGGATGAAATCTCTTCTTCATTTGCTACTCTCTTTTCAACACTGGCTTAAATGTTCTCAGAAACACTAGCCCATCTATGCTACAACTCAAGCTACCACTTTTTAACTTATTCAGGTTCAGTTAGTGTTTCCCCTGGCCTTCTGGTTATTCAGTTGGTTGTTTGGCCTTTACTTTCTTTTATTGCAGCTCTACTTTAGTTCATATTGGTGGCTTCCATCGATAGCTACCTTTAAACATCCTTGATTTGGCCTGGGTATGGCCTCTTATGATACATCACTTTCGACCTTTTTATATACACATTCGATTACTTAAACCGCACAAAATGAGAAAAAACATATAACAAGATTAAGAAACACAAATATCTATAGTGGGACTCAAACCAGCAGACTTAACTATTCTCCTTTCCCAGTGGCATGAGGAGGAACTCAAGCTAGCAATGAAACATAACATTATATCAAATTATATACTTTTACATGTATTACTTCACCAAATACCAAAGCTTACCTCATCAGTAGGCAATGTGCTAGCACCGGTAATGGTAATATCTTGCTTCTTTCCAGTGCCTTTATCAACAGCAGCAACAGAAAGGATGCCATTTGCATCAATGTCAAACTTGACTTCAATTTGAGGAACTCCACGGGGGGCAGGTGGGATTCCATCTAGGCGGAAGCTTCCGAGAGATTTGTTGTCCCTGACAAACTCTCTCTCCCCTTGGAGAACACTAATCTCCACACTTGTCTGCCCATCAGCAGCTGTTGAAAACACCTCTGATTTTGATGTGGGCAAAGTTGTGTTTCGTGGAATAATTTTTGTCATAACACCACCTAGGGTTTCCAGACCCAAAGATAATGGAATCACATCCAGAAGGACTATGTCACTCACATCGCCTGCCAGAACACCAGCCTGGTACAAAATTTAATAAATACACAAGTTCAGTCCACAACCAAAAGCTGAAATAAGAGTTCACCCTGAAAAATACTACGTGTCCACTTGGATACATGTCAGTTATGAATAAAGGGATTCAGCCTTATTATCCTTCGAAAACGCAAATGAAAAAAAAAAAAAAAAGACTCAATAGTATCATGTTGATTTCAACTTTTAGTGGGGGAGCTTTATCATGATGGATTTCAAAATTACTAATTTTGCCGTTCAAACACTAATTTATAACATGCTAAAATGTTGAAAATGCTAAAATTTGGCAATCTTGATCCAATGCAAGAAATGTTGTTTTCCAGTTTCCTTAATGACATCAAAATCGAATGGCATTTGCGGGTCCATCAAGCGAGAGAAAGAGAGAAGGGTATAGGCCGTATGGCCAAAATCTGAAAGATAGGCAAACAGCAAACCAAATGTCAGATATGGCCATTCATTTGGGTTGACCAATGCCAAAAATTTACATTGATTTTGCCATGCATTGAAGCACCCAAAATTGGATGGTGGCCAAAATTTGGGTTTGGAAAGTTGTTTAAGAGCTCATCGGACTTGCTCTAGAGACTATACTCTAAAGAAGAATGCTACACAAGGATTCCAACAAAGTACACCTCCTCAACAGTTCTAGACTTCTAGTCATAGTCCATCTCTCACTCTAGTCAGAAAACATAGAATCTCTTCATTTGAAACCACATATATCCAAATGGAGTCCTAAACGGTCCTAGTCTTCCCTGGGTTTGGTCACGTACTAAAGTTATGGAATACCAGCCTAGGGTGAAAGCACGCGCGCACACACAAAATACTACAATAGACAATGAATACCGGAGCATAAAAGAGTAGGATCGACCTGAACAGCGGCACCAAGGGCAACGACTTCATCAGGATTTACAGTAACATTAGGTTCCTTTCCAGTCACTCTTCTCACAAGTTCCTGAACGGCTGGAATACGAGTTGACCCACCAACAAGGATCACTTCATCTAGATCACTGAAAGCGAGTTTTGCATCCCTCAAAGACGTTTCAACTGGTCTTTTAAGCCTAAAGCCAAGAACAAAATTAAAACTGACTCAATATATATTGATCCAAAGGAAAAAATAAAACAGGAAAAAAAAAGGGAGAAAAGCATTCGGCTTCCTCGTGCAAAATTGTCACCAGCAAAAAATATAGAGCACCAAATTTTAATTTAAAATGGTGTAATGAGGCACGAGGCATCTAATTAGACAGTCTACAATGTAATAGGTACCTGTCAAGCAGATCCGAACATAATTCTTCAAACTTTGCCCTTGTGAGGGTGGCTTCAATGTGCTTGGGTCCATCTGCAGTGGCTGTAATGAAAGGCAAACTAGGGGAAAAAACAGTGTCAATAAACTTGGAGAGAGAGGATGGGGTGGGGAAGAGACTCGTTCAGAGAAACCAAAAATACCTAATATTTGTCTGTGTCAAGGAAGACAATTCCATTTTTGCTTTCTCTGCTGTCTCAGTTAGTCTCTGAAGAGCTTGTTTGTCCTTCAAAAGATCTATGCCTTCATCTTTCTTAAAACTAGCAGCAAGCCAATCTACGATTCTCTGCAAGAAGAATACCAAGTGAGAAGTAATCTTCAGTGATAACGACACCTAAACATACAGTAGAGTTGAATTAATTTAAGTGGTTTATTGTAAGGCATTCACAAAGGATGCAAACCTTATCGAAGTCATCACCTCCTAGATGTGTATCGCCAGAAGTAGAAAGCACCTCAAAAACTCCATCCCCAACCTCAAGAACTGTGATTCAAGAATACAGATTTCCTTAGAACTTAGAAGAAAACATACTAGCTTTCACAAAGATCTTACACCTGGAAGATATAAACTGATAACATAGACATAACCAAATTTTTTGGAGCAAAGATGAACAAGCATGTCCGAGTGCCATAGTTTCAAGAAAGTGAGCTTCGGGTATAGAGTGATGAAAAGACTAAGAGTTATAATTGGAGAGGAAAAACTGATACACGATAGCATGCTATAACAAATTATTTATCATTGGACAGGAAAAACTGATACACGATAGCATGCTATAACAAATGAAATCCATGCCTCTGTCTTTTTCTCTCCCCTTTCACTTAGAATGACAAAGAAGATTGTAGAATATACCAAGTCAAAGAGGTGAGGGAGTCAAGGTACCTGAAACATCAAAGGTACCACCTCCAAGGTCAAATACAAGAATAGTTTCGTTGTTCTTCTTTTCAAAACCATATGCCAACGAAGCAGCAGTAGGTTCATTTATAATCCGTAAAACTTCTAAGCCAGCAATACGACCAGCATCCTTTGTGGCAGTCCTTTGGGAATCATTGAAGTAAGCAGGAACCGTGACAACAGCTTTAGTAACTTTGTCATTCAGAAACTTTGATGCATCATCCACAAGTTTTCTCAAAACCTGTATTGGACGGAAATAGTTATTATGAAGCTACCATTTGAATAAAAAAGAGAAATGAATCATAAGGGTCCTTTTGGTACACTTATGGTCCCTAGTATTTTTTCTTCTTTTTTAGCTGAGAAGGTACAAACAATACAAACTACAAACATATGTTCTGGCGGAAGCCTATCAGGAACTTTCAGCTGCTATTAGTAAATCTAGATGGAAGTATCCCCAGGAAAATATTGTTGTACTCTATCATGATATGAAAACTCAGGTCCATTAGTATGTATATGTGGCATTTGATTAAACCAAGTACTTTATTCAGATTTTTTAATCGTTCTCAATTCTCATGTTTCTAAAATCAAGAAAGAAAAAAAATATAAAACAAGACCAATACCAAATAGTCCAAGATATACAATTTATCAATTAAACAATGGAATACAGACATTCAAACAAAAGCAAGAAGACAGACAACAAAAATGAGGAATGGGCATGCAAGCATAAAAAAAATCACCTGAGCTGAAATTTCCTCAGCAGCAAACTGCTTGCCCATGGCAGGGCACTCCAGCTTAACATTCCCATTCTCATCCCTCACAACCGTATAGGACACCTGCTTCGCCTCCTCGTCCACCTCCGACATCTTCCTTCCAATAAACCTCTTCACCGAGAAAAACGTATTCTCCGAGTTCACCACCGCCTGCCGCTTCGCAATCTGCCCCACAAGCAAATCCCCTATCCTCGTCCACGCCACCACCGACGGCGTCGTCCTCTGCCCCTCGGAGTTCGTAACAATCACCGGTTTTCCTCCCTCCATTGCCGCCACAGCCGAGTTTGTCGTGCCAAGATCGATTCCAACCACCTTCTCCGCCACCACCCTCACCGGTCCCACACCAACTCCTACGACAATATTAAATTTCAGTTTCGAAAAGATTATCCGGTCCATACGACAAGAACTTTAAAAAAAAATGCATTTTGGTCAATGATTTCTTACAATTTATCAAAAAAAGTTCGAATATTTCCCAATAAAATGCATTATTTTCAAGTTCCCATTTTGCGCGGACTGGACAATCTTCTTAAATATGTACGAATGAAACTACCGTATTTGAGTGGGACCATTTCAGACTTTACATTGCACTACAATATTTTGAATCCACATAAGTACTCACTAAAAACTATTGGCATATCCAAACACATCCTAATAACAACACAGCAACTGTAAATAACGAAAATGACAAGATAGAGTTTAGCGTGCCAATAACAATTTCCAAACCTCTCCTGCTCTTCCTCAGCTTTGGAAAACTGAACGCCGCCGCATTAGCAGTGCTCAGTCGCTGGTTGAAGAACACCGCTCGAGGAGAATTTCGACTCGAATGAGACGAAGAAGCTGACGTGAAGGATTTTGTGAATCCACCGAGAGCGTGAGTCTGAGTTGTAGACGTCGCCATCTCCTCAAACCCTAACCCTAGAAAATCGACGTATGTAAGTATAGTAGGAGGGATTATGTGTGTGTGTGTGTAATTCTGAGGGTGAAGTTAGGGTTTGGGGAGGGTTGAGGTTGAAGAAGATAAGAGGCAGAAGAAGGGGGGGTTTTAGGAGAGAGAGAGTGGGAGGAGAGAGAGAAAGAGAGGAGTTGAGGGTTAGGTGATTCCACGTCTGACCGGTTTTTAGGTTTTACGGGCAGGGGTGTGGTGGCCGTTGAATTGGAGTTTTGGGCTGCCCGTGGTGGGAATTCCGAGGCGGCTAGTATGTTTTTGGGTTGGATTTTTGGTTGGGCAATTGAAATTTGAAGGGCTTGAGGAAACCCGATTGGATCAGATGGGCTTCGAATAGGCCCAATGCCCCGAGAATTAGTTCGTTTAATCCAGGCTTTTGGGCTTTCTGTTGGATAATTCCCGTAAAACTTGGATTTTGCTCATTATTTTATACATTTTCGATTCCTCTTCGAGACGAATCAATAATTCACCAAATTTTGGCGCAAAACTAAACAAATTGTGAAAAAAAATTGAATAATGGAGAAAAAATGGCTTTTTTTTTTTTAACCCCAATGTACTTTTTTCACTTTCCCATACACTTTCACATATTTTTATACATTTTCCAAACATTTTAATACATTTTTTAAGCCTTAATATCAGCCCATGGACTGATTTTAGAATTTTCCTTTTCTTTTTTAGAAACAGCTTGAGTAAAAGCTAAGTGCTTATAGTCGCATTGGCTTTAAGAATCAAAACATTGTTCTTTATTCGAAAAAGTGAATATGCAAGTGATACTATTCAGTCAAACTCTAACCACAATTCTTTATTTTTGTCTTCAATTTTCAAATAACACGCATAAAACTTAATCATCTCTCTTTTTCCCTCCAAAATTTAAATTTTTTAACCAAAGATGTTTAACGTTGTCTTGTTTTAATCTTTTAATGATACTGCTAATTTTCAACTATTGGGTCACAATGTTTTGTACGAATGTATATGAAGAACATTCTTCGTAATTTGAAGGAGTCTACATATATGAACAAATAAAAATAATTCTTCATTTTAAAAGAGAGAATGAAGCATGCTTGAAGATGTTTATATTTTTCAGGAAAACTGAGTTTTTCAGAGAAACGAATGAGATTTTAAAAAATAGAGATGGAAAGGAAGAAGAATTTGGTTGGAGTTAATAGGAATAGTTACATTATTCACACTTACTTTCTGATTAAAAATATTTTTGAGTATTCAAATTGAAGTCTTGGGTTGTAGATGCTCTTCATTCTGAAGATTTGAATAATGAATTTGAAAATTTGAAGCATGGTTGGAGATGTTCTAAAAGCCACCTTGGCTAAAAATGGGAAACGTCACCTTATTTAAACTTTCTCCTACTTCTTCCCTTCCATTTCAACCGTTTCTTAGACATCCTAACACACAAACACGTGCCCGCGCAGAGAGAGAGAGAGAGAGAGAGAGAGAGAGAGAGAGAGAGAGAGAGAGAGAGAGAGAGAGAGAGAGAGAGAGAGAGAGCACGCCATGGTACGAAACAGGAAAAAAAATAAAAAGAAAAGAGGAAACATAGCTGACAGCCGAGATCCACCTGGTGCACTTGCGGTTGAGCCAAGGACTATGCACCAAGTGGATCTCAACCGTCGGCTTCCGTTTCTTGTGCCGTTTTTATTTTTTATTTTTTTCCCCCTATTCCAAACACTTGCCGAACTGGATATAGTGCAGTAAAAAACAAACAAATCATTCTCATACATGGTTCATTAACCATCACTTTTACACCTCCTTACAACAAAGGTCCTTTTAAGTATATGCATTACAATGCATTGTACAGAGTCTCAAAACAAAATCACAAGAAAACACTCCATCACTGGCAATCAGACTCAAAGCCTCTCACCTCTCCCAAATTGTCCTCAGAACTCCATATCCTCAGGAAGTTTGGTAACTCGAGCAATTTCTCAAGAAACTGGAAAATCTTTCACTAGAAAAGTGGAAACCGATTTACAAATACACGGGGCAAGGAAGTTTACATAGGTTTATATGAGATCAAACTGTTGCTGCAGAGGCGACTTAAAAAAGACGCAAACCGCTGAACAGTGACTATGCGTTCAAAGCCATGAACAAATTCTGCTTTCGAGCATGTTCGGGTATGAGGCGGTGGACAACATCAGCTGGAATCCCGGAGAGCTCTGTCACAAGGGGTAAAACAGAGTACATTTAAGCTTCGTTTGGACTGGTGGATTCAAAATGAAGGGATTTGAGGTTGAAAATTATCAAATTACAGGACGTTTAACTCCTCTTGGTATATTGAATTCTTAAGTCAAAGGTTTCGATGGAGATACTAGTATAGTACTCCACTTGTTTGCTAAACATATGTCCAAGTAGGATCAGCTTTGGTCGGATTTCAGATTTTAGCCACAAATTTGCTTCAATCTAAAAATCCATCAGCTGTGGTCAGGTTCAATAGAAATAGCTTTCTAAAAAGGGTCTGACAATAGTTTCAGATCAGGTTTTCATTTATATGATTGTTCGATTTGAAGTAGAGATTGGCAAGCAAAGTAGCCCATATGGAGATTATTATACGGATTCTGGTTGAACTAAACTCATTGGAATCTTACTCTCCTTCACGCCCGAGTAACGAAACCTAGCTCTAGCTACCTAGCAACAGCTCTTTCTCTTTTCAAAAAGAACCGAAACATAGGATGACACGCTTTCACTCATTGCTTCAGGAACACCAACGGAATCGAATTCGTGAGCCTACCTAGACTCACTTCATTACAATCGGAATAGGAAACCTAACTCCTTACCTCTTTGATTTAAACATAGCCCCCGAAAAAGAAAAGAAACGAAGATGAATGGAAGGAACATACCTTGGGATTTGAAATTAAAGAGCGGAGGAAGTGGGCGGCCATTAGGAAGGCGAGTGCTGGGGTCTCTTAACTCATCAAAGAAAGGGTGAATACAAGCTTCCAACTGCATTGCAATACCATAAATCAAGTTCTAGAAAGCTATTTCTCCACCAGGGCAATAATAGATTATGTCATAGATGAAGATAGGACTTACAGCCGTGCATCGCAAATTGGGGGAGTACTGAAAAAACCTACACACCAAGTCAACAGCTTCCGGAGGCAAACGTTTCTGGAAGACCTAGAATACGAGAAAGAAGTTACAGTAAATCTAACACCCAGGAGGGCCAGGACATCTTCTTTGACGGAAAAACAATCTAGAAACACATCTCTGAAAAGTAATTATGCATGTACACACAAGATAATTCATAGCCAGCGACAGCCAGATTTTTCAAATCCAGGGACTGAATATAGGTGAGGAATAAAGTTAATACCAGAGGGCTTATAGAAGAAATTGATCAAAAAATCCCTCAAGTTAAAAGAAACTACATATAATTTACATAACTTAAATTTGGGGGAGACGGTTGGGGTTTGGGGAGGTGACTATATGCGGATCAAGAACTCAAGGCATGCACAATAGAAATCGAGTAAATGTGGACTAGCAAATAAACATAAACTACTGCTCCCAACAAAAAAAAAAAGAAGGAAAGGAAGGAAACCCACGTCACAATAAATCAGCATGTTAAGCATGCATTCATCAAGAATTGTTCCAACTCAACAAACTATTCTGTTTAAAATTCTATGCTGGTAGAAATTATTATCAAGCACACTAGATCATTGCAACTTTCAAAGATACTCTTTTATAGACAAGGAGTCAAAAATACAATTGAAGTAATAATATTGTCAAGAGTACCTTGTGCCATGGATGAGGCTTTATCTGCGGGAACTTAAACTCAGTATAGTTTGGGTTCATGCATTTTATCTCCTCCCTGGTAGGTGTTCCCAAAACCTGCAAGTTAAAGAGAAACAAACAATATCTTAAAGTTCTTTAGGGAATAGTTCAGTCAAATCTTTGTTATTAGAATCTTAATAGCTGAGATGAAGCAGACTCTTTTGGGTTAATCGCAAGCTCAAGGACTATATTTTCCTTTTATGTATTTATGATGCTAAATATGCCATTCATTTTTCCAAGTCAATGCCTCAATTAATGACAACTTTCTGGGCCAGAGAATTAGCAAAACATCTGAGCTGAGAAGATACCTTAATAATCTCAACCAATTGATCAACTCCACTCTCTCCAGGAAACAAAGGCTGTAAAACATGTTGGTCAATGTTAAAGATGAATTACTACAATGGATAGATGAAAAACTAAAAATTTCGTGAAACAAGTATACATAAGCACACTCAAATCAGACAACTACCTGGCCAAGAAGTAATTCAGCCATTACACAACCTGTAGACCATATATCTATAGCAGTTGTATACTCAGTTGCACCAAATATGAGTTCTGGAGCACGGTAGTATCTTGAACAGATGTACGAAACATTAGGCTCTCCTTTCATCTAATGCAATAATAAGACAACTAAGTTCAAGTTAAGAAAAAAGACAACCAGCATTATCAATATGATCTTAGAAAACAAAACTTACCAAAACTTTTGCACTTCCAAAATCACAGATTTTCAGCTGATGCGTGTGTGGATTCACCTGATCAATGTTTCGGGATTTAGTCTCTTAAATCATAATCATGGAAATGTCTACACAATACCACCATGGCATAAACCTTCACTATATCATTTCAGTGCTGTTAATTTTTTCACTTTAATACTTTCTATTTGGTCTATCCCAGCGACGACCCAAAGTTCACAGGAAGGCTGCAACAATTACCTATTAGTGAGAGCATTAGAATTTCGCATAGACAAAATTAGGACTTAAACAAAAATTGGATACAATGAAAGGTTTGATGGTTTCAGGCCCAGCACCGATGCAAGTGGTAATATGAATAATATGCATATTCTCTTGTATGTGCATTCACCTGAATCCAATGTTTAGGGATTTAGTCTCTTAAATCATAATCATGGAAATGTCTACACAATATCACCAGGGAATAAACCTTCACTATATCATTTCAGTGCTGTTAATTTTTTCACTTCAATACTTTCTATGCCAGCGACGACCCAGAGTTCACCCGAAGGCCGCGACAATTACCTATTAGTGGGAGCATTAGAATTTCCCATAGACACAATATTAGGACTTAACAAAAATTGGATAGAAAGAAAGGTTTGATGGGTTCAGGCCCAGCACCGATGCAAGTGGTGATATGAATAATATGCATATTCTCTTGTATTAAACTGTCAGAACATGCATATTCAGACGTGATACTATGCACACACCATAAAGGTACAAATATCAAATCCTCCAACAAGAAAAAATATCTTACAAGCAAATTCTGGGGCTTGATATCACGGTGACAAAGACCAATACAATTGTGGATGTAAGCAAGAGCTCTGCATATCTGCACCCAAAAAGAGCCGATAGCCTCAGAAAAGTAAATCATCTTCTAACCTTCATATAACATATCAATTACATCTAAGAAAGAGGGGAAAGATGTTAATCCTTTTGCAGATTATTTGACATTGGCATCCCAAGTCTGATAAAACACTGAGGAAAAAACAAAGGTCTGCACATGCAAGCATTATTTGATGTAGAAAGGAAGCTTTAAAACCTATCTAAACTTCTCCCATGGATCCCATGGAGCATAAATGAGTGGCATAGCCTTTAGTGGAAAGCCAAATTACGATGAAACTCAAGACTCTCACATTAGCATGCCAACATAATATTTTTACTCTGTAATTTCAAAGAAAAAGAATCAGCATATTGACTAGTATTAATATTGACTGGAATTACACAGGAATAGGAATAAACTCAAACTGCTGAGAAAGTAATTCATCAGCCATTCAGCCTAGAGCACAGATAGCCAATCCAAAAAGGCATAGCTAATTAAACTGGAAAGCGGTCCGTATGCATGGATGTCCTAAAACACTTTTAATAGATAATGACAGAACACAATATCGATTGAGCAAGTCTGGCCAAACTGCACTCAAGTCAAATTCTATGGTGACCCACCTGGGCATGCCATTGATGTGCAATATACAAGCGTGAAGACATCCTAGCCTCAATATTAAACTTTTTTTATTCCGACACAAAACGGTGCAACAGTCACAGCCCAGATCTGTTAGTGTGTTGACTGCCACATCCGAAGTTTGGGCTTTGGTGTAGGAAAAACGAACTCAAACGATTCACATTAGCTACCATTTTTGGGAGCTCCTGACCCCCATAGTCTGTGTGGATTTGGGTTACTCCTGCATGGCGTTGCATAGAATTTACCACAAGCTGGTTGCAACAATCGTGCTTGAGTGGGTCTGATACTAAAACGCGAGGGGTAAATGAAAAGATCGCAGCAATTCCAAGTCAGGTCCCGTGTTGGTTTGTGTGGAGTTTTGCATCACAAATTTGCACGACTTCTAGGTTGCAGGAAAATAATTCACAAACGACATCCCATCGTCAAGCTCTGGGTGAGTTTCCATAGTGGTTGCTTACCCTGTGCAAACCTCGTACTTAAAGTGCCATAAATGAAAGTGTAGCAGCACATTGGTAATTGGTTTACTGAAGGAAAATTGACCTATAAATAGTTAGAACCTTCATTTTATCCTTTTATCAATGTTTATAGTTGCATCTACAAGATATTATCCACATATAATACAATAACCGTAAAGATAATGGCTGGTAAACAAACTAAGTTCATGTCTCGAAAATACCACTCAATTGCTAGCTTAGAGCAACATATCAAAGGCCTGCATTCTTGCATGAGCAAAGAAAACACATTTAAAGATGCAAAAGCAGATAGAGTCAGGAGATCCCAGAAGCAAGAAGTTATTAACGTGTACCAAGTTTCACATACAAGTACAACTATCATGCAGAAAATTATTACATGCCTGGTAGGTATAGAGTTTGACATATAACAAAGGCATTCGCTGGTTGACCCTGGTGTACTGTCTTGCGATACGGTTAACAGTTTCAGGAACAAATTCAAGTACAAGATTGAGGTAGAGCTCTTCCTTGTCGGTCGTTGAAAAGAAACAATGCTTAAGGGCAACAACATTAGGATGATCCAACATTTGCATAATCTGTAACTCCCTATTCTTGTAGCGCTTGTCTTGGAGAACCTTCTTGATAGCAACAATCTCCCCTGTTTCTCTGCACTTAGCCTTCAACAGACAACTAAAATCATCTCAATAAATGTAAGAGAAATATACAATATATAATCCATGACTCAATACAATGTCAAAGATCAGCTTACTTGGACGACAACACCAAATGAACCAGTTCCAACCACATGCTCTGCTATGTAACTAACAGCCTATCAATAAACAAAACTCGCTTCTATAGTGAAAATAATTCACCATAAAAAAACCAAAGAATAACGGATGGCACACAAATATGTATACATCTCAAATCAATTTTTTACCAACCTGCTTAGATTGACCATTTCGACCACCAATAGTCGTTCTTATTACATGTCCTGCTTCAGCACCCACACCATCAATTATATCTGGTTCACTATCCTGGAATTAAAAAAAGGGTTACTATCAACTATCAATGCATCAGATTGTACATGTTCCTTATCTCAGTATAACCTTTCAAAAAAATGAAAAAAAGTGCCCCCCTTTGGTCCGGGAGATGTCTGGAGGTGTCAAAGTTATACATTGGGATGTTACATAAAAAGATGACACATAAAGGAAGAATTAGCACCAAGCATAAAAGAACAGATTATATCCGATATAGAATGTAGAAGCTCACTCTGTCATCATCATGGTCCACCTTGTCCCTCAATTTCATTTCAAGCATCTCTCTGCCCAGCCAGTCAATTGAGCTAGAAGAACCCTTGAAGCCATTAGCAGTCCTGGAACTGCCACTTCCTCCATGCCCTAAGCTGGCAGACGCCATATCAAACGAGTATCACCAGATGCTAATAACTGCTATCCTCCATAAAATTCACTGGGCATTCCATCCTATCCAAGCACCTGTCTTCCTAATTGTTAATTCAGCAACAAAACCTGACAAAGTAACAAGAGACAAAACAGTTTGTACCTGTCCTTCCAGTTTAGAAATATGTTGTTTTTATTAGCTGTGAAAGTGCATGAACAACAACTTTTTTTTGCTCGGCGGAAGTCAATTGTGTTGGTAGTAGTCAGTGATCGGGATACGTACAGTGTGTCGTTTTTAATTTCATAAATCGTATCGGGAAACGTGTCGTGTATCATAAGATACGTTAACCATAATAGATATACGACTAAGTTATACCTAATAACACCAACAAACTATGCATGTATTTAAAGAAAAAGTTTTTTAGATGCAAAATTTTAAGTCTCTTAACTGTGGTCTATTCCATTGAGACTTCCTGCTGCCTTAGTCATCAAAAAAGAAGAGCCCTTATATAATGAAGGCAAAACACAATCAAAGTATGGTTATTTCTTCTATTTAAACCATACATTGAATGTCGCCATAATTAGATCAAACGCCTTAGATTAATGTGTTCGGGGTTCCGTTTCTTAAAATGAGGTCCGAACTTTTCCGAATAAGTAACCGTAGTATACGAACCAAGTCGGGATACATCTAGATATTGTAGGATATGCCATCATATCCTAGGATAAGCCATCATATCCTAGGATAAGCCATCGTATTGTAGCATTTCCATACAAAAGATACGGGGTGAGATACGTGTCCTTTTTCGCAGGAGACGATACAAATCGTAGGATAGGTATCTTGTATCGTAAGTTTTTAACAACTATGGTTGTAGTTAGTGAGGCTAAGTACATGAACAAGTTATGTGTTATGTACACATTATAATCTAGGTATCAGTTGGAAACACGAATATTGGGGAAACAACAAGAAGGAAATGTATAATGGGACATTATTAGGAGTTACAGCCCCCAACAGTAACTTCCTTCTTCTTGAAAGCACCTTTATTTTTCGCAAATTCGCAATGCCATGCTAACTAAACCATACAATGGCAAAACTGCGCAACATCAGGAGCATGCCACTCTTTGTTTACCTAATGCAACAACAACGTTGTGGCCCATAGAAACTTCAAAACAGCGCCTAAGTGCGGCAAGTAAGAAACCGAAAGACAAGAAACATGCTGGCAAATAGAAATTGATCTTGTTTTTTTCCCGGGGAGGGAGTCTGTAAAGATACAAGTTACCAAGGTAGAGTAGATTTCATCTATTTACACCGAACTTAGAACGCCTGCAATCAGGACAATCATAGCAAGTAATTAGATAGAGCTTGCACTGTTGCACAATTACATTAGTCCTCATGAAGGCCCCTTTCTTTAGTTCATTTTCCACAAGGATAAATTACCATTAAGGTTAGAAAACAAATATTTGTTACCATTAAGGCTAATCATTTTTTTTTAATTATTATTACAATTATGGTCAGTCACTCTTTTTTGGGGTTTAGGCACTTAGGGTATCATACGGTTTCATAGGATTTTAGAAATTTAGGCACTTTCATAGGGTTTTGAGGGTTTAGGCACTTTCATTAGGGTACCCTAGGGTTTAGGTTTAGGCACTTTCATAGGGTACCCTAGGGTTTAGGTTTAGGCACTTTCATATGGTTCGAGGATTTTAAAGTTTAAAATGTAAAATAAAAAGAGGAGAGAGAGAGAGAGAGAGAGAGAGAGAGTGGAGATTGAAGAGAAAAAATCTCAAGGAAATCCATTGGGGAAAGTACGGGCTAGTGGGGAGAATTTCTGTTCCTGCGCAGTGTGTACACATGGGGGTGGGCAAGTGGAGTTATTGGTGCCTTTTGAATTTTTTGCTGGAGTGCGTGGGAAATGGCACACCAAAAGTGGACCGGCCCGTACATTACCCCTTCCACAACTTGGAGGTCATCATAATGAAATCCCATACGTGCGCAAAATTCTGCAAGAAAGCGAGCCAAAACTGCACTATTCTTAACAAATTCCTTCATCTCAACATACTTAGATTGCTTGCATTTGTTATTTCTTGTCTACTTTACTTCCCTACGTAATGGACTTTCTCTAAGCTATTCTCTTCCTTCCGATCCAACAAAGATTTCCTTTCGTGTTCGACTTCATAATGAGCACATGAATACATGCAGCACGAAGAGAGGAACGGCCATGAACGGCATGTACATTAAATGAGTTAATGGGTAGATGGAGGATTAACTATGTTCTTTTTCTGGTGGCCCCGATGCAACTGCATACTATAGAGCAACAATGCTTCATCAAATACAACTATTGCAAACATTGACACCATGAGATATTAAATGGACAAGGTTCATGAACAAGTTGCAAAACATACAAACAAAATTCTGTCCTTCTATAGCCTACTCTGCATGGTCATTGAACCATCACCAGATGATACTTCATCTGACCACCATTCCATTTCCAAAAAATCCTACCAATTCTGCGACAAGACCACTCATGCCCAATAACACGAGAATTGTTGCATCACTTATTCTTTGGCTGTTCGGGAATGACAATTTCCCTCATGGTAGTGTACGACTTCCCTATCAGACACCAGGAGAAACCAGCCTCATAGAGTGCTCCTTGATGATTAATTTGCCTAATTTCAGGGAAAATATACTCCGTAACTCATTCTTTATCGATTAATCAGTTATGTTGGCAATTATCTAAACCATGCTGACTAGGGTTGTTCAAAAAAACCGGTGAACCGTGAATCCGGTCCGGTCCGGACCGATCCGTACGTTTTGGATTTTAACCGTGGATTAATGGTCCGGACACGGATTCAAAAAATAAAAAACCATGACTTGTGCTCCGGACATGGATTTTGATTTTGAAACCGTGGATTAACTGATCCGGACTGTGATATTTTTATTATATATAACTTTTAAAAAAATAAATAATATATATGTATAGACAAATAATTTTCTCACTTTTATAAATATTGTCAATTTGATATTTTGATATGGAGGGTTACACTGTTATCTCCTATACTGAATTCAATAGTTGCTTTTTTGTCAGTAGTTTATTTATTTATTTTTTTGTATTAGACTTTAATGTACTACTGAAGCATTTATATTCTACTATATAATTGAACTAAACAGCCTTTCTTTGTAAACTAGATGATCAACTGTCTTTTCTGCTCACTATATTACTACTGAAGTGTTTGTTTCAATGTTGAGTTTGTGTTTTTGAAGAAGTTGATAATTTTTTTTTTAGAATGAGTTGAAAATCCGTGGACAAATCCGGAACCAATCCGTGACTCGCGGATCGGATTAGAACCGAACAGTAAGATTTTTGGATCGGACACGAATTTTATTTTCAAAAAACCGTGACTCGCGGATTAGGATTGGATTCATGCCAATCCAGATCAATCCAGACCATGAGCACCCCTAATGCTGACAGACTAACAGGGTAGCAAAACGCAATCTGATCCTTCAAGCTCCTGAAAGAACTTGATTTGGATATCAAAGAAGAAGAATTTCTCTGCTAAAATCTCAGCTCGAGCAGCAATATATTGAAAGGTAGATAGTGCAGCTTGGTTCAGAGAAGGCAGAATAAGGGCCAAGATTATGGAATTCTCAAAGTGCGCATATAAAATAGAGCTAACAAAACCTGAGTCCCACTTTAAATGTTTTTACATTTCAATTAAAATGAATTAAAATCCAAGAAATCCTCCTAAACTTACTCCTCTTTTAGATTCCTTGCCCCTTTTCAGCTTCTCTACTAATCTAATCTGGCATACGCGAAATCTGCTAATTGAGTAGGATTGTGAAATTAATAGACAAGCTCATACTCACATACTTAATCATGCTAAACTAGTGCTTACAAAACTTTGCTTCAGTAATTGGTATGTAAACCAGACTCAAGACCACCACATGGTTTCATTGTTCAGAACAATAAAATGCATGCAGTACTTATCTACCTGAAAACAGAACTGCAGAAGTCCCTTTTCTGACCAGATAATAGATTGACAAAAGACACTAGTTTATAACCTTGAATTGCATACAAACAAGGCTCACCATTATGTTATTCTATGTGACGAAGCTGTTGTATTCCACTTAAATACATGCAAACAAGAATTACCTAAACTGGTTCTGAATGTTATGAGAAAATTCAACCATCTGCAGGCAGTTGCATATTATCTGAGTCCATACAATTACGCTGGGGATTCAAATTAAAGCCCCTCAGATGCAAGCCCTTTACATACTTACAGGTACCCATCTGCTACTCATGTTTCTCACGACACGTACCCCATGGAGTGGAAATCATCAGAATCAGAGCATGCTTGTATCTACTGCATAAATTCAGGTGACCCCTGATAAACAAATAACTTCGCTACCTTTCTCTTAGCTAATATAGCAAATTCAACAGACTTGAAGTCGGGTTTTATTAGCTTAGACAACAAACCCAATAAGATCCATCAATAGAATTCCAAGACTCCTTATTGTCTCCAACCCTGAAATTCTCAGCGACCAAGAATACAGTAGTACTGTAGTAATATTGCCCCAGAATCCCTCGCTCAATTTCACCCAATAAGCCTTTGCAATTTTAATCTCAAAACAGATGGTCGTTATACTGCCCCTGATATAAACCGTTGATCAATTCAACAAGTTAACTATTTTAAGGCATTTAGAGAGGTGTAGAATCTTTTTATTTATGTTCCGGCCTCTTTTGGCCAGCTTTTTGACCTTTTGTTCATCGCTGGGTGGCATCATCCGCGTGAAGCTTTTTCAATAGATTTATTACTCACAGAAGGGAAAAAAAAAATACCTCAAAAAGAAACCCCGAATCAGAATAGGATTCAAGCCGAAAGCTTAACCCTAAAAGCAAATTCCCCTCCTGATCAGATCTAGGGCCAAATTACTCTAATTTCATGCACATATTGTTCCGAATTGAAACTAAAAAAAAAACCTTTAACCTACACCGATCATCCAATTACTGATAAGAGAAACGAAAACGATCCTTAATTAATCCAAAACCCCAAGTACACCAAAACACAGAAGCATACACACATGCACAAATATATATACAAAATACACAGTTTCTGCCCCTCACCTGGACTACTTTCGCGAGGAATTCGAACAAGGGTTCGTGCATTTTGCCAGTCTTCAGTTGTGAAAGCAGCCTCAATTTCAACAAAAAAGATTTTCGAAATTGATGGGTCTGGAGTGTGTGAATGGATGATTATGCAGATGAGTTGATTGAAGAGACGGATCAGTCCAGGGGTAGAACTGCTGATCTGATGAATTTCTCTCTCTCTCTCTCTCTCTCTCTCTCTCTCTCTCTCTCTCCTCTTTTCTACAGTGGGTGGGGAGTATTTGCACTTTTTTCAACACTTACTACTGACAGTCTTTCACTTCTTTCTCTCTCTGACACCATTCTTTCACCATTCAATTCTCACACATACATCTAATGGGATGTATTCAGGTGTCCATGGGTCCACCGTAGATTGGTGAATCCCACCAATCAAGTGGCTCTGGTTCGTTGGGACCACTAATCCGTCGATTTCTGGAGTTTCACTGAATTTGGACTTTGGAGTAATTGTTCGAGCACAGTCACGTGATGCTCTTGATTATTCCAAGCTTCCAACATTGAACATTTACGTGAGATTCATAAGTTACGTGTCCTAAAAAATATGCGGTGTTGATTGCTTTGGTGTTACAGCACCATGTGATTGTGCTATGGGAACACTGAATATTTAGAGAAAAATGCTTAAATAAGCATGGTGGACTTATGTTAAGGTATAAAAATAATGTGTGAAAAATGTATAAAAGTAAGTGTAAATAAATGTCAAGTATAAAAGGTACAAATTTTTTTTTTTGGGCACATGTATTGAAATTTTTGAACTTGAGGAGGGGGGGGGGGGGGGGGGGGCTACTGTCCCCCGTGATTCCGGTTCGCTCCAATATTGTTCCGATAATAGCGTGTTCACTTTGAAGGGCTCATCAAGTAGAACAAGTGTACCAAAAATCAGCTCGATCGGATATCATTAAATGCCTAATCGGAACATTTTTTATCTTGAAAAAAATGTATCCAAAACACTATATCAAACCCACTGAAACCCATTATTGCCAAGTTATATATATACCGATCAGGTACTTAATGATATCTGATCAAGCTAAAGTTGTTCTACTCGACAAACTCTACGTAGTGATTGTTTATGATCATCGGAACAACACAGCTCCTCCTTTGGACTTACACAATTCTTTTTACTATCTACACTTCGGTAATACTAGTTTTCAAATTTCTTCAACATTTCTACTAAAATTTTAATTTTAATTTCAAAACATTTTTCATAGTTTTTGTGGCTATAGTAATTTGAGCTCAATATTGTGTTTTACAATATCTTACGGCAAAAATTTTAAACTCATAGTATTTTTTTTTGGGCTTAAAAAAGCCTAAATAGAATGTTCAAGCTTAAAGAATATTGTAATTGATATTCTTCTACCTTTTTAAGTAAAATGCAGTGTTAGAGCTTTTAATGGACCTATTTATATTTATATTTTTTAAAAGATTGAGAGTTTTTTTTTGGGGGGTGAAAGAGAGATAATTTATTTCACGAGAAAATGGTGTTACAAACTATTGAATATAAAGACAACAGAATGATAAAAACAACATATGCGAGAAGAACATAAAAACAGAACCAAAACAAATTTAGAGCGTTTGGTAATTCCTTTGCAATAGCTTAGGCGATGGAGTAACACATATATCGATACTAATGTCAATACTCTCACTTCCTATCTTTCTCTAATCAAATCTTTTCTTACGTCTATCTTAATATATGTATAAACAATATTTCATATATTGTCAGAGGGGGTTCAACTACTGATATTTATTTTTTATTACAAATAAAAATACAAGTGAAATTTACAAAAATAAAAATAGAGTATAGATAATAATGAAAAAACTGAAGTCAACAACCAAAATTGTCGAACCGCTTTTCTCCCATTTTTCCTAAAACTAATTGGTGTTTGGAAGAGCTTTTAATATAGTCTTTTATGGCATTCAATATCACATCCATAAGTCTGTTTTTAGAGCGGTTGCACAGAGTGACATTATATAACCAAATTTATGGGAAAACTCTGGACGCAACAAAGACAATTCAAATAAACAGGATAAATGGATAATGATTTCTACACTTTACTTTCTTATACAGTCCATAATTTTTTTGGTTTTAAAACTACACACAATACATTGGAAGAAAAATATTGGGGAAAAAAAAAACCATAAATACAAGTGAAGGGGCACTTTCAGTAGCGAAAAACCTATGGGTACCGAACCATATGCACAAAAAATGTATAGGAGCATGCTTGGGGACCCACTTTTGGGTCCAACAAGAGTGATTCGAATCGTTCATTATTCTTAGAAAAATTTTCCAAGGGGAAACGGTGGGACTTTAGTTCGACCACTTCTAACCGTTCGATTGAGCTGAATGGTGGGACTTTGGTTCGACTACTTCTAATCTTCCGATTGAGCTGAATTTTTGTGGGGCCCCTCGGAAAAAAATTCTAAGAATAATGAACAGTTCGGATCACTCTTGTAACGGTCCGTTATTTTATTTTATTTTTATTTTACAAAGTCATGTAAATTCTAAGTTTTATTTACTTAACATAAGTGGACCTTATTTACTACATTTTGTTCACATTTATAGATACATGTATATAGATATACATGTGTGTGTATCCATTTAGTTTCTAACCAATTTTCTTAATTAGGTCCTACACCAACTAAAATTATCCTAACCGAATTGCCTATTTACTAACCAAATAGTTAGTTTCACTATTTTGCCTCATGTCTATCATCAACCCTCTGGAGTCTAAATGAGACAGAACCCACTTTTACCCATCCCCTCCATGTTTTCCGTCCATCCCGTCCGTCACTTGTCGATCACCCATAAACGGCCGGACTTTTTCCCTTGGCCAATGGCAGGCCAACAACACACCAAGGGACTTTCCTCTAACCCCTGGGCAACCCTTCCTTGAGCAATAACCAGTCCTACATCCCCTGTTCCATTTCCTTAAATCCCCTGCCCCAGTTTTATTTTTCCTCACAACTCCATTCACGGCAGAGAGAAAGAGAGTGAGAGTAGAAGAAATTTTGGGGAAAGGGGAGAAAGAGAAGGAAGTCCGTAGCACACCTTGCACCATCCGAGTCGGATTTCTTCGTCTTTCGACTGTCTTTCTCGGTGAACAAACCTGTTTTCCCCAAATCATTTTTCCCGCTCGTTTCGTCGGAAGAGAGGTAGATAATCTACCTCCCTAAGTATAAATTTGTTTATAAATATGGGTATTTCGATTTTTAGATGATTAATCGTTGTTTGAGAGCTTGTAACCGGAAACAATGGAGTTCTCCGGCTGTCGTATAAAAGAAACCCATTCGGGCATCACACTGCCGTCCTCAGATTTCTGGACCGAATAGCATCACTTGGGCAATTAGATAATAAGTCACCTTGGGCCTTTAAAAATCAAACCTCACCGTGGGCCATTAGTAAATAAATTACAGTGGGCCATTAGTTGTTTTTTTTAAAATCATCCAGTGGGCTTTTAGATAGTAATTTCTCTTGGCTATTTTATTTTCTAGTCACACCAGATTAATTGTTCGGCCACCTCGCGATCGTTAAATCTCGGACCCGTTTATTAAAGGAACATGTTAGATGACGTTGTCGAAAACTATTTTATAGAATTAAAAATTTTGATAAATAAATGACATGTTGTTATTAGTATTAAATCACACTCTAATCCCTTAATAGTCGCAAAGACTAACCATGAATATTTATTTATGTGAATTGTTTTCTCTCAATGTATCGTTGTTACTTTGCTTTGCATGTTGTGTTCAATTATCATTAAATTGTTGGATTGCTAGAATGGACAATTAGGTTCCCGGGTTGGTGATCGTGCTTAGAATTCACATAGACGTTAAGTTAATGGGAAATTGGAATAAGAATTTCGGATGACATTTGGTGAGATGGATGGCAGACAGCCAGTGATTTTGAACATGGAGATATTGTGATTATGGATTGACAGAAATTTGGAACCCTAAGTTGTGGCATTCTGTGATTACTCCCTACTGAATTATTTGGTGATATAAGGGTGATTCGTATTATAGACCGAGACACGGCTATATACTCCCGAGGTTACAGTCAGTTCCTCGTGGGCCCAGTGGTACAGTCAGTCCCTGGGAAATTCATCCTTGTGAGGCGTTTGATGAATCCGACTAAGTAGATAACTTAGACCTTTCATCTGGGCTCCCAGTCAGGGCAAGCAAGGGGGGAGTTGAATCACGAATGGCCTAGACTTAGTGGTTGACACGGGAGGATGTTTCTCAACGGATGAGATTCTAGAACTCACTAAGTAAAGACTAGTAATTAAATTGAATTGTTCTCTACTTTGATTGCATGCTATATCCTGCTATTTGTATGTTATGGGTTCGGGTAGGGTTTACTATTGAGTGATTATTTCGCTCATGGTGCTGCTATGGCCCTGGCATATTACGCCAGGTGTTGAAGGTACAGAAGAGGAGCCGTATTACCAGACGAAGGAGTTTGCTGCTGAGCAATTTGAGGAGGAAAACCTGAACCTGAACCTCTAGAAGCCTCGAGTCTTCTTATTTTTGTGTTGGAACAATGTAACTTAATTTCCCAACAAAGCACTATATTTATGTTTGTAATCGAATTAAGACAATTATGTTATTTCCGCTGCTTATTTTAGGAGATCCTTTTTATTTAAATTAATCATTTATTAAATGATTTAAATTAATGCTTCCGAAAAATCGGGGCGTTACAACTCTTGTAGGACCCAAAAATGAGTCTCCAATCATGCTCTGTACATTTTCTGTACATATCAATCTATACGTGTAGCAAGATCCATAAGAGTTGAGAAATCATTTTTCAAACAGAAAAAGAGAGGACGACACCAGATCCTGAGAGTGGACATGAGCCCTCGATAGCAGTTGACACATGGCAAATCCACAGCAATTTCAGCACCACGCCAAGTGGGCCCCCCAGTTTTTGTACGTTTTTTTGAAAGTCTTGACTTCCCTGGACCATCCAACTTTGTTAGCCTTGTTCGTTTCTCTGTTTAGTTTTAGTTTTAGTTTTGATGACATCATCATTTCCCTCATTTCTCTCTCTATCTCTCTCCACTCATTACACCTGCTGACATCATCAAAACTAAACTAAACTATCTAACCAAACACGACCGTTATAACTTGACTTTTTGCCCATTTCAAAAGTAGGAGTAGTATATATATCAAATTTGTTTTGATTATTTCACTCTTTTTTAGAGTCTATTCCAGGGCAACTGACTTAAAGAATTTGTATTTTTGTCTTTATTCAAAAAAAATTGCATTTGGTAGTTTTGCTTCAAGTTTTTGATGATTATGATTCGTATCAACAAAAGAAATCAGAATTGGATAAAATTATATCTCTTACACAAAGGAGTATTTGGATAAAAGTCATAATTTTATCCAATGTATTTGGTTAAAATATTTAACTGTCTTTTCTTGAATATTTCCCAGAATACTTGAGTAAGAGTCATAAATTAACCAATTCCGATTATTTTCGTCGAGATGAACTTATAATCATCAAAAGTTTGACGCAAAACTAAAAAACTCAAAAGAATTTTTTTTAATAAAGACAACTACAAACAAACAAAATTGTAAACTCAGTTGGATTATTGATTGAGTAAATCCAGGGGTACCGACCCCCTGGTACAGACGGTGTACTGACCAACGAAAATAGGGTGGTTTTGGACCGAGCACTTCGGAACGTCCGATTAAGCTTATTTCTGCCACGGCCCCCTAGGAATTTGATTTTGGGATGAATGAATGGCTTGGATCGACCGTGTGAGACCCACAAGGGGGCCCCGGCGCCGATCGGTGCACCATCAGTACATTGTATCTATACATATAGAGTGATTGTTATTAATTTCACTTATTTTTCTATCTCCAATCATTACTCTTATATTTTTAATTATCACCTCATTTCTCCCTCTAATTATTACCCAAAAACTAAACCAAACAAGTTACTCTGGAACGGGCTCTATTCATAGTCTTTTCCTTTCTTATTTATGTGAATTTTTATGGGAATTGATATTAACACTCCTCTTTCCTTTATTGACACTCCAATTTTTTTGTCTTTTTATATAGAGTGCAAGAGCAAATTTATCTAATGAAGACAAAAAAAAGAGTGCCAATAGAGAAAAATGGAGTGCCAATAACACTTCATTTTATTATGTAATATCTTCATATCTTAAGAAATAGTAAAACAATAAATATTTTTTAAATCTTAACTTGTGCCTATTGGACACGCGTTAACATCTTCCTTTATTTAAAAGCAAATCTTCACTTATCTTTCTTTTGTGCCTTGACTAGACCGTTCTGTTCTGTTCGGTCATAAATGATCTTTTTTTTTTTTTTGTTCGTTAATCTTAATCTACTCTATCCTAGGGACTTGGAGGGGGAGATGGGTGCTTACGGGAATCGAACTCTATACATGTGCATGAGAGTATAAGGGAAGCATCAACTGCACTCCACTCCACTTGCAGTCATAATGATCACAATCGTTCAAAATTCATCCCGAATAAGCAATCTTCTTCATGGGCCCAGGAGACATACGGTCGCCATTACCGTTTGAACCACCGGCTCTCCCCCAACTACCAATGCGAGTGCAATTTTGTTCGCCCACGCTTTCTTCTAGAACACCCCGACAAAATTCAAATCAATCGAATATCAATAACTACTTCTAGAAGTTCATTTATTTTCTTAAAATTCCTGACTGAAAATTTAAACTCGTACATCAAATGCTTACAAATATCCGATTAAGCTGATATTGTGCCTAGTCTCCTAACAAATGAGTTTGAAAGAAATGAACAGTTTTGATATCGTAGTGAAATACACAATAAGATACCCTTACGAGAGTGAACAAAATTGCTCTCACCAATGCCCCCTTCTCACGGAAACAAAACTACTCCATTTTCAGCCACATGATAACAAAGAAACAGAAATAAACAACACATCTCCAGCTGAAAACATTAGCAGCAGTGTCAATTAGGAACGCCTCATAACACAATGCAAATTCCATTTCAGCCTCATCCACCAACACACACACCAAAAGCAATATCATCATTTCAACTGACTCAACTGCAATCCTCTCTTCTATATTTGCCGTCGACTAAAAACATACTGCGTAGCCAAAAGTGCTCACTCCCAGCATTGTAATTTGGGTACTTCTCACTTGAACCCAAAACACCAATTACAGAGAGAGCCCACTTGTATAACCTGGGTAATGTGACCTATTCCAGGCAATATTTACAGTTTTCAAACACAAATTAACAAAGCCACTTACAATACTAAAATATCTCGATGGCCAGCTGAGTCAATGGCGATAGGAGGATAACATAACCCCCATTCCTTTGAGCAGAACCCTGGTGAAGGGACGCCCTTATGAAAATTGTGGTGTTATGTACGCCTGTAGCATGAAAATATCTTTCCCATCTCTATTCCTCTTGGCTCCTTTTTTGGCCATCTTTGATTAAGTAGGACCAATATGTCTTCATTCCATCCAACAGTTGAATGAATTATCTGCATCATTCGGGGTAACCTGAAGTTCCTCTGAGGTCCTCCAGAAGATACCCATTTTGCTCAAACTTTGCTAACACCAGATTATTCATCTAGCAAAAAAGAGCCTCCAGCCACTAGCATGTGTACTCCAACTTGGTAAAAGACCAAGAATTTCACTGGAAATCACTGAACGAGACAGCTATAAGATTATCACAAGAAGTTAAAGCATGTTTCTACAACATTACATGTAAAAGGGTACACCAAATTTATAGTTTCTGAAATCAGCAAAATGCAATTTGCAAGTGCGCAATGTCTTAACATTTCTTATCGAACGAGACTTTGCTGAATTTGTGCCCACAAAGGACTGGGAAAACAGAAAATGACACTGGAGGAGGTGAATTTGTTCTTCTTGAACAACTTTCTAATTTGTCCAACAAAGCAATCGTAAATTCATATTTCACATCACAAGTTTCTAGAAATCCTCCGCCAAAATTACTAGTATATAAATGCAAGCTCCTTTGGCAGTCTATAAAAAAAAAAACTCCCAACAAGAAAAAAACAGAAAATAAAAGTTTTTTAACCATCAACGGCTAGTAAATTTCCATATTATTGGGCGCAAATAAACACAAGGAAAAAGTATCTGGCACAAAGCTTAACAAGAACATCAAGTTTAACAGTAAGCCAAGTGCTCAACATCACAAGAAAGTTGCGTTTCATACCTCAAATGAATACCCGACAAAGCCATCAGTGCTAAGTCACCTCTCAAATACCCAAATTCAAACAAATAAAAGTCTCATCATAGCACTGGTCACCAGAAAGACCAACAATGGCTCGGAAGGTTTGGAATTCGTTGTGATGTTCAGTTATCTCTGCTTCATGTGAATAGGGTGATGAAATCTTGGACCGTCACTCATATCATCTATAATGTGGCAATTTCAAGAGAAAAATTGGCGAACTTTAAAGTTCCAACTTTATTTTAGAAGGTAGAGTTTTGTGATTCCTTCATTGTTGGGCTTTAAAAGGGAATTACAATTTGGGGGCCTTTATAGGTTCTCAGTTTGCACACATTTTTTTTTATTAGCTCTGATTATGCTGTCATCGAACACACTGGTCCCGTAAACTGTAAAGAAAAATTGGCCAGCATGATCAGATTCATAGACTGGTCTACAGAAGCCTATTTTAGTTAATGCATCCAACTAAGCACTACGCCACTAACCAACTGAACTTTCTAGCATTATTTGTTCAGTAAAATTATGACGTATAATTGACTGCTTCATTTGTGTAATTGTGCGTGATAAGGAAGAACTTATTGACAAGGGAAAAATAACAGGAATAAGCTTACCAGTCAAAAAACCCATTAAGAACCAGCACTTGACTTCTGAACCCAAACCTGTTTCTGCATTCACAAAATAATGCAACATAGACGATTAGAAAATGACCCCCCACAAAAAAAACACGATACCCATCAACACTTCAAATTGCAAGCACCTCATGGGAACCATAATTGGTGGAACCTCCTCTCTTCAATGGCTTTCCCTCGCCTGTGATATAAGAGCCATCTGCATCTTTCGAATTATGTGCAATCCCCCGGCGCCCACTGTGTTTATGGGAACCTGCATAAGTTGAGATATGCAAATCAGAAGTCCAGAAGGGGGTACAAGGAGAGGAAGTATTTGAAGACAAATGTATTCAAGCCTGCATACACGTGTATAAGTATACCCATTTATACATACATAGACATTGTATAGAATAGATGTATATAAAAAAACGTATATTTATATATGTTCATTTATGTATGTACTCAGATCCCTAAAGGTAGAACTAACCATTGTCTAGCAAGGGGTAGCCGCTACGTCCACTTCCAACAGCTTTGACATCCCCACTCCTCGCATTTGATATGTCATTTTTAAATTCTCCGGAAATTCCTGGAAACCATTTACACAACAAAATCCCAACTAATATCATTAGGTCAAAATAAATAAATGAATAGATAAATAAAGAGTAAGAATAGCAGCAGCTGGACATTCAATTTTGCAGGAATTATCCATTTCATCTACTTATTTCCAGTTTGTGAGGAATTGTAGAAAAGGAGGCAATGGTTTGAGGAGGTAATTGGGTGGGGGTGAGAAGGGCTTCCCATCCAATACCACGATACTTATCTCTGGGACTTCAGCTTAGTAATGGACCCACCTTCAACAGAATCTGGCTGTAACTGAGTAGATTGGGAAGTAAAAGATGACAAAGACTCATCACTAGCATGCGATCCGTCTGACCGGCGCAGAGGAGTCCAAACACCACGATCAGGCCTGTCCTTGTTCCTTGTACGTCGCTCCTGCTTCTCACTGGACAAACCATGCAAATCATTGCCTGTGAACTTATCTTCCAGTACCCCATTTGCATCCTTCGCAAGCAACTGCACATTATGTGGCCGAGGAGGTCTCTTGTCCTTCTCCATATTTGAGGTGCGAATTTGCTGTTCGGAGTGGGCCACAGATGATGACTGGGTTTGCCGTGCATCCTTGTTAAGAAGTATGCTTCTGATCATCCTTCCACTACCTTCTCGTGTCTGGTTCTGTTTAAAAGAACTCGGGCCAAGTGAATTTCTAACAGATGTTGCACTCTGTGATGACATTGCACCAGACACCTATAAAAGGAATGCAAACCTCAGCAATAGTTGGTTTGCGCATTAAAATTGTGATGAATAACCCATAGAAAAGGTCCCTCCCTCCCATAAAGTTGGTCCCTTATGGGGAATTCAACTTTTTAAGGGAACACAATCTTTAGTCATTACTCTTTCAAATAAATGAATTTCCAAAATTACCCTCCTCGAAAATGCAGTGATTACTTTTAAACTCAATTTCATATTCCCTCCACTTTTGTGTTTGAAGTTGAATAAGGGAATGAAGGCAAACAAGGAAATAGCTAAATTCTTCCCTATTGACTAGTCAAATTGTACAAGAATTTTGGGACATCCCAAAAGGGAAAGGTGGACCAACTTTTTGGGACGGAGGGAGCAACATTTTATTGATGAGCATTAGAGAAATCATAGCTGCTAGAGAAACAATGCAATGGGTGTGCATCTTTTAAAACAAATGTATGAGGCGGCAAAATCATAATTCAGTATGGCAAGTTACAGAATTGACAAATTTACTAAATGTTCTGAGAGACAAAAGCTTGCATACAGAAGATAATCAGGTTCAGACCTTTGTCCAAATTAGATATGGCAATGGTGTAGACTTAAGCAGTAACTTGTCCCACCCTGTTCCCTAATCTCCCTGCTATGATGGGTTTCGGATAAAATATAGAACAAATACAGGCAGAGACAATTATAACTGTACTCATGTAATCCCCAACCAACGGCAGTTGGCAAAAGAGGACTGGAAAGTGGAGAGAGACCTAACTTTTGACAGTATACGCACCAAGTAACTGCTCTTAGAAAGTTTTACCGCTGAAAATAGCGGCCCCCTATAGCCCCCAAAAATCAAGGAACTCAATGGAGTTATGCCGTGAAACAATGCCCCCAAATCAAAGCCGAAGGCATTAGAAAGAGCATGCCAAGAGACTGGATTCAATTACTCAATACGTTGCTTCCTTCTCTCAAAATCCTGAGCATCAGCAAATGCAAAAACCCCTAGAGATAGGGTTCAACAAAACCAATCCTGAATCTGCGCATCACTGTCCCACTTTTAAACAGTAATAATGCAACCCGAATTCCTCTTCTTCCCCCAGGGAACCTCATCTAGATGGAGATGCTACTGACAAAACTAAAAAACGTGATGGTACAGTCTCATAATTCACAAAACAGCCAGTTGGTAGGCTTGTTCCTCACCAGTGGCAACAGCTCCATCCCTGCCAACCACTGCTGCATGCTTTTTCCAACTTAGACACAGTTTACATCACCTAGATTCTACTGCATCAAGATTACTTAAGAGTAAAAGGTCCACATGCTTTGTATTCTTCACCCAATCCTGAACATATGTATTAATCAGTTTTCCCTCCCTTTTTTTTTACCCAAAGAAGGAGCTCAGCCAGCGGGTTTTTCCTCTGCATCCATACTCTATTTCTCCTTGTATCACTCGTGCCAAAAAACATCACATCGAAATTCTGGCAGTGGTAATGGCAAGAATCAGACAGGGGTGGCGCTATGTCATGTGTCATTGGCACCATCGTTAAGATTGTACCAGCATGGTGATGATTTTAGATTGCGAAATCATGCCGAAGCAACCCACAGAAGAAAACCCACATTCAGTATCAAGCAATTTGAGAGGATTTGGCAACAGTAGATGTCCAAGAAAAGAAAGACTAAAGCGGCAACGTGCTAGTAATAGTAGAATAATATATACTTGTGGTCTAGTCCAAATGTAAGTTCCTGTTGAACACCAGAAACGTGCAACAGGACTTTTCAAATATAAAGGCAAATCATTTTTTTGACAAGTACAAAGGCAAATTATCAATCTCTGCTACAAGTAAGGACCAAACCTGCAAGGGCAATGACTAATAATTTGTTGGAATCAGAAAGTGCAAAGCTTTCAATATCCATTTTACATCTAATTCTTTGTTGGAATAAAAGCAACTTATTTAACTACAAAAAGTGCAAAGCTTTCAATATCCATTTTACATTGACCTCAGGAAAGGAAAACACTTTCATTGCTCATCAGCTACTATAGTATTTACCCTTTCCGGACAATTGGACCTAGAATGAATGGCAAAATATCCTCCTCGCCTTTGGGAATAAGGATATATGGATAGAAGCGCCAGACATATAGTTCAATTAGGCAAACAAAATGGGAACATTGCATGCATGCATGCAAACAGGTGGAGACATGCAAATGTTCATTAAAGTCCCACCACCAGGGGAACTCGTTTGCACATTTGGTTGTAAAGCATAAATGGTATCTACTTTCATTCAACCAGGACACTGCAATACCTATGATGCATGGACACGGATACAGATATAGACACGGGAATTCTAAAAAAAATGGGGATACGGACATGGCAGGGGACACGCCGCTGTATATATATATAATCTTATTTTTTCAGAAAATGCAAACAAAACAAGACATCCATAAGTTCAATGCATGGTTCAAATTTTTTTATTTTTTTTAAAAAGGGCATGTATACAGTAAAACAAAGCTGAGGAAGACACGACAGTCCACAGGATATATATACGATGTATTGCACGAACATTGATGGCCTTAACATGGTTCAAATATTATTTTTTTAAAATGTGCATTTATACAGTAGGGGAGATGTATATATAGGCTAATTTACACTTTTTTACCAAAAGTTGAGTAATTATAAATTTACCCCAGAAAATTTGAAAAATTTAAAATTGACCCCCGCCGTGTCCCCTGCAAAAAAAAAATTTTAAAATTGGGACACGCCATGTACGTGTCCCCGCCGTGTCCCATACGGCGATACAGCGTAACCTAGAGGTGTCGGTGCTTCATAACCTCATACAATCAAATTGTGTGACCAAGAAAATCAAGGCAATCTCCTTTGTAACCTTATTTTCCATGCACCAATAATTTATCACTTATATTTGAGCATTGATGTGCACCCATACACAAACGAAAACACTGCAAGCATATCTTCAACTAGATTCCATGGATTGAACCACCCCACACGTAAAGGGGTGAAGAGGATCTAGTAGAAATACAGACTCATATGGAGGGAGGGGAGACTGCAAGAACCGAGAAGGCTGCCTTACATGAGGAATTTCTTTCTCTTTTCCCTTCAAAAGCAGGATTTTCTTCTTCCCAATATCAATGCTTCCAGAAACACCTGAAACAGATTTATCAATCGCAAACAAAACTTTGAGAAGGATATATAAACGAAAGTTAATACCTTAATTCCAACTTTTGAAGGAAACATGTAACAATTCCAGTCAATACTACTGCAGAAGACATTATCTTTCGACATTGCCCCTTTATTCTCCCTTTCGAATACATTTACAGTCATTAGACTCATTACGGTATTCCCAATGGTATAATCAAAATTGAATAACCAAAGTTGCTACATCACCTTTTGGTTTATTCAAAATTGGGAAGCCAAAAGTTGCTAAATCACATTTTGAAACTAGAAAAAAAAAAAAACTAAATTATTAAAAAAAAACTGTCTTTCTTTCGAATACAGTTTTCAAAATAACAGTTTTTGAAAAGAAAAAAAAAAAGTTTTCAAAATAACAGTTACTAAATTTTGTTATTCTGAAAAGATGGCTAATTTTGATAATGCAAATGCCAAAATTTGGTTATTCGTTAAGAGGTTGCCAACTTTGATTATTCCATTGTGAGCACATTTTGGGCCACACATTCCTAACTTTAGGAACATTTTACTTTTGGTTATGCCAATGGAGATAACTTAGCCAGGGATATACTGGAAACTGAGACATTATCTGGATTGTTCAAAGAGGACTAACAAATTGGAACATTTCCAAAATGGAAGATGGACTAGCAATTGGAGACAGGGAGCAACAAAAGAAAAAATAACAAAATTCACCCAAAAACAACAAAACTCCTGCTAAAATATTTGCACACAGCCACACACTGGTTTTCAACAAATAGAAAATTATGACAACTGGGAACAAAGATCCATGTAAGCATGTGGGTATTGACAAAACTTCCACAAATAACAGCAAACTCAGAAGAAAAAAAATAATGGTACACAGTATGGCAAACTACATTTCCCTTTTCTTTTCTTTTTTGTCGCTTTCTTTTGTAGATGGTGGCATCCCCTTATGCCTTGTTAATAAAATTTATCACCTATCAAAAAAATGGCAAACTACATTTTGCACCCTTGCACTTCACCTCGAACTTCTTCTAATTGTGACATTCAAAGACTCAAAACCCTGTACTTCAAGGTTCAAATTAATATCCAAGGTTACGCTTCCTTCACAGTTCGCATTATGTAAGTCACAGAAGAACGACATAACAGTTAGCCTATTATCCTTTTGCAAATAAAATTTCCCTCTTTCATAAATTGCACTGCCAAAACAGTGACCCCGCTACACAAAAATCCTATCCATCCACCACCAGACCTTGTGAAGCGAAATCCCACATCACATGGTACCACAGTAATATGAAGTATATAACCATTAGGGCACCCTCAATTCCAATGCTAGCTTTTGGGGTTGAGTTCTACCAAAGACTTTGTAACAGACCTACCATCACCACACCTATTTATTATCCTCTAAAAGAAGAACACCTCACATCACCACCTCTATCTACATGAAGATCTACCACCACCACCACCACCAATACAAATGTTATATCGCATGTGCCTACCTACAAATATCAACTATTATATGCACCAACGAACAAATGTAAGCTTTTTGTTAAGAATTGTCATCTGAAAAGTTAATCTGCATCTATTAATAATGTTTTGACATAACAGACCCACCATAATTTGGCATTTTGTAATCAATATTGCATGCCAGAGCAGCCAAACACAATTTTCCCTGGGCCTCCCAAACAGCCCCTATGGCTTCAATTGGCAAGTTGTACGATTAAATAAGGCCGTCCTCTGGTATACAACTTTAAATAAGGTTGTCCTTTGGTATTCAACTTTAAATGGCAACTTTCCTGGTGGAGTGACAATGTCAACAAAGAATTATAAAAAAAAGGGTACTATCACCTAAAATATTGGCTAACAAGCACAGAGCATCTACCGGCCCAAGTATCCTTGGGACCCTGTCCAACACGACACCCCCAGCGCGCCTAACTACGGGTCCAATTTTTAATTTGTAGTCAGACACATTGGGGACACTCTTAAGGACCCCATGAGGGCGAGGACACATAAGGAGCTCAAAATGCAGTTCTAAAAATTCGCCCAGAGTCATTGCCTTGGATGTTTAGTTTATACATACTAATAATAACTGTTAATTTTTATCTTCATTACTGTCTGAAAACTTTGTCTTCATTTAAAAAAAAAAAAAAAAATTTAATGTTCTTAGGCAAAGTCCCAATATACATCTATACATCTATAGAATTATAAAATTTTATACACGATGTGTCTCCAACATGTAGATCCTAGTTTTTTGCGAAATTACATGTTCACATGTCGGGGTCAGGCCATATTCGTGTCTCATGTCCGTATCCATCCTTCTTAGGGTATTGGTCTAACAGTTGATGACGCCCAAATATAGAGCCAATAATGCAATCCATTCCAAACTCCTAGAAGCTATGTTACGATACTGGATTTGGAAGAGGATGGAAAAGTAAATTTTTTCTTCACTGATGTTTGGCTGGTTTAGGAAAATGGAAAGAAAATTAACTAAAATCCTCTGTTGGTTGATATTTCACCAAAAAAAAGCCAATTCTTTGGTTAAGAAGTCACCCAATGGAAATCTTGTTGGCATCTAAAAAAACTGTCTAGGCATGTACAGATGAAAGCTTGAATGGTCAATAGAATAATAACATGTTAGTACCAATCAATTAAGAATCAAATAAACAATTCTAACCACTACCTTCTTCTGAGACTTCACTTCCAGGTGCAGCAGCTGACACAACTGACTTATCAGAATTCTGACGATCATCTCGTTTAGGATCCAGCGTGTCGGTTGACTTGCCCTTTCCACTTGTACTCTTTGCAGCATCCCTTAAAACATACTGTCAATCAGATAGGAGAAAAAGTTAGAAAGACCTTCATTATTCCGTCGCTCTGACAAGGGCATTCATACAGTGAAACAGAACTTTAGCATTGAATCACTAACAAAACAAAGAGGATTGAAGTACCACAGAATGGCCTGAACTAGATTGCCCGGAAACACTAATAACCTAGTGATCTGCGGATGGAAATGACATTCTGAGACATGATACAATTCCTTTCCAGACAAAGCATACAGTGACCAGAAAATTATTCCTGTTTAATAACATAGAGCGTGTAGCTTTGCAAAAAGCTTTGCAAAAAAATAGAGTAAAAAATGGTCAAATATGCCTACAGATGTGTAACAATTTTGAGAAATTAATTTATTGATTTATTGGATGTCATGGTCTGTAAGGAGTACCACAATTTAGGGCATATGGTGTACCATCTTCCCGTACCATACAGGAAAGCTCATGGTTGCAGCTATCCTTCAGCCCAACCCAAAAGAAGGATAATAATCTCCAGAGGAGCCAAGATGCAACAAAAAGTTCCAAAGGAAAAGAGCCTCCCTGGCTAGCAGTCATGATTTGAAAACTTGGTTCACAAAATTTGAAGCTATGACAAATGAAGAAATAAATCCAGATCTCTCACCAAATTTGTCTGAGTCGACACCAAATTTGTCTGAATCGACACCAAATTTGTCTGAATCGACACCAAATTTGTCTGAATCGACACCAAATTTGTCTGAATCGACACCAAATTTGTCTGAATCGACAGGGTTTGGAGTTTTCTTTGGCTACTGTATAAAGAAGAATTTGCAGGACTGCATATTTGCCACTTTTCAGTTTTGGCAATAAATCGGGAATTGGAACAACCTCTCAAAATTGGCGACGACCAGTAACTAGTTGACATCGCTTTTACTTCTCACTTCAACAGCTTGAGACAGTAGATATGTGGCAATTAATGTTTAATATATTACCCACCAATAGTTCTTACTTCTAATTCCCAACTCAGCAAGGTATCAACTTGTAATGGACTCAAATGCACTTTTAGGTCTTGAATACATTAATCCTTAGTCCTTACGTTACATGGGGTGCAACTGTCAGAGACAGCTGCATCAATTGGATGAATGTGGTATCAAGAATGTGTTCATTTCGAAAATCCCTCAACACCTAGGAACTGAATGAGACCAGAGAACCACTAAAACGTTAATTTTCCAGAGTTTCCAAGCTCTAAATTGGCATTAACATCATGAATTAATCTAGCATGACATATTCAGTACCACCAGTAGACGTTGACAGGCTATATTCAAAAACATTGTTCCGTCATCTATATTTCCACCCATTTGTTGTCAAAACTTCAATTTCAGCCATTAAGTCCCAACTGGTTTAACAACCGCCACATTTTCCTTGCATGCAATTGGTCACTTTGGGTATCCTTTGACAATATGCCCACACACACACTGAGCAAACAGAAGAATTGGATGATATCATCGATATACCTACATAAATGAGCAGAAATACACGTGGGAAGTATGAAAGTTCATAATGTCATACTAGCAAATGACATCAGAACACAAGTAAAAAATAACACCAAAAAGACCACAACAGGTGATACAATCATACAATCTCAATAATAAAGACATAAAAGCAAATGTTATGCGGTCAAAACTACTGAGTTGCAACTTTCTACACAGTTATGCAAGAAAAGCGTTAACTGCTCTTGCCATCATAAGGAGCCAATGGTATAGAAAAGCATCAGTACCATAGTAGTAGAAATCCTTCTCTTTTCAGACCCTCGTCTTGATGATGCTGAACCACGACTTCCAGATGATGCTCCAGTCGCTTTTCTGATGGGTTTCCCATTAGACAAAGGCCTCTGTAATGGACAACAGGATTATATTCAACACATGCCTTATCCATTAAGCGAAGAATTGTGTGGCACTAAGAAGCAGGAGTAAAGAAACAAGACGAGGATAAAAGAAACAAAATGCAACCGTAAAAAAACGTTATACACATTTATTTTGTAGATGCAAGTAATAAATTGCTACCCGAATTCCACCCTTGGCAGCTCTTTTCTGACGAATAAAATCCATTAAAGGTGTGATTATAGGAGCATCTTTGGCAGCACCTATAGAGGAATAGGCGGGAAAGAACAGGTTATAATGTTATTTAACACTATTCCAATTCTAATATGGGTTATTTGTGTGGTGCATAAATTGTGGAGACATAACTTACCGGCTCGTTCAGCCTCCCTTCTCTCCAACTGTATCTCTGCACTGGGAAGATTCTCAACAGGCTTTGCGATAAATTCAAGGAACTCCAGATACTCAGGATCTAAAATTTACCAAGAGAATTTTTGTCACCACAAATAAGGAAATCCAGGAATAAATGTTGCATTCAATTAGTACTACCATTTTGGTACCTTTCAATATGGTCCCTTCACGTCCATCTTTCTTCGACCACTGCTTTGGAACGCGTTGTGAAGGGGCATATTCGACAATAGTTCTAAATTGAATGCCTGGGGTGGAGACATCAGATCAAAATATTTATTTAAGGTTCAAAAATTCACACAAAGTAAAACATTGAGGGCTTCCAAATCAAAGACTCACTCTCAATTGTTTGATATTACACAATGATTATAACCCACTTATTAGGGGTGATCAAGAGTCCAAGCAACCTGACCAACCCAGTCCGACCAGAAGGTTCACGGTCGGTTCTGTCACCATTATCAGTCCAGTACGGGTGTAATAACGTGAAAACTTGTGGGAACGAGTGTATTAGATGGTTGGCGGGTTGAGCTATAACCAAACCAATTGATCCGACCTGACCGATGGTTTAATAAAGGCTCTGATTCCCACTTATCAAAAAAAATAAAGGCTCTGATTCCTGGGAAATGCGATGTCTACTGGTCTAGTAGTACGCATGCTATGCCAAAAAATAAAGATCAATACGAGGGGGAAAACTACTGGTGTGTGGGATTACACCTTATTGTCTCTTCATGTCAGTCCCCCCCGCTCTCTCTGCATGCGTCTCCATCTAACAGGACTTTCTTGTGAATCGATATCAAACACACAAATATGAATTAAAGCTTTCCTTCCTCCTTCATCGCCGATAAACCATTAAGGAAGAAATAGGCTGGAAAAAACTTCGTATTTTGATTTACTAAAGGAAGCTATGAGGGATCCCAACTGTTTCAGCCCTGAGATGATGGCAACATGGCAAGATCAATTAAAGAGCAGAGCTTTGGCTTTAAAGATTCCTAATTTTACAGTTTGTTTGATGCTCATTTCAGTTTTATTTGCTTCTCTCCCTTTTTCTTTCATCAAATCTGAGTAATGGTTTGGTTTGAATCATAGTTTCTATTTATGATCTGTTGTTCTGAGATTTTTTGGGTCGGTTTCAAACAGGTTGTCAGTCGGTAGCGGGAACAAGAATTTTCAACCTGATGTGTTTGGGTCACGTGATGGGCCAAGGCTAAACCCAACCCGATCCGACCCGTACAAACCCCTACCACTTACCACTTGGTGGAGAATGCAAGCCTCCCCAACCTATCGTTGTAGTAAATGAATTAAATGACTGCTATAGCAGTTCCTAGTAAAAAGATTTGAAGTGTCTAATTAACTCCCATGATATATGGTCAAGGATTACCCTTCTCGCTGACAAAAACATGTCCATCAAAGAACTCCGCAAACTCAATAACATCCTCTGGCCTCTTGAAGTCGATGTAGGCTCTAGAATAGCATTGACACTTGTGGCTGCAATCAATTTGGATAAATAAGATCAAAATGAGAGAATACAAAGCGTAATCCGCATTCTATCAAATCATCTTTAATTCAAAATGACCCACTCCTCAACATAAGAAAGATTTTGCATATAAGTGAGCCCTTGGTAAAATCTAAATGTTGGGTGTAGTTACACATTCCTAAAAAGAACCTAATAACGTGGTAATGTCTTCACAACGTCAATAGATGGGTGAGCTGTACTCAAACATGTTATTATACCCCAAATACCCTGGATAGGGAACAGGGGCATCATCCAATCTGAGCCCCGGCAGCTTCAAAACTGGAAAGGCACGACATAGATAATGGGTCACAGAAAACAGAATCACAAAACTGTCAAAACACCAACTAATCAACCAGTGAATCATGAAAGAATACTCTTCCACTTTTAAACTAGTCCGTAAGAAAAATAGATTAAATTAAAAACTTCCCCAATAACAATGCAATCTGGATACACACACACACACACACACTAATCAACCAGTGAATCATGAAAGAGCTCTTCCACTTTTAAACTAGTCCGTAAGAAAAATTGTTTAAATTAAAAACTTCCTCAATAACAATGCAATCGGAACAATATTCAAAGCCAGTTAAAAGGACACAAAACGACAAGAAAAACAAGTGAAAGGTTAATTAATTACCAAAAAAAACTATGAATTGCTCTAAAATTATAAATAAATAAATAAAAAGAATGGGCTGCTGATTATTTTGATAGAGAATCCAACTATAGATTGCCTTTACCATACCAAAAATAAGGGCTGCTGATTATAAAGCAACACATATAGTTCTCTAATACTATCCAACAACATCATTCACCCCACATAGAAGAAACTATAAATACCACACAGATTACCCACCAACGGCTTTCCTAATAATTATTAACCTATTAAATGTGGAACTTACATAGACTCACAGTAACACTCAACAGTGAAAACGAAAATCCCACAACCCTTGGATGCTTCCAAGTTCCAAACCCTAAGTTCAAGTAGTCACATCCCAGCCCTAACCCATCAGGGCGGCCATAGGGTTAAGATTGTCAACCGGGTTTTCTCCGCATGGGCAGTTAGCTCCATATTCGAGGTTTTCCTCGTCATAAATCAAATGATAAGTAAGAAAAATATTCCTACGTAAATAGTTCCGGCCCTAGTCCAATACGCATTCAAGTTTAAACTAGAAAGTATACCAAACACCCATCAGAGCCAGTGGCTGCGAGGCTGCATACATATCAAATTCCAATAACTGCCAGAATTGGTAATCTAGTATTACGGGTGTAATTCTCAAAGGCTTAAGGCTTCATATTTAGGCCCTTCATCAACCCAATTCCTATAAACAAATTTAAAAGAAAAAAACTGCCATAAAAAGTCCCAATTCAGTAAAACCCCAGCTCATACTCATCCACACTGGTGGACCAGCAAAATCCTTTTAGCAGATTAAAGCAAACCCTTAATCAGACTAATAAAGCACATATATCAAATTAGACTACATACTGCGTTATCTGAGAAACCCCTAACCTGGTCTTTCCCTGCAGGAAGTAGACCCAATCATAGCGTCCATCGAATCGGCCGTCGATTTGTTCCATGAGCGTCGACTGCGTAATCGACGGCGGCAAGTGGCGGACCACGGCCTTCGTTCGATCTAACGGGCCCTTCATTTACCCGGACAAAGCAAAAACCCTAGTAATTCTACTAGACGCTAACAATATGAACCGATGCTTCAAAAACCCCAAGTGGCTAAATCTATCCTTGAAATCACATCTCCTCTTCGCGTGCTTTGTATAGTCGGTCGTTGCCGGTTCCGTGCCCTAAGTTGGAATTGGTTTCGAAAGCGCCATGCGAGTGAAATCTAGAGAGAGAAAAGTGGGAGTAGAGAGAGAGGGCTGGAGAGGAGTGGGAAGGGGATTTTGTGTGCGTATATATAATGGGTTCGGACTTGGGACCTGGGTGGTGCTTTTGCTGTGAGTCGAGACCTCAGAATTTCCTCCCTCTCTCTCTCTCTCTCTCTCTCTACCGGCCGAAGCTGTGTAAGACTGTGTTTGGGACCCAAAAAAGGGATTTGGTGAAAGGGAAATCAATAAAGGCATCCCCAATCTCTCAGATCATAACTCTATTCTTTCCTTCAAATCAACTTTTTTAATCTACTCCCACCATCCATATTTATTGGTCTATTTTCTGCATTGATGACATATTCTAAATTATTTATATCTTTTAATTTAAAATGAATTTTAATATTTTAAAATTTTTGTATAATAAAGATATTTGAGGTCTATAAAATAAGATTTATATTGCATATTTTTTTAGATTCGTATAAAAATATATGTACAAATTTTCAAGTGGTATGGAATACTTAAAGTGGACAAATAAACATGGGCGGAGGTAGTGTTTCACTTTTGTGGAGATTATTACTAGTGACACAGAGTGTCCCATCAACGGATTCGAAGTTCCTGTAGTGAATTGTTGCACTACAACACGAGCTGTTGATCTCGGTAATTCACAACTCGAATTTCATCTCGGCAATGGACGGCTCCGATCGTGCAAGTGCTGAGATGAAATCCGAGTTGTTGATTACGCGATCAATGGCTTCTATTTTATTGTATTTCAACTAATCTTCATGTTATGGCAGAGATGATGGATGGCGAGCTGCAGTTTGTTACCATCAGTAAGAAATCTACATCAGTTCTCAAGGTGATAAAGGTTATAAATATTCTACTAAAGTTTTCACTATTCAGTTTTGTGGGTCGGGGTTTGTAATTATATATTGTTCACATCATGAATAAGCCTAGAGAACGATGTTTTTATCATTTTATGAGTATTCTCTGGGTGTTATATAGATAAATAATTGATTCATGTGCATTTTGATACATGGTTTCACGTAAATCATATGGGGCAGCATGCTTTCGGGTTTAAGCATTCTCAACCTGGTTTCTGTTTGTGCTTATTTCATTATCACTCTTTTGGAACAAGCTTTTATTATTAGCGAGACGCCTGGTTTTTGGTTTTTCAGTTGATGCTTGGTTTTTGCCTTTGTTATGGAACATCTTCTAAGAGGGGATAAGTATGTTGATAGTGTAAGTCTTATAATGAGTCCTCAAATATTGAATTCATGCATTTGTACTTGTTTTATGGTTTTAATTAGAATCTCTAGTTGCCAAAAAAGATGAGTAAAATAGTGGAAGTATGAATGACAAATATTAGGAATCTAAGAGAAGATTAGTGTTTTTATTGAGAAGACTTACTAAACGATGAAGAGGTTGATTCTGTTGGTTGTAACAGTGGACGATTTCTTTGCTCTGGAGATACTGGGTGAACAAAGAGTTGATGTGGTGTTTGGGAAAGTATTGGTCACCTAGATATAAAGAGCGATTGCTTTCTTAGCTTTCATTAGTCTATCTTTATGAACTGCAGTAGATAATGGATATGACTGAAGCTGTGCAGGGCACATGGTTTACTTTGTTGGCTTAGATCTATTTTCAGCCAAGTGTCTGTCTATCGAGGTAATGACTGGAGCTATAGATATGTGTGTAGCTGTCTAAATGAGGTGTTTTTGTGGCCATGGTTACTTCTTTGTTTGAGTAATAAACATGTGTATTAGACAGCTGTTATTGATAAGATATGGGATTTGGTTCTTTGTATTGGAATAGTAGGCAAGTTGATGGTAGGTTTAAATGCATAGAATCTTTGTTTACGATCTGAAAGAGTGGCTCAGTTTGGAGTTTTTGTCTTGCATACTAAGGATAGTGTAATTATAACATATAATTTTCTTTTTCTTTGTGGGGAGGGTACTATATCAAAACGATCAAAGAATGATGCATTTTGATATTTTTTGTCACAGTTTATGCCACGGTTGCGAAGAGTTGATGATAAGTTCGCTTTGTTAGAGTGTTTGCTGATGAGCTGTTGTTTGGAATTTTTAGCTAAAAAATCTGAAACGATGTTTGATCATCGGATGGAGAGAGTGAAAAAACTTATTGCAGTTGAATTTGTAGGCAGTGATTTTGAGACGATTAATCTATTGTTGGGGGTGGAGATGTGTCGACTCGGGTCTAAATGATCTTCTGTATCATCTTATAGGTATGCATACTGAGAACTGAAGATGTTTTACTTATTTTTTTCCTGGTTTTGTAGCTTCGAAGATGCGAATATGTGATATTTTGTGTTTATGGCGAGAAAATATCTGATATTTTCTGTTTAGTACCTGGAACTATGTTTTTAGGTTGATAGATGGTCTGCGTGTGTAAGTGTAATCAAAGACATTCATTTTTCTAGATCTTGTTTTCCTCTTGGGTTTGGTATTGAAACAGAGGATATTTTTACAGTTGAACGATAATATGTAGGCAGAATATTATCAAGGAGAAAGATGTCTTTTTCTAATATTACAAGCCAAAAGCGAGAATACATGTCTCTGCACTGCTGAGCACAGGAAGATGTGCTCTATATTACAAACCAAAAGGGAGAATATATGTCTATCTGCGTAGGCACGGAACTTATATTACAGACCAAAAGCTAAAAGTGTCTTCGGATGATAAACTTAATGCCCACATAGGAGAGGATTTTAGTGTTGCCTTATTGAGTACCATTCATGGATTCATTTAGCGTCATGTCTCCCAAACACAATAACTTGAGCGGTACCAATCTCTGAAACGCCAACAAAGATGAAATCTGGGTGTGTCAGGTCGTGATCTGCAACAAACTTGGTGAAGCAACGATTGGCAAGCTGAGCATGGTTCACGGGAATATGCCACTCCCGATCTCCACTCTTCAATATCACTTTTTTGAGTTCGCCATCACGTAGCATTTGATTTAGGTTTTGTTCAAAGACCTAGCAGGAGGCAATTGGAGGATAAATATATTATTATATGCATCAGTATACTACATACATATATATATGTATGTGTGTGTGTGCGCGCGCGCGCGTGCCTGTGTGTATGTGTGTGTTAATTTTTGTAGGAAAGACGCACGATTTACCTTACTTATATGAGTTTCTGATGTGCATATGCAACCAAACTGTTTCAGTGTAAATTTTGTGAGCATGTCGTAGGGCAGGCAAGAAATCCTTGTGATTCTATTTCATGACGAGTTAAATTAGGAGCTAAAAAATGTAGCTTAAGCATTTAGAGATAAATATATGTAGTGACTATTTTGAAAAGTCTTACAATCAGTGCCATATAACTCGCTGTGGAAGTATCCTTATGTAGTTGAGCGAGTCATAACTCTTGCCAAGCTGGTGTTGAATATATAGACATCGAAGATCAATTTTTTGTAGCATCCGAATACTATTTTGAAATTTGATTCGACTCCGCGATCTTTTAAAATTGAAGACCAGTTATCCCTAAAGTTGTTGTTGATTACATGCACTGGCCAAACCTTAGCTCCACTTTTCAAGAGAATCCAGAAGGTGTCATATTCTTCATTGAATAATCGTTCAAATCCTAAGGGCACACCCTGTAAGTGATATAGAATTGTTATCTATCTTGGTTTATGTGAACGAATGTTATGCTAGGAAGTAGTTACTCTGTGTTAGTAATTACTGTTAACTGATAAGGATTTGCTGCCGAGATGTTCTTGACAAACCATGAGCTTTTAACTCTTAAGTTTTAATAGAAAATGTGTGCCAGAAATCAATAGTCGGGCATATTAGATTGTAAGAATTGCAGAAATTTAGGTGGAAACAGATGCAGTGCATGGGTTATAATTTGTGAGGCAAATTAATACCTTGGTCACTATGCAGCAGAAAAGAGTGATAGATTAGGGAATCCAGCCACATAGATAACCCAATTTTAGTATCCCATTTTAGACGATCGCCAATCGGATAGATGCCTGTGTATTTGGATGTGAAATCACGGTCTACCTCATATGTTAAACTTTCAGTTTCTTTGTCTGTCGATATAGCTTCAAGCTCAGACTTGCCACCTGCAGTATGTAAATAGAACAAGCCACCTTTGTATGTAGTTCTTCATTATGCCTCTCAAAAAAGATCCTCACGAATGGATCATTGGTTGCCATGGTGCTCTGAAAGATGTAGAAGAATACTGTATTAATATCTTAGGCATAAAAATGAAGTTAAAAATGTTCAGTCATATAGTTGATGAGAGGAAAGATGTACCACTTTGAGACTGTAGTTTTAGAGTTTAACTTCAGCTTCAGTCGTTGTTGCACGTAGATTTCTGTGAGGAAAGCTTTGAGAAGTGCTATAAGAATTAAGTACTTAAATTTTTGAAGAGGACAAAGTGGAAAAGTTAAATACTCACAGTTAATTCAGGAGGAGTAATAACCAGTGGCTTTGCGAAGGTGGCATCCACACCTAGAAAGTATTTATGTTGGGTAACCTGTGGGGTGTAAGCCAGCTGGTGTTAAACTGGACTCTTGTAAATATCTGGACTGTTGTATACATCAACAGCTTCATTCAAGTATTTTGTTTCAGTCACAAAATTTATGACTGCTTTACTTGTGGCCATTGGTTAGAATCCAATACACAGGCTAAGGCAGGAAGTGTAAGCCCGTTTTTGTTGATTTTAGGCCTTGTAAATGTGAGCAGATCCTATTGACGTAATTTATTGGAGTGATAGATTGGTTGACTGCTTTAGTTTGAGTCCTAATGTTTGAGTCCTAATGTTTGAGTCCAAACCCTTCACAAACCTCTTGCATTTTCTCTCCTCCGTATTCACGAGTTCCGGCGCAAAACGGGACAAAGATTGGAACTTCATGGCATACTCTGAAACGGTCATTGAGCCTTGCTCAAGCCTCTCAAATTGCTCTCTAAGTTGCTCTTTGTACGAATTTGGAAAGTATTGGTCCTCGAACTTCACCTCAAACTCGGCCCATGTTATGTTTTCAACGTCCGGTTCATCAACATTTCGTGCCGCCCTAGCCGCTTTCCTAGCGTCCCTCCGCTCCGCAAGAACCGATTGCCACCACTCATTAGCTTCCCCGGTAAGTTGGCAAGCCACAAGACGAACCCTCAGATTATCCTCGGTAATGTCAAGCAAGTCAAACAATTTTCGAATCTCCGATAGCCAATGATTTGCGACCAACGGATCAACATTAAGCCCGTCGAACTTAGGTGGGTCCATGCGACGAAACTCCTTAGCCACTTCCATAGCGCGAGTAGTAGTATGGGCCCTAGGTGTTTGAGCCAAGAGATTATGCGCCGCAAGCGCCGCCACAAAGTCGGTCATGAATGGATTCGGTGGGTTTTGCTCTCCCGGTTGTTGTACCTCTTCCTCACGCCTCTCATCTCGACCCCCCGAATGTTCCCCATGATGACTAACCTCATCCCCCATTCGTTCATTGCGACCACGACCATGGCCTCTCCTTCGGTTACCTACCCTACCAACTCTATCGCCTCTCCTCGGTGGCATGGTTCTATAAGAAGATAAGAAAGAAAATCATTAACAACCAACATTATCTCAAACTAAGACCCAAGCCTTCAACGCAATCCCAACACGGGAAACATCTCAACACGATGCTCCAAAACCAATAAGTACTATGAGACATTAATGTCCTACTCATGAATGTCACACAAGCACACAATGAATGAGAAAATACGATTTTCATGAGAAAACTTATGCAATGGTTTAAGCCCCAAGACTCGAAGTCTTTCCCACGGTTCCTAAGTATTCGAACCTAAGCTCTGATACCAAGTTGTCACGCCCTCAAATTTAATAAACCAAATACCAATAAAATCCACGTAGGATAAACCAAAAGTCATACATTCCACCGTTGAAAAGTCAAAGTCAAAGTACATCGGGTTTGTACAAGAAGTACCCGTACCCATGCATAAGTAATTAATAGTTAAGAGTTGTTACATAACCAAGTTTTGTCAAAAGATTTAAGGAATCAAAGTTACAATATCATCTCCCAAAATATATTAACGATAGAGAGGATAAAATAACTTCATGTCAAATGAGCTTCATGATATGCATCCACATGCCAAGCATTCCAATCACGTGCCTTGCCGAGTACCTGAAAAATGATAGGTTGAGCTCACTAGCCCAGTAGGAAACTTTTCTACCAACGCTAAGGGTATAAATGATGAAACATGCACATGGAGATGTGATACACATGAATGAATAAGCTAAAATAGACCAAACTATGTCGACTTGATGAGAGAATATCCAATAGATGCCCCAAAGTTCGAATCAAACCCAAGTGTCCATAGATTTTCTCATAAAACGTTACATTTCATGTCGTAGGTTCAATCCTTTCAAAACATAGTCATTTTCATAAAACATGTCCTTTTTCATCTCTTCACAAATAACCACTTATTTAAATAGGGAATGAATCCCTCTGCCGGATTTCGTGGGCTCCGAACACCCCTGCCGGATTTCGTGGGCTCCGCACACCCCTGCCGGATTTCGTGGGCTCCGAACACCCCTGCCGGATTTCGTGGGCTCCGAACACCCATGGCCAGGGACGCACCAAATGGTGGCCCTAGAATAAGCAAATTATCATTTTCAAAAGTTTATTAACCAATCAAGTGTCCAAAAACATCCATGTAATTCATTTAGGTCAAAAATTTGTAGTGTGTCGGTTGTGGCAATGTTAATATGTGTCCAAGAACATGAGAGGTCAAGACAAGCATCATTCATATCATGATAGGCTACCAATGCTTAGAAGTCGATTTGAGAAGCTTAGGGAAGACCAATGAAGGCCCGGCGCAAAGAAACATGAAAATGGAGTTATGAACCTCGAGAAAACCCGACACCTTGATAGGAGAAAGTACATTTCTCTCAAAATACAAAGGCTATGAATATGAGACCAATTGGGTTTGAAAGTAGACTCAAAGAGCTTTCCAACGGTTCAAGAATCACCTCAAACGGAGTTCGGATGAAGCGGGGGCGTGTCCGCGAAGTTGGGTAAAAATCTGTCTTAGCAGTCTGGTATCGATACACAAGAAAAGCTGTATCGATACCAGGTCACTAAAATTTTTACAGAAATTCTGGTATCGATACCCATGAAAGGGGTATCGATACAAAGGCCATCTCGAGCAAAATTTTCAGATTTTCAGATTTTTCCAAAATGGAGGGGATTTCAACCCAAGCCAAAAATTGAGGTTCCAAACAACATCTACTCATAGGAGAGGGATATATCAACAACTAATTGAAGGATTTACCAACCAAATACACAAAACCCAAACTCAATCAAAAATCAAGCTCATTTCCATGGTGATAACAAGTTTAACAAGAAATTGAGAACAAGAACACCAACAATGCAATCATTCAACAAATATACACTTAGAGGAGGTAGAAGATTGTTCCCTACCTCAAGGATTTGCTCCAAGTCAACCCAAAAATGAATTTGTAGATCCCCAATTTGAGCAATCCCGAATTTGGTCCTCCCGGAGCGAAAAGATGGTACTCCGAGCTCCCAAACACGCGTAGATGATGACTCTTTGGTCAATTTATGAAGAGGTTTGATGATGAGGGAGTAATTTGAGCTCAAAGGAGCAAAAATGGAGGAGAGAGGAGGAGGGGCTGATTTTTGGGAGAAGAAGAGAGTGATATTTAGGCTCAAAAATCAGCCACACACATATATACACACACACCACTAATTGCATTAGCACCCCTAACATTCCAATGTGTTCCAAAGACACCCCAAATGCAATCACCAACTCATATTGACCCCAAATCACACTATTTACATTTCCTCACACTTCCCCAATATTATTTCCGGAAAATTATTTAAAAACACGAGTCCTTACACCCTGATTGTATTCCTACATTGCAAGAGAGTTTTTTATGGCTAGCTATTGGTATTTTAAATCTTGAGTGCGCTGTTTGACCATTTGGCAAGATTGATGCTGCAACTCCTGAACTTGCGGTTGCTAATGCAATCTTGTTTTGAGATCTAACAGTTGCTAGTATTGCTCTGTAGAGAAAAGTTTTTCCTGTTCCTCCGGGTCCATCTATAAAGAATGCCATGCTTTGTTGCTAAGAAACTGCACTTGTTATGGCTTTGAATGCATCCAATTGATTCTCATTTAAAAGGGAAACACTGTTCAAGTCATCTTCTGCTATGATCATATTCATTTCATCTTCGATTTCTTTACAAATTGCTTTTTTTGGACTCTTATCTTTAATCAGGTCTGCTAGTTCGTAATCATTTATGTTCCGACTCATTGATTCCAATTCTGAGTTTACGACCTCTAGCAATTCTTGCCGAGCTTGTTCCTTTGTCATTTTTTGCAAAGAAATGAAATCTTCGATCATATCGTCTTCGAATTTAAAGAATAGCTCTTTTGGATTTATCGGACCGCAGTGCACAAGAATAGTGCAGAATAGTTGTCTTAGCGAAGCTGGCATTGGTACGCGCGTGCTTCTTGCATACATTCTTCATTGCTGTTGTCTGTTTCTAATAATCCATGTGCAACTGCCGCTTCCCTATAAGTATCATACATTATGTTTTGCACTGTTCTTCGATTAGAGTATGATGTAGGGCATGCTACATAATTCAATAGCATTCTCAAATTGTACCTTTCACCTTCGCTTGGATGAGCTGTTATGATTCTTCCTATCACATCTCTGCATTGTTGCACTTTTCAAGCTCTTGTTTGTTTGTTCCAAACAAATTCCTCTGGGAAATTTCGATAGAGCAACTTCCTTTCTTTGGCATAATCATTGCAGTCATTCATCCAAAAAAATTGCGTTAACATTGTTCGTGCGTGTGTGTCATCATTAGTGATTGTTCGAAGATCTATTTGTTTTTTGAAGCTGATCATTTGGCAACCATCTAAGTGCAACTGCAAACTTATCACAGCGGGGCTCATTTCATGAAGGGGAAATCTATATATTCTCCAGATCGCCTCCGGTGGTGATACCCATCTAGCAGACTGATATTGCTCTATTTCATCAATATTTTTGTTTAGTGTTGTTCTAACTATTCTATATACGATTTTATTATGTCCTTTGTATATATATTTATATAAGTTGATTGTGGAACATATCTCAACATTAATATGGCAGTCAAATATAGCTAATAAGTAAGGATTATATGGGACTACCCATTTATTGTCAAGCATTTGTCCTCGAACTTGAACGGGTTCTTTATTTGCAATTTGTCTATAGACTGGATATCCATTTGGAGCAATAACAGTTTTTTCGGTGAAAGCTCTCGAGTAACGATCTTTACATTTGTCACCTTCCATACAAACTTTTTTTTTGTTCATGGTTCCACATGGTCCATGTATCATATGCTTTAGAACCCTTGCGTAGAGATGCGGCTGTTGATCTTTATCTGGTATTTCTGTTGAAATGAAAGCATCGAATTTCTCAGTCGTATTTAGTTTATATACTTTTTGAGTATTAATAACATGTGAACATGTGGTAGGCCTCTTTTTTGGAATTCGATGACATATGTGTATGCGGCAATTGGTCTAAAGAGCTCTTCTTTGATTACTTCTTTTGTCAAGTGCTCAAGTTTGCTCCTAAATACAATTGCAACCAAGTCTAGCCTATTTTTCGCTTCTTCAAAACTTTTCAGCTCTTCTGTTATTTCAATCCATTTGGGATTGCATGTCATTGTTAGAAATAAATCCGGCTTGCCATATTTTGTACGAGTGCCATAACATCCATATAACGCTTGCGCATGTCTCATGGACCTCCAATGAATGATGATGGCAAAACAATTCGCTTTCCTACGTTCGATCCTTGTATTTCGCCTTGATCAATGCTGTCCACTATGCCTTGGTACAAATCTGCTCGAATCTCATGTTGTTTAGCTCGAAAAAAATCAAGCCTTGTGGTTTCTATTTTTACATACATATCGACGACAAACTATTGGAGTAGACGCCCAGATTGTAGGAGAATTGAATTAATTGATGGCCGAATCTGCAATCGATAGGCATAGAATTCTCTGCATGATACTGTATTTGCCTGGCCCGTCTCTTCCTCATAGACTGTATTCATATAATGAAATATTCAGTACTACTATTTAAGTTGATCAAATACATAATTACAGAGTTTAGTGATAAAAGTTTGCCTGCAGCTTCATTTGTTATTAAATCTTCAGCCGTCAACGAATGTGATGGTATAATCCTTTGTTGAGCATGTGACTGATTGTGGTTCTTTTTTTTTTCAATCCCTCAGTGCCACCCTGGTTCTCCTCTAGGAAATAATAGAGGATATTGCAAAGCATCATAACGCCCATACCGATATCGAATTTTTTGTCAGTACCCATTATGTTGGTGGACAAGAATATCGCGTTCGAAGGAATCCGTTCCATTTGGATTATCTATCCAGATGGCGGCAACTTGACTAACGGTAGGAGTAGAATGGGTAGAGTCACCCATTTGGGGATCGGCTTTTAGCTTGATTGCACAACTATCAAGATTTGGCACTGTCCTAAGACTGTGAAAGAATATAGAATATGGATTTAATTCGAGTGCACTAATCACTTTGTCTATAGTATTTGGTTGTAAGTTTGTGGCTATGGATCTCCTGTTTTCCGTTTCTGTTTCAATGTCATAAAAATAGAGCTGCAAGTATGAAGGTGGGACTCAGAAGGGTAGAGGTTATGGATATAATGGCAGATTTGACCTTGAGCACGAAATGTGTACATGCCACCACTTTTTGTTGCATACTTCTCATCAAGAACTACTCCTATTGATGTGAAAGCAAAAAACTATTGAATGGCCTGATAAATTGTTTGAAATGTGCACATTCTGGGGTTGAGCCTGAGAACAATTCCTTGAGTTGATCAGAAATGGTAATTGGATACAATGATACGTCTCCTTTGCAGCAACAAAAACCAGCAGGCTCATAAGGAAATCTCTTGGCAAAGCAGAGATTGCAAGAAGGCACTTTTGGCAGCACACATGCTTGACATGGCACACTTCGCATAGCAAACTTTGGTAAAGGCTATTGTTCATGACACCTGCATTTTAGTTATTTGGTATTGTTAGAACAATGAACTAAAACAAAGTTGATATTTATAGAAGTTAGGCTGAATTCATACCTATTGAAACATCATATAGATAACCTGTATCATTACAAACTAATGAGTTAGGAATTGTATAATTCATATCGATATATAAATACATGTAATTAAATAAATGACTTCATACATGGTTGATCTTCTTGTATGCCTGATTGGTTGGAACTTGAAGCTTTAAAAATAAAGAGATAAATTATATGTTATAACATGTCAATGTATAAGTGGAAAAAAATTAACTTATAAATTATATTCTTTAATACTTTGAAAATATCATGTAGGTAAATATGCTTACCCATATAAATCACATGGTTTGCTGAATCTGTGTCATAGTTACTGATGCAGCACTCATATGGACCAAATTTATCGTGTTGAGATATGTTCAATGGAGGGATTGTTTTTGAGTTGTCATCCTGCTGGATCAGAATTGGAAAAAGTCGTTCCTTAGGTTTTTTTTTCTTTTCAAGATAGCTTGTTCTCCGTTTTGCACTCATTTATCTTTCTCCTCCTGTGACCATTCAGAGTATGGTCGCCGTTTGTTTTGTGACATTGAAAGAAGATCATGTATAACATGAATCATTGAATATGTTAACGTAATTTATTGGTTTGCATGTCTTTGTTGCAATGTCATGCACGTGCAAGTATTGAAATAATTTAACTGTGAGGCTAAGAGTGACCATATCCACTAAGAGCAACAGAGTATTGTCTTGATATGCATTTTGGTGACTTGAGTTGAACCATTCTCATTCAACAGTGCATCAATGCTGCCTTGTTTTGTTCCATAGCTTACCTTGTTCTAGTTGTTAGTACTTACGTATGGAATTTGTAGGAAAGAAATGAAGTGTATATTTTGATTATTTGACTCCACGTATGTGAAAAGATTATGTAAATAAAACAAATTAGGCATGTTTCTGTATAATTGACTCTATGGACTACAATTCTTGGTTCCCACACCTCGTTCTATATAAGATCAAATTAGATAACTTATGTTTTATGCACAGTAACTACTTAGTTTAGTTAACTTCTTGGCCTGCTCTCTGGGTTCTATATAAGACTAAATTACTTGGCAGCTTACGATCCTTCAAGAAATTCGAAATTACCTGAGTTGAGTTCTAGTAACGCAAGACGTGACTTGAGTACTAGATTTTGCAAAGTAAGATTCGTTGCTTTAGTTTTGAATAAGGTAGCTGGTAGCTTGACTGATCTTTTGTTCTAGATGAAATGTGAATGTTATATTCCACTTCTATAAATATGATTATTGGTACATACTCTAGGTAGCTGGTAACTTGTATTGAACTCAATGGCTTGATACATACTCTAGTATTTAAGCTTTTGTTTATTGGCATGATCCATCGCTGCTAGACTTTTCCTGGTCATGCACTAAATTTCTTTTTTGATCTTAACTAAGAGCTAATGAGAATTAAGATTTATACTATGTACTTTTCTTTAAGTAATCAAGCTACTTCTATATTGAGTATACATATTGAACAGCTAGATAAAATACTGAAGTAATAACTTTGGGAAAAAAATCAATAAAACAAACATGAATACTATGAGAAAAAAACATATCACTATGTTTTTGTTGTGGTTCAATAGGAATCACTTCATTAGTCAACAATCTTTTACTGTACTAAAAGATTTAGATAGCATTTTAGATTTTGTGTAGAACTTACCTTCTGTTGGATGACTAAGCAATTTTCAGAATGCTTTGAATGTGTTAATAACATGCTTGTGAAAAGGGTGTTGGACCTAGAATAGAATTAACTTTTCATGGATCGAACAATTGGTGTGGATTTTTGAATGCTAAGCAATTGTGCTGTAAATACAACAGTGAATGTAGGTTATAGTAAACTTTGGCAGGTAAGAAGTGATTGTGAAGTGTAGTTACTGATAATATTTTAGGTGTAATTGTACCTTGTATTATTCCTTTTGTCCTGCAACATGCTTTCTCTTTATTCCTTCTGTACTTGAATGTGATAGTTTTCAAGTACTTCACTTATTTACATATCTGCATGGGAACTCTTTGCATTGACTGTGCTAGAATAGTTCTCTAGATTTGGTAGAAAAATGGGTGTGAAACGATGATAAAATATCCTAGTAACATGAATGCATTCAGAGGATAGAATAACATTTTCTTGAAGTCAAAGTTAGTGCTCTTTGCATTGAGTGTGGTCAAGTTATTGTGCTGGACGTTGACTGAATTATCTACCAAATATCTAGATAAATATCTGCCTTATTTGCTGCCTGCAACATAGAACAACTCTCTGCATGAGTGTATCATACTTGCTATATTTGTTTGAGGTTGGAAAAGTCTGTGGTTAAGCTGAGTATTGTTGAAGCTTTGGTAAAGCTTTTGCTTCAGTTTGAATATATTATTTAATTCGGCTCAATTATTTATTGTTAACATTAACAGCTTAAAGAATATATTTGTGTCTATATTTGTTATATTTTTGTAGGAGATGAGTGTTAAATCTTGGCCTCTTAGTCCAAAGGATGGGAAGAAATTGCACAAGGATATTCTTGGGGATGCTGAATCATCAGAAATTTGCGGAGTTGGAGAAGTGAGGTTGCCTGGTCGAGAAAGGAATTCAGAAGAAAGCATTGAGTCCTCTCTTGATCTTCTGGAATAGAAGAATGAAGTATTTAAATTGGTTCGCCGTTTTCATGCTTCGAAGGAAACCGGACTTTTGCTGGATCAAATGCTTTGGCAGGATCCCAAACTGGAATGCATCATTCAAATTGTCGAGAAGGTGGAGCAAAATATGGCAGTAGAAAGTGTGTATGCAGAGGATGTTGTGTCAGGATCAAGTGAAGGGTTGGCGTTTAATCCTCATCTTGAGTGAATGTAACATGGCATGAGATGCCATTTGGAAATACTACCATATCAATAGTAAGGATCAACACATCAAACAAAACTTTCTACCTTACGTAGATTTGCTAGGCTTGAGGGGAGATAGGCCCATGAAATCCTACTTTCTCCCCCCTCTAATATCATCGATTGAAGCAAAAATTCTTTATAAATATAAGATGCCCTCCTTGTCGCAGTAGTAGACTTGCTTCTAGAATAACATTTAACTACATTGTCGTCCAACCAATAACTCTTCTTTTTGTTATTGAAGCATAATTCTACTTAAAGCTGTCATACCTGTTGAATGAACATGAGAAGCCGGTCTATGGAGAAAGAGTAAGACATCATTCTACCACTCAAGGAACCCCCATGGTTTAGTTCAGTATATAAGCAAATAATCAGCTTAACAAAATACATAACTGACCAAAAGCTTTGTATCTCCACTCATTAAATTGCTTTAACTTCGGTGAGTACAGAAAAATTGGCACAAAATGACAAACTGAACTCATATACTCCATTATCCAGACTAAGAAACACCCATTTTTGGTAATAATATGGGCCATTATGAACACAAGTTTAGGAAATTAAATGTCCACATGTTGAATCGAGTTCCTCCCAACTTTGTTTTTTTTTTCTTCCAATTGTGTCCTTCAATTTTGCTGCCTCAAGTGTAAATGGGAAGGGTATTCCCGTCAATTCATTGCCTTGGCCTTAAAGTGGAAACAGCGACTTAGACTGCTCTAAGCCACATCTATTTCTCATGGAAAAACCGCCTTCTTAGTGCCATCTAACCGTCGACGCACAACCGTTTGGCTCAACATCTCTTGTGAACTCTGGGTCTCAGTATCCAAACTGACCCATTATATATCAGATACAACCCACCATCACAGTCACACTCTAGTTCAGTATTAACACACCAAAGTGGGAAAAAAACAACTTTCGAAATTACAAACCAAATCAGACTCAAAGCCGCAAGACTAAAAAAGATCCAGACAAAGTGATATATCTGAGTCATTCAGATGTGCAAGTCGATTTCGAGAAGAGACGGGAAAGATGGAAATCTGGAACTAATCAGAGTAGACAAAGGGGGTATGAAGACATATAAAAGCCACAATCCTGCAAATTGACATACGCGTTAAAAACAGGCAAATACACATATTTATGCATATCTGTGTCTATATGCAAAATCTCTGAACACAAATTTGAACATCAGGTAGAATGCGTAAACTAAACACAGACAAAAACAGAGAGTAAATGATGCATTTAGAAACTAAATAGTGCTAATGAACGAGTTAAAGAGTTCATTAAAAATTACATCCCAGCTCAGATGGCTTGAAAAACTAACCTATTGAGCAAACCTTGAACATTTACATTAGAGTAAACTAGAATGAACTAATATCTTCAAACCGCATGATCGATAGCTTCTTATCGACATAAAGTTACTCAATGTAGGCCAGAAGGGAAACATATTGTTGTACATGCATATTCATTGAATAGGACATTGAAGACAATTCCCAGGTGGGATGTTTAGAAAAAGAGACCAAACGTATAGTTTAGAATTGTCCAAACAATTTGTTACACAGTGGTACGCTAGGTTGCATGGGAAAAGCAAACCTTAGGTGTTCTACAGTGATATCAGATCAACATAAATAAAATTGTATACGCAGGGTTAAGAATGATTTTTTGGGCTTTGATGTTAGTATATATATCGCCATATTTGGGCTTTGATGTTAGTATATATATCGCCATATTCTCTTTTTCCTTTCTCAAAGACCACATTTATTTGGATTCTTGATGACTGCAATGTAATAATCAAGAGTTTAAGTTAATTCCACTTGAGAATTGCTTTAGTTTTCTGTCCTCTTTAGTATTTTTGATAGCCTTACAAAAGATTTTGGAACTTTCAAGTTGCAATCAAGATCCCATTAGAATGGTCTATGCATCATGAAATGGTTGCGGGAGCTGCTTCAGGGCTGTGATATCCTCTTGAAGAATGCAGAGTGGGTTGCATTGTGCACCAAAACATGTGACCTAACAACATCCTCATCCACCATGATTTTGAATCTCGGTATGTAAAATCATTCATATCCAGAGCTATACCAACAAAATAGAGAAGCAAAAGTAACAGTCAGGAAACCAACATATCTCTTTCCTACTCAGAACTGAGTTAATCATAGAATCCTTAGGATGGAGTAGCTACCATGCATCCCTAAGACCACTCTAATTGATCAAGACAATGAGGGAACTAAGTCAAAAAAACATCCACATCGACAGCTATACTACCAAAAAAATAAGCAAAAGTAAAAGTCAGCAGATATGTTAGTTTCCTGACATTAATATTGTTCAAATTGTTCAACTAAAATCATTGAACACGAAGCAATAACAGACCAAACGTAGCTATGTGTAATTTAAGTGTATTCTAATTTCTAAGTCTTTATCTAAGTGTCAGATTCAGGAGCTTCCTTCATTTATTTTCTTTGTATTTTATCCTCTCCCGCTGCACTTGGACTGCAGACAGAGAGAGCTAAGCTTGCTAAAGTAATCAACTTTGCCACTAGCAAGTCAATTATGAAATATTTTGGAGTAGACATGACAGATACAATTTTATGCCAATCTCTGGGATCCAACGGCATAAAGTCAAGAAAGAATTAGAATTGACTCACTCATCTAAAACCCATCAAAGCAAAGGAAAGCCACTACGGAAGAAATGGAGGGTAGAAGAATGCTCACAGTTTCTAAAGTAGAGGAAGGCCGGAAAAGTTGGTAGGTATCGTCCTGACAAGATTGTTGTTTCATAAATTACTGCACATTTGTAATGGATAAATTAGTTCAGAATTCATAATTGGCGCTAGAACAACATTACTTTTGTGATCATATCCCATACAGAAAATTGAAATACAATTGCGCTACTACCAAAATGATAGAGATGGAGATTTCTTACATAGTCGTCATATTCAAAAAAACTTTTTTGGAAGCCAAAAAGAAAGAGATGAGGAGGAATGATGGATGCATTGGAGATGCTCTTATGCATCCACAAGTTATGCAACCTAGTGTTGTCTGAAAAATTACACAACATCTTAAAAGTTCAAATACATTATTCATGTCCTTTCAAATACTATGGCTTGTCAAGGAAGGCTTAGGTTAGACCCATTTTCTTATATATAAGTAGTGTAAATACATGAAGCCCTGACACACCCAAATCCCTTTTTGTGGCCTAGGAAAAACCATTCAACTAACCAATTACGTCTTAAGAACCACTCATCAATGCCCTTGACTATCAGATTTTTTGCTCAATGAACGGTTTCACATATCTCTTCAACGAAAACAAAGAGAATCATATAACTGAACATAAGTAAACCAATGCTATGCCCTTCAACCAGACAAATGTCTCAGACCTTTTCTGGGTATAAGATAATATTGCACCGACTCACCTTCGATTGCTTAGGTACATCAGAAGCTATGATGTAGATCCATCTTTCGAGCTTTAAAGCAAATAGTAGTTTTTTGGTGCTTGCCTCCCTATCAAACCAAGGACATACCATCAAAACCGAGTTAAAAACAACGTCAAAGCCCTAACCGATTTTTGTTGGGGTTAAGACAAAACGATTTCGGTCACAGTAAACTTAAGAACACAAAATAATGAGTGTCGAAGTACAGTCAAAGAAATAACACAAAATCCTAAACAAGAAGAACCTCCTTCTCTCAAATCCCACTCTCTCTCTCTCTCTCCCTATCGAAATATCCCAACACCTCACTCCGACTAACCCCTTGATTTCTCATAAAAACGATGGAAGGCTCAAGTTATGATGGGTATCCAACTTTGAGATTTTGTGACTCAACAAATACTCACTCGACAGTTACGGGTTTAAGTCTTCCTCATCATGTCTGTGTAGAAGATGGAGATATAGAGAGGAAATGTGCACGCCTTGATGTCATCGTCGCCGCTGTACGCTGACCAAATCACCTGAAAATCAGCCATTTTGTCAATAAATCCACATCTTAAAAGAGCCCCATATCAGTTTAAGGAGAAAAAAAAACCCCCATATACTTAAAATTTCGAAAGCAACCCAAAATATGCTTCGACGATACTTGTTTTGCCAAATCGGCCACAAAGCTTCAAACATTCCTAGATGAACTCTGCCTCGACCAAACAAAAGAAACAAGAGAAGCAGAATCTTGGTTCCTGTGGAGAGAAGGGAAAAATGAAACATAGATTAGGGTTTCAAAAGCTTCGGTAGAAATACAATTCTCAAAAAATGAAACCGTAGTTTAGGGTTTGGAAACGAATTCTGCGACTGAAGAGAACGACAAACGCACCTGGTTCAATCTCCGGCGAAATCTGTCGTGTATCTATCTTCAATAGCTCATGGCGAGAGAGAGAGAGAGAGAGAGAGAGAGAGAGAGAGAGAGAGAGAGAGAGAGAGAGAGAGAGAGCCTTCAATTCTTGCTGCCATCAACGCAGATATGCAAGTCTGCAATTACTCAATCTAAATTCATTAGAGGCGTGCAAATCCCTCTCTTCGAGCTGGCGAAAGAGGCTTACAAAACTCTCTCTTCGAGCTGGCGAAAGGAAGGACAATCAAAGCCTCGAAGTTAAAGCAACGTACAACCTTTTCAACGCTCTCCACTTTAAGTCCAACACCATGAATTGACCAAATTACCCCTCGAGACAAACCTGTGGGCTCTCCAATTGAAGGATAAAATTGAAAAAATGGGGCAAAAATGGGAGGCCGAAGCAATCGAACTTAACGTTCTAAGTCTTCTATATTTTTTTGAATAAGTTCGCACATCTATTGGCCTCCCGCTTCATTTGGTAGATCACTCGCACATTGCATCGAGTCATGAGGGTCTGCAATCACAAATAAGAGAGCTCGTTTGGTGATTTGGACTATACGGATTCAAAGCCATGAATTTATGTTTACTTGTATATTTCTATTCATTTTTTAATGTAAAAAATAATGCTCTAAACTTTATTAGAAATTTAAAGGGCACCCAATAAAAAAGAGTATAAATGTATGCTTCTAAAATTAAGAGGGTCAAATCAAGTTTTACTCAAGGCTAGTTTTTCCAAATGATTTTATGAGATAAAATTTAGTTTTGATAAAATTTACGTTTTTTTAGAGGTGTGATGAAATCACATTGTTTTCCCAAATGATAAAATCTAGTTTTGATAAACTCCATCCAATGCCTTTATTTGATAAAATCTAGTTTTGCTTTTGTAATTTGAGGATCATAGATTTTATCAAAATTATATTTTATCTCATAAAATCATTTGAAAAACTAGCCCTCAAAAGAATCATAATAATGAATACTAATATAAATATTTTACCCACCAAATATAACCCAACAGTAGTAATTTTGTACCAAGGTGCCAAAGGAACAAACAAAAGCAACAAATAAATATATAAAAAAACACAAGTTCAGATTGTTGACTGTCGGGTTGTTTGGAAATTGTGGGAAAAAAAGAGAAAGGAATAAAAATTCAAAACAAATTTCACCCATTGTTTGGAATGGAGAGAAAGAGGAAGAAAATACAAAAAGTGAATTTTCCTCTCATTTCTCCTTCACTTTCCTCTAATTTTCTTTACTTTATTTTCTCCCACATTTCTCAGCTTCCAAACACAGCCTTGATAATCTCCCCCTAATAAGTGGATATTCTATAATGAGAGAGAACATCATAAATACCTGAGTACAATTTGTAATAATTTTTTTTCCCCTTTTTTGTATGTTTATTTTAAACAATAAAAAATCAAAACAAAACAAAGAATCAAGAAGTCATCTACTACTAGTCTACTAGTAGGGGTTTTTCTCTCCTCTCTGTCATTCTCTCGCCCCCCCGAGTCCAATAGGGGGCAGCGATCAGCTCCTACCTAGATTATCAGTAAACCCCTCTCTCTCTCTCTCTCTCTCTCTCTGCACACGCATATATCTGTATGCCTACAAACGAGTTCATATGAAGTAGATAATAGTGTTCTATTTACAGGGTTATTCTTGATACATTTGACAGATTTGATTGCTGTCTGCAGTTTATTTCTGGGCATAATGGAGAGTAGAATCCCACCTGGAAGTTACTTTCAGTACTCCCCTACAGGAGTCCATCATGGTTCACTCCAGAGGTCTTCCTCCCTCCCCTTAGATCATGAAAGGTCAGTATGGGTTTTTCCATACAAATTCGTGTAGTTGTCTGTCTATTTCATATGGATCTGGCAATCCTATTTTCATCATAAATACCTCATACAATATCCTTTATGGGTTTTTATTAATTCTCTTCATTCCCGGAGTTCAAACTTTTATTGTTGCTTCTAATCCAGCTTGGAAAGGACTGCACTTCATAGCTCTAATGGGTTTTTGACTTTCTGTTAATGCTCTTCAATGCTTATGTTTTTTAAATCTACGAATCCGATGTGTTACGTAAATGTTTTTTCATTTCATTTGGGTGAGAGCAGTAACGTGTTCATATTGCTCCCTCACCTGCTAAGTTACATATCCAAAGCTCATAATTGCACAGGACTGCACAAGATAGAGCTCAAGACTGTGAACAAATCCAAATTAGTTTCTTATCAAAGGAAAAAAAAGAAAAAGACAGAGCTCAAGACTATACAAGGTTATAATATGTAGCTGTTGTACACGTTTTAAGAGGTGCTACTGTGGCCAGTTTTTGGTGATTCGTTAAAATACAAAAAATATTAGGTGCATGAAGAAAGAAGCTCTTGATGTGGACATTCGGTATCTTTTTATGAAAAATGACTCACAAGTAAGAGATACTTCATAAGGCCTCCTGGCTGCATTTTATTTTACCATATGTTCATCTAACTTGTGCATATAAATGAGTATATCTGACAGAATATATAGTTCATTTGTAAACTTGTTGACTGTTCATTAAGTACATCTTATCTTCATAATTGATGATAAGATCATATAGTGAAGTGCTTTTGAACAAGATTTATATTCATGGTAAAAAGCATTGCACTTAACTACATATGTCCTACCGTTAAAAAAAAAACTACATATGTCCTTTCCTTGGGATGTACTGAGTTTATGATGTGCCGTTTTAATTTTTATCACGGCACTAGCAGATACTTGGCAGAGTTGTATATGGAGAGGCAAAAATTGGGGCCATTTATGCAAATTCTTCCAACATGCAGCAGGCTTATTAATCAAGGTACCAAAGTCTTCTATGTTTTGTTTCCTGCAGTACATGGTGTAACAAATGTCATGTAAGAATCTAAAATAACAGGAGTGCAGATTTTTTTTTTTTTTTAGAGCATCACCAGACGTGAAATCTAGAATGAGGCCTTCTAAACATGAGTTTGTAAATCCCCCCTTTTTCTTCGAACTATTTTGATGGTTCTGATTTCTGAGATACTTAAAAGCAATTGCCGAATAAGAGACATTTATTTTCTTTCAAATCGATCATAGGAAACAAACATTAAAGGACACTTAAAGTTTTTGTTACTAAACTTCAAAAAATTCGTGGCTCAAAATTTGTGCTGAAATACCTTTAGTTCATGCTTTATAGATCACGGCATATGTCCTTAACAAGGAATTTAACCTAACACAATTATTTTCCACCATGCAATTCGATGATGTTCTCTCCATTATGTGTGTTTGTTGCCTTGCAATTTGAGTTGCTACCCACAAAACTCGAAACTGGGCCAATCAATTACACTTTCTTGTTACCTGGTTTGTCTTTACTTACGAAAATAAAAATAAAAAATTACAGTTTCTTATTGTATGTGGAAGGTCTTGATATGCGTACTTTTCATAGCTCCAGCGAAGCGAATTCGTTGTGTGGTAGGAAACCTTGAAATTGATTTCTTTTAGAAATTGCACAACTCGATTTCCCAATCCTTGATATTGACTAGGATGATAATGATAAAATGATTTTCTCTGGATGGGTGGATACAAAATATTATCTGTGTACAACTCAAAATGTTTAAGTCATTTATAGCTGTGGTCACTTTGGCTCCTACCTGCAAGCTGCAGCTTTTCTTGAGTTCAATCTATGCCTTCGCTACAACCTTCCAATGCTTTAATTTGTATGCTCTCAAAACAAGAACTTATAACCCAACGAAAAATCGGCTATGGTGGTGTAAGTTACCCTGTACGACGGGGGTGTTCCGCTAACAAAAAACAGTTTTTTCCAAAAACCAAGACAGGTCATTCTCTCATAATACTTCACATACAAAACCGTGAAAAAACAGTTTATTCTAAAAACACCCTTAGTGGAACACCCCCTAAATAGTCTTACAACGAGATGTTTCCATGTTTGACTGCTTGATAAGGATCATACAAGTGAAACCATGTAGTTGTACACGGAATGAAAGTGGAGCCCAAAATTAAACGGTGGCAACGTATATAAACACAATGTGGTTCAAACCTAGCAAGTAGCAATATATACATAGGGAATCTAGTTTTGTTACATTTCGATATAAACATGAAAAGATTCCTCGTGTATCATCTATAGCAAAAAACTATGAACATGAGCTACCAATTCGGACCATATTGCAGAGTTAAAACCAAGTAATATTGCAAAGGCTGAAAGGCGTAATGATAGTAGGGTCGGGATACCCCGTCCTCAAACTGTGAAGGTCAACTCGATATGATATACTCAATAAAAGCTTTGTATGTTGTAATCTATAAATTGAATGTTTTGTTATAATGTGGGTCGGGCCCCCTCTAACTACAAATGAGTGACGCGGACATTATAGGTGTGCTCAAGGATAAGTACGGGCATGTAATCTAAGAAGTGAAATGTATAGCTTTAGTATGCTTGTGGCTGGCTATAACCCAAGTCTGCTATGTGCATGTGGTAATTGTTGAAGATTTATGCGAATCAGATATACCTCGATATGCATCAGATACTCGCTGGTCATTACATATGATTATTATATTACTTTTAGAGATGAAAAATGTCCAAGGGTACACCTAGATTCATTATGGACACTATTTGGGATACTTTTGTGTGCAACATGATAATTTTTTCAATTTTTTGTTTGAAGTTCGCGAAGTAGGGTGACTCCCGTAAGTTGTTTTTGTTTGTTTGTTTGTTAAGAAACATGAAATATAATTAGTAGGTTATATTTTCAAAAAGAGGAAATGAGGACTGATTCGCCAAACTTACTCTTAATGTACGTTAGGAACTGAAGCTCAAAGCATGGCCCATGTGAAACTGCATGTTTGTCATTTCTCAATCCATGCTTGACATCATGCATAATACTCTCTCTCTCTCTCCCTCTCTCTCTCTCTCTCTCTCTCACACACACACACACACACACACACAGTTTTGGATGGCTGGTGCAGAAACGTGACATGCAAGTTCTAACATAGTAGAGTTGATGCAGGGCAGCAGCAGAAATTGATGTTCAAAGGCTATTTGTAATTATTTCCCATGTTTAATGGTGGGAAAGCAGGAGTCATAACTATTTAAGGGTTAGTAAAGGTTTAATAGCGTTAAGGGTTTGGGAGTTAGATTATAAAGTGAAAGGATAAATGTTATGGACTATGCTGAGGCCATTATGATTCACAGATTCAGTAGTTAAATTACCAATTTTGCCAGACATTCCCTAAATGTTGCTGATACATGCTTGATACCTTGTTAATAATTACCTGATATCTACCTACACAAACAAAAATTGCAGGACTTCCGTTGACGGTGAAACCTGTCACTCTTAGTAGGAGGATACTCCTATCGGGGTGGCGTACCCACTGTCAAAACCTCGCTCTTGCACTCCCAAGTCTCGTAGTAAGCTTGATAGAACCTCCCAAGCATAAAATCCCAGAAGGGAAAAAAAAATAATGGGGCTACTAAGCAAGAGGGTAAGATGCTAGAAATATCATTACTCAAATTTGCTCAATTACTTACTATACACATAATACATACTTATATTTGCAAGAAAAAAATTTGCAGAACATCAATTGCAAATTTACATGTATGCTAAGACAATGAAAAATTATACTCTTAGAGTAGTATCTATATTTTTATTTACATCACAACATATATGGATACTGCCGCTTTGTGCAACTAAGTGCTGGATTTCCCCAAATAAGGAAACCTTTATTATTTTAATCAGTATCACATATTTCTTTGAAAATTTCAAACAACTTAAATGTTACCTTGAACGCAAATCGTTCAAATACTAGGAAGTGGAACGGGGACGGGGTTTGCCATGCAATCTAGATGAATTGTGTTCCCTTATATTAATCATATGAAAGCACATTTTTAAGAGCAGTTGATTATTTTTGTTGTTTTTTCCTACTAAATATCCCATTCCGCCTAGAGTGTATATCCATTAAGTTTGAGTTCTAGCTCCTAAAGAAAACAATTAGAAATAAATACAATTTTCTCTGATGTGGATTTCTACATCCGCTGTATGGAATGTATGTGTACCACAATCTAGAAAAGCTTCCTCTAACTGGGCAGAGGTGTTCTAGCGGTTACTTGAAATTACCCTAGCCATAAATACTAATCGTGTCAGACCATACCAAAAATTACTTTGTTCAAACTAAGAATTAACTACTACTCTTAGAGAATAATGGCTAACTCCCAGTATCGTCTCTGTAGGGATAGATTGGCGAAGTAATGATAGCTTCTATTAATTTATATTTCAGTCCGAGGAAAAGGAAGTTGGTTTAATTGTTTGATTTCGAGAAACTAAGTGAATTAGGGAAAATAGTAGATGATTTGATTGAAAACGGTGAGAGAAAGGATCTGGGGTTTCGATTCCACCCGACCACTTAACAAAGCTATGTATGGGCTAGGGTTACTATTCGAATCATAAGGGATAATCTTTAGGGCTTGCAAACCCTATCAATAATCAGCAAGAGATTATTTGAGTTGCTAACCGGCATGGACTATCCCATAGCACGGACCATCATACTAGTACAATCCTTCTCTATGAGTGACTGTCAATAGCACAATCAGAGAAACCCATTGAATAACTTTGTATTTGAAGGTGCACGTACAAATACTCAATGAAGTGAAAGCATTAAAATCATTCTTTTCAATTGTAATGGAGCAGGTTCTTAGTTACACAATCGATTCGAAATGAAAACCTAAAACTACGCATAAACAAAGCTACTCGGACTGGGGCTTCATCTTTCCCCTAGATGGATGTTTAGCTTGCCATGGAGATGGAGATGAACAGTTGATTCGAAGAGGATGATGATGACTCCATGAGTTTCCTTGCCTCTTTATCTAGTTTTTTTTAGAATAAGTTCAGAACCCCTAACACAGTATACATCAATCCTTATTTATACCTAATTACCTAAAGCCTGAAATTCCATTAAAAACGTGAAATTCTTAATATAGTCTGTCTCGATCGTCTGGACGAAAATTTCAGAGATCCAGTTCCTGCTTCTGTGCTGCTCTGCAGGTTCTGTCTTCGCGTGTCATGCTCTCTAACATCTCCAAATTGTAACTCTTTATCATTCAACACCCTCCAAGGCTTGCAAACACACTAAACACATAAATTCATACCAATTAACAATGCAAACGGACATGCAAGTGTAATTTAGAAGGAATAAATGGGCACCTATCAAACACCATAATGTCTACTGTGGTTCCTAGCAATTCACACTTCTTGCTAAATTGCTTTTCTGGTCCTTTCATTTCAATGCAGAAATCATGAGGATGTCGGGATTGATATCCAATCAAAGTATTGTCGATCATGAAAGAATTGGGCATGGACATCCATTTAGGTCACTAGGTCAACAAGCAAATGGTGGACCAGTAGATGTCCAGGGGTGGTCTGCGATGCAAACAGAGGTAACGGGAGTTTGTATATTTTGTGGATTTCAGTTATCAAATATTTCCAAACTTTATACGGTAAATCGGTTTTGAATTGACTAGCTTGATGCCAACTGCTATTATTGTATTATTGCGGCTATATTTCTCCATCATTGTCATTTAGCTTTCTGACACAATTGAGACCATGAGGACAAAAGTGAAATCCATGAACGGTTGCCTATCTGTTTGCATTTAGGGTGCATCATTGGCATAATGTATACGGGCCGATTTCATCCTTTGAGTTTGGCTTTGCAATGTAATATTGACTTTAACTGAAGAAAGATTTATCAATTATGGGCCATTTCTTGGAAGCTGATATGGTTTTCAAGTATCAGATGACCTGCTCTAAGTTGGCCAGGCAGTTTTACAAAATCTGGATTTTTCTGTACTATAGCTTTGGAATGTCTTTGACACGCTTGTATACTGCCAATATTTCTCTAATGGGGGTACAAAATGACCCTGGCCTTGTTCGGTTTAGAGTTTAGTTTAGTTTTGATGATGTAAGCAGGTGTAATAAGTGGAGAGAGATAGAGAGAGAAATGAGAGAAATGATGATGTCATCAAAACCAAAACTAAACCAAAACTTGCAACCGAACATGGCCCCTATGGGCTTGGTAGTTTGCCAGACCAGTAATATGATCGAATCTCCTGCTTTTCAATATGTGATGCACACACCTGTGTTTTTTGCTGGGAAACTAAAACATGTACAAAAAAACCATAAATTTTGGTGATATGCATGTATGACTCTGGAACATATTCTGTGGGCTAACTTAAAGAATGCAAAAGGCTCTGTCAAGTAAAATCCCATTCTTGTGGTCGAGCTGACTGATTAAGCTTTATGAGAATTACTGTCGAGAGATTTAATGATGGTTAATGGCACTTCAGGAAAATGGACATCTCCAAAGAATGACTCCATTGCACGCTTCCCATATTGGTTGGCATGGGGCACGTGGAATCCCAACCTCTCCTCCTGAAAAGAGAGTTGTTAGACTTGATGTTCCTGTGGACAAATTTCCGGATGTAAGTAAATGTTTTACCGGACTTCGGCGGGAGTTGTTTTTTCGTTCCTTTGCTTCTGTTTTCAGACAATAGCTCGTCGGTTTTAACATGAACTCCTGGCAGTATAATTTTGTTGGCCGTCTTTTGGGACCGCGTGGGAACTCCCTTAAAAGGTTTGAAGCCATGACAGAATGTAGGGTATATATACGAGGTCGGGGCTCGGTGAAGGATTCCATTAAGGTATGAAAATTTCTTATTACTATGACATTTGATAGTGGGCTTGAGATCTCCCGTGATTGGAAATACGAGAGACAAGTTTTATCAGTTCATATTCTGTTCGTGTGAATCTGTGCTCATAGTTCGTCAGTTAAGAGTATACATTGAAGTCTTTTTTGTTTGTGTGGTTCTGTTCTACAGTTTTGAGCCTTCACTATCTGATGTGATGTTCTATGAATGTTCTTCTGGTATAGGAAGAGAAGTTAAAAGATAAACCTGGATATGAGCACCTTAATGAGCCGTTACACTTGTTGGTTGAAGCTGAATTTCCAGAGGATGTAATAGCTTCCCGGTTGGATCATGCAGTTGCAATACTCGAAAACCTTTTGAAGCCTGTGGTATGATTCGAAATAACCTTGCTGTCATAGACTGCTAACTAGTACTCCCTCAACCGATTTTGTTTTCCTTTTTCTGCACTTGTGCCTCTAAATGGATCAACAAATTTTCATATTTTGTGAGTTGTTAGTGACAAAAACAAAGTACATAAATTGTAGATCCAGTTAAAGGCATGATGGTTGGCAATGGACAAACGGTTTGGGATGGAGGGAGTATTGCACTTTCCGTAGACTTCTGACTCCTCTCTCTCTCTCTCTCTCTCTCTCTGTGCAGGATGAATCCATGGATCAGTATAAGAAGGAACAACTAAAAGAATTGGCTAGGATAAACGGTACACTAAGGGAAGAAAGCCCAAGTATGAGTCCAAGTATGAGCCCGAGCATGTCTCCCTTTAACAGCATAGGAATGAAACGAGCCAAGACAGGACGATAGTAGATGCAGGTGATCGAGATTCTTTTAATCGCTTGACGACTTCTGATCGATTGATTTGTTGATGGTATAATCTAAGGATTGCTGCATGAAACACCCCTTGGAGGCCAGAAATTATGGGAGTGGTTTGTGCAACTTATGGCCTTGCTTTGGCAATATCTGGTTTCTGGCATTGTGGACAGGAAAGTGGTTCATAACTTCCAGTTGATATGACTTCGCTGCTGGTAACTTTAAGCCCCTGTTTGATTTATGCACGATGTCCTGATTAGTACTAAACATATAGTTTTCTCACCCACTTCCGATAGCTTTACCCTAAAAACTAAAGGTGTTTTTTTTTTTTTGTGTATTTCGTTTACGAAATTCTATTCTGCCCTCTCGTGGCATGTAATATCTCATGATTGAATTATGACAAACCCGCTTTATTTTTTTAGTTGTGTGATTCAATATTATTGCTGTTTAATTTGTTTGAGCTTTGATTCTTCTCTTTCTTTCATCCAAATGTGTAGAAAGACCGGTGACATGGAAATTGAGGGCAGAATAGTTCCTAGGCTCCACTTTCAACCTGTGTTCAATGCATTCTTCTTCTTCTTCATCTTCGTTTGCAGTAGGGTATCTGCATATTGGTAATTCAAGGATGCTGCTATTTTATCTATGTCGGTATTGCCAGTTTCCTTAGTACTAAGGATCCTATACCTAAATTTTAACATTTACCCACAAACCACTCAGAAAAGAATGCTAACAATTACCCGAAAACCAGTGAAAATGTTCCATTTAATAGCGCAAATGAAAAGGCCATATTGATGGTTTAAGCTGCATTGGCTCCTGTATTTATCTTTGCCATTGTCTTGCGCATTCGACTTCTCACCATCAAGGAATGAAACAAATACCAAGTGGGGTTAAAATGGACATTAAAATGGAGCCAACAAACTCGTTTTGTGCCTTCCTTTTTTTGATAACCAGATGCCCGGGCCAACTTGTGTGCACCCCAGTGGCCCCAAGAGTTCTGCTCTGTCTTAACCCCAGTGGCTCCAAGAGTTTTGCTGTCAGACCTCGTTGGTTAACAGAGTTAGAGGAGGATTCCACAATGACATTATTGCCCTCATTTGATATACGTACACAATATATCGAAAGTACATAGAATTCTCTTTCCCAGTGCCCACCGGGACGTCACTACCCGCTTTTTGTTGGGAGTGCTGTGGACCTGTGGTGGCAGCAGTAGGATGGAGGGTGGTGGTGTGGGAATCGTAGGAGACCTCCGGGGTGTAAGGAGTTGAGGCGGTGACTTCTAGGGTGGATCTGGTGTTGGGAGAGATTAAAGAAAATTGGAGAGCGACCGGGGAAATATAGGTAATATTTTCAATACCCATTTGTATTCAGTGTTCTAAAAGTCGCTAGTCGCTCCCAGGTCGGATGGCTGCCGACTAGCGACTAGGGGACTAGTCGGCCAGATTTTTTATTTTTATTTTTTTAAATATATACAGAGGGAAAAATGTTTTTTAATGTAAAGTTGCAAAAAATGTTTTTTAATGTAAACAACACTACAGCAGTCAACAAACTGTATTGATTATTGCTAAAAATCTAAAATAATATTGATTATTGCTAAAAAGTAAACAGCAGTAAACTAAAAATCTAAAATACTGATTATTGACTTATTGTAAACAGCAGTCAACTACAAAGGTAGTGCTAATATGTATAGACAGTAAACCTACACGTGTTGGCAAAAAAACCTACACGTGGCAGTTGCCACCTTCTTCCTCGTGTTCACACAACCCATTTCAAGGAAGAAGAAGAAGCATCAGAAAATTTAGTCGTCGGCCGGCGACTAAATCAATCGACTAGGCCCTAGTCGACTCGGAGAGCCCCCGACCCCGACTTAGTCGCCGATTAGTCCCGACTTTTAGAACACTGATTGTATTGAGGGTTAAGCTTGGTACGGTTGGTATCCCAGTCGTCGGCACCATCAAATTTCATTGGACTTAATGATCAACAGGGGGACAGGGTCAAGTGAAACGCGAACAAAAACCTCAAGAGAAGCAATAATTTTCAATACCTCGAGGGATAGAAACGTCTTAGCAAAAAGACTAACAAGTGTTGATGTAATTGACCCTACGAGATAAGTTCACCCCAAATTTCCAGGATACATCTTTGCTGAATGCAATGAAATAACAGTGTAAGCCAATCAGGTGCATCTGCCAATTACACAACCTTAGAAGTAGGCATGTGCCAATTAATCAAACATGTGCATAAATGCAGTAAATATATCCACAAATTGCAACTCTCAGACTGTCATTCTTATAAAAATGACATCCTTCTCTTATGTATCTCAGACCCAAAAAAAAAAGAAAAGAAAAGAAAAAGAATTCACATTCCGGGAAAATTCTGTTGATCGTAATATTACAAATGGTACAATAAAGAAATCAGAGACATCTGACCTCGTCCTATAATATCTCTACAATCACCCATCGCAATCCTGGCTATCGGAACTAACCTCCAAACAGGTGGTCGCCATCTACCCCTGCGTAGAAAGCCTGAAGCAGCAAAACGACGGAAAACCAAAAAAATCAGACTTGTTGAAACTAAGAGCAGAAACAAATTACGCGTGCAAGGTTTGAATAGTGAGACATCAGATTAATCGACAAAAAGGATCAAAATTGTAAGCTAATGGGATCAAGATTTTGAAAAAAAAAACTAGACAAAGGACATCTATAATTCAATTACACTGCTGTAGAGTACAATTTTGACTCACTACCTGTTGGTCATCAACCAAATAGCAGAAAGGTCCATATTTGGGATCACACAATGTTACCAGAAAGCTTGATTACCTTAGCAACATCATACAAGAACTTGCATTCCGAAGCATAGTACACATTCATTTGCTCAAAAAAAAAAAAAAAGGATTTAGTTATTCCTCAGGAGGGGGAAACCTAATAACGAACTAAAGTCCAGGGAGAGTGGAGCTTTCATGAGAAAAATGTCAAAGATGGGCCATCATTTTTTCCGTAATAAATTTTAAGCCAAAAGTGAAGTGGATTGTGGATTTCATTGAATGTTTGATTGCTAAAACGAGGTTGATCTAGAAGTACATGAAAATTAACGTAATCTATATCATTCTGGAGCACATGACATACAACATTCCAATTATATTCCGCGCGCTAGAACAACCCTGTTCTAAGCAACCTAAAGATCATCATAGAATCTCAATTTCTGAGGGGCCATGAATCATCTTAGTTCAACTATTGCCTTAACTAAGCTCCATATCCTCGTGATTAGGTGACTTCAGAATTTATCTTAAAATCACTTCAACAGTAGACAAGTAATGTAAATGTGGCCATTATTTGTAATGGCAATTAAATATGTCACCACCAGAGTAAAAGGCTCCTGCTTCCAGCAAGTTAAGAGGGGTCACAAGGTAGACAACCACACACTACCTTTTTTTTTTTGTGTGTGTGGAGAGACTGATCCGCACAAATCGAAGCTGCACCTCAATAGCAGGCTAACCAAAATTGGCACTGTGCCAAGTCACAACCTCTATCTATCTGGCAGGTTTTCCTGTGTCTTCAACATCCATACTTTGACAGGAAACTTACTCATGCACACCAAGCGAGTGGTGCCACAGCATCTACCAAACATGCAATTATCGAAGCCTCAATCAAATTCAGCATCCTAACTTCATTCACGAACATATAATAGACTCGTTTAGGGGCATACTCATTTTGGACTGTGTTACAGAAAACAAATGGCCTGTAATCATCTATCCCTACATCAACCCATATCTTTGCATTCCTTTCCTCGTAATTGTAGAGTTGCAGTGTGTTCACTTGAACTATACAATATAACCCCTAAATGTGGTCATCAGTCTTCATTACAGGTTATTGAAAGCCCAAAAAGTTCTCTCCTCTTTATCACTTACCCTTTGATCGATAGCAATAAGAATAGTGCTACCCCAGCCTGAGTGGTAACATGCTAGCTCTTTCATCATGGTACTACAGTAGCTTCATCTCAAGTTAAAAGGAATACTAAACTTCTACCAGGTCATAATTTGATCCTAAGGCATGCCAGTTCTGTTTGCATCCCCATCTGCGCATGCTCGCACCAAAAAGAAGTCATGCATAATAATACCAAACTAGATTCTTTGGTGCAGTCAAATAAAAGTCCACCTCTTACTCTAATTGTATCCATCACATCCTCTTTCTCGCCTTACAATCTTAAAATCCTCACTGATCCGCAAATGTCCAATCCTTGCCAACTACCGTGAACCTTAAAAAATGTTAAACCCTGCCCCTGAATTATCAGTCGTCATCCTTGCACATTAGCCATTTGAAAGCATGTAGAATGTTTATCTTCTCATGACTTTATTCCTCTCTACTAGAATGTGGACACCTGATTTTCCCCAAAACAGTCCCCTCTCATTCCACAAAAACGAAATCTCAAAATCACATACTCCACTTTGACCAACACCTCGTACAACACCGTTGACGTCAACTATGGGGCATCATAATAGGATCAACAATGGTGTCTCTCTCCATTGTCACTAAAAACGTCACCTGTAAATAGGATGCATGAACCTTTTCTCCGATGCGTAAAAATGAAAAAAGAATTGTCCATGCCATCTATTTTCAACGTACAGCACTTAGAATTTCCTATAAAATGGTAAATTTGAACAATCCTAATTCACATGACTAAAAAAGGATATATTCTCAAAAGTACAAAAAATAGAATTCCGCAGTAATTTCTTGTGTTTTATAAACTTTTTGTTGCAAAAGTAAAAAGGCAAGATCGTCCATGATGCTGCTGAAAAACCTTCACCTATAAACCAACAGGAAATTCAAGAGCCTGTCCAAATCAAGTAAAACACACTTTGATCCATCACTTTAATACCATAACAATGTCGCAAATCATTTAATACGTCTGGACTTCAACTCACGCTATATATAGGTTTAGCGTGCTGTAATAATATTCATTTTTGGCATATTCTGACATTGAATTACTAAGAAAAGGCTTCTAAAATGGAAAAGACAGTGTACAATTTGTAAAGCAGTGTAAATTATTGAACTGGAAAGAAAAAACAAAGAACCAAAAACCACACCTCAACTCAATGGAATTGATCAATATTTAGGAAAGGCTCAATCCCGAAGGCCAAGTTCAAGTTCCAGCTCATCATCTTGCTCAAACAACTTTAAAAGACGGGCATATTGCTCTTCACGCTTTTTCTTTTGCCAGAATTTGAAGAGGAAAAATGACAAGGACACGACTCCCACAATAACCAGGCATATGATGAGAATCTTGGACCCAGTTCCACTACTGGACGGAGTTTGCTTATCAACTGCTGTTCCATCTTTTGCACTTGATGAATCATCTGACAGGCCTGAAAAGACAAATTGGGTGACACACTGCTATGACTTCAAAAGTACATAAAATGTACTAATAATTGCAGGACAACTCCCTCCATCATAATGAAATAAATAAGTTCTCCCTCTGATCATCTTCGAACAATGTTTTTATTGAGGATATTAAATGACACACTGTAGGCATAGAGCTGAAACATAAATTTAGCAACTTCTGCGAACTGGTAGTCATATATATATTTATCACCAAAAAACTATCTGGATGAGTAGGCTAATTTATCACGTTCAAAACCAGTATGCAAGTCTGGGCATTCTTTCTACTCGTTACCAACTGGTTTTCAATTGGAGGCCATAACATCGCACCAAAGCGCGGCTTCAAAGATTTTTGAACAGGACTTGCTTGATTGATTGCCCGGATGCGTAAGTGTGTCATGTTTCTATGTGACCCCTAATGTTATGTATCTTTTGTTTACCTCTCCACGCGCGAGTCGGGGGTTGCACGAGCGAGGAGTACTAAAACTTGTTCCATATTAGTTGAGTATTATCTCCAAAAATGGTATACAAAATCTAGGTGGCATCTCACTCATTGTCATCTTGTTTTGACTTGGATGCTTAACATATGCACCTTGCCAAGAGTGATTGCTTAACCCAAAGCAACTTTGAGGACTTGAAATCATAATTATAGGTCTCCGCTAAAACAAAATAAGTTTCTGTACTTAGTACTCTGTATTACACATACTCGGGTACAAGCGTCAGGCGTGAGTGCATATCCAAGAGTGGGTTCACATTTCTTAAGACGCGTAGCCGCCCTAACAAATTCATAGTTCCTAATAATACAGTTTATTTTTCTATTCTATGGTTAAAATCCTGTATTGCAAGCCATTTCATGCATGTGACTAGATCTTAAGCACATTAGATAAACTTGAATTACAAAGTATGTTGCAGGGGGAGGTCCTATTACACGTGTCGGACTCCAACAATATATCATACATACCCTTACACAAAGTGTATGTGTTTTAACAAAGGTGCTTGATAGTTGACACGTTTAGAAGAGGTTATGCAACATGGTTACAAATACAGAAGTTTAGGCACTAATGATAACCAGAGGACACCAAAAAAGAGGAAAGAAATACGGTTGTGTTTGACCAAGAAAATGTCTTTGGATAAATCCAACCAAGGAAAACAGATCCATGTAAATGGAACCAAGTAATTAGGGTTAAGGCTTAATCAAGGTAAGTTCGTACCTTTATCCAATTCCTTTCCTTAAAAATTTTCAGCAAACAAATAAAACTTGCATGTAACCCTACACTACAAAGCTGTTGGATCCATTCCCATATTTCCCCCAAATCAATGAAAACAAATGAACAAATCCATAATACTCGCACACAAATTGACATTCAGGAACAAGATCTAGTTCCTCTAATAGTCTTATCAATAAGGTCAGAGAAACAATGCCAATTCGATTACAAACATCATTAATAGAAAATAACACACATACATGTGATCTATATCTGCGCATATACATATATAGATAAATTCATATGTAGTGCGTAGAGATCTGAGAGACGAACCGTAAAGGAATTGCAGAGAAATCGACAAGAACAATAACAGGAAGCGGAACGATCTCCTCCTTGAGATCCCAGTCATGTCGCTCTTTCAGCTTCTCCTCTCTCTCTCTCTCTCTCTCTCTCTCTCTAGAAATATTGGAGACCTTTTTGTTGAAGATTACGCTACCGTTCTGACCAAAATCGGAGGTCCCGTGTTTGAACTTGGAACTAATTACGGTACACCCCCATTTGTTTACTAATATTTTCCCTTTGTAACCACAGTTTCTATTTACCAATAAATCAATATCCACACGGACCACACACACAAAATACACAAATAGTGATGAAAATGTAAGCATTGTTCGTGAAGTTTCTTAACCTATTGAACAACAAAAATGATATGTGCAATGAAGATTTGCAGAGAATCACGCAAGGAAGGCCCTGCGGGGCCCGGTACGGATCCCTAACAGTTGATCTGAGCCACTCAAAAATTTTAAAAACACATTTTGAGTGGGCTTGTAAGAAACTAGCTTCATCCGAAATGTGTGGAGGCTTGATCCAAACTTTCATTTTTTAATGGCTCGGATGAAAAAGAAAAAATTAAAAGTTTGGATCGAGCATCTAAACATATCAGATGGAGCTGGTTTTTAGCGGGCCCACTCAAAATGTGTTTCTAAAATTCTTGAGCGGCTCGGATTAGCCGTTCAGGATCCGTATTGGGCCCCCAGGGCCTTCCCTGCGTGATTCTCTCCAAATCTTTTCCCTGCAGATAGCATTACTGATTGAACAAAATTCGCAATTTCAATTCAATAATTGCGCAGGGGCTCTTTTATGGAATAGAGATAGTAATAGCTCTATTAGCTTTTGAGGTTTCCCCATGTAAATATTCTCGGGTAAGAAGAACTTCACCTCTTTCTGTTGCTGCTGCCTGTTGAACGTTGGATGACACCTTGCTCCGACCTGAGCTATGCAAGTATTGTAGGTTTTTAATCAAGATTCTGAATAAAAAGTTAGACAATTATTTCAAGCATCTATAATTATCCCATTGAGTTAATTTTTTACAAAAATAGAATTAATGAATGGATTGAATCTTTTGTATGAGACTCGTAAATGGCTATCTGGTGCCAATAGTTGACTTCCACAAACAAATACACACACTCGACCCCACATACCGGAGGTGTGGGTCCCATGTGTAATGTGTGAGTGTGTGGTTGTAAGAAAATTGTTCTATTTACTCATTGGACATTGATAACCTTTTGCTTGATTTTTTTCTTCCTCTTTTGTCTCTTAAATTTGGAATGTTTTACTGTTTTTTTTTTTTGGAAGAATGTTTTACTTGAATATACTCCTATATAAATTGTCTAAAACAAGGGTCATTTTTTCTCTTCAAAGATTGAGAAAGTTACACCCGAATGGGGGTTGTGCTGTGCGCCCCTCGACCGTCCGATCATGTTTTGGATGGCCCAGCCGAATAGTGTAGCATTTTTGGTGCTTTTCTTGAAGAGCCCGTTTAGACGGCTCTTCAAATTTGAAGAGATTAATTTCACTTCCTTTATACTCGTCTTCATTTGACTAGGATAAATGAATTGTTTTGTTATGGTTTTTATAGCATATAAAAATTGTATTACTATTAATCTTTTACAATCTCCTAACACTTGTTGAGCAAGCATTCACACTGAAAATGTAGGAAATTCAAAAAAATGTGTTTACAAACATTTATGGCTTTCGCTCCATATTTGGGCTCAAATCTCCATATTAACCAACTGTTGGTTGAATGCGATAAGATCCTAGCTTCGGCACCAAAGCAGGTGAAGTTAAGTCCTCAAAGCAGGTGAAGTTAAGTCCTCTGCAGGCTTGGAGTCTCCGTAATCATCTCAATTGTGAGCCCTCTATAGTTTGTATTTAGGATCAAAACCATTTATTTTTTTAGGAATGTTGGGCACATTATGGTGTATAAAAAAATATGATTATCGGAGATCGGTAGACACACAATTAAAACAAATTTATCTTACAGTTTATTGTATAAATGATGTTGGCCATCCATTTTCATAAAATAAATGGTATCCGACTATATGGCTACTAATATTCAATTAATTTGATTTTTTACATGAATAATCTAATCAACATTTCCGAAAATTTGAATAGTTTTGATCCCAAATACAGATCTGGATCCATAATTGATTTCACTACGGGGACTCCAAATCCATGACTATGCAGTACCAAAAATTACACAATCTTATGGGTCTATTTATTTACCTATGTATTTGTTTTTTACCATAAAGAAAAGGACTTTCATTTTGATCAATTCGACAACGGCTTCATAACTAGACCAAAGCTGTCACACTTTCCCCATTTTATTAGTGGAGTGTATCCAATAATCCCAGCTTTCTACAGCTGTACGACCAACCCATCTCTGGATATCAACCGACATAAACCGATGGTCCATTAGGATGGCCATCTCGGTTGACCCATCCTGATCCAACCCATTCCTTTTTCGAATAGGTAGGGGATTCGGAAAAATTTGTCAAGGATCAGGTAGGATATAGGAATTTAAAAAAAAATAATAATTAGGAGATGGTAGTTAGTCCCTGCCCCTATCCCCTTCCCGATCTCCACCCACCCCATATCCCCGTCACACATATACATGTATTATAAGTTAGGGTTATCAATTGCATATGTTGTTGGAGTTCTTTCAAACTTTAATTGGTTATTACAATTTGGTGAAACCTGATACCATGTGGGTTTTGATGTTTGATGTTTAAACTACTCTTTGGGTTTTTGGTATTTGATGGTTAAACTACTTTATGATTTCTGTTTGGTTGAAAATTTATGTATCTTGTAGCTAAACGTTTGTAGTTATTTTGCTCCTCGTCAACCCCTTTTGCTCCTCATCAACCCCTTTTGTTGGAGTACAATAACTCAATGATAATATAAAGTTAACTTTTGCTATTCTGGGAAAAGGAGAAGGAAAATTTATCCTATTAAATGCTGAATAGTTATGTAATGCTATTAAATTTGTGCTATTCAGCCGCCATATGAAGTGGAGTTTCACCTTTGATATTCAGTCGGCATCTCTGCAGATAATATCGCACCTAGAAAGTGGGAAACATGATGTTGAGGTTTGGATCTCCGATTCCATGTGGGGATCCCCGTATTAGGGCGGAGATGGAAGTTAAAAAAAATCCTCGGTGGAGATTGGAGAGGGGATGGGAATTGATGTGGGTTCGGGGGTTGGGGATGGAGGTAGTGGTATCCACCTCCTACCCTCCCTATGGCCATCCGGCCCATCCCTAATTGATGCAGTAGTTTTAAGGGTCTAATTGTCATGATGTAGTAGTGTAAGGGTCTAATTGTCATTTTGTGTCTTAATGTAAGTGGGGGTAGTATAAATAGTGTATGGGTTTTTCATTTTGGGCAACTTTTATCATTTTAAGAATATAATTATCAAGAGTTTTATCTCTTTGTATCCCATTTTGGGAGTTTCTCTCTCTAGAATATCTATGGTATATCCGGTTTGCATCATTTGGTATCAGAGCACTGAGCTTAGATCCTGACCGTTGATCTCACCGGAGTCTCGCCTGAAACCTAAACCTTGCCGGAAAACGGCGCCGGAACCTCGCCGGAGTGTCGCCGGAAAACTCAAACCACTCTATTTCACTTGAAATCCCTAGATCTACTCAACCCAAGACCCTAAATCTCAATTTCGACCCTCAAATCCCATAGATTGACCATTTCAGAGTTGATTTTGCTGTTTTGGTTGGTCAAAACCCATTTTTGCACCTATTTCAGACCATTTCGAGCCTGACCCATCCATTTCGGACCATCACTCAACTGTACAAGGCCAGTTCTACTTGTTTTGGACCACAAACAGGTGATTTCGACAATACCCAGCCATATTTCAAGCTCAAATCTGGCATCCAAGAGTTTATATGTTCATTTCGGTGCTAGAATCACAGTTACGAACCTGTTTCTTACCAGATCTGAGTCGAAACTTCTGTCTTTGCAATCGAAACCTCCTAGATTTGCTCGTTTAAGAGCCTACAACTCATTCTGAGTTGATTTCTAACAATTTCGGGAACTGGACAGCAAGATTCGAGCCTCTCCTCAACAGATCTATTTGTTTTCAAGATGATTTGAGGTTGTTAGGTACTGAGTTACTGAGTTCTTGTGCCGAGTTGACTGAGTCCGGGTCTAAAACTGCTGAGTGGACTGGGTTATGTGACTTAATTGATTGGGTGCAGCTTATTTTGGATTGATTAGCTTGTTTGGAGTTGATTTTGTTGTAGTTTGGGGTCCCAATTGATTGTGTGTTGCTTAATTTGGGTTGATTTTGGTTATTGGAGTGATTGTGGGTGTTGTGATGGCCCATAGAGGAGCTAGAGGTACGGTAGGAGGTAGAGGTAGGGGAATTTTGGTGAACAATGGTGAAGAAAATGTGTTTAGCAACCAATACCATGAGATCGATGAGTTGAGTAAGCAAGTTACTACTTTGATTGAGGATATGCGACACTTGCAACCTCCAACCAAAGGTAGTGACTATATTAAGAATACTCGAATGAAATTTGAGGATTCTTTATTAGCTCTGCATTGGCGTAGAGCAAAGTTGGGTAATAATGAACTTCCCAAGTTTTGTGGAAGTCCATCGGAATTCGTTGATTGGTTGAATTCCATTGAGAGTATTTTCGAGTATTATCATGTTACCGAAGAAAAGAAGGTGAAATTGATATCTAGTTGCCTTAAAGCAAGAGCTTCGGATTGGTGGACACAACTCAAAGTTAGTCGACAAGGGAGAGGCAAAGAAAGAATTAGAGATTGGAATAAGATGAAGAAGAAGCTCAAGGAGGAATTCTTCCCTTTCCATCATCATCTAAATGCCAATTCCTCGACTAGTGTTGGTAAGAGAAAGCCCTTAAAGGCTGACCCAACTGAAAAGCGACCTTTAATTGGCAACTTGGAGGCTAGAAACCCGTCACCTAGTGGAATATTCAAATGCTTCAAGTATGGAGAACCAATTCTCGAGTTGCAAGTTGGTGAAAAAGTTTGTGAGCATGTTCTTAATTCCCTCTTTGTTAAGGAGGTGAGAGAATCATGTTGTGATGATGATCATGAGTATGAGAGTGTTCCCATTTTTTATGAATATCCAAGCGAAGAACTTGAAGGTGGATTTGAAGGCGATTGTGCATTTGAGATTGAAGATGAGTATGAAGATGAGTCCATCTTTGATGAGTTTCCAAGAAAAGAGTTAGAGGAGTTTGAAGATGGATTTGAAGATTTTTCCATCTTTGGAGGTGACTATGAAGACCTTCCCGTTTATGATGAGTGTTCAAATGAGGACATGGATGGTAACAATGAAGAAGAAGGATATGAGGACATTGGTAGTCATGAAGAACAAGAAATGTCTAGTCTTTCGTATGAGCCTTGCATTTTTTGGGAAGATAGTGAGCAAGTCTTGGACGAGAGTTATGACAAGAAGATTGATGATTGTGACTTCAAAATTAAAGATGACGCACAACCTTATGAGAATGATTTAGACACTCCACAACTTGATGAATTGTTGGTTGAAGATGGTTAAGAAGTGTTGCCTCCCGAGTTTGCACTAGATGTTCAAGTTTGTAATGCCTTGGTACCCAATCTAGTTCAAGAGTTGCCAAAGAAGGGTAAAGACTACTTGAGGCAACTTATTGATCCTTAGGCATGGTCTTCAATCAAGCAAGCTTTGAATATGATGTGGAGATGCCTTCTTTATACTCTACAAGGAATTGTTTGAGGGATGCTTTGGGAGTATGTGTTGAGTGCTACTTCGAGGATATTTTGGTTCATAATGGGCAAACCAAATGGGTGACCTATTCGCACACGAGTATGGATGCGGTGAATGTTCATAAAATGAAGCTCATATTGAAGATGGGTTATTGCATGAGGATGACGCGGATCAAGGAATTACAGCCATATGCCTACTTCGGAGCTGCATAATAAATACTTCTATAGTTCAATGTTTTCTTTATTTAGTTGTTTGAGTCGTGTTATCCAACTTGAGGACAAGTTGTTTTCTTTAGAGGGGGAGTCTTGATGCAGTAGTTTTAAGGGTCTAATTGTCATGATGTAGTAGTGTAAGGGTCTAATTGTCATTTTGTGTTTTAATGTAAGTGGGGTAGTATAAATAGTGTATGGGTCTTTCATTTTGGGCAGCTTTTATCATTTTAAGAATATAATTATCAAGAGTTTTATCTCTTTGTATCCCATTTTGGGAGTTTCTCTCTCTAGAATATCTATGGTATATTCCGGTTTGCATCACTAATGGTGCATAAATCGGCGCTCGGAGCTCACTTCTAGACTCCTCACAAATGATTCAAACTATTCATTAATTTTAGTAAAATTTTTTGAGTGGTCCCATAAAAATTAACTCAACCCGATAACTGAAAGTGTTTGATCAATTCTATCGAATATTGAAAAATATATTTTTAAAATTAGTGAACAATTTGAATCATTTGTGAAGGGTCCGAAAGTAGGCTCCGCCCTGATCTCTGCACCATCGCTGGTCTTCACCCAAAGAATTATTCCTTCCTGTTGTCATAAAGCCATCCCAGGAACCTAGTTTTTTGGGGGTAATGTGCTGAACGCAAACCTCTCATGAGGTTTCTGATACACATTGCACACCCAATCTTTCAACTTATTATACCGGCCTACCTTTTAAATTTGTGGATTCTTAACTTACTTGGCTTTAAAAAAAAACCTGTGTAGCTCCCGTTTTGTCCTTAAATTTTCCCGGGGTAATTAAAACCAAGGAATTAAGTGGTTGGAGAGTAAACCAAAATCAGAAACTCGGATTGGATAATCGGGCAATTAGTCGGTCTAGTCAGGGTAGTCGACGAGAGTTCTTCTAACGCCTAGGCGGCGAGTACTCGACCTTCTAGACCACCTTTTAGAACAGTGGTTGGATCTTAATGTTATGAACAATGATAGGTACACACCCTCTCAACCACTCCCTACCACACCCTCTCTCACATGTGTGGTGGGGCCCACTGGGATCCACCGGGTGAGCCCCACCACACATGTGAGAGGGTGTGGTGAAGAGTGGTTGAGAGGGTGTGTATCTATCATTTTTGTAACGTTATTTCCATTCAAGGGAGGTTACACTAATTGCAAGATTGGAGTCGAGTGTACCTAGACTTATTCTTGGCGCAAATTGCCTCTCTCTCTCTCTCTCTCCATCAACATTCCAGAAACCTAATTATTCCCATATATTTCACCCTATACGTGTACCTTTTATTTTTTCATCAAGAAAAGCGGACAAATAAGAATATTAATATTCTCCAATAATTAAGGAATAATGTACCTCAAACACACAGAATTAAGGATTAATATTAATTAATCCCATAATTAATGTTGTAACCAGAGAGACACATACATCATGTCTAACTGGAGGAAAGTCAAACTACAGAGGTCAAAAACACACTCAAAAGACACGAAAAAACCAGAGACTGCAACGTTGCATCAAATTCAATTCCCAAAACCCAACCTTTCTAAATTGTTTGGAATGGAACATAAATAAATGCCAAAAAAAAAAAGACTGAGACGCAACAAAAACTAAGCTGGTGTAACTGATGGCTTACTCACTTGAAGCACTTGGCATCCAAAAGAGCCTCTCCCTCGAACGGCTCTTGATCTTCTATCATCTGATTGACCCTCTCCTTCTGGGCTTTGTCCGATAAGTCAACCTTTGTCCACTCGTAGAGCTCCATGTCGTAGCACTCGTCCATCACAAATTTAGGGATTTCCTGGCCACGGAAAAGCCATAGCCCCTTCACCTTGAAGGGAGGCTCTGAGCCGATCACTAACATCTTACCGAAGGCATACTTGCGCGCAAGGTCCATCCGTTGAAGGAATCCACCGACCTTGTTCAGAGTGACGAATGAAACTGTATTCTCATCGTTGTACTTGTAATCGCAGAACCAAAGAGAGTATCCCTCGGGATCGTACATGTCCCAGAAACCTGCAAAAGATGAGATTTCATTAGATCGATGACATATATAGACGTTTTTTTTTTGTTCTTTGAATGTCTTTTGACATATCCAGGGGAAGATACCTAGTAACACGGAACAAAAGAATGGAGGAGCACATGCAACTCAATCCAAAGTTTTATCTTAAACGTACATATGGATATTACATTAATTCACATATGATTGTGTATATATGAACACATATATCTGCGAAGGATAATGGCTATTTATTCCTTCAAGCACCCAAAACATCAATTGTTCTCAAGCAAAACAAACAAAGTTTACAAAATATTGTGAAACCGTTCCTCCAAATATATCGTCTGCAAATTATTTATCAGGAAGGTATAGGGGTTGGACAATGACTAATTAGAGATGCCACAACACAACATCAAAAAATAAAACATCTGATTTACTTGGATCAAACAAGCTAAAAGAGAAACGTGAGATGATTGACCTAGAAAAAGTTGGGGGAGAATAGTGGCTTACTACACAAACAAATTGAAATGAGTCCAGATTTGCAAAAGTTGGAGACCTCAACTTTGTTGCGAAGTTTGCAACAAGATATTATGGCTAGCAACAGGCAACTCGGAAGAAACTTGGCCACTCAAATAAGCGTAGAGCCAAAAGTTACACAAGTATGGTTGATCATGTCATGCTAAGAAAGGTAGTCAAACGCATTTTCAGGGCAGCTAGACAGCAACATATTGAAGCAGTATAATAAATTGAAGGTATCAACTCAGTCAGAGAAACCGCTAAAAAATACAAAATCAACTAGAACATGGAACAGAAAGTATACTCAAAATCAAGATGAACAAACAAACAAATAAATAAAGGTTTCTTTATTATTTAGGTAGGATGCAGCGAGTGCACTCTGCAAATTGTCAAAAGGAGGACAAAAACTGCAGAACGTTGATAGATTAAGGAGAATGTAATACCTTTGATTGCAACTTCACGGAAGTTGGTCTTGGTATTTGAGTACAACCTCTTCCAGTCATCCAGTATCATCTTACTTGGGGGTAGGAGATCAAGAAGGTTTCTCGGTTTGGGCTTTGGTTGCTCCTCTTCCTCAAAATCATCTACTTTGGGTTTAGCTTGTTCCTTCTTGGCTTCTTTCTTTGGCTCCTCCTTGGGCTTTGGTTTAGCGGCTTCTTTAGGCTCCGAAGGCTTCTTTGATGCAACAGGTGGAACCTTTTCAACCTGCTTTATCTCACCTAATATCTTGTGAAAATTTGGCTGATTAACCATGGTCCAGAAGTATCTCTCCACATGAGGGAACTCAGCAGTAAAGCTCTTGGTCAAGATCCGAGCGAATCCCAAAAACAAGTTGCATATCATGATAATGTCAGCAAGCGTCACAGCATGACCCACCAAATAAGTGTTTGAAGCCAGATGTGTGTTCAAAGCACCAAGAGATCTCTTCAATTGAGAAATAGCAGCTTCCTCAGCCTTCAAAAGAAACACAAAAGAATAAGTAAAGGGAGATAAATACAAAATAAATAAAACTAAGTGTAACAATGGAACTTAAAACTGAAACCCCAAAACACAAATAACAAAAATCAACCCATCAAATTGAGAGAGAGAGAGAGAGAGAGTTCTGGGCAAATGCGAGATTGTGTACAATGTGGTATGCCAGATGCATCATTCAAGCACAAGAAGGCAAGATCTAAACACCTCTATTGATATGAAGTATGAACTCACCATTTATTGTCTTACTCAAGGCAGATCCACCCAAAACTAAGGTTAGATTCCATTACTCCCAATCACAAAATAGATTAATCTTTTACTCGAAATTCAATCTACAGATTGGTATCGGACTTGGGTGCGGGTGTGAATCTAGATGTCGGACACCTCAACTTGAAGAACCAAAAAAAAGAGGATACGTGGATGTGGATCCCGAATTGGACATGGGTGATGTAGAGTCCATTTTAGAGTGTCTTTATTTCATTTCTAGTCCTTTAGTCTTAGTGGGTCTATAAATAAGTGTCTAGAGTCCTCATTAGGTAGTTTCTGATAAATTGATAATAGAATTTGAGAGCTTAGACTCTTTTGTATCCCATTTTGGGATTGTCTCTCTCTCATGAAATCTATCCTTTGATTTGATTGCATCATTTGGTATCAGAGCTCTAGCTCGATCTTAGCCCTTCATCTTCCCTGAAACTTTGCCTGAAACCAAAGCCTCGCCAGAAAACCTTGCCGGAATCCTAAAACAGCACTGAAAAACTCTCGCCGGAGCTCATTTGCACTCGGATCTGTTGTTCTGACAGGTCTAAGTCCTAATTGAGTCCAGTCAAGTGCCGGGTTTTGAATCTAGTATTTGGTACGGTTTGTTACCCGTTCTTGAATTGGCCAAGGAGTCTGGGTACATTTTGGGAGCAAGTGCTGAGAAATATATTGATAATGCTTTGCTTGACAAAAGACATGGCAAATGGATTGCTTACTTAAACCTGAGTATGGATGCGTAAGTAGTTCACAAAAGGAAGCTTATGTTGAAAACATTGCTAGATGCCAACGTTGACCAAGGAAAATGCAGCCACATGGCCAAACCAAGCTTGCATAATAAGGACTTATGTTTTTCAGTCGTCGCTATTTGTTTTCCAACTTGGGGACAAGTTTTTTTTAGAGGGCAAGTTCAGATGTAGTCCATTTTAGAGTCTTTATTTCATTTCAAGACCTGTAGTCTTAGTGGGTCTATAAATAGGTGTCGAGAGTCCTCATTAGATAGTTTTTGATATATAGATAATAAAATATGAGAGCTTAGATTCTTTTGTATCCCATTTTTGAGATTCTCTCTTATAAAAGCTATCCTTTGATTTGATTGAATCAACGGGTACGGGGATATGTTGAATATTTATATATTTATTTTTTATCTAGATACATGAGTAATCTATAGAAACATATGTAATTATTGTTTTTAAATCCCCACGTATGTAAAATTTATTTATTTCAAGCACAAACTTTAAAAATAGTAGTACTAAATAGTGAAGGGTAAGCATATGTTTTTAAGGCCCATTTAACATATGAAATGTCTTTACAACCCATTAGTAAGAAATGCAAAGCTTTGGACAAAGTGGCTATGCAATAAAGATGCTGGCCAAGTCCACTTAAATGGCCAAGCCAAAAAATAGAGTAAAACCCTAAAACTATGCAGTAAATATAAAACAGATCTGCGTATAGCAGCAGCAGCAACTGTGCTGCATCATCTCCGAAAAACTATCTCAGCAGTAAATATGAAACAGATCTGCGTATAGCAGCAGCAGCAACTGCGCTGCTTCAGCTCCGACTCTGACAGTCAGTCAGTCAGTCCGTCCGTCCGTCTCTCTCTCTCTCCCCTGTATCTGGCTTTAGTCTGCCGTATCCTGTATGGATCCTGCACCCGTACCTGTGTCGACACAGACACTCTACCAAAAGTAGCGAGTCTGCGTAACATAGGTATAGACCAATATTTCAGTGTTCTAAAGGAAGGTCCAGAAGGCCGAGTACTCGCCGCCTAGGCGCTAGAAGGACCCTCGCCGACTAGCCCAACTAGACTGATTATCCCGACTATCCCGACTAATTGCCGACTATGCGCCGAGTACTCGGCCCTAGAAGCTAGAAGGTGCCCGGCCGCCCTGGGAGCGCCTAGTGAGTTTTAGAACCTTGCAATATTTAAATAGAAGTATCCTTACTATGGGCCCCTACCCTAACCCCAAAAGGTAAAAACCCAAATTCATTCGCCACGGGTGGAAACAACGTAAAAAACAGGTTTCAAACTCAAATGACAATTGAGGTGTCCCGGAATCATTATAGTTTCAATTCGGCATTCACTCCATAGTTATTTAAACGGACAAGGTTCCATATACTTTACACTCTGCCACCATTATTGGAAATAAATCGGTATCAAAACTGTCAAGAACTAATCTGGGAGTCATTCTAGTTTTCGCAGCTTCATGAGTAAATAGATCGCTATAGATACAAGAATCTTACAAGTGGAGCATGCTTTCATACATAATTTTCTACCATCGCATCGGAAAAACAAAATGTGTAGCAACACTGCCTGAAAACATATTTAACCATCAAGTGCGATGCTATGAAATAGATAGCAGCAATTGACACAAACAAAGTGGCTAAGGAGGGATGGCGGTTCTATTAAGAGTGGGGAAAACAAAGAAAGAAGAGACAGGGAATTATGGTATTCACATAGCACCGACACGTATGATGTTAGAGAAAGAGGCTGGAGTGGAGGAAGGTAGAGGATTGAATGACGGGTGCCTATAATGATTTAGAGTATCTTCAGTCCTTTGGGCTTTCTCCTTTGATATTTATGGTGTAAATATTTTTCTGTTGCCATGTTTGCTTAAATGGGTGGTGCCATGGCATCTCCATCAATCTTATGACATTAACTTTATTGCAAGCCAAATCAAAGGATATATTTTATAAGAGAGATAATCACAAAATGGAATACAAAAGAGTCAAAGCTCTCAAATTCTATTATCAATGTAACAAAAACTACCTAATGAGTACTCACACCTATTTATAGACTCAAAACCCTACACAGACTAGAGGACACCAAAATGACATAAAGACCCTGAATTTTACTGTATCAAACTTGTAAGACTGAAATTACTTTTCTATGCACGTCAAAAATATCAATGGATAAGAGAACCCTCTAACTGAGGTAAGATTTCACACTTCATTCCACCATCACTTTCTAGTAATCACACTGATTTAGGAGAAGTGAAAATAAATAAATAAAATTAATCTACTCTTTTTCCCATCCCAACAAAACAAGAGAGAGAAGCAGGCAATTATTTAACTTACCGGGGGAAGGTAAACACCCCATCCCATTCTTGGATAAAACCATTTTGAGATATTTGCATCAATCTCCATTGCAGCAAAATCTATCCACTGCTCAATACGGGCCTAGAAAAACAATGATACACATACCAAATATAAGTCTACGAAAGATGGAAAGTTTCCTTCTTTCCAGTGATGATGATGATGAAAAAATAAAATAAGCCAAGACTCCTGTGCTATTATTGGAAAGTAAAAATTCTTTGACTGGAAACAAGTACATGTTTAACTTGAGGAGAAGTTACAAAATCAACAAAAAAAAAAACCCTACGTATTCTATTAATGATGAGCCATAAAGCGGATTGTCAGGCACCAAGCGAGTAACTGCAGCAACCAATACAAACTTGTCAGTAACCATAACAAGGGGCGGGCAGAGGAAGAAAAAAGAAGCAAGAATACAGTCTAGACTCTAACCATAACGTGCTATGGCATTGCTCTCAAAAATGGGGCCATCAGGAGTTTCCAGCACGGGAACCTATACATCAATAAAAGATATTTCAACACATGATGAATAAATTATGACATCTGGTAGCTTATGATCTTCAAATCAAAACTTTTACCTTCCCCATGGGGTTCATCTTAAGAAACTCTGGGGTTTTATTTGATACCCCCATCTCAAAATTTGGGGTCACTTCAACTTGGACACCACTGTACTCTGCAGCAATGATCGCCTTGAAAGCATTTTTGTTTGTTTTTCCTGTGTGCAAGATCTACAAAACAGACCAGAAAACCATATGCGATTCACTTATTAAAAAAGGACCAAATTAGTTGAAATGATTCTTTAATCACTATTTCGATGGACCTCTACAATGATTCAGACTAGACTAGCTGATATTGCAGGAGGGGAGAACTCCAGATGACACATTACACGTCCTATCACTGAATTGTACAGGTCAAAGATGGACACATTCTAGCTGCCTATGGGACTCAAGTGTCAGCCATTGGGTACCTAGCCTAAATCTCGTAATACCCATGTGACGTGTCCCAAGAGAAATTAAAAGGACAGGTCATGAAAAAGTTTAAAAGCCACATTCGCAAAAACCCAATAAGAAACACAAGCCAGTTTTATAGTAGTAAAAGCTAAACAGAATTACAGGAGCATCACAAACATCAAATAAACTTCGAATTGGCTTGAGCAGTTGAGTATTATCTAAGTTCATCCCGAGGAGGAAGGGACATCCAAATAGTCACTTTGCATGCAGCTAACTGTACTAAGTAGCCAAGCTCACCCAAAAAACTGCTACTTTTCTTCCTAAAAATTAACCATACAAAGAAACTCCCTCAAAACATGTTAAAGCGAAAATCTTAGAACAAATCGTTCCATACTAAATTGGTACAAAACAAAAAGAAAAATCGAAAAGTAAAAGATTTATTGAAAAGGCAACACGGGATGACACCCATAAAAAAGTAAGCTAAGAACAAAAGGCCAAAACGCCGACTATACAAAAAGAGACCTCTCAATAAACAGAGCCTATACACCACTATAAGCGCTAAAAATGTAACATGTCAAGGTAGGCTTACACTCCAACTCCCTGCTAAACAGACTACAAAGAAAGAGAATCTTTAGTACTGAATTGGCACAAAATACTCATCTTCATCCCAAAATGACAAATTTTCTGCTCTAAAATCAAGAAGAATACCAAAGGCGCCGCACAACTCAAAAACATTCGATCAGCGCACCGATACTTATATCCGATTCAATTAGTTTTTCACTTCAATCAACCCAGTTGTGTAGATTTCCCCATACTAAGGGAGTCATGCGCTTTAAGGCTAAGCTCCAGTGTTTTTTCCCCCCCCTAAATTCGGGGTAAGCTGCAGAGTAAAAATATAATTCCCCTAAAGTGAAATTTCAATTTAGTTAAGAGTATTCGTATCACTGTGCATATGCAAGTCTATATTTTCTTCATGTGTGAATTGGCGATTTAAGCAGTGCAATCACTTTTTGCTTTATCCAATCGTGCACAAGATTAACTAGTTCTTAGACATATCGGTAACATAAATCAGAAGAAGAAGTGCAACTTACCAGTGCCATTGCTTAACCGAAAAAACGTTCGCTTTTGATATCAGATCTGCAAAACCAGTAGAGAAAAAGAAACCATAATGAATCTATGAAACTGAATCGAAGTTTTAGAGAGAGAGAGAGAGAGAGATTGTACTTCAGAATACGAACGCTCTTCCGGAAGCAGGGGCGCAGCCAGTGAGAGAGAGAGGGAGGGAGATGAAGCAACGCTAGGATCTCGGGGGTTTGTAATAGAGGGAGGTGAAGCAACGCTAGGATTTTGGGGTTTGTAATTGGGCCCCAATCTAGGATTGGACTCTGGGCCCAATATGTTCTAAATTCTGTGATTTTCTGGGCCCAATACAAAAGACAAGTTAGGTTTCTGGTACAAATGGTGGGTTGTTACTTGTGGGAAAAATATTAGATATTAAGTGGATACCATGTCTATGCAGGTCTCACCCCGTATGAGAAGAACGTTACGAATGACCGTTGTAATGGAAATCTATTCATAGGTGTGGTTTTATTGAGATTAAAATAAAAAAAAAGGTTTTAGTGTAAATTTTTAGAAAAACACAGTGGTGGGCTTGTGACCTGTGAATGAGAGTATGAATTGTGTAGATGGGGTGCGACTTGTGAATTTGGTGGATGTAACTTATACAGATGGAGTGTGTGAATTGTGTTGGTGGGAGACGTGATTCAAATTGAGAGTGTGTGAATTGTAAATAGGGGCGTGTGAATTGTGTAGAAAGGTCAATTTAGGAGAAAAAAAATGTGCAGAAAGGGAGTCTAAAGTTTGAATTGAGTGTGCCTGAATCATACAAACGATGTATATGAATTGTGGGGTGAATTGTAAATTGAGGAAGAATTGGGGGAGTGAATTGTGACTTGAGAGGCATGTGAATTATGTAGATGAGGACCTCATCACGAGGTGTGAGAATTGAAACTTATAGGTTGGTTTGGTGGTCAAAATTTATGACTTAGGGGTTTGCTCCCCTCCTAAAATATTAGGTTCGAAACTTTTCAAATGTTTTAAACTCCTTAGGGCCACTGAAGGTTAACCTATCGTTAACTACAAGGGAACCGGGGGCTCTGTAGTGACCACCGCATTCACTGCCCATTCTCGGGACCGTCTGAATGAAAAGTCAGGATATGTTATTCAGAATTGCCAGCTGAAGGCTTCGCCAGAAATTGCAGCAAGTATTGGAGCCAATGCCTCAGCGATGAATGCATATTTGGGACGACCGTGGATAAATCGTGATCGTCATGGAATCATTTCTCGATGCCATATTTAACCCACTAGGATGGGAGCTAATGGGCGACTCTACCGGCGAGGACGTTACGTACCGTGACTACCACAACCGAGGAGGTGGTGCAAACGTGACGGGACGAGTTAACTGGAAAGGGCATAAGGTCATAAGGCACTACTATAAAGCATTGAAATACACGGCAAGCCAATTTATTGACGGCGATACTTGGATCCCCCAAACCGGTGTAGCATATGATGGAGGTTTAATAGAGACTTAGATGGATAGCTACTTGGTCGAGAATTGTTCACAGCAATTGTTTGGGTTATTAATTGGTTCTAATATATATTATACTACTATGTGTTAGAATATTCTTGGTACAGTGGGTGCTAGTATACCTTTTGTTCTTATTTGGAAATATTAGCAAACTGATCATATTTGGTCTTGTCTTTTTGGATCCTTGTGTATGTCAAAAAACATATCTCTATTTTGTTGTCGAATCATTGGGGTTTGGTGTTTATAGGTCCATATAATTTAAAAAAAATAATTATTTAATACCATTAAGGTCAATCACTCTTTTTAATTACTATTAAGGTCAGTCACTCTTTTTTTGGGTTTAAGCACTTTGGGTATCTTACGGTTTCATTGGGTTTTAGAAGTTTACGCACTTTTATATGGTTTTGAGGGTTTATGCACTTTCATTAGGGTACCTTAGGGTTTAGGTTTAGGCACTTTCATAGGGTACCCTAAAGTTTAGGTTTAGGGTGCACTTTCCAATTATAGGGTTTTAGTGATTTAGGCACTTTTATAGGGTACCGTAAGGGTTTAGACACTTTCATAGGGTACCCTAGGGTTTAGGCACTTTTATAGTGTAGCCTAGGATTTAGGCATTTTCATATGATTTGGGGAGTTGAGAAGAAAGAGATTGTGCCCATGTGAGATGGGTAGAGAGAGGGAGATGAAAAACCGTACTGTGCGTGGGAACAGCCGGATTGTGCCCATGTGGAGTTTTCCGTGCTTTCCAAAATTTGGGGTGGAGTGCATGATAACAAGCAAGTAACTTTTGTACAAGCATGTACTTTTGGCCATGGATATGTTAAAAGGTCGGCAACCCTTCGAGGGGGCTCTGCCTTCTCTCTAGAATTTCTAGAGAGAGAAAAAACAAAAGGGGATGTGGTCCTTAATCTACTTCAAGTTTCGATTTAATGTCGATCGGCAACCAATACTAATCATATATTTTTACATTTTGTTACATCTTATTGGAATCTGATTTCAAGCCAATACTTCAAACCCCCTTGTGCCGTGGAAGTGAATGGAGGACATCCAGCCTGGGTTTGAAGTGAAATCTGGAAGAAATTGGTCCTTTGAGGGTTTCAACTGTGTATCATTCAAATGGGGTTTCTTTGAAGCTTCGATCACAAATGGGGATCTGGAAAATGGTCTCTTTTATTTACCCAAAAAAAAAGGAAAAGAAAATGGTCTCTTTTTCTACATCAATAACTCCAGCACTCAAGATGGGCAGAGCAATTTCCATTTTTGAGACGTATTAATCCACTGTTCGTCCTTGTTCTTCTTACATAGAGAATGACTGACTCATATTTGTGGGGCTGTGTTCCATCTATGTTCGGGCCTTTTGAATATGAAATTTCTGGGTTGATTCAGGCCATTTAAATCTGGATTTTCTAGGTGGATGTTGAAGACTAATGGCGTCTGAAGAACACGAAAACAAGTGGGCCCTACGCAATTGGATTGTGTTTCACGCACAGTTAAGCTATGTGGGGCTGGTTGGGTCAGAGACATCTTGACTTTAAGCACTTGCACATGGGATGCTCTTTCAATGCACATGAATAATGATACATACACAACAAAACTTTGACAACAAAAATGCCACAACACCAAAACGACGTCGTTTTGGTGTTCAGATCCAAAAGGAAAAAAGAAAAAAACACGATCAAAATTCAAATCACGCTGAAACCCAATCCTTCCTCGTTTTCGATACAGACTAGGGAGAGGGACGATCCCACCTCCACCGGCGATCATCCACCACCGTGGAGTTGCTCCTTCTCCGGCGAACACCACCACCACTGCACCACTGCCGTAGTCCGCCGCCGTTGAACACCACTATCGTACGATTTCATCAGGTTTGGGTTCTTAGGTTTTTCCCATAGTTTGGTTCATCTCCAATCTCTGTATCATGCTGCTCTCTCTCTCACGCTGCGATTTCCATCTAAAATTGTTTCGATTCTACGAATTTGGGGGGTTTTGCACAAAATTTAGGATTCCAATTTTAGGAACCCTAAATTGGATTCTTGGGTCAATTTTTTTGACAATTAGACGATTGATGTCTGGATTGGTGTAGCTTCTTCGCCTCGTTCGGTGAATCTCAGCAGAAAGACGATTTGGAAATATGTTTTCCAAAATGAGGTAATTTCTTGTTTTGTCATTTTAATGGCTTGTTTGATGTTTCACCAAGTCACCTGTTAGTGGGATTAGTCTATTCAGTTGGATGATTTTGTCATACAAGTCATTTTGCTAAACATACTAACTTGAGGATATGAGTATCAAATTTGTGACAAGGAAAATGGTAAGAGGTTTCTCGAGGAAATGACTTGTATGTAGGTGACTTGGTGTTTTCCCACTTGGATTCTCAAGTTCGGTAGAGAACTTTGTATGGAAATATGGATGCTCGGAGTGTCCAGGATTGTGAAAAATGAAAGGACTTTAAGCTTTTAAATGCTATATTTCCTATTATTTGATTTAGTAGTTTCAGTATCAATTTTGTATACTTGATAGGTAGAACCAAATGGACTCTGGTAAAGGAAAAAATAACCAAATAGACTAAATTGCTTTCATTGTGTGTTGTGTTAAAGCAGAAAGCCAAGCCTCATCTCCTCGTGGGTGTTATTTTTGCTTTCATTGTGTGTAGGGTTTAAGAACTCTTCTTCTTTCTCCCTTACGGGTATGCTAATCTCTCTTAATTCCCTCGTATCTTAACTGAGATCTTGTCAATCGTTGCAGATTGCAGAGATAATCAAGGAAGATTTGTGGCCCATTATCTTTGTTTCTTTTTCCCTCCTGTTCTCCTTGCATCAAATAATGGTTTTGTAGTGGCTGCTGATCCAGCAGGATGTCCATTTACTATTCCAGCAGGAAGTCCATTTGCTATTCCTACCAAGATATAGATGAAGCAAGAGACGAGGATGGAGCAATCAAAGAGCAGGATGAAGAAAGAGACCAACTTATCAAGAATTTTTTTTTCTTTCATTTTGCTTGTATATAGAGCATAAGGTAGACGATCAAAGTCTATATTCGCTGAATTTTGTAAATGAAGACCAACTTTCGTTTCAATTAGAAGACGTGTGTGAATGTCTATATTGGATGAATTTCATAAATGAAGATTTTTGTTTCGATTATGAGATGAGCATGACCTCAACATGGGGTATGGATATGCAAACCCTATATCTGTCAACTTTCCATCTTTTCCCTTTCTCGATGTTCTTTTCGCCACGGCAAACCCTTTTCCTTTTGCATAACTTGAGTAATATAGAAATGCTTCCTCCGGTGTGTCGAATGCCATTCCCTTCTTCGGCTCTTCAACTCTATCTTCTTCCCCATCCTCATTACTACCTATCTCATTACACTCTTTGTTGGAAGGACCACTCAAAACCTCTTCTTCGTTTTCCCTATCTCTGCTTCATTCCTCTTCTTCTCCACACTCTTTGTTTGGAGGCATTGTCAAAGGAACAGAGTCTGATGACATCATCTGCTGGTTCAAAACAAACAAAATGAATCAGATACAATGTGGCCAACATTCAATCTTGTACAAAAAACACCCAACTCAATTCAAAGTATAATAGTAATAAAATAACAATGTAATACCAATGACGATAATTGTAATAGGGGATGGGCATAAAATTACAACGAATTAAAAAATAACAGATCGATTAAGACAAATGGAAACAGATTACAAACTACATTTTTTCATAGGTTACATCCTCGGTATCCACCCACTGATATGATGATAAACTATTTACCACAAAAAAAAAACTTGTAAATTAGTCTACTAAAATACATCAAACCCTAACTTTTTCAAGGAATCAAGCTACACCAAAACTTCTAATTTTTCTAACAGGAGCAAAAGATAATTCCCAATTCATCTAACATAGAAGGTTAAAAAAAAAACTAATTTACCAACTCAAGATGCAAAATGTATCACCCTAATATGAATGTATATATGCACCCGACATATATACGAGTATAAACAGATACAGAGAGAAAGAGAGACAAAGGACAGAGAGAGAAACCTTTGTTGTCGAAGGACTGCGAATAGCAAATTCATTTTGGTGTTCAACGGCGGCAGCGAACGGCAATGATGCGGTGGTGGAGGTGGTCGCCGGAGAAGGAGAAGATGATTGTGGTGCGGTGGTTGCCGGTTGAGGTGGGATCGCACCTCCCTCTCGCTCTCAGTCTGTGTATCGAACAAATTTGGGGAAGGAATGAGGTTTCAGCGCGCGTTTTGAATTTTGATCTGGAGTTTTTTTTTTTTGGGTCTTAACACCAAAACGACGTCGTTTTGGTGTTGTGGCTGTTTTGTTGTCAAAGTTTGTTGTGTACGTATCATTATTCAATGCACATGGGATTGCTCAGTGGATTAGAGGTATCATAATTCATGACTCTATTCCTTGTTTATGCATAAAGTTAAATCACAGCTGTACCGTATTGGCTGGAAAAAGGACTCCTAGTGAGGCATTGCTTTATCAAAAAAGTGGGGCATTGATCCCTCATTCTGTCCGTTTTATCTAAAGAAAAGTGGGCCATTTATCATGGGCTTTATCATGGGGAGATGCTTGGACAGTGGACACAAAAACTTTTGTGGGTCGTATACCCCTTTTGATCGATTACCGAAAAATACATTGAAGTTGCGTATAGGGCTGTACCAGACACCCAAAACCCGTTTCTTTTCTTCTTTTTTTGTTAGTTGTGCATTGTGTTGTTATTAGTTAAGCATTTTTTTTTTGTTATAATATACTTTTTTGATAACCGAAAGTTTTGGTTGTTATGGTAACCACAAGAAGTCTTTTTTCTACACAAAGGTGAAATGGGAGTTACATAAAAAATACTACTAGACATCACTTTTCATATCTTAAATAAAGGCATACGTGTGACAGGGGCAATTTGATCCAATTAGTTAAAGTGAGATGGAGTGGAGGACATTTTCATTTAAAAAATTTGAAGGGAAGTTCTTATTGTTAGAACAACAAAAAATACATAACATTTCCTGACGCAGCGGAATTCACGAGAAACTAGTTGCGTACTAGTTCAAACGAAAATAGGTCTCGAATCCACAAGGGTTCTTGAATCCACAAGAAGAAAGAGAATAACTCTGATTTATAATTGATAAAAAGCTGAAATATGCCCATAGGCTACATCTTTATTTATACTAGTAGAAGTCCTAGCTAAAAGGAAATTACTTAGAGTGGTGACCAAGCAAACAATTATTTGGAAACCTAGACTATCTGCTAAAAGGAAATAAAATAAAATCTAACCAAAACTAAACTAAAAACGTGCAAAACAGGCAGCACAAATAAAATTTTCTAATACTAATCGTAAATAAAAATTATTACTAAAATAATGTTTCCATAAATAATAGGGGTGTATATCTTGTCCTGCATCATTTCCATTGTAGCCTTCCTGTTTAGATATCGTAGCAATCCCATTATAACTTATACTACAATTGTATTGTGCAACAAACCAAGAAGAATTTGCTTCAAAAATGTAAGACAAATTCATTTTCTTTAAATCGGAAGCACTATAAACTGAGATACATTTTGAATTTGATTTCTTTGATGTAATTCAAGCTAAAAGCAATATGTAACCCTGATTTTTTTTTATTTTTTTATGACTTTTATGTCCTTTTTTTTCACTTAAAAGTAAGTAAGTGGGCAACCAAGCATGAAGTCGGGCTTGGGCAACCGAAACCTCGGGACCGGCCTTACCCACGTGTATGTGAGGAATTGTGGATTGGGTTGTGGTTTTTTGGTTGTGTACCTAGACTTCTTTTTTTTTTTTTTTCAATTTTGAATGCACTTTCTGCAAAATTCAAAACATGTAAGCATAAGTAAAAATGATTGGTGGAATAATTAACTATCGAACTTAAATGTAGTAGCTAATTTGTAACTAACCAAGAAGCCATAAGTTTGGTTTCTTTATTGAGCAATATTACAAACACAACTTTAAAACGTAGTTCCACATAAAACTGCGCTAGGAAATGTTGGGTGAACATGTGCCCGGAAATGTTCGGTTTCTTTATCCGGTCGTTAATTTCTTGGTCCCCTTAGTCGAGATTTATATAAGTTGACCTGAATAGTGCTATCCTCAAACAAAGCGAAATATATATATAACTGAACTAGGAGGCCAAAGTACTATAACCATGCTTCTAAATGGTCTATGCAGTAGACTGTAGAAGCCACCCGGCCATTATTGACAAGATGACAGACACAAAGAGCTAAACCGTGTGCAACCAGGAAAAGATTAAGAAAATTTTGAAAAAAATACAAATTAACCTCACTCACAATGATGGAAAAATGCTAGGAACACAACTATCAGGATACAACCCCTCACATACATGTAGGTCCCACACACATTTAGTACGCATGAACAATGGCAGAACCAAGATTTGGACGGGAGAGTGACAACTTTCATTGGTAATCTAGTTGCATGTTCTACGGAAAAACATGAAGAAGAAAATTAAGTTAAAAACCATATCCTATGTGTTCAGAAGTGCGGGTGACACCTATCACACCTCTTCGTTGTGACTCCACTCGAAATACTAGATGGTAGGTTGTTGATATCCTAATCTTCAACTACTCTCATTATTTGGAAGTAAAAACATGTCTGAGTTAGACAACTACTCTCATCATTTTATATTATTCTCATAAAAACAAGAGAAAGAATTTAAGTTTTGAAAAAAAGACATTAGGGGAAAAGGATTATTACCTCAATAAATTTAGAATAGACAATAGTTTTATTGATATATATGCTAGGTAATTATGGAAGTTGGTGTAGTGGCACAGGCTACTTGTTTTGGAACCTATCTCGTGTTTGATTCCCAAAGGCAACATTTTTTGTTAACTGATGCTCTTTTGAAAAGCATTTGTGAAAAAGGATTTCAGGACTCGAACACTACCTTTGCACTGTTGAAAATTTTCTTCATGTTTCTATACTTCTTGACTACACTCTTCATTTCGTTGACTACACTCAAATTATATGGATAGAACTTCCATATATATAATTTTCTTGCCCACTCATACCAGATCGTGGGCAAGAATCCAAAATCTACATATACTTCTAGACCACCTTTGCACTGATTCTCTTTTGAGGTGAATGAGTTTTGAAGTTGTTAGAAGATAATTTTGAGTAAGTTTTCCGAAAGGCTCCGGGAGATAGATTTTAGACTTTCGATTCTTGCCCACGATCTGGTATGAGTGACTACACTCTTGCCAGATCGTGGGCAAAAATCCAAAATCTATCTCCCGGAGCCTTATTTTCAAGTGAATATTGAATCCGAAGTTGCAAATGCACATGAGCAAACACGATAAGACCATCCCAGATACAATAAGCAAAACCAAAACCCAGAATAACTTATTTTGAAGTGAATGTCTACATCGGCGTTAATAACCCTACCGAAGCACTCCTTGATAAAGTTCTTTTTTGTCGAACAAGTATTTAAATTTCCTAATAACGCAGAAAAACTCTAAGTAGGAGCTTAAAATAATCAAGAAAAGCTAACAATTGCTGCCAAACATAATTCATTAACCTATAGCAAATAAACAAGATAAGTTAGATTACAAGTAGTCTTGCTAAACGAACTAAGATACTCGAGTTCGAGCTCATGTTCGATCGTTAAAAACTCATTCAAGATCTGTTTCTTACTTAAAGAAACCAATCTTAAACTTATTTAGAAGCCGATTAAAGTGTCAAACCAAGGTTGAACAAGCAACTTCTTGATTCGTTAAGCTTTGTTAACTAAAAAGTTAGTGTGAATTAACCAGTTTCCACAAACAAACCAAGGTTGCTTTTGGCATGAATTTATAGGGGAATTCAATTCTCATTCTCAAGGATCTCAAGTCATCCCAAACACAAAGAAATTGAGAGTATACACCAGAATGACTATGATTCCATAACGTGTAAAATCATCATATCAATTCCTGTGGCTTTATTGCTTCAAATTTCAGTACCAGACTCTGAGTGTAACGTTTTGCTTCAGAGCTCATCCATTCTCCCCTTGCTGCAAAAGCTTCAATGACTTGATAAACATCTTCGCATTTACTGAACCATATGCATTAAAATAACAAATTTAACATTCAGCTGGGAAAAAAATTAGCATGATTGCGTAACACTATCAAATTACGGGAACCAATCTGGTTCTTGAGATTAAAACATTAGAGAAAGCAACCATGATCGGTAGAAATCCAAAAGGCTGGGTTTCCCAAAGGAATTGCTTACCAAAAGAGGTAAAACGTAATGCAACTCTTTCAAAACTTTTTATATGCGATAAACTGTAGACATAAACTCCTAGCATAATAATATGTTACTAGTATAATATAGATAACAACTCATAAAAGGATAGAGAAATAAAACAATTAATAATCGCTATCCGAATTCTAAACCAAAAAACGATCCCTAGTAAATAGAGTGGCATCAACACTATGTAGGCAGCATGGGAGGCTTATAGGACACCTCCCTAACATTTCCCCGCCAGTCAGCATGAGTACCAAGGCCTTGCCCTATTGCTTCTCGAAGCACATAAGCTAGGTCGATATATTCTAAAGGCCAACCCAATCAGTCGTTCAAACTTCCCAAGTCCTCTGCAGGTGATGCCTCGCCTCAGTAGGGGTTTCAAGAGGTTTTTTCAAGTCCAAATCAATTGGTTAATTAGGGGACTTAAAAACTCAAATCAGCCCAATCTTTTGGGCCTAAATACCAATCATTTGTGCCTGATTGAGTCTCTAGAGGTTTTTTCAAGTCCATATCATTTACTCAATTGAGGGACTTACAAACTTAACTCAACCCAATTCTTTAGGCCTAAATATCAAGTATGTGGGACTAAATATCAAATCCTAAATTCTTAAAAAGATGTTTATACTAAATGGCATTGCAAAGGCCGAGCAATCCCTGTAATCTTTTGGCATCGTAACCAAAGCATAACTTTAACAATGCCGTTTTGGAACCAATAGGTAATCTTTCTCTTACGTCCGTGTCAGCGGAGCTATATAGGGGTGTTTATATGTGTGTGTGTGTACTGCGACTGTGCCCATAAATATATACATGCATGCACCCATATATGCAGTATATAGGATGAGAAACACAACAGAAAACTTCTGAACCCCATTCAACTTTCCAAAATCAAATCTATAATCCATCTCCACCAGATAAAGGAACACAACGGTTTGCAATAATACAAAGATCAAACAGAAAACAATAGGAAAGAAGTAGAGGGAAAAAAATCCATCACGAGCAGATAAAGAAACCTGGAACTACAGTAGGGGAAAATCCATCACCAGCAGATAAAGGGACCTGGAACTACAATAAGATCGCCTACCTCTTCGGCAATATCGGACCACATAGCTATTGGATTCAATACAAAACTTATGATGATGGTGCATGTAAGCTGTTGGTGAGGTTCTGGAGAGACCTAAAGAGAACTCTGAACCCAATTCCTTAAAGCTATTAGATTCAAGGCACCTTGAATAGGTATATCTACTTATCAAGAAGATTGAATTTTTGAGTGACCATTGCCTTTATCTAACATTGTGAAATTGACTCGTGGATGAGCAACCTCGTCCATATGTTTCAAGTCAGTTTGGTTTTTGCACATAATATGCTGAATAGCATCAACAGAATGCAACTGTGTCCAACAAGGAAAAACAAAACCTCTGAAATCAAACAAAAGCAACACAGAAGACTATACACATAAAAGGCCAAAGGATACACATATGCAAAGAATTCGCAAAAACAACAAAGTGATACAAGCCAGGTGCAAATATCTTCGTATCCCAACAATAAGGAGTAGAAGGAAAGGAACTCCCTACAATATACATTATGTCCTCCATTCCACGAAACCTATTGGTCTGCTCTCTCAAAAACAATAACAAGCAAAGGGGAGACAACCACCAAGCAGGCCCGGGCCTGGGGCCCCCCGGTTTTTGGGGCCCCTTCTCGTAGAAAAAAAAAATTTATATATATAAAAAAAATTATATATATATATATATATAGGAAGCCCTTCCAATAAGGGTCCCTTATCTAAGTTACCATGCGGACCTCACGTTTCCGAGCCAAATTTTGACGATCCGAACCGTTCAATGTTTTTAAAATGCATTTTTAAGGGCCCCCGCGAAGATTCGTCCAAAAAAAATACCCGGAAGGGCTTGATCCACACAGTTTTTGTTAAAAACGCTATATATAGCGTTTTTAACAAAAACTGTGTGGATCAAGCCCTTCCGGGTATTTTTTTTGAAGATTTTCCGCGTGGACCTTGGAAAATGCATTTTAAAAACATTGAGCGGTTCGGATCGTCAAAATTTGGTCTGGAAACACAAAAAAGGGGCAGGTCCGCACGGTTTTTAAAATGAGGGACCCTTATTGGAAGTTGTTTGTATATATATATATATGAAGGGCCTCAAATTGAGAATAGGGTTGGGGCCTCGCGAAACACAGGGCCGGGCCTGCCACCAAGCCTTCCTCCATTATAGTTTAAGGTAAGGCATTGTTGTATAAAAAAAATAAAAAAAAACCGTGATGAGAGGGCAGATAGTGGATAATAATCACAACCAAATAATAGGAAACAAAAAATAAATAAATCTAGGGAAACCAAGCACAGTAGCAAATCTTACGCTCCAAAATTTAATCAAATGCACTTCCTTCAACATCAAACTAATGATCAAATTCGGTTAAGAAGCCACAATCAGGTACAAAAAAAAAACAAAAATAGATAACTTTACATTGTCAAAGCCATGGAAATGCAACCCTTCACTCTTCTCAACGTATTGGCAAACCTGAATGAACCGCTTTTGTTCCCCAGTGCTTGAGAAGACTTTCAAGGAAACTTCCATGCGTACTAGTTATCGCCTTCCACTTCTTGATTAGGTATGAGTAAACGTAGTACCAACCTAATTTAGCTCAATCAGATAATCTCTTAACTGAAATCAAGCTCTCTGCATATGGAAAACCTTGTAGTTCTACCGACCACAATCCCCCATTGCGTGGCCGTGACCAATTATACTTTTTTATCTCCTGAGTACTATGGTTGTACGACAAAATCTGTCTATAGTTGCAATTCATAAGAAGAGGGGTCCAGGTGCAAGTCAGAAGAAGCTCACCATTTGGCCAAAATCCCAGCAGCTTGTGTCGTTCTAAGAGGGGTCCAATAGTGTATCTTTTCGTCCAACCCTCATTAACTCCGTAGTCATCCATTATCCAGATCTCAACGCATGTCTCCACTAGCGGGTAGTCTTTCTCATACTTGAACAGAGCAAGGGCAAGGGAATCACGCAGACGGCAAAGTTCTGCACGAGTCCCAGACTCATTACAAATTGCGTACCACAAGGGTATTTCTTCGAACTGCTCTTCAAACGTGCGGAATGCAATGACCATATCCCTACTGAAACAGCCAAGGTACCAGTAGAAAACCCCATCCAATGATGTGCAATAACGGGGTTGTTATTGTAGTTGAGATATGCACTTTTGTAATCAGTTCTCTCATCATCATCAAACGAAAGAAACGGCATAAATTCTAAGACTCCGCAGAATCTAATAACCTTATAATCATTAGACTTGGGATCAAAAGTAAACCCTAAATAGCTTCTATGCTTAGATTCGTAAAGGGGTTGAGGGAGTACCCTGAATTCTCTCGTAGCAGGGTTGCATATCACGATTGAGGAGGTGAAGTCATTGGCGAGACACATGACGCCGTTGTGACAACCCAAGAAGAAGACACCCTTGGCGTCGCCGTCGCCGTTGTGTATGCCGGAGAAAGAAAGATCTAGATCTTGCATCGGAGAAGTTTCGTCGGGTACCGTGTACATGGAGAACACGGCATCGTCAATGAATTGTCCGGGGTCCCGTGAATCGAGGATTTGTCTTGACTCGAGGAGGCAGTTTTTGGGTCGGGCGCGGGTGTGGTGGAGGGAGACGAAGGTGGGGTTTTGGATGAGAGAGTACCAGTTTTTGGAGACTGATTTGAATCGGAGGAGGGATTTCACCGGAATCCACGTCAGGATTTCCATCAACACATCTTCCGGCATCTCTGGTTCGATCGAGGCCATACTTATGGTGGTTCACCAGGGTCCAGGAGAGAGAGAGTGTGTGTGAGAGAGGATCGGAATTCAGAAACGGAAAGGTGGAGAGTTCGGATTGTTCACAAGATCGGTGTTCACATCTAACCCTATATATATAGTGAACCGTCTTTATTAATTAGAAATCCGGACGAAGCTCAAATTGAAGATCTTGGTGTACAGTGTACTTCGGGGCACAAAAGGCCACCTTTGTCCTTCTTTTTTTTTCTTCTTTTTTTAACATTTGTTAAATATCGTAATATTAGGGTCTCATTAATCTCTAGAGGATATTATATGTATAACGACAAACTAGTTCGGATATCAACTCGTATATTTCACCGATATCAATATATACTTTTACAAATATATATATTTCTATTACAACTTCGGATACCTGGATACCTCGGATACAATGTTTGAGTATGACATAGGCTCGGCCACGTGTTACCCTTCAATACCTAAAAATTTTCGGACTTCAAATCCTTGTTCCCAACTCGGATCCGGGGGCCCTGTAGTGAGTGAGCTCACTACATGCGTGTAGTGAGTTCTCTCGGCCGTCCGATCCGAGATCAACGGTCCGGAAAATCTTATATTTTAAAAAGCATTTTTACATTTATTTTAATTCCAATTTATCCGGACCGTTGATCTCGGATCGGATGACCGAGAGAGCTCACTACACGCATGTAGTGAGCTCACTCACTACAGGGCCCCCATGTCCAACCAACTCTATACCATATCTCAGAATCCAACTCTGTACAAAATTAATTTCCCCATATCTCTAGACCAACCCTGTTCCCAACTCCGTACCATATCTCTATACCAACTCTGAATCCAATCTTTTGTGCCAAAAAGGCATGTACATTGCACATAAGTATAAACATTTTATGCATTAGAGTTGTGGCACAATTAAAAATAGTTTTGCCATTAACATTTGCCGAAATTTGATTCTAAGTTCAATCCTGCGTGTATCCTCACTTTTTTCCTTTTTGGTACTTCGGATCCTACGTGTATCCTCTGATCCTAATTAGAAAACATTATTGATTTTCAAATAGAGTCTGTAGTTGAACCTATTTTTCTAGCAAGCGAGGAGTCTGGTAGACCAATGGTAATTTCTCCGTCACAATTATTGTGAAAAGACGTCAATAAGTATAAATGAGCTTCAAACAATTTATATATATGTGAGAATGTATGCATAACCTAAAAGATGTCCTCCAATTTTACAAACTCCTCGTGGCCCGCACCTCGTTGTCGATGAGAAGAGAGCCTTGTCTCGTGTTTGGATCTTGGCATTAGTCTGCCTTCACGTTTTCGTTGCTTTATTCCTATTCATTGTATTCGGATGAAAACCGTTGTAAGTGCCTAATGGCTTCTTATTATATAAACAATGGAATTCGAATTAAAAAAAAAAAAAAAAAACCTACAAAAGCCTTCAAATTTTATGTGATTAATCTCAGGTATGGTAGACATCTGGAATTTATGGGTGGAGGGGTTGTTGTGATGGGGAATGGCCTGGATCGTGCCTCCATCCATAAAGGGTTCATTGGTCTAGTGGCAGGGGTGGAAATTCAGAAAAGCCAAGATATTTTTTTGGGGATAGGCGTGACACCTTTTTCTATTTTTGTGACAAGTTAAATTTGAATTTTTAACTATATGTTTAGATTTAAATTCAAGTATATATTTGAGTAAAAACTTGGTTGATGAGAAAATTCTAAATTTTGAAAAAATATATACAAATCTGATCACCTATTACTGATGTAGCCTAACATTGAAGTGCATCACAAATAGTTCTTACTGTCCATCTACAAAGTCATAAATAAATAAGAGATAGTAAAATGAATAATGGAAAAGCTACATCTCAACTGACCCGGAGCTACCAAAACAGGGACTACTCCAAAGTCCAAACAATATTGACTCCAACAGCTGGAGTTTTTATAACTAAAGTACTAGCAATTTGCATTATTTAATTCAATTTGTAATGTATACTTAATTTCCTTCTTGAGTGGACAATTACTGTTTCTTTTATTTTCTGCAAAACTGAATTTATGTTTGATAATTAATTATCCAACCTTTTTTTTATTATGCTTATATGTTTTGAATTTCGTAGAAAGTGCATTCAGAATCAAAAAGAGAGAGAGAAAGAGTAGATGTCCTCATATATTAGGTGAAACAAGGACTTGGTTTCTCAATTATACTTGCTAGAAATTGAAGTCCGTGTTGTTTGTTTATTTTTCCCGGTCCCTTGCTAGACCCAATTCAATAATTAACTTATTTTTTTATTTTCTTTTTCGAATGGAAGGGATAAGAAATATAACAGCTTCTATACAGGTACTTACTACCATGTACCTACATGGCCACATATATATAATTGGCTCCGTGACCACAGCTTATCTATGTACGTACTAGATGGTAGGCCACATGCGATGCACGACAACCGTGCCAGTGGGCTTGAATATGAACAAAGCATTTGAGCTTTAGATTTCAAGTTAGACACAGATTTGTTGCCATAGAGAGCAAATCAGACGCACGAAAAGATTTGCTACGATGAATTATTTATTTATTTTTCCCTTAGCAGAGGTTGTGGAGGAAAATTACAAACCAATAGATTTGCATCCAATTGAATTCGTGATTTCAATGTCAAATTTGATCCTGCTTGTTTAGAATATTTATTATTTCTCTATTGACTTGCAGTAGTAGGTTAGCTACTAAATGGTATTTGATGTCTTTCTATAGACTCGGACCCCACACCTCCCTCATGGAAGGCAAGAGATACAACAAGTCACATCAGAATATGTCATGTTCAGCAAGGCTAGAGTTGTTCTCTCTTCATTTTCTTGGCAAAAATAACTAGTAAAAATTCACGATAGGTATAATTAATTCCAGTCACGAATGGTTCGATACTTCCGACTCCGTCAAGCCACGACCGTTACCATTTAATGTCCTTCATTTTTGAAGTAACACTATTCAAACTTAAAATCCTTAATACAAGGCATGCAAAAACATGGGCCCCAAAATCTTTGGCGTTAATTATTTTCTTCCACCATCTTTGCAATTACTGGTGTCTTATATGATGGAGGAACACGAACATTGTCACTTTCACTCAAAAAAGAAAAAGGAAAAGAAAAGAAAGAAGCTTATTATTGAATTAGGTTAGCAAGGGACCGGAAAAAAAAAAAAAAGCACAGACTTCAATTTTGAGAAACCAAGTACTTTTAGTTTCACCTAATACATGAGGACATTATACACGACCAAAAAACCACAACTCATTCCATAACCCCTCGGCTACACGTGGGATTCACCACACCATAATTGTGGGTAGGTCCCACATAGAGGGCCTGCCCCGGGGCAAGCCCCACAAACCCTTGGTGGGATTGGGCAACCCCTGGGCTAGGGCAACCAAAAAAAAAATTTGTTATGTACTACATTATGGTATGTAATTTTAATTACGGGCTTAATAAAATCTAAACAAGTGTGGTAGTACTGTTGGTTATCGCCTTTGTATCAAGATCCCCTGATGCGGGTTTGAGTCCTTTTAGGTACTTTTGGTCTCTTCCTTTTAGGTAAATTACGTTGATCTCCCCTAAGGTTTCTAACAATAAGAACTTCCCTTCAGATTTTTTAAATGAAAATGTCCTCCACTCCATCTCACTTTTAACTAATTGGATCAGATTGCCCCTGTCACACGTACGCCTTTAGTTAAGATATGGAAAGTGATGTCTAGTAGTATTTTTTATGTAACTCCCATTTCACCTTTGTGTAGAAAAAGGACTTCTTTTGGTTACCATAACAACCAAAACTTTGGGTTATCAAAAAAGTATATTATAACAAACAAAACAAAAAAAGCTTAACTAATAACAACAAAATGCGCAACTAAAAAAAAAAAAGGAAACGAGTTTTGGGTATATAGTACAGCCCTATACGCAACTTCAATGTATTTTTCGGTAGATGATCTTGTAGCCTACCTGAAGGATGGCAACTTACCAGTGGAGAAACGGGAAGCGCGAAAGATAATCCTAAAGTCGTCAAGATTCGTGCTCGGAAAAGACAATAGTTTGTACCGATGATCATGGTCCGGCCCACTGCTAAAGGTGGTACATCCCAGTGAGGCTCAACTTATTCTACAAGATTTGCACGAAGGAAGCTGCGGTTCTCATGCAGGAGGCCGAACATTAGCACACAGAGCGATAACTCAAGGCTATTGGTGGCCAAACATGGAAGCCGACGGCGTGGAATACGCAAGACGCTGTGATCGATGCCAACGTTTTGCGCCGATAACACGACAACCAGCCGAAGAACTAAATCCGTTGGAAAGCCCATGGCCGTTTGGTTCATTGACCACGACACCAGGAGGATTCAAGCACTTGATCACAACTACGGACTATTTCACGAAATGGGTAGAGGCGAAGCCGTTGGTTCACATAACCGATGAGGATGTGAAAAGCTTCCTATGGAAGAACATATTCACGAGGTTCGGATCACCGTACGCAATAGTATCCGACAATGGAACGCAATTCACAAGTGCCCCAATGGAAGCATTTTTGGCCGAACATCGTGTGCAGTTCTATAACTCTACCCCTCATTACCCACAATGTAACGGTCAGGCTGAATCTACCAACAAAACCATAGCTGCTGGAATTAAGAGAAGGCTAATACCCTCATTACCCACAATGTAACGGTCAGGCTGAATCTACCAACAAAACCATAGCTGCTGGAATTAAGAGAAGGCTAATGGCAAAGAAGGGAAGATGGATGGAGGAGCTCTACCAAGTGTTGTGGGCATACCGTACGACTCTTCGGCGATCCACGGGACAAACACCATACTCGCTTGCTTTTGGGATGGAGGCTGTAATCCCTACGACGCTGATGTGGTCGACAAAGAGAACTTAGGACTTTGAGCCGACTAAAAATGCCGAAGCAATCAGGCTGAGCCATGACCTGGCCGAAGAAAAGCGTGATCGCGCTAGAATCAAAATTGCAGCATACCAGAGCGAGTTATCCAAAACCTACAACAAATCTGTTCGCCTTCGGCCGTTCAAGCCCGATGACCTGGTTTTGAGGAAGGAGGTCGGGAAGGGAAATAAGAAGAAGTTAAACCCTAACTGGGAAGGGCCGTATAGAGTCACAAAGATCGTTGGGGTAGGGTCATACAAATTGGAAGCAATGGATGGAACCCCAGTGCCGAGGCCCTGGAACGCCAACAACCTACGGCGTTATTATGCTTAGTATCCGTTTTTATCCTGTGAATGGCATGTTGCCGAAATTTGTTTCCACGGTATGTGGCCGTTTGTTTATTTTGCTTTCCCTAAAGATCCCCCTGGTAAGGGAGGAAGTAGTCTTGAGTAGGTTTGTCAGAGTGATCGGTAGTTTTAACCAAAGTTTGACTCTAATGTAAACCAACGGTTTGAATGCAATGAATTTACTTCAGTTGAATATTTAAACTAATGTGTCACTTAGTTTCAAGCGTGTATATTCATTTGAACGGTTAAAGTTATCACCGATGCTGACTTAGCACGTGTAACGTTATGATCCGGGGTATTTTTAAGACCGGAGGTACAAATTGATTTTTCATAAAATTTTAAAGATCGTTTGATTAAACCTGGGATGGGTACAGTTGCAAACCTAGTTCCGGCCGAATCCAGTAAAAAGTACATTCTGGCTTGTGTTATAACCGAATCCAAAACCAACCCAGAATGGGGGGAAAGGATGGTGAGAAATGCATATAGAGAATTAAAAACAAGCGAAATGTATGAAACAAAGTAAGACCGACCAAAACAAAAGTCGGTATTTAAATTACAAACCAAGGCTCGGCGAATGCCGAAAGTCTGGCACCGGCCTAAAAAAGAGTTCAGCAAAAGTCCTCGCAACACTCAACAGTAAAATTCCTACGGTAAAGGCTCCTCATGCAGTGGTTGTCCATCGAGAATGATCGTCGGTACATCCCTAGTAACCTGACGGATTTCCTTAGGATCTCCCTGGGGGTCGGCCGTCGAGGTTGAAGCACCAGGAGCCGTAGGCCGAGGACAAGTTGGAACTTCGTTATAAAGGGCGGAGGAAGGTGGCACTCCAGCCACTTCCAATGCAGCTTTCTAGGCGAATTGGCAGTTGTACTACGGAAGGTCTGGCACCTGATCCTCATAAGCCTTCGTGATCGTCTTCTCAGCCTCATCCCATATCTCGTCCTCCTTCGCCTTCAGGATCTCCGGTATTTTATCCACTTCGGTCTGAAGAGAGGTGACTTTTTGCGTTCCTTCGACATGTTTTTGGCTGAGCTCTTCCAGGGCCTTCTTACTTTCGGCAGCATCATTTAAAGCCGAAGAAGCGTCAGTCCTAGCCTTTGCATTCTCTTCCTTCAGCCGAGTATTTTCATCGGACAAGGCCCTCACTTTCTTCTCAAAACCCAGCAATAGCTTGTTACTCTCCTGAAGGCCATTCCTGACGCTGGTCATCTTTTGGAGTGCCTGGGAAGATGGAATATGAGTTTTCGACAGAATAAATAAACACTACTATCAGAAGGAAAGGTACATACCGCGAACGTATGGTGGAGGGCCAAGACAAAAGCGTCTCCGGCCTCTTTCTCCACGCAGGCCTTGTCCTTCGGCAACTCCACCGCCCTCAGCAAAGCCAAGGAGAGACCGGGATTGTCCCGAATGCTGTCATTCTGTTTTAATGGCCGATTGCAATAAGACAGCGTGGGAGACCACAATATATCGTCAGGGTCTGGAGTTTACGGTCGGAACCTCGGTTCTGTTAAGATTACTGGTTTCGCCGCCAGACAGAGACGATTGACCTGCGTTACTACCCCCGAGATTGGAGGTAGCATCGGTTTGGCTCTCTTCAGCGTCCGTTGCTCGGCATCTTTTCTGTCTCTCCTATTCAGAAACTGTAGGATAAGAGTCAGCGTTGGAAGGGCTGGTGTTTGAGGGTTGACGATGACAGGGGCGAAGGGAGCTCCAGTAGTATATAGAAGGGGCTTAGGAGTGTATCGACGCCCCATAATGTCGTCGGTTGATAAAAAGGGACCAGGCGAATCTCTGTCCAACGGAAGGCGCTCCGACCCACGTAATGGATGGTTTGGAGATGGCGGTAACACCGGAGGCTGTAGAGATTGTGTCGTAGATTGTGTTGTGACAGTTGGACGAATGTTCGAAGGAGCACTGCAGACCCTTTCTTCGGCAGCAAGTTTTTCGGCACGCCTTTGCCTCCACCGCTGGTCGAGTGTAGTGTTGTAATTCGGCACGTAACCAAGTAGCGCTGGGGCTGCTCGGTTTTGGACCCGAAAAAGAGCTTCAATCCTCTGCCAGTTGGCGTAGCGTTGCCGGGTAGAAGCAAGGGCTTTGTTTGCAGCACAGAAATTAATGATCAGTGGCCCATTAAAAATAATAATAATAATCAGGAATATTTAATAAAAAAAGGAAGTTACCGATTGCAGGTTTGGCAATGCATGGCACTGGGTAAACATTGGGCTCGTTGGGACCGAACTCCCAATTGCCTCTAACGAACAAAAAATCGTTGGCGTATTTGTCTGAGTCAGGGAGCGAGGTAATAGGGAGACCGTAGGTGGAAAATAAGCTAACTACACTCTCCGTTGATCTGGGGGAGAGGAAGATACGGCCGGCCATCGGGTTCTGACCAATGTAGTATATGCCAAACAGGTCGTCTAAGGTGAATTCCAAGTTATGCATTCTCTTAAGTTCGGCTATTCCATTTACGATTCTAAAAGTGTTTAGGCTCAATTGCGCCAGGATCACATCCAAGACATGGAGGAATTCGCGGGTGAAGGTTTGGATGGGAAATCGCAGACCTGCGGCACAGATAGCAAAAATTGGGACTACGGTCTCATGGCGTTGGGGAAAATGGTGCGTATTTGGGTCGAGGGGAATAAGCTCAAGCTCGACGTTGGCCGGTACTTGAAAGGACTCTCTAAAGTCCCGAAGCGCATCTTCTGACGCAAAGAAAGCGCGGTATGTGTTGGATCCCGTCGGCCCACGACCTCGTCGCCGACCTGATGTTCGGCCACGTCCTCTTCTCTGACGGTTGCTGGTTCTATGGGCCTCTATGGTAGGGTTGGCTTGATTTTGGGTTAGAGAGGTTGAAGGCTCGGATGGAGGTTCTACCGAAGGACCAGAATCCTCGGCATTATGGCCTTGGTCGTAGTCTCTGACTTCTTCGCCTTCATCAGTGGTCACTGAACGAAGATCGTCAGACATCTTAGGAACCTGGAAGTGCACGGGTGAAGTTGTTAGTATCTACGGCTAGAAAGTTAAACCTACGGCTGGTTTGAGAGACTTACTGTTCGTTTAAGGATGAGTTTTTGATGATTTGACAGCATTTTGGAGGGTTTCAACTTGGAAACCCAGAAAAAAAAACGCATCAAAAGACTCTAAAGGAGGTCAAAAAAAGGGTAAAAAATAGAGAAAAAAGCAGAAAACGAGCACAACGAAGATCAAAGAAATGGTTTACCTGTGGATTGAAGGGAGTTGTGGATCTTCTTGAAGAGAGCCAGAAAATCGAGCAGCGGCGGGAGACGGCGAAGAAGAACTTGAGAACCTCTGAATTAGGAAAAGTGTTCTCCCTTTGCGTTTTACCCTATTTATAGGGAAAAGGTTAGGAGATGAAGAGGCGCGGGAAACGAGGCACTGCCGCCGAAATTTAAAACGGCAAAGTACCCGCTAATGGGGGCTTGCCACGTGGCACAATGAGTATAGGGCCCGCGTGGGGCTGTCAGTGAGACGTCGCGTCATAATGATCCGCAATGATTGCGTAATATAGAATACGACACGTGGAAAAGTGATAAGTTCGAATACAGAACGACGAAAGGGACAGATGCGGTGACACTTTTGTCTCGGCCAAAAACTGTTCAACTCCCCGTTTTGACAGGACGAAAAGTTGAAGGGCTATTGTGGGGGCCGAGTATAAACTCTTGGGCCGGACGAGATAAAGGGCCGTATGACATAAACAATTCAAAGTGTTCCATTTCGTTATGACCGAATGTGTATATTACCGTATGTGATATGACGATGCCCGTTAGGGACGAATGTAACGACTACGATTCCGGATCAAGGAGCTAGTAGGGTCATGCTCGGTACGGGTGGGCGGTTACAGCCCGACCCATGAGCTTGTCCGATCGGGCCAGTAAGGCGGTTACAAGGGGTACGTGTTGAGGGATAGTTGGCGATGTGGAAGAGGCTTCTAGAAGCCAGGTAACCACGTGGCGTCCTGAGATAGGCCGTGTCACGTGACCGCGAACTTGACGAGTGACGTCACATGGCTTGGAGAGCAAGTACAAGATATCTATAAATACCAAGGGATAAACCCTAGAGGTACACACAATCTCAGATCTATTACTCTCTGTACTCTCTTCTCCCAGATATTAACTTGATCGTCGGAGTGTCCTTGGGCAAAAGGCCCAAGTGACACTAACCAGCATTCTTTGGTGCAGGATCTATTGGAGAAGAAGGAAGTACACGCAGGAGGAATCTCCCACGGAAAATCCCCACCACAATATGTAACATATTCACACGTACGATCACAATATTATTTTTTCAAGGGAACTGGGCCCCCGCGTCAATGTGTGTGACCCACGTGTTTAAACAGAGTTGTGTTTAGAATTGTGTCCGGATGGTTGTGTTCCTAGCTCTCTCTTACTGACACAGCGGAATTCACGAGAAACTAGTTGCGTACTAGTTCAAACGAAAATAGGTCTCGAATCCACGAGGTTCCTGAATCCACAAGAAGAAAGAGAAATAACTTTGAATTATATTTGATTAAAAGCTGAATAATAATAGAGGTTACATGCCCTTTTATAGGGAAAACTAGCAAACCCTAGCAAAAACTTACCAAAAAAAATAAAGTATCCCGAAAAATTAGGGAAACTTCCAAAATTGAAAACTAGAAAGAAAAATAAGAAATTCCCAACTGGAAACAACGAAAACGGAACTACACGCTATGAGTAATTCGTAATCTAATTATTACCTAAAATTACTAAATTGAAGGCCTAAACAAATGAATTTGGCCGAAATCCACCATCAGTCACGATTAGGGTGGTGAGTCTTGATCGCAGCGCGATTATGCTTCAGCCCACCAAGTTTGAGCCTATTCCGGGCTCGTCTATAAATTGCCGAAATTGGCAATTTTCAATTAGAAGTTGTTTGGGCCTCTTAGGCTTTGACCGATCCAATTGATCATAGAATTGGACCGCTACTTGTTTTGCATCACTTACTTATTGATGTAGCCTAGCACTGGAAGTACATCACAAATAAGAGAGTAAATGATTGAGAGGTAAAAGGAATAACGGAAAAGCTACATTTCAACTAACCATGCATATCGACAAAAACTGCATGATTAGCAAAGAAACGAAAGGACTCAGCAATGGAAGAAATCCTAAACTAAGCTAGATTAGCAAAGAAGCTCCAAAGTTTTTCAGGTCACCACTACCTTCCCACTTGTAATTTTTTTTTTTTTTTTTTTAAGTTTCAAAAGAAAAGCCCCATAACTTTTGTCAAGTATTTTTTTAAGATAAATGTTAATAACGATCCATTGAGTTGTGAATAAGGGAGGAAGAAGGAAAAAAAAACACAGTTTCCGATGCACCTTTAACATTTTTCTGAGCATTTTAACACATTAGAAACTGTGTTTTATTTTTTATTTTTGTATCCTTCCTCTCTTATTCACAATCCAATGGCTTGTTATTAGTATTTTCCTTCTAGTTGATAAACAGTTACTTTAAATTTTCCAATTCAAAACAAAAACACTTTTTGTACTCCCTATGTTTCCTTACACATCCCCTCTCTTAACTATGCAAAACCATTAAACGTTCGATCGGATGTCGTTTGACAAGCTGCTTGTCTTTCTTCGGTTAGATGTTAGGTTTTCTTGATTTAGAACTCATGTTTCATATAGTATTTAGTGTTCGCGGGCCTCTATAATTTTTTGATAAATTTTTTATTTTAGTTTAATAATAGGTTTTTTTTTTTAAATTATTTTGGTGGCGACCCCCCAATTGTCTTCACTAAGTGTCATTCTTGATTACCGCCACGACGATTGATTTAGGTTTTGTTATTATCGTTCTCCCTCCCACATTGGGATATCTTAATCCAACCGGTGACTGCCAATTTGTCAAAGTAGGCCCCCCCGAAATCTAAATCCTGGCTCCGCCACTGCTTGAAGGCTTGAATTATGTCCAAAGAGAAAGCAAAATCCCCTAAGATGCAGAATATGGACCGTGTGCATGAAATCCTTTGATTTAGAGTGACACATCTTAGCTGCTAGACGGTTTCTCTCTCCCCAAAAGATATATTGTACTCCGGCTTGCGCTCATAAGTACTTGATTAATGCCCTTGCTGTTGCCAGCACAAAGATCTTTGAGCAAATATCTCAGAAATTGCTGCAGAGAAAGCAAATTAAAGCATAAATTCTTGTTTGTTTGGATATCACATCAACACACAGCCGCATGATAATCCAATGGAAATCGAAATTTCATCGGAAATTTCTTTCGATAAAATGATGCTTCAACGATAAAGACCAGGATGGTTTCTGAATTTCTGGCTATCCTCTGAATCAACTTAAAATTCTTGTTCAATGCCCGGAGACTTTGTTATTGTAGACACCCCAATTTTGAACCCGAGATACGCTCGTGCATCTCCGATGATGAAATGGATCAATCATAATTACCTGGAACTTGAGAGAATGACTTGAATTTGATCAAAACTAACCAAGCACCACCCAAACAATCAAAATGTGCCAAACCAACCCAAGCACTGCCAAATCAAGCCAAGCCAGCAAACCACCATCTATAGCCTTGAGCGCTCAAGCCCATGGCTTTGAGCGCTCAAACCCCTGAGGAGCACCTTGAGCGCTCAAGCCCACGGCTTTGAGCGCTCAACTTCGGTCCAGTCAGCAACTTGCAGAGTATCTCATCATGAGATTTCCTGCATGGGAGCGTCTGTGGTTGATCTTATACGATCCCTATACGTATAATACACTCCACCAATTCCAGAAATACACCAAAAATACTCCCAAATACCAAAACCCACTTCCTCTCTCTCCTCTCTTCTCTCCCACTCACTCTATAAAAGCTACCCACTACCCTTGGTTTTGGGGACGAATTCTGATACTCCTTACCTTTGTTTTCCACCAGAAAACCACTCCTCTCTCTCTCTCTCTCTACAAAACCACTCCTTTTCCATCAAGACCACCTACAAAATCACTCACCAAACTCAGAAATTTGACCCTTGATCAACGATCAACCACCTACATTGTCTAATTCGTCCAGAATACCATCCAAAAACATCCACAATCAACTTCTCAAAGTCCAGAATCAAGCTCAAGTCACAAACATCTTCCAAAAGGTAGTAAAACATGAGATGAACTCACTGTTTTGATCATTCTGAGGAAGGTTAGTGAGTTTAAGCAAGTTCTCTATACTTGCATTGAACTCACAAAGGCCTGAAAGTTGCTTAAAAACCTTTTTCAAATTTGCAGTTGTAGCAGGTTTGAGCGCTCAAGCCTATGGCCTTGAGCGCTCAAACCCAGTTCTGAACAGGCCTCTGTTTTGCTAACTTCTGAGCTTTCTTTTGATTTTGATCATTGTCTAAAAGTTAATTGTGTTCATGTAGCACTCAAATCAGTTTATTTCCACACCAAAACTACATGCACGAATGCAAATTAACTATTTCATAGTGATCAAACATCAAAAACTTCATATTTCTCATATTTGACTGCAAAACAATGGCTGTCTGTCCTTTTCAAACTTCATTTTATGCCTTTGGTGGTCCTGAGGGAGTAGTAAAATCAGTTTAAAGGCTAAAAAGTGGAAATCCATGTTATGGCTTGAGCGCTCAAGGCCAGATCTTTGAGCGCTCAAGCTGTTCTTGGCTTATTTGCAGTTTTCAGCAACTCTGATGATGATTTAT